>OY770262.1:17922571-19172571 GCA_963669355.1 Chorisops tibialis | reverse complement strand
AAATTGTCTTCTTTCCGTAAAGAATTTAGAGATAAGTTAGTATTAGTGGAGAGAAAAGGGATTATTTAAAGACGTTTCTCCTTTCCGGAAAAATAGCTTTAAAACTGTTGTGATTGTTTGAAGAGTTTTCCTTGTCATGGAAAATTGGAAATTTTCTTTTTTTTCGGTCTTGAGAAAAACTTTCTCGACAATGCGTCGTCGTCGGATTTCAACGAAAAAAAAAAAGAAAGAAAGCAAAAAAAAGGATATACAGAAGATCTTTTTAGAGCGTAATGTTATAAAATGGTGGATTTCTTATTAAATCGTTTTGTAGGGTTTTACATAAGTAGAAAATAGCTTTTATGAATTCTGTAGGATAAATGTATAAGTGCTTTAAATAAGCCTTGCAATTTGTAAATTTCAATGTTTGTTATTGTAAACTGAAATACGGTATAATTATACTCATATAAGAAACTTTTTTCAGGATTTTGTATTCGATACAAATTATTTTCTACAAGTTGAGAACATTTTAATAAAATTTAAAGAATTAAATTGTTCTATTACAGCTATGAAACATGCCACAATTACCAATCAATAAATTTTCTCTTATAACGACCCTTAAGTAGGATAGAAACAGTTCTCTTCCACATGGCGCGATCTCTTGGGTCCAGCCTAGCGGGTAGCATGCTGGTCTACAATGCAAGGGTTCAGAGTTCAAATCCCGTTCGACGTATAATTCCACACTGCCTATGTGAGTATACTTTAGTTACCTTAACAAATTAAAGCATATTGTGCGCGAGTTTTTTGGGGCTCGCCAATCAATCCTCCTACCTAGCATCCACTCCATCAGCTAAGTTCTTAATTGTCGGCTAATGGGTCGTGGGCTGTGAATGCATGTACCTGTTAAGGCTTAGTACTAGCAGGTGCACCCATTGCTTTTTTGCAAGCCCCGACTCGTAGTTGTATTGAAACTGTTGAGTGTCGTTTGACAAAGTTGAATGCATTTTTTTTCGTTTTTGCTTAGATATAATTTTAAAGCAAACTTTTTTAACTTTTTCTTCGTTTTTTTTTTATATTATTGACTATTTTTAATATACTTATATTTTGTGATACACACTGTGTGTTTGACACCTTGCAGTGTCTCTATTACTAGTCCATTTAATTTTGTTAATTAATTAATTACTCTAGATGAAATCTGAGAGTATTATAAGTTTGTTCTAAAGTTTGTAACGCTAAGAAATAAGGCTCGGAGAAAAACGTGAATGATACAGAAGTTCATATAATCACTGAAAAATCTCAAAAACCGGATGTCTGTCCGTCCGTCTGTGCGCTCTCTAGCTTGCGAGCGCGTTGAGCTAGATAGTTCAAATTTTGTACAGGTCGTTTTTGTCAAAACAGTAAGTTCAAGTTCGTGAACGGGCCAAATCGCTCTACCCCTTCTACCCTTCCCATATAAAATGACACGATTACGCAATTTGACAATAAACGGATTGGCTCGAAAAGTATGAAACCTATTGATCTGAAATTTGGGATATGTTACTTTTATGATGATTTTAATCTACCGTATAAAAATTATGCATATCCTCCTCCTCATTCCACTACCTCCCATACAAACTGTACTTCTTAATGAAATACTCTAAACCAATTTACTCAGTGCGTATAAAATTTATCGAGCTCAAATTAAGCACAAAATATTTATTTAGAATTACTAGTAATACCCAAAAAAATTAGACGATTAGCTTCACCCCTTCTACCCCCTGCCATACAAAATGACTCAATCTCGCAATTCGATAATTAACGGACTTGCTCAAAAAATGTAAAAGCTATTGGTCTGAAATTCAGAATATATTACGTTTAGGATATTTTAAATCTACTGTATAAAAACTATGCATGTGCTCCTTCTCCTTCCACCACCTCCCATACAAATTGTACTTTTTCATGAAATACTCTTAAATCAATTTACTCAGTGCGTATAAAATTTATCAAGCTCAAATTTAGCACAAAATATTTGTTTAGAAATATTAGTAAGACGCAAAAAAATTAGACGACTAGCTTCACCCCTTCTGCCCCCTCCCATACAAAATGACACAATTTCGCAATTCGACAATAAACGGATTTGATCGAAAAGCATAGATTCTATTGATCTGATATTTGGAATATTCTACTTTTTTGATGATTTCAATCTACCATATAAAAATTATTTCTTCCACCACCTCCCATACAAAATGTACTTTCTCATGAAATACTCTAAAACAATAACTCAGTGCGTATAAATTTTATCGAGCTGAAATTGTGCACTAAATATTTATTTAGAATTATTAGTAAAGCCAAAAAAGTAATGCTATTAGCTGTACCTCTTCTACCATCTCCCATACAATCTGACACCATTTCACACCCTTACAAAAAGAGGATTTTCCTGTAAAGTATGAATGCTACTGATCTACAATTTAAAACATGTCAAAAGCTTGATGTTTATAATTATTTGTGAATAAGTCATTAAGGACTCGCCTCTTCTTCTACCACCTTCCATACAAATGGCATAATTGGGCTAAATCCAATAAGCTAATGTTCTCAGTACCTATTAAATTTCTTATCCTAATTTTTGTGTACGAAATTTTGATAGCAACTTTAGCGTGATGAGAAAAAATTAATTCAATGTCGTCAACCCCTGTACCACTTCCCCTAAAAAATTTATTGAAATCAAAAAATTTCTCTTTCATCTAGAGTATCGCACGATCGTAGTCCTGTTATGTTTTTATTTTTATTTATTTGAAGTTTTACGTCTTCTGTTGTATTGCTTTGCTATGGTAAATTTTACCATTGAACAACTGAATGTTCACGATCTGAGTGGAGCTTATTTATATTTGTACATCCATACACAAATCACCAGACCAGATGTAGTAGCGCTTTGTGAGACCAAAGTGCTACCAGGTAGCGAACAGTTTCTTACTATCCGTGATTACCAACATTTTTTTCGCAGCGAAATATAGGTAGTTATTCATACCCCAAACTTAAAAGCTTTGGAATGCATTGCCTGAAGCTGTATTCCCATTGTCATACAAACTGCGAAGGGCTAGCAGCCCTTCCACAATTTGAAAATGAAAATGTTGATAGTTCTTGCCAGGATTTGTTTGCTTAGAATACGAGTCCTGGCCCGGATAATTCCATTAATAACTATATGTGATCTCTCTTTGCAAAACGGTGAATTTCTAGACCAGTAGAAAGTTTCTTATATCACTGCCATTTATAAATCAGGACATAGACATCTAGTTGAATTACAGAGCAATCTCTAAACTATCTGTGATTCCCAAAATTTTTGAAAGTATTGTAAAAGACAAGTTTTATTTTTTAGTTCGAGAACACATCTCAACCTGTCAACATGGTTTTGTTGCTGCAAAGTCAATTTTAACTAATTTTTCCTCTAATTCACTTGAAGCACTTGGACTTCGTTAAGGCACTTGATAGAGTGCATGCTTGATTGGCTTACTTCTTACCTGAGCAATAGAACCCAATATGTCAAGATTGATTCGTTTGAATCTAGAAGTGTTTGTGTCTACTCGGGCGTCCCGCAAGGTAGCCACTTAGGGCCACTTTTGTTCATAAATGATACCTTTCAAGAATTGTTCTTGTTTGGGCTATGCCAACGATTTGAAGATTTTCATTCAAGTTAAAAATCTAGAAGATTGCAAAACTTATAAATAGTGAAATTAATTCATTTGTTGATCGGTGTAAATTAAATTTTTTCCTACTTGTAAGATAAACTCCATTTATCGTTGTCTCTCACACATTCTGAATTGCTATTTTCCGGATAATACAAAACTATATCGATCCCAGGAAGCCAATGATCTAGGTGTATTACTGGAACATAAATTAAGTTTGGTCGCTCATATTAATCGCATGGTTGCAAGAGCTAATTCTCGTTTGGGTTTTGTTAAGAGAACTTCAGTTGATTTTCAAGATCCATATACTTTGAAATCACTCTTTTGCTCACTGGTAACGCCCCTTCTGGAATATGGTTCAGTTATTTGGGATTCATCATTCATAATAGACGAATCAAGGGTGTTCAGAGAAGATTCACTCGTTTTGTGTTGAGAAGGCTGGATTGGTCAAATGATATGACATGCTATGAAAATAGCTGTAAGTTAATCGACCTAAAATTTCTAGATGTTCGAAGAAAACAACATTTAATAGAATTAATTCTCCTGAGCTGCTCTATAAAATCTCCAGTTATGTTCCTGTGAAATCTCTACGTATTCGTGATTTTTTGGCATATCCTGCACATAAGACAGTTTATGGATCCAATGAGCCCTTAACTCGCAGCATAGTTAATTTTAATTCGGTTGCTAATTTTATCAATGTCAGCTTTAATAGAGATTCCTTTAGGGAAATGGTATTAGAAGCCTTAAATCGTACCTGATTGTATGAGTTGATTTATGTTTTGTTCTGTTTATATATACATATATTTTTTTTAATTTTTAATTATACTCTGGATGAAACCTGAGAGTATATTGTGTTTGCCTTACTGTTTGTAACGCTAAGAAATAATGATCGCACAGAGTCGCTCAAAAACCTCGATTCCGAGTGACCGTCTGTCCGTCTGTCTACAACATAACTCTCGAAAGCTTTCACCTATCTTGCTGGAAATTTTTAGCAAAAAAGTAACTTTAAGTTCGTGAACGGGCCAAATCTCCGCACTTCTTCTACTCCCTCACATACAAATTTTATGAAATTTAAAGAAATTGATTTTTATCCGAAACCATTTCAGCTATTGGCTTGAAAATTAGGTCATAGTATAGCGATGTGAATATCATTGACGTCAAAAAATATTGATCTGATACTTTTACTCCTTCTACCACCTCCCGTACAAATTCACAATTTTCATCAATGCATTTATTTAGTTTTCATTGCAACTAGTAAAGCCAAAAGAACCAACTTTTATCATAATTAATGATATGACAATTGCAATCGATTTTGTGAAAACTATCAACTTCACTTCACACTTTCTACTCCCTCTCATACAAATTTCACGAACTTTTGGAATTTTAACTAAATTATTTTTTTACAAAGCCGTCAAAGCTATCAACTTTAAATTTTGAGAAAAGTATAATATTATAAATATCACTGATGTTAAAAAATTTGGTTTTGATTCAAATACTCCTTCAACCCCCTCCCATAAAAATGCACAGTTTTTGGCAAAAGTATTTAATCGATTTCCATTGAAACTAGGAAAATTACAAATGAAAAAAATAATGATTGCATTAAATGCCAAAAAAAATATGAGCTTCACTTCACTCCTTCTACCACCTCTCATACAATTTTTTGTATTGAAAATTCAAAAACTATATTTCTTCTTCGAACATATGAGTAACATGGCAATGATATTGATAAGCAGATTCAAAATCATCCAAAACGTCCCACTTTCTCTACCACCTCCCTTACAAATGCCATAAATTCAGACAAATTTGTTCAAAAATTATGAAAGCTACAAACTTTAAATTCAGCATGACACATTATGTATACAATGTTCAGTGTTATATACAAAAATTACAAACCTCCTCCGTTTGATTCTACCACCTCCCACACAAAAGTCGCTATTCACTATTCGAAAGAATTTGAAATGACATATTTTCCGGTACAATAAACTCTTTTCTATTTCATCTAGAGTACCATATCATAATTCTATTATGTTTATACTCTAGATGGAATCTGAGAGTATTATAAGTTTGCTCTAAAGTTTGTAATGCCAAGAAATAAGGCTCGGAGAAAAAAATGAATGATACAGAAATTAATATTATCACTCAAAAGTATGAAAACCGGATGTCCGTCCGTCCGTCCGTCCGCGCGCTCTCTAGCTTGAGAACGCTTTGAGCTACATAGTTCAAATTTTGTACACGTCGTTTTTGACAAAAAAGTAAGGTCAAGTTCGTGAACGGGCCAAATCGCTCCACCCCTTCTACCCCCTCCCATACAAAATGACACAATTACGCAATTTGACATTGAAGAGATTTGCTCGAAAAGTATATAAGCTATTAGACTGAAATTTGGAATATGTTATTTTTATGATAATATCAATCTACCGTATAAAAATTATGCGTGTCCTTCTCCTCCTTCTACCACCTCCCATACAAATTGTACTTGTCATGAATTATTCTAAGCCAATTTATTCAGTGCGTAAAAAATTTAGCTGGCTGAAATTGTGCACCAAATAATTATTTAAAATTTGTTAGTAAGGCCAAAAAAATTTAGACGATTAGCTGCACCCGTTCTACCCCCTCCCATACAAAATGACACAATTTCGCAATTTGACAATAAATGGATTTACTCAAAAAGTATGAAAGCTTTTAGGCTGAACTATGGGATATGTCACTTTCATAATGATCTAAATCTACAGTAGAAAAATTATTGGCGTCCTCTCTCTCCTTCCACCCCCTCCCATACAAACATCACTTTTTCATGAAATGCTCTAAGACGATTTTCTCAGAACATATAACATTTATCGAGCTCATATTTTGTAATAAATTCTTAATTAGCATTATCACAAAGATCAGAAAAAAATATTTGATTAGCTTCACTGCTTCTACCCCCTCCCATACAATATGACACAGTTTCACAACTTCACAAAAAATCTATTTTCTTGAAAAGTATGAATGGCACTAGTCTGAAATATAAGGGATGTCAATTTTATAATATTCCTAGTTATTTCTGAAAAAATCACTAAAATCCCTCCACTCTTTCTACCACCTCCCATACAAACTGCACATTTTCATTAAATCTAACTCACTAATTTTCTCAGTTCCCATTCAATTTTTAAAGTAAGCATTTTGAATAAAACATTTTTATATCTACTTTAGCATGATGGGGAACAAATGATTTCAATGCTATCATCCCTTCTAACACTCCACATACAAAATTTCTTGGGGTCACAAAAAATTCTATTTCATCTAGAGTATCGTAAGATTGCGCATTACGCGCAATCGTAGCCCTGTTATGTTTTTTATTCTATTTTAAGCTTTTCCCAACCTACTAATTTTATTGTCTTATTGAGTTAATATTTGGCATAACATTTTTTTATACTCTAGATGGAATCTGAGAGTATATTGTGTTTGCCGTACCGTTTGTAACGCTAAGAAATAATGCTCGCACAGAGCCGCCAAGGGTACAGAAATATTTGTTGTCGCTCGAAAACTTCGAATCCGAGTTGCTGTCTGCCCGTCTGTCCGTCTGTCCGTCTGTCCGTCTGTGCGTCTGTCTATAGCATAACTCTCGAACGCTTTGAGCTATCGTGCTAAAATTTGTTGTGTGTCATTTTTAGTAAAAAAGTAACTTTAAGTTCGTGAACGGGTCACATCCCCTCACTCCTTCTACCCCCTCCCATACAAATTTCACGAAATTCCGAAATTTTCAGAAATTGATTTTTCTTTGAAACTATTAAAGTTATCGATTTGAAATTTAGGTTAAAGTATTACGGTATAGATGTCATTAATATGACTGAATATTGATCTGATCCCGTCACTCTTTCTACCCCTCCCATACAAATGCATAATTCTGAAAAATGCAGTTTTTCGATTTTCATTGAAACTAGCAAAGTTATAAAAACAAATTTTTGCCAGAATTAATTTTATTATAATTTCAATCAGCCTTGAAAAAATTATAAACTTCACTTCATTCCTTCTACCCCCTCCCATACGAATTTCACGAAATTTTGGAATTTTAATTAAATTATTTTTCTTCGAAACTGTTAAAGCTATCAACTTGATATTTTGCATAAAGTATAAAAATAAAAATATGAATAACGAGTGAAAAATTTGTTTTGATCCGTACACTCCTTCTACCCCCTCCCATACAAATGTATAATTTTTGTTAAGTGCATTATATCGATTTCCATTAAAACTAGATAAAGTATAAACTTAAAATTTTGCCAGAATTTGTTTTTTAATAATTGCAATAAATGCTAAAAAAAATTATCAGCTCCTCTTCACTCCTTCTACCTCCTCCCATACAAATATCTGTATTATAAATTCAAGAAAAGCATTTCTCCTTCGAATATATTAGAACTATCGAATTTGAAATTGAATCAAAGCGTGGTGATAAGGATGATGATAAGCATTTTCAAAATCGTCTTAAACGCTCCACTTCCTCTACCACCTCCCATACAAATGCCTCATTTTCAGGGGAACTATGTCCAATTGAAAATAATGAAAGGTACAAATCTTAAATTCAATACGAAATATTTTGCATACCACATTAGGTGTCATATCCAAAAATTATAAACCTTCCTCCTCTGCTTCTACCACCTCCCATATAAAAGTCACTATTAATTATTTAAAAGAATTGGAGGTGACACATTTTCCGGTACATTGAACTCTTTCTCATTTCATCTAGAGTGTCATATGATTGGGCTTTACGCCCAATCATAATTCTTTTATGTTTATACTCTAGATGAAATCTGAGAGTATTATAAGTTTGCTCTAAAGTTTGTAACGCCAAGAAATAAGGCTCGGAGAAAAAAATGATGAATACAGAAATTAATATTATCACTCAAAAATCTCAAAACCGGATGTCCGTCCGTCCGTCCGTCCGTTCGCTCTCTAGCTTGAGAACGCGTTGAGCTAGAAAGCTCAAATTTCGTACACATCGTTTTTGACAAAAAAGTAAGCTCAAGTTCGTTAACGAGCCAAATCGCTCCACCCCTTCTACCCCCTCCCATACAAAATGACACAAATGCGCTATTTGACAATAAATGGATTTGCTCGAAAAGTATAAAAGCTATTAGCCTGAAATTTGGAATATATTACTTTTATGATAATATAAATCTACCGTATAAAAATTTTGTGTGTCTTCCCCCTCCTTCTACCCCCTCCCATACAAACTGTACTTGTCATGAATTACTCTAAGCCAATTTACTCAGTGCGTATAAAATTTAGCAAGCTGAAATTCTGCACTTAATATTTATTTAAAATTGTTAGTAAGCTTAAAAAAATTAGACGATTAGCTCCACCCCTTCTACCCCCTCCCATACAAAATGACTCAATTTCCCAATTCGGCTATAAATGGATTTGCTCGAAAAGTATGAAAGCTATTAGTCTGAATTTCGGGATATATTACTTTCATAATGATTTCAATGTACAGTATAAAAATTATTTGTGTCCTCCCTCTCCTTCCAACCCCTCCCATACAAACTACACTTTTTCATGAAATGCTCTAATCCGATTTTCTCAGAACATATAACATTTATCGAGCTCACATTTTGTAATAAATACTTATTTAGCATTATCACTAAGATCAGAGAAAAATATTTGATTAGCTTTACTGCTTCTACCCCCTCCCATACAATATGACACAGTTTCACAACTTCACAAAAAATCTATTTTCTTCAAAAGTATGAATTTTACTAGTCTTAAATTTAAGAGATGTCAATTTTATAATATTCTTAGTTATTTCTGAGAAAATCAATAAGTTAGTTAGTTCAATGCTATCACCCCTTCTAACACTCCCCATACAAAATTTCTTGGGATCAGAAAAAAATCTATTCCATCTAGAGTAACGTAAGATTGAGCTTTACGCGCAATCGTAGTCCTATTATGTTTTTAATTAATGTTAAATTGTATTTTGTATCATCTGGTCTGAAAGGACTAGCTAGGGTGTAGCCTAGTGAGTAGCGTGAGTTCAAATCCCGACCGACGCATAATTCTAGCACACTGCCTGCTTGGATATACCTTGGTCACCTCAATCTACGGAAATGAAAAATTCGAAGATAGAGGGTTGTGCGAAGGTCTAACAACCCTTCCACAATAAATAATGAAAAATTTTAAGGAACCTCAAGATCAGGAGGCCTGGGCCCGATATGGGCTGTATTGCCATTTTAGAAGTAGAAGGTCTGAACGGACTTTGTACATTAGGCTAAATAAATAAATTTCTCTGGCATTCTGTTCAAATGCTTCCAGGTGCTACACGGCCGACAACCCAACACATTCTTTAAGAGACCTACACAGGCGGTGTCCACTAAGTGTGACCGATCCACTGTCACTGCCGTCTTTGAATCTCTATAACTATTTTAGTCTGCCTAGTTGTTCTCCAAAATTCGTTGTTGAAGATCACATCTGACCAGAATATCCCTAAAATGCGTCGGAGGCATTGGTTCACGATAGTATATTTTTAAGATCTTATAAATGTAAAAAATAAACGTTGATCTACTACCACAACATCATTAAGTTAATTTTACTGCATAAATTGATTCAAGTCTGAACCAAAACAGAAGAACACATTTCGCATCCACTAAATTGGCAAAATTCAAATGTGTTTCAGTTGAGATTATCAGGTCACAGGGAATAGCGACCCATTGTTTTATGAAAGATTCGAATCCATTACTAGGAATACCCCAGAATATACAGTCGAACATTGCCAGTGCTTGTTGGAACTGTAGCTCAGCGCCATATCCTAACGCGTCCTTTGCACTGCATATTTGCAAATCGAATGTGTTTTGATTTCCCGGATATGATTGGTTTTTGCATATCCATTGTACGCGCTTTGCATATCACACTTGCCGAGAAGGACATGCACTGGGACTGCACTCAAAGCTTTCGATCCTTGCAAAATGACGACTTCATAAAAATTCAAATGGCATGTGCATAATGCAAGCATACATCGTCACTATACGGTGCCGTAAGTAGTGGGGACTTTTGCAAAAGGATTCTTATGGACTTGTTTTTCGAAACTTCGATTCAACTAGATAAAGACGTAACTTTTCTAATAATCGATTAATATCCTGAAAAGTTCAATTCCTTAAAAGAATTTCCGCTTAGAAGTTTAAGGTGTTGCCTCTCGGGATTAGAAATGGATTCCCGGAATTGTCTTCGAAAGTGAGAGAGGAAAGATTAAGTTTATTTTGGTCATATTGTGACTCTAAATAAAAGTTAAGTTCTGTTTGCACACTGGGTTTCTTTTTTCAGTCTGTCTGTAAACTTTCAAAGTTTATTCGGGCTCTCAGCTTAAGATCACTATAGGAAAGAATGGACAGACGAAAAAAAAAAAAATGAAGGATCAAAGTGTTGAACTTTGTTCGTTGTCGCAATATTGTTTCGTGCGAAGAGATGCAAAAACAAAACAGAAGTTTTTCTTTGGAAAAGTATATAGAACAACAACAATGAAGGAGTAGAAGACCCAGATCAAAAAGAATAAGGATGAGAAAAGAGCATTGTATTGTTCGAAAGGTTTTATTTATATTTTATTTATTTTTTTTGCTATCGGTCTTTCGATAAGGATGGGAATGGATTGTATTTGAGTTTTCCTTTTGTCTCGTCTTTTGTGCATGCTAAAGCGAAGGATATATTTGTTATTTATCGGGAATAAAAAAACATTTAAATGGATTTTTGTCTGCTGGTACGAGTATTTTATGTTGATTTAAGCTAATGGAAATCTGTAAGAAAGGTGGGATTTAGCCGGGGTCACTAGTAATAGCGAAATACCATGTAGCTAATGTACGGGACGACCATTAGTTGAACTTTATTTTGCATAGTTAATGACCCGCTTGTTCATTAGATGTATGGTATTATGCTATTACCAGTAACCCCGGTTAAATCCCAACTTTTTTTTTTTTTTTTTTTTTAAAAAGATTTCCATTAACTGTTTTGCTATTGCTTGGTAATGATATAAGATTTGGTTAACAGACTTAATTCTCATTGTGGAAACAGCTTTTTGGTATAAATATTGATCATCAATACACATAATATAATTTCAGATTTCATTTACCATCCAGATTTTCCAAATTCCCAAATTTAAAGAAATCTCCTTTTTGGAACTAGTTATGAAAGCTATCGACCTGAAAATGTTACCAAAGTACATTGGAGAGAATACAACCTAGATTAGGTTAGGTGTGTGGATAGGTTGGACACCAATGTACGTAGGATCACTCATTGTACGCCTCCGTATTTGTCATGTGAACCTACATATCACTTAAACAGCCTGCTCTTCTAGTGCAACTAATGAGCTTCAAGGGACCGGAGATCATTCAGCTCGGCAAAGAGTACTCTCGAAGAATTAGACTACGAATGGTTTGGAGGCATGGGAAATGGCAGAGGAAATGCTCTATGGTCCCTCCTCACAGCAGCCTCTGCTGTCATTAGTTGTAAGGCGAAGACTTCGAGCGTATTTTCTGAGAAGGCAGTAGCTCGTAACAAGTGTCATTAGGGGGTTTCTGCCGAGTCTCAATATTTTTATTGATTTCCCTCTATCAAAACTACCCCATACCATATTCGAGTGACACGAATTGCTTTGTAATCATTTGAGGTTTTCCCTTCCCCATATTTTGTTGGTTTAAATTGTCTTAATGACTCTCAAGGTAATGCCTACATTGTCCGTTTTCTCAATGGTGGTAGCGGCAGATCTGTTCCTGGTCAGCCTGTACGCTATATCTCGATGCACCGGAACCCAACAAATTCATAAAACGCAGGTTTTTTTTCAATTCTTTCAACATATCCATACAATGGTTCATTCATTTTCAATTGATCCCAAGCTATGCTCCAAAAAAATTGAATCTTACAGCCGTGATGCCTACCTTCTCCTGAACTACAGAACTCAGCGGAAGAAGACCCAAAATGGCTTCCTATTCTGCTGTGAGTATTGTACGCAATGCCCTAGTTATGTCTATGCAGGCCATCCTCTGAATGTGACTCAACTGTGATTGAATATATTTCAGTTCGGTTCTTCCCACTATACCAGCGTATGTTACGATTGGTAGTATGATACTGATATACATTCAATTCACCGTATTTGGTTTCAGTCCTCATTTTTTGCTCAAAATTTTTTTTACATGTGAAGAAGGCATTAATTGCTTTCTCCATTCTTTGCTAGACATTAAGTCGCCATCTGAGTTTGCTGAGGAAGATAACTCCCAGATAAGTTAGTCTATCTGAAAGACTTGGAGATCTCACTCAATGGGTGGCAGATTGAAACTGTTCCTATACGTTCTCTTCTCAAGAAGAGTATGGCTGTAGTCTTGTCAGGATTGATTCCCAATTCGCACGCTTTAGACCAATTGGTACCAAGATTTAATGCACTTCGCATCAGTTCGCTTAAAATTGTAGGGTCAATCAATCAAATTCAAGTTAAGATCCCCTATAGGGGTATAGTACAAAAAAAATATCTTTCACAAGGCGCGATCCTGAGCATCGGCCGTAAGCTATTGCAAGGATTTGATTATTCATCTGGCCTCCTGTTCAACTGTTCTCTTTTATGTGCTACATGGTCGACCAACCCAACGTTTTCCTTGAGGATTATAATCCAAAGCCTGTTTGGCGATGTTTCGCTCTGGTTTCCTCAAAGTGTGACTGCCACTTCCGTTTTTGAATCTCTATACTTATTTTAGTCTGTCCAGTTGTACTCGACAATGCGTTGGAGGCATTGGCTCACGAAAGTGAAATGCTGACAATGCTTCCGAGATAACAAAAATCTTGCAGCTCTTCCACATCTTGTCCATTAAGAATAATTGGTGTGCTTGCGTTCGAACCCACGTGCATGCACTTGGTTTCACGCATATTTATTTTCAGTTCCGACACTTTGTATTTAGAATGCAGAGAGCGATCATTTGACTCTAAGTCCGAAGGTGACTTAATATGTTAAATAGTCTCCATTGAAGACCTTTACCTTCCCCACCTTCCAGTGCAGCTTTCAAGATGTCATTTATTACCACCAGAAACAGGGCTGGTGATAATATGCAGCCTTGTCTGATACCCGTTCGCACAGAAAAGCTCTCGGACAGCTCTCCTCTATGCGAGACGTGACATTTTTGTAGGATTCTTTAATTATAACTATGACTTTATCTGGAATACCTCTCCTACGCAGAGCATTCCACATGTAATCTCGCTTAAGGCTGTCGAAAGTCTTCTCGAAGTCCACAAACATGATATGTAGTGGCGAACCCAATTTTACGGTGCTTCCCACTAATTTGTATGACTAAGTCATCCGTGTAGACAACTTTGCAAAAAGTAGCTGCAAGAGCATACAATTCATGGCTAGCGACCAAATTAAATGTGACAAAACTCCTCCTTGCGGTGTTCCTCTATTCACGCGTTTTATCCTTGAATTGTTCTGCCCATCAACATGTTATGAATCCATTCAGTTAGCATTGAATTTACACCATGAGCGATTAACGTACTTATTAGTGCATTGAAGCATTTATCATTCAACGCATCCTCTACTTCCACAAAAGCACTGAAAGTGTACTCCATGACTTCCAGAGATTTTTCAGTTTTTGATACTATCGTGTGCAGTGCCGTTTTCACAGACCGTCCTTTTATGTAAGCTTGCTGGAAAGGACTGAGGCCGCCAATGTTTACGGTGGCTCTTATGTAAATATCTATCAAATTCATAGGTTTTTAGAAAGAAAGATGCTACATTTATTTTTCTGTAGTCCTTCGGCTGTGTATGACTACTTTTATTTGCCTTCGGTATGAAAATCAACTTCATCTCTTTTCACTTCGAAGGCACATATCTTTGAAGAAGATAGGCGTTGAAAATGTTAACCAGCCTTACAAAAATGCTCTCCAGCCAATGCTGTAACATCGCAGGAATTGTTCTATCTGGTCCCGCCGACTTAAAAGGTTGGAAGGTGTTTATTGGCCATATCGTTTTTTCGTTGGTTATTATTTGATCCGAGGAGTAGCTACATTGTCTACCTATACCCCGGTTACCGTCAAAGTAATTTAGCCGCATCGTAGTTTCATCTGAATTTCTATACTCCGGGAAGTATACAGAAGCAGCTCCAGTATTTCTGTCGAAGAAGCGGTCCATGTACCATCGCCCCATTGCAGAAACCCGACTATTTAAACGGCCTTTTGACAGAATTTTCTTAAGTCTAGCGGCTTCTTTTACTGAGTCAATAGTTGCACAGAACTGCAGCCAAGATTGCCTCTTGGCCGTACATACAGAGTACTTGAATTCACTCAACGTGGCTTTATAGGCTTCCCAGTCAGTTTATTGCTTACTATTTTGTGTTTTATTTTAAAGTTTCCTAGCTATATGCCGTAAGCATGTACTCTACCGCTAGGGTGTAGCCTAGTGGGTAGCGTGTTGGTCTTATAATGCGAAGGTCGTGAGTTCAAATCCCGGTCTACGCAATACATAATTCCAGCACATTGCCTGCTTGGATATACCTTGGCCACCTCGATCTACGAAAATTAAAAAAAAAATTAAAAATTCGTAGAAAGAGGGTTGTGCGAAGGGCTAAAAACCCTTCCACAATAAGTAATGAAAAATGTTAAGGAACCTGAATGTCAGGAAGCCAAGGTCCGATTTGGGCTGTAGTGCCATTGTAGAAGTAGAACATGTAGTCTACCGTTCTACCTGGAGTTTGCTCCATTTTTCACTTTAGATATTTTCATGAGTTAAGCCATATCATAACTCCTCATAACCACAGTTGTTAAGAAGTTAACGTCCTCATAAATGGCATCAGTCCCCTGCTTAGCAAGTTTGGGCTAGTGACCCAAGTTTTCTAGGTAGATTCCAAAAGCCTGCCAATTTGTGGCTCTAGGATTCCTATTCGAGCCGATGCTATGAGTCTCACTGTCTATTGTGAAAGTTATCCATCTGTGGTCGGATAGTGACTCTTCTCGAGAAACTATCCAAACTTTCACTCCAATGGTTGACGACAAAGTTACTATAGTAAAGTCGATAGCCTCATCCTGGCTTTGGTAACTTTACCGCTATTTACTATCATCGCATTTGTCCCTGCTACAAATTCCACAACCTCCACCTCCCACAAAAATAAACAACATCACACAAGCATTTTCCAAATTTACGAATTTTCTCGAATCAAGAGTTACCTACACATTTAAAAATTGAATAACTTCCTCGTACTCCCTTCTCGTCACGCAAGGGGGTAGTTGTAGTATGAGGTTTTACCAATTCCTGCAACTATCTTTGGAGTTAGCGACTCCACGGACCTGAGCTAACTATCCCCCTCTGGGATGGGGGCTGTAGAATTCACCCACAGCCAGTCCTGCTTGCCCTAAAAATGGCAAATGGACACTCACTGGATCATGGGCTTATCACCCGTGATCTTAAGACCTAAATGATACGAGAAACAGATACATCGCCTCGGATACGGACTGATTCTACGGTAACGACTTTTGGCATTCGAAAACGGACTATGATTGGCTTCTGGAACGTTCGAACATTGAATGACGGGGGAAGAGCTGGGGTTACTCGGTCCTTGCACCGCCAATCAGTGATCGACCGTGAAATGGAGCACTATAACATCCAAATCTTGGGCTTGAGCGAGGTCAGGTGGACAGGATCAGGAGAAGAACGAACCCCTAGCGGAAACACTATTCTGTACATTGGCCCTGAAAGTGAAGCCAGAAATGGCGTGGCATTCGTCCTTACGCCGAGAGCGAGAAACAGTCTCATTAGCTGGGAACCAATCTCGGATAGGATTATCGTCGTCAGGCTCAGGACCAGTGTCAGAAACGTCACAATTCTGCAGTGCTACGCACCAACTAATACCGCAACATCTGGTGACAAAGAGGAGTTTTATAGCCAACTGAGTGCCACCTTCGAACGTGTTCCAAGAGGTGATATTATTATCATCTCGGGAGATATGAACGCCCAGGTTGGATCAGACAACACTGGACTAGAACACGTCATGGGGAGGCATGGTGACCCTTGGGTCGACGCTTCACGACCTTGGATTAAGAGACCCGAAAACGGCGAATTATTTGTGGAGTTCTGTAGTACTCGGCAAATGGTCATCGGAGGGACCCTTTTTCCACACAAGAGTCATCATAAAACATCTTGGGTTTCCCCTGACGGTGTTACTCAGAACCAGATCGACCATTTGGCTATAAGTCGCCGATAGAGAAGATGTCTCCTCGATGTGCGAGCGAAACGTGGAGCTGACGTGGGGAGCGATCACCACTTGATGGTTGCCTGCTTGAGATTGTGTACAGCAGCTATCCGACGACCACAAATTCTTCAAATGAAGCGCAAGCTTAATGTGGATAAACTCAGAGATCCCTACAAAAAAATCGAATACACCACCATTCTACGCGAAAAGTCATCCACATTGGGTGAACATGAAATGCGCACACTGGACGCCAATTGGGAGGCAACCAGAAACACTTTTCTAACTAGTGCTGAAGAATCTGTGGGATATGCGCAAAGCGGTGAGAAACCCTGGATGTCGCAAGACACATGGGACAAAGTTGACAATCGGAAAAAAGCCAAATTGGCAATCATCTCTCAACCCGATGTCAACCAACGAACGCCCGACTTGAGGCAGAACTACCGCGATGCTCATATACAGCTTAAAAAGGCTGTTAGACGCGACAAGAGAAAGGCCATTGAAGATCTGGCAAACAAGGCAGAATCTGCGGCTTACCTTGGGGATATGGGTTCACTATTTAAAATCATGAAACAGTTGACGAACAGGAATTTCACCGCCAACCACCTGGTGAGAGATGTCAACGGAACTCTCCTTAATATGAGTGAACACCAGTTGCGACGATGGAAGGAATACTTCTCTGATATTTTAAACATCTTGTCAGATGAAGATATTCCGGAAACGGAACAACTTCCAAACATCCAACCGCAACAATCCTCTATTAGGGACGATCCCCCAGATAAGGAAGAGATAGTTTCCGCCATTCGGTCAATGGCGGGAAGAAAAGCTCCAGGTATAGACGGACTACCAACCGAACTCCTCAAAGCGGACCCGGAAATAACAGCCGATATACTCCTCTCACTCTTCACTAAGGTGTGGAATGATGGAAGATATCCGACTGAATGGAAGGAGGGCGTCATTGTGAAAATTCCGAAGAAGGGCGACCTTCGGGATTGTGGCAATTGGCGTGGTATATGTCTACTTACTGCCGTATCAAAAATTATGGCTAAGGTAATTCTCAATAGGATTAGTGATGTCGTCGAGAGCACTCTCGAAGTTTATCAGGCTGGATTCCGTAAAGGGTCGTCTTGTACCGACCACACAAATACCCTACGGATAATATTAGAGCAGTCAGCCGAAATGGGTTCGCCACTACATCTCATGTTTGTGGACTTCGAGAAGGCTTTCGACAGCGTTAAGCGAGATTACATATGGAATGCTTTGCGTAGGAGAGGTATTCCAAATAAGGTCATAGCTATGATTAAAGAATCCTACGAAGATGCAAGGTGTCGCGTCTTGCATAGAGGAGAGCTGTCCGAGAGCTTTCCTGTGCGAACGGGTGTCAGACAAGGCTGCATATTATCACCAGCCCTGTTTCTGGTGGTAATAAATGACATCTTGAAAGCTGCACTGGAAGGTGGGGAAGGTAAAGGTCTTCAATGGAGACTATTTAACATCTTAAGTCACCTTGATTATGCTGATGACGTGTGTTTGCTTGCACATACCCGTTCGGACTTAGAGTCAGATGTTCGCTCGTTGCATTCTAAATGCAAAGAAGCGGGACTGAAAATAAATGTGCGTAAAACCAAGTACATGCACATGGGTTCGAACGCAAGCACACCGATTGTTCTTAATGGGCAGGATGTGGAAGAGGTGCAAGATTTTTGCTATCTCGGAAGCATTGTCAGCATGGACAGCGGAGCCGAAAAGGATGTTGAGGCTCGGCTAAATAAAGCTCGTCAGGCCTTCGGTATCCTTTCCCCTTTCTGGAGGTTAAGAGAGATCTCCCTTCGCACGAAGCTGCGAGTTTTTGACGCATGCGTCAAATCCGTGTTGTTATATGGTTGTACTACGTGGAAAGTGACCGTTCGACTTACCAAGAAACTACAGACTTTCGTAAACCAATGCCTCCGACGCATTTTAGGAATATTCTGGCCAGAAGTGATCTCCAACGACGAACTTTGGAGTACAACTCGCCAGACTAAAATAGGTATTGAGATTCAACGGCGAAAGTGGCAGTGGATCGGTCATACTTTGAGGAAACCAGAGCAAAACATCGCAAAGCAGGCTCTGGATTATAACCCTCAAGGAAGACGTCGGGTTGGTCGGCCATGTAACACATGGAAGCGAGCAGTTGAGCAGGAGGCCAGAGGAATAAACAAGTCCTGGCAACAGCTTAAGGCCGATGCGCAGGATCGCTCCTTGTGGAAGAGAGTTGTTTCTGTCCTATGCCCCTATAGGGGGTCTTAACAGGAATTTGATTGATTGATTGACTCCCTTCTCCACCTCCCATACAAATTTTATAAATTATCGAATTTTATTGTAGCTACTTTTCTTCGATCATTTTTGAGTAAATCTTTGTTATTTATCGAAAAAAGCAAGTGCACTTAAAAACCCCTCAAAAGTATTTTACGCGTTTTTAAATGTACTATGAAAATCATTCGACTGGATATGAAATAAATACTTTGAAAATTTTTACCCCAAAATTGTGCAAATACCCGGCGAACTCTTTGGAAAGAAACTTTCAAATTGGAAACTATTTCAAACCACAAACCACATACATCATAAAACCATTGAATCCTTTATTTTCCCCCCTCAAGCAGAGCGTCACATACACTGCAATTTAGTTCCATTTATGACCACAATGCATTCAACTCACGTCCCACACATGCCAAGAATATGCAAACATGCATGCACTCTATTCGAAGAATGGCAAATTATTCACGAAAAAGTTTCTATAATAAACTCCTTCGACGACAACGACGTCGAAGCAGAAGAAGAAGAACAAGGAGTAGAATCATTTTTATGACAACAATGAAAGGAACCAATTGGACTTCAAACATATTTTCAAGCAACTGCACATTGAAGCATTGCTATTGAATCCGTGGCTATTTTTTTTTACCGATTTACGAGTATGTAAATCTACTCGATATATGGCGAATTCGAAAGGATACTATAAGAAACGAACTGTTACTTCACGGACCGCACACTAAATCCGACGAGTCGTCTTATTTCTTCGGCTAATAACGCTGTCAGATAATAAAATTTTATAACATCGAAACTTATGAAACCACCTCCGCCGAGCGGCTCCTTTCGGAATCCTTGCTATGTAAGTGCATAAGTTGGTGGATGTATAGAAGGGCGAATCTATTCGAGCGTAGTTAACTTCTGTAGAACATGGCAACCAAACTACTAGCGTAGGAATGGAATATAAAGGACATTGGGTATAATCGATTTCTGATACAGTCACAAATTATGCATTTCCCGATAAAATGGTGAAATTTCGTTCAGGCCAGAGACAGAGTCTTCTCGATGTTTCGCCCACACTTTCCTATTTTTTTTTGCCATCTACTTTCGAACTTCAAAATCGAGGTCCTCAGACCATTTGAGTTGGATAAGCTTTGGAAAATGTTCTACAAGATTACGACATGATTTAATTTACTGCTCTTTCAGGTCTTGGGTGATTTACGAATTCAAGAAGAATAAGTTAAACTTTGGCGAATATGGTTTAGAGTGGGCGGAAAAAAATGTTTATGTAGCGAAAATTTTTTCCAATTTGTATTACTTAGGAGTGCTGTGGGTACTTGTGTCTGGCTTTTGATTATTCGATCGATTCAGTAATTTTTGTTATATTTTAGGAAAATTCGGTTTTAATAAGTACCAGATAATACACAGGAGTAGATTTAATTTTATTCGATGTAAACATTCTAGTTAATAAACTTAATCTAGAAAAATTCGATAAACAGGATAATAATAGCCAAGTACCTGAATGCATATATTTGTGATCAAAATTGAACCAAGTCGACTATGACGACTTATTCGTGCACAAATAATTTTCTTCACTGCTTCTTTATAAAATAATTTAGGAAGCTTAAGGTTGCTAACACCATCTGCAACATAGACTTCTGGAACTTAACGAACGAGAACATTAATGGGGAAGATAAAGAGGAGAAAACTTAGATTAATTGGACATATAGTAATCAGAAAACTCGAAGACGGCATAAGAGTTAATCTCAAAAACAGAAGATGACTTGAATGGCAAAAAAAAAAAAACGGGAGACTAACAATAATTTAAGAACTAGAACTAACTCGATATTCTTGTATAAATTTTAGGAACTTTGCAATATCAAATTTGAGTAAAATTATGGTGGAAAATTTGGGTTGAAATTTGGATACGAGTCTTAAAATTCTATGGGGCTTTTTAATGGAAGCGGTTGATCGCATTGAATCGGGATCAATATGCATAGCGTCTAAGCACTTTTCTTTTTGCATGCGAAATTGAGTGAGCCAGATCGTTTGTATAGGCATCGCTTCAGAGTGATGAGATAAATCTTCTAAAGCGTTTCTTAGTCTTTCCAAAAATTAAGCTTCTATAATCAGCTTAATCAGCTAATCGCTTAAACAGCGCATTCAAGAGAATTGATTGTATTCGTGGCCGCTAGAAAGGTTCAAATTTACTTTTCTTAAGTGGTTTGTAAGCCCAAATTTTCTGAATGCCGAGCTTCAAAATCTTTCCAAGTAAATATAATTGAAGATTTTATCTCATATTTGATTATATGTAAATGGCTAAAAGGTAGTGTTTTGCTATACTTATACAATAACTAAACATTAAAACAGGTCTTTGAAATTTTTTCTGTCGGTCTGAATGTCCGGATTTAACTCAAAAATGGCTGATTCACATGAAAATACAGATTGTTGGGTATGCTTTTAGCCATAATCTGTGAATTAGCTTTAGTTCAATTGTATTGATGTACGTCATAACATAAGTCGAGAGACGTCTGATTGGTGCTAACTTTTATTATTTACATTAGTTTTGTCAATGATTACAGTAACTGGAGCAAGAATAAGAAATATCCCCCACGCCTTCTTCCACCTCCCATATAAATTTCACTATTTGCTCATTTGAAAATAATTTTTTTTTTGTTGTACTCTAGGTGAAATCTGAGAGTATATTGTTTTTGCCGTACCGTTTGTAAGAAATAATGCTCGCACAGAGCTGCCAAATGAACAGAAATATTTGTTGACGCTTAAAACCCTCGATTCCGAGTAAGAGTCTGTCTGTCCGTCTGTCTACAACATAACTTTCGAACGCTTTTACCTATCGAGCTGAAATTCGTCATATGCCATTTTTAGCAATAAAGTAAATTTAAGTTCGTGAACGGGTCACATCCCTTTACTCATTCTACCCCTCCCACACAAATTTTATGAAATTTAAAGAAATTGATTTTTCTCCGAAACCATTTCCGCTATTGACTTAAAAATTAGGTCATAGTATAACGATGTAAATATCATTAACTTCGATTCGCTCTTTTTACCATCTCACATACAAATTTTTGTATTGGAAATTCAAGAAAAGTATTTCTCCTTCGAACATATGAGAACTATCGACTTTAAAATTGTAATAAAAAAATGTGATTAGGATGTTGATAAGCAGATTCAAAATCATCCAAAACCTCTTACATTCTTTGCCACCTCCCATAAAAATGCCATAAATTCAGAATGGTTCAATTTCCTCAAAAATTATGAAATTTACAAACTTTAAATTGAGCATGAAACATTTTGTACACTACGTTCGGTGTTACATACAAAAATTGCGAACCTCCCCCTCTACTTTTGACACCTCCCGAACAAAAGTCACTATTCGAAAGAATTTGATATGGCATATTTTCCGGTACAATAAAATCTTTCCTATTTCATCTAGAATATCATATGATTGAGCTTTACGCCCAATAATAATTCTGTTTTGTTTTTAAAATAAAATTGTTGTGTTCTGATTTGGTTTGTAGTAATACAAAGCAAGATTATGTTAATGTCTCTTCCTCTTCTACCATCTACTGAACAAAATGTGTAATTTTCAGAAGTTTTTTTATTTATTGATCATAACAAGATAATCAGTTACATAGTAATTAGCTTAATTTAATTTAATATAACCTAATATAGTTTAATTTAACTTAATTAATCAAATCCAATCTCAAATAAGTATGAAAGGCACTGGTGGAAAGATGGTCAAACGTGTTATATGGACCTTATCAAAGAGAGCGTGGTCTCGCTTTGAAAATCAGGTTATTTATTGTAGGTGTAGTGTACGCTGAATTTGTTAAATACTCTACAGCATTCGTTAATAGGCTCATTTTGTCCGTAATCTGATATTGCTTAATTGATATTGAATGTCTCGTCAGTCTGGCATTGTCATTGAGTCTGAGATGTCAACCAATCAATCAATCAAATTCCTGTTAAGACCTTCTATAGGGGCATAGGACAGAAACAACTCTGTTCCACAAGGCCCGATCCTGAGCATTGGCCTTAAACCCTTTCCAGGACTTGTTTATTCCTCTGCCCTCCTGCTCAACTGCTCGCTTCCATGTGTTACATGGTCGGCCAGCTCGAAGTCTTTCTTGAGGATTATAATCCAGAGCCTGTTTTGCGATGTTTCGCTCTGGTTTTCTCAAAGTATGACCGATCTACTGCCACTTTCACCTTTGAATCTCAATACCTATTTTAGTTTGGCCAGTTGTACTCTAAAGTTCGTCGTTGGAGATCACTTCAGGCCAGAATATTCCTAAAATGCGTTGGAGGTATTGGTTCACGAAAGTCTGTAGTTTCTTGGTAAGTTGAACGGTCACTTTCCACGTAGTACAACCATTTAACAATACGGATTTGACACATGCGTCAAAAACTCGCAGCTTCGTGCGAAGAGAGATCTTTCTTAACCTCCAGAAAGGGAAAGGGATACCGAAGGCCTGACGAGCTTTATTTAGCCGAGCCTCAACATCCTTTTCGGTTCCGCCGTTCATGCTGACAATGCTTCCGAGAAAGCAAAAATTTTGTACCTCTTCCACATTCTGTCCGTTAAGAACTATCAGTGTGTTTGCGTTCGAACCCATGTGCATGTAGTTGGTTTTACGCACATTTATTTTCAGTCGCGCCTCTTTGCATTTACAGTGCAACGAGCGAACATTTGACTTTAAGTCCGAACGGTTATGTGCAAGCAAACACACGTCATCAGCACAATCAAGGCGACTTAAGATGTTAAATAGTCTCCATTGAAGACCTTTACCTTCCCCACCTTCCAGTGCAGCTTTCAAGATGTAATTTATTACCACCAGAAACTGGTCAGGTGATAATATGCAGCCTTGTCTGACACTTGTTCGCACAAGGAAGCTCTCGGACAGCTCTCTTCTATGCAAGACGCGACACCTTGCATCTTCGTAGGATTCTTTAATCATAGCTATGACCTTGTCTGGAATACCTCTCTTACGCAAAGCATTCCATATGTACTCTCGCTTAACGCTGTCGAAAGCCTGCTCGAAGTCCATAAACACGAGATGTAGTGGCGAGCCCATTTCGGCTGACTGCTCTAATATTATCCGTAGGGTATTTGTGTGGTCGGTACAAGACGACCCTTTACGGAATCCAGCCTGATAAACTTCGAGAGTGCTCTCGACGACATTACTAATCCTATTGGAATTACCTTAGCCATAATTTTTGATACGGCAGTAAGTAGACATATACCACGCCAATTGGCACAATCCCGAAGGTCGCCCTTCTTCGGAATTTTCACAATGACGCCCTCCTTCCATTCAGTCGGATATCTTCTTTCATTCCACACCTCAGTAAAGAGTGGGAGGAGTATATCGGCTGTTATTTCCGGGTCCGATATGAGGAGTTCGGTTGGAAGTATGTCCATACCTGGAGCTTTCCTTCCCGCCATTGACCGAATGGCGGAGACTATCTCTTCCTTATCTGGGGGATCGTCCTTAAAAGAGGATTGTTGCGGTTGGATGTTTGGTAGTGGTTCTGTTTCTGGAATATCTTCCTCTGACAAGATGTTTAAAATATCAGAGAAGTATTCCTTCCATCGCCGCAACTGGTGTTCACTTATAATAAGGAGAGTTCCATTGACATATCTCACCAGGTGGTTGGCGGTGAAATTGCTGTTCGTCAACTGTTTCATGATTTTGAATAGTGAATCCATATCCCCAAAGTAAGCCGCAGATTCTGCCTTGTTGGCCAGATCTTCAATAGCCTTTCTCTTGTCACGTCTAACAGCCTTTTTAAGCTGTATATGAGCATCGCGGTAGTTCTGCCTCAGGTCGGGCGTTCGTTGGTTGACATCGGGTTGAGAGATGATTGCCAATTTAGCTTTTTTCTGATTTCCAACCTTGTCCCATGTGTGTTGCGACATCCAGGGATGTAGTCAACCGTAATATCACCATTCAAAACATCTAAGGTAAAATAGGATGTGAGCATAGTTCTTCTAAGACCAAGTGGTTACATAGTTAATAATTAGAGCCTAGGTGTGTAGAATGGAAGGTTTCCAAAGTCTCTGGAATCATACAAGTCCCTAAAAGCGAAATAAGCTATTACTTCAGGATTGACTCCATTCTGTTGCTGTATAACTGGAAAAAGGGATCTAAAATAGGGTAAACATATTCCTGAAGAGACAAGAGAACAGAATAATGATTTAGTAACCCTTACATTCTTGAACTCATTGGCTACCCAAGAGTTTATTTGCTTTTGAGAATATTCGTTTGTTGTAAGATTTGAAGCACAGTTTATTGTCCAGTAGTTGAGCTCATAAAGTTGATCAATATGTATTTGAGTTCAACTTAGGATATAGTCATGGTACGTGGATCTTTTACGTGTGAAGCTTATTACGTGGCATTCGCTGACATTAAGCTCTAATTTGTTCTGACTTCACCAATTATTTAGTTCAATAAGCTTGGATTGGAGGAATGCGGCATCTGCTGGAATGATTTATTTTCAGATCATCAGCGTACGTCAGATGTGAAATCTAATACTTCTGATAGATCTAAGATGAAAACATTAAATAAAATAGGTCCCAAGTAACTATCCTCAGAGGTCAATAGCATTTCCTTGGAACTTAATGAATTGAGTTTCATTATTGTGATAGGATTTAAGCCAGTCAAGTAGGGATCCTGCCACATCATTTTTTTTTTAAACTTTAAAGCCAGGATTTTGTAATCAACTCGGTCGAAGGTTTTTTCATATAGCTCTGTAGTTCTCAACCTTTCGTTTGTTTCCGTTGTTGTGAATGGGTATGAGATGCGACGATTTTCTGGCCGAAGGGAAATTATTATGACACCTCCCTCCCCGACACACATACACACACACACATACATCAAAACTTGCATACATAAACGAATGAAATGTTGATTCAATGTACTGGAACTATTGATCGTAAAGTGTTAAATAATTGACAACAGCCCTGCCCTGGAACCCTTATTCACTTCCCTATCTACCCTAACCTGATTATTGATTTGGCACGCATAATCAACTTGTCCCAAGAATAATAAAGTTGCACCCGACTCTTTGGCAGATTTTTATACTCTAGATGAAATCTGAAAGTATTATAAATTTGCTCTAAAGTTTGTAACGCTAAGAAATAAGGCTCGGAGAAAAAAACGAATGATACAGAAGTTCATATAATCACTCAAAAATCTCAAAACCGGATGTCCGTCCGTCCGACGGTGCGTCCGACCGTCCGTCCATGCGCTCTCTAGCTTGAGAACGCGTTGAGCTAGTTAGTTCAAATTTTGTATACGTCATTTTTAATAAAAAAGTAAGGTCAAGTTCGTGAACGGGCCAAATTGGGTCACTCCTTCTACCCCATACAAAATGGCACAATTGCGCAATTTGCTCGAAAAGTATAAAAGCTATTGGTCTCAAATTTGGAACATATCACTTTTATGACGATATCAATCTACTGTATAAAAAATAATGCGTGTTCGCCCCCTCCTTCTACCACCTCCCATACAAACTGTACTTTTTCATGAAATACTATACTATACTCACTGCGTATAAAATTTAGCGAGCTCAAATTGTGCACTAAATATTTATTTAAAATTATTAGTAAGAAAAAAAAATTAGACGATTAGCTTTACCCCTTCTACCCCAATTTCGAAATTCGACAATAAACGTATTTCCTCGCACAGTATAACAGCTACTAGTCTGAAATTTGAAATATATTGAAAGAAAAGATTTCCAGATTCTACACTGTTACGCTTTATTATTCGTGACGTTTCGGTCTTAGCAGAGAAAGAAAAGATTTCAAGATTCTACACTGTTACGCTTTATTATTCGTGAAGTTTCGGTCTCTGCTAATAAAGCGTAATAGTGTGGAATCCGGAAATCTTTTCTTTCATTTCGAAATACACTGTGAAAACATTCACCAAACCATTGAAATATATTATTTTTATAATAATTCCAATCTACGATATAAAAAATATTTGTGTCCTCCCTCTCCTTCTACCCCTCCCATACAAACTGCACTTTTTTCATAAAATGCTCTAAACCAATTTAGTCAGTACGTATAAAATTTATCGAGCTCAAATTGTGCATCAATCACTTATTTGGAGTCATTAGTAAGATCAAAAAAAAAAAATAGACGATTCTACTGATGCTGTTGTTGTGATAGCTTGTGGGGATGACTGACTTGGATGGGCATAGAACCGCACACCTAGATTCATCCGTATAAATGTAATACAATAAAAAACATAACAGGGCTACGATTGCGCGTAAAGCGCAATCTTACGGTACTCTAGATGAAATAGAATTTTTTGTGATCCCAAGAAATTTTGTTTGAGCAGTGTTAGAAGGGGTGATAGCATTGAACTATTTTTTTCCCCATCATGCTAAAGTAGCTATAAAAATGTTTTATACAAAATGCTTACACCAAAAATTGAATAGGAGCTGAGAAAATTAGTGTGTTAGATTTAGTGAAAATGTGCAGTTTGTATGGGAGGTGGTAGAAAGAGTGGGAGGATTTTAGTGATTTTTTCAGAAATAACTAAGAATATCATAAAATTGACATTTCTTAAATTTGAGACTGGTAGCATTCATACTTTTCAAGAAAATAGATTTTTTGTGAAGTTGTGAAACTGCGTCATATTGTATGGGAGGGGGTAGAAGCAGTAAAGCTAATCAAAATTTTTTTTTCTGGTCTTAGTGATAATGCTAAATAAGTATTTATTACGAAATATGAGCTCGATAAATGTTATATGTTCTGAGAAAATCGGCTTAGAGCATTTCATGAAAAAGTGCAGTTTGTATGGGAGGGGTTGGAAGGAGAAGGAGGACGCAAATAATTTTTACACAGTATATTGAAATTATTATAAAAGTAATATATCCTGAAATTCAGACTAAAAACTTTTATACTTTTCGAGCAAATCTATTTATAGTCGAATTGCGAAATTGTGTCATTTTGTATGGGAGGGGGTAGAAGGGGTGAAGCTAATCGTCTAATTTTTTTTAGCCTTACTAACAATTTTAAAAAAATATTTAGTGCACAATTTCAGCTCGCTAAATTTTATACACACTGAGTAAATTGGCTTAGAGTAATTCATGATAAGTACAGTTTGTATGGGAGGTGGTAGAAGGAGGGGGCGGACACGCATAATTTTTATACGGTAGATTGATATTGTCATAAAAGTAATATATTCCAAATTTCAGGCCAATAGCTTTTATACTTTTCGAGCAGATCCGTTTATTGTCAAATTGCGCATTTGAGTCATTTTGTATGGGAGGGGGTAGAAGGGGTGAAGCGATTTGGCCCATTGACGAACTTGACCTTACTTTTTTGTCGAAAACGACGTGTACGAAATTTGAGCTTTCTAGCTCAACGCGTTCTCAAGCTAGAGCGCGCACAGACGGACGGACGGACATCCGGTTTTGAGATTTTTGAGTGATAATATTAATTTCTGTATTCATCGTTTTTTTCTCCGAGCCTTATTTCTTGGCGTTACAAACTTTAGAGCAAACTTATAATACTCTCAGATTTCATCTAGAGTATAAACAGTATCCAGTTTAAAGCCTCCTGATATCGCAATCCTGGAATAGCACAAAAATATGTGATATTTTCTACTATTGTATTTTATTTATTATTATTAATAATGCGTTCATAGAACCTTCTGCACAGCTATACATACACCATTTACCACCCCCAACCAATATAAAATGAATCAATTTTATGTATTACGGTTACGAACACATATACCATCCCGAATAGCCTATTCGGAAAATGTTTCATACCTTCTTCGCCGAAGGTGAAAAGGGATAAAAGTGCTCGTCTGACAGGAAAAAAAAATGGAAAGAAAACCTGCCTTCATAATGGCTAAGTCTATAGAAATTCACTTTCCCGCATAAGATTTATGGCTTGATAGACCTCAACCATAAGGAGTGAAAATTGTTTTTTGCCTCAGTTTTACCCGTGTCGGAACCGATGTGTGAAGCGTATGTGATGACGACGCTGCGTATATGAAAGTGAGGCATGTGACTGGAAGAACCGATTCCGACATTTCAGATAATGCCGCACTCAATTTAGGAAGCTTCCATCGCGCCCGTAAACACTTTATGGGTCATAAACGACACATTTTTACACTTTTTCCATGATTCGTTTTTGAATATTAAAATTCAATACCCTCTTACCGATATTGTTGTGACAATGGTGCTCGCGAATGCTTTACACCTATGATGAGTTTTGATGTTATCGAGTGCGTATAAAAAATATATGTAATTGATTATCTTGATCCTGTATGTGCACTTTACGAGCAATCTTGTGTTCATAGGTCTAATTTTTATGTCATATGAAATTTCTCCACCTTTAAAAACATTGTAATAATAAAGTATTGGTTTGATATTTTGAAAGTGATTCTCTCGACACCTATCATTATTTACCGGTCGTAAAATTTCCATAAGAAAATAACAATAAAGAACAAAAAGTATCTAAAACAGTACTTACAAAAAATGACTACAAGAACAAAGCAACATTACGAATGTGTTTAACGCTATATAAATTTTAGATACAATTTGGAAGATTTTATTGCAATTATAGCAACTCCATTTCTTTACAATAGTTGATAAAGTGTATTTGTATGGAAGATGGTAGAGAGGGTAGGAGGAAATTGATTGGGCAAAAAAACAAAAGCTTTTGCATGAATACCTATACGATAAAAGTATCTGTAGATAAAACTATATTTAGATAAAAGTATTTATATGTAAGTAAAATAAGCCGGCCATTTCTGCAATATCAATGATCCTATGTTATTATTATTTGATGATCCTATGTACTTGTGTGTGATGCGGAATTACGAGCATCAGGCTATAGATTTTTTTTTGAAATTGTGCATTTTTATGGACGGTGGTAGAAGGAGTGAGGGAGTGAATATTCTCAAGTAACTATCTTTCATATGGTCGAAGCTTTTTTTTAAATTCGTAAAATTTGTGTGCGATGTGGCTGAAAGCGCCACAATCAGGTGTTGATCTTCTGGCTTTCAGGTCTCGCAATATTTTGTTATTTGGATGTGCTCCGAACACTTCTAAAAATCTATCCAATAGCAAAGTTTTATTTTTGTTTTTGATTTTTGCAGAGCTTTGTAACTCAGATAATCCTGTATATCGTGCATGGAAGCAATGCACCACTCGAGATTGGATCATTATATACCAGAACTGGGTTAATTGATTCTTTTTTACTTCAATATTTGATAACTCTTAAACGCAGTCGAAAGGATCCCGAAACTGAGTGTTAAATAGTTAAATTCAGACAAAAAAACCAACTCAGCCGTAATAATGTTTAGCAAAATTTCATTTCACTTTTACCTTGGTTAACTTTGTAATTATTTTCGCATAAATCTTGTTCAAACAAATTAAATAAAAAAAACAGCAGCAAAATGACTCGTGTACATTGCAAAATAATTTCGTCAAGTACGGAATAATCATCATCATTTCCTGTGCCGCATTCGAGCCTAATATAAACAAACACTTTTACCCCGTAGGCTCATTTCTGTCCGCCCTTGTTTAATCTACCACAACATTTACATGGAAAATGATCTTCGGGGCTTTTAAGCTTCGGTCATTAAGCTCTTCTTCGTATCTGCTATGTCCTGTCTCCTCCTTTTCAGAATGAAATATCCAAACACAAGTCGAAACGGAGAGCTCACTTTGATGATAATGATGGCGCGCATATAATAAAAAAAAGGAACCCAGAAATAAAACCTTTTCGTCTGGTCCGACCAGTCCAATTCCCAACAGGGCTTCCGATAATCCTGTCGTACAAGGCCAAGAATAAATCCCGGCAACATGAAAAAGATACTCACTAGGTTGCTTTATATCCGTACATAAATATAATAGATACTCGTATATAAAAATAAAATACGAAGAAAATCCTTCGTTAATGTGCCGGCAATTTAAATAAATTGCAAATTAGGCATGGCCGATCCTTGCCAAATTTGGGCATTTTATTACTTCCAACGCTGCTTCTAAGCTCGATGAGTTCATAAAGACCTCCTCGTTTTTTTTTTTAAACGAGTAATTTACAGTCGAAAAAACTTTCGGCAACCAATTTTCGAATGGAAACGTTTAATTGTCGCACTTGTCGTAAAATGGCGTTTTTCCTACCCCTATTCGCACTCAATCGGATGACATTTTTGTATAATTTTAGCTGATTTATTTGACGGAGTCGTTAAATACGATATAACTGTTATCGAGCTCCAAAGTTCCATTGTTTTTCTTCGACCGCGCTTCCTTCTTTATTTGGTATTGAGAAAGGATCAATTTTTACGAGGGAAATTGCTTTTTGACGTGCCAATAACCGAACATCCCCCGGTGTTTTTTTTCCGGAGTATCATAAACTTATGAATGGTGCTTATACAGTAATTTCGATTGAACACAAAACATTTTGATTTAGTGTTTTATGATATTTAACTTGGCGGATATTTGATTCAAGGAAGCCGTAAAGGTCAATATTTATTGCAACATTTGCTAGGAAATTATTCATTAATATTTTCATTGTTTACGAGCATCGGAAAACAATAAATAGAAAAATATAGCTATGTGTCTTGTTTGTTTCAAGGTTAAATATCCTCATTCCAGTGTTATTTGTACGGAGATTCATTGTAATTTATAGATAAATTAATTTACTAGCAATTTGCTACTACTTGCTCCTTGGTAACTAATCGGGTCGTTCCCGAATTTCTCCTTGAATGGCATGAAAATCAAAATCGGACGTTGGCCGCCTTACTCTCAGGTTCAATGTTAATAAAATTTTATTGAAATACACTACAAATTATCAGTTAGTTGTGTTTCTAAGTACTTGCATGGATCCTCATGAAATATGGACTGGTCATGTTTCAGGCAGTTCTCAAGAGGCTATATGGTTACAAGGGGATTCACCCCTATAGTAATTAGCAAGTCTACGTACTACCTACAAGGCGTCATCTGCAACATAAGTATGTTTAAAATATTTTATGAATTAGTTATAGAATAGCTGTTAGTCCTTCGTACAAATTTCACAGATTCTCATTTTAGCAGTTTCAAGTAGCTCAGATATATCCACGTACGTAGAGTGCTGGAATTATACATTAACCGGGACTTGAACTAACTACAATCGCATTGTATCGCGTTACCCAATGGGCTTCACCTTATTAAAACCGTAAACAACACAATGCTATTATTGCTATTATTACTCCAATATTTTGGTAAATTTCGTAACAATGTGCTATAAAAACATAACAGGGCTACGATACTCTAGATGAAATAGAATTTTTTGTGATCCCAAGAAATTTTGTATGGGAAGTATTAGAAGGAATGATAGCATTGAACTAATTTTTTCCCCATCATGCTAAAGTAGCTACAAAAATGTTTTATACAAAATGCTTACTCCAAAAATTGAATGCGAACTGAGAGAATTAGTAAGTTAGATTTAGTGAAAATGTGCAGTTTGTATGGGAGATGGTAGAAAGAGTGAGGGAATTCTAGTGATTTTTTCAGAAATAACTAGGAATATTATAAAATTAACATCTCTTAAATTTCAGACTAGTGCCATTCATACTCTTCAAGAAAATCGATTTTTTGTAAAAATGTGAAACTGTGTCATATTGTATGGGAGGGGGTAGAAGCAGTGAAGGTAATCGAATATTTTTTTTTGATCTTAGTGATAATGCTAGTTAAGTATTTATAACAAAATATGAGCTCAATAAATGTTATATGTTCTGAGAAAATCGTCTTAGAGCATTTCATGAAAAAGTATAGTTTGTATGAGAGGGGGTAGAAGGAGAGAGAGGACGCAAATAATTTTTTACTGTAGATTTAGATTATTATAAAAGTAATATATCCCAAAATTCAGATTCATAGCTTTTATACTTTTCGAGTAAATCCATTTAATATCAAATTGCGAAATTGTGTCATTTTGTATGGGAGGGGGTAGAAGGGGTGAAGCTAATCGTCTAATTTTTTTTGACCTTATTAAAAATTTTAAATAAATATTTGGTGCACAATTTCAGCCCGGTAAATTTTATACGCACTGAGTAAATTGGCTTAGAGTAATTCATGACAAGTACAGTTTGTATGAAAGGTGGTAGAAGGAGGGGGAGGAAACAAATAATTTTTTTACGGTAGATTGATATTATTATAAAAGTAACATATTAAAAATTTCAGGCCAATATCTTTTAGACTTTTTGAGCAAATCCGTTTATTGTCAAATTGCGCAATTGTGTCATTTTGTATGGGAGGGGGTAGAAGGGGTGAAGTGATTTGGCCCGTTCACGAACGTGACCTTACTTTTTTGTTAAAAACTTTGTGTACAAAATTTGAGCTTTCTAGCTTAACGCGTTCTCAAGCTAGAGAGCGAACGGACGGACGGACGGACATCCGGTTTTGAGATTTTTGGGTGATAACATTATCTTCTGTATCATTCATATTTTTCTCCGAGCCTTATTTCTTGGCGTTACAAACTTTAGCGCAAACTTTTAATACTCTCATTGTGTCTAGAGTATAAAAATCTGACATTCTCTTGGATATTGCACTGAAACGTTGAATAATTTACGCAAATTGGAATAGTTCGCTATTATTATCTTGACATAAACGCAGATTACTTCAGAGATAATCGAAAAAGGAAACTTATTTCACACAACTCTGAAATGAAAGAAAAATCTAAAAAACATCTAATTTTCTAGTCGATTGAAGCAACGAAGCAAAAATACATTAAACTGAATTAGTTATACGCCTGAGTTCGATTTGCAATCCAATCCATAGAAATCCAGAAAAAAATGCAACCATCCTTGACTTTTATATCCCGACCAGGTAAAATACGAACTTGTTTCGCCGTACTTTGGAATAGTCAGGAATCGAAATCTGTCTACCCGCTTGATTACATTAATTTACAAGCATCCTTTCGAAAACGACTCCAATAGTATCGAACAGAATATTCACCCGGAGAAATCAAAGTGGCCTGAAAATGCCTGGCTGAATCCCGCCGTGTCCAATACACTTAGATCCTCCATAAATGCATCCTTCCACATACAAACTACACCGGATCGCTTCAATCCTCAAATCCAATAAACTTGTTATCCGGGCAACTTAATTCAGCTATCCAGTGCACGAGACAGTTTAAGGCGTGTAAAGGCTGGAAACCGTACCGCAATCGGAACCGAACCACTGGAATCTTCGGTGTTGTGGATTTCACTACACGAATCTCCTTAGTGCCGTACCGAGAATTGCATCTGAAGATGAACAGGGAAAATTCAAATTGTGAACTAGAAAAGTACACGGAAGTCGGAGGTCTCTCCATCTTTTATTTCGAATGGAAGAGGAGGGTTTCATGCCGAACTATATGGAAAATTGAATTTCATATTTTATGAGACTGCGAGAAATACCTGCAGACGTAGAATGATTGGTACGTGCACGATTCGCGAAATGTTCGGAATACTGTATTCGTGGCAAAACTGGAATAATAGGATGCATGACACTTTTCAACTTGTGACAATTCACAACACTTGTGTCGGAGCAAAATTACAAGTGCACACGCTATTAAGGACGATCAAATTGAATGAATTTGAGTGCAATCATAGTTTGACTGAAATTTCTTTTTGAGTGTGCACACTATTATTATTGTCATTGTTTCAAGAAACTTCTCTTCCTTTAGTTGAATTCATTAATATAATAATAAGATCCTTGTTTTACAAAGTCACTTTACCGTGTGTTGGCCACATACAATGTATGGAGGATAAAAGAATACTAAAACGCGTACAAGAAGGAAAATTCGAAAGAGAAAGGCCAGTCGGAAAATAAGGATTCATTCGATGAAGATCGAATGGACAAGATAATTTGAGATGAAGTACACAGGAGGTCAAGGCATGACTTGGGCTGTAGCGTCATTGATGATGATGAATATACATACATACATTTTTTTTTTACAAAAATATTCAAAATTTACTTTACCACTTTGGGACACAATGTGATCACAAATTCTCTTAATATAATGTAATTCTCCTGTTAAGACTATAGAGGCATAGGACAGAGACAACTCTCTTCCACAATGCGCGATCCTGATCGTCGGCCTTTAGATGTCGCCAGAACTTGTTTATTCCCCTGGCCTCGTTCTCAACTGCTCGCTCCCAATCCGAAGTCTTCTTTGAGGATTCCAAATAATCCAGAGCTTTTTATGTGATGTTTTGCTCTAGTTTTCCCAAAACTGTGACCAATCCACTACCACTTCTGCTTTTGAATCTCAATGATTCTCTTAGTTTGTTAAATTGTACTCCAAAGTTCGTCGTCGGAGATTAGTTCCGACTAAAATTTCCCGAAATTATGTCGGTGGGATTAGTCCTGTAGATCAATCAAAATAAAATAAATTAGTGTTACATAAATAAATATATTAAAAATAAACTGCCAACAAGTCGGGCGAAACTTTATTATTCTTGGGACAAGTTGCGGATGAGTGGAAAGTCAATATGCAGGTTAGAGTGGTTTGGGAAGGCTAAGTGAAAGGGAGTTCTTGGGCAGGGCTGTTGTCAATTTAACAATATTTCATTCGTTTCTGCAAGTTTGGCTTTTTATGAGATGAGAAGGAGGGGTAATAGCAAGGGTGGATGGATGTTAATAGCTTTTTAATTAATTGCTTGAATCACGTCCAATATTCTCTGTATAGAATTTGTTTCATAGACGAAGTTTCATAGAATTTTCATAAGATTTAGTGTATTTTACATTCACGAAACCGAACATTTATATGGGAGGGGGTAGAGAAGGTAGGGGAATCGTAAAATTTGATATGTAGTTTTATTTCGCTTCTCTTGTAAGGTGCTTGTATAAGATTTCAAGTTCGTAGTTTTTAGTTTGTTGGTTATTAGTTGATTTAATGAAATTGGTCGAAATCATAGTTTTGTATGGGAGGGGGTAGAAGGGCAAGCGCGATTTCAAAACTTTTAAAGCAACTTCATTTGAATTATTTTTATAAGTTTTTATGCAAAATTTGAAACTGATGGCTTTTAAGAGTTAGCTGACAACTTATTTCTTAAAAATGCTCGAAAACATAATTTTGTATGGGAGGGGGTAGAGGAGGTAGGGGAATCGTAAAACTTGTGATGAAATTTTCTTTATTTTCTGTCGTTAGGTGCTCGTACAAAATTTCAAGTTGGTAGCTTTTAATTTGTTGATTTCATGAAATTGGTCGAAATCATTCTTTTGTTTGGGAGGGGGTGGAAAGGCAAGCGCGATTTCAAAACTTTTTACGCAATTTCTTTTCAATTATTTTTGTTAGTTTCTATTTCAAATTGATAGCTTTTAATAATTAGGTGATAATTGATTTCTTAAAAATGGTCGAAAAAATAATTTTGTATGGGAGGGGGTAGAAGTTTTAAAGATTTTCAACCAGTTAATATTTCGTATATTTAGGGATTTTTTTTAAATGTCTTTCGCAAATTTTCTAGTTTCTACCTTAAAATTTCATTCAAAAATTTTCAATTTATGTTTTTTTTTCAATGCACATGAAACACCTTGTGCACGTTCGACCGGGGGGGTCGGCTTATAACAATTATGGATCAAGTTATTATTATTTTTTTAAATATTATTATTTGTCCATGTTAATCAAATAGAGGTATCCAGATGCAAAATTTAAACGTTGCATTTTTCACCAGAGCCCTAAAAAAATTACTTAAAATTTTCGACATTTTTGCTTGTCACTTAAAACTTAAAAATTTTACCAAAATTAACCACTATGTAGTAGTTTCCGATTTGATTTCTCTACTTTTTATTGAGGTACAGGGATTAGTAATTTTGAAAAGTGCGCCATTTTTGAAATGCTCTCCATTTCCCCCCACTACTATTATTTCAACATGTTATATTTTTTTTGTATTTTATTAGTATGGCTTAATATACATTTCAAGTTTCAATTACATAGCTTAAGAAATAGTTGAGATATTCATTTTTAAGTATTTTTCTTTGCACCCCCCTGCCACCTTGATGGTCTCAAAATATGAATTTTTTACGATAAGTGATTTCGAAGATATAATCATTTGAAAAAACAATTCGGTCGACAATTTGTTTTTAGGCCCCCCCCTCCTTTTCGGACTCCAATGGATAAAAAAATTAAATTATTTTTAAAGTTTGTCCCACAACCTTTTCTATGTTTCTACTGATTTTCAACTTTCTATCTGCATTCGTGGTGGAGATATTAGCAAGTGAAGTTTTCGACTTTTTCGCTCCCCCCGCCTCTCCCTTCCATCTAACACTCTACAAAATTTAGGAAATAGAGCTCACTTACTCAATCAACAATCCACCCAAAAACGAACATTCTACCTTTAACGATCTCGGAGATATGAGTCCATATGTACGGCGGGACGGATTTTTTTTTTGCATTTTTGGGCTAATTTAGTCATGAAATGCGAAAAAAAAAATTTCAGGGTAGCAAATTTTTTTTTTTCCTTGTGTCGATCACAATACTTTATTATTAGAATAATAAAGTAAAAAATTGCTGAGAATTTTGGTCGAGAATTCAAAAAATATCGAAAAGTTTGGTCTATCTCTAGCGATAACTAAAGACCGTTAATCACAATCGCATCTTGTGAAAACATTCTGTCCTGTGTCCTTCTAGGGAGTCTAATAGGAAAATGGTTTAATATTTGTGGCTCCAGAGTATGCGTGGCCGCAGATCATACAGGACACCAGTGTATGAGGAGCGCTTTTTCGCGCGATTATGTGATCTCTACTCACTGCTCCTCACAAAAGCTCACTTTTATATATCGCTCTTGTCGGCCTTTGTTGGCCCCCATCGGATATTTTCGGCCCTTGTCTTACATTACCGGATTTCGTCGGCCCCCGTCGGCCACCGTCGGAAGCTGTCGGCCCTTGTGGGACATTGTCAGCCCCTGCCGGTTATTGTCGGCCCTCGTCGGATTTTGTATGCCCACATCGGACATTTTCAGCCCCTGTGGGATATTTTTGGACCCCGTCCTAACAATAACCGTCGGTTATTGTTGGCTCTCGTCAGATATTGTCGGCCCTTGTCGGTCCCCGTCGGACATTGTCGCCCACCATCTGTCTTCTACGAGTCGATGCAGAATTGCTGTTGTTAAGAATGGTGGAAGGTTGCGAACATGCGATGAGCGACTAGGGCTAACATGTAGCAATATGAAATTGGCTAGTGGCAGTGTATTCCCAACATGTGCAAGATTATAATTTGGAAATTATTTTGTATATTAAAATTTAAATAAATGTATGTTGAACCCTTTCTCAGTTTATATTTTATGTTAAGTAACCATTTGCACGCTTATAATGACGCATTCAAATCCAATCGAGAATGTGACATCTCTTTGGAAATATTTATAAAAAAAATGAATGTTAAGCGGATCTGGGATAAGAGTCCTTAAAGTGCATAATTTGCATAATTTATGTTTATTTTATTTTGGGGAACACTTAAGAGCACTGCGACCTTCTCTGCCTATTGTGCGTTTATTGCCCTACCAAAACTTGATAGAATTGTCTAATCAAGTATGTTCAAGGGAGCCATGTCGGCTAGTCAGTAGTTGTAAGGAAATCTTTTGCTAAAAGATTTAGTCTTTTCCTTGCTACTGCTTTGCAGTGACACAGAACGTCCTCTGTCGTTTCTTAGTCTTTGAGACAGAGGCGGTAGATGTCGATTTCAGCTAAAATCATATTTTAAGATTTTGATCGGCCTTGTAATGAGGCACAGTTGAGTAAATGTGCCTCATTACAAGGCCGATCAGAGTACTAATATTATTCTTGCTGAATTTCAAAATTTCCTCCACTTTGTTTTTTTGTGGTTGGATTTTTTTTTTGTTAAGATTGTTAAACCTAGAAGTCTATTCCAGTAGATTCTATGCTCTTGTTCAATTCACTTTCTAAGTATAAGGTTCGATTATACATTTGGTTTTCCGCAGATTGGCTCTGGTCCAATAAAACTCGTTACTACGCCATTTTTTGCGAGGTGGTCTGCCTGTTCATTTCGCTCAATTTCCATGTGGCCTGGACCCACATTAAGGTAACTTCGTTCCTTTTTTCCAGGATTATTAGACTTCGAAGGCAGTCCCAAACTAACCTCGATCCATTTTTGTTGGATGCTAGGATTCTGAGAACCGCCTGACTGCCCGATAAGATATAAATAGTTTTTTATTGCGATGAGTCCTCCTGATACTCTCTTGGATGCATAGCTCCATTGCAATAAGTTTGGCTTGGAAGATTAGGGCTTCTTTATCGAGTAGTTTTTTTCTAATCGTGGAATATTTTTCTTCCAGACAGCCTTGATGTTAGTGGAGACGTTCGGCTTGATGCTCTCAGCAGTTCGTTCCAGCCAAGATCCAGTTTGGTCTTGTGCCATTTATTATCATTTTCGACAGATGGCGGTGTTTTTGATGAGGTTCTATCTCTTTCTATTGCCTTATTCTGTACCGGTGCTAAGGTATTTTGCAAGGCTAGATGTTACGCCTCGTTCGCTATTTTGCCGTGGTATGGTGGTACGTGTACCACCTCGCAGCGGCATCGCATAACCTCTTTATATTTTCTAGTTGAGGCTTGCTGGCGGTTTTCCTGGCCGCTCTAAGTCGCGGTTTCTTGAACCTTTTAGTGACCGAAGAATTAGTCCACAAGGTGATTCTGCAGTTTCTGGAGGAGTATTTGTTCCACTTACCACATTTTTTACGGCATTAGTCGCTGTTTGCGATGATTTGGGGGAAGCACCGGCCACTTGGTTTATTTTACATATGTTATTCATAGAAATGCCACGAGAAGCGCGAGAAAGTACAGTCACCCCTGGCTGAGCTCCGTATTACCAAGGGAAGGCTGATTAAAATTGGAGGACGCCTAGTATCCAGAGTTTGCATGTTAAAGGTTAGTTACCCACTAACCACTATTCATCCTTGGCATATGCTGTTCGACCGTAGTTTAGGGGATTTTTATTTCTGGGGCTTACTCCTCTAGCGTCGTACTTGATTCTGGTACACTTGTGAATCACTTTAAGGGTAAATCCCTTAACCCCCTTGTAACCACAGAACCTCTTGACATCTGCCTGAAACATGACGAGTCCAGATTTCAAGAGCATCAATGTTGTGGTAGGATATTTAGCAACTGTTCGACTTTGTTCCCTCCTACCTAGACAAAATATGCTGCCGACAGCAAGCTTTTTGCCTTGTTTCCCGTTATCTTCAGATCTTTTGGCATTATCTAGTCTGCACTACGAGGAGGCGATCTATCTAACAGACCAATTTGTCATTAAATTAAATGCTATCTCATTTAGTTCCGAAGCAAATTAGGATTTAGGGAAACCTTAAATTGACGTAAATAAACTATCGCAACGAAAATTACCGGAAACAATTATTACTTACTAAGCCCAGATAAAAGACTGCATTAATAATCCCGGTTTCAATGAGATAATTCGAATCTTGCAGAAAAAAAATCCTAAAGAAAAAAGGATGAATTTCATGCATCACAGATATAAAAGGATAAATTCATTTCACGCATGAATAGCATAAAAGAACAAATTCAGCCTTTGATCGTGCTCAAACATTTTTACTATTGTTTGATTCTTAAGAACTTATAAAGCTGATCGCGAAAAAAATTACGGAGTCCTTGCGAAAACCCTAGGGGCTTATAAACTCGAATCAGATGCTCGACAGGAAATGATATAAATGCAGCACATTGCAAAGAGCGCTGAGCTTATATATATGTTTAGACCAAGCACAATTAGATATTGCACAAGAACGCATCTGTCATATTGTAAGCTTTTTGCTGTATGACATTTTTCCCTTATTGTATATTGATGGCTGGAATTTCCCCTACTGTGTGACCGCGAGACTAAGTATGCCATTTCACCCATCTCAACCACTCCTTACAAATTCGCATCGCTTCTCGCTTTCATTCTGTTCGTAACCTTATTCCATTTTAATTTTTCTTCATGAGGAAAGCTCAACCATTTTTCTTGTGACAAATGTAGAGCTAAAAAAAGTCAAATTAGTTTAGGTCTTAGTTAAAAATGAATCAAGATGATATAAACAAAGAAGAATGTGAATGAAAAATGTATGCAATTCTTATGAAATATGCAATGAACTTTAACATTTATTGACGAAACATTTGAAAAAATTTCAATTTCGTTAAAAATACTTTTTTAAAATCGGATGTAATATTTCCAAATTTCTGATTTGATTTGATTGATTCTCATTTATTGTACCTCTGATGTTGATTATTGATTGCTTGATTATTTACTATACTAAAGTTTGCTTGAAATTACATGGAGTTTGTTTGCTAATGTTCACTTATTTCAAATTTAACTAATATTTCATGGAAACTGTTGTTCTAGATGTTTGATTTTCTTATTTATATATTAATACGTGAGCATCTGAAATTCTGGTGCTCTTTTTTTATCTATTATCAAAGGAGAGGATGTAACTTTTAGTATTTAAAAGGTCCTGTGCCATAGTTGTGCACAAACTAAACCAAATCGTCGTTAAGGCAGGTAAAATATAAAGTGTGGAACAAACAAGTGGTACCCCATCGTACAATTCTGTTTAATTTCGGTGATCGGACGTGAACCGGTAGGTCCAGTGCACTGAATGGAGCTTCTAGGCAAAAGCTTTAGGACACGAATTTCCTGCACATTACTACCCAATGCCATCACTACATCATACGTCCAGTGTTACTTGACTTACAACGTGAACTTGAAAAATTGTAGTAATTTTTTTTATTTAAGGGAAGGGAATGAAATCTATATGTAAGAATTAAAAATTTGCACACACCTAAATTTCAATTCAATTCAATTATGTCTAAAACAAGATGAATTTCATCATTTTACTAACACAATTAGTCGAATTTCGACAGGCGATACTAGTCGAAATAATTCAAACAGTATGAACAAGTCCAAATCAAAACATGAAATAAAATAATAGCTAAACTTCTTACAGGAAATAATTCTCACAGCCTTCATTATTTTCAAATCATATCACGTTAAGCTAACTACCCTACCGATTAGTTTTAGCGAGATTGAAATTGATATGTTCATGTGAAGCTGCTTACTGGAAATTGCTACTATAAGAAATTGCTATTTTCTAAGAAACGAAAAAAACTACAGGCAGGTCGTCATACTGCGACACCATAGGGTGCTTTATGAAAAATTTATGCCAGGATATGATATACTTAAGTAAAGCTAAAAAATAAATCGTGCCGACAATAAATCTATAGAATTCGGAAGACATTACTCTTTTTAATTTCTGCAAAGAGGAAAAACATAAACAGAACCGCTAACGATACGAGAGAAAAATCCACGCTCACTATTATTTATATTTAAGCCTATACTCTGTCACATACGTATTATTTGTAGAATTCTATCCTCAAGTTTATGGGTCGCATAAAATAAAATTCCTACCAGACTGGCTTAAGTATCGGCGGTCATGCCAATCTCTCATTAAGTTCAAAAGGCAAAACGCGTTTTTCTACACTCACATCCGATCTAAAATGGAGCTGATGAAGTTCTTGGTAATCCTGTGTATAAGAAAAATGTCGATAAAAAATTTAGGGAATAATTATAACGAACTAGTCGTTAATAAAATCGTTCGAGTCAAAGAAAAAAAAGCATCACTCAAAAACTCGTGAGTGGATTTTGATGTGGTTTTTACCATTAAACTGCTTATTAGTCGGTGCTTAAATTAGGGTGGCATTAGAACCCAAATTTGTGACAGATTTCAAATTCAAAAGCAATTGGAACGAAACTTTTTGTATGGGCAAGTTGTAGAAATAAAAAATTAACCAAATTCTTACCATTAATATCTTTTCGCTTTGACTTATGTTATTATATTGTTATATGTCAGCCATAGTCGCTCGTCGTATGTTTACGTCTTCAGTTATTTTCATCCAACAATAATCACAGGCGCACATTCCGATGTTGACACATATTGGATTAAGGAGGTGATCCGAAAAAAACAACTCCTCTCAAACTTCTCTCTGGCTAAGATCGAGCCTGGAAACAAAAAAGGCAGGTTACGGATAGCGAAACCCCAGAGCTAAAGCGGAAACAGAAACATCCATCTGCAGCAAAAAATCTGAATAAGGATGCCATGACCTTCACTAAGGCTTCATTGATTAGTGAGCAATCAACAGGAGAAGATGAATGGTCAATAGCGCTTCGCAAGAAGACTGCCAAAAAGCGGCGGGAGAAGCAGATGACAAGAGAGAATGGTGCGGCAACAGGCCGACAGGAAGAAGATCGTCAGGACCAAAAAAACTAGACCTGACGCTATTGTAATCGAAGCGAAGGGTGAACTTTCGTATGCGCAGATACTACGCAAGGTAAAGGCAGACCCTAAATTGCAAGCAGTAGTAAAGGCGGTATCGAAAATCAAAAGGACGCAAAAGGGAGAACTCCTAATTCAACTTAAAGAGACGGGAGACATTACTGCCGTACTCAAAGGCGCTATTAGCGAAGCTTTAGCAGAGCAAGCGAGTGTAAGGTCCCTCACGCACCATTCTATCATCGAAATTAAAGATGTTGATGAAGCCACCACAAAAGATGACATAAGCGAAGCAATCAAAACCCAGTTTGGAGTCGAAGGTGTTTCGTAAGCAGACATATTATCTCTACGAAAGGCGTACGGCGAAACGCAAACAGCAACAGTCAGTCTTCCTGCAGAAAACGCTAGAAAGTTGTTAGAAGCTGGAAAAGTTAAGATCGGCTGGGTCAACTGCCGCATTGGCGAACGAACGGAACTTATAAAATATTTTAAATGTCTAAATTTTGGTCACCTAGCCAGTCAGTGTAAAAACGGAGAAGACCGCTCCAAGCTTTGTAGGAAATGTGGAACGGAAGGCCACATTGCGAAAAGTTGTGACAAGAAGCCATCATGCATGTTCTGTAGGAAGAACCATCCAGAAAATGCGAAGCAAGTAGCCGGCAGCAGCAAATGCCCGATTTTTAGGAGAGCCATCACAAGTAAAAAATCATTAAGATACAGATTAATCTGAGCCACTGTACGATAGCGCAGGATAATCTGACACAAATTGCTAAGGACGAGGGAGCGGATATCGTTTTGATAAGCGAACCGTACAAACATCTCGACGGAAATATCTGGATCTGTGACAAAACAACGCTATGGCAATATGGATATGTGGAAAACACGCGTTCCAACAAACCAGTGAACAGGCGGAGGGCTTCGTACGAGCAAAAATAAATGGAATTCACTTCTACAGCTGTTATGCACGACCCAGCTGGACGACGATTGAATACCAGACAATGTTATAATCTAACGGCCGACGCACGCGGTAAAACTCCAGTGGTCATAGACGGTGATTTCAATGCATGGACAACAGAGTGGGGTGGCAGGCTCACCAATGCTAGAGGACGCATTTTGCTCGAGACATTTGCATTACTGGAAATAGGAATTGCAAATATCGGCCGGGCAAACACGTATCGCAAAGCAGGAATGGGCTCCATCATAGACATAACATTCGTAAGCAACTCCCTTCTACGGAATACGAAATGGCGGTTTAGCGAGCAATATACACACTGCAATCATCAGGCAATTATGATGAATTGATATAAAAGAAAGAAAAGCCGTACAACGACCGAAATCAACAGGCCAAAATGGAAAAATAAACTCTTCGGTAAGGACGTTCGAAGAAATGATGAACACCGACATCACAAATCGAAGCGAAACAGCAAAGATCCTTGCGGAACAACTCACCCACACTATCATCACAGCGTGCGATGCAGCGATGCCCAGAAGGACAATTAGTGGAAGAGGTGCACCATGCTACTGGTGGAACGAGGAAATAAAAACACTCAGGGCAAGTCCGACGCAGAGTCCAACGATCAAAGGGAAGAGTAGACTTTCAGGACCGATTACACACTTTCAAAGTGGCAAGACGAGATCTAAACAAAGCGATAAAACAGAGTAAGGCAATTTGTTTCAAAAATCTCTGTAACCAAGCGGATATAGCATATAGGATGGTGATGACAAAGCTGAAGGGTTATAGGTCCCCACAAATAACTTGCCTGATAATGCTAAGATCAATAGTAGAGCACCTTTTCCCCCAAAGGCCATCTACTATGTGTAGCATATCCAGACAGATCAGCGTAGAGTCTATCCCTGCAATTACGTCGGCGGAACTATTTAAGGCATGCGGAAGGATGGGAAACAACAAGGCACCTGGACCCAATGGCATCCCAAATATGGCAATAAAAGTTGCTATTCAAAAGAGGCCCGACATCTTTATAGCAACTATGCAAAAGTGTTTCGAGGAAGGAGTCTTTCCTGAGCCATGGAAGCTCCAACATTTGCTACTTCTACCAAAAGGAAACAAGCCTCCTGGAGAACCATCGTCATATCGCCCAATATGTTTACTTGATACGTTGGGAAAGATCCTTGAGCGAATTATTAACAACAGACTGCTCGTACTAGCAAAGGAGAAAGGAGCACTCTTAGACCACCAGTTCGGATTTAGGAAATCGCGTTCAAATGTTGATGCCATAAAAGTGGTAGTCGATAATGCAGCTTTGGCGATACAAGGAGACAGATGGCAATGGGGGACAAAAAATATATTGTGCAGTAGTGACTGTTTATGAGTGACCAATCTGCCGAGTTAAAGGCATTTTTAATGTCCAGTGTCACTTAAAATTAAAATAATTTTAAGTGACACTGGACATTAAAAATGCCTTTAACTCGGCAGATTGGTCACTCATAAACAGATCGTTAGTCAGGATGGATACACCACACTACATGTTGTGAATAATTGCAAATTACTTCACCAACAGGAAGTTGAGGTACCAAACTGATGAGGGGTTAACGTACTACAACGTTACCGCGGGAGTCCCACAAGGATCTGTACTAGGCCCTCTCCTGTGGAATATTATGTACGATGGAGTTCTTCGACTATCGTTGCCACAAGGAGTAAAATTAATCGGGTTCGCTGACGACATCGCTGTTGTTACCGTGGCTAAGCACATCCACGAAATAGAGCCAGCAACAAATGAAGCCGTATCACAAATTCGAGACTGGCTAGAGTCCGCTGGCTTAGAATTACCTGATCACAAACCGAAGGCTGTTCTAATAACAAGCCGAGAGAAAATTGAATACGTGAACATTCAGGTCGGCAGTCAAATCATCAGATCCAAGGAGGCAATTAAATATCTAAGAGTTAAGCTCGATAACAGATTAAAATTTAAAGTTCACGTGGACTTTGCGAGCAAAAAGGCGTCACAAACGTAGGCAGCCCTTTCCCGAATACTGTCAAACATCGGTGGAAAGGGATATGCCAGAAGGATACTACTTTCGAGAGTAGTCAGCTCGGTTCTTCTATATGCTGCTCCGGTTTGGGCGGCGGCGCTAGCAACAAAGGAAACAAGATGTCATCATTATAGGCGATAAGAGCAATCAGTGGTTTCCGAACAATATCAGACGAGGCAGCCTGTGTCATAGCCGGAATTATCCCCATTGACATTCTCGCGAATGAGATGTTAAGGATCTACGAAAGAAGATCCTCGATCCAACATGAGGCAGCTGTTGCCAGGAAAATAAAAGACGAAGAAAAGGCAACATCAATAGCTATGTGGCAAGCCAGGTGGGACAACGCTACAAACGGCAGATGGACCTATAAGCTAATCCCCGAAATTGAGGTCTGGACAAAGCGGGTGTATGGGGACTGCAACTATCACAGCACGCAGTTCCTATCAGGTCACGGCGGCTACCGCAAATACCTACATAGGTTCGGACACGATAACTCGCCTCTTTGTCCAAATTGCCCAGATCAAGAAGAAGAAACAGAGCACGCGGTTTTCAACTGCAGTCGCTTCGAAGAATGGAGAAATAATATTCCGAGTCCACCATTCATCATTGACTATATGATGGAATCAGAGGAAAATTTAATGGAAATTTGCACACTCGTAACGAATGTGTAAAAGAATCTTCGGAGAATCGAGAGAGAAAGGAGAGCAGAAGCAATTTAAGGAGCACAGCATAAAATGCTAGCCAGCCACGCGAAGTAATATCTAATGGCAGTCCCGCGGGGAGATTGGTTGAAGTCTGTGTGCGGGGGTGTGGTTTAGTACGCAGGTGTATATCGGCTAACAGTTCTGTTAGGGTCAGGCATGTGAATCGTGCATGCCAATGGCACGGGCTATTGGTATCTAATGAAAATTTCACACCTCCTAGGCGTAACCAGAAAAAAAAACATATTGAATTACTTATTGAAACATTGAGCTACGAGATACTTTGACTGCTACTAAATGTGCTAGCTATGTTGTAGCTGAGTGGGTGGTGTTTGTCTTACAATGCAAAGGTCCCGGTAGACGTAATGTAACACTACCTGCTTGGTTACCTCAATCTACGAAAATAAAAAATTTGTAGATAGAGGGTTTTGCGAAGGGCCAAAAACCGATCCACAATAAATAATAAAAAAAATGTGAATGAATCTGAAGGTTAGGAGGCCAAACACCGATTTGGTTTGTAGTGCCATTGTAGTAGTAATAGCTACTATGTTCGGATCATCAAACATGATAAAAGTCGCAGCACCGACCGAAACGTCACGAATGAAAAAGCGTCACAGTATAGAATCCGGAAATCTTTCCTAACAATTCGAAATGCACTGTGAAAACAATCACCGAACCAACAGATTTATGATGATTAAAATGCTGAATTGTCATTAAATTATGCCTCATTACCTCAAATATGGCGACTCATTAGAAAATGTCAGTTTTGTGTAATTATCGATAAGTTTGATAAATGTCTCAGTAGATCGAAACGTCACGTTTAATAAAGCGTGAGAGTGTGAACAAAACTAAATTTGAATTGAAGGCCAGTTATTTTTATAAATTGAAAATAATAGAAGCAAGAGAAAGTTCTTAACCTTGAGGCACAGCTCGCTTAGTATACACTGTTTCACTTTGAATACTATCCAATTAGACAAACTGCGAACAATTTCTTAGATAAGACTCCATAAGTTTTGATTTGTTTTCCCGTATATCAGATCTATGTAAATAATTTACTAAGATTGAGTGATCAACGCAATCGAACCCTTTACTAACATCAACAAATAAAGTGTCTTCCAAGAAGCCTGGAGCCTTTACCCAAAAACAAATATGGGGACAACTGACAGAGTTGACAATCCAGAGGCAAATCCAAATTGATGTTTATCAATAGTGTAATTTAATATGAATCATTAGTTAGTTAATGGAAAATGTCATATTCGAATATTTTTGAGGAACAAGATAATACAGATCTAGGACGATAGATATTTAGGGATTAGGGAGAGTATAGTTCCAACGTCATCATTTATTAATTAAAATTGGGTTATGTAACTATGTATCTTATTCTACACAATTAGTATCTAGCTATGCTAAATTAAAATTATTCTTTTAATAAATTACTATCATTATTGAACAACTTAAATACCTTGAATTCCACCAATCTGTTTTCAATTACCACACATCCATTCCGGCTTATCTGAGCGCTCTAACATGACGGAATAAATTTACCGAAATATAATAAAGCCTCATTCTCATATCGACTAACCGCCCATCACATTTACTTATTTCCAGGATATTAATCATTGTAGTAACGCTATAAGTCCTTAAATCTTCTCATAATCATTGCTTTGGCGTACAACGCCCACAAATACACCAATGAAAGAACAAGGAGAAGAAAAAATGCGAACATCCTTGGAAGTAATTTCCTCCAAGGCTTATATAAAATCCTCTTAATGTGTGTCATCTCACGAAATTGATGTTACTCATTTTATTTCAATCTTGGGAATCCTTTGATGCGATTGATACGTCTCTATAAGCCAGTCCTTAACTAAAATGTGTCTGGCTAGAGGCATCTCTTATACTGATCGGCTGCAGTTAGTAAATCGCTTTAAGGTCGCAACATACTTGTTCTTGTTGTCGGAATACTTCACTAATTAAGTGATGTATTTGGATTACTAGTGATTGGTACTGCTGCTCGGAGCAAATGAATCAGGTCAATATTTACTAATCAGTGCTGAAACTTTCTTTTCCGGAGATCGACACGGCATATGTAGGGATCCTTACCGGGATTGCCTTCGAGTTTTTCCGCTGTTTGTTGCTGTCGTTGCGGCACGAAACAGGACCTAATCAATAATTCGAATTTAATTAATTCTTTAGACACATTAAGAAACTTCTTCATCAGAAAATTGCTCCGGCATAAAGTTCTTTCATTCGGCTTTCTCGTGTGTAGTATGTTATGTGGGCGCCCTTATACGATGCCAACTAATACGTTGATATTTTAATTTCGAAATAATAATGAGAGCTTAATGGAACATAATTAGTTTCCGTCTGTTTCGTTTCTGTGAAAATTTAATTTTCGCATATATGTACGTTAGCAGCTGCACATTACATAGGTACATATATTCGGGTTGTAATAATCTCGCGCCTTCACACACCTTTTACTAAACGCGAAAGCATTTTATGGTATGAATTTACGTGCTTAGTTACTTACTTAAATTAACGTATGGTTTGCTTAAGTTTCACTCTGCCGCAGGGATTTTTTCACCACTGTTCCTTAGAGGAATCGCACCGTCTTCTCTTTTCCTGCGCCTAAGGACTTAATTATGTCGGGTGTTTGTCTCAGAGCTCGTAATTATGTGGTTTTGCACTTTGCACGGTAGAATTTTGCTGAAAACTGAAGTTAGACAGGATGGAGAATGTGTCATTTATGTGAAGAGAATTTTAAGGTAGCGACATACTTATACATACTTTCTTCGGAATAAGTCGCTAATGCTTGTAAACTGTTGTAGTACATCGAATGAATTCATACTAATACAGTCGAGGCTTTTAGGACAAGGAGCAGGTTAGTATGTTAATTAAGGAAAACTCATAAATTTGGATTTGTGAGAAGTTCATCGTACTTTTAATTTATTCAATTTAGTGCAAAATAAAGATAACCAACATGTTAATTTATAAGTAGTCATTTGCCTCTCATGAAAGTCTAGGAGAATCTAATGAGAAGACACGCAGTTGATTAATAAGAGCATTAAACTCATAAATCTCCTGTTATGAATAATAATAATAGGCTTTTCTTAGTATTAACTTAATGCAAATTACAGCTTGACATCAAGTAATCCTTTTGCTTTCTATATCATCGTTGGATCATGTTAATTAGTATAATAGAAGAATAAATTTCGTAAATTGAACTCAAAAATTCAGTTTTCTTTGATTAACGTCTTTCCCGTGGGCGGGTTTTGTCATTTCATTGCCGCAATTCATTATTCTCCCACCAGCAGTTTTATACGGCATCTTACGTTGCATCCATTCAGCAAATTGAAATCCGCAAGTATAAACCAAATCTGAAATTCAACAGCTAATATTTAAAATAACAAAGAATCAGAAGACTGAAAAATGTCGTGTTCTTGTCACACAAATATCGAAACGATTTCATGACAAAAGCATATCGAAAATCCTGCGGATAAACATTTGTCGGAAAAATGTCGCTCAATTGTTTGTAATTTTGTCGTTACTTAACTGGTCACATGTCTAAAACGTCCTAATATCGAAAATCGTATCAACTTTGTTAACTGTTTAATTTTTGTCACAATTCTTTCGAAAATCAAGATCGAATTTTTGTCGCAGTTATTGGCAGAGAAATAAGTGCAGCTAGCACGATATTAAACTATGCAGGGGTCGACTAGCTCTGTTTATATTTTAGATGAAATCTGAAAGTATTATAAGTTTGTTATCGAGTTTGTAACTAGGAAGAAAATATATATCACTCAAAAATTTCAAAACTGCATGTCCGTCCGTCCGTTCACTCTCTAGTTCGAGAGCACGAGCTATAAAGTACAAATTTTGTACACATCGTTTTTGATGAATAAGAAAGATCAAGTTCGGGAACGGGTCAAATCGCTCCACCCCTTCTACCCCGTTTCATACAAAATGACATTTTCATTCATTGACAAAAATTAAATTTTCGTGGAAACAATAAATAAAATTTAGAATGTATTATTTTTATCATAAACATAATGTGTGGTATACAAATTATTTGAATCTCCTCACTCCTTTCACCACCTCCCATACAAATTGCACTTTCTCTGAAATATTATCAGCCAGTTTTCTAATTACATATAACGTTTGTCGAGGTAAAATTTTGTACTGAATACTTAATTAGCATAAGTATTAAGATCGAGTAAAATTAACTGATTTGCTTCACTGCTTCTTTTCCGTTCCACACAATATGATACAATTTCACAACTTCGCAAAAAATCGATTTCCTTGAAAAATATGAATGTTGCAAGTCTGAAATTTAACAAATGTCATTTTTATAATATTCGTAGTTATCTTACAAAAAAACACTAACAACTCCTACTCCTTCTACCACCTCCCAAACAAACTGCTCAGTTTCACCAAATCTAATACATTAATTTTTTGAGTACCTATTAAGTTTTTGAAGCTTCAATTTTGTATAAAACATTTTCATACCTAGCCTGACATGATAAGAATAGAATTAGTTTAATGCTGTCAGCCATTCTTCTTTTTGCCCAAGAACATCGATTCCGAGTGATCGTCTGTCCGACTGTCTACAACATAACTCACGACCGCTTTGAGCTATCGTGCTGAAAATTGTTAAGTGTCGTTTTTAGGACAAAGGAAACCTTAGGTTCGTGAATGGCCACTCCTTCTACCCCCTCCCATACAAATTTTATGAAATTTCGAAATTTTAAGAAATTGATTTTTCTTCGAAACTATTATAGCTATAAATGTGAAATTTGGGCCAAATTATAATAATACTATATATGTACATCATTAATATAACAAAAAATAATTTGATCCCGTTATCTTTCTACCCCTCCCATACAAATGTACAATTTTGTAAAATTCGGTTTTTCGATTTTCATTGAAACTAACAAAGCCGAAAAGACGAGTTTTTGTCAAAATAAATTTTATTATAATTGCAATCGGTTTTGAGAGAATTATCAACTTTACTTTACTCCTTTTAACCCCTCCCATACAAATATCACGAAATTTTGATTCGTATACTCCTTCTACCCCCTCCCATAGAATTGCATAATTTTGTATATCGATTTCCATTAAAACTAGGAAAAATAAAAACTCAAAATTTTGCCACAATTTGTCCCTTAATAATTTCAATAAATGCTAAAAAAAATTAGCTTCGCTTCACTTCTTCTACCCCCTCCCATACAAATGTGGGGTCTAAGCCTGGCGAGAATTACAACAACAATACACTACTCTAAGCCTAACGTAAATAGCAACACCTGCATTACTTGTTTCACTATGAATTCAGAATACTTGTTTAAACTGTTATTTTTCTATGACTTAACATTCGAAGAGGTCACTCTTGTCGCGACGATTAGACGCTACGGTCGATGCCGATCCGAAATTCTTTTTTCCTAACTTTTGTTACGTCATTATTTGAATTACTTTTTTTTCATTATTACTTTCAATAAATTTGTCTTAATTTAAAGTTGTTAAATTATATCTTTATTATAAATTCAAGAAAATCATTTTGCATCGAACATATGAGACCTATCCACTTTGAAATTGAAACCAAGCATGGTGATAATGGTGTTGATAAGCGGTTTCAAAATCATCCATAAACCGTCCACCTCCTCTGCCACCTCTCAAACAAATGTTCTAATTTATGTCTTTCTTTGAAAATAATGAAAACTTCAAATTTTAAATTCAGCACGAAACAATTTGCGTGCCACGTTGGTGTCATATATATAAAAATTACAAACCTCCCCTCTCTGCTCCTACCACATCCCATACAAAAGTCACAATTAACTATTCGAAAGAATTTGAGATGACATATTTTCTGGTACATTAAACTCTTTCCCATTCCATTTAGAGGCTTTACGCCCAATCATAACTCTGTTATGTTACGCGATAATGTCCACCTCTCGCTGCCATAAAAGAGCACAGGTCGTATAATAGTTTTGTATACCCGCAAGGGGGTAGTTGTAGGATGAGGTTTTACCAATTCCTGTAACTATCTTTGGAGACTAGCGACTCCACGGACCTTAGCTAACTATCCCCCTCTGGGATGGGGGCTGTAGAATTCACCCAAAGCCAGTCCTGCTTGCCCTAAAAATGGCAAATGGACACTCACTGGATCATGGGCTTATCACCCGTGATCTTAAGTCCTAAATGATACGAGAAACAGATACATCGCCTCGGATACGGACTGATTCTACGGTAACGACTTTTAGCATTCGAAAACGGACTATGATTGGCTTCTGGAACGTTCGAACATTGAATGACGGGGGAAGAGCTGGGGTTACTCGGTCCTTGCACCGCCAATCGGTGATCGACCGTGAAATGGAGCACTATAACATCCAAATCTTAGGCTTGAGCAAGGTCAGGTGGACAGGATCAGGAGAAGAACGAACCCCTAGCGGAAACACTATTCCGTACATTGGCCCTGAAAGTGAAGCCAGAAATGACGTGGCGTTCGTCCTTACACCGAGAGCGAGAAACAGTCTCATTAGCTGGAAACCAATCTCGGATAGGATTATCGTCGCCAGGCTCAGGACCGTGTCAGAAACGTCACAATTCTGCAGTGCTACGCACCAACTAATACCGCAACATCTGGTGACAAAGAGGAGTTTTATAGCCAACTGAGTGCCACCTTCGAACGTGTTCCAAGAGGTGATATTATTATCATCTCAGGAGATATGAACGCCCAGGTTGGATCTAACAACACTGGACTAGAACACGTCATGAGGAGGTATGGTGACCCTTGGGTCGACGCGTCACGACCTTGGATTGAGAGACCCGAAAACGGCGAATTATTTGTGGAGTTTTGTAGTACTCGGCAAATGGTCATCGGAGGGACCCTTTTTCCACACAAGAGTCATCATAAAACATCTTGGGGTTCCCCTGATGGTGTTACTCAGAACCAGATCGACCATTTGGCTATAAGTCGCCGATGGAGAAGATGTCTCCTCGATGTGCGAGCGAAACGTGGAGCTGACGTGGGGAGCTATCATCACTTGATGGTTGCCTGCTTGAGATTGTGTACAGCAGCTATCCGACGACCACAAATTCTTCAAATGAAGCGCAAGCTTAATGTGGATAAACTTAGAGATCCCAACAAAAAACGCGAATACACCACTATTCTACGCGAAAAGTCATCCACATTGGGTGAATATGAAATGCGCACTCTGGACGCCAATTGGGAGGCAACCAGAAACACTTTTCTAACTAGTGCTGAAGAATCTGTGGGATATGTGCAAAGCGGTGAGAAACCCTGGATGTCGCAAGACACATGGGACAAGGTTGGCAATCGGAAAAAAGCCAAATTGGCAATCATCTCTCAACCCGATGTCAACCAACGAACGCCCGACTTTATATGGAAGATGGTGGAAGGAGAGGGATGACGCAAATAATTTTTATGCATTAGATTAAAATTATCATAGAAATAATATGGTCCAAATTTCAGATCAAGAGCTATTATACTTTTTGATCAAATCCGGTTATTGTCAAATTCCGAATTGTATCATTTTGTATGGGCACGAGCACTAACTATTGCATTGCGCCCAATCATAATTTTGTTATGTTTTACATTACCATTAAAAAGGTAACATATCCGTAAATTCCTATCCACGCAAACAAATTTATCAAATTCCTTCTAATTTATACTGAAATCCTCGCTTCTATGTCTCGGAAGCTTTACGATCGTCTTGTTCGGTCTTATGTCCACTCAAAAATGCATAATAATATCGAGGACTGCGTTACGTGCATGGAAATTCCATTTCAAAGAAATTTCAATAAGAGAAATCACCGATTACAACGACACCACCATAACGAAATACTTTATTTATAGTTGATTGTAGGGTACCCGGGACGATTTTGATTCTGGCAGATCGAGAGTGTGTTGGCGCCCTGCCAGGAGGTTTCAGAGAAGCAGTCATCGAAAACGAATACTTATCCGTTCATGTTTCCCATTTGTGCCTGTTTGACAGCATGAATACGAGATGTCGTAAATTCGGAGTCCTTTTTATTTTGATCCCATGGATTTCTTTAAGGACTCGTCCTTTCTTATGACAGATTTTCGGCCTGGATGTTCCAAAAACGATTGGCAAACATAAATCTTTTGAAATCGACAGGACTGCTGTGTAGTGGCTTCTTTTTCTGAGTTTAATAAATATAAATTTTTTTTGGTCGTTTTGAAAGGATTTTAAACCGCCACTTTATGCTTTCAATAAAATTTTTTTTTTTTTTTGAAAAGGGTTGAATCCCGGAATTGAAAACTACTCCGTTTCTTTTTTTCGTCAATAAAAAGATAAGCTGGAAGTACGATAAAAGGCAATCACTGAACTGGTCCTTTCCTAGTGAATGTCAAACATGTTTTTCTAAAATTTCTTATTGTACTTGTGAGTTAAAGGGTGCTTGAGTAAAGTTGGGCGTTATAGCTTCAAGTCAATTGTACAAAAAAAAAAATAATTTCTGGCAGAAGCACGGACATCGACGAAAACTGCTACAGTTTTTTACTGGAGCGAAGGACTAGGATGAGTACAAGGACGATCCTAAATGGGTATTCAATTACACAAGTGCTTGCACTGAAGCTTACTGATGGAAGCTAAACTGCAATTCGAGTCTGTCGATGGTCTGAATTTGTTGTCCGATTCCCAATCGTAGCTGGTACTTGAACTCGATATTATCCAGTATAGTGGTGGCCTTTTACATGTCCTAAGGATTAAGGTACTAATGTGAAAATTGAAAGTAGTATGGCTCACTTCAGCAGGGAGTGAATTGAGTCGTGACGCTTTTACATTATTTCACGTCCCAAAATCGATAACGGACCTATGAATGTGTAAATGTTTACATTTCGAAGCTCCAAAGTGTAAATTTCAGTGTTGTAGATTCGAAATTATCGATATGCTTGCGTTTGGGATGTAGAAATGTAAATAATTTGACACCGAAGATTCGATTATGCCAGTTGAACTTCAATATTACCTGGAGCAATTGCAAGGATATCGAAATGAATTATCATGCTTTTGCAATATTTTCTGCACTGCGATCCAAAATACTAACATCTTAAAGGTAGTGAGAAATTTTCAAACACTTTTCTTCGGTTGATGGGTTATCACTGTGACGAGGTAAAAAAAAATGAGCTAAAATTGACCTTTTCGATTACAGCACAAGGTGGTACCAAATTTTCCACAATTCGTCAAAATGGTACCTGGTACGACCCTGTAGCCTGCTCGAATCAAACTGTTAAGTAAAAAAAAAATTCTTATCAGGAAACACCAAATTGGACGTTCGCCATTTGTCCGTGCATTCACCCCATCGATCTTTTCAACATTAACATTGCTGCAAAGCTGTGAGTTGATACCCTCCATTTCTCGAAAGACGTAACTTTCAAAGTTATTTTCGTCTCCAGGATCCGTGGCCTTATATTCCTGTAGCTCCATTTTTTTGCACTGATATCCAATTAACCGTACATACATTCACTCACATTTTTAACGTTCACAAGGCCAGTTACATTGTTTTGCGGATTTTAATATTTTGTCGCTTGGCATAAATTATTTCTGCACCAAAGTATCGAAATGATCTGAAGGGAATGAAGGCTGGGTGATTGAGTGGTCTAGAATCAAACAGAAGTTTAATTTCTTCGCTGAAGTGGCGTGGCTGCCGGGCTAGCTGCGGCTGTGGGAGTAGGAGGAGGGTTCATTACTTAAATCAAATTCCTCTTAAGACCTCTATAGGGGCATAGGATAGAACAGCACTCTTCCACAAGGCGCGATCCTGAGCATCAGCCTTTAGCTGTTGTCAGGACTTGTTTGATCTTCTGGCCTCCTACTCAACTGCTCGTTTCCATGTACTACATAGTCGACCAACCTGACATCTTTCTTTAGGACTTTAATTCAGAGCCTGTTTGGCGATGTTTCGCTCTGGTTTCCTCAAAGTGTAACCGATCAATTCCCACTTCTGCCTTTGAATTTCAATGCCTATTTTAGTCTGGCCATTTGTACTCCTACGTTCGTCATTGGAGATCACTTCTGGCCAGAATATTCTAAAAATGTGCCGGAGACATTGGTTTACGAATGTTTGCAGTTTCCTGGAAAGTCGAATGGTCACATTCATTATTTCATTACTTAGACAGCCTCATAAAATCCTAGTCCTATACAACACATAACTTAAGTCACTTATCCTCCAAGACTATTCCATGGTCGAGGATAACAACCCGACTAACCGACGAGGCGTTAAGCTGCTTGTGACGCTGATAAGTCCACTCTGCCTAAGCCATGCAGTTTCATTTAAAATTCTTCCTTATGATCCTATGCAGAAATGGGGAGGAGGATCTAGAAGCTGCGAAGAGGGGCCTTAAACTAAATTCAGCAAGTCATTTACATTAGTTTATAATCTGTTTAATAATTTATTCTATCGTTTTAGCAAAACTATATTTCAACTGTACGTCCATACACATAACAGAATTATGATTGGGCGTAAAGCCCAATCATACTCTAGATGAGATACGAAAGAGTTTATTGTACCGCAAAAAATTATCATCTCAAATTCTTTCGAATAGTAAATAGTAACTTTTGTATGAGACGTGGGAAGACAAGGGGGGGGGGGGGGGGGAGGGGAGAAGTTTGTAATTTATGTATATAACACCAAACGTAGTATACAAAGTGTTTCATGCTGAATTTAAAGTTTGTAGCTTTCATAATTTTCGAGGAAATTGAGCAATTTTCGTCTGAATTTATGGCATTTGTATGGGAGGTAACAGAGAAAGTAAAAGATTTTGGACGATTTTAAATCTGCTTATCAACATCCTAATCAATGGCGCTACAGCCCAAAATCGGGCCTTGGCCTCCTGACCTCCAGGCTGCGTAACATTTTCATTATTTATTGCAAAAGATTTGTTACAACCCTTTATCTACGAATTTTCTTTTTCATAAATTGAGGTGGCCAAGATATACCCAAGCAAGTAGTGTGCTGGAATTATGCGTCGACCGGGATTTGAACTCACGACCTTCGCATTATAGACCAAAACGCTACCCACTATGCTGCACCCTACTTTCTAATCACATTGCTTTGTTACAATTTCAAAGCCGACAGCTTTCATATATTCGAAGGAGAAATATTTTTCTTGAATTTTCAATACAAAAATTTGTATGGGAGGTGGTAGAAGGAGTGAAGTCAAGTCAAATTTTTGCAAAATTGGAAATTTGCAATTTTTCTGGTTTCAATGAAAATCGATTAAATGCATTTATCAAAATTATGCATTTGTATGGGAGGGGGTAGGACGAGTATTCGAATCAAACCAAATTTTTCAACATCAATGATATTTGCAATAATATACTATTCCGAAAATTTAAAGTTGATAGCTTTGACGGTTTTGAAGAAAAATAATTCAATTGAAATTCCGGAATTTCGAGAAATTTATATGGAAGGGGGGAGGAAGGGTGAGGTAATTTTGATAGTTTTTCCAAAATTGATTGCAATTGCAATAAAATTAATAATGGCAAAAATTGATTCTTTTAGCTTTGCTAGTTGCAATGAAAACTGAATAAATGCATTTTTGAAAACTGTGGATATTTTATGGGAGGTGGTAGAAGGAGTAAGGAGATGGGATCAATATTTGTTGAGGTTAATGATATTTACATCCTTATACTATGACCTAATTTTCAAGTCAATAGCTGAAATAGTTTCGGAGAAAAATCAATTTCATTAACTTTCGAAATTTCATGAAATTTGAATGAAAGGGGGTAGAGGGAGTGGGGGGTTGTGGCTCGTTCACGAGCTTAAAGTTGCTTTTTTGCTGAAAATCACATAAATTTCAGTTCGATAAGTCAAAGCGTTCGAAAGTTATGTTGTAAACAGGCGGACAGACAGATCAACAAACAGAAAGACAGACAGACGGACAGACGTTCACTCGGAATCGAGGTTCTTGAGCGACAACAAATATTTCTGACCCTGTGCAAGCATTATTTCTAAGCGTTACAAACGGTAAGACAAACACAATATACTCTCAGATTTCATCAAGAGTATAAAATCATATCATGACTACGATTGCACGGAAAAACCACTCATACGATACTCTAGATGCAATAGAAAATGTTGTGATCTCGAGAAATTTTGTATGCGGAGTGGCAGAAGGAGTGACATCATTGAACTAATTTTTTTATATCATGCTAAAGTAGATTGAAAAATATGTTATACATATAAAATTGAAGTGGGGGTGGTTTTTAGTGATTTTTTTTAGAAATAACTATGAATATTAAGAAATATTATATAAAATATTCATATTTACAGTATCATTGAAAATGTGAAATAGTGTCATACTGTATGTGAGGGTTTGTATGGGAGGTGGTGGAAGAAGTAGGGGAATGTCATTAAGTTGTATACTATAGTGTGATAAAATAATAAGTGCTAAATTTTAGATTATTAGCTTTCATCGTTTCCAACATTCTAGATGTCAGGAATCTACATAGCACGAACTTTGACTAGGACCATTTTCTTTTTGAAGCCAAATACCGCTGTCGCATATCTCCCTTGCTAACTATGCGATAGCGGTATTTGGCTCCAACAAGAAGAGAGAGAAGCTGGGTCCTAAGCTTAATGCGAAAAAACTGAAGGACGGCACAACGAAAGTGGCATATTGAAGCATTACCTCAGGCTGAGCCTGAGGAAAGTATTGACCATATGTGACGGAATATTAAGGATGGTATTCAGCGCGCAGCTGAAGACACTTCAGGATAATTAGAGCAGAGAAAACGGAATTACTGTTTTGATGACGAATGCCAAGATGAGGAATGCCAAAAAAAACGAAAGACGAACACGAGCTAGAGAGAACAACTATCAGCGGCTCAGGCGAGACGCGAAGAAGATCTGCAGACGAAAACAACAGAAAATAAACGATGACTAAATTTTAACACTGGACGAAAGCTTGCAGAAAAATTACGTGCGTACAGCATTTAATACCGTAAAAGAAATTAAACAACATTACAAACCACAAACCACCCTCTGTAAGGACGAAGAAGGCAACATCATAAGCGACGCTACCGAAATCAATGCACGATGGTCTCAGTACTTCTGAACATTGTTAAATAGAATTATAATTATAGTTCCGGAAGATCCAGATGGACACCAACTGCCCATTGCTCCAGCCCATGATAAAGAAGAGACAGCCCTACATAATTTCAGATCGAACAAGGCGCCAGAAATTGACGGAATCCCTGCAGAGCTCTTGAAAGAATGTGGAATAGACCTCACCACTCGAATATTTAAATTAATTGCTAAAATTTGGACAAATGAAAAATCATCCGAAGACTGGCGGAAAAACATTTTATGTCCTGTATAGAAAATGGATGACCGTCTGCGTTGAGAAAATTACAGAAGAATTTCATTGTTGTGTACGTTTTACAAAATTTTAACGAAAATTATCGAACGAAGACTCAGTGAATACGCTAACAACATGATCGCAGAATATCAAGGTGGCTTCAGATCCGGACAATCGATAACCGACCAGTTATTCTCAGTAAAACAGGTGCTAGCTAAATACTGGGAATATGATATTAATGTGCACCAACTGTTCGTTGAATTCCGTCAAGCATACGATAGCGTCGACCATAATACTCTGTACAGAATATCGATTGAATTTGGTGTCCCACCGAAACTAGTTCGATTAATAAAAGCCACCATGCAAAACAATGAGTGCCACGTTAAAATTCAAAACGAGTTGACTCATATGTTTCAAATAGAGTCAGGTCTTAAACAAGGAGATGGTCTCGCCCCCATGCTCTTTAACTTGGTCCTCGAGTATGTCGTTAGGAAGGCATCTTCAGTAACCTCAGTGGACATCAGAGGTACTACGCAGACGACGTGGATGTTCTAGCCCGATCAATACTTTGTGTTAAGGAGTTATTCCAGGAGTTAAAGCCAGCAGCGGGTGAATTAGGGCTCAGTTTCAATAAAGCGAAAACTAAGTGCATGATCCAGATACAAAGGACTGTCGCAGAGAGGCAGATATTACTATAGGCGAATACAACTTCGAGCAGGTGGATGAATTTGTATACCGGGGAGCCCTTCTCATAATGAAATTCAAAGAAGAATTACTTCAGATAACAACGAGTTTTATGCGGTTCTCCCCATAATGAAATCAAGGAGAATCCTTCGAAACAATAAACTGCGCATCTACAAGATATTAATTCATCCTGTGCTAATATGTGGATGTGAAACGTGAACCTTGACACGTTTGAGCGAGAAATTCTTCGGAAGGTGTACGGAGTAGTTAAGGAAGGAGATGATAGGCGAAGTCGATACAACCATGAACTATATCAAATATTTGACGACTTTCCAGCATCTATCCTGATCAAATTCCGGAAGCTACAATGCGCTCGCCATGTGGAGCGAATGCACGAGAAACGAATTCCAAAACGAGCGCTCAAGGGCAAAGCTCAAGGCAACTGACCGTAGGAGAAGTCACGAAAGCGATGGGAGAACTCATTCGTTGCAGATTTCAGATCGTTTCTCAATTTTTTAAACTGTAGAACGCGGTCGTTGGACCGATACAATTGAAGATAGTGCATCCGGGAGGCCAAGGCTCGATGTGGGCGGTAGCAACATTGCATTATTATCATCAAGAATTGTAAATTGTTAAAAATTATGAATTTTGTATGAGAGGGAAAGGTAGGGTAGAGCGATTTGGCTTGTTCACGAACTCGATCTTACTATTTCGCCAAAAAAGGGCGTGCACAAAATTTTCTACCTAGACACGTTTTTTCATTTATTTTAATTTTTTTTTTTCGAGTTACAAAGCGAACGGACGGACGGACAGACGGACCGACTTCTAATTTTGAAGCTTTAGAGCGATGAAACTAAACCCTGTCCAGTCCATTTTTTCTCCGAGCTTTTATTGGCTTTACTAACCTTAGAGTAAACTAACAATACTCTCAGATTTGAGAGTTTAAGAATCCCTCAAATTCGCATGTTTTTTCGTGTGAGAGAAAAAGGAATTATAAACTGTAAAAATAATAATCTAGTCAGTTGTATATATTGGTTATTTCGGTGAAATTTAATTTCATTATCGTGTCTACGGTCGACCAGTGCACAATTGTTTTATAGAATATCCCAAGTGTACAAATACATATAACAAATATGTCTACTTAGAAAAAGGGGGCGAGATCCTCCTGGACCTAAAATTCGTAATAAAATAAAACTGAATCTCCGCAAAATATCGAGTGACAATAACAATGAAAATAGATTTGCGATCCTCGGTAATCTAGACGACGACTCTCCTGGTTCCGAACAACACGACTTCAGAGGCGTCAAACATTTGAGCTTACTTCGGTTCGCAAATCGAACCAAGTCTCTAGAACAAGAGGAGTGACATCCATTTCGTAATCAATACGGGGAGTAAAATGGGCCCGACTAGATGACTTCAGTGCATAGTAGTTGTTCATTACCACCCTCCTTCAACTTAAAACTAAACCTGTCCTTAATGAGATGCATATCAGTGATTGGCTACAAATAAAAAGTTATTGCTTACGTCGACTTCATACTACGATGAACTATGCAAATACATTATAACGAGTAAATTTTTATTCGCAGCCGCGTATGAAAGACAGACCCATTAAAATTAACCTTACTGGACTTCACCAAATGTCGCTGGATATTTATTAAAAATACCGGATTGCCTTAGGCTGTGAGCTCAATCTAAAGAACAAGCGTTATCATGAGCAAGCACCATATCTCATACACTTTGCCCACAACTCCACAAAACTTGCTGATCTCCGCAAACAACGTCTATCCCGCTGCCCCCCCACTTCTTTGAAAATTAACGAAAAAAAGAATTATTCGCTACGTATGTGCTCTCGAAAAATCCAAAGACAAAATTTTGCACTGAGCAAGAGCCTCAGAACAAAAACTAACAACGGAAAGCGACAAGGATTTTTTTTACAGATTGACCTGTGTTATAGGCAATTTCGGCCTTTATGTGCAATGCACAAACACAGTCATGGAGGGAAGGAATGGTAAAGGAAGATAGGGGAAGAGTAGTGAGAGCGACCGTAACGAGTGGAGAAGCTGTTATATATTTTTCAGTTGTACTGGCTGCTACTGACAAATATTTGCAGAAGTTATGGGGACTGAATGATGGAAAGCAAACAGAATCCATCTATTGAGTATCTAGGACTTCTTGAAGTGGAACTGTTTCACTTTTACACCGTTTGCCCATTTTATTTCGAATAATTTTTCACCGCCAGTAGCAACTGAAAAATTCGTGCTTAAATAAATCCCGTCTGGAGTGGGAATCGAACCAAGGACCTATTGACTGAAAAGCAAGCACGCTGTCCACTACGCCACGGAAGTCTTAAGAATATTAAGTATGCATAATGATGGAATGCAGTTTCACTAAGGCGAAGGAAGGAAAATTAATTTCCGAAATCTTCGTCTTACTTACATTGCGCTCTATCATCATATACAATTAGTATCCTTGTTGCTTTCTGTTGTCATTGTTTGTTCCAAGGCTCTTGGACTATTCTTCTTCAATGGCGCCACAGCCCAATAGGGCTTTAACCTCCTAACCTTCAGGTTCCTAAGCGTTTTATTGGAAAAGGGTTGTTAGCCCTTTGCTCAACCCTCTACCTACTAATTTTCGAAGATTAAGGTGGTCAAGATATACTCACGCAAGTAGTGTGCTGAAATTATACGTCGAACGGGATTTAAATTCCGGACCTATGCATTATAAACCAACATGCTACTAGGTTACACCCTAGCTCTTGGACTATTAGTAGGAATTGATTATTTTATGGCGCGGAGGGGCTGAGTAGGCGGCAAGTCAGCCTCCCACTCCTAAAATATGAAATAATTGAAAAACTAAATACATAGGAATTATGCGCTTCCAGAATCCGGTAAAATCGATTTTTGCGCTATGTCCTTTCAAGGAACAGAAATGCCTACTCGCACAATGGAAAATCGTACAAAGTATTGATGCACGCCTGAACACCGAATATCAATTATTAATTATCAATTAAGAAAAATATTCTAAACAATAGGGAATATAATATAATCTAGTCTAGTCTAATATAATTTAATCTGTTTCTCTAATATATATAATTTTAGTTATTAATTTTGGTAACAACGCCTAAGACGGTCCTACTCGCGGTTTGAAAAAGGTGGAGGAAAGAGGACATTATGAATGGGCAGAAACTCCAGTGCTTTTCAGCAAGTAGCTAACATTCACTTTTAGGTAGTAAGTCTTTTCCATTAATTATATCAAGTAGTTTTAGCTTTATAATTAATTAAATTCATTATTACGATATACGATAAATAATAATGACTGTGATAGTATCGATTTCTTTGTCAGGAATAAAAAAAATTATCTGCAATCGGAGCATGACGTCGATAATTATCCATCTCTACATTTATCGAAAAAAGTGATGAGGATTACGAAAAAAAAACAAAGACTGATAATAAACAATTTAAAATTAGTCCCCAAAGTCATTAAAAGTTTTATCTGATTTATTTATCTAAAATAGGGCAACCCTAGATCAGAGTCCATCACACTAGTCCATGATAGTGCTATGGAAACTTTTAATCGAAAAACCACCACCTGACTCTCCCGTTCAGCTTAATTTCATTTTATTTCCAGCCATGTAGTCTTTTCTTTTATTTTCTCATTTATAGTGGATATAAAACCATCCAGCTTACCGGCATATATGTACAGACAGAACCTTGTTCTGAATTTCGGATCAACTTTGATTAGGTACTGTGTACCTGGCTGGTAACATTGGATTTACTGAACCAATAGATTTAGATGATACCTAAAACCAATATAGCCATCTATAGTTGTGTACCTATATATCGAAGGTAGAAATAGAAACAGAGCTAATTTAAATTCGATGTTGCGCCATAGCTTAAATTTAGTAGATTGTGTAGGTAGTAGTTATTGGGCTGGTTTCTGGCACCTGGGGGAGCTTATCTGTTACGGTTACGGATTAACATGGCCATGCGATAACAAACATTTGAATAGTGATGCCATCAGTTATGAATAGGTTATGTCCGCCGAATCTCCAAGTTCTCGTCGGATCTACGTTACTAAATTGGATCAGAGAATTGAGACACCGACAACATCGGCGTATTAATTAAGGAAAAGCCGGAAGTACGGGCCAGTACATACCGGTCCTCTGAGGACACGATTCCACATCAATCCCTAGTTCGGATCCCAGTGCAAACCATAGTAATCAAGAATAAGATTTTCATTCAACCGCACGTATTTATCTGGGGAATCGATGCTCTTGGTTGAGTGTACGGGTACGAGGCTATGATTAAGATATAATGGAAGCCATTCTGTATTCAGGGTGCAGTAAAACATTGATTTCTCCATTCGTGAGGATGGACATCACTACAGAGTGATGCTCTTGAGATATCATCTTTGTTTCTATGAATTTTCATAAATATATCCCCCGCGGCTAGCTGTTAAAAAGTAATACCAAGGTTTAATGGACAGCCATCAAAGTCCATACGCAGATCAAGAATGGAATATGGAGCAAAGAGGTAAGTCCTTTACTCCATTGTTCTACTTCGATGAAATTTCTTTGAAATTATTCTCAAAACTCTTGATCCTGGGAAAACATTGCCTTGCTGTGTACTTCTCTTTCCCACAATCTAGAGCAGCCTTTATTGTGAGTCGACTGTCTTCATTCTTCTATTTTAGTAGTGTATCTGAATCTAGCAAATCTGTTTCTTTGCTCTTCCGGTTTCAGACCAGTAGTACTAAAACCTATGTACTCTACACTATGCAACTGAAATCAATTTACGCAGCTGTCCGTTTCAAACGGTTGACCGTTGGTGCATATCCTCAATGCTAAATGATTCCTTTAGCTATGAGTATCAAATTGATACGACAAAATCACGTGTGCCTATAGGCATATCAAGAATGTGGATGACATGTCTTTGTATTGGAGCTTACGTCGGGTATCTTTAAAGAATCTTCAATTATAACTCGGTAGTGATGTGCAGCAGGCTCCACCCTTACCAGACGCTGGTGTACTGCACAAAATTCACATTATAAAGTGGGCAAATTCTAAGAATAAAAAAATAAGTACACATAAATCTCTTTAACTTGATTGCAAGTTGAGAAATCAAATCAAAAGATGGTTATGGTTACATGTTTGCGGTGGAATATTTGTCTTAACACAATTTAATTTCCCCGTTCAATTCCATTGTAGAAGACAGCAATACCTGAAGTAATACCTGAAGGATCTCAAAATAAATACAGATAGTGGTATGCATATACCTATAAAATCCATTATCTCAGGATGAAATTTAATGAAAATGCTCGAGTATTTGCGGTCCCTTTGAAAGCTCTAAACGAAGCTATTAGGTTAGTATGTGGCATTCAAACGGTTTATAAACTGCGGTGTCTATACATAGGAGAAACCTCTGCATCCTATATGGAGACACAACATCCTTTGTATCATTTACTAATGGCGCTCACGTCGTTAATTGTCCTGAACGATATTCCGCTTTCGACGGATGTGGCGTATGTAACGGCAAATTCATTAGGAGGTTTGCGGCTTCAGCTCCGGACAAACGTATTTCCGTGTAATTTGTTCGGGTATGAATGACTCGGCCGGAACGAGTGTGAGAAGTGCGGTAATGGGATACTAACAACGTGGTGAAATTTTCGTCCATAAGCATTCTAGCTACGTATAGAATAGATTAGATACGTTGCGCGTAAGGAGAACGTTGTTCCAGATAACCCTTATGAATTCCGAAAATATCTTTGAAGACCGACTCCTTGGAGGCATCCTTGTGAACCAAATATGGCACTTAAGAGTGCTAGACAATCTAATTAAGATTCCATGTAATAAGGTCACAGGAATCACTTTAATTATAACGTTCGACAACACCCACGAGTGTCATAGCGAAGGAATTATTACATTCCGAGTATTTATAAGTTGGGACCTGATTATTATGCACGGAATAGAACTCAATTAGATAATCATGTTGTCGGTTATATGTGCAGACCTCAAGGATTAAATGTCGAGCAGAATTGCTGAATAGAAATACAATTATTGCAAGCGGTGTTATAATGCTGCATGGCAACACTAAGACGGTAGTCAACTGTTTGCGATCTTCAACAATTTACGGTTTGCAGCTGTTGGCACACATATGCAATGGACTCACCAACTGTTCAGCCAAAAGTGTTCTATATAATATTTTATATTTAATCAGCCATTAAAAAAAATTTTCATTTCAATTACACCATAGCGAGCGATAGAAAAATGTTTCAACAATGCTTAAAAAAATACAATAAATAAAGAGAGTGACAATAAATGAATAATTAAATAACATTATGAAAAAAAAAGCAATGGCTTAAATTTAATTTTAAAATTACTAAAAGAAATGGTCAAAGATCCAATTTGAAGTTTGTCATGATTGCGCTGAGGTCTAATATTCTGATCGACGTATAATGCCAGCACACTGCTTGCGTGGGTATATCTGCGCCATCTGTAAAAATGAAAAAAACGAAAAATTCGTTGATAGAGGGTTGTGCGAATGGCTAACAACCCTTCTACAATAGTAAATAGATTTTAAGGAACCCGAAGTTTAGGCGGCCGAAGGTCGATTTGAGCTTTAGCGCCATTGAACTAGAAGAAAGCACGTGGAGGATTAAAAATGTTGGGTTTTTTTTGTATTAAAATTAAATGAAGTTCATCTACAAAATTAGTCCTTATTATATCATTTACAACCTTGTTAAGAAAGCACTCCTCAATGTAACTTCTTCGTATAGCTAAAGGATGGAGATGAAGCTCATTAAGCCTAGTCGAGTAGTCAGCGTACGTTTTTTTTTAAACAAACGAATAGAGTTCGCTTAAACTTAAATTGCATGGATTCGATAGCAGCTGAATAATACTTACCGTGCGGACTCCAAACAACAACAGTGCAGTACTCTAAAATACAACGAGCTGGTGCGAACAGCAGTGCTAGTGCGGAAGAAAGTTGAAGAAATTCGAAAGACGAAGCCAGCGAGTCGATAGGTTAGGTCATTAATTTGCTCATAATGAATTGAAACAATGATATGGTTGGATGGAAGTGTCCCATTAAGCGCCTGCGAGGTGGAGAGTAGCTAGGGTGTAGACTAGTGGCTGCATGCTGCTCTTCAATGTGAAGGTTGTGAGCTCAAATCTCGGTCGACATAAAATTCCAGCACACTACCTGCTTGGGTATACCTTGGTCACTTCAATCAATGAAAATGGAAAATTCTTAGATGGAGGATTTTGCGAAAAATGTTAATGAACCTGAAGATTAGAAGGCCAGTGCCCGATTCGGGCTGTATTGCCATTATAGATGAGATGATATAAGGTGGAGAGTGGCACATATTGCGTTGTATGAGGCACCATCTCTCTTCATAGAAACGATTTTCTGAAAGTACCAGGTTTGAGGAGACTTGGTATGGTAGTGAGCGGGCTTAAAAAAACGAAGGAGAGCGAGGATAGACTGACTGCCTATATTTCACTGTTCGAGAAGTTAAAACTTTAACAATAAACTCGTTTGCGCTTGAAGCTAGGCGAGTATTTCTAGGAAATGTCTAAAGAATTGGAATAAGTCTAGAAAGTTCTTCACTGCATTTACCGCGAAAGTAGCGGTAGTAAATGCTGAGTACTCCGTCATATCTGCGATGTTTTAGGAAGTCTTTAGAAACTGTGCTGGCTTCATCTCCTATTAGCCGGAACGCCTGCCTCGGGACACGGTCGAACATCGCGAGTTTCATTTTGGGTACCCCAGCTCATAAATGAGAAGTGTACTCGAGGCGTGATCTAGTGTAGACCTTATAAATATATTAGCTAGATCACTGGGAGTAAGATATTTCTTATCTTAGGATGACTCTTTGGCATTTGGAAGCGTTAAGGGCTACGTTGAGTATGCGCTGGTTCCAATTAAGATGGTTATTTATTTTAATGCCAAGTAGTGAGAAGTATTTGTAAAAGTCTAGTTGGACACCATTGATTTCTATATTACATTACGTTTAAAAGAAAGATAACTGACTTCTGTTTTTGAGGCGTTGAACTCTATTCTATTTATCCTCCCAAATTTCAAGATTAGGTTCAGGTCAGAGTTCAATGATCTGAATGGTTTGGCACATTTAGATGTTACTGGAATCACCGTGTTTATAACATTGTTTAAATGACGATTTAAAGCTGAAATGTGTACCTTTAAGACGCAATGAAGAAGAAATATCATGCAATAATATTTTTTAAGTTAAAAGCGGACCAAGGTTCATGATCCTTCCAAATAGATCATCTAAATAATTATTTTAATTATAGTGTCTCTAAATTTAAACGAAAATAATTTGTCAATATTTTTGGATGGAGGCTGCCTGCCGAGCTTAGTGTTTGGCTTTCGCCAGTTAAATATTACTAATTTTTCATCAACATAACAAAAAACAACAACATTCAACCTAAACGATGTCATTATATGAAATTCGCTGACTACAGTAAAAAACAAAACAGAATTATGATTGGGCATAAAGCATATGACAACGAACGTGGAACTAAATGTTTCATGCGGGATTTAAGGTTTGTAGCTCTTATAATTTTCAAGGAAATTGAACGATTTTATCTGAATTTATGGCATTTGTATGGGAGGTGGCAGAGGAAGTGAAAGGTTTTGGATAGTTTTGGATCTGCTTATCAATCATCCTAATCATATTGCTTTTTTACAATTTTAAAGTCGATAGCTCTCATATGTTCGAAGGAGAAATACTTTTCTTGAATTTCCATTAAAAAACTTTGTATGGGAGGTGGTAGAAGGAGTGAAGCAAAGTTGATATGTTTTTAGCGCTTAATGCAATTATTAAGAGACAAATTATGACCAAATTTTGAGTTCTTACTTTTTTAGTTTGAAATGAAAATCGATTAAATGCATTTACCAAAATTGTACATTTGTATGGGTGGTGGTAGAAGGAGTATTCGAATCAAAGCCAAATTTTTCAATGTTAATAACATTTGCAATAGTATACTTTTCTCTAAATTTAAAGTTGATAGCTTCAACGATTTCGAAGAAAAATTATTTAATTAAAATTTTGAAATTTCATGAAAATTGTATGGGATGTGGTAGAAAGAGTGAGGTCAGTTGATAGTTTTTTTTTCAAAATGTTTGCAATCGTAATAAAAATATTTCTGGCAAAAATTCGTTTTTTAACTTTTGCTAGTTGCAATGAAAACCAAATAAATGCATTTTTGAAATTGGAGTAAAATTTTTTATTACGAAAAATAAATCTAGTGTTTACACGCACAACACAATTACTCACTCTATGTGGAACAACGAAGAAATACGAATGTGGTGCCGGTAGATGAAAGAGCCATCGTGTGCGGAAGCGCAGCATTTGTAATTCGGAAGCAATCAATTTCGAGTGATAGATAGAGCGATAGTAGTGCGATCCGCGAATTAGTGAAATTAAAAAGTGATTTAGTCATTATACGCCAAAAGAATAAAATTTATTTTTTCTTAATTATAAAGTGAACTTGTTTACAGTTTACTTGAAATCCGGCTGCGCCGAGCATACTTTATTAGAAAAATAATTTTTAAGCTTTTTAATGCAGTGTCTACATTCTGAAAACTGCACAAATAGCCATCGCGCATCAGCCTAACTAGTTTTAATTAAGCGTATAAGCTTCTTGAGCCCAATATCAATTTATGCGAATTCATTTTGATGGGAATTCGCACATCCAGAAAGTGAAGTGATCATTAGTCAGTTCACTGCTACATTCTTCACAAAATGCTATTCATCAACCCGAAATGGATTCCGACGTCCTTTGGTAAATCACAAGCATTTCCCATTATTAATCAGTAATAATGCGATCTTCATTTAGTGCTCTCCGCCCCAATTAACCTTTTGCCCATTATCCTCTAAAGGATTCCCACATAAACAATACAAATGAATCGTTTACGATGCCGTCTGCTATACGAAATGTGCTTGTATGGTCAAAATGTAGGATGGACGGAGTAGCTACGATGGAATGATGGTCGATTATTTTCATGCTTTTGTGAAGATACGAACTTGTCTGTTGACTGAATATTTTAACTTGAGAAATGATATGAGAAAGGTAAAATGCTGTAATCATTTTATACTCGAATATAATAGACGGCATGTCTGGACAATAGCATGAAGAAGGCTTAGGAAGAAATGTGGGCAATCGGGACATCTAAACTGAAGTGATCATTTTAACTGATTTAGAAAATAAAGAGATACAGAATTTGATCCAAGTGTGCTTTATTTGATATATTCTGATTAATACTATAACGATTTCAATAATTTTAATGAGTTTTATCTCCGTTGTATTCAGGATGCCGCTCATGAAATTGAGTGCCCGCAATCAGTTTTTGAGAAAATTTGAGGAACATCAAAGATTATGTCTACATTGGCAACTTATTTATTTGCTGTATTCAGATTGAGTGATGATAATACGATAATTTGCATCATTGTCTTATTTCTCAATCCCCAGAAGATTTTATGAATATCTGTTCGTTGAAATTCTCCCAACGATGATTGCATATGGTGCAAAAAACTGATTCAGCTACAAAAATATAATTTGTCGCTTAAGTGTTTTGTAAAAAACGTGATATGAGTATTTTCTAAACTTTTCCTCAAATTTACTCCAAGTATTAAGTTAAGTTGGCTAGGGTGTAGCCTAGTGGGTAGCGTGTTGGTTTACAATGCGAAGGTCGTGAGTTCAAATCCCGGTCAACGTATAATTCTAGCAAACTACCTACTTGGATATACCTTGGCTACCTCAATCTACGAAAATGAAAAATTCGCAGATAGAGGGTTGTGCGAAGAGCTAACAACCCTTCCACAATAAGTAATGAAAATGTTAAGGAACCTGAAAATTAGGAGGCCAAGGCCCGATTGGGGCTGTAGCGCCATTGAAGAAGATTAAGGTAAGTATTGTGAGATGGCAGTGGTAAGAAATAGTCTACGTTTGAGGTGTCTTGAGCTAATTAAGTTATATAAGGCAACAATAGCCTCAGTTTTATTTTCAACTAGCAATCGCCCGCGACTTTGTCCGCGCAAGAATCACAAATTAAAATTTTTTTGAGAATGTAGGTAGTAGTAAATTATGTCGGATAAATAATCTGCTTAGTTTATTTACTCTTTGAACACAATGCTTTGTATTTTTTTCGAATCAGAACCATAAATTATTAAGAATGAAACCATGATACTCACATTTGTATGGGACAGGCTCGTGATCAAATCATCCCCGTGATTCGAGATCACATACGTGCTGAAGAACGTTAAGGACATGTGAATAGTTGTAGCTTGTGTCAATTAAAAAAAACCCAAATCAAATGACACTAAGCTTAAAACATAACAGGACTTCGATTGTGCATAAAGCCCAATCATATGATACTACCGATGAAATCGAAATATTTGTGATCTTAAGAATTTTTGTGTGTGGAATGATGGAAGAGGTGACAGCACTGAACTAATTTATTTCACATCATACTGGAGTGGCTATAAAAATGTTTTGCACCAAATTTAAACTTGACAAATTGAATAGGTACTGAGGAATTTAGTGCATTGGAATTAGTGAAATTGTGCAATTTGTATGGGAGGTGGTATAAGGAAAAGGGGGTTTTTGGTGATTTTTCTAGAAACAACTATTATCATCATGAAATTGATATGTTTTAAATTTCAGATCAGTTACATTCAAACTTTTTGAAGAAAATCGAGTTGTTGCAAAGTCGTGGAATTGTTTCACATTGTATCGGAGGGGGTAGACGGAGTGGCGCTAATCGGTAAATTTTTTCCCGATATTAATAATAACGCTAATTAGGGATTTAATACAAAAATTTAGCTCGATGAAAGTTATATATACTGAGAAAATTGGTGTTTAGTATTTCATGAAAAAGTGTAGATTGTCTGGGAGGTGGTGGAAGGAGTAGGGGCTTTTTAGTTAGTTTTTTGAAAACAACTATAATTATCATGCAATTGATATATTTTAAATTTCAGAATGGTAACATTCACACTTTTCAAGTAAATCTAATTTTAGCGAAATTGTGGATTTGTGTCAGATTGTATGGGAGGGGGTAGAAGGACTAAAGCTAATTAGTTGATTTTTCCCTGATAATAATAATGCTAATTAAGGATTCAATACACAATTTTAGCTCGATGGAAGTTATACGTACTGAGAAAATTGGTGTATAGTATTTCATGAGAAGTAGTTTGTGTGGGAGGTGTTGGAAGGAGTAGGGGGATTCAAAATTTTTTTTTACTGAAGATCACATTTAAAATAGAAATAATATATTTTAAATCAATAGCTTTTATAGTTTCCAAGAAAATTTGAATATTATAAATTTTTGAAAATGAGTCACTTTGTATGGGAGGTGGTAGAAGGCGTGAAGGGAGTAAAATAAAACTTAAAGCAGATCACTTCTCGATGCACATCAAATATTTTGTGAAAGTTTCATTACAATCGGTTCAGCCGTATTTACGTGAAAGCCGGAAAGACAGACAGACAGAGAAATTTTTTAAAACGTGTGTTTCTGCTTAGTTATTGTCCAAATAAAGCAAAAAACTAGCTTATAGTTATTTATAAGCAAATAACAGATATACACTATAATTATATTTATATGTATAGACTGGCGATCGCCCGCGACTTTGTCCGCATAAGAATCGCAAAATAAGCAATTTTTGAGAATGTAGTAAGTAGTACATTAGCCGGGATATATAATTTGATTAGTTTAATGGCTCTTTGAAGACAATGGTTTGTATTTTGTTGGAATCAGAACTATAAATTCAAATCAAAGATTAAACGTAATATTAAATCCTTTTGGATCTTCCGGCTATGTTCTTAAAAGGTTGCGCTTCATCGCTTTATGAAGTGTTAACTATTATTTTCAACAAGTCGCTGGAGTCCGGTTCATTTTTGGATACTTGGAAACTGTCTTTTATAACTCCAATACTTAAGTCTAGTTGCAGACATATGGTTGAAAATTATAGACCTATATCCAAACTATCCTACATCCCGAAGTTATTTGAAAGCATAGTTAAGGAAAAGCTATTTTTTTATATTAAAGAGGTTATTTCAAACTGTCAGCATGGTTTTGTTTGCGGTCGTTCTACGTCTACAAATTTTAAGACTTTCACTAAATATTGTATAGATGCAATGGAACAAGGCTTTCAAGTTGACGTCTTCTATTCAGATTTCAAAAAGGCATTTGATCGGGTTCATCATGGTCTTTTGATTGAAAAATTGAAGGCACTAGGGTTTCATTCTAATCTGTTGAACTGGTTTTCATCTTACATGACGAATAGAAGACAAGTTGCGCGAATAAATGGAATTTCTTCATCGTGTTTTGATGTTAAATCTGGCGTTCCCCAAGGAAGCCATTTAGGGCCTTTACTTTTTGTTTTATTTGTAAACGACATTCCGTCAATATTTAAATTTTCTAGCTCTCTTTTGTACGCTGATGATGTTAAACTCTTTTCTAAAATTCCAAGCTTGGGTGATTGTCTTGAACTTCAGGCTGATATTTCTGAGCTCTATAATTGGTGTGACGTTAACTTGTTAGAACTTAATTATGATAAATGCAAAATATTTTCTGCCTACAGAAAATTTTTTTTTTGTTTATAAAGGATGTTATCTCCTATCGCACTAAAAGCTCTGAATTGTTTAGTTGTCTACCAATTTATGCTCCAGAAAGGCCATTAAGGCAGAGAGCGATTTTTCATCCCACCTCGCACCGCACGAATTATGGACTTAATGAACCTATTTCTAGATGCATCTCCTACTTTAATATGAAATGCGACAAAATCGATTTTACTGACAGTCGACCGCAGTTCAAAGCCTATATTGTAGCAAATTTATAAATTTTTTTTTTAATGTTTCTTATTGTTTTGGTTTTTCTTAATTTTTAATGTGTACAGATTTTTAATTGTAATTCTTTAATTTGTTGAGATTCCCTCTATAGATGAACAAATACTCGCATTATGGGACAGGCTCGTGCTCAAATCAATCTCGTGATCTAAGACCATATTCATATTGAAGGGCATTAAGGACATGTCAATAGTTGTGGCTTGTGTTAATTAAAAAAAAGCCCAAATAAAATAACATTAAGCTTAAAACCATAACAGGACTACGACTCTGCGTAAAGCCCAATCATACGATACTACAGTTGAAATTTTTGTGATGTTAAGAATTTTGTATGGGGAGTGGTAGAAGGGGTGATAGTACTGAGCTATTTTGTTTCACATCATGCTAAAGAGCTATAGAAATGTTTTGTATCATATTTAAGCTTCAAAAATTCAATAGGTACTGAGAAACTTAGTGCATTGGATTTAGTGAAATTGTGCAATTTGTATGCGAGGTGGTAGAAGGAGGAGAGTGTTTTTCGGTGATTTTTCGATAAACAAAACTGATACATTTTAAATTTTAGTTGAGTAACGTTCAAACTTTTCAAGAAAATAGAATTTTCGAAGAGTTGTGAAATTGTGTCACATTGTATGGGAGAGGGTAGCAGGAGTGAAGCTAATCGGTTAATTTTTTCCCGATCTTAATAATAATACTAATTAAGGATTCGGTACAAATTTTAGCTCGATGAAAGCTATACGTATTGAGAAAATTGGTTTAGAGTATTTCATGAAAAAGTGCAGTTTGTATGGGAGGTGGTGGAAGGAGTGAAGGGTCTTAGTGATTTTTTGAGAAACAACTACAATCATTATGCAATTGATATATTTTAAATTTCAGATTTGTGACTTTCACAATTCCAAAAAAAAAATTGAATTTTTGTAAAGTCGTGGAATCGTTTACGGGAGGGGGAAGAAATAGTTAAAATAATCGGTTAGTTTTTTCCTAATATTAATAATAATGCTAATTAAGGATTCGGACCAAAATTTTAGCTCGATGGAATTTATACGTACTGAGAAAATTGGTGTATAGTATTTAATGAAAAATTGTATTTTGTATGGGAGGGGGAGGAAGGAGTAGAGGGATTTAAATAATTTGTATACTAAAAGATTGCATTTGTAATAGAAATATTTTAAATTTAAAATTAATAGCTCTTATAGTTTCCAAGAAAATTTGATTATTATATATTATTAAAAACGAGTCACTTGGTTTGGGAGGGAGTAGAAGGCGTGAGGAGAGGAAAATGAAACAAAAAGCAGATTACATCTCGGAGCATATCTAATAAACTGTGAAAGTTTCATTCTAATCGGTTCAGCCGTTTTCGCGTGAAAGCCGGACAGACAGACAGACATACAGACAGACAGACAAAGAAGAATTTTAAAACCGTGAGTTTCTGCTTAGTTATTGCTTAAATAAAGCAAAAAACTAACTTATAGCTATTTCTAAAAAAATAGTAGACAGACACTACAATTATATATAGCACAGATTATTATCCTCACGAGATTAAATCATGGATTAACTTGAATATATTTACTTTACTTTACACCAAGGTAGACATTAGAGTATTCTTAAGATACAAGGCAACCTGGATAGCTGAAAAACACATCGAGATGACCCGCACTTCAAGAAGGACAATCAATAGGGAAAGTCTAGCAGCGGCAAGCACATTAAATAGAAAACGCCAAGTGAAAAATTGATCAAACTGTCGAACATTTTTTGTTGATAACAAATTGAAGTACGCCTAAACCTACCCAACTTGTATACTGACGATATAAACATTCTTGCGAGACCTCGAGTTATACATGCCCAAAAAAATGCTTAAATTTTGAATCTTGCGACCCGTCTACCGTTCCACCGCACGGCACTTAATGATTCACCATATAGCGGGCATGTGTCAAATCTGTGTTGTTATATGGTTGTACTACGTGGAAAGTAACCGTTCGACTTACCAAGAAACTACAGACTTCCGTGAACAAATGCCTCCGATGCGTTCTAGGAATATTCTGGCCAGAAGTGATCTTCAACGACGAACAACTGGGTGGACTAAGATAGATATTGAGATTCAAAGGCGGAAGTGGCAGTGGATTGGTCACATTTTGAGAATACCAGAGCTAAACATCGCCAAACAGGCTGTGGATTACAATCCTCACGGAAGACGTCAGGAGGTCAGGGCCCGATTTGGGCTGTCGCGCCATTGATGATGATGTTGAAGGAAGACCTCGGGTTGATCGACCTTGTAGCACATGGAAGAGACCAGAGGAATAAATAAGTCCTGGCAACAGCTAAGGGCCGATGCTCAGGATCGCGCCTTGTGGATGAGAACTGTTTTATCCTATGCCCCTATAGGGGGTCTTAACAGGAATTTGATCTTGACATAGCTGGCAGATACAAAATGGGCTCTCGGCTATAAGAAAAGTAAATCGAATTGCACGTAATCAATGAAATAATGTGAGCGGCAAATCAACTTAAACTGTGTCTGCTAGCTGGGTTTCGAACTGTCCCTTAAATCTCAATCTTAAGCGCAGAAAAAAGATATTTTCAAATGGTGTTTAGACTAAACAAAAATTGTTTTACTGGTAAGTGTATTTTGATTTCCGATTATAACAATGATCGGAGAGCTTTGTAACGTGAATAATTTAACGTACAGACAGAAAGTGCAAATCATTTGAAATCAATAATTTTGTGCTCTAAATTAGAACAGGATTCTGAAATTGAAAATTTACTAAATAACTAACTTAAACATCTCAAGAGATATGAGATATCATATTACTTCCTATAGATATATTATAACGCCACTGGTGCCTGAAGCAGGATGACGCTACTTCGTATTTCGCATTTTAATGATCACTTCCCATTTTTACTTTTTTTTTCATTTCTCGAAATCGATTGTAAAAGTATGCAAACAATACTTACATTAAAATAAGATAGAGCTACCAAAATACTGAAAATTCTTTAAAAATTATAAATACATAAAACATTTTTAATTTGTGTCATAAATTCTTTATTCCTTTTTTTTTTATTTCATTTTTTCATATACTTTTTGAATGAAAGTTTTTCGTTAACTTCAAATTTCAAAAAGAACTTTTGTGCAAATTCGTATAATTTGTTTTTATAATATTATTTTTTATTTTCGGTTTTTTCAAATTTTTTTCTTCATATTTTACATTTCATCGCAAAGATTGAGTACAAAAGCCACTCGTAATTTCAAAATAAAAACAATTTGTTTTTCCTCGTTAATAACATATTATACACCGCGCTTCGTACTTAGAGGTATCTTAAAGTAAGTTTTTGTTTGGTTTTATTCAAAAAAAAGAAGACTGATATCAGTTTTTAATGTTTGCCATATTCACATAATGACAAACCCTAATCGTAATTATTTTTATTAACATTATTTACAAGAGTTTTCTTACAATATTCCGTTTATTCTTTGTGTGGTGTTGATTTGTTATTAAATTGAATTTCAATGGAATTAAATTCAAATTTTAGCAGATTTTCTTCTCAAATTGTTGAAAGGAAAATTTGATTTTCCTAATAATAATAATAATTTACACTATGTGTTTTCATAACCCTATAAGAGTGTTTTACACTTTAAATTTCGTATCATGTTCTTGGTCCAGAATAACGACAGTACGATCTTCCCAGGATGTCTTCTGCTGGAATTGATTGATCTACCGGTGGTATTCCCTGCGATTCCATTTGATCCCGTATCTGTGTGGAAATTGAACTGTATTAGTGGTTAATTCGGATATGAAAGAATAATCTCGATATAAACTATATCATCCGATTCAATCGAATCTTTTGGAACCTTTTCACTCTGCAATTCCATGATTTATAGAAAACCGAAATTTATTGCTTTTAAAATGGCATTTCTCCTATTGAACTTTTAATAATAAATAACCGAATATTTTCCTTTATTCTAGCAGAGTTCTGGAATTAGATAAACTCGTCCCACAAAAGCGACCAATTTAAACCTACGATACATATATACGAGCATTTGGATATATGTTTCGTCTATGACGAAGGATTTTGGGTGAAAATATTCGAATGTCATCATCAATCATGAAAAGTTCTTAGGCCATTAATCTGGCAGTTACTGGCAGTGATATCTGTTTTGTAGCTCCATGAGAGAATCTGTCTTGGTCGCCAAACATCTCGCTGCGGGATACATATCCCTAGCGTCCTACACGTCCTTTTCATTTTATAATATTATCCCATCTCGGCCCACACACGTACGAAATGAGATCAAGTATGTCTAAGTTTTGCGTGCACGAATGTGCGGAATTGCTTTAATTATAAATGACTTTGTCGTAAGGCAAAGACTACAATTCCACACATTATCACGTCCTGGCTGAATGAAAGAAGTTGAATGACTACGGGCTCCATCATCTCAAAGGGTTTTCGTCGCATAGTTCTTTGTAAGTCCGATCATGCGACACGACCAGAAGAAAATTTTGATTTCAAGAAGAAAGAAAATCGATTTTCCTTTTATTCTACTCGGACGAGCGGACTGGGTTCTCACGAGCAATATAATCTTCTTGGGCAGCGAACAAGACAAGATAAACTTAAATTATAGTTTCTTGTAATCCTTAATTAATAACGCTTGCAAACTTTGTGAGCTGTTGTGTCAACAGTTGACTTATAATGAGAAATCGAGGATGTTTTATATTGCGATTGTTTTTTTGAGATCTTGATCAAGGAAGTATTATACCTGACCGCAAAGTTCCAAGAAGTTAATTGACCGATAGAAAAGTTACAAGGACATTAAGTTATATTTAATGAGTAGTATTATTAAGAAAAACATGTTTCATCCATAGTGTTGGTGAAAAAAAGTGGAATAGGAGATGTGTTTATCGAAGAAAACTTGGATAAGCGATGATGAGTGAAACTAATTTTATTGTATTACCTCGAATCATACTGTTAATTGGTTCTGTGTAAGTCAAAACCGTGTTAGTCGAAACTTTATCTTATTTCAAAATAATGAAGAATAATTGTTTGAATTTTAAATAACATTTTGTTCTTTTAAAATATGAATTAGTCGACTAACACGGTAACACGAACATCGTATAACTTCGGATTCATGTAAATGGATGGTCAGCTAGAGTGAAATTAAATAACTTGAATCAAATAATCAGTGAGAAAAATATTTGCATGACCAGAAACTGAAACAAAAAATTTTGAGCTGTCTTAAGGGCAGCAAAAGTTTCTGGTCTCTCGCTAGTTCTATCAGAGGTAGTTCTGCAAAGTCAATTTCATCTTTAATCTACAACAATGAGGTTGTTACGGAACCTAATATGAAGGTAAACATCCTAGTGGCTCAATTTGCTGCTAGCTCTTCTTTACCACCAACGAACTCTTGCCTTCCAACGTATAGTACGTTAAATTCTTCCTTAGGACAAATTAACATTCGTTCGCGTAACGTATACTGAGTTCTTAAGAATTTAGACGCCAACAAATCATCTGGTCCTGATGGAATCTCTGTCCTTGTACTTAAAAATTGCTGCGCTTCTCTTGCTAAACGTCAAAGCAAACTTTACCGTCTCTCCTTATCGTCCTCCACTGTCCCATCTTCATGGAAGCTTGCAAATGTCCAGCCAGTCCAAAGAAAGGAGAACGCATCAATCCCGCTAATTATCGCCCAATAGCAGTAATCACTATCAGGATTCCTTAATGCAAGGAATTGCCATAAAATCGATTCCAAGTATAAAAGATGGAAATCATTTTATCCTTTGGCTCATCATTTGGTGAAGGGACAAAAGAAACGTCAATATTCCTACACCAACCCATTAATAAACAGAGCACAGTAAATATACAAAAACTAACATAAATTAGTGTCAACTAGCGTTAAGTCTGCGTCTTAAACATACTTTATCTATAGAGAAGTCGAATACATCAATATTCTCGTTAACTCTTGCAAGACGCGAAATCGGTTCACTCATACCATAGTTAGTCCGGTGAAAGCAAATCTGCAACAATCTAGGATGCCTTGGTAAAAATTGATCAACAGCAAATTGCATCAAACCCAAAAGTGAGGAGGAATCAACCACCCCAGTGAGAAGTTGATGAGCAAAAACTACGTCAGCAACTTCACATCGTCTCGAGAGTGATGACATATTTAGCAACTGAAGCCGGTCAACATAAGGAGGAAGACGAACTCTGTCATTCCAATTAAGGTGACATAATGCTATTCTCACAAATTTGCGCTGAATAGATTCAATTCTGCCAATATGTACATCATAATAGGGAGACCAAACTTGAGAAGCATACTCAAGATGAGATCTGACAAAGGTTTTATACAGACTCAACCTAACAAAGGAATTGTTAAATTCCTTGGATAAGCGAGTGGTAAAACCCAGCATAGAATTACTCTTTTGCACAATCTTATTTACATGCAAGCCAAAATCAATCTTTTGGTCAAATGTAATGCCCAAGTCAATAACTGAATTAACACGATCTAAAATACAGTCATTGAGTTTGTAAGTTACTACAAACGGTGAGAATTTCCGAGTAAATGACATTACATGACATTTATCCAAATTCAATCGAAGGCCATTATTGCGACACCAGTTACTAAAATTTAACAAATCCTCCTGAAGAAGATTATCTGAGTTAGAACTAATAGACCTAAAGATTTTAATGTCATCAGCATAGATGAGTACTTCCGAATATTTGAAAACAGAGGCTACATCGTTAATGGCCAGGATAAATAGAAGTAGTCCCAAATGACTTCCTTGAGGGACCCCAGAAAGCGCAGTAAATGGCTTAGACGTACAATCACGAAAAATAACCTGGTAGGTTCTATCAAATAGATAAGACTTAATCCAATTTATAAACCATGTCGGAAGACCCAACAATCTTAGTTTTAACAAAATTATTGAATGGGGGAATTTATCAAAGGCTTTACTAAAATCAGTGTATACACAATCCACTTGCTTACCATCCTCAATAGCCAAAATAGATTTATTCGTAAACTCCATCAGATTAGTAACAGTGGATCTATTCCTAACAAAACCATGTTGTTTACTCGAAATTATTGATTTACAGTGAAACGACATGCATTCATACACTATAGACTCAAATAGTTTAGGAATAGCCGACAGTTTAGCTATTAGCCGATAATTTTCAACAGCAAATTTTGCACCGCTTTTATGAGTAGGTATGATGAAGGACGACTTCCACACATTTGGAAAAATCCCCGTTATTAGGGATCTTTGAAAGAGGTGAGAGAGTGGTTCAGCAAGAGAGAGACAATAACGCTTAAGGACAACAGCAGGAACACCATCTGGGCCCGGAGAAGACACATCTTTAAGCGGGAGATGTGATTGACTATATCATTATAGAAAATTGGTAAATCAGACAAAGTAGTCGAAGTAGTTTCTCTAAAGTCATCAAAATACGCCATATCAGGTGAAAAGCTACTACTAGTAAAAGATCCACTGAAGAATGTGGCGAAAAAATTACAAATAGTAACTTGATCATTGCTATCGTTGCCCAGGAATTGAAAAGAAGCTGGATAACCATCTGATTTACGCTTACAATTAACAAATTTCCAAAACTTCAGGGGATCTCCAATAATATCCGACTGCATTTTAATTAAATACTCAGAATATAAGCGAGTAGATAAATCCTTAAAAAGGTCATAATATTCCTCATACAGACAAAAATCAGTATCATTCTTCGTCCTAGTATACCTCTTCCAGGCAGCATTACGAGCATTGCGAATTACGCGCAACTCGCTAGTATACCAAGGGTACGACGATGAGATGTTCCTGCGATAGGTAAAGGAACTGTAGCAACAAAAAATTGATACAGAACATAATAAAACTCAACTACAGCACCTTCAAAATCAGGATTGTCAAGAATTTCATTAAAGTTGGAGTTCGATATAAGGTAGTCCAACCGAGAAAAATCTGCTTTATTAAAATCAAAAGAAAGCTCCTTCTCACTAGGGCTAACAACATGCTCGTCATCAACCATAACAAAAATATTAATAGGAGGGTGCATGATAACTAATAACCTCAATTCTGCCAAAGGTCATGGAAACAATTATCGACAATAGAGTAATAGAATAGGTATCTCAACATCAATGATATTGATTCCGCAAAAAACGTGCCACAGGAGATCTTTTAACCACCCTCACTGAACGTTGGAACAAGAGCATTCATCAGTTTGGTGAATTTTGTATTATTGCTCTCGATTTTTCCAAGACTTTTGGCAGAGTGCCCTTTTAATCAAACTTAAAGCTATTGGTTTAGTCGATTTCCTGAATTGAAAGTTTTTTAACCAATCGTTCAATGCGTGCGTTATGGGATGGTGTGGTTTCCCTTCTTATAAAATTAACACTAGTGTCCCTCAGGGCTCGGTTCTTTCTCCCACCCTTTTCCTAATATTTATTAATGATTTGCTATCTTCAACTTTCAACCCTATGCATAGCGTGACTGATGACAGCACATTAGACTTCTACTATCACTCCAACACTACGCCTTTAGTCCGATGTACTAGCTTAGTAAAACAACGTAGGTACTTGGTTCAATCGTTGTCTAAAATTATTAGTTGGGGCAATAAGAATCAAGTCAATGCTTTGAAAACCCAGTGCTGTCTCCTGTCCCACAAACGTGACTCTAACCTTGATCCAATCACCGTCGGAGGCCAGCCGTTAACTTTTCAAGTGTTAATATGTTCGGTATCTAAATCACAGATAACTTATCTTGGAATGATCATATTTTTAACATCACCAAAGAAGTATCTTAATGTTTGGGTTACGTACACCAATCTAAGAACTTCTTCACCGCTTCTGGGTTACTGACAATTTATAAGGCTATATTAGACCACGTCTTGAATTTAATTTCTACCTATGGGCGGGCGCTGCAAAAACTTATCTCTCCTATCTGGATCCAGTCCAGTAACCAGCCCCGGACCATTAAAATTATAGGAGATTCCGACATCACTTCATCGCTCGATTCACTCGAGCATAGACGAATTGTAAACTCATTAACCCTTTTGTATCGCTACTACAATAGAGATTATTCGGACGAAATCCCTAATCTCTTACCCCCATGTAGGCTTTTACCCTGTAATACTTGAGCTGCTTCACGCACTCGGTGGTCGTACGGCCAAATTTCGTGATTTGTTTTTAAACCGGACTGTTCGAATATGGAACTCTCTGAGATGGGCAGCGTATTCCCGTATGAGTAAAACATTCAACGATTCAAAAGAAATATGCATAACCACTTCCGTCTCCATCCCCTCAACTCCGAAAAACCAATATCCTTCCCCCTCACCGGAGCTGTGCTTCAGTACAAAAGGGCAACTCCTATAGTTTCATAAGAAAGGCGGTTTGGTATATGCTTTTTCTTATCAAGATAGTATTATGCTTTAAGAACTTATAGAACGTAATTGTTTCGAGTTTCTGTTGTATCTGGTATATAAGTTGTAGTTCGCTCGCAATCGAATAATTTTTGTTTATATTCAAAAACGGAAAAGCAAGGGAAACCCGCAAACCATTCCATTTTTGATGGTAACGTTAACGTTCTTCGTTCCCAGCTCGATCGAGATTACCGATGTCAAAATAAACTCAAAAAATTTTAAGAATATTCGTGACTGAAAATGCAATTCAAGGTTCATAATATCCTTCTCGCATTTTGAATGATACAAGATTTATTTCTAATAACTGATTATTCAAGTCATAGTAAAGTTTGGTGAGTTTGACCACCTGAAGGTTTTGCCTGCATACGAATCCTGTTGAGAAATCTAATCTCCTGGCTGCGAGCTTTGCAAGAAACTCACGTCTGCGATCATCTAATCAGTCTCCTCCTATACCACATCGACACCTATTCATTTTCGAATCCGTCATATCTCCTACTTAAAGAGTTCAACATTCACAAATCTGCTGGTCCTGATCTTCTACAATGGCGCAATAGCCCAAATCGGACCCCGGTCTCCTGACATTCAGGTTCCTTAATATTTTTTTCTTATTACTTATTGTGGAAGGGTTGTTAGCTCTTCGCACAATTTTCTTTCTACGAATTTTTCATTTTTTTAGACTGAGGTGACCAAGGTATATCCAAGCAAGCAATGTGCTGGAATTATCTATTGCGTCGACCGGGATTTGAACTCACGACCTTCGCATTACAAGATAAACACGCTACCCACTAGTCTACACCCTAGCTGGTCCTGATCAATCAATCAAACTCCTGTTAAGGCCCCCTATAGGGGCATGAGACAGAAACAACTCTCTTTCACAAGGCGCGATCCTGAGCATAGGCCTTAACTGTCGCCAGGACTTGTTTATTCCTCTGGCCTTCTGCTCAACTGCCCGATTCCTTATTCTACACTGTCGACCAGCCCGACGTCTATTTGGCGATGTTTCGCTGTGGTTTTTTTAAAGTGTGATCGATCCACTGCCACTTTCGTCTTTGAATCTCAATGCCTATTTTAGTCTGTCCAGTTGTACTCCAAAAGTTCGTCGTTGGAGATCACTTAAGGCCAGAATATTCCTAAAATGTGTCAGAGGCATTGGTTCACGAAAGTTTGCAGTTTCTTGATAAGTTGAACTGTCACTTTCCACGTAGTACAACACGGATTTGACGCATGCGTCAAAAAGTAGCAGCTTCATATGAAGGAAGATCTCTTTTAACCACCAGAAAGGGGAAAGCATGCTCAAGCAAACACACGTTATAGCATAATCAATTTGACTTAAGATGTTAAATAGTCTCCATTGAAGACCTTTATCTTCCCCACCTTCTTGTGCAGCTTTCGAGATGTCATTTATTACCACCAGAAACTAGTGTGTCTTGCAACATCCAGGGTTTCTCACCATTTCGCACATATCCCACAGGTTCTTCAGTACTAGTTAAGAACATGTTTCTGGTTGCCTCCCAATTTGCCTAAGCTTGCGATTCATTTCAAGAATTTGTAGTCGCTGGATAGCTGTTGTGCACAGTCTCAAGCAGGCAACCATCAAGTGGAGATCGCTCCCCACGTCAGCTCCACGCTTCGCTCGCACATCGCAGAGACATCTTCTCCATCGGCGACTTCTAGGCAAATGGTCGATCTTTTTCAGAGTAACACCACCAACCCAAGATGTTTTATGGTGACTCTTGTATGGAAAAAGGGTCCGTCCGATGACCATTTGCCGAATACGACAAAACTCCACAAATAATTCCAGGGTCGTTACGCGTCGACCCAAGGGTCACGATGCTTGCCCATAACGTGTTCTACTACAGTGTTGTTACAGCCAATCTGGTCGTTCATATCATCTCCTGAGATGGTCCTGATGGAACCCCCAAATGACCCTTAAAAATGTTTTTTCTCTCGGGCTAAACTTCTTTGCAATCTATTTTACCTATCGCTCCTTTCAGGAGTACTTTCCAACAATGTAGAAAATAGGAAAGGTCCAACCAAATCCCAAGAAATGAAACAAAGAGATTCCCTCGAGCTATCGTCCTATGACTACCATTTCAGTGCTTTCAAAAGTGATGGAAACGGCTTGGAGTTGCAAACTAGTCAGTTTCCTTGAGGATAACCATATTATTCATGATCGCCAGTACGGTTTTCGTTCCGGACGTTACACTGGAGATCTCTTAGTCTATCTGGAATGTGGAACTTGGGCATTTACAAATTCGGGGAGAGTCAGGTACTGGCTCTTGACATTGCGAAGGCCTTTGGCAGAGTTTAACATAAAGGTCTACTGATAAAACTCATAGCCACAGATTGTAACACTATCCTTGTCAAATGGATTGAGAGTTTCCGTTTTGATCGCTCGATTCGTGTCATAATGAATGGCGTATCATCTCATTCCAGATCGATTCCGGTGTTCCTTATGGCTCTGTTCAAACTTCCATTACCTTTTTAGTCTTCATTAATGAAGTCTTGCCAGCAACGTGCAGCCCAAATCATAGCTTTGCAAATGACAGTACTCTGTATAACATCTTTCCATTTGACTCCGCTACTGAAGTTCATCATACGACGAACTATACAGATAATTAAACACACTTCTACACTTAATATTATGAAAGGGTTTTGTAGCCTTTCAGAAAACCATCCATCAACGAATTTTTCTTATTCCCAGATTGAGCTAACTACGGTATACCTAATTATGCATCGACCGGGATTTGAACTTACAACCCTCCCATTGTAGACCAACACGCTATTCACTAGGCTACACCCTATCTGTTGAATTGAACTCACACCTCAACTTAATCTTAGATTGGAGCAAAAAAAATAGAATATACTTCAATACCTCTAAAACTCAGGCCAGTCATCTCTTCCATAAAAGGATGTTCCAACGGGTTCCTCGAATAAAGCCTTCGGAATATACAATTTTGCTCCCCAGAATAATTTACATTACTCGGCATGAGAGTTAACAAACATCTCAACTGAAGCCTATACATTTTCGATGATGCACTTGATGCCTCCAAGGGCCTAGGTGTTCTTCGAAGATGCAACATTCGTCCCCGTCTTAAGTACAACTCGCACTTATGGGCTGGTGCTCCCAAGATTAAGTCTTGGGAGCACCAGCTGTACTCGATCCAGAAGAATGAGATCCGTCTAATTGAAGATAAAACTATAACAGCTTCCCTCGGAATCATTTCAGCTTTTACTATTGTTATTTCCACAGTAGATGTAGCGAAAAATTGTCCAACCTCATCCCCTCTCTTTTCAGCTATTATACTTGGCAAGCTGCATGCGCTCATTAGTTCACTGTTAAGTCTCTACCATCGCTTGCAATGAAGCATCAATAGTCCATCAACCGAATATGAAGACTGCAAAATGCATTGCCACCACCCCACGTGTTCCCGACAGCTCATAACATTTGGAGTTTCAAGAACAACGTTCAGCAGCAGTTTAGGCTCCTCCCTCCTGAAACTTCCTTGTAACCCCATTGTCCACCTATCCCATACCGATTTAACTGTTCATTCATTGCCTTAAAGAATAATCCCCATAGATATCTTTGGTGCTATAAAAAAATATCGCGCTAATTTGCTCGACATTTAATAGGAAAATGTATCCTTTTCATGATCTTTACAATACAAATCACAGCTTACTGAATGTTTCCTAAAATAACGTGCACTTGAAAACAGCAATCCTCCCCTCCCCCCCTGCAAAACTTGCCTATCTAATAAAAACTTTGATTTATGAACTTCACACTTTGCGCAACACCCCAACTCCACATAAAGGAACATTGAACCCAAAAACCAAAGAGATTTATAGAGCTGAAATAATCGTTTATAATTAAAGCGTCCTTTCATTTCAAGAATGTTTTCCCTTCATAAAATTATTCAAATATTCAATTGTTCGTTCCTGCAGCAGTGGATTCCACATTTTCACCTAGACCTAGAACAATCCGGTGCGGACAAACCAAACTTTTTTATTACAATTCCGCACATCAGATGGCGTGCGAAAGAGCAATTAACGCCAATAAAGGACCATCAGATTTGCAATACGATTCAATTTCCCGTGTATAATTCTCAAGTGGGACGTGCTATTTATACTTTAAGCCCAAACTGCTGGATAAGGTCTCAGTTATTATTCACGTCACCTGGCAGACCCCAAAAATCATTTGACTGATAGCATAGATTATAATAAATTGCCACCACTACTGCCACGACCCAAAAAGGATCTACCTGTTCTGTACGACATCATAATCCTTTGAAGGGTGGTTGATTGCTCCGAAAATTATCGCTCGTACCGATCCCTTCCGATTGTTCAGATTACACACGAATTGAGTTCTCACGTTTTCCAGCCCTGTTGGCGAAGGTTCGAACCGATGCCGGGGTGAAGATGGCGTTTGAGCGTTTTCCACTTAGTTAGCAATTACTCTGAAAAAGGGTCAGCAGAGAACGTTTCTTCGATTTTCTTTCAACATACTTATTTGAATTTTCAGTTTCTTTTCGTACCCATGTCATTGGGGTTTTTGTGCGGTGGAAACGTTTACTCGTAATGTTCCTTACTATTCACATCAAGCTCGAAATGAAATGGCTTCGTAGTCCTGGACGAAAAGGTTCTGAAAGGCTTGTTGACGGAATGTCGCAAAGGAGAAAATTTCAGAGGGCGGGACAGGATCATTACAACGACTTCCTTGTCAAGTCACTTAAACCACTGCTGGAGAAAAGCTGATTATCTATGCCGTCGCTATATGGGACCATATTCCTTTAGAAATCCTTTCACGAACCGCTCACAACTCTCACACACGACCCCGTCCCCTCCACCGCACATTTCCGCACACCCATTCATTTCCAACCATGACAATATAATGAAAACATTTACCGCTTCGACTTCTCGAAATACCCTTATGAGATTTCTGCCCGCCAGCTTCCCGATATCCTCTTCCGTCCATTTATCGGAGTCCATGAGCTCGGCGAAGAGGTATGGATACTTCGAGACGTCCTCTAATCCTTTTGGTACTCTGAAACGGGAGAAAGAGAGAAAGAGACATTACATAATGAAATCCATTTTGGGATATTCGGAATCATGTTGTGTGTAGTATAAGGGATATGTTGTGCTGCAAGGATACAGGATTAATGTAAACAGGAAAACATGGGAACGAAGTTAGGCTGGAGAGATGTTGGGATTTCTATTTTCGATATTTGAAATTGGGATCTTATATATAAATAAATGGACGACCTGGTGAAACTTCTTTCGTCCTTTTTTTCACTTTTGAATTGAATTTGTCATGCATTTTATTTGGGTTGACTTGAAAAAAAACAACGAATTTGGTCGATATTGGAAACATAGTTTTTCAATTTAGTTTGTTGATTCTGTGGTTATGTTCGTTCAATGGTAATGGAAGTTAACTAAGTGGTGTGGTTCGGGCTGACAGGATTGCAAGGTATAATGAATCGCGATCAGTTGAAAATTTTTAAGTGGATGGTGAAGTTTGCGGATGTTCTATTCTATTCCTTCTCGGTGGTACTGAAGGTCTAGAGCCTTGCGAAACCTTTTACCTACACATTTTAATTTTTGTAGATTGAGTTGGCCAAGATATACTTCTTATTCTCTGCTACAGCCTAAATCGGGCCTTGGCCTCCCGAACTTCAGCTTCCTTAACATTTTTCATTACTTATTGTGGAAGTGCTGTAAGCCCTTCGCACAATCCTTTATGTAAGAATTTTTCATTTTCATAGATTGCGGTGACCAAGGTAAACCCAAACTAGCAGAATGCTGGAGCTAAACGTCGATCGAGATTTGAACTCATGACCTACGCATTGCAGACCATGATGCTGCTCATTAGGCCAAGCCAAGTTACTTGGTTACTTTATTTCAATGCATAACATAATTTGCTACTAAGACTAGGATAATTCTTAATTAGAGTTCAGGCTGGCGCCTTTTCAACAATGTTTTTGTTAAGGTTATTAGGATGATAGGCTGTAATACTACTTTGACGATTTACAATTTGGGTGTGCTCAACTTCGACTTTCGATTTCTAAAGGGGTAAAAGGAGTAGTAGTTTTTCGAAATTTGATTGCTGACTTCATCTGTGTGTGCCTTGAAAGTCAGTTTCTTGTCAAGATGTAGTCCTAAGTACCTTAGGGATTGTGACTAGGGAACTGGTTCTCCGAGGATGTTTATATTTGGGTTTCGAAGATAGCGTCTTGCGTGCCTTTTGGAGAAAAATAGAGCTTGTGTTTTGCTAGCTTTTATTTTTATTTTCCATTTTGTAAACAAAAATTGTGGTCCGAGTTCAGCGAACTGAATAACTCCCTGCAATTGGAAGCAGTAGAATGATTGTTTGATTCCGCAGCAGAGTTAAATTCATAGATGTTGTCTAAAGTACTGTCATCTGCAAAACTATGGATTGGATTGAGAGTGGACGACAGAAGGTCGCTTATGAAAACTAAGAAAAGAGTTGGAGATAAAACAGAACCTTGTGGGACGCCGGAATCAATTGGGTAGGAGGAAGAAGTAACGCCATATAATACTACTCGTATAGTGCGTTCAGAGAGATAGCTCTCAATCCATTGAACAAGGGTATCATTAAGGCCAATGGCCCTAAGCTTAACTAAGAGACATTCGTGCCAAACTCTGTCAAAAGCTTTTGCAATGTCAAGTGCGAGGACCTGACCTTCGCCATATTTATGTAAGCATGAGTTCCAACACTCTGTCAACTAGACTAGATCACCCGTCGACCGTCCAGAGCGGAGCCCATACTGACGATCATGGATGAGCTGTTTATCCTCCAGATATTTGACGATTTTACGATTGACAGCAGTTTCCGTTACTTTCGAAAGCACTGAAGTAATGGCTATTGGGCGGTATCCATGAAATAAGCTTTACTTGAAAGATAATTTTATAGCAGTAATGTTTGAATATGATTTCGGTTATGTGGTCGCTGCGCCGGCTGGTGCGTACATGGTTTCATCTGGAAGTCTAATATTTCATTTGAGAATTTTGTTCAATGATTAAGCATAGGTAAAGTGGCTATGTTAATAAGCAGAATTACCGCATTTGGAGCGATGATAAATTACATTGTCGGAACACCATTACATCCAGAAAAAGTCACCGTGTGGTGCTCTTTATGGGCGGGTGGAATCATTGATCCGTATGTCTTCAAAAATGATGATGGTTTGAACGTTACAGTCAACGGTAAGCGGTACAGAGACATGATTACAACCGGAAAGCATTAATATCGCAGGTATGTGGTTTTAACAATACGGCGCCATATGTCACACAGCGCATGATACAATTAATTTACTGAAAGAAACATTTGATCGATTAATTTCACGAAATGGACCTATTAACTGGCCACCTCGTTCGTGCGATTTGACGCCTTTCGATTTTTTTCTCTGGGGATATGCAAAGTTCTATATCTACGCCGATAAATCAGGAAACTATTGAGCACCTGGAAGTTAAAATTCGGCGCGTTATTCTTGAAATACAGCCTGCAATAAAATTATCTTTCAAATAAAGCTAATTTCATGGATATTAAAAAAATTTTATGTATTTTATTACTTTCAATTAAAAGTTTTCCGCCCCTAAAAAACACCCTGTACAATGTTTTGGCAGTAGTTGGATTGTCTCTAAAAATTAGCCCTTTTCTTACTGTACATGGTATTTTAACAATCTTTGTTCAAATATGTATCCTTCTACGGTATGATTCTTTTGTGATTAGAAAGAATGTAGAGCTTAATACCTTTCAGGATTGTTTCTGTAATGTTTTGACAAGCTGTATCACAACCATTTGATTCAAAGCAATCCCAGCCACAACCCTGAAGAACATATCGAGTGCTCCCCAAAGTTCTAGGCATCCGAACATCCAGCGATATTTATACTCTAGATGGAATCTAAGTGTATTATAAGTTTGTTTGTCCGTCGTTCCGTATGTCCGTCCGTGTTCTCTTTAGCTGAGAACGCGTTAAGCTAACGAGCTCAAATTTTATACATATCGTTTCTGACAAAAAAGTAAGGTCAAGTTCATGAACCGGCCAAATTGCTCCACCCCTTCTACCCCACCCATACAAAATTACACTCGCAATTTAACAATAAACGGATTTGCTTGAAAATTATAAATGCTATTGATCTGAAATTTGGAGTATAATACTTTTATAATGATTCAATCGACGGCATAAAAATTATTTATGTCTTCTCCTTCCTTCCACCACCTCCCTATAGTTAGTGCACAATTTCAGGGCGATTAATTTTTTTGTACTGAGTAAATTGGTTGAGTGCATTTCATGAAAAAGTACAATTTGTATGTACTTTTTCATGAAATGCACTCAACCAATTTACTCAGTACAAAAAAATGAACCGCCCTGAAATTGTGCACTAACTATATATTTAAAATTATTAGTAAAAAAACAAAAAAAAGACGATTAGCTTTGCCCTTCTACCCCCCGCCCCCCATCAAAAATGGTACAATTGCGCAATTTGGCAATGAACAGATTTGCTCAAAAAGTATAAACGCTATTGATCTGAAATGTGAAATGTGTTACTTTTATGATGACTTCAATTTACTACATAAGAATTATTTTTGTTCTCCCCTCCTTCCACCACCTCCCATACAAACTGCACTTTTTCATGAAATGCTCTTAACCAATTTACTCAGTGCGTATAAAATTTATCGAGCTAAAATTGTGCACTAAATATTTAATTATAATTATTAGTAAGACGAAAATAAAAATTATATGATTATCTTCACTCCTTCTACCCTCTCCCATACAACCTGACACATTTCACAACATTACAAAAAATCGATTTTCCTAAAAAGTATAAATGCAACTGATCTACAATTTAAAACATGTCGAAAGCATAATGATACAATAATTAGCCTCCTTTAAAGATGATGATGACTTTAATGGCCCCGAAACATGAATTTTTATGGTAAGCAATTTGAAAGATATAATCATTCGAAGAAAAAAAATCGGCGGCCAATTCGTTTTTTTTTTTCGACCCCAATAGATAAAAAAATTAAACTATTTTCAAAGTTTATCACACACATTTCCCTCTTCATATATATGTTAGTTTTCAGCTTCCTAGCTAAAACCATGGTTGAGATATTCGAACTCTTAGTTTTCAGTCTTAGCGCTCCCTCTGAACCCATACACCTCCCAAAATGGGTGTCTGCCTGAGATCCACAATTTATAATTTTTCTCCTTATTTTTCATTACTTTTAACTGAAAATTTCCAAAAACCTTTTTTAAACAGAACTATTCCGATTTGTGATGTCAAATTTTGATTTCGATTAGATTTGTGGGACACTAATGGGAAAAAAATTCTGACAAATTCAATGAAACGAATCGGATGAACTGTTACTTACAAGTTAACTCCATCATATCCAGCACCGATGCCTACATGATCGATTCCAGCAACGTCCCTAATGTGATTAATGTGTGCTGGAAAGATTAAAATCCCAATGAATAATCGAAATCGTATTTATTAAACTGAAAAATATTTGCAATGCAGCCAGGATACATTTCACATACCTACAACATCTCTAAGATTTGCATTCTCCGAACAGCTTAAGAAATGCGGAAAAAACGCCACCATCACAAGTCCTCCGTTGACGGCCTACACAAGGAAACAAATTTAATGAGAAGTGCTGACCCTTGACAACAGCATCGAAAATATAAAAGCAAACTTCACGATTTGCAGCTTTGTGCATTCCAACTATATATCTAAACACTCACGAGACGCTTAAGAGGGCATGCATGCCATAAAAGCCGAACGCTAAGAAGCAAGAAAATAAAAAAAGGAAGATTATCACCCACGTACGATTCTCTTGAGGACATGATCCGGCACATTCCGGGAGCTATTGCAGATTGCATGGGCCGAGGAGTGCGAGAAGATGACGGGCGCTTTTGATGTTGCCAATGCGTCCAGCATTGTAGGCACCGACACATGCGATAAATCCACAATCATCCCCAGACGATTCATCTCGGCTACGACGAGCTGGAAGCAAGGAAAATCGCAAGTTAAAGTGGATGGCCAGGCCGCTGTGGAAGCTCGACTGATTTACGATACTTACCGTTCCGAAATTCGATAGTCCCCCAATGTGGGGGACTTTGCCAGGCTCATCTACTTTGCAGCAGTCTGCCCTGCAAAAAAAACAAAACAGAGGAAATCATGAAGATCAAGGATAAAAAGTCTTGGGCTAAGTTTTGATCCTGAATTGCCTTTAATGACTGTTGCTACAAAACAAAAAATTAAAATAATGGAGCAAAAAAGGAGATGCAAACCTGAAGAGATTCTATCGCACACAAGAAAAATTATGCCAGGACTTTTTCCAACGTTACAAGGTCATAATAAGTAGAGGTGCGTCTGTTGGCCCGAGACGAGATCTTGGGCCGGTAGATTTCCATGAGATTGTTTCCTTGCAACAGCTTCGTTCTGGCTGGTACTTGTGTTCGGTATTATCGTGCAAAGTGCTCATTCAAGGAGCACTTCATTTGCACATCATAATGAAGGAATAATTACATTAAGGTAGCAGGAAAGTGCGCGTATAAGCATAATCCCACTTAGGACAGTAGCGTTATTTCGAAAAGATCTCTAGATAAGAAAGGGATACTTCGCACAGCAGAGAAGACAAAGAAAGTAAATAAATGTCATCTCAGTGCATAACTTGTTTCCTTCTGTGTCTGTAGTAAGATTTCATAGCACATGGAAATCAGTTGCAAAGCGACAAAGGATTTCTAAATTTCAGACATCTAAAATCGAATTGTCAAACATTTTGAATGAAAACGAAAACACCGGATGCACGAAAAATCGCACATAAATATGTTACAAATGAGAGGCATTTCAATGGAATACAAGAATTCAGTTATGTTTGATAGCGTCTTATACCTTTGGAAGAGTAAGGTTGAACGGTTTGTTAATTCCTGATTCTATTGTAGAGATTCAACTCTCAGCCCGAGGATTGCAAGAGGAGTTCGACTTTCTGTTGCATCACGCTTCCCGAAAAATGACACCCCCGAAATTCGAGGACTGAAAAGGAGTAACTGCTGGTTGAACGTTTTGCCAATTCCAGTGAACACCTTTGGATAGGGACATCTATTCCTACCTAGGTTCTATGTCTACAATGGCACAAATTGGTCCAATTCGGGCCTTGATCTCCTAACCTTCAGGCTCCTTAATATTTTCAATACTTTTTATGCCCTTCGCACAATCCGCTTACACCGAATTTCTTATTTTCGCAGATTGAGGTAGCCCAGAAACATCCAAGAAGGCAGTGCACTGGAATTATACGTCGACTGGAATTTGAACTCACGACCTTCGCATTGCACACCAACATGCTACCCACTAGGCTACACCGTAGCCTGATAGTGACATGTACATCTACCAAGGTTGTTCCATCGGTATTATATTTGAAAGGGTTAGACCGAAGCAGGTGTCAACTGTTCGCATACTTACCAGCGCATGGTGTAAAAACCTGTGCGGCCTTATCAGAGATTAATCTGGTGCAACAAGGATGATGTCGATGATCCACAACCAGATCGTACCAGTAGAATACATTAGATAAGTTATGGAAGGAAGAATGGTGATGAATTGTTTAATGCATAAAAGAGTTGTCAGTAGAGGTATAAAGCGTATTGCACAGTTAGATTAATATGGGAAGGGGAAATAAATTGAATTACGGAAGTTAGAAAGGAAATATGGGAAGATATGTCTAAAATGGCGGTCGATATGTTTTTGAATACTTCGCTGGAAATAAATGTCTGTAGGAGTTGTATTAAAAACTTAATAGACTTTCTACTTGAATAATTAATTTCAAAATTCATCAAAACAATGATTACTTACAAAATATTGTTACAAAAAAGGACGTACAAAATACATCATACGAGTATCGAATTTAAAACAATCAACAATCGCTAATTATTTATCGCATAAAGCTGACTTTAACTGCATGCTAGATAAATTATAGTCAATTCGGTAGTAACTATTGTTGAAAATACGCGAAAGAGATGCGATTGGTTCGTTTTGTCCATAGTTGGTGCGATGATGAGAAATATGGAGTGGCACATAGTTTCTCAAGGATCGACGCGAAATACTAAAAGTTATGGCTTCGAGCAAATATGGGGAATCAATTTCTCCTAAGATTAATTTAAATACAAAAGCAGCCCTAAGGATAATCCGTCTATTTCAAGCGACTCTAGATAAAGCAGTTTTAGACGCTGTTCGTAAGGAGGAAGATGCAACGTATCAGACCAGGGAAGGTCCCTTAGAGCGAACCTTAAGAATCTTCGCTGTACAGACTCAATCCTACTCTTATGTTCCTCGTAATACCCATAGCCCATACTTGACAAGCATACTCCAGAATAGAGCGTACAAAAGCACAGTATAAAGTCTTAGTTATATAAAGATCATTGAAGTCCTTGCACCATCTTTTAACAAAACCCCAAACGGAGTTGGCCTTGAATAGTTGGGATGATTGCTTTTTGTTACACATACTTAGGCAACAGTAATAAAGAGCTATTTCGTTCACTTCCGTCTGTGATCACAAAGTGAAAGGTTTTATTTTTAGGCTCCGGAATTCCATCAATGTCAGGTATTTACATTTTTGGACTGGTAACCCTTCACTCGTTCAAATCTCCTAATGGTGCGTACACAATATGCGAACAAATGCGACGTTCGCTCAGTTTATACATCAGAACGAAAGGGTAAAATGCTTCATTCGTTTATCTGCGCTCGCGTTTGCTTTACATAAAAGAAAAATGTTAACCGCACGTTCTCGGCCTGGTTCGAATATGCAAGAGCGCAATTGTTGTACTGTAGACCGCAAACAATTTTTTTAACGAACGCCGCACAGATTCGGTCGCATCCATTCGACCGCATGCGTTCTTTTGCGTTCGCTTAGTTTGTACACACCCCCAGACGAATACAAAACAGGGAAGTGTATGGGAAGTGATTGAGGGGTGACGACATTGAACAAATTTGTTCGAGGCTTCCGTGACGCAGTGGGCAGCGTGCTTGCTTTTCAGTCAAAAGGTCGTGTGTTCGATTCCCACTCCAGATGGGATATTTTAAAAAAACACGAATTTTTCAGTTGCTACTGGCGATGAAAATTTATTTGAAATAAAATGGGCAAACGGTGTGAAAATGAAACAGTTCCACATCAAGATGGCCTAGATACTCAGTAGATGCTTTCTGTTCGCTTTCTATCATTCACTCCCCCCATAACATCTGCAAATATTTATCAGTAGCAGCCAGTACAACTAAATAAAATACCAGCTTCTCCACTTGTTAAGATCGTTCTCACTTCTCTTCTCCTACCTTCCTAATCCCATTCCTTCCCTCCATGACTGTGTTTGTGCATTGTACATAAAGGCTAAGATTGCCTATAATACAGGTAATTCTGTAAAAAAAAAACGTCACGTTAGAGTTGTTATTAAAATATTTTACACAAAATTTAGGAAATTTAAAAGGCACTAAGGAAATTAGTGTATTGGATTTAGTGAAGTTATGGAGTTTGCATGGGAGGTGGTAGAAGGGGGCGAGTTCTTAATGATTTTTCCAGAAAAATAATGTAAGCATCATGCTTTTGATATGTTTTAAGTTGCAGATCAATTGCTTTCATACTTTTCAGGGAAATGTGAAATTGTGTCAGATGGTATGGGAGCCGGTACTTCTTATCAAGAAGATAATCGTCTAATTTTTTTTTCGTCTTACTAATAATTATAAATAAATAATTAGTGCACAACTTTAGCTCGATAAATTTTATACGCACTGAGTAAATTGGTTAAGAGCATTTCATGAAAAAGTGCAGTTTGTATGGGAGGTGGTGGAAGTAGTGGAAGGACAAAAATAATTCTTATATAGTAAATTGAGTTCAGCTAGGGTGTAGCCTTGTGGGCAGCGTGTGGGTCTACCATGCGAAGGTCGTGAGATCAAATCCCGTTCGATGCATAGTTCTAGCACACTACCTCCTTGGGTATACTCCTCAATTTACGAAAATGAAAATTCGTAGATAGAGGATTATGCGAAGGGCTAACAACCCTTTCACAATAATAAATAATAAATGTTACGGAACCTGAAAGTCAGGAGGCCGATTTGGGCTGTAGTGCCATTGTAATAATAATAATAGTAAATTTGAGGTCATCATAAAAGTAATCTATTTCAAATTTCAAATCAATAGCGTTTATACTTTTCGAGCAAATCCGTTCATTGTCAAATTGTATGGTAGTGGGTAGAAGGGGTAGAGCGATTATGCCTGTTCACGAACTTGACCTTACTTTTTTGTCAAAAACGACGAGCACAAAATTTGAACTTTCTAGTTCAACGTGTACTCAAGCTAAAAAGACGGGCGGATGGACGGACGGACGTTTTTAAGATTTTTAAGTGATTATATGAATTTCTGCATAAATTCATTTTTTTCCGAGCCATATGTCTTAGCGTTACAAACTTTGTGGCAAACTTATAATACTCTCAGATTTCATCTAGAGTATAAAAACTTTTGGTAATATTTTGTTACTCCTTCCTAAAAAAGCGCCGGGAATTAACGAAATATCAGTTGAACTTCTGAAATACGGTGGAAAATGTGTCGTTGAAATTCTACACATGAGAGGGGGTGGAAGGAGTGAAGCAGAGCTGATAATTTTTTTTAGCATTTGTTGCAATTATTAAAAAACAAATTCTGGCAAAATTTTAAGATTGTAATTTTTCTAGTTTTAATGGAAATCGATATAATGCATTTAACAAAAATTATGCATTTGTATGGCAGGGGGTAGAAGGAGTGTACGGATCAAATCATTTTTCTCGCATTATTGATATTTCTATTTTTAAACTTTATACAAAATATCAAATTGATAGAAAAATTTATATATCAAAATTTAGTGAAATTTGTATGGGAGTGGCAAAATTTCGTCTTTTCAGTTTTACTAGTTTCAATGAAAATTGAAAATATGTATTTTTCAAAATTGTCCATTTGTATGGGAGGGAGTAGAAGAAGTGAGGGGATCGGATCAATATTCCGTGATTTTAATGACATCTATATCATAATACTTTGACCTAAATTATAAGCCGATAGCTTAAATAGTTTCAAAGAAAAATCAATTTCATATTATTTCGAAATTTCATGAAATTTGTATGGGTAGAAGGATTGGGGGTATGTAGCCCACTCACGAATTTAAAGTTACTTTTTTGCTACAAATGACACACAAAATTTTTTAGCACTATAGCTCAAAGCTTTCGAGAGTTATGCTGTAGATAGACGCACAGACGGACAAACAGTCAATCGGAATCGAGGATTTGAGTGACAACAAATATTTCTGTACCCTTGGCGGCTGTGTGCGAGCGTTTTTTCTTAGCGTTACAAATGGTAAGGCAAACACAATGTACTCTCAGATTTCATCTAGAGTATAAACATGATAGGACCACGATTGTGCGATACTTTAGATGAAATAGAAAATTTTACATTTAATGAAATTTTGTAGGGAAGTGGTAGATATTGAACTAATTTTTCCCATAGTTGTTTTCAAAATGTTTTGTACAAAATTTAGGATTCCAAAATTTAATAGGTAATGAGAAAATTAGTGTATTGGATGTATGAAATTGTGCAGTTTGCATGGGAGGTGGTAGAAGGGGGCGCATTTTTAACGATTTTTCGGAAATACTATAAACATTATGCTTTTGACATATTTTAAATTGCAGACCAGTAGCACTCATACTTTTCAGGAAAATCGAATTTTTGTAAAGTTGTGAAATTGTGTCAAATTGTATGGGAGATGGTAGAAGTAGTGAAGCTAACTGTTTATTTTTTTTTTGATCTTAATAATAATTCTAAATAAATATTTAGTGCACAATTTCAGTACGATTAATTTTATACGTATTGATGAAATTAGTTTAGAATATTTCATGTGGTGGCGGAAGAAAGTAGTGGCTCGAATAATTTTTATGCAGTAAATTGAAATTATCGTAAAAGTTATATATTCCAAATTTGAGATCAATGGCTTTCGCGCTGTTCGAGCAAATCCATTTATTGTCGAATTGCAAAATTGTGTTGTGGGGGTAGAAAGCTGTAAAGCTAATAATTTCCAGTAAATATTTGGTGCACAATTTCAGCTCGATAAAGTTTATACGCACTGAGTAAATTGGTTTTTCGATATAATATACAGTGTGCGTTAGAAGTAAAAGGTACAGGTCGTGATAAAAATACGTAATACTGATAATTCAAATAGTGACATTATTTCAATTCATTGTAATAATTATTCGAGTATTATTATATTATATTAATATTGTAGGGTGCACTACAATACTCTAGATGAAATATGAAAAAGTTTTAAGTGTCGGAAAATATGCCAGCGGAATTTTTTTTCGAATTGTAACTTTTGTATGGGTGCTGGTTTTTAATTTTTGTAAATGACACTGAAGGTGTTATGCGCAATGTTTCGTGCTGAATTTGAAGATTGAAACTTTCATAATTTTCAAACAAATTAGTTATTGTTTTCCTGAAATTGATCCATTTGTTTTGGGAGGAGGCAGAGGAAGCAGAAGGAATTGGATGATTATGAAACGGATTATAAACATTCTTATCACCATGCTTCGCTCCAATTATAAAGTCAATAGGTCTTATATCTTCGAAGGAGAAATAATTCGCTTGAATTTCTGACACAAAATTTTTATGGGAGTGGGAGCGAATTGAAAATGATATTTTTTTTTGCATTTATTGCAATTACGAAATGACAAATTTTAGCATAATTAAAAGTTTCTCCTTTTTCTTGTTTCAATGAAAGTGGATTAAATGCATCTACCAATTGTATAGGAGGTGGTAGAAGGAGTTGGGGGATCAGATCAATATTTTTCGATGTTCATTTACATCGTTATATTTTGATATAATTTTCAAGTCGATAGCATGAATAGTTTCGAAGAAAAATCAATTTCTTAAAATTTTGAAATGGGAGGGGTGGAAGGAGTGGGGGTATATTGGCTTTTCACGAACTTAAAGTCACCTTTTTGGTAAAAATTACATATGTTAGATTTCAGCACGATAGCTCAAAGCGTTCGAGAGTTATGTAGTAGACATACGGCCACACGGAATCGAAGTTTTTGAGCGAGAACAAATATTTCTCTACCCTTAGCGATGCTGTGCGAGCATTATTACTTATCGTCACAAACGGTAGGACAGGCGCAATATACTCTCAGATTTCATCTAAAGTATAATAAGTAGCTGGAGGACGCGGTCTTTGGATCGAGATAATAGGAGGCGACGACTTCAGGAGGCCAGGGCCCGATTTGAGTTGTCGCACCATTGATGATGATGAAAACATTTTTGGGAAGGTTTGAGGAATTTGCAATCGAAATAGTACGAATATCGAGTAGTATGTTAGCTTGACGGTTAATTGCGCAATTTATGAAAACTGAGCTGTGCTATATAGAAAACGTCGAACGTGTAGTGGATATGAGGCTTCGTACGAATAAATATATCCTTGATAATATTACCGCAAGAGGATTTAGATTCGACATCTTTCACAGTGATTGATCATTACCAGAAGCTCCCAAGGAATACTCATAAATGGCTTGCGCATTCGTGCGTACAAATTGCAATTACCGCAAGAGCTGAAGGCTTTCGACAAAATCCATCATCAACAGTTCATCAATTGGTTTTGAAACAGCTTGAAGTGGATTCATTTTTGAAAAAAATCATTGAATCGCATATTTTCGCCACAAGAAGTTTGTAAATAAGCAAAAAAATTGTAAATGGGGCTTTGCAAATCCTCGTGTGGCCATGTTCTCCCAACGGGTAACTCTGTTTAGGTTGGGGGTTTTTCACCGCCATTTTAAGCCGGACCATAAGCATTACCCCCTCTTGAGTCTCGATTTGATCGCCCCAAGATCGGGAATATTGCTTGTTAGCAAAGCTGTTCATTGATACATGTTCCTTGTCGCAGAAGATGATACCTCGTCTAATATCAGGGGCCATTTCTTACTACTCCAGAGATCGATCAGCAAAAATACAGTGTTTTTCATAGTAATTTGCATTATTTGACAGATGCATATTTTCAAAAATGGCCGTTTCCAACTGTCAAAGATCAAAAGTCTCTCTTGGAATTGAATTATTACTGTACTTGTGATCACTGTTGGACTAAAATACCTGGTACTGCAAACGTGGTATAGTACAAAGGAAGGTTGATAAACTGCCAATACGTGGTATGGTTCGTCATTAGCTGTTCGCGGATTGAAAAGAAACAAAACCGTCACACCATATTTCAGAAAAAATATGCAACATTATGCAGAATTTCTACATTAAAATATTCGCCACAACGATTAAATCGTCATTTCAGATGGCAACATTAACTTTTGTTGATGATGGCAACGATTTCTATGAATTTAAAATCAAAATTTTGACATTTGGTTTCCCCTATCATGAATGCGGGGGGAAATTTAGCTCAGATATCAATGACATTTAATAACAGCGCCGCAAAAGGTTTAAGTATGCGCTAAACCATCTAGATACCAAATTTACGAACTCAGTACGCCATGAAAGTCTTCTGTATTAAGTATGTAGAATCCATGATATATTGGCATTAGGTGATACTCTAGCACTAGCATTTGATAATGTGAAAAAAATGAGACAAGGTTTCAAACCGCAAACTACCCTCTGTAAGGGCGAATAAGGAAGAAGATCCCGATGGAGGTCGACTGTCTCCAAGATTCAGATGGAGATCCGGAAGATCTATATGGAGAATTGTCCATTGGTCCAACCTATGATGAAGAAGAGAGCCCTAAATAATTTATGATCGAAATATCGAATCCCTGCAAAGCTCTTGAAAGAAGGTGGAACAGAGCTCACCAGTTAAATATAAATATATATATATAAATTATATTATTATTATTATTATTATATATATATATAAATTAATAATTAAAATCTGGACAACTGTAAAATTATCCGACGACTTGTGGAAAAGCATTATATGTCCTGTACATAAAAGAGGTTACTGTCTGAGTTTCGAAAATTACAACATCATCGGAGAATATCAAGGTGGCTTCAGATCTGGACGATCGACAACGGACCAGTTATTCTCAGTAAAACAGGTGCTAGTAAAATGTTGGGAATATGATATTAATGTGCACCAACTGTTCGTTTATTTTTGTTAAGCATACGATAGTGGCGACCGTAATGCTCTGGACGATAACGATTGGACTAGGTTTTCCACCAAAATCAGTTCGGTTAAAAAAGTCACGATGGAAAACAATGGCTGCAAAGTAAAAATCCAAAACGAGTTAACTCAAAGCTTTCCAATGGAGCCAGGTCTCAAACAGGAGTTGGTTTCGCCCCCATGCTCTTCAACTAGGTGCTCGAGTATGCCGTCAAGATACTCGTAAGATCCACACAGTTGGTGGCGTGGATATATAGGCCAAATCAATATTTTGTGTTAAGGAGGGTGCTCAGGGTCAATGAAGCGAAAACTAAATACAAGACCCAGACACGAAGCACTATCCCAGAGAGGCAGAGTATTACTATGAGCGGATACAACTTCGAGCAGGTGGATGAATTCGTATACCTGGGAGCCCTTCTCACAAAGGACGGCAATGAACGACATGAAATTTAAAGAAAAACTACGGCAGCTAACGAAGAATTTTATGCGGTCCTCCTCATAATGAAATCAAGGACCATCGAAACAATAAACTTCGCCTCTTCAAGATATTAATTCGTTCTGTGCTGCTGTACAGATGCGAAACTTGGATCTTGAGGCGGGTGTCGTAGAATTTAATCGACACTTTTGAGCAAAAAATTCATGGGAAGGTGTACGGACCAGTTACGGAAGGAAGTGATTGACGAATTTGATATGTATGAGCTGTATCAACTATTTGATGACCCACCACCATCTATCGTAATTAAACTCCATAAGCTACAATAGGCTGGCCACGTGGTGTGAATGCACAAGTAACGAATTCAAAAATGAGTTCTCAAGGGCGAAGCCTAAGGCAACCGACCGCAGGGGAAACCACGAAAGCGATGGGAAGTCTCAGATTGCAGATCGCTTCACAATTTTTCAATCTGGAGAACGCGGTCGTTGGAGGGAAACATCTAGAAGAGGTGCATCCAGAACGCCAAGGCGCGACATTGGCTGTAGCGCCATTGCATCATTATAATCATCATCATGATACACTATTTAGTTGTATGAACCCAAGCATGAATTGCAGAAAATATTTTTATTTTTCAAAGGAAGAATACTAATAATCTTCTTACAACAATTTGATTTATGATGAAAACATGATAACGTGTTGTTTTGTGACAAAAATTAATAGAAACCTAAACTCTCCGAACTGAACTATTTTCGTCCTAAGCTAAATTTATTGCATCAAATATTTTTATTAAATCCGAAAAAGTTATTAAAAGTTCCTCGTTTTCGGTATTGTGTGTCCGTTGCGGACAAAACCATTGTGCATGAACATTATTCGCCACTAGCCAAATATGAATTAAACATAAAACCAAAATGCCTGCTGGTGTAACCTCAACATAAAATGAAATTACCATCATCAAATTTTAAGGATCCCCCGAAAAGTGACTTGCAATAAAATTGTCTAAAAAAAAACAGCATCCATATGAAACCTTTCTGCATCCCGACGACGACGTTTCTAATAAATTTCAAATAATATTCACCCGGAAAACTAGAGCTATGTGTAATCTTATAAATAAAATATGAAGTTGGTACTTCAACTACTTCAATGTTAATACACCTAGTTCTATCGCTGAATATAAAACTTGTCGTAAAGTTTGTAAATTTTTTTCTCCTCAACGAAACTAAAAAGCCCGAAAATAAAATTGAATTCGACATAAACGAAACTTACCAAGGCGTATTGCATGTATGCGTTAACGTAAGATATCGTGCTCCCAACTGATAGAACATCCTTAAGACACTTAGGCTTGTTCCAATTGCATGTCCACCTTCGACGCCTATCAGACTGGCAATTTTTCCAGCTCGGTGGCTCGCCTCGATACCTGCAACGAAAATAACAAATTCATCTTAGAAATGCATGAAATGAAGTGTAAACGATTGCTTCATTTCACACAAAATGTTCGTATCAAGTGCAGTGTCCTGGAAAAGAAATTTAAAATCCAAAAGGATACATGTGTACGACTAGATAGCAATAAATAATAGAAAATTGCACTGGGTTGGGGTATAGTTTTCCCCACCGTAATAAATGTAAGAAGATAAGTGAAAAGTATAAAATACGGAAGAGTGAAAAACTGTAGCTAAAGAAAAATATAGTGAAATACCTGAGGCTGTTGTCACCAGGGACATGTTCTGCGGATGCAAGCTCACAAGACGTCGGATCAAATCTATTTGTTCGAGCGTTAGTTGTACTGCGTCGAGGTGCTGCGATGAACACGGTGCATAAGCAGACCAGAACTGCAACAATGAAAAAAAAAAATGTGTTACTGCATTTTACATACGAGTTGCTACGACTCTTTGCATTCCTCACGAGGTAATTTATTATCACTGTTGTCACTCGGGTACTAAGCTCTGAAGTTTTATGTGAAAAAAGCTGACAAGTTCAACTGTTTGATGATTTTTAGCATATGGGGCAATGTATTTTATGGAGCTTTGCAATTTTGGTGAAGCTACAAAATGTGAGTATTATAAATATGCCACAATGTTTGTAACGCTAAGAAATAAGGTTCGGAAATGAAAGAACCGAACTCGATATTATCACTTGAAAAACTCAAAACCGATTGTCCGTCTGTCCGCCAGTGCCCTCTCTAGCACGAGAACGCGTTCAGCAAGAATGATAAAATTTCGTCCGATAAAAAATTAAAGTTAAGATCGTGAACGGGCCAAATCGCTCCATCCCTTTTACTCCCTCTCAAACAAATTGTTACATTTTCAAAAATTTGCAATAATCAGATTTCCATGGAAACTAGCTATTAATTCGAAATTTGGAATATATAATTTTACTTTATTATCCTAATAATAAATTATTGTGATCGACACAGAAAAAAAAAATTTGCTACCCTGATTTTTTTTTCGCGTTTCATGACTAAATTAGCCTAAAAATGCAAAAAAAATAATCCTTCCCGCCGTACGCCGTCCACCGTACACCGTACATCTACTTCTACAATGGCACTACAGCCCAAATCGGACCTTGGCCTCCTGAGATGCAGGTTCCTTAACATGTTTCATTACTTATTGTGGAAGGGTTTTAGCCCTTCGCACAACCCTCTATCTACGAATCTTTCATATTCGTAGATTGAGGTGACCAAGGTATATCTAAGCAAGCAATACGCTAGAATTATAAATTACGCCGACCGGAATTTGAACTCACGACCTTCGCATTACAAGACCAACTCGCTACCTACTAGACTACACACTAGCTACACCGTACATATGGACTCATATCTCCGAGACCGTTAAAGGTAGAATGTTCATTTTTGGGTGGATTATTGGGTAAGTGAGCTCTATTTTCTAAATTTTGGAGGGTGTTAGGTGGAAGGGAGAGGCGGGGGGAGAGAAAGAGTCAAAAACTTCACTTGCTAATATATCCACCACGAATGCAGATAGAAAGCTAAAAATCAGCAGAGGTATGAAAAGGATTGTGGGAGAAATTTTAAAAATAATTTAATTTTTTTATCCATTGGTGTCCGAAAAAGGGGGGGGGGGGCTAAAAACAAATTGTCGTCCGATTTTTTCAAATGAGTATATCTTCGAAATTACTTATTGTAAAAAAAATCATATCTTGGGACCATGAAGGTGGCATATAGATCCACCAGAATCAGCTTAAAAAGAGGCTAATTATTGTAAGGGGGAGAGTCAGGGAGGTGCAAAAAAAAACACTTAAAAATGAATATCTTGACTGTCTCTTAAGCTATGTAATTGAAACTTGAAACGTATACTATGCTTCATTAGAGAAATATGAAAAAATATAACATGTGGACATGACAGTAGTGGGAGGAGGGGGGGGGGGGAAGAAGAGCATTTCAAAAATGGCGCACTTTCCAAAATTACAAATCGGTATATCTCAAAATTGAGTGCATATATCAAATCAAAAATTTGTCAGATCGTAGAACTATATAGTTTTTAATTTTGGTAAAAATTTAAGCTGGGTGGTGTAAGAGGAGGGAGGTGGAGGCAAAAATGTTGAAAATTTTGAGTGAGTTTTTTAGGGCTCTGGTAAAAGATACAAAGTTCAAATTTTGCACGTCGATACATCTATTTGATATACATGGAAGAAAAATAATAATTTGTTCGAAAATTGTTATGCACGTGCTCAAGGTGTTTCATGTGGAATGAAAATTTTAAATTTATTTATTTTTTTATCATAACAAGACAGTATTAAAAGCTATCAATTTGAAATTTTCCAGAAAAATTAAAAAAAATAGTTGAAATGAAATTACGTTCAAATTTTTGAAATCGCACTTGCCCTTCTACCCCCTCCCACACAAAAGTAGGATTTCGACCAATATCATTAAATCAACTAATAACCAACAAATTAAAAGCTACAAACTTGAAATTTTATACGTGTACCTTACATGAGAAAGGAAATGAAATTGCATCACAAATTTTACGATTCTCCTACCTACTTTACCCCCTCCCATACAAATGTTTGGTTTCGTGAATGTAAAATACACGGAATCTTATGAAAATTCTATGCAACTTCGTCTATGAAACTGACATTCTATACAGAGAATATTGGACGTGGTTCAAGCAATCAATTAAAAAAATATTAACATCCACCCGCTCTTACTATCATCCCTCACCCCTCCCTTCATGATAACTCAAACTTGCATAAATAAACGAACGAAAGATTCATTATATGTACTGGAGCTTTTGAACGTTTGCGCAAAGTGTTAAATTGAGAACTGCCCTGCCCATGAAGCCCCTTTCACTAAGTCTTCCCTAACCACTCTAACCTGCACATTGACTTTCCACGCATCCGCAACTTGTCCCAAGAATATGCATTTTTTCAAGAATCCCTGTAAGCCATTTTACTTAAAACAAATAAAATCTATGGAGCTGAAATTAAGTGTTAAGTATTTAATAAGAATTATTAGTAAGATGGTAAAAAGTAGACGATTAGCTTCAGGTCTCTTGCGCGCTTCTATGTGCTGCATAGTCGACTAACCCGACATGTTCATTGAGGATTATCGTCCTTACTTTGTCTAGCGATGTTTCTTTCAAGTGTGGTCAATCCATTGCCATTTCCGGCTTTGAATCTCAGTGTCTATTTTAGACGGTCCACTTGTACTCCAAAGTTCGTCATTAGAGATATCTGGTAAGAATATCCCTAAAATGTGCTTAAAGCATTGACTCATGAAAGTGTGTGGTTTCTCGATTACCCTAACTTTCCATGTTGTACAATCACATAAATACATGGATTTTACTTACAAATACTCGCAGCTTCGTGTGAAGCGAGATCACCCTTAGCCTCTAGAAATTGGAAAGAACACCTAAGGTCCGATAGGTTTTATTTATGCGAGCCTCAATATCCTTCTCGGCTCTACCGTCTATGCTGACAATGCTTCCGAGGTAACAAAAATTTTGCACCTGTTCGACATCTTGTCCGTTAAGGACAATCGGTGCGCATGTGATCGAACTTATGTGGATGTAATTGGTTTTGCATACATTTATTTGAAGTCCTGTCTTTTTGCATTTGCAGCGATTATGTGCGAGCAAACACACGCCATCAGTATGAACAAGGTGATTTAAATTGTTAAACAGTCCCCACTGAACTTCCAGCTTTGAAGAAGTCATTTATTACCACCAGAAACAGGGCTGCAGCTTTGTCTGGAATCCGTTTACACACGAAATCTTTCCCAAATGTTCAATTTGTTTGCTCTTCTATCAGCCGGTTGAAATTCGCGCAAATGCCTCCGGTCTTTATAAAAGTTATCAGTGCCACTGGAAATGCTTGGCAGGTGGCATTGGATTTTTATGTATCTTATAATGCAAAAGTTTTACATAAATAGTTTACTCCTTAATTTTAACGCCCACAGAAGTGAAGTTTTCCGAGCTGCAAAGTTGTGCTCTACCAAAGGTCACTTTGTGAGATAATGCTGGAAAATTACGTTTGAGTGATGGATGACAGGCCTGTGTTTTGGAGGCGTTGAACTCTACTCTATTTTTCTTGCACCTTTCTTGGATTAAGCTGAGATCCGAAAACTCTCAATCTATTGAACAAGGATAGCATTAAGACATATGGTCGTAAGCTTAAGTATGAGATATTCATGCCAAACTCTGTCTAAGGCTTTTGCCATGTCAAATAGACCTAAAGATCTCCGTCAACCTCCCAGAACGGAGCCCATACTGACGATCATGGATTAGTTGGTTATCCTCGAGATATTGAATGATTTTGCGATTGACTGCCGTTTCTATTACTTTTGAGAGCACTGAAATAATGGCTACCGGCCGGTAGTTGGTGGGGTTCGCTTTGCTTCCTTTCTTGGAAATCGGCTGAACATTCGCAACTTTCCATATATACGAAAAACACCCGGAAGAGTAGGAAAAATGGAAAAGATTGCGAAGTGGTTTAGTTGAACAACAGGAGCAGTTTTAAGGATAATGGAGGGAATACCGTGCGGACCAGCAGATTTGTGGATATTGAGCTCTTGAACGATCCTAGAAAGAAGTCTTGTGTGAAAATGTAGTGTGGCCAGTGAATGTTTGAAGGTGTAAGGCATGAGTTTCTAACGAAACTTGCTGCTAGTAAGTTTGCTTTTTCGACAGGATCGATAACGGTACGGTCGCCTTCAACAAGAGGTGGTATTGAAGATGAGATTGATTTGTTATCGACCGTTTTGACGAATGACTAGTAAGATCTCGAGCCCTTGGGGCACTGAAGGATCTTTCGTCGAAGTTTTTGGTTAAGCTCAAATATAAGATACTTCAGTATGAATTTTTCTATAATAGAAGACATAATTCTAATGAAATAAACGATTTGATATATGACTTGATTTAGAGTAGATATTAATTATTTATAAACCTAAAAAAAACATAACAGGTGCGATACTCTATGTAGATGAAGGAGAAATTTTTTTATTTTAACAAATTTTGTAGTGGAAGTGGTAGAGGGGGTGACAACATTGAACTAATTTTTTCACATCACGATAAGATTGCTATCAAAATGTTTTATACAAAATTTAGGATTTAAAAATTTAATAGGTACTGAGAAAATTGGTTTATTGGATTTAGCCAAATTGTGCAGTTTGTATGGGATGTGGTAGAAGGAGGGGCGAGTCCTTAATGACTTTTTCGCAAGCATCATGCTTTTGACATGTTTTAATTTGTAGATCAGTAGCATTCATACTTTTCAGGCAAATCGAGTTTTCGTAAAGTTGTTGAATTGTGTCAAATTGTATGGGAGGGAATAGAAGGAGTGAAGCTAATCGCCTAATTTTTTTTTGGTGTTAAGAATATTTCTAAATAAATGCACAATTTCAGCTGCATCAATTTTGCACGTACTGAGTAAATTTGCTTAGAGTATTTCATGAAAAAGTCCAGTTTGTATGCGAGGTGGTAGAAGGAAGAGGAAAACTTAAATAATATTTATACAGCAAATTGGAATTAATATAAAAGTAATATATTTCAAATTTCAGATCAATAGCATTTAAACTTTTCGAAAAAAGCCGTTTATTGTCGAATTGCAAAATTGTGTCATTTTGTATGGGAGGGGGTAGAAGGGGTGAAGCTTATGGTCTAATTTTTTTTGGTCTTACTAATAATTCTAAATAAATACTTAGTGCTAAATTTGAGCTCGATAAATTTTATACGCACTGAGTAAATTGGCTTAGAGTATTTCATGAAAAAGTGCAGTTTGTATGGGAGGTGGTGGAAGGAGAAGGAGGACATGTATAATTTTTATACGATATACTGTAATCATCATAAAAGTAGTATATTCAAAATTTCAGACCATTAGTCTTAGATTTTATAGTTTTTGAGCAAATCCGTTTATTGTCAAATTGTGTAATAGCGTCATTTTGTATGGGAGGGGGTAGAAGGGTCGGAGCGATTTGGTCCGTTCACAAGCTTGTCCTTACTTTTTTGTCAAAAACGACATGTACAGAATTTGAACTTTCTAGATCAACGCGTTCTCAAGCCAGAGAGGACACGGACGGACGGACGGACGGACAACTGCTCGCTTCCGTGTGTTGTGTTTGTTGTTTATTAGTAAGTCGAACGGTCACTTTCCATAGTAACATCTAAGAACACAAATTTGACGTTTACGTCAAATACTCGCAACTTCTTGCGAAAGGTGTTGAATATAATGGATTTTTTTTTTTTTTTTTTGAATAAATAAATTTTGTCTGGATACATAGTCTCTTCAGTTAACATTGTGTAATTAATCCCAATAAATATCCTAAGCGATTGAATAAAATTTGTTATAAACAAATCTTTAGATTATATTAGTGTCTACTTTTATTTGTCCTAATGTTTAAGATTCAAACTAATACCAATCACCTTATTATGTAATAACGGGTTTTGCATAAATTTGCTCTGAACTGTATTAAATAATAAAGAAGCACTAATAATTCTTATTATCAAAAAATAACTTAATAGTATCCATAAAACCAAATAAGCTGATATATTTAAATCAACATTAAATGTAGCAGACTCATCTTATATATAAAAATAAGTGGTCTACGTATGTACACGCATCACTCAGCAACCGTTCGTCCGATTTGGCTCAAATTTTTTTTGTTGTGTTCGTTAAAGCCCAACTTAGATACTAACAGAGCCAAAAATTGCAAATTTTCCACGAAAATTGGAAAATTTGGAAAATTTTGTTTTCAGTACATTTTGTATGGGGAAATTTTTTCGTTTGTTATTCACAACTATTCATCCGATATTTGAGACATCCGTGGCGTAGTGGGTAGCGTGCTTGCTTTTCAGTCAATAGATCATAGGTTCGATTCCCACTCCAGACGGGAATTTTTTAAGCACGAATTTCTTTTTGTTTTATGTATAAAGATAGCATATGGATGCATATGTTAATATATGATCATGTGGCCGTATGTTTTGGTTTGCGTTCCTCCGGCATTTCTTTTTTATGTGTAGTGATTCGTAAGTAATCATGCGAACTATTTCTTATCTTCTTATACATATATATATATAAAAATAAGTGTGTACACGTGTAACTCAGCAACCGTTCGTCCGATTTGGCTCAAATTTCTTTTGTTGTGTTCGTTAAAGCCCAACTTAGATCCTAACGGAGCCAAAAATTGCAAATTTTCGCCGAAAATTGGAAAATTTGGAAAATTTCATTTTCAGTACATTTTGTATGGAGAAATTTTTTCGTTTGTTGTTCGCAACTATTCACCCGATTTGCATGAATTCTTTTTCTTCGGAATAATCTCTGCTATCTCAACACACAAAAAAAAAAAGAATTCCGGAAAAACGCAAATCAGAGCACACGGCCGCATGGTCATACATATACTTACATATACATATACAAAAATATGTATATGGATATGTATGAGGCTTCCGTGGCGTAGTGGTGGTATTCGAAGGCGGGAGCATAAGAAGTGATGGGATATCGATACAATTTTCGTTTATAGACCAGCATTGTTATGCAAATGATATATTTGTAATATGATGATTTACAGATCCATAGTGTAAATATTTCTCAAGAAAATTCGCTAAAATTCGTTTTTTGGGTTTTATTGGGGAGCGGGATGGAATGAATCTGACTGTATTATATGTTTTCTTTCAAGTTTGTAACGCTAAGAAATAACGTTCGAAGAAAAACAGAATGACACAGAAGTCAATATTTTTGCTCGAAAATCTCGAAACTGTCTGTTCGTTTGTCCGTCCGTGCGCTCTATAGTTCCACAGCGCGTTGAACTATAAAGTCCAAATTTTGTGCTCACTGATTTTGTTCAGTAGTGATGCCAAGTTCGTGAACGGACAGAGAGACGGTCACTCGGATTCGAGGTTTTTGATCGGAAACAAATAATTCTGTACCCTTAACGACTCTGTGTGAGCATTATTTCTTAGCGTAACAGACGGCAAGGCAAACACAATATACTCCCAGATTTCATCTAGATTATAAAAATTATTTGAAAACATTCTGTTTGAAGTCATAACAAACTTTGTTGTTAATGCCAACATCTATTTAAAATACAAGTGATTTTTGTTGTTCCAATGACAGGAAACAAACTGAGATCTGTTCAAATCGATGTCAGTGTAATTATGTCAACAGCAGTAATTCTCTTTAAATTGAAGTAAATCCTTAACATTCAATAATAATATATCAAATCGATTTATTTTCATTTGAAAAATACTTGCAATTGATTTAGAAAGAGGTTTAAAGTGAGCAGATTATATTTCCCCAGATATTGTATTACTAACAGCATTCTCAAAAATAGCTTATTAATGCGATTTTAGCGCGGACGAAGTCGCGGGGTCTGCTAGTTTATTATAAATAACAAATTACATATTCTAAACTAACTTAAACTTACAATTATAATATGGTGTAATAAAGATATTTGAATTTGAAGAAAAGAAATTTGAACACAGCTATTTTGGGCATAATTTTTCGATTCGAAATTTCCTCATCTGCAACAAAAATGCCTTTTCGGTATATAGAGACTTTATGCGTAGCCTTCATAATGTTTTGATTTATTATAATTAATTTAATTATAATACAAATAGAAAATTATAATTATATTTTATCTAGCATTATGAATTAAAAAAGCAAAAAAAAACTGTCCTTATTTCCGAATCTCCAAGCACTTCAACTTTGATTTGTAAACTTACTGCATATCGAATGTGAAGTACACTTCATTAGGTACCTATCGACATCTTTCCAATGAAATGAATCAAATATTGAATATCAAACAGGGAATTCTAACTTTTCAAGGAACATATGCACGTTTTCCACATTTTATTGAACACACTCGTATATTTACATTACACACACGGGAGCGTGTATCTTTTTTTTCCGATGTTTCATGTCACTTACAAAAATCAAATAATGTCAATTGACATTTTCTCTTTGTTGGAAAACATTTTATATTGAGTGAAATTTTCTCGAATTGAAGACAACAATAATGTCATTGATGGACATTTTCTTTTTAGCTGCTGCCTTATTGAGTGAGTGTATGATCGCAATCTTTAATATCAAGCTGAGAAGAACACTATATATAGATTTTTTTCTATTACAGTCGTTGTTATTTTCTTTTTTCCTTGTACTTTCGTATAAAAATAAAGTAAGTAATTTCATGATTCATTTAATAATTTAGTTTTATATTTTGAGGGGTACTAGATTTCCTCTCATGGAAAAAAAAAACATTAGGTCGATTTTTCGATCGATTCAAAAGAGAGCAGTTTTTCGACGCGGAATTCGTATGCTGCCAGAAAAATGGGGAAAGTTGTAGCTAGCGATGAGCATTTTTTGAGTAATAAATGTTTAACCATTTTCGTACAACAAAGGGTCGAATTTTGAAAAAAAAAAAAAAAAAAACTCGACGGTTTTCAATTTGTACCCCCAATACAAAGACATATTCGTGTTCATGAGGCTTCCGTGGCGTAGTGGGCTTCACATTCAATGGGTCGTGGGTTCAATTCCCACCTAAGACAGTGGAATATTCTTAAACACGAGTTTTTTGGCAATGAAAAATTATTCGAAATAAAATGGGCAAACGGTGTAAAAGTGAAACAGTTCTACTTCTGGAAGGTTTATATACTCAGTAGATGGTTTCTGTTCGCTTTCTATCATTTTTTTTTACAGAATGACATGTGTTATAGGCAATGTTGGATTTTATGTGCAATACACAAACACAGTCATGGAAGAAAGGAATGGAATTAATGGGTGGGGAGTGAGAACGACCGAATCCAGTGGTGAAGCTGGTGTTTTTTTCAGTTGCACTGGCTGCTACTGACAAATATTTGCAGATGTTAATGAGGAGTGAATGATTGAAAGCAAACAGAAACTATCTACTGAGCATATTAGACCTTCTTGAAGTGGAACTGTTTCACTTTTACATCGTTTTCGAATAATTTTTCATTGCCAGTAGCAACTGAAGAATTCATGCTTAGAAAAATTCCAATGCATGGAGTGGGAATCGAACCCACGACCTCTTGACTGTGAAGCGGAAGTCTCCCATAACATCGGCAATTATTCGTCAGCAGTAGCCAGTGCAACAGAAAAATATACTAGATTCTCCACTCCTTACGGTCGTTCTCACTCCCCTTCCCCTCCCTTCCCAGTCCCATTCCTTCCCTCCATAACTGTGCTTGTGCATTGCACATAATGGCCAAAATTGCCTAATATACAGGTCATTCTGTATAAAAAAAAATTTTGTTCTTCCATGCAGCGGAGATCATTTTGATTTTATTATTTAATTTTTCAGTTGAACACAGAATTTGATTAAGACAGTGAAAATGGCGAAGTGGTCATGGAAATTTGCCAGATATTTGCTTCAGCTGTCCTGTGATGATTTTGATAACGAATGCTGAGCTTAAGTGCGTCATAAAATCCCTCTGTATAATCGGTCATCGTTGTTTTGCCTATAAGATCAGCAAGCCAAAAGATATTTTCATACGAGAATTGAACATAGTCAACCAATTTAGACATTTCAAACAGAAGATTTTTTTTTTGTCGGCGAAAATTACATTGCGATTGGTCAATATTGACGACGCGCTTGGCGCCACGGAAAAGCATGTACAGTCTGTTAAGAATGATTTTACACACAGGAAAAACAATTCAATTTTTGATCTTTCTAATTATAAAATACTACTTTTTATTTAAGTAAATGCTTTTTTTTTTTTAAATTGTAGTTATTTACATTATTTCTAACCGATATATACAAAAAAAGTACAACTTCAATGTAAAAAAGAACAACGAAAACAATTATTACAATTCTGGAAGTGTCAAGAAACTCTTTACACAACTGTTTTTGTTTGCATTACTGGAACGATAATTTACCGTAATCTTTGCTCTGTATTGTAAAGTTCTATTAATTTGATCATTAGTTGGTGATTAATTTTTGACTAGTACGCATAATTAAGTGAGATGTTGTGTTTTAAAATGCCAGGCAAAAGATTATCCTTTGAGTTGGTTCAGCTGATATATTGTAACCACCAATTAGGTAAAAGTGCGCAGGAACTGTCTGAAATGTTTTCTGTAGCACGAAAGATAGTCTATAACGTTATAAATCGTGCTGAAAATGAGGATAGATTGGAGCCAAAGTGTGGAGGTGGCCCAAAACCAAAAATATCTAAACGTATAGAGCGTCTTATGATAAGGAAACTTGCTGAAAACCCCTGGATTTCGACGAGAACACTTGCTAGGGAGCTCAAGCAAGAGTGTGATGTTGCTGTTTCCCATGAAAAAGTACGACAGGTCATCCTAAGAAATAAGTTCTCATCAAGAGCTTCACGAAAGAAACCACTGCTTTCTGCACTAAACATCGAAAAGCATTTTTCCTTCGCTATGATGCACCTTTCTCAACCCGTGGACTTTTGGGACGACGTCATATTCTGCGATAAGGCGAAAATGATGTTGTACTACTATGATGTACCGACTAGAGTTTGGCGCAAGCCTTTAACATCGTTGGAAAATCGAAATGTCATTCCGACTGTAAAATTTGGTAAGTTATCTGTTATGATTTGGGGTTGCATCTCAAGCAGAGGAGTAGGAGACTTGGCATTCATCGAGTCAACCATGTACGCCCACCAATATTTGCATATCCTTAAAACATATTTGACAAGCAGTGCGCAGAAATTCGGGTTTATGCATAACAACAAACCAAATTTTAAGTTTTACCAGGACAACGATCCGAAACATAAGGCGCAAATGGTGCGAATGTGGCTCTTATACAACTGCGGAAAAGTAATGGATACGCCAGCCCAGAGTCAAAAAAATACCAACCACGTATGACCTGCAAAAGTTGATTCATTCAATGAAAAATCGGTTGCAATGCGTGGTGAATGCCAAAGGTGGCCATACCAAATAATAAATCTTAAATATTCTGTAAAATAAATATTAAATACAATAATAATTTGTGCAAAGAGTTTCTTGACACTTCAAGAATTGTAATAATTGTTTTCGTTGTTCTTTTTGTTCTTTTTTTGCATTGAAGTTGTACTTTTTTTTCTATATATCGGTTGGAAATAATGTAAATAACTATAATTAAGAAAAAAAATTCATATACATAAATAAAAAGTAGTATTTTATAATTAGAAAGATCAAAAATTGACTGTATATAAACCCGCTATCAGACGTCAAATCATTCTCGGGCAACCACAGCAGTTATCTCGAAGGTTTTACTGTGGAAAGGTATCAACCTCCCATTAGTACTGTAGTCTACTTACTAGCCAAGGTGGGATTGATCTGTGTTAAGTCCCTTGTGTGAGTGTGTGAGTAATTATCCACAGTGTTTCTATTAAAGCAAGAATGTATGTAAGTATGAATTTGAGTGTAATAGGGATGAATATTATGACTTAACGAAACGCAGGGAAAGGAAAACAATAGTTATCATATACCGGATAAACGACCAAGATCAATTCCGGTAAAACCTTTTGGGGAGTACCGTCCCCACGTTTCCCGAAGGTGTGTCACCAGTCACGGGTTGCAAGGAATCTAACTGGTAGTAATTGCAATTACAAAAGCTGACCGGAGGTTTTCTTGTACTATGGGTATCGGGGAGCCCCTGGAAGGTTGCTGCCAACCTCGGCAATGGAAGAAGGCTCTTCGGGGAGTATCGTGGTGGCTGTGATTACTGCCCATTTTGTGGGTAGAGTTCCTCGGAGCTCGACGTGGAGTTGTGTTTTCCAATGCGGTGCCATGACCGATAGACTGACAGAGATTTAGATAGGTCTCGCACCCAGCTGTATGAATGCCGAACTTGCATTTGACATAGACTGCTACCTTCGGAGGCGTTAATAATGATTGTCTTCTTAAACAACCCGTGTTGTTAAAGGCTATTGTGTGGCAAATCCGTCGGTGAGCAAAGCATCACATTAAACAAGACCATAGGAACTGTAGCTGCTTTAAGTTCAAAGCTTATCATTCGCGAACACCGAAAACGATGAAAATCAAATTTTCAGAATATAGACTTTCAAACATTTTCGATATCAAATCAATTAACTTATAATTTAACAACTAGAAAGATTAAAAAAGGCATTGATATTCAAAGGCGTAAGTGGCAGTGGATGGTCACACTTTGAGGAGTTTTGCTCGAGCAAAATATAAAATAATAAAGTTCTGGATTATAACCCTCAAGGCAGACGTTTGCATTTTATGGAAGAGAACAGTTTCTATCCTATGGGTCAATAGTCCTAACAGAAAATTGATTGATTGGTTAATCTGGGATAACAAATTAAGTGGGAACTTTTTGGATGGATTTTGTTCCTACAAATTTTCAATACGGAAGCTTGTCTCATGGATTTTGGTTGAAATTTCGATAGCTTCACATGCTATCGTTTGGAAATTATGGTTCGTCCTGGAACTGAAAGCCACAAATCCGAGAAATAGTTTTTTGACCGCATTAAGATCCTCGAAAGCTCGAGATGGCGTCTTCTTCATTCGTCATGAAAGATTTAAGTGGTTCAAAAGCCGCACTTCTTCTAAAGCTTCCCATACATATTTCACAAAATTCAATACTTAGAAAATCTAGTTTTCTTCAAACCTATGAAATCTAACGCCTAGAGAATTTATGATGTAAATTTGAAAGCCTTTAACCAAAATAAATGCGCCCACAATCCTAAAATCTCTTGTATATCCTCCCATACAATCCAATCCGATAGACTCACTGCACTATCGCTCTCTTTCAAATCATCCTTTTGCAACCTAAATCTCACACCACGGAATCAAAATATTTCGATTAAGCTTCCAGCTCATTAACAAAATAAATTTCAAATTAAATGCTTCTGTACATCACTTTCCGGTGATGCAGTTTATTAGGAAACGTTTATCAAAAGCAGATAATTAACAGCTGAAAAATACGTTTGAATAATTTTCATTTAATCAACCTCTCTGATTGTTCAATTAAAATACTGTCGAATTAGATTTTTATATTGAATAACTTGATGCACAAATTCTGCCAAAAGCATCAAATTTTTTTCTGCAATAATAGGTTCAGTGGTGAAAAATAAAAAATCTGTCATACAAACAAAACCAAACTGTATGCAAATTTCAGTTACATTGTACTCATTTTAATCAAATGATCACATTTTGATACTGCAATCTCCTGTTCGGATGCATATGCAGTTTACCATAAATTTAATTTTCAAAACTCGAATTTATTTGTTTCAGTTTCGTGTGGCAAATTGGGGTACATAAATCGAAATTAAGGCGTAAGCAATTCACTGTGTCTCTTCTCTACCAACAAGAGTTGAACTGAGTGGTTCTATGCAAATCTTCTGGAAATCCTTCGTTCTGACAAATTTACAAATATTATTGTATGATCTTTCAAGTAGATATCGAAATTATTAAATTATGCAGATTGTATTTTAGGAATATAGCCTCAAGGACACATTGTTTGCTCAAGGAATCATACACACTGCATGCAAAAATACGTGACTTCAAGGATGCGCTCCTTGAATGGGGTCTTAAGTATCTTCTTATGTCGAAATAACTCTTTATGAGGGTATTGTTGCTTTAACCCGTTCGCGTTTCTTGAAAATTCCTCTTAAAGGTAATCGAATCGCTGACCGGAAATTTTCTCAGTTTTGTCAGTTACGAAAGGAATTCTGAAAGAATTATGACGACGAATACTTGACTTGAGTTTTCATCAAAAAACTACGAGATATTCTCTTCAATAATTAAAAAAAATATATTTTATCTCTTCTGCCGCATATCTTTTTTTCTTCTACCTCAAGCGTATCATATGGCACGCAAGGCACACAGCAAAGTGTATTTTCAGTTTTCACTTCACGATTCAAAGAAAAAACTACACAGGAAAAGAAATAAAAGTGCGATAGTTGATACAAGAATTATTCCTATCACCGCCACCTCCTTTCAACTCCTGAAAAGCACAAACTACAAACGATGTCAATTAAAAAGGCGGAAAAAAGATCACTTTAAAGAACAAAAGGGGTGACACACAAGGAAGGATTTCATAAGCATTTACCTGGGCTGACACCATACCCTCCTTCAGTCTCCTGAGATCTGTATGACTCCAGGCGCTCGTTGACCAAGGAACTATGTCTCGCAGGTCTGCTCCAAAACGAAAGTCTTTCAGTTGATTCTTGAGAAATTTTCTGATATTCCATGGTAGGTCGTTGTGTCTGAAAAGGATTAAGTTCAAAATTAGTACAGGACGAAAAACGTATTCTTAATAATAAATTACGTGCTGATTTATATTTTTTATGTTCTTTGTGTAGCCTTTTCTCAATTACAATTATTCTGTAATTTTTCTAAAAGCGTAGTTAACACATAAGCAGTATTTAAACTGAATGGAGCTTGGAATTTTTGGGAACTGTCCAAATATACAAATTGCACTCAAGGTAATGGTATGAGATTTAATCATTATCTCGGCAAAGTACAAACAATAAAAGCAGAATACCAGACCGTTTACGGAAAATTAAACAACAGACAACTATTTAATTGGCTTTTTGGGCGGCTTTGGGTTGATTTCATTTCGGAGGAGTAGAATTTTCGACAAATTAATGTTTATTTTGCGGTAATACGGCTAAAGATGTAAACCAGACGACGTTTTCTATAATCCTAATTTTGGAATGGGAAGAAACATAGAAACCTGAATTTTCATCCTAAGAACATTGCTGGCCTTTGAAATAAATAGAAAATGGTGAGAAGCCTAATGGAATGAAATTCCAAAGGTCAAGATATCAAACTGGGACTTATGTACATAATTCCAATGTACTTCTCTTACGGAGCAGTAATTTTGGAATGGGTGGCTGGGTGTGTATAGATAGGGTAGGCATCTGATTGGCGTCATAAGGCGACACCCAGTCTTGTAACTATCATATACACATCAATTGTGCTCATCATACCTCCACGTGGTAGCCACCGGATACTGGTCTTGTCCATCCAGACTTGACTTGCTTAACTGATGGGCGCGAGTGCTAATGAAACAGAAAAATTCTAGCACTATAATAATATGCCCCTCCAAGTTGGGGGTTGTGCGATGTGCTAACAACTCATCCTCGGAAAAACCACACCCGTTTCGAAACCTGAAGCAACGCCTCGGACTGGATTGATTCAACGGCAACGACCACGTAAACGAGAAATGGACTATTCCTTCGGATCTTGGAACATGCGATCCCTGTACAGAGCAGGAGCAGTGAGAGCGCTTCTGGAACATGCAGCCAAATACAGTATAAACATAATTGCACTCCAAGAAACTAAATTGTTAGCGAGATTACTGACATTAGATCGCACACAATTTTCAAAAGTGGGAAATCATCGGGAAGCTGGGAGTTTGGAGTTGCATTTGTCGTCGACAACAAGCTTAAACACCAGGTCACCAACTTCAAACCCGTGAATGAACGATTGTGTGCAATCCGCATCAAGACAAAATTCTTTAATGTTTGGCTTATTAATGTCCATGCTCCAACGGAAGACAAAGACGATGAAGTTAAAGACGATTTCTACAGAACCCTAGAATCAACATTCGACTCCCTTCCATCGAACGATATTAAAATAGTATTAGGTGACTTTAACGCGAAAGTGGGCAAAGAAGAAACATACATAGGGACAATTGGAAGGCACAGTCTCCATGATATTAGTAACGACAACGGCCAGAGGCTGACGGATTTTGCCAGCAGCAAAAATGTTATTGTAAGCTCGACATGCTTCCCGCAACGTGACATTCATAAGGGAACGTGGGCATCACCCGACGGAAGAACATTCAATCAAATAGACCATGTTCTAATAGAGAAAAGGACGGCCTCCTGCATTCTCGACGTGCGCACATGTCGCGGTGCTAATTGCGACACAGATCACTATTTGGTAAAGACCAAGTTCCGATGTCGAATTGCAAACCGAGAACACCCAAAAATACAACCGGTTCCTAAATTCGACATAGGAAAACTCAAGGATGAGAAAGTAGTTGCGAATTACGTATCAGCCTTAGAGAGGCACTTCGCACCAATACTGAACAACAACGCCAGCATGCCAATAGAAGAAATGTGGCAAAATATCAAAGATGGCATTACATCTGTCGCAGAGGAGGTGATAGGACAACAACCCCGGCGCAAAAAAAATGACTGGTTCGACAACGAATGCCAAGATGCCTTAGACCGAAAAAACCAGGCTTACAAGATATTAACAGAACGGCCGACACGAACCAAACGAGACAAATATAATGATCTTAGACGATTCGCAAACAAAATATGCAGACAAAAAAACGGAAGTACAATAATGACGAAATTAAAAACATGAACGAACACTTTAAATTACACAACACAAGAACCGCGTATTCCCTTGTCAAAAGAATAAAAGGGGATACCAACCGAAGACGACCCTCTGCAAAGATGCAGAAGGGAACATTCTAAGTAATGCGGAAGATATAAAGTTAAGACGAGTGAAACACTTTGAAAACCTTCTTAATCCGAGCCCATCACCCAAACGAACAGCAGTATAACTAATGTAACAGCTAATGAAGGGTCCTCTTTGAGTCCTCCCACACTTGATTTGACTTCCAGTTTTAAAACAGACAACGGCCTTAAGCAAGGTGACGGCCTTGCACCAATACTGTTCACTTTGACACTCAAATATGTTGTTCGGAAACTTCCCGTTGACACCAAGGGAACACTATGCTTCAAATCGTAGCATATGCCGAAGATATAGATATCCTTGCAAGATCTCTGGAGACTGATAAGGAGGTATTTGTAAACCTTGACTCGGTAGCAAGGGAAGTTGGACTACGTATTAATGGAAACAAAACAAAAATTATGACGCAAACTAGAAAAAACACGCCAATCAGACAAAATATTACAGTAGGAGACTATAACCTAGAAAACGTAGACAACTTCATATACCTAGGGGCGAACCTATCGAAAGATGGAAGCGAACCCAACTAAATCAAAAGAAGGATAATGATGGCACACAAGACTTATTATTCGGTACTTCCAATAATTAAAAACAAGAACGTGCACAGGAAAATAAAACTTATGCTATACAAAACCATCATAAGACCTGTGCTATGCTATGGCAGCGAAACGTGGACTTTAACTCAGGCGTCCGAAAAACTACTTAATGCCTTTGAATGAAAGGTCCTCAGAAGAATCCTCGGACCTGTGAGGGAAGAATCGATCTGGAGAAAACGATACAATAGAGAATTGTATGCCATCTTCGACAACCCAGAAGTGTCAACCCTTATAAAATCTAAGAAGTTACAATGGGCTGGTCATGTGGAGCGTATGGATGACGGAAAAATTCCCAAACACACACTAAAAGGACAAGGCAACGGACAAACACCGGTCGGAAAACCACGGAAGCGCTGGGAGGATTCGATTGACGCAGACTGCAAATCACTGCTAAGATTTTCTAACTGGAGGACGCGGTCACTGAACCGAGAAGGGTGGAGGCAAAGTATTCAGGAGGCCAAAGTCCGATTTGGGCTGTAGCGCCGTCATAAGTAAGTAAGTAATAGAAACCTGAATTTTCATCCTAAGAACATCGCTGGCCTTTGAAATAAATAGAAAATGGTGAGAAGCCTAATGGACCCTAATTTCAAAGATCAAGATATCAAACCATAATGGGATTTACATACATAATTCCAATGTACTTCTCTTACGGAGCAGTAATATTGGAATACTCATGATAGCTACGATTGAGGATAATTGGTTACAAGCAAAAAACTTGGGTCGAGAAGATGTGTACAGCACCGACATTACCAAATAATAGGATGCGAAAATTTGAAATATGCATATCACTCTCGCCTACATTATTTGTTGCTGTCTACAAAATAACCATTTGTGAATAACTATATTTTGTTTTTTTGCCCATAAATATTCGCTTTTCATCTGCTTTCTTTATAGTTTTTGGAGATTTGAATTTTCCTTATATGGTCCTTAGAGACTACCTCGCTTTCCTTCAGAGCCACTACTTCGAGTACTATCTCCCAGTGTTTGCATTCATTTATAATTTTACTTTATTATTCTAATATTATAAAAAAGTATTATGATCGACACAGAAAAAAAAATTGCTACCCTGAAATTTTGTTTTTTCGCGTTTCATGACTAAATTAGCCTAAAAATGCAAAAAAAACGCCGTACATATGGACTCATATCTCCGAGACCGTTAAAGGTAGAATGTTCGTTTTTGGGTGAATTGTTTATTGGTTAAGTGCGCTCCATTTTTTAAATTTTTGGGAGTGTCAGGTGGAAGGGGGATGCGGTGAGAGGGAAAGAATCAAAAACTACACTTGTTAATATCTCCACTATGAATGCAGATCGGGAGCTGAAAATAAGCATAGGTATGGAGAGGGTTGCAAAAAAAATTTTAAAAATAATTTCAGTTTCATATTCACTGGCGTCCGAAAAGGGGGGGGGGGGCTAAAAACAAATTGTCGGCGGAATTTTTTATTCAAATGATTATATCTTCCAAATGACTTACCATAAAAAATTCATATTTTGAGACCATTAAGGTGGCATACAGATCTACTAGAATCAAATTAGAAGGAACCTAATTATCGTAAGGTGGGAGGATCAGGGAGTGCAAAGAAAAACACTTAAAAATTAATATCTCAATTCTCTTAAACTATGTAATTGAAACTTAAAACATATACTAAGCTATACTAGAAAAATACAAGAAAAATATAAAATTTGATCATAGCAGTAGTGGTGGGAAATGGTTCACTTATCAAAATTTCAAATCGTTATACCTCAAAACCGAGTACAGATTTCAAATCGAAAATTTGTCAGATTTTAGAACTATACAGTTTTTAATTTTTGTGATTTGGATTGTGTAAGGACAGGGAGGTGGTAAGCAAAAATTAGAACTCATTTCTACTCCTTTCATATCCTCCCGTACAATCCGATTAACTTAAGTTTTGATGAAAGTCTCAGCAGAGACCGAAACGTTACGCTTACTAACGCTTAACAGTGTAACATACGAAAATATTTCTTTTCAATTAAGTTTAGTCGTTCCCTTTATTCAAATTCCATCTTTCTTCGTCTTTTTATAACAATCATCCAGCTCCTTCACATAATTCTTCTTATGACGATGTAGGAGCATGGGATAGAAACAGTACTCACCCATACGGCGTAATCCTGAGCATCAGTCTTTAGCTGTGGACAGAATTTGTTTATTTCTCAGGCCTCCCCTCAACTGCTCGCTCCCTTGGTCGAAAAAACCCGACGTCTTCCTTGAGAATTATAATCCAGAACTAGTCTGGCGATCTTTTACTCTGGTTTCCTCAAAGTCTGACCGATCCACCGCCATTTCTGCTTTTGAATCTCAATGCCTTTTTTAGTCTGTCCAGTTGTACTCCAAAGTTCTTCGTTGGAGATCACTTCTGGCCAAAATAACCCGAAAATGCATCGGAAGCATTGGCTCACAAAAGATCGCAGTTTCTGTAGCAACACAGATTCAAACACTCGCTGTGCGAAGGGAGATTACTCGTAACCTCCAGAAAGAGAAAAGGATACCGAAAGCCTGACGATATTTATTTATGCGAGCCTCAATATCCTTTTTGGCTCGACGTCCAGGTTTTCGAGGTAACAAAATTCTTGCACCTCTTCTACATCTTGTCCATTAAGAAAAATCACCGCGAATGTGTTGGGAATCATGTACATGTACTTTGTTTTATGCACATTTATTTTCAGTCCTGCTTCTTTGCATTTAGAATGCAACAAGCAAATATTTGACTCTAAGTCCGAACTGGAACCAAATTATTATTTTTCTTCAATAGCCCGAATCAGGTTTTGACCTTCAGGTTCCTTAATACTTTATTTCTTATTATGAAAGAGTCGTTAGCCTTTCGCACAGCCCTCTATGAACGAATTTACGGTTTCGCCAATTCAGATGGCCAAGATTTAACCACTCAAGTAGTGAACAGAAATTTTTCGTCGACATAGATTCGAACTTCCGACCTTTGCTTTGCAGACCAACGCGCTACCAGCTAGGCTACACCCTAGCCCTATTGAATCAAATTACTCTTTTCAAAATTTTTATCAATACGAATGTCTCGAATGAAAAATCGTACGATCAAATTGCTCGTACTACGATTCGTTGAACTCCGATTTTTTTTTAATTTGTTACTGTGATATTATGTAGTAGGATTCCAGCCGATAAAAATGGGATAAATACTCACATTTCAAATGAAAAACAATATTAACTCCTAAATACATAAATTAAATAAAAAGGTAATAAAACTATTATAATAACAGCGTTCGAATTCTATTACTTTCCTCAAAGCTAATGTCCATTACAATGAGCAAATGAAAATGAAAGTGTTAAAATTAGCAACTTTAGATGCAACTCACCCGTCTATTAAAGGCACTTCTTTCAATACTTTTCTGACGCGTTGTAAACGATCGTCGAAATCGTTCGCTAAGCACGTTGGTACTAAGAAATTTATTAATGTTAACCAGCATAGACCACAAAGCACGAAGCCTTTGTGATACTTCCGTGATTTCATTGCCTTTTACAAGTGACGTAGTCACATTAGACCTGTAAGTAGAGAAAGAAATATAAGAAAATTTAATAACTAACAAATATGCAATATTTTTGTAAACTGAATAGTTGTGAACTTAAAGCTAAGCTTCCTGTTGTGCTTCATTAAATGTGACTTTTCGGTCTTTGCTGAGGCCTGAATCAAGGTTGCGAATTTTCAAAAATAGGGGAGAATTTATAAATGTTAGAGTATAGCCTAATAGATAGTGTGTTGGTCCACAATGCGAAGGTCACGAGTTCAAATCCCGGTCGACAGATAATCTCAGCAAACTGCTTGCGTGGGTATATCTTGGCCATCTCAATCTTTGAAAATGAAATATTTGTAGATAGAGGATGTAAAAATCGTACTCAAAAAAATTTTTTTTGAGGGAGATAATTTTTTTTTATAATTGAGTTTCAGTTTGTCAATGGATATGATCGAATAATAATAAATAATTAATAATAATAATAAAATTCAATTTAATTATATAAAAAAACGGAATAATTAATATGCAGGAAGAAAATGGGGGTTAAACCCCAAAATGATTTACTGGTGTTACAGAACAATCATTCTTCCAATAGTCACTTACGGATCAACGATATGGTGGACTAAAATTTTACAACGAAAAGCACAGCTTACGCTACAAAAAATCCAAGGGCTAGCTTGTCTTGATATCACAGGAGCAATGAAGACCTGTCCTAGGACGGCAATGGAAATGTTCCTAAATATCCCTCCGATACATCTCCAAATAAGGAAGGAGGCCACCAAAGGGGTGTTACGCATACAGAAGGAAAACAATTACAAATCAGGGGATCTTAGAGGTCAACTCAAAATCCTAAAGACTCAAAAATAGAGGTGCTAGCCACCACACTATCGGACACTATGCCGACAAAATTCAACTTTGAAATCCCATTTACAGTTATAATCAGAGAACGTAAGAACTGGCAATTCATGCTACCTGAAATGGAAGAGGAATCAATCAACTGGTACACAGATGGCTCGCAAACCTCTGAGGGGACAGGAGCCGGAGTCAAAGGTCCTAACTTCTTGTTTTCAAAACCACTCTGCAAAGTAGCCACAATCTTCCAAGCTGAACTAATTGCGATGTAGCTATGCATCCTGGAGAATATAAGGAGAGCTTATCACAACAAATCTATTTATATCCTATCGGATAGTCAGGCGGTTCTGAAAGCTCTAGCATCCAATAAACACGGATCGAGGATAGTTTGGGACAGCCTTCAAAACCTAATTATCCTGAGAAAAAGGAACGATGTAACCTTAATGTGGGTACAAGGACATATGGGAATTGAGGGAAATGAATAGGCTGATCGTCTTGAAAAAACGGTGCAGAAACCAATTTTATTGGTCCAGAGCCATTTTGCGGAAAACTAAAAGGGCACTCCAACTCTATACTTAGAAAGTGAGTTGAACAAGAACATAAAATCTACTGGAATAGCGTTCCAGGTTTGTCAATCTCAAAAAAACAAAGTAGAGAATATTCAAAAATTCAGCAAGAGTGAAATTAGCGCTTCAATCGGCCTAATGACAGGGCACAGCGGAGTTAACCACCACCTCAAAAATATGGGCTTAGCTGAAACCGACATCTATCGCCCCTGTCTCAAAGACTCAGAAACGACAGTACACATCCTATGCCACTGTGAAGCAGTAGCTAGGAAATGACACAATCTTTTTGGGAAAGGTTTCCTTTCTACCGAGGAACTAAACAACATGGCTCCCTTAAAGATACTTAGATTAGCCAAACCTATTGAGTTATGGTAGAGTAAAGGGGCAATAAACGCACAATAGGCCGAAAAGGTCGCAGTGCTCTCATGTGTTCCCCAAACTATAAAAAAAAAAATTTACAAATTGAAATAATAGTAGGAGCATTAAGTGATCTTGGCTATCTTATTTAGCGAAGACAGGAGAAGATTCCAGCATTTAAAATGAAAAACAATCAACAGCCTATTTAGTGAAGATAAGAAATGGCATCGGCAATCAAAGGAAGTCCTTATCATCTTATTTAGCGAAGGCGAGAAAAAAAATTTCAACAGTAAAAAGGTGCTCAACAGTTCCTTTAACTAAGGATAAGAAACATAAGATTTTTGTTGTTAGAGTTGGGGGAGGCAGCCGGAACTGGCACCACAATCCACCTAATAAAAAGAAAAGAAAATTAGTAGGAAGACAGTGAGGCTGAGTAATTGTAGCGTTTCGGATGCTAAAAAAAATTGAAACAGAGCACAGCTTTTTGCGTGTTTATATACCCATATGTGCATACATATAAATCTTTTTTGTCTTTCGTTCTTAACAACAAGAAGTAGACCTAATAAATTATTACATCATAGCTGATTGTACGGGGAGCGCACTCGCAAATCTTTCGTCAATATGCGCGGCAGTGTGGACGTGGAGAGGTCAACCTATTGAGCACAGTGACGAATGGAGGTGTTCGGGTCATTTTCAATACTGTCCTTCACTGCAGCGATATTTTCGGACGAACGTCTGGGGAGAAGGCTTTTTGGTGTCTTCATGTCTTATCTGAGCCATTCTCTTGGAATTTTTTGTGTAGTTTGCGAACACACGTCTCAGAAGACGTTTATAGATGACAAAAGCTATAACTGGCTAGAGTATACCATGGGAATCGTCAGAGTCTGGAGGAGCTCTGAGGGAGTGAAGGAGATGGTGTTGAGAAGTTCGGCCTAGTGACGAGCATGAAGCATTTCAAGTTTCTCATACGCTGTCTTCGTTTCGATGAATAAATGAACCGAGCTCAATGGAAAGTATATGATCGACTTGCCCCAATTCGTGAGCTTTTTGATCGGTTTATTCAGAACTGTAAAAAGAATTTCATCCCTGGAAAAAAAAGTGACTATTGACTATTGCCAGGATTCCGTGGAAGATGTGCATTCGGGCAGTATATACGCTCGAAACTATGGAATCAACACATTTGCCCTAGCTGATGCCCGTATGATGTACGTCTGCAATATGAAAATTTATGCCGAGAAACAGCCGGAAGAACCATTTTATGTTAGCAACATGCCCAGTAATGTGTTGAAAAGATTGAACGAGCACCTCATTAGAACACGGCGGAGCATCATCGCCAATAACTGGTTTACGAACATAGATTTCATTAACTATTTGAAAACATGGAAGCTGTTATATGTTGGTAATTTAAAAAAAATAAAAGGCAGTTAACACCCGGCTTCGTTAACGTTAAAGGGGTCAATACAGCAGCGTGTTTGGTTTCAACAACAGCTACACTTTGTTTACTATGCCCCAAAAAAGAAGGATGCCCCGGAACGCGAGGCGCTGGGATATGGTCATGTTTTTTTGGTTGTCTCAACATCGCCAGCATTAATTCTCAAGTGATTTCGATTGGTAATTAGCTGGAACCACTAAAAAGAAGTCTTTCTCAAAGCTTTGTCCCATCAACTTGTGACAGGATAACTAGCCCGGCGAAGTCTGAATACAAGTGGAATGTCGATTCAGTTAAAAAGGTTTTCATCCCACGAGGAACGTAAAAAACCAACCACAATACCTCCCAAAAGGCGAAATTGTGGAACGTGCATGCTTGAAACAGGATTTAAAAGGATGCCAAATTACGAATGTTTAGCTTATTGACAACCGATCTGTTTAACCCACGTAAAAGCGCTGTGCCAAACCTGTCTTTCAGCTGCTGATTTGGGAGCCTCAGCGTTCGTTTCTGGCTATCGCTGTGACAAGCAAGGATGGGCATGCATCAGTAGAGACTGCCTGCCTTTCTTTTATTTCTATTACATTTATGGAGCAGACATGAACAAAGTATTTTGAAATCTTTTTGTGGAAAATTAGCAATTTTGATTATTTTTGGTTAAGGTTGATACTGTTTATTAAACTCGTTCTCCTATGTTCAATTTGGTATAATTCCATTCCTTAGATCCTAGTTATGGCTAACCGAAAAGTATTTTAAATTTCATTTAGCATGGTAGAAGGGGAGTGCTATAATATGTGGGTGGCCTCTCAGGCTGGGTGCGCCCGATTTCGGTTTGACTGGAGGTGCGCCCGATGGAGGGCTAATAAAAACATTATGTAATCAATCCTGAAATCAATTTAAAATAAAAATAACTTTCTGATCAAATATTATATTATAACTAGCGTTGAGAAAACAATATCTACCTAAAAATAACGTCCGAAAAAAGCACACATATTTGCAATAAATAAAAATGTTTACATGCTCGTAGAAGATAAAATTACCACCACACCTTGTGTGCCGAAATGCGACAACTCTAAATTTACCTTTCACAAATAAATTATTCGGAGGGAAGGGAATCAATAGTGATATGTTCCACCATACATGGCGGTAAAGCAATTAATCCCATAGTTCATTTATTTTAAAGCTGCTCCATATAACGATGATGGGAGCGTCAATGAGCAAAAGTTTTCGATGCTATTTCAATCATGGTTCAAAGTGCACAATCTCTTCATCGCGGTTCACCTGTTGGCTAAACAAAAACTTTCATCGAAAATTGATTCTGTTTGATCCTTTTGTTTTCGATAGTGTAATTAAAGTGCATCCATGTACGCCATTTTATTATCATAGCTGCATCAGAATAAAAACCCAAAATGACGTTGCAATGACGACGAAAATTTTCGATCCCAATAAATGAAGGATATTTTGTCTGATGAATTGTGTAATTAAACAGTTGATATGTTTAGGAAACTTGTTATTTTAAGAGTTTTATAATTAAAGTTTCAATTGCTTTTTTTTCTAAGTTGGCATACTCTAGATGAAATCTAAGAGTATATTGTGTTTACCTTACCGTTTGTAACGCTAAGAAATAACGCTCGCACGGAGCCGCCAAGGGTACAGAAATATTTGTTGTCGCTCAAAAACCTCGATTCCGAGTGACCGTCTGTCCGTCTGTCTACAGCATAACTCTCGAAAGCTTTGAGCTATAGTGCTAAAAATTTTTGTGTGTCATTTTTAGCAAAAAAGTAACTTTAAGTTCGTGACTGCTCTACATCCCCCTACTCCTTCTACCCCCTCCCATACAAATTTCATGAAATTTCGAAATATTAAGAAATTTATTTTTCTTTGAAACTATTTAAGCTATCGATATGAAATTTAGGTCAAAGTGTTATGATATAAATTTCATTAATATCACAGAATATTGACCTGATCCCCTTGCTTTTTCTACCTCCTCCCATACAAATGGATAATTTTAAAAAATATATATTTTCGATTTTCATTGAAACTAGTAGAGCTGAAAAAACGAAATTTTGCCCAAAATTAATTCTACTACAATTGTAGTTAGTCTAAAAAGAATTATCAACTTTACCTCACTCCTTCTACCCCCGCCCATACAAATTTCACGAAATTTTGAAATTTAAATTAAATTATTTTTCTTCGAAACTGTTGAAGCTATCAACTTGATATTTTGTATAAAGTATACAAATAGAAATATGAATAACGTGAAAAACATTTGTTTTGATCTGTACACTCCTTTTACCCCCTCCCAGATAGATGTTTGGGCCTTAAGCTCAATCATAATTCTGTTATGTTTTTTTTTAAATGTCAATATATCCATATTGGTCCATGATGCCATCAACTTGTTCAAGATTTCCAGTAATATTACCCACCATACAGCCCCAAACCATTACTGACCCCACCATTTTTTACAGTGGGTGTAAGGTTTTGATGTTGAAGCTCAGTGTTTTTTTTCCGTCACACCATTTGCTTTCCGTCTGATCCAAATAAGTTAAATTTACTTTCATCTGTAAATAAAACCTAACAAAAACAATTTTAACTAGTTTTAGACAGTTTATATCCTTATATACCTTTTGCCAGAAGTACATGTCTTTTAGCACATATGTGCGTGCAAACTGTAAGCGTTTCTTACGGTTGATTACGCTAATAAATGGTTTTTTTTGGGACACTCTTCCATTGAAACCATGGTTTCTGAGAACTCTCCTAACTGTTTTCGGATTAACATCTATATTTAATCGATTTTTTACCATATCGGCTAATTTCGGACCGCTAATGGGAGGATTTTTCTTAACCTCTTGCAAAATAAACGCTTCATCTCACTTTGAAAACGTTTTTTTCTGGCTCATTTTCTTTGTGACCTAGGTTTTTGGAAATTTTTGCTTTTTATTCCTTTTTTTAGACTAAGTAACAGCAAAAATAAAAACAAGCTCTTGAGAGGAATATTAACTTCAAGTAATAAAAGTACATGAAAATATTTTTAATCTGATTTGTTTTTCAATCCATTTTTCTCTAATACTTTGTGGGGCAATAGGTGACTCTTTTTCTTTGTGACTCACTGTAAGTTCCAAAGCATAAAAGAAAAATTTCTAAATCAGGAAAATTTAAATCTTCAAAAGGCAATTGACATTGCAAGAGCTTCAGAACTTGCAAGAGAACAAACTCTTACACTGCAACAAGAAATAAATACAGAACCTTCATTTATTGGTGTAGTAAATACGCGTAAAAATAAATATCATAATTACAATACCAACACAAATCACCTTCAAAGTCAACGACAAGTAAATTCAAAGTACAGACCCAGCGGTAACGATTCCAAGCTCTTCGCTTACAAGCACTTAAGGAGGACTTTAATGAAGCACTATATATCGAAGCAGTTTGGGAGTCCATTATCACATATGAAGATAAAGTACTTTAAAATTGCTTCATAAAATGTAAGAACTATTGACTCCTCCCTCATATAAATGCAAAACGCTTTAGAAGCGCTCTAAAAGATGTTGGAGAGGATGAATTCATATAATTCGGGGAATTCCATTATTTGATTTTACGAAGAAAAAATTTTGCTCAGCTTCATTTCGAATTTCGTAATCGTGCGTGTCGGGTGTTTAAGTTAATTCAGGTTCGATATTTCGTTTTGTTATCTATTTTGTGTGTGATCAAACCATTCGAAAGGTGAGTCTTTTATTTTGCATGCTAGCCTACATATTCAAAATATTTTAATTTCAAATAACAGATGGAAAACAGGGTTGGGTCAGCAAAAGGCTTTTTAAACGCCTTGTATCAAAGGAAGTGAGCTCTTTACTATATAGAGCTGATCCCTTAAGACCAAATAATTCTTTTGATGATATGAAATACGTCTCTTCAAATGGGATTCCTGAAAATTGTAGTAAATTACCCACTCAACAGAGTGAGGACAGAAATTTTGGGGAAAGTTCAAGTGAAGTTCCACATCAAAATGATCTTGTTGTAATTCCAATTTTGCATCACTGTTTATAGCTAATGTATATATGTAATACAGTATACAAAAATACCACTTATATATTATATTCTTGCAGAAAAATGTTAGAAGGAGAAAACTTTGCCACTCCGGTATTTAGGTGCAATGCCTTTACATCGAGCCCTAAAAAGCAATGCGGTAATTGTACCAAATTATGTTCGATATTATTGTTATACCTATCACATTCTATAGTTGTTTCATATATGATTTCTATTTTTCAGAAGCAGAAAATCGCAACCTGAAGAACCAAATTTCCGGTTATAAGGAAATGAAAAATATCTTGCGTGCCCAAACAGAGTCTCTCGCAAAGCATTTCATATTATTGGAAAAAATTACGGACAAAGTTTTTCCAAACCAAATAAATTTAAATATATTTGCTTTGGAAACAATTGAAGATATCAAGGCGGCGGACGACACACTTGATGGACTCCCAACTAATGAAATAGTAATATTCAATTCAATTTAACATAACAATAAAAGAAATATATTTCAAACATTTCAGACTGCTTACATCAAATCAGTAATATGGTCAACCAAATTGAAGAAATGTATACCAATGATATTAAGCGAAAAGTTGATCCGTGAAGTTAATTGGGATGGCCAGCAAAAAAAATTCCTCTAAAAAAAAAACTGTTCGGAAAATATATTTATGGTAACGATATTATGACTCTACCCTCAAATATTTTTCATAATTGAACATTTTTATTTACAGATTCACTGAAGAAAAAAGATTTCAATTATGGGGACCACGAAAAAGAAATGAGGAGGGGTATTCGTCTCGAGAAAAATAAAATATATCGGGAAACATTCAATTCAACATGTATTTAATGGATTGGGCTGTTTGGAAGTGTCATTTACAAATTAATCCCAACATTAAACCGGTCATCGATTATCCAAGAAAAATACCATTTATTTCGCAAGCCGAATTAAAAACAGAACTTGAACATATGGAAAAATTAAACGTAATTATAAAGACTGATGAATCAAGTGAGTGGATGAATTCAATAGTTTTGGTCCGTAAACCCAATGGAAAATTAAGGTTATGTTTAGATCCTAGAAATTTGAATAAAGCCATACTCAGATTATCCGTTCCCTAAATTAGAGGAGTGTAGGTCTAAATTAACTGAAGCAAACGGTTCAAACGTCTACCTTTCGGTATAAACGCAGCTCCAGAGATATTTCACGCTGAAATGATAAAAAATTTCTCAGATAGTCCAAATGTTATAATTTACATTGATGATTTTCTAATATACGGTAGAACCAAGGAGGAACATGATAAGACTTTGAAGCTAGTAACAGAAAGATGTATAAATATAGGTCTAAAGTTTAATAGGTCCAAGTGTAACTTCGGTCTCAAAGAAATTAAATATATAGGACATATATTTAATGAAGAAGGGATGAAACCTGATCCGTCGAAAATAGAAGCTATCTGTGCCATAACTAAACGCAATAAGTTAGTAATCTTCAACGTTATTTTAGGAATGGCCAATTTATTAAAGATTTATCAACGAAAAATTTCAATTTACGAAACTTACTTCAAAAAGAGGTAATGTGGCATTGGTCAGAAGTTCATGAAAAAGAATTCACAAAATTAAAATCTTTATTGTCTAACACCCTTATTTTGACATATCTCGATCAAAACAAGGAAATAACATTATTAGTAGATGCATAAAAAAAACTCTGTTGGAGCAGTAATAATGCACAGTCCTAACCCTATTGCGTACGCATCTGCTACTTTGACTGAGTGCCAACAAAATTATGCACAAATAGAGAAAGACTTATTCGCAATATTGTTTGGTTGTACAAAATTTCATCAGTATATACCTATATATGGAAAACATGTAACAGTTGAAACAGATCTCAAACCTTTAGTACCATTTTTTCAAAAACCTCTATATAAAATACCACCCAGGTTGCAGCGCTTTATGCTTGGCTTACAACGTCATTTACAAACCAGGAAAATATCTTTTCATTGCTGACACGCTATCACTAGCAGCTTTACTTAATGAAACCTTAACTGACCTTACCATGCATTGCAATATGCTTTTATCAAACTTATCTGTTTCTGAAGAAAAATCAAAGAAATAAAAGACCTTAGCCGCCATGATGAAGCATTAGTACAGGTATAACAATATATTTCAAATGGTTGGCCCAATGATAAAAAATTTATAAACACACTGGCAGCCCCTTATTCTAGTATTCGAAATGATCTTCATGTAATTGATGGGCTCCTATTTAAGAATGATTGTCTAATTATTCCACAAGTAATGCGACAAAACATACTTTCGCTAATTCACGAAGGTCATATGGGTATAGAGAGATGTAAAAATATGGCCAAGAGTCTGGATAAATGGCCTAACATTAACCAAGATATTACAAACACTGTGGAAAATTGTGAAGCATGCATATGAAACAGGTGATCCAATCAAAAGGAACCACTAATGCCACACGAAACAGTTAATGTCCCCTGGTACAAAGTAGGAGTAGACTTCTTCGAATTCAATAAAACTACTTATGTCCTGGTAGTAGACCATTATTCGAAATATATAGAAATCGCCGAACTAGCTAAAGGTTATTCCAGTAACTTAGGTACAACTCAATTCATTCTTTGCGAGGCATTGGATACCGTCAGTCTTGACAACAGATAATGACCCGCCATTCAATACAGAAAAATTTAAGTTTTTTTTGCAAGGAATGGTGCATCGACCACTTCACGTCTAGTCCATATTTAGCACGTTCAAATGATCTGGCCGAAAGATCAGTTCAAAAAATTAAAAAACTTTTAAGAAAGTGTCATGAAACAAAAAGCGATCCTTATACAGCTCTTTTACATTATATAACAACTCCTAAGGGTAGCATTCCTGTCAAAAAAAAAAAAAATAAATCTAGAATTGATGGTATAGCTACTTTTATAATTCCATTAGTGATGCGGTCGTCTCCTGGGCTAGAATTTTTGACAGGAATCTTTAACAAAGTTATACAGACTCAATCGATACCACAGCAATGGACAACGTCCAATATCATCCTCCTTCACAAAAAAGGGAACAGAAATGATATTGCGAACTACAGACCTATTAGTCTGATGGCGAATTTTTACAAAATATTCTCCAAAGTAGTCCTAACCAGAATATCTAATGTACGCGACGCAAATCAACCACGAGAACAAGCAGGTTTCAGAAGAACATATTCGACTATGGACCATATTCACACACTCCTGCAAGTTATAGAAAAATATACGGAATTTAACAAAAAAGTTTATATTGCATTTATTGACTACACGAAAGCTTTTGATACAGTTTAACATAATGCGATATGGAAAGCTCTAGAGGAACAGGGCGTAGAAAACGGTTACATATCCATTCTAAAACAAATTTATATGCACAGTACAGTAAGTGTAAAATTGGAAACTATAGGTCCGAAGTTTGAAGAGGGGAGTCCATCAGGGAGATCCAATATCACCGAAGCCCTTCATAGCTGTCCTTGGAAGCATTTTTTGAAAACTAAATTGGGACTCGCTCGGACTCCAAATAGATGGGGACAGACTAACGCATCTTCGGTTTGCAGATGATGTCGTTCTATTCGCCGAAAATCACTACGAACTTCAACATATGATTCAAAACTTAGCTGCAGAAAGTGGAAATGCTGGCCTTCTACTAAATGTTACGAAAACAAAGCTATTGACCAACGTGAAGAAGCCTTCCATTTTATTAAATGGGAAAGCAATCGAATACGTCGACGAATACGTGTATTTAGGTCGTGTAATCTCCATGAAAGATAATACAACGAAGGATGTTAACAGACGTATCTCTACGGCATGGAAGCGGTTTTGGTCTTTAAAGGACGTTTTGAAAAGTGAACTACCTGTCAGTTTAAAACGAAAGCTTCATGACAGCTGTATTCTTCCTGCACTAACATATGCTTCACAAACATGGGCATTAACGACTTCCAACACCGAAAAGCTCGAAGTCTGCCAATGTGCTATGGAAAGAGCAATGCTGGGCATCAATCGATCACACACCATTAGGAAACGAACCGGTATCATAAGCTGCAAGAGAAGAGCAAGATCTTTGAAGTGGAAGTGGGCCACATCGCAAGGTGCACAAACAATAGAAGGACGAAGTTAGTGACCGAATGGTATCCACGAGTTGAAAACAGGCCGAGAGGAAGACCGAAATTACGATGGGATGACGATATAATGCGGCTAGCCGGTAGGACGTGGATGAGATTGGTACGCGACAGAAATAAGTGGAAGACGATGGGGGAGGCCTTCGTCCAGCAAAGGACACGCCATACAACAAATTAAGAAAAAAAAAAGCATTGTGTAAAGTGATTTGGCGAAATACAGGCTATTTTATTTATTTTATTTATTTAAAGGTAGCATAAGCTCTCCTGCTCAGCTTCCAATTTCTCGTTCACTGAGAACAAAAATACCTACAGTCACAAAAACTTTTAAACCAAAAACTATAGACACAAATCTTCATCAAAAACTAGTAAATAAAAATTTAAATCGTTCAAAGTCATACTATAATCGTGGAACTAAAATTCTGAAACCGTATGAAGAAACTAACAAATTTATTTCAAAAAAGCTCCCAATGCGAACTGGCAGCCGGGTACAATTATTGAAAAATGTAAGGAACCACGGTCTTATTTAATACAAGACAACGTTGTTACAGGAATATTTAGATGCAATAGACAACACATAATAGAATCAACAAAAACTAGTGACAATGCTTCAAAAACATTGAATTCATCCTTAGATCAAAAAGAAAATGATGACAATATTGCGGCATCTACTCAATCCGCGAAGAAAATAAACGATAATGATGATGTATCTAAATTTTGTCGGTCTGGTAGACATCTAATACCTCCAGACAAATTCTCTTACCCTATAGATTATATTAAAAAATATTTTGTAAGAGACACAATTTTATTAAATTATAAATTTCTTTATTGTATAATTTTCACAAAAAAAAAAAATGAATTATATTTTATTTTAAACATTTTGTTAAAAATTTATGTATTGAATTCTTTCAAAATAATGAATTAATATTTGTAAAAGAAACAATCTTATAAAGGGAGATGTTGTATATCTTGTATACCACTCCAATTATATATGTTTTACTTATAAATGTATTTTAAGAGGGCAGTTCAATAAATGTAGTCAACGCGACAAGACCTATTTTACTTATAATATAGAACAAAACAATGTGAAGGTTAAAATAAAACATAACAGGGCTACGATTGCGCGTAAAACGCAATCTTAAGATACTCTAGATGAAATAGAATTTTTAGCGATTCCAAGAAATTTTGTATGGGGACTGTTAGAAGGGGTGATAGCATTGAGCTAATTTTTTCACAATCGTGCTAAAGTAGCTATACAAATATTTTATACAAAATGCTTACTCCGAAAATTGAATAGGAGCTGAGAAAATTAGTGTGTTAGATTTAATGAAAATGTGCAGTTTGTATGGGAGGTGGTAGAAAGGGTGGGAGGATTTTAGTGATTTTTTCAGAAATAACTAAGAATATCATAAAATTGACATCTCTTCAATTTTAGATTAGTAACATTCATACTTTTCAAGAAAATAGATTTTTTGTGAGGTTGTGAAACTTTGTCATATTGTATATTTTTTTCTGATCTTTGTGATAATGCTATTTAAGTATTTATTACAAAATGTGAGCTCGATAAATGTTTTATGTTCTGAGAAAATCGGCTTTGAGCATTTCACGAAAAAGTGTAGTTTGTATGGGAGGGGTTGGAAGGAGAGGGAGGACGCAAATAAGTTTTATATTGTAGATTGAAATCATTATGAAAGTAATATATCCCGAAATTCAGACTAATACATATTATACTTTTCGAGCAAATCCATTTATTGTCGAATTGCGAAATTGTATCATTTTGTATGGGAGGGAGTAGAAGGGGTGAAGCTAATCGTCTAATTTTTTGCCCTCACTAACAATCTTAAATAAATATTCGACGCACAATTTCAGACCGCTAAATCTTATACGCACTGAATAAATTGGCTTAGAGTAATTCATGCCAAGTACAGTTTGTATGGGAGGTGGCAGAAGGAGGAGGAGGACACGCATAATTTTTATACGGTAGATTTATATTGCCATAAAAGTAATATATTCCAAATTTCAGGCTAATAGCTTTTATACTTTTCGAGCAAATCCGATTATTGTCCAATTGCGCAATTGTGTCATTTTGTATGGCAGGGGGTAGAAGGGGTGGAGCGATTTGGCCCGTTCACGAGCTTGACCTTACTTTTTTGTCAAAAACGATGTGTACGAAACTTGAGCTTTCTAGCTCAACGCGTTCTCAAGCTAGAGAGCGAACAGACGGCCGGACAGACGGACGGACGGACAGCCGGTTTTGAGATTTTTGAGTGATAATATATTAACTTCTGTATCATTCATTTTTTTCTCCGAGCCTTATTTCTTGGCGTTACAAACCTTAGAGCAAACTTATAATACTCTCAGATTCCATCTAGAATATAAAAATAAGTTTATTTCTCTGCACTATAAACTCAGCACCTCTAATTCAACACAAAATAAGATGAATCTCAGTTTGTTTGAAGTATTTCAAAATTTCACCACGACAATCTAATGCACAAAATAATCAACGAATTTCCAACAAACCACTTAATAATAAAATATCACAGCGAATCACTAATTCACAGCCTCGAAATTACAGAACACATCGCTGTTTCAATTACTTTAGTATTCTCCTTCTGAACCATAACAACCTGACATCCTTAATAAGTAATAATCTCATTGTATTGATTGCCTTCATGTACCTTCCAAACACTTACATTCTACCTTCTCAGTGTTAACAATTTCCCGGATTATTCTAAAATTTCCCTCAACATACCCGCATTGCCAGCAATCATGATGTGTTTTCTCATGTAAAATGTATGACCCAGACAACGTCTTTAATGTCATAAATAATGTCCTACAAGACGTCCCTATTAAGCTGCTTATATCGTCCTCCATCGAGATCTTACGCTATGGCATTAAATCGAAATTTCGCAAGACGGTACCTTTTATGAAGACCACCCGGAGTGGTAAATTTACTAAAAAAAAAAAAAAATTTGCATAAATATTTCGTTCCAGATTTTCCAGTAATTTTCATTGATGGATTATTGATTTGCCAATATAAAATCAAGCTTGTATAGTTCGGAATTCTTGTACGACTAAGGCTTCATGAAAATATGCCTTTAACGATAAATCAATAGTCCAGAGCCCATATTGTTGTCAGAGCGCGGTAATATATCTTTCCATTCCGAATGATTATCACTTAGAAACAGAAGCCGGGCTGTGCTTCTCATATAAATTATTAGCGGAAGCGTATAAAGGCGGTTCGGATTTAATGCGAAATTCTTCGTGAGGGATGATCTCCTTTAATTTCCGAGCAACTCCTTGGTAATTTCCAACTACTTTATATGATACCACGTTTCCTGGGTAATTAGTTACGCGCACTGAATCGACTAACTAGAGCTCTCTGTATGGATCGAGATAAATCTATTTAATTGTTCGAGCCTTTTTTCCCTACGTAACACAATAATTTTTCGCAATACATTCGAAAAGGTACACGCGTATATGGTATAAGGCTGCTGCGATTCCGGTAAAATTCCAGGTAATAAAGTGAAATGGATTTCCTTTAATATCTTTCTTTTGAAGACATTAGGCTTCACTAATGACTTTGAGTGCGGTGAAAAATCGTCGGTGACTTTAAGATAACCGAAACGGGAATGGGCATAAATGACGTCGTAGATCAAAGAAGTTAATGAGATTTTTCTTATATGACCTGAGGGTCGTCTTGGATAAAATTTCTTTAATTTCCATCATGGATAATGAGACAGCCGCAGAATAACAATTTAATTGAATGTACTCGCATTAAATGCAAAAAAAAAAAAAAAAAATATTTTCAACAGCACAAAGAAAAATTATTTTCCTTTGAAAAGTCACGGTGTAAAAATTCAGGATCATATCGTTCTTTGTGTTCTCTATAATTGATTTAGTTCAAAAGTCTAAAAATTTGTGGTGGGCTGTTCTTTATTTTTGAATGTTGGGCATACTTTCGCACAAACCTCAGCTTCTCAATTTGCTATAGAAAACATCATAAATATTTGCAGGCTCTTGAAAATTTGTTAGTAGGATAGTCACGGTCGGTGCAAATGAAGCACGGCACGTTTGGTGGGCAGCAACATGAGCTCAACATGCCAGATATGCAATAGTTAGCACGTTAGCTCACTGATAGCGCTACTGGCAGTTTGTTAGGTAAACAGTATTGGAATTGTGCAAAAATTTGCTTACTTCGATGTACATACGTTGCATCGCCAATCTCTCTGCTACACAATTTCCTGTTAAAACTCCATACAAGGTGTAAACTGGAGCATCAGTCTTTAATTATCTTTGGGACTTCTTAATTTATCTGGCTTCGACGAAGCCGATATCTACCTGGAGTGTAATAATTCAGAGCATGTTTACAGATATTTGTCCTTGAATTCCTCAGAGTGTGACCGATCCAGTGTCACTTCTGCCTTTGAATCTTAATGCCTACTTTTATCTGAAAAGCTGTACTTAAAGTCCGTCGTTGGAGAAGATATCTAGCGAGAGTATCTCTAAAATGCTTTGTAGACATTGGTTCACGAAAGTTTGTTTCAAAATCTCGATTGGAAACGAAAAAATACGAAACTGAACTAAATAGCCTACGAAAAACGATGCAGAGAAAAGAACTTAGTTCCTAAATATTTCAAAATCGTGGGCACATGGGACAAACATCGTAGCCAAGCTATTTAGAAGAAAGCGAGTCGGCAGTTCTTGAGGAATGACATCAAAATCAAGAGAACTAAGCTGGATTACCTCAATAAAGAAGCTCTATTCCTTCACCTCTTCGTCGGTAAATATGACTCCGTCCCCTAAGAAGAATTCACATGAGAAATGGGAACAAAGTTAACTCAGAATATCAGATTCTTAATGAAAAAATTCAATGTTTGAATGTTATTATCCGAAATTTCTTAAAAAAACATAACAGGAGTACGATTGGGCATAAAGCCCAATCGTGCGATACTCTAGATGAAACAGAAATTTTTGTATCTTAAGAAATTTTGTAGGGGAAGTGGTAGAGGGGGTGACGACATTGAACTAATTTTTTCACATGGCGGTAAGGTTGCTATCAAAATGTTTTATACAAAATTTAGGATTTAAAAATTTAATAGGTACTGAGAAAATTAGTGTATTGGATGTAGTGAAGTAGTGCAGTTTGTATGGGAGGTGATAAAAGGAGGGGCGAGATTTTAATGACTTTTCAGAAATAACTATAAATATCATGCTTTTGACATATCTTAAATTGCAGATCAGTAGTATTCATACTTTTCATGAAAATCGACTTTTTATAAAGTTTTGAAATTGTGTAATTTTGTATGGGAGGGGGTAGAAGGGGTAAAGCTAATCGCCTAATTTTTTTTTGGTTTTACTAATAATTCGAAATAAATATTTAGTGCATAATTTCAGCTCGGTCAATTTTATACGCACTGAGTAAATTGGCTTAGAGCATTTCATGAAAAAGTGCAGTTTGTATGGGAGGTGGTGGAAGGAAGAGGAGGACTCAAATAATTTTTGTACAGTAGATTTAGACTATCATAAAAGTAATATATTCCAAATTTCAGATCAATAGCATTTATATTTTACGAGCAAATCTGTTTATTGTGAAATTACGAAATTGTGTCATTTTGTATGGGAGGGGGTAGAAGGGGTACAGCTAATCGTCTCATTTTTTTTGGTCTTAATATTAATTTTAAATAAATATTTTGTACACAATTTCAGCTTGATAACTATTATACGCACTGAGTAAATTGGTTTAGAGCATTTCATGAAAAAGTGCAGTTTGTATGGGAGGTGGTGGAAGGAGGGGGAAGACACAAATTATTTTTATAGAGTATATTGGAATCATAATAAAAGTATTACATTCCAAATTTCAGATCAGTGTCATTTGTACTTTTCAAGGAAATTCGTTTATTGTCAGATTGCGAAATTGAGTCATTTTGTATGGGAGGGGGTAGAAGGGGTGGAGCGATTTGACTTGTTCACGAACTTGACCTTACTTTTTTGTTAAAAACGACGTATACAAAATTTGAACTTTCTAGCTCAACGCGTTCTCAAGCTAGAGAGGACACGGACGGACAGACAGACGGACAGACAGACGGACAGACAGACGGACAGACGGACGGACGGACGGACGGACGGACATCCGGTTTTGAGATTTTTGAGTGATTATATGAACTTCTGTATCATTCATTTTTTTCTCCGTGCCTTATTTCTTGGCGTTACAAACTTTGTGGCAAACTTATAATACTCTCAGATTCCATCTAGAGTATAAAGAGCTCAAGCAATCATTCAAAAAAAGACGCTATGAATCCCTCATCGGAAGCATTTAATGAAATAATTAAAATAACTGGCACTGAGATTCGATCTAGCAAAAGATTCAATCTCATATTATAACGTTGAATATATCAAAGTTGATGATAAGGTTGAGGCTTGCGTGAAAAACTATGAGGGACTTTAGTCAGAAAAGAGTCCCACTTTTGACTATAGTCTAAGCTCCGAAGTTCACGAGCGCGTGAACTCGTTCTACACTACAAATGAAAACTCTCATATTCTGAACTTTTCCTCAGAATTCAGAGCTGATTCGATATCCAAACCTGAGGTACTGGAGTTTTTCCTGTCACAATGGTCGGCCATCATAGCGTGTAATAGAAAAAAATCGTTTGGTCAGAACCATACATCCATCGTTGGAAGTTTCACAAAAACTTGTAATAGCCCTCAATAATTGCGTGAACAATGGTTGTTACCCAACAGACTGGAAGACCGCTAAGCTGATATAGCTAGCCTAAGGCCCATCTCAATGTTGTCGAACTTAGGCAAAGTATTTTCTTCTCAGTAAACTGGAATGCTTTTGTAGGGATTTTATCCTGCTTTCGCAATTTGGATATGAAAAGGCGCATTCGACGCAAGATGCTAAACGAAATTATCCAAACCTTAGAATGAAACGGCGCACCATTGCATGCACCTTAGATCTTGGAAAGCACTCCATGGTGTCTGGTAAGTGCTTTGTCTATAATAATCATAAATAAATATATCAAATTGTCCAACTATTTTACTGAGAATCGTTGCAGATTTTCTCAGCAAAAAAATTTAATCAGGTTCAGGACTATATCCGTAAAAGTCGGTGTTGCACAGGGGTCAATTAATGTACCGAAACTATTTAACTTGTACTTGCATAATTTTCCAATGAGCATGCAATCACCATTATTCTTCAGGCAACATATTCCAACAAGTTTAATCTCTCTTTTGAAGCAACTTCTAAAGTCAAAGGAACTAGAAACTCTAACCATGGTACTAATGTACAAACATTAATTAGACCAGTTTTGACTTGGATGTCCATTTCGCCCATTGTTTACGAAGAGGTTCAGATTTTTGAAAAAAAGATCCAACGGTACAGTTTATTGAACTAGCGAAGACCTAACAAGAAGTATTATCGAAATGCCTTATACTTTGCTTGAACTACAACAATTCCTCTAATAGAATGTATGGTTGGTATCGCCAAAACTGCAATCAGTAGAGTAGCTAGACACTCTTATTCACTGGTTAGGGAAATTTACTTACAGACCAATTCTGATCCGGTTCTAGAGCACTAGTACTCTTCACCTATTGCATCAGTCAGTCAAAACTCAGAAAGAGTCCTCCAATCTATATTGATCAACCCAGCGAAACTTCATTTTTACTTCAAGACGACTAACAATATTTATCGTGGATAAAGTTAATTTTTACTTTTGAAAGAATTGCTTAAATTTATATAGTTTAGTTTAAATGCTTTTCTTTCGTTAAGTTTAGTTTTAAGATTTATCTATTTTTCTCGTTAACGACATAATGAGTAGGCCAGCACAGTAAGTTCTCTTTTTAATTTAGATGCATACATATCTTTTTTTTTTCATTATTGAATTGTCATGTAGTATTTAGTATTTAAATAACTTCTTTTTAATTTTACTATCACTATAAGAATTCCTTATTGCAATGAATTGCCATAAATCAGTTACAAATTTAAAAGATGGAAATCGATTTATCCTCTGGCTCATCATTTAGTGAAGGGACGAAACAAACATCGAAATCCCTACACTATAATAAAAATTACTCAAGAAATAGATAAATAAACTGCCAACAAGTCGGGCGAAACTTTATTATTCTTGGGACAAGTTACGGATGCGTGGAAAATCAATATGTAGGTTAGAGTGATTTGTGAAGACTAAGTGAAAGGGAGTTCTTCGGCAGGGCTGTAGTCAATTTAACAATATTTCATTCGTTTATGCAAGTTTGGTTTTTTATGAGGGAATGGGGGAGGGGTGATAGTAAGGGTGGGTGGATATTAATAGCTTGATTGCTTGAATCACGACCAATATTCTCTGTATAGAATGTTTTTCATAGATGAAGTTCCATGGAATTTTCAAAAAATTCGTTGTATTCTACATTCACGAAACCGAACATTTGAATGGGAAGGAGTAGAGCGGGTAAGGGAATCATAAAATTTGTGATGCAGTTTTATTTAATTTTTCTTGTAAGGTGCTTGTACAAAATTTCAATTTCGTAGCTTTTAATTTATTGGTTATTAGTTGATTTAATGAAATTGGTCGAAATAATACTTTTGTATGGGAGGTGGTAGAAGGGTAGGCGTGATCTCAAAACTTTTGACGCAATTTTGTTTCAATTGTTTTTAAAAGTTTTTCTGCAAAATTTCAAATTGATAGCTTTTAATAGTTAGGTGGTTTCTTGATAATGGTCGAAAAAATAATTTTGTAAGAGAGGGAGTAGAATTTTTAAAGTTTTTCGACCAAGGGGAGGGGGGGGGTCGGTTTATAACTATTATGGAACAAATTATTATTATTTTCTATTTACATTAAAAGAGTGTATCTACATGCAAAATTTAAACTTTATATTTTTCACCAGAGCCCTAAAAATATCCCTCAAAATTTTCGACATTTTTGCCTCCCAACTTAAAATTTTTATCAAAATTAACGACTATGTAGTTCTACAATTTTACAAATTTTCGATTTGATATCTGTACTCTGTTTCGAGATATAAGGTTTTGTAATTTTGAAAAGTGCGCAATTTTTGAAACGCTCCCCATTTTCCTCTACTACTTTTATTTCAATATGTTATATTTTTTTCGTATTTTCCTAGTATAGTTTAATATACGTTGTAAGTTTCAATTATATAGCATAACAGATAGTCGAGATATTAATTTTTAAGTGTTTTTTTTTTGTACCCCCCTGACCCTTCCCCTTACAATAATTAGCCTTTCTCTAAGCTGATTCCGGTGGAGCTATATGCCACTTTAATGGTCCCAAAATATGAATTTTTTACTATAAGCAATTTTGAAGATATAATCATTTGAAAATACAATTCGGCCGACAATTTGTTTTTACCCCCCCCCCCTTTTCGGACGCCAATGGACAAAAAAAATTAAATTACTTTTGAAGTTTGTCGCATAACCCTCTCTATATATCTACTGTTTTTCAACTTCCTATCTGCATTCGTGGTGGAGATATTAGCAAGTGTAGTTTTTGACTCTTTCCCTCTCCCCGCCTTCCCCTTTCACCTAACACCGTCCAAAATTTAGAAAATAGAGCTCACTTACCCAATCAACAAGTCACTTAAAAACGAACATTCTACTTTTAACGGTCTCAGAGATATGAGTCCATATGTACGGCGGACGGAGTACGGCGGATTTTTTTTTTTGCATTTTTAGACTAATTTTGTCATGAAACGCGAAAAAACAAAATTTCAGGGTAGCAAATTTTTTTTTCTCTGTCGATCACAATACTTTATTATTAGAATAATAAAGTAAAATTGATGTCAACTACCATTAAGCCCACGCTTTAAGCACAGCTTAATTATGGAGAATACATCAGCATTCTTAACTTCTCTTGCGAGACGCCAAATCGGTTCATTCATACCATAGATTGTCCGGTAAAAGCAAATCCGCAGCAATCTAGGCTGGCTGTGTAAAAATTGACCAACTACAAACTGCATCAATACAAAAAGTGTGAAAGGATCAACTAACCCTGTAAGAAGTTGACGAACAAAAACTACATCAGCTAACTCATGGGATTTTTATTTCCAAGGTTTACTCCTCTAGCGTCGTACTTTACAAAGGTCACCATGCACTTGCGAATCGCCTTAGGGATAAATCCTCTTGTAACCATCAATAGATTGAAATCTGCCTAAAACATAACAAGTCCAGATTACAAGAATACCAATGCTGTGATATGATACACCTAGCTGAACGATTAAATCCCCCGTACTACATCCGCCTCATAGAATGGATACGGAGCCGACAGCAAGCTATTCGGCTTTTTTCCCCCTTTGTAGATAGGATACAGAGCCGACAGCAAGTTGTTCGACTAATTCCCCTCTATCTGCAGATCTTTTGGCATTACCTAGTCTGCACCGCGAGGAGGCGATCTACATAATAGATCTGAAACTTATTAACGTTCAAACGAAGACTATTGTGGTGACACCAATTACTTAAATGAATCAAATCCTCCTGACGAAAATTGCCAGAGTTGAAACTAAGAGACCTAAAGATCTTAATGTTGTCTTTATAAATAAACACTTTCGAATATTTAAAAACAGAGGCAAAAAAGTGACAAAAGTGGCCCCAAATGACTTCCTTGAGGAACACCACAATGCACAGTAAATGGCTTAGAAGTACTATCACGAAAGAGAACTTGATAAGTTCTATTTAGTAGATATGGTTCAATCCAATTACTATACCATGTAAGAAAACCCAGCAAGTCCAGTCTCAACAATATAATGGAGTGGGGTAATTTATCCAAAACCTTACTAAAATCAGTACAAATACCATCCACCTGCTTACTTTCCTCAATGTCCACAATGGATTTATTTGTAAACTCCATCAGATTCGTGACTGTTGACCTAATCCGGACGAAACCATGTTGTTTACTCGAAATTAAGGATTTACAATGAAACGACATGCACTCATAAACAATAGACTCAAAAAGCTTTGGAATAGCTAACAGTTCAGCTAATGGCAGAATTTGCTCCATTATCATGTAGAAAAAAAAGCGTCAATAAAAAGTTTTGAATCTTGAATCTTGTCTGTCAGTTATAAACAATCTGAGAGTGGCACCAAAGACAATAAATAAAGTTCCTTATACACTTTGAGATACTCGAATTACATTGTATTCAACTAAGCTTCTCTCTAAGATCCTTGGAACCTATGAATCTTTTCGTTTTTAACCTTTCAACTTAACTGTCTTTTGTATGACTGCAGTTTCATTTAACATAATATTCGGCGCGTTTCTTCACTTAGAATACATTATATTACATAATTTCAGTTATCGAAATCCTTGTTATTTTTTTATTTCTATGCTTTAATGTTTTCATCCAAATTATGGCTGCACTTAGAAATTGCGAAGAATATGTGATAAAGGAGAGTAGTATATGCAATATCGCCTAAGTTCTATGACTAAGTCTCAAAAGTTCGTTTCACTGACGGATACTGCATCAGCATTAATAAGTGGTGTTGATGCACTGAAAAGTATTCTGTCTGCGCGTAGAGTGTATACGCTTAAAAACGATTTGAAAGAATATTTTTTTTTTTTGCTAAGAACTACCTCATTTGTCTGGTATAAATACGAGCATTTGAAGAAAGGCAAATCTTTCCGCATATTTAATAGCATAAGAACATTAAATTAAAACTATTTCAAGTCATAGTCCTTCGGATAATGCAATATCCTTCGTTATTTGTTTTTACTCTTTCTCATCTTTCATTTTTTCTTTAGAACAAATAAGGGCTTTGCTGCATAAGTAATGAAATAGAAAAGTTTTCTATTATCAAGCATTTTTGCATGACAAAAGTGCTGCTGAAAACTAAATGCAATCTTATTTCGAGTTTACACTTGCTTCTCGCTGTTACAATAGCGTTTTCAGCTTTTCCATAGCACATCCTGATAAACGTATACTGCTCTTGAATCGACTCTTGTAATTCATTTCAGGAAAAGCTGTTCGTTGTACAAAGCATTTGGTGCGGATTGCATTTTCCCTGATTTCGTCCTTTTTATCACGGTGTAGTAAGATAATGTTCTATGATAGCGAAACAAAAGACATCGTTTCTACTAGATTAATTTTCTTTTCTTTTGCCTTTTTGAGGTGGAGCGATAGAGAAGAGCGGAATGAAATGGTGAGAGCTATCCGTGATACAAGAGAAATCGCATTTTAATCTGTTCCGCGCTTTAGGTAGTCCGATATTAAAAACAAACAAAAGTTATTTTACAACTAGTTCGTATGATGCAGTTTAACTAACTACTCGCAGTTGTAGTAGCTAAGCCCATTAGACTTGCCTTCCTTTTGCCACAATATAAGAATAAAACGAACAAGTTCAGCCCAGCACTAGTACCTAAGGACAAGACACAAGATTGCATACAACAAAGCGCTTAAAAGGCGGAAAGCACATTATTTATTCATTAAAATGGATTTTGCATGAGCACTGCTTGACTGTGCACTGCAAGCGAGATGATGAAAGGACGAGAAGACGCATACAAATTATGGTAAACTATCGTACGAGGGTAGTTGCCTGCACTGATTTACCACACTGATTATGTTGACATAGTTATTAAAACGATGGCACCAATATTCTAAAGGCATTTTTCTATTTATAAGACCACATTCTTTTCAGGAAGAAAAGGATGTAATTATGTCGTTCAAGGATAAGCTAGTGCTTGAATGGAGACATCTCTATTTAACAACAACGGTTTTATTGTTTCGTTAAAACTGTTGAACACGTTTTATTTGTGTGTAATGTTAAGAAATAAGATTTAGTACAACGTTCAAGGATACGATACGCTACGAAACAAAGGATGATGCTACTTTGTTGCTGGTTACTATAATCCAATATGATTTTTTCTATAAGATAGTTTAAGTTGAGGTAATTTGAGGACTAGGCTACACCCTATCTCTGCAGTGTTGATGTCAGAGGTTTAATATAACTTTCCTATATGTAAGAACTAATCGGAAGGATCTTTAGTGCATTAGTATTCTTTATATTTTTTTCATCATGACACGGACTTTTATAATAATTTCGATCTTTGTAAAATATCTGGAAGAAAAGCAGGCAATATTCTCCTTTGGCACTGAAGATAGTCTTGTGGTTCAAACTATTCTGTGAAGAAGCATCTGGAAATGATTCGAAAATTGCTAACACGAATTTGACGGTCGACGTGGTCCAAGATTTTCACGCCTGGCTAAGACGAATAGTAATACATTGAGAAAATTGCTTCCAAACTCTCGTTCACATAATTTTTGATTACAAAACAGTGCAACCATTAAAATTTCGTTATTAACCGAAAAATGGTGAAATATGGTGAATTAGAGCGGAGAATACTTCGCGGAGAATGATCAAAGAAATCGATGAAAGACTTGTTTTATTTTTGGTAGCATGACATTTTCGTGAAGGAGCATAATATCGGTGAAGAGAGGCAAGAAGGAAATCAAGGATTGGGAAAGTTGAGATTAGTTTGGAAATATATCGGCTATGTTCAATGAGAAGATGGGTAAGCGAATCAAGGAGCTGACGTGAGGAGCCAGCGACGGTTCAAGTTGATTTGCCACCACGATCAATTTTATTATTAGCGCGCCTCTCAAAATAACTTTTCACCCTGCCGAGAGTCCATTTTCTGTCTTCCAGCTATGTTTGGTAGCTTATTCATAAATAAGGATTTGATGCAAAATTTGTACTCAAAGGTTCATCCTTTTTACTCTCCAAAACAACAAATTTCTTTAGTATCGTATATTTAGTACATTCCTATGCGACGCTGATTTCGTTACAGTTTCTGTATTGAATGTCCACAACAAACGCCACGAAATTCCGACAAAGCCACAAAAAGTTTGTCCTTCGAGAAAATTGTGTGACAACAGAGTTTAAATATGTGACACTTGGGATTGAATTTGCGACAATTTTGTCAGACATTTTTTGACAAAAAATATGGCAGAATTGAAGCGTAGATATGTTAACTATAAATTTAGAAACTGAATTTTTAAACATACTTTCGCAAAGAAATTTTGCGACAAATCCCTGAACTATGAGTTTTGAACCACTAAGGTGTGAAAAATTGTCGCATTTCAAAGTCATGACAAACTTTGAACACAGAGCGGATGATATTTTAATGAAAGTACAAAAGCCTAACAGTTGCAAGTATACAACGCTGAGGTAGCTCCTTATGCGAAACAATCTGAACTGAAATCTTACAATTTTTTTTTCTTCAATTACGAGTAAGTCACAAATTTGTTATGAAATGGTGAACACAAGATAGATGCCAACATCTGGTACAGCATTGAATGGCAAGTCAGGGCTGAGGTTGTGGAGGAAAATAGATTTATCCTCCGAGAAGACACCATCCTTGATGGAAAAAAAGAGGAGACGGTGGGGGTTCAGGTTGCCTACCGGTACATTCTTAATTCTATTTTGGGAAAATCCGTACCCGAACATCTTGTGAAGCAAATCCAAGGCACTTACCGTGCTGTGGAAGCATGGAAACCGAATGAGTCCTTCATTTCGTCACAGTTGCGCCCAACGTGGGGCTTAAGATTATACCGGTAGACAACGTGAACCCCTATCGTATTTCCATTTATTTCTCCCTTTCCTTTACATATTTCTAACAAGTGCTGAAGAATTTGTGCAAAGCGGTGAGAATCCCTGGATGTCGCAAGACATATGAGCCATGATTGGCGATCGAAAAAAAGCCAACACTTCCGACTTGAGATGGAACTACCGCGAAGCTCATATACAGCTTCAGAAGGCAGCTCGGCATGACAAGGGAAGGGCCATTGAAGATCTGATGAATAAGACGGAATTCGTGGCTTGCTTTGGGGATATGAGTTCGCTATTTAAAATTATGAAACAGTTGTTAGCAGAAATTTCACCGAAAATCACCTGGCGAGAGATGTCAACGGAACTCTTCTTAATATGAATTAACACAAATTGTGGCAATGGAAGGAATAATTCTCTGATATTTTATACATTTTGTCAGTGGAAGATATTCCAGAAAGAGAAGAATTGCCAAACTGCCAACCGCCACAACTCTTTATAAGGGACGATCCCCAGTAAGGAAGAAATAGTTCCCGCCGTTCGGTTAATGGCGTGGAAGAAAAATATAGACGAACAACCAAACCAACTCTTATAAGCAGACCCTCTTTACTAAGGTGTGGATTAAAGGAATATATACGCCAAATGAAAGCGGTACGTTATTGGGAAATCCCGAAGAAGGGTGACTATCGGGATTGTGACAATTGGCATGTTATATGCCTTCTTACTGCCATTTCAAAAATCATGGTTTAGATTTAGGTTTCGGTTGTAGGAGGGTGGTTTCGTAGAAACACAATGTACTACGGCCATCTAGTTGGACCCATTGCACTCCCCCTATTGATTATGAGATGGATGTCACTACTTTTGTTCTAGCCACTTGATTCGAATTACGAACCGTAGCAGGCTCGAATGTGTAACGCCTCTGAAGTAGTCTATTTCTGAGAAAAATCTAGAGCCCACGCAAAGGAGGCGACTATTGGAGGTTTGCGGACAGTGACAAAGATAATGTTCGATAGATTCTCCGTCTTCCTTGTAACCTCTGCAAAGGCTGTCGCTCGGGATCTGCATCATAAATGCATGCAGCTTTAGCAAGCAGTGAACTGGGATCAGGCCAACAATAGTTCGGACACTGTAGCGACTACGTTGTAACAGCTCAGCTGTGAAATTTTTGTTCGATTCTTCCCAAAAGGATTTGCCCATTCTACAGTTATCCAGCTGCTGCCACCCCACCAGAAAGAATCTAAAATAGTTTGTTTGAAGATCGTCTTTAGCACTGTTGTGCTACATCGACTGACTTCATAGTGGAGATCCTTACCGTACAAGCGTGTCTGTTGCTTCGTTGACCCGGTATCCAAATAAAAAATACTTCCGTTATATCCGTTAGGCAATTCAAATTTTGCCTTGAAATGGACACTAGTTTGAACGTGGTCCTGTAGGATTAGAGTGCTAGAAGTGCAGCCATACTGTTCGAGAAAATGTAAGAATTTCCGAGATTGTTTTGCATATCTAGAATAATTTTTGTGCACTCGTTAATGGCCAATACTTTCGCTTTGAACACAGTTGCGTGTTCTGAAAGATGAAGTGAAATGTGAATGTCGAGCTCCCTGGCCCTGGTTAGTTTTAGATCCGTCTGCATAGAGATGAAGACCTGTACAGGTGCTGATTATCGTGTTTTTTGTCCATTCGTTTCGAGAATCATGATTAATGTAAAGGCCCAGATACTCAGTAGATGGTTTCTGTCCGCTTTCTATCATTCAGTCCCCAATAATATCTGCCAATATTTGCCAATACAACCAGTATAACTGAAAAAAATATATACCAGCTTCTCCACTCGTTACGGTCGTTCTCACCCCTCTTCCTCTACCTTCCTAATCCCATTCCTTCCCTCCATGTCTGTGTTTGTGCATTGCACATAAAGGCCGAAATTGCCTATAACACAGATCATTCTGTAAAAAAAAGGTTTAGTGATGTTGTAAATAGGACTCTCGAAGTTTATCAGGCAGGCTTTCGTAAAGGATTGTCTTGTACAGACTATATGAATACTAAACGGATAATAGTGGAGCAGTCAGCCGAAATAAGGTGTTGCTTAGTGGATAGCGTGATAGCTTACAAGTCGTGAGGTCAAATACCGATCGACGCATAATTTCAGTGCAATACCTGCTTGGGTAGCCCTGACCAGTTCAATCTACGAAAAATGAAAAATTCGCAGATAGAGGGTTGTTCAAAGGACTAAGAACCCTTCCACAATAAATAATGAAAACATCAAGGCGCCTGAAGGTAAGAAGGCCAAGGACTGATTTGGACTGTGGTGTGATTAGATTAGTCAGCCGAAATAGGTTTTCCTCTACATCTCATGTTTGTAAACTTCGAGAAGGCTTTCGACAGCGTTAAGCAAAATTGTATATGGAACGCTTGGCGTAGGAGAGGTATTCCAGAGAAAGTCATTGCAATAATTAAAGAATCGTACGAAGATGCAGGATGTCGCATCTTGCATTTGTCCGAGAGCTTGCTTGTGTGAACGGGTATCAGAGAAGGCTGTATATTATCACCAGCCTGTTTTTTTTGGTGATAAATGCTTCCTTGAAAGCTGCACTGGAAGGTAAGAAGGATAAAGGTCTTCGTTGGGGACAGTCTCAGTAACATCTTAATTCACCTTGATTATGCTCATTACGGGTGTTTGCTTGCACATAACCGTTCGGACTTAGAGCCAGATATTTGTTTGATTCTAAATATATAGAGATAAATTTTAGGCTATATATGCTAAATTATTTGACACTGCACTCTCAAGTATACGAGAGCAGTCCCAGAAGAACCCAATCTAACAAAGGAAAAATTTGGGAAAAAATATCTTCAATTATAACCTTCAGCATTTCAAAAATAATGTTCACCGCCATTTCCGTCTCTCTCCTTCAAAATTCCCATAAGACTACTAAATTTCATCCTCTTCACATACGGACATAACTGTGCATTGCTCCTCCTAAGTTATGCTCGTACTAAGTTAGTTCTCTACATAGTCTAATTTTAGCTCGGTATAATCTCTTCAGCGATGTTCAATAGTTTCGATATCCTGTTTAAAGTGAGAATCGTCAAGCTCTTAAAAACAGCCATCAGCTATAGACTCCACCTCTTCATTGTTGGCAAATATTCTACCACCAAGCCGTTTTTTTCAAATTTGGAAACAGTAAATAATCCGAGGGCAATTGCGACTACTAATATGTAAACTGTAGTATTATCTTCATCTTCTACTTCTACAATGCCGCTACAGCCCAAATCGGACCTTGGCATCCTGATATTCAGGTTCCTTAACATTTTTCTTTACTTATTGTGGAAGGGCTGTTAGCCCTTCGCACAACCCTCTTTCTACGAATTTATTCATTTTCGTAGATTGAGGTGACCAAGGTATATCCAAGCAGGCAATGTGCTGGAATTATGTATTGCGGCGACCGGGATTTGAACTCATGACCTTCGCATTACAAGACCAACACGCTACCTACTAGGCTACACCCTAGCATTGTCTTCATGAACACTATTTTTTGCCAAATGCGACCGTTTTTTCTTGATTTGATCACTTAAATGCTGCAATAAGTTAGCATAATATTCGCCGTTGATTATTTTGCCTTACTGATAATTAATGAAAATTTTTCCACAGGCAACCCGAAAAACTGACGCCGTAACTTTGTATGTAGTTGGAACTATCTTCACCCATTTTTGGAGCCGATTTTCTCCTGTTTTAACTTTCATTCATCTCAGGTGTGAAGTGATGGACCTTTGTTTCATCAATGGCTATGAATCGACGCAGAACCCCGGCTTTATTGCAGTGAACTTAGCTAAACACTCGATTGAAACATCCCCACGGCGCTGTTTTTCTTCCATTATAAGTAATCGGAGCAGCTATCTTGCGAACAGTTCGCTCATGCCAAATTTTTAGTCAATATGCGATATACAGGACTTTTTAAAATGCCATGGTTGCTAGTTCGCGCAGTTTCAGTCGACGGTCATCCAATACCATTTTGTGAATTTTTCACCATTTCAGTCGTAGTCATATCATTTAGCCGACCATGCGATCGTCTCGGCAGCTTCAAGGGCTCATTTAAACTCTGGCTCCCAAGAAGCGGACTCCTCCAGAGTAGTATCTAGCTTCGCTTTGATATTCGTTGGACTGAGGCCTTTCAAATGAAAATATTTGATCGCATAACGAAATTTTTCCATGATTACAAATTCACTGAGAGCTGTCGCTATTCATGGCTGCCAAACAAATTCAAACGTAACGTTGACAAACTTCAAAATTAAGCTTTTTATGGTTAGTATCTATACGTCAGGGCTGGGTACTTCTGGGATAGCCAACGTATTTCGCACCTTTTGCATACTTTATGTATCATCAATTAGAGTCAATCTATTTATTATGTTTTTAATGTTTCCAAAATTGTTCGCATGGAACAGAACGACGTTTCACAGTATAATAACTCAGAGATCAGTCACGTATTTCTTTCATAAAATGCTTCCGTCTGAAACACTTTGGTCAGTATATTTTTTCAAAAAACTTCAAAAAGTTAATTGGGTGCATTTAAGAAAACTAATATCAAATGCTACCATAGCGTAAAGTAAATCCGCAAGAAAATTAATCCTGATTGAAGATGATGTACCTATCTTGTTGATTGTAAAAATATTTTCACTCCGAAATCGAAATCCATTAGAAATTATAATAAATAATGAATTAAATTAAATCTCGAGGAAATTAATATTGAAGATTAATTCTTGGAGTAGAGCTATAAAATTATATTACCTGATTCCAGTTTAGTCCAGAAGTAACGACATGATGATTGCCTTAGTTTTTTTTAGAAAATATTCAAACATGTAACGAATTTTCGTCAAAATATGCCAAAACATGCACTAAAGGATAAATCTGTTAAAAATGTCTTCTTCTTCAGTGGCACGACAACCCAAATCGGGCCTTGGCCTCTTGATTTTCAGGTTCCTTAACATTTTCATTACTTATTGTGGAAGGGTTGTTAGCCTTTCGCATAACCCTCAATCTGCGAATTTTTTATTTTCGTAAATTGAGGTAGCTAAGGTACATCCAACCAAACAGTGTGCTGGAATTATGCTTTGACCGGGATTTGAACTCACGACCTTCGCATTGTAAACCAACACGCTACCCATTAGGCTACACCCTAGCTGTTAAAAATTTAGATTCATCAACAAATATTCAAAAATATGCAAAATAAAATTGTTAACATAGCTTTGAAAAATACTATTTCCGATTTATATTTTATCAATATTGTTCTCAGCTAGAAGCTAACAAATAAAATGTTAAGGAATCTGAAGGTCAGAAGGCCAAAGCCTGATTTGGGCTGTGGCGCTATTGAACGAAAGACGCATACAAATCCGGACTCTACTCATAATTTATCCTTGTTAGTGAAAGATCTTAATTGCGTCTCGCATGTAAAGAATTCTCGATTTCCCGAAATACCCTCGCATCGAATTCTCGCAACATTGTGTTTTTCCCTTAATATGAAACTAATTCGACACCTCTTACGAGTTTCGCAATCAATTACGCATCGCACTCTCGCATCAAAGCTAACACGCCCCAATTTAATGCTCCTCTCCTTTTGCAAGATTGCGATTCTCAAGTTACGGATTACTACTCACTTAATTCGCTTATTATTTTGCTTCCCATAAGCGCGTGTACGATTAATTTTAGTAAGTAATCCGACACGCGCACTTGCACGTTACAATTAAGTCATCAGAAACTAGAAACCTAAGTACGACAATTTTGTGCCAAGAATTAGTAAAAGCTAGAATTTAAGTTAGTTGTAGTCGAACCAAATTTTATTTGAAGAAACTTGTGTTTAATTTTTTATAGTTTTCATAACTTCAATGTACAACAGCCTTAACACAATAGTTAGCCATCCCCAAAATTAATTATGAAATCTGAGAGTATATTGTGTTTGCCTTACCGTTTGTAACGCTAAGAAATAACGCTCGCATAGAGCCGCCAAGGGTACAGAAATATTTGTTGTCGCTCAAAAACTTCGATTCCGAGTTGCTGTCTGTCCGTCTGTCCGTCTGTCTACAGCATAACTCTCGAACGCTTTGAGCTATCGTGTTGAAATTTTTTGTGTGTCATTTTCAGCAAAAAAGTAACTTTAAGTTTGTGAACGGGCCACATCCCCCCACTCCTTCTAACCCCTCCCAAACAAATTTCACGAAATTCCGAAATTTTCAAAAATTGATTTGTCTTTGAAACTATTTAAGCTATCGTTTGAAATTTGGGTTAAAGTATTAAAAAATAGATGTCATTAATATGACTGAATATTGATCTGATCCCGTCACTCCGTCTACCCCCTCCCATACAAATGCATAATTTTGAAAAATGCAGTTTTTCGATTTTCATTGAAATTAGCAAAGTTATAAAAACGAATTTTTGCCAAAATTAATTTTATTATAATTCCAATCAGCATTGAAAAAATTATTAACTTCACTTCACTCCTTCTACCCCCTTCCATACAAATTTCACGAAATTTTGAATTTTGAATTAAATTATTTTTCTTCGAAACTGTTAAAGCTATCAACTTGATATTTTGCATACAGTATAAAAATAGAAATATCAATAACGAGAAAAAAATGTGTTTTGATCCGTACACTCCTTCTACCCCCTCCCATACAAATGTATAATTTTTGTTAAGTGCATTATATCGATTTCCACTAAAACTAGAAAAAGTATAAACTTCAAATTTTTCCAGAATTTGTTTTTTAATAATTGCAATAAATGCTAAAAAAAATTATCAGCTCCTTTTCACTCCTTCTACCTCCTCCCATACAAATATCTGTATTATAAATTCAAGAAAAGCATTTCTCCTTCGAATACATTAGAACTATCGAATTTGAAATTCAATCAAAGCGTGGTGATAAGGGTGATGATAAGCAGTTTCAAAATCATTTTAAACGCTCCACTTCCTCTGCCACCTCCCATACAAATGCCTCAATTTCAGGAAAACTATGTCCAATTGAAAATAATGCAAGCTCCAAACCATAAATTCAGCACGAAATATTTTGCATACCACATTAGGTGTCATATCCAAAAATTATAAACCTTCCTCCTCTGCTTCTACCACCTCCCATACAAAAGCTACTATTAATTACTTAAAAGAATTGGATTGACATATTTTCCGGTACATTGAACTCTTTCTCATTTCATCTAGAGTATCATATGATTGGGCATTACGCCCAATCATAATTCCTTTATGTTTTTTTTTATTAAATTGTTCCAATTGGTCTTAAAAAATTGATCAACCAATTTTCAACAATTAAATTCTCCAATCGCCAATAATTAAAGAGCATTTTAGTTTAAAAAAAAGCCTATGGTGCAAAATCGACTGCAGCTCAATAATGCACATGTCCAGGACAAAATTTTCAGTACAAATCAATAAAAATTGTTTGAAACAGTAATACCTGCAGCAGACCACCATTATTATTGCTTTACTCGACATAAAAACAATTAAAATCCTTAGAATTGTAAAACGACAGCAACAAAATGTAATAGTAAATCGGCTTCTGTCAATAATTTATTATCGAACGGCATCATTTAGCCTTCTTTCTCTTCCTTCCTAGCTCTGTTGGGCTTCTCTACAGCAAATAGTCGATTAGGGGTGCAGCTGAAGTTAGTATAGGTCGCGAATAGAGACCTGCATGACATAAATTTTCGTACCACCCCGTATAAAGCAACAGCGCAATGCAATGCCATCCCTGAACGTAGGACCGTCTTCTGCAACTATGTCGAGTAATCCACCAGTAATAATGCTTCCTACCGTATTTTAGCATTGTTTGCAAAAAAAAAACAAGAATCAAACGATATTCAAAAGGAACTTAAATTCTAATGACATCTGATCATGAAATCCGTTTGACTGCAAAATTCACGGATTATTTAACTAAATATACTTTCTAAGGAAACCGCTGAACATGCAAACGGATGTACGTACTTCCGTTTCGAAGAACTTCGCTTTCGGCCGAGTCGGTACTTAATACGTAATTGAGACTTTGCGTTCTAACAGGTGTTAGAAAGCCCATATAAATGTATGCCATGAAACCCATATAGTTTACTCTTCACTCCAGAAGTGTGTACACAATTGTTTACATAGTGGTTAAGTTTCAAGGGTTCGTTTAATCGCGTAGGAAGAAATTATAAGATCTTTAATTGGAAGAGTGCATATCAAATTTGAAAATTGAGTTATTTTCTTCTGAATAATTGCGATAATACATCAGAAAACTTAGCTTATGTAACAATCAATACCTGCGGATCGACTAGTGATTTCTTTTGCAAATTTCATCCACCCTAAGATAAATTTGTCCTTCATAATGTTTGTTCATGACTTCTTAGTTAAGCATTACAAACCGCGCACAGTTTTTGATGTTAGGAACGTTCCAAAAACATAACAGAATTCTGATTGGATGTAAAGCGTAAATGATACTCTAGATGAAATAGCAATAGCTTATTATATCTGCAAATATGTCATCTCAAATTCTTTCGAATAGTAAATAGTGACTTTTGTATGGGAGGTGGTAAAAGCAGAGGGGTAGGTTTGTAATTTGTGTTTACAACACCGAACGTACTATATAAAATGTGCTAGAATTATGCGGCGACCGGGATTTGAACTCACGATTTTCGCATTGTAGACCAACACGCTACCTACTAAGCTAAATCGATTAAATGCATTTACCAAAATCATTCATTTGTATGGGAGGGGATAGAAGGAGTTTTCGAATAAGAAAAAAATATTTCTGTATCCTTGGCAACTCTGTGCGAGCGTTACAAACGGTAAGGTAAACACAATTTACTCTCAGATTTCATCTAGAGGAAGGAATGTCGACACTTTTTATACTCTAGATGGAGTCTGCAAGTATTGTAAGCTGCTCTAAAGTTTATGACTCCAAGAAATAGTGCTCGCATTGAAGTGCCAAGACTACGAAAATATTTGTTGTCGCTCAAAAATCTCAAAGCCAGATGTTCGTCCGTCAGTCCGTCTGTTCGTTCTCTAGCTTGAGAACGAGTTGAGCCAGAAAGTTCAAATTTCGTACACGTCGTTCTTGGCGAATAAGTCAAGTTCGTGCATGGGCTAAGTCGCTCCACTCCTTCTCATCATCACCAATGGCACGACAGCTCAAATCGGGCCCTGGCCTCCTGAAGTCGTCGCCTCCAAACGTCTCGATCCAAAGACCGCGTCCTCCAGCTGCTAATTTTTAAAATGGCTTTGCTGTCTTCATCAACCTTCCCATCGCTTACGTGGCTTTCCTACTGGCCGGTTACCACTCGTTTTGCCTTTAAGAGCACGTTTGGGGATTCTTCTGTCTTCCATTCGCTCTACATGGCCAGCCCACTGTAGTTTACGTAGCTTGATGAACGTTGAAGCTTCTGGCTCGTCGTAGAGTTGATACAACTCATGGTTGTATCTTATTCGCCATTCCGTTCCTTCCTTCACAGGTCCCAAAATTTTTCGGAGGATCTTTCTTTCGAATGCGTTAACTGCTTTTTCGGAAGTTCGCCTTAATGTCCACGTCTCGCTGCCATAACAGAGCACAGGTCGTATAACAGTTTTATAAATCCGTAGCTTATTGTTCCTGTGCACTTTCTTGGATTTCATTATTGGAAGTACCGAATAATACGTCTTATTTGCAAGTATTATCCGTCGTTTGATTTCGTCTGTTTTATTACCGTCCTTTGCTAGATTAGCCCCAAGATATATGAAGTTGTCCACACTCTCCAAATTATATTCCTCAATTGTTATGTTTTGTCTGATTGGCGTTCTCCTTCTTGTTTGCGTCATAACTTTTGTTTTGCTTTCATTAATGCGCAACCCGACTTCTTTTGCGGCGGAGTCAAGATTGACAAATACCTCCTTAGCACTAAGGAAGGATCTTGCTAGAATGTTAATGTCGTCAGCGTATGCTACTAGTTGGGTGGATTTGAATAGTAGTGTCCCGTTGGAGTCGACTGGGATTTTTCGGACGACATACTCTAGTACCAAGTTGAAAAGCATAGGGGCTAGACCATCTCCTTGGTTTAAACCACATTCCGTTCGAAAGCTGGTTGTGGAATCGGTTTGTATTCTCACTTGGGATTCAGTGTTCGTCATTGTGAGTCTTGTTAGTCGGACTAGTTTTGGAGGAATTCCAAAATCAAGCATGATTTGATAGAGTACGCGATTTGGTGCACGTCTGTGTTATATTCCCAGCATTTCTCACTCTCACTGAGAATATCTGGTCTGTTGTAGATCGTCCGGTTCTGAATCCACCTTGGTATTCGCCAATTATTTGATTAGTATAGGGCTTAAGACGACGTTCAATTATTTTTCTCAGTATTTTATAGGACGTACACAACAATGATATACCTCTGTAGTTCTCACAGCAGAGTTTGTCTCCTTTCTTGTAAATTGGACATATAATACTTTTTCGCCAATCGTCGGGTATGATTTCCTCTGTCCAAATTTTGCATATCATGTTGTGCAGTATTTCAGCGACACAATTTCCACCGTTTTTCAGAAGTTCAACAGGTATTTCGTCAATTCCTGGTGCTTTGTTTAGTTTTTGGTCACATAGGGCTGCTTTGATTTCAGTAAGCGTGGGTAGTGTCGATGATGGTTCATCTTCGTCAGTTGATGCTTCAATTGAAATGTTGTCTGTTGTGATCGGTGCTAATGGAGTGGGATTCAAAAGATGTTCAAAGTATGAAGCCCATCTCCTTTTGATTTCTTCTGTTTCGCTGATGATATTGCTCTCTACGTCTTTACAGAGACTGGTTTTTGGCTTATATCCCTTTTTTAAGTCTTTTAGTATTGCGTATGCGTCCCGCGTTTTATTTTTTCACATATCGTCGTCCATTTTTTGTATTTTGTCATAATGGTACTTTCTTTGTTTTCGTCTGCAGGTCTTTTTTTCCCATATCGCCTAAGCTCGTCATATCTTTCTTTTTTGGCTCGTGTTGGTCGTTCAGAAAAAATTTTGTAAGCCTCGTTTTTTCTATCTATTGCGTCATGACATTCTTGGTCGAACCAATCATTATTTTTTCGCCGTGCTTGATATCCTAATACCTCTTCTGCGGAGGATTTGATGCCGTCTCGTATTTTCATCCACGCATTCTCTACTGGCATATTTTGTATATTTTCATATATTGGTGTCAGGTGTTTATTACATGCTAACATGTAAGCCTGCGCCACCGTTTCATCGTTAAGCTTGTCGACATTGAATTTGCGAGCTGTACTCGTTTTCGAATATCCCCGAGAAGCTATTCTGCATCGGTACTTAGCTCTAACTCGATAGTGATCAGAGTCACAATTTGCACCGCGGAGAGTTCGTACATCAAGTATGCTGGAAGCAGCCCTTTTCTCAATTAGAACGTGGTCTATTTGGTTGAAGGTGTGACCATCTGGTGATGCCCACGTTCGTTTGTAAATATCGCGATGTGGGAAGCACGTAGAGCTTACTATGATATTTTTGCTGCTTGCGAAATAAATAAAACGTTGGCCATTGTCGTTGGTTATGTCATGGAGACTGTGCCCTCCTGTTGTTCCTCTATGAGCCTCCTTCTTTCCGACTTTTGCATTAAAATCCCCTAAGACAATTTTTAGGTCATTCGAGGGCAGTGAGTCATAGGTTGTCTCTAGGGTGGCATAAAATTCGTTTTTAGTTATATCGTCCTTGTCTTCTGTTGGCGCGTGAGCGTTGATCAACCAAGTGTTGAAAAATTTAGTCTTTAGGCTTTATTCGGATTGCACACAATCTTTCACTTACTGGTCTAAAGCTCGTGACCTGCTGTTTAAATTTTTTGTCAACGACAAAAGCGACTCCAAACTCTCTGCTTCCCGACAATTTTCCATTTGGATAGATTGTGTTTGATCTTATGTCCATGATTTCGCTACCGAGCCATTTCGTTTCTTGGATGGCAGTTATGTTGATGTTTTGTTTTGCCACTTCTTCAACAAACTCTTTCAGAGCTCCTGTCCTAAATAAGGATCGAACATTCCAAGATCCAATAGAGTAGTCCATTTTTCGTTTGCGGGGTCGTTGCCGTTGAGTCCATCCTTTCCGAGGCTGTTTTCAGGTTTTTGGACAGTGTTCGTTTTCCGGTGATGCGTTGTCGGCGCCTCGCCCAACCCCCGACCTGGAGGACCAGTCCTACTTATTTATTACACCCTAGTAGAAAAAGAGTGGGAGTTTTGAGCTAAATATGACATGCTGGAGTTCTTACAGCTATGTTGCGAGTCCAACTATGTCATACTTTTTGCCTACTTCCTGAGACGCACTGGTGTTACTGGCCATTCAGGTTAACTCCATGTTCTCTCCTCCTTTCTCAAACTGGGCTTGGGACCGTCTATGGCGGAGCGGAGGAGCTCTAAAGTTTATAACGCCAAGAAATAGTGCTCGCACTGAGGTGCCAAGAGTACAAAAATATTTTTGTCGCTCAAAAATCTCAAAACCAGATGTCCGTCCGTCAGTCCGTCTGTGCGTTATCTAGCTTGAGAACGAGTTAAGCTAGAAATTTGAAATTTCGTACACGTCATTCTTGGCGAAAACGTCAAGTTCGTGAATGGGCGAAGTCGCTCCACTTCTTCTACCTCCTCCTAAAATCACGAAATTTCGCAATTTGGCAATAAACGGATTTGCTTGCAAAGTATAAAAGCTATTAATCTGATATTTGGATTATATTAGTTTCATGATAATTTAAATTTACCGTATAAAAATTATTTGAGTCCTCCCCATCCTTTCACCACCTCCCATACAAACTGCACTCTTTCATGAAATACTCTAAACCATTTTACTCAGTACATATAAAATTTATCGAGCTGAAATTGTGCAACACATATTTATTTAGAATTCTTAGTAAGACATCAAAAAAATTAAATGATTAGCTTCACTTCTTCTACCCACTCCTATACAAAATTACTCATTTTCAATCATTTACATTAATAAAATTTCCTTGGAAACTATAAAAGCTAACAATTTGATATTTAGAAAATATTCTTTTTTACACGGAAAAAAATGTGCATAGCATAATTTCCTAATCAACATAGGTGGAGTTTTTAAGGTAAAAAGCTCCATAGCCATGGCATATTTAACGATTTTATAAGGTTAGTTTTGCTCTATATTATGGTAAAGTGATATTTTACTATGCATGCAGTCCTTTCTCCCTGTTTATTGGCTGCTTTTTCAGCTATGTGCAAAGACATTTAGTTTTATGCTGTTTTAGCCTTATACATAACTAATATTCCATTTTGCTACGGTAGCATGTATGTTGCATTTAAAAGTTAGATTAGCAAATCAAATGGGTGAATTACTAAAATGTTTAGGAGTACTGACTGGCATCATTCCGTACTCCTTTCGTATGAAAAAATTTCTTGGTACATAGTTCGTACGTTTGTTATGTTCGACATGTTATAACTCAAATGTCTTCCGAAGAAGAGTTTGCTTGGGTATGGCTTAGAGGGTACCGTGTCTGCAATGCGAGGGTCGGGAGTTCAATTCCCGGCCGACTTCAATCTGCGAACATGAAAATTTGTGAATAGAGGTTTGTGCAAAGAGCTAACGACCCTTTCATAATAACGAATAAATGTTAAAAAAAACCTGATTTGGGCTGCAGTGCCATTGGAGACGAAGAAGAAGAGTTTGCATTTGCCCACCTAACTAAAATTAATAATTAAAATTGACGTTATTTTAGTTGATCGTACGATGATTTTCTTTGATGAACAACTTCATACAATGGAGTTTTACCAAAATAAATAGCAGTACTACCTATTCATTTGGTCAATTTCATTCACCTATGTATTATAGTAAATATTCCTTTTTACATTACTACTACAAAAAGAGCCATTTTTATAGTTAAAAAAACGGCAAAACCAGCTATATTTTTTTTCCGTGTATCATAAATGTGATGTATGTTATAAAAAATATTAGAATTCCCCCATACCTTCCACCACCTCCTATATAAACTGCACTTTTTCTTAGTAAGTGTAACATTTGGTGAGGTCAAATTTTGGGCTAAATACTAAATTAGCACTAGTTAATATCGGAAAAAAAAAACTGATTAGCATCACTGCTTCAACAACCTATCGTACAACATAACACAATTTTTCAAATTAAAAAAAAATCAATTTTCTTGAAAAATATGAATGTTACTAGTCTCAACTTTGAGAAATGTCAATTTCATAAGAATCATAGTTATCCCTGAAGAAATCACTAAAAACCATCCACCTCCCATTTGTGCAGATTTTCAATTTCGCTAAATCTAATGCACTAATTTTCTCAGTACCTATTCAATTTTTGAAGCTTGAATTTTGTATAGAACATTTTTATAGCTACTCAATCATCATGTTAGAAAAATTATTCTAATGCTGTCACCTCTTCTACCACTCCCCATACAAAATTTTTCATGATCACAAAAATTTATATTTAAGCTAGAGTATCGTACGAATGCGATTTACGTGCAATCGTAGTTCTGTTATGTTTTTTAGTATATGTACAATTAATTTTGAAAAAATTATAATTTTTATCCTACTCCTTCTACCTCCGAAATTTAAAAATTTAAATTAAATTATTTTACTTCAAAATTGTCGAAGCCATTAACTTGAAATTTTGATCAAAGTTTCATAATAAAAATCTTATCGAGATCGCAAAATTTTGTTGTGATCCGTGTGCTGCTTCCACCGCCTCCCATACAAATGCATATTTCTGGTAAATGCATTATATCGATTTTCATTGAAACTAGAAAAAGAAGAAGCTCATAATTTTTCCAGAATTTGGCTCATAATAATTGCAATAAATACCATAGAAAATTTCAATCTCACTTTATTCGTTCTATCCACTCCCATACAAATTTCTATATTAGAAATTAAAAAATAAAAGAATTTCTCCATCGAACATATGAGAACAACCGTCTATAAAATTGTAACAAAACATGGTGATTAGAATGTTTTATATATAGAATAGTTTCCAATTTATACAAATGCCACAATTTCATAAAAACATGTCCACTTTCCTCGAAAATTATGAAAGATTCAAACTTTAAATTCAGCACGAAACATTTTGCATTCCACGTTCGATATCATACACAAAACTTCACAAACCTTCCCCGTCTGCTTCAGGTGGTAGAAGCAGAGGGAGAAGGTTATAAAAGTCGCTTATCACTATTCGAAAGAATTTGAGAAGACATATTTTCCGGTACATTAAACTCTTTCCATTTCTATCTAGAGTATTGCATGATTGATTATTCTGTGATGTTTCAATTTAATTTCTGGGAATTGCCAGACATATTTTCCGGCTTCTATAAATCTGGCAAATGTAACGCTGAGAAATTGAATTCAGGCTTATGAAAACCTGGTAAATGTGCTGTGGGTAGTCATGGAAATTTTGGGAAATTTTTGAGCTGGGCAAAGTAAATCTGAAAAATGTTCATGCCACAACATAAAAACGATCATATATGTTGTACGAGATTGAATTCTTTAAGTACAACGCAAAAGCATCTTTTCTAAAGGTTCCAATAATAAAGCTATCATTCCGAAAAGGAAAAGCTTCCAACTATACAAACAATGTTGCTATTGTTTTCGAACCATCGCTCCATAATTTCTTTTCATCATCGTCAACATTGCATTATTAAACAATATCCAATGACCCAATTCATATTGAACCATTTTCGAATAAAAGCCAATTAGACGCATTAACGTGCATTAAATGATTTTCACATTGAATGGGCTTAGTCGTTGAAGTGATGAGATCCTGCGGCTTAAATGAAACGCATAAAATTCCCCTCGGAATTTCTAAGGCTCCGAGAAATTGAGGTAAAGTAGTGCTAATAGTGTCACCATTAATTAGTTACATCAATGCACACTTGATAGCCAAAGACCTTGACATAAATCCAACCCCCCAACGATTGGTGCACACCTTTAGCAGCGCCATCCTGAGATTATTCACGGACCGGCTACTATACAACGTCAGTGTCAACTCAAATCGAGTTAAACTAGACTCGATGCGATGCATTGCGAGATAGAAGGGAGAAACGACTATGAAATCTATTCCTGGCTAAAATGCCTGCCAGTTAGATTCTGCAAATGTATCTCTTTCGCCTTTATTGTGTGCAATGCTCTACGAAATTACAACGGAACGTGCAATATATCTTTCTCGTAGAGGACTCTGCAATAATGTCGACTAATCGGCCAGGGAGAGATGTGGTTGTAGACCTACGACGACAAACTACAGGACCACCTCGTTAGCCACAGCTTGGTCTCTAAACGTTGAGCTGATTACAATTTCAATACAAAAGCAGGAACTGACTGTACGGATACTTAATTGCCAAGAGCGAATTTATTATCTGGATGCACTTGTATGGTTCCAAGGTAGCATGGTTGAATGGTAGGTTTCCTTCAAAATGCTGGAAATAATTATTCTTAGGGGGTAAAAAATACTGTAAATTGCGTGCGGTTTTAAGATGCAGTTAGTAACTTCCTTTAATATGCTTCTGCCTTTAGCAATTAATCTTGAAAAATGCAAAAACAATTTCAATTATCAATGGCAGTGCTTGAAATTCAGTCTAACACAAGCAAACATTTAGATGGAACATTACCATATGAAAGATTACGTTAGCATTCCTACGTTAGCATTCTGCTTGACAAAAAGTACGACTGAAGAAAATATATTAATAACGAATTTTCCATTGGAAACGCTTGATCTTTGATTGCTAAATTTGACAATAAAGTTTATTAAGGTTTGTCAAATTTCCGTACATGGCGCCGTAAATTCGCTGATTGGACTATGGACTCAACTGCAGCATTTAAAAGTGGAACCCGATTTTAATCTTTAGGAGTTTGTAAATCTTTCTTTCTTTCTTTCCTACCTTATGGGCAGTCTCCAGACAAATCTAGCATACGCGTAGTTTGAAAATTTGAACCTAGAGGCGCACAAGTTTGCCAAATCGCTTCACCCCTCCCATACAAAATGACACAAATTTCGGAATTTGACAATAAACGATTTTCTCGAAAAGTATAATAGGTATTGATTTGAAATTTGGAATGTATTATTTCTATAATACAAGGATTTTAATCGTTGGTATTAAAACTATTTGAATTCCCCCACTCCTTCTACCACCTCCAATACAAATTACACTTTTTCATGAAATAGTATATACCAATTTACACAGTACGTATAAAATTTATCGACCTGAAATTGTGCACTAAATACTTATTTAGAATTATTGGTAAGAAAAAAAAATTAGATTCACTCCTTCTAGCCCCTCCGATACAATATGATACAATTTTACAACTTTACGAAATGTTGATATTCCTGAAAAGTGTGAATGCTACTGATCTGCAGTTTAAAACATCTCAAATGCATGATGTTTATAGTTATTTTCAAAATAGTCATTAAGAATTCCCCACTCCTTCTACCACCTCCTATACAAACTGCACAATTTCACTAAATCGAGTGCACTAATTTTCTCAGTATGTATTATTATATTTGTGAAGCTTAGATTTTGTATAAAGCATTTTGATAGCAACACAAGCATGATGTGATATCCAATAGAAGTTTTCTGAAACAGATTTAAAGCGATTTTCACTGGCTACATTAGTTCGAACTAAGCTCGAACTTTTCCAAATTTTCGTTTCCCACTTGGGAAATTTCTGTACGATTTTTGCTAGAGCACTCTGTTTTCCCGCTCAGAGTTGGAAATTTTTACAGCAGATTAAAAAAAGGATAGAGTGGACAGGTCTTGGTGATAGACTCATAAACTGTTCGCATAAAAAATTCCGGTTTCCCAATTGAACGATTTTATTGATTCACACAAGGTCATACCTTCCAAAAATGTAAACACTTGATGACTGAGACATATGTATTTTATACAGAGATTGTACACATAGACGCGTGTAGATTGTACGCATGCTGGTGTATTCATTTCAAGAAGTTATATGATCCTATCCATGATATCTTCTTTTTACTTTGGGCCACAGTTCGAGTAATAAAAAAAAACTAAATTATTTTGATAGTAAATAATAAATTTCAGCTATTACCATTTTCAACGATTGCTAAACGAGAAAGAAAATCGTTTTCCACAGAAACGGAGCAGTGTGGTATATAACCGCTCCGTGTAATACCTATGATACGTATACTGCTGGTATACAATACCTGGTATTGCAATCGTGGTATAGCATACTACGAAGGCTGATACACTGCCCATAGGGCAGGGTTTGAAATCAGCTGTTCATGAAACTGAAACGTCGCGCCATAAAGTGTGCCAAAAATTTCTGCATTGAAATAGTCGCCACATCAATTAAATCACTATTTCCCATGGAAACGTTCGGTATTGTTGACCATGGCAACGATTTTCATAAATTTAAATTCGAAATTTTGACATTTGATGGGCCTTATCACGAATGCACAGGGAAATTTAGTTTAGATATTCACCAAATATAATCACAGCGCCACAAAAAGGTTTAAGTATCTACTATATTATGTACTTCAGCACTTATATACCATGAGAAATTTGCGAATGTCATATACCACGAAAGATCTAATACCACGTTTATATTAGGTTGTAAACCACGTAGATACGAAGTATTGGGTGATGCACTGATGGTATTGTCAATACCAGGTATTGTATAAAGCTAGGGTGTAGCCTAGTAGGTAGCGTGTTGGTATTGTAATGCGAAGGTCGTGAGTTCAAATCCCGGTCGGCGCAATATATAATTTCAGCACATTGCCTGCTTGTATATACCTTGGTCACCTCAATCTACGAAAATGAAAAAATTCGTAGAAAGAGGGTTGTGCGAAAGGCTAACAACCCTTCCACAATAAGTAATGAAAAATGTTAAGGAACCTATCAGAAGGCCAAGGTCCGATTTGGGCTGTAGCGCCATTGTAGAAGTAGAATGTATTGTATAAATAAGAGGGCACTGTAAAAGTACCAGTGGAAAACAATACTAGTGTTTTGAAAATTTCTCGTGGTTTGGTTCCTTACATTACGAAGTTTTAACGGGCCAATAGCGCTTGTGGATAACAGATTTATTTATTTTTTTTACAGAATGACCTGTGTTATAGGCAATTTCGGTCTTTATGTGCAATGCACAAACACAGTCATGGAGGGAAGGAATGGGATTGGGAAGGTTGGGGAAGGGGAGTGAGAACAACCGTAGCGAGTGGAGAAGCTGGTATATTGCTCAGTTGTACTGGCTGCTTACTGACAAATATTTGCAGATGTTATGGGAGACTGAAAGATAGAAAGTGAACAGAAACCATCTTCTGAGTATCTAGGCCTTTTTGAAGTGGAACTGTTTCACTTTTACACCGTTTCCCCATTTTATTGCGTATAATTTTTTATCACCAGTATCAACTGAAAAATTTGCGCTTAAAAAAATCCCTTCTGGAGTGGGAATCGTACCCACGACCCACTGACTGAGAAGCAAGCACGCCGCCCACTATTCCACGGAAGCCTTAATCGCTGATCTTAAGTATTAGAACTACTTCCGTTGTACTTTAGTACAAGTGTACAGGGGGTCGTTAGATTTCAAGTAAAAATAAAACTACTTCTTTAAAAAGTTCTAGTTCAAGTTTTAATTTAACCGTAACACTTTATTCAATTAAACTAAATCGCTTTACACTTTCACTTGAGACTTTATCGCTCAGAAGTTATAACTTGAAAATCTTGACTCTTCCGCCTTCTACATATCGATTGACCCGTCGATTGCTCAAACCGGACTGACTATTTATCAAAAACACTCGCCTTTTTATACCGCTCTTGTCGGCCGAATCATTCCCTTGTCGTACAAATTTTTTCATTCTCGACCTAGTGTTAGTCCTTCTCGCGCTGTTAATTGCTTCTATAGAGCATTTCCTTGTTGTCCGAATCTTTCCCCTGTTGGCAGAGACCATACATGTAATTGTTGTTGCTTTTTCATAAAAAAAAACTCACTGGTGTTTCCGTATTAGACCTTAATCATTCCAATAGAGTCACATTTAGTCACAGATGTTCTTCATAGTGTTGTTGCTGTTGGAGACCTTGAACATTCTGACCGATTCGCATTACGTTCATGATCAGAATTTGGTCGCAGGTGTTACTAATTTCCGAGTAAAGTGTTCGTACGGGCGCACTTTTTTGCATTAGTGTTCAGTGGCAGATGATGATCAATTAGAGCTGATATGCAACTTTATCCCTCCTTAGCTCCTGTTCGTCCCAAACAGAGTCTTCACTCTCGTTAAGGCCATTGTATTTCGCCACTCTATTTACTCCATTCATCTTTGCGCTAGGCTTCCGATAGTGCGCATCATCTAGCCCAGTGATAAATTGGCTTGGTCCTTTCCAATTTCGCTGAGGGCTCGGCGATCTTTCCCCGTGGTATTGCTTGCCAGCTCCATTCTAGGGCTTTCATCCACCTTAGCCATTTCCGATCTTGCTAATCTTTTCGCAAAACTGATTTGGAGGCACACTCTGCATAAGAAATTAATGTTCTTCTTGACCTACAACAACCGCGTTGTAAGTGCCCTGTTTGTCTGCAATTTCCATATCGTGGACTTTTGTTGTTTACGCTCTGCTTATTGGGCTTTTCCCTTCGGGACAATCTTTGAACGGTTCTACTGCATTTACGTCTTACATGTCCCATGTTTCGAACTCGGCCATTCATACCTCATCATTTTTGCGGCAATGAAGTCTGGAGACTGCGTTATTGGTTCTGGAGGCGTCGACTATACCAGCCAACCTCTGCCCCTTGAGATTGTCTTTTACTCGTTTCCAGGGCTGTTAGCAGATAAGTCGCACTGCTGTGAATTTACGTCCCTTGTATCCCGCCCTTTGTCGCATTCAGGGCAAGGATTTGACATTCCTCGAGATTCGTGACACTAACGTTGTAGATGTCCTGCCTGTCCAACAGTTCCAACACCGTGGAACTCCACGACCCTCGCTCTGCCTCGCAAACAAGATGCATTCTTCGGTCTCCACGTTAATTTTTCGGACCCGCCAATTACCTTGTGATACTTATTTCGCGGCTTCAAAGGTCAGAGCGTACACCAAAGCCTCCTGCGGTGTCTTCTTGCTCGTCAATCTTAATGCCTGTAGTAGGTTTTTGTTCAACAGAGCTTCGACAACTACATCCACTATCCGTTCATTACGGTTTTCCGGGTCCAAGTTTTGGTAGGACAATAAAGCCTGCCTTTCAATATCTTAGACAACTCGTTGCAGAGCTACGATTGTGGAGTTGCGTCTTATGGATTTCCCGCATGTGATCTGCACCGCATCGAAGGTCCAAGGTCTGCAGCAGGAACTGAAAATTGCTTTGTGATTCGGCGCTGATCGTCTGTAAGATTTCGGCAGCAGATCCTCGTAACGCCAATAACAAGGCCGTTGCTCGCTCTTGATCCGATCAATGATTGCTAGTGGCTGCCTTTTTAAATTGGGTCTTGCAGACGGTCCATGGTGTTTGACCATCGAAGAATGGCGCCTTCAGATTTTTGTCGACAACGCTTTCCAATTTGACAACGTCAGTTGTTTTCAACACCTCGATTTCCATTTTCAACCGCTCTACCTCATAAGTGTTATATTGTGTACCCACGAATAATGAAATACGTTTTTCTTATTCGATAGTAATTTAATATATATTGAAATATTGGTTAGGAACAGAGTGGAGTGAGTGATGTGGTTAGCGGTATGCTTCTCACTGACTGTTTGAATGACGTGGTGTTGATCTCCGTTGCTGACATCTGCTGAGCGAGTGCTGCCAGCCTAGGTGGATATACATATATAACATGTTACCGTCAAATTTGCCAGTGTATTCGCAAACCTTTTCGGTAAATTTGTTGACTTTGGCTTCAAGCGAGCTTGTCGTTTGGTTTAATTTCACTTCTAGCATATTTCGGTGCTGGAGAAGTTTAACTTCTAACTGCTTCTCAATTTGCTTACCAAGTCCAGTCGTCTGTTGCCCCATTTCCATTTCTGATTGTGATGTTCTTTGGAGCTCTGTTAATCCATTTTTTTGTTGAAATCGTCCTTCAGTTTCTTGGCCTGTTTACTTTGCAGGTCCATCTTTGCCATTATTCGTTGCATAATATGCATCATCAGTTCTAAAAATCCAAAGTTTTTCGCCATACTTTGCTGAACAATTTGCTGTTCGATCTCTTAGTCGATGGGAATCTCCTCGTTTTCGGTACAGTGCCCTTCAGCTTCCAACGCGTCTATCGTCCGGCTTACAAGTTCTGCCTTGTTTCCTGTCGTAGGTAACTCACGCTTACCGAGTTCCTTTTTCAACTCGCACACTTTCAGGTCTTTCATGGATCGCGGCATTTTTATCTATTTCACGACACCGAAATTCAAAAATTTCACACTCAACATCGCACCGTGCAAATAAATAACAAGAGTTCTCACTATTTGCTCGAAAATTCTCAAACACAAAATCCCGCTTGAAAACTTTCTTCGCGGTAAAACTTCCTGATAATTCTTTATTCGAATTTCATATCTTCAATTATCACTCACGATTTTTTCTCAAAATTCCACTTCTGACACCATTTGAAGTGTGCAAGGAGTCGCTGGATTTCAAGTAGAAATAAAACTACGAGTTTAACAAATTCACTTTAATTTAACCGCGAAACTATATTTAATTCAACTACATAAAGTTAAACGTTAAAGAAGTGGTTCGCAGAAAATTCGATATCCGAATTAGCTACATTTGAAGTCGCAGGAATCCGTGTGTCTCGACGATAATTCCAGTAAATCTCAACAGAAAATAGTGGCAGTGATCACAAAAGAAGAGGCACAACGCCGGTCAGATCGGTTTTGATATTTGGCATGATCAGAATGAGAAATTATTTAATCGAAAAATAAAATATTGAAAATAGAAATTAAGCTATTTTACTTCGAAGCTATTCATTTCTTATATTATCCACTTACCTCAATGATTTGCTATTTGACTATTTCGTAAATTGATATTAATTTCTCTACAACTATTTCTAATTGTCCACATAAACAGTTTCCACATAAGCATGATGATTGTATAATTCGAATAAAATCGATTTTGTTGATATCTAAAAAAAATAAGATAGTAGATATTTAATTTTCTCAATAAAAAAATGCCAAGTTAAATGCAATTTTTCAATCCTCAACCGACAACTCTTCCCAATAATTAAATGAGCTGTTAAACTGTGAAGTATCTTTCAAAAGAATATTTCAGTAAATTTTGTAAATTTGAACAATAAAAAAACGCTGGGAAAAAAATATCTGAAATTCTGACTGATTCAATTTAAGCTGAACGACATTGGACGATATCGATTATTGCAATCCTTTTTAATCAACTCGCACATTCTTCCAATATTGAATTATTTTCCCCTTCGCAATTTTTCCGCTTTGCAAGCAGTTCTTTCCAATTGATTTAATTTTTTCCATTCATTCAACTCCTGTACGATAGAACCAAGCTTCAGAAATATCGGAAATATCAGAATATATCGAAGGATGAAGAGACTTCGACGAAAAAAAAATGCAATATCCTATCGTGGTCTCTGCTTGTTGCTTACCAAGACCAAGAATATTATCCAGACATGGTTCAATTTTCTATTATATAGTTCACAAATCCACAGGACCATATATTATATCAACCTTACTACAGCTTCCATTAGTGCACCAAGTTCTACTATTTTCCAGCGAGAAAAAAGAAAAAGAAAAAATTGTTTCCTCCAAGGAAACTTGAATGAAACTTCTGCCAGGATGTGTCCTACGTTTGGAATTTAACATGACCCATTTTATTTTTTCATTCCGGTTTCATGATTAGGACCAGTTTGCGTAGTTTCCTTCCTACAAGGCAGGCCCTCGAGTCGTCGAAGAGAACTTCTATATCAAAAGTAACAACTACCGTCTCTAGTAATACGAGTATAAGTTTCACTAGTTAGAAGAAGAAGACAATGCAATGCAACCTGACGTTGAATAGGGTCTAGTTGCATGGTTACGAATAAATGGAAAAGTAAAATTTAGGTTTCCTTTTGTGGTGTTTTTTTTTTTAGTTTTCTTTCTTCCTAGCTCTAGCTGTCTCGGAAATAGCAGGGGTTGGTACAAATGTCTCTTTGTTTTCATCTTAGTGAATTCGAGGAGTCTTCACAATTCGATTTACTCTGATTTTGTCTGAGACTCTGGAGAGGTACGGTCGTTCGAAGTGAACGTTGAACAATTTCGGCGGAGGAGCGAGCCGTACGTGTGGTGAACAATTTATTCCAATTGAGGAGACGGTTGACTCTGGGAGTTAGTTTGTTTGCCATTTTAAGTAAATTGAAAAATTGCTTAGTCAAAAGATGCAAGCGGCAGCGTCTTGGATTGGATTCAACTTGAGAGCCAATTTAGCATTCTTCTTGCTGTTCTGGTGAATTTTGTTGATGTTCGAAGAGAATAAAGCGAATTATTTGCGGCTAGGGATCTCACAATCTAATAAATTTATTAAATGATGGGATGCTCTACAATTTGGGTGAGTCGTTTATTTTCATTGGATTTTGTTGTTTTTAGATTTGAAAATAGCATTTGTTAAATTATCTTTATGGGGAATATAACTTCCAGTAACTGAGAAATGCTGAAATTAATATTACATATATTTTTTGCCAAGCATTCTCAACCAAATCTTTCAGCACCCAATCAAATGTGTTGAAAACTGAACCAGCAGTGACTCAAACTGGGCATCTTGGTCTGATGTTAGATTAGATTACCTGGTCCTGTAGGTTTGATTTCCTCCACTTCGGCCAGTGAGGGGACTATTGTGGTGTCGCCAGGTGTATGTATATGTGTGGGGCAGAAGGAAAGTGAACTAAGCACACTTTTTTCTGAAGCTGAGTTAAGGATGTACTAAGTCCCTTTAAACTGTTATTTATTCAGTGTCCTGATGAACCAAGTCCTTAGTTCATCAGGTTGCTAACAGAGTACACTAGTTTACTTCAATACTAAATGATTTGTAAAATTAATCACTGGAAAAGTGAACCAAGTCCAGATGGCATTAGATTTGGTGATAAAGTGAACTAAGTTACAGCGCAGTGGCACTTGACAGCTCTCTTTATAACCTTTCATTGCAACCTTCATGAATTGTTTTTTAATTTTATTTGTATTTTGAAAGCATGAGTTTTGTTTGCTGGTAAAAATTGAATTTTAATTAAGTGTTAATATTAATTTACAAGCAGTATATAGATTTTTTTTAAATTTTGTAATGGATTTGGACACAGATTCTGATAAAGACATATTTCCAAGTGATAGTGATGATGATTATCCCCCTTCAGAAGATGAAAGGACCGACTTTGAAGAACTACATCTTACTGTTCATGGTGTATACATACTTTTACAATATACTCAATAAAACTATTGTAAATATTATACAACAAAACATTTGTTTTTGTTCTAGATGTTTGCAATAATAATGAGGAAGCATTGAAAGGAAAGATTTCCGAATTCTATACTGTTACGCTTCGCGGCGTTTCAGTCTCTGCTGAGACCTATATCAAACTGGTCGACAATTACAAAAGACTATTACCTTAAGCAGAATGGGGTTAATTGGGTGTGGGAAGGGTGATTTAAAGTTAAATTGGTTAGTTAATAGTATCAGGTAGTTAAATTTGGGTGTAGCCTAGTGGTAGAGTGTTAGTCTACGATGCGAAGTTCAAATCCCGACGCATAATTCCAGCACATTGCTTGCCTGGATATACCTTGGTCACCTCAATCTACGAAAATGAAATATTTCGAAGATAACGGGTAAGGCGAAGGTCTAACAACCATTCCACAATCAATAATGAAAAAAATCTTAAGGATTTCTGGGTACGGATTTTGTTCTTACCAAATTTGAAGCCAGGTAGCCAGATTGCTGATAACTTTTATCCAGCGTTCAAATCTTCATCGAGCAGCAGCGGCCATGGACGTACTGACGTGGAGATTTGCAAGAGAGGAGCTCCATGTTGCCCTCCTACAAGTACCGAGGGCCGTGCAGGGTAAAACTATTGGAATTCCACATAAAATTGGTATGTTGATTTATGACAAAAGAAGCGAGAGGCCAAGGGCGGCACTTCTTATATCATCTGAAATTAAATACCTAATTATTGCAAGTTTCATTAGAACAGATCTAGTAGCTGTATTGGTGAAAATACCAAAGGCAGGGGGGATTCAAGATAATAGCCTCAGCATACTTTCCTGGGTAGGAGTTAGAGGCTCCACCTCAAGGCGGCATGGAACTAGTGGAATACAGCAGACTACACAAATTACAGGTAAAACTGGGCTGTGACGCCAACGCACACCACACTATCTGGGGAAGTAGTGATATCAACAAAAGAGGTGAGTCACTTTTGGAGTTCCTTACTACTAACAACCTAGATATAATAAATAAAGGTAATATAAATTCAGTAAGGCAGGAAGTACTTGACCTAACCATAACAAGCCCCTGCCTGGCTGACAAGTGCGAAAATTGGCACGTATCAAAAGAAGCTTCATTATCAGACCACAGGCACATATTTTTTGATATTAAGACTTCATTTAGTTACATAGAACAATACAGAAATCCTAAACGTACCAACTGGAATCTTTACCAGTCAGTCCTAGAGTACGAAATAGGTATCGAAGAGGAAACAATAAGCAGCCCAGACTGCATTGATAAAATCACAAATAAACTCGTAAACAATATTATCAATGCTTACAAACAAAGTTGTCCTGTTCTACACAAAAAAAGATCTAAACAAACTCCTTGGTGGAACGAGGAACTAGCGGCAAAACGCAAACAAACTAGAAAATTGTTCAATAGAGCAAAAACCTTTGGTACCTGGGACGAATACAGAGAGTCTCTTACTGAATATAATAAACTTCTAAAAAGTTAAAAAAAAAGAGTCTTGGAGAAGATACTGTGAAGAGACAGATGATTTCCCAATGGTCTCAAGACTCCAAAAGGTGTTGTCAAAAGACACCCCGACATATATCGGACTATTAGAGGGACCAGATGTTTCCTTAACCAAAAGCAGCATGGAAACTTTTGAAATGCTAATGGCAACACATTTCCCAGGCTGCAAGTTAATTAACAATAATGAAGATTTAGAGGTAGAGGAAAGGATGTATCGTCAAACTCCATTCAGCAAAACTATTGGTGGTAAAATCTTCACTCCGGAAAATATCAGATGGGCGATCAACACCTTTAAACCCTATAAATCAGCCGGAGTATGTAAAATATTCCCCACATTACTGCAGAAGGGGTTAGAGATCCTAATCCCAATAATGATAAAGATCTTTAAAGCCAGCTTTATATGGGGATACATCCCAAAAATCTGGAGGAAAGCGAGAGTGGTATTTATACCGAAGGCAGGGAACCGTCCCAGCGAACAGCCAAAGTCATATCGCCCATAAGTCTTACCTCCTTCTTTGTCGAAACGATGGAGAAATTAGTGGACATCCACATAAGAGCGGGACCTAATAAGGTCTGTCTTAATAACAACCAACATGCCTACCAAAAAGGCAAATCAACAGAGTCAGCCCCTCATGGTTTGGTAAGACAAATTGAAAAGGCAAAAGACTATAAAGAAATTGCCCTTCGTGCATTCCTAGATATAGAAGGAGCATTTGACAATACTTCCCATGAAGCCATAATAGCGGCAGCTAGGAAAAAGGGTCTGGAAATGGCCACGACAAAATGGATACACGCTATGCTGAAGAGCCGAATGACAACCACGGATCTAGGTGATAGCATAGTGACTGCACAGACCTATAGAGGATGTCCTCAAGGTGGGGTACTATCCCCACTACTTTGGTCAATTGTAGTAGATGAGCTCCTGGACCGTCTAACAGACCAGGGATACGAGGCAATAGGATATGCTGATGACCTTGTCATTATCATTAGAGGCATATATGATTCAATAATATCAGACAGAATACTATCAGTCTTAGAGGTGATAACGAACTGGTGTCAGTCTAAGAACTTGAACATTCACCCAAGTAAGACTGAGTTAGTACCATTCACAAATAGAAGGATAAGCCACATTTTACCTCCTTCAATAAATGGAACAGTAATACTCTTTCCAGATGAGGTAAAATATCTAGGTGTTATACTGGATAGCAAACTCAACTGGAACCAACATATAGAATGGACTCATGCCAAAGCACTAAATGTATTTTGGGCCTGTAAAAGCTTATTTGGCAGAAAATGGGGATTAAAGGCCAAAATGATTTACTGGTGTTACAGAACAATCATTCTCCCAATAGTCACATACGGATCAAAGATATGGTGGACTAAAATATTACAAACGAAAGTACAACTTACGCTACAAAAAATCCAAAGGCTAGCTTGCCTTGGTATCACAGGTGCAATGAAAACCTGTCCAATAGCGGCAATGGAAATGTTCCTTAACATACCTCCGATACATATCCAAATAAAAAAGGAAGCTACCAGGAGTGTTATGCATACAGGAAAAAACCAATTATAAGTCAGGGGATTTTAGAGGTCACCTCAAAATCCTAAAAGACCCAAAAATAGAGGATATAAATAACTTCCACATTATCGGACGCGATGCCGACAAAATTCAACTTTGAAACCACCTTCAAAGTTATAATCAGAGAACGCAAGGACTGGCAATTCATGCTACCTGAAATAGTAGAGGGATCAACCATCTGGTATACAGATGGCTCTCGCACCTCTGAGGGGACAGGAGCCGGAGTCAAAGGTCCTAACTTCTCGGTGTCAAAACCACTCGGTAAAGAAGCCACAATCTTCCAGGCCGAACTAATTGCAATGGAGCTCCAAGAAAATATAAGGAGAGCTCATCGCAATAAATCTATTTATATCCTATCGGATAGTCAGGCGGTTCTCAAAGTCCTAGCATCCAATAAACACGGATCGAAGATAGTATGGGAATGCCTTCAAAACCTAATCACCCTGGGGAAAAGGAATGATGTAACCTTAATGTGGGGGACTGGACACATGGGAGTTGAGGGAAATGAAGAGGCTGATCGCCTTGCAAAAAACGGCGCAGAAACAAATTTTATTGGTCCAGAGCCATTCTGCGGAAAACCAAAAGGGTACTCTAACCCCATACTCAAAAAGTGGATAGAAAAAGAACATAAAATCTACTGGAATAGACTTCCAGGCTTGTCAATTTCAAAAAAACTGAGGAACAAGTCAACGATTGGTGTATTGAACTTTCTTTTAAAAGAAGGTTTATTACACTATATTCGTTGGCTCCGAAACCCAACAATCAAGTAGGGCGGACTAAGTCGATTGCCTTGTATATTAAATTGATTTATTCAATTTAATCATACTACTGGCATCGGCTCCGAACCCTACAATGATGGGGGGATAAAGTTGAACAGATCGTTAGCTCCGTAACCCATTTTGGAGAGGGGGATAAAGTTGAACGGTCTGTCAGCTCCGCAACCCATCAATACGCAGGGAAGAAAGTGCTGGTCTAGAAAGCTTCGGCAATTCCAGTAACTGCTTTTGGGGCCGACTGTCCCTACGTACCCGAGGGGTGCGACTGATCAAAGTGCAAGGTAGCTATGCTTCAGTTGTATAGCCTTCAAGAGGTTATCTAGTGCCTCGGGAGCTGGGGAACCCATGGAAGGTTGCTTCCTCCCCCAGTGCTGGTTGAGGTCGTCTCTCGACGTACACGAGGGGGCAGTAGTGCCCATATCGCGGGCAGAGCAATAGCTCGGCATAAGGTTGCGTGACTACAACCTGTTGCCATGAACGAAAGATTGGCAGAGATTTAGATAGGTCTCGCATGCAGCAGTATGAATGCCGACCTTGCGGATGGTATAAGCTGCCACCTTCGGGGGCGTTAATGATTGTCGTCTGAAACAATCCGTGCTGCTAAAGACAACAGTGAAGTTAAGCCCTTGTGGTAGGTATTCACCTAAATCAAACGACAGATCCTGTCCACCATACAGTTGAAAAGCTGACCAGCGCTCGCTCTTAAGTTCACGTTCTCAAACCTGACGAGATTGGCGGTCTTCCGTACATTCTTTGTCTTTGCAGCGAAAACCATGCAAGATTCGATCGAATATATGTAAACGTGATCGATAGTTTTTTCAACGACGCAATTGGCATTCTACGCTATATTCAACGAGACGTAGAAACGAACCTGATAAAACGATTGTAGCCCTCATTTGGCGACCCGAAAATCAGTAGTTTACTGCGGACGGAAGCCCAGGCGCACGTATTCGCTATTCAGAAAAGGGCATCCGCCTTATAAGAACTATACTTAAGTATGTATGTATTCCAAGGGGACCTCGAACATGGTTGTACCATGCCGATTATTCCTCCGCATTATATCGCATCAGTCTCTTTCTGCCATTTACTGTGCAGCCATATGATTCCCTAGTAATTAAGTTCTAAAATTTTCTTGTTTTGCTCCCAATTTCGCTCCTTCTATCCATCTATACTGGAATCCGGTATTGCGCTCGCTACTTACTACTTTAGCCAGACAATGAGAGGTGTTTCAAACGTTTCAGTTCTCTTCCATGTAAATAGCATATTACTGATAGGACATAACTAGGGTTCCTTGACATAACTATCATAGTACCAGATATCCACTGATGAGGTTGTTTTGGCCACCCACATGGTTCAGATGTGTGAGCGACCACCACTTTCAGCGGTCTAATCCTTGCAAGTTGGATATCGATCGAACAACTTTCAGTACAAGGAGCTGACACACTCTATGCACATTCGAATTGAAACTCTCCAGAAGGTCAAATGGAATTTTCAACCAGTTGGTAACTTCCCTGCGGGAGCGCTGCCATGGAGGTAACATTTATTTCCGCTTTGTAAATCGTACCATATTCAAGGTTTCCCGCTTAGGGCGGAGAGTAGACGGCTGCCACTGCCCACAACAGACTTAATGGTAAAAATAACGATGTCAAACGAATATCGATATGATCTGCTTTGCTCCATTCAGAACGTTCTGTTTTATTAAATATGTGTGTATACCACATGACCCACCAAATTTCAGAGACTGATGCATTTTGGGTCCGTTGGCATGTCAAAAAGAAGAACTTTCAGAAAATCTTCTATAATCTTTAAATGTCCTCCTTTATAATCATTTCGCTTGACTATGCCAATCGCAACGGTCCTATATCCTCTAGATAAGGCCTTCATTTCTAGCTAGGGTATAGCCTAGTAGGTAGTGTGTTGGCCTTGTAATGCGAAGGTCGTGATTTCAAATCCCGGTCGGCGCAATATATAATTCCGGCACATTGCCTGCTTGGATATACCTTGGTCACCTCAATCTAAGAAAATGAAAATTCGTAGAAAGAGTGTTGTGCGAAGGGCTAACAACCCTTCCACAATAAGTAATGAAAAATGTTAAGGAACTTGAATATCAGGAGGCCAAGGTCCGATGTGGGCTGTAGCGCCATTGTTGTAGTAGTAAGGCCTTCATTTCAAAAAAATCTGCAGCTGAATGGTTGTTGCAACTTATAGCTATTAGTGAAAAAACGTTTCGCAAATGGTTTCAAGGCTACAAAATGGGTGCTTTCGGGGTGCAAGACAAGGAGCGCTCTGGAGCGGTTTGAAGACGCAGAATCGGATGCATTACTAAACGAATATTCATGCGAAACGCAACAACAACTTGTAGATTCATTAAGCATACCTCAGCCATTTTATATCGTTTGAAAAGTTTGCGAATGATGCAAAAGCAACGATATTATGTGCCATAGGAGTTGAAGCGAAGAAAGGTCAAATGGCGCGCTTTTACATGCGAGCAGCTGCTCCAACGGCAAAAAATAAGAATTTTGTACATCACCTCATCACTAGTGAAGATCCATAACGATAATCCAAAGTGAAAAAAATTGTGGGGATACCGCGGTCATGCAACAATATCGACGGCCAAATCCAACATCCATGGCTCAAAAATCATGCTGTGTATTTGGTGGGATCAGCTCGGCGTGTTGTATTATGAGCTACTGCAACCGGGTGAAACCACCACAAGAAATCGCTACAAAAAGCAACTAATACGTTTAAGCCGAGTATTGAATAAGAAACGGCCGCAATACGCGAAGAGACACAACAAAGTAATTTTGCTGTTCGACAACTCTCGGCCGCATGTTGCTCACTTTTTGAAAACCTACCCGGCAACATTAAAATGGGCTGTCCTACCTCCACTCGCCGCATTCAGCAGACTTTGCCCCTTCCGACTACCACCTTTTCCGATCGATGACACATGGCCTGGATGAGCACCACTTTCATTCTTACGAAGCCAAAAATTCGGTCCATTCGAGATTGGCTGAAAACTGGAGCAGTTTTTTCGATGTAGAATCCATATGCTGCTAGAAAGATGGGAAAAGCTGTGACTAGCGATGGGCAGTTCTTTGAAAAATAAATATTTAACCATTTTTCTCGTATTTTGAAAAAAAAAAACCGTGGTTTTCAATTTGTACTCCTAATATTTAACTTTGCTGTTAAATTGCAGTTGAATTTCATGTTCTGATAGTGGAATATATTTCGCGCAGTTTTTTTTATTTGAAAAAATTTAAAAAAAAAAACGATGCACCTGCTCGCTTGGAGACAAATACCATTGCCATATTGATATATGAAAGTATTGCCTTTTGGGAGTGTAATATATAGTTAATATATATATATACGATCACAATTTTTCCTTTAATCTAAGTTCCGCTTTAATTGAACTTCGAAGCTTGAAACGTTTTTGAAATACTGGCGATTTTTAACTTTTTTCTCAAAATTATTAATTTTTCTCGAATTTTCAAAAAGGTAAAACCACTCCGTTCTGTACAATAGATAAAACGTTCTGAACAGCTTTATATCATTGCATCCGTTCGGTTTGTATATCAATTGATAAAGAAGTTTAAATTTTGAAATTCTATCAATAATAACAAAAAAACGAAATTGCTATTGAATTCAACTGCTACTGAGTTCTGCTGCTCAGAAATTGATCCATTTTCGATGGAAGAAAAAATAAACAAATAAAAAAGGAACCTCTTGTGTTTGATTTCCTTTTTCCTACGATACTTCAATACTTTTCTCTCCCGCACAAATTCGAAATGAAAGACATTTATGAATTTTCGGGTGCGGAGACATTCCTCTGCTTCATTGCTTTCTCGATAAAAAGAAAAACTATATTCGATATTATATCAATCTAATACGTATGGAAACGGAACGAAATATTTACGTATATCGCTTCTGAAAATAATGTCGCTATCTATAGATCACAGACATAACATAGCCTATTCGCAACGATATACCATAAAAGTATTGTGTTGTGGCGGTCGGAATGTACTCGTATTGTCACCTGGATACGTCTAATAATGGGCTGATTTCAGGTTGAAACCAAACACGATATGGTTGAGTAACATGTGGCGAGCTACAACACCCGTGACACTCCTCCAGACTCCTTGGGTGAATCCCAAAATAAGCGAAAAAGAATCCTACAATAAATTCAAGGAGAAAATATTTTCTCTCTCAAGTTTCAAATTCCATACGACCCAATGAAATATTTTATTATCCTTCTGTGTGTATGGACGCAAAAAAAGTACCAAGTTTGAAGCGGTTTGCGTTCAATAAATCCTTCAAGATTCCCTCGACAAAAAACAAATAAAAATCAGCCAAGTAAAAACGCAAACGTTATTTGAGGAAAAAATGGAAAAATTTTTCGATTCTTTTCCATTCTATTTCAAATAGCTAGAATGGAATTTATCTGGAATGGTTTTTTGTTCTTTTTTTCTGTTTGGGAAGAAATTGTACCACAGGGCATTATTGTTCCGAAGAAGAATCACGATATCTAAGGTAGACGATATTATGACGAAAAGAAATCGTTTATTCTGTGGCATCAGATAAGAATTTTAAAGATATTTGTGCACAAGAATCATTTAGCTATTTATGATTCATCCAGAAGTTCTGTGTCAACATTAATAAACACTTTTGACTCAGATCTAATTATCAATGAATGGTACGGGAGCCCGAATCGGGTCCTGGCCTCTTTCAGTCTTCGATTCGAATCGTCTTGATCGAAAGACTGCGTCCTCCAGCGGATAATTTTCTTTGTTATTCTAATGGTGAAGTATTTTGATCGACAGTTTCTATGATCTTGTTTAATGTGGTGTATTGCTCACAGACGGAATCGCCACACAGTTGCCTTTAACAACTCGGATTGGTTGAGAGACGGCAATCATTAACGCCCCCGAAGGTAACAGTCTACATATACTAGACGCAAGTTTGCCATTAATGCTGATGGATGCGAGATCTATCTAAATCTCTTCCAGTCTATCAGTCATGGGACCGGGCTGGAAAACGCAACTCCACGTAGAGCTCCGAGGAACTCTGCCCGTGATATGGGCAATAACCACAGCCACCACGATACTTCCCGAAGGGTCTTCTTCCAATGAAGGGGGTAGGAGCAATCTTCCATAGGCTCCCCGATGCTCGTGGTACCAGAAAAATTTTCAGTCAGGTTTCGTAATTGAATTGCTACCAGTTTAGGTTCCTAGCAACCCGTGACTGGTGGCACTCCGCTTCGGGAAACGTGGGGTCGGTACTCCTCAAAGGTTAATTGTGACCGACATTAAAAAAAAACATAAAAGAATTATGATTGCGCGTAAAGCCCAATCATATGATACTCCAGATGAAATGAGAAAGAGTTCAATGTACCGGAAAATATGTCACCTCCAATTCTTTTAAATAATTAATAGTGACTTTTGTGTGGGAGGTGGTAGAAGGAGAGGAGGAAGGTTTGTAATTTTTGGATATGACACCTAATGTGGTATGCAAAATATTTCGTGCTGAATTTAAGGTTTGTAGCTTTCATTATTTTCAATTGTACATAGATTTCCTTAAATTGAGGCATTTGTATGGGAGGTGGCAGAGGAAGTGGAGCGTTTAAGATGATTTTGAAACTGCTTATCATCATCCTTATCACCACGCTTTGATTCAATTTCAAATTATAGTTCTAATATCTTCGAAGGAGAAATGCTTTTCTTGAATTTATAATACAGATATTTGTATGGGAGGGGGTAGAAGGAGTGAAAAGGAGCTGATCATTTTTTTTAGCATTTATTGCAATTATTAAAAAACAAATTCTGGCAAAATTTCAATTTTATACTTTTTCTAGTTTTAATGGAAATCGATATAATGCACATAACAAAAATTATATATTTGTATGGGAGGGGGTAGAAGGAGTGTACGGATCAAAACACATTTTTTTCTCGTTATCGATATTTCTATTTTTATACTTTGTGCAAATATAGCTTTAACAGTTTCGAAGAAAAATAATTTAATTTAAATTTCAAAATTTCGTGAAATTTGTATGGGAGGGGGTAGAAGGAGTGAGGTGAAGTTGATAATTTTTTCAATTCTGATTGGAATTATAATAAAATTAATTTTGGCAAAAATTCGTTTTTATAACTTTGCTAGTTTCAATGAAAATCGAAAAACTGTATTTTTCAAAATTATGCGTTTGTATGGGAGGGGTAGAAGGGGTGACGGGATCGGATCAATATTCCGTCATATTAATGACATCTTTATTATAATACTTTGACCCAAATTTCAAATCGATAGCTTAAATAGTTTCAAAGAAAAATCAATTTCTGAAAATTTCGTGAAATTTGTATGGGAGGGGGTAGAAGGAGTGGGGCCCATTCACGAACTTAAAGTTTCTTTTTTGCTAAAAATGACACACAACAAATTTCAGCACGATAGCTCAAAGCGTTCGAGAGTTATGCTGTAGACAGACGGACAGACGGACAGACAGCAACTCGGAATCGAAGTTTTTGAGCGACAACAAATATTTCTGTACCCTTGGCGGCTCTGTGCGATCATTATTTCTTAGCGTTACAAACGGTAAGGCAAACACAATATACTCTCAGATTTCATCTAGAGTATAAACAAATTGCTACCCCAACAAACTTTGTCTAAAGCTTATAAATTCAAAAAAAAAAGTCTGTCTCCGCCGTACGTGTACACTCCAATAATATTTAAAGACTTATATCTCCGAAACCCTTGTAGATAGAAAATTTATTTTGGTTGGAGTGTAGAATAGGTAGGGAAATTTTATTGCCTAAATTCTGGAGAGTGTGGGGCGAAATGAAGAGGTGAAGTAAGGTGGAATATTCAATCCCAACCCCTCCCCTCTCCCCCCTTCATATTCAAACCCAAACTTACAAATGCAATCGAATGAAATATTAATTCGGTGAACTGGATCGTAATCGCGGTTAAGTGTTAAATAATTGACAACAGCTCTGCTCTGAGTTATCCACCCAAACCTACATATTGGCTTCACATGCATCCTCAACTTGTCCCAATGCTAATAAAGTTGCGCCCGACTCGTTGGCAGATATTTGAAGGCGGCTTTGCTATTTTCATTAACCCAGTCTTCCTTTCGCTTGCGTAGCTTGCCTACCAGCACTACATGGCCAGCCCACTCGAAATTACGTAGCTTGATGAGCTTTGAAGTTTCTGGTTCATCGTAGAGTTGATACAACTCATGGTTGTATCTTATTCCCCATTCCGTTCCTCCCTTCTCAGGTCCCAAAATTCTTCGGAGGACCTTTCTTTCGAATGCGTTAACAACTTTTTTGGAAGTTTGTGTTAATCTCCACGTCTTGCTGTCATAACAGAGCACAGGACGTATATTAATTTTACGTACTCGCAGCTTATTGTTCCTGTAGATTTCATTATTTAAAGTACCGAATAATAAGTTTTGTTTGCTAGCACAATATATGTATAAAAACCTGTCGAATGATTTGGTCTGTTTCTTTACCATCCTTTGCTAGATTAGCTTCAAGATATATGAAATTCTCAACAATGTTTCAATTATGCTCTGCATTTGTTATATTTTGTATGACTGACCGTCTCTTTCTTGTTGACGCCATTACTTTTGATTTCCTTTCGTTAATACGCGAACCGACTTCTTTTGCGACGAAGTTAAGATTGATAAATGCCTCTGCAACAGATACTAGGAAAGGATCTTGCGAGGATGTTTATATCGTATTATAGGAACATAAGGCAGAAACAGTTTTCTTCCACAAGGCGCGATCCTTAGCATCGTTTTTAGTTGTCGCAAGAACTTGTTTATTACTTTGAAATCCTGTCAAATACTTGCTTCCATGCGCTAAATGGTCAACAAATCCAACATCTTCCTTGAGGAATATAATCTGGAGCTTGTTTGGCGATGTTTTGCTATAGTTTCCTCGGCGTGTGACCAATCCACTGCCACTTCTGCCTTTGAACCCCAATGCCTATTTTAGTCTGTCAATTTTTCCTCTAAAGTTCGTCGTTAAAGATGTTTTCTGACTAGAATATCCCTAAAATTCGTCGAAGACATTGGTCCAAGAAATTTTGCAGTTTCCTTGTAAGTTGAACGATTACTTTCTATGTAGTACTACAAAATGACAATACATGCGTCAAATACTCCCTGTTTCATGAGAAGGAAGATATCTCTAAGTCTCCAGAAAGGGTGAGATATAACGAAAGCCCGACGAGCTTTATTTATGAGAGCCACGATAACCATTTCGACTCCTCCGTCCATGCTGACAATGCATCCAAGTTATTAAAAAACTTGCACCTCTCCCATATCTTGTCCGTTAAAATCAATCGAAGAGCCTTCCTTCCGCTCAGACGAATATCTTCCTTCATTCCTCATTAAAGTATGTGAGGAGTAAATCTGCTGTTATCCCTGGGTTCGCTTTGAGAAGCTCGGTTGGTATTTCGCCTATAAGTCGCGACATTGACCAAATGGTAGAAACTATTTGTTGTTTTGAGAGATCGTCCTTTAAAGAGGATTGGTCCAGTTGGAGGTTTGGCAATTGTTCTGTTTCTGAAATATTTTGCTCTGGCAAGATATTTCAAATATCAGAAAAGTATTCCTTACACTGTCTCAACTGGTGTTCACTCACATGAAGGATAGTTATACCCATATCCCCAAGGTAAATCGCAGATTCTGCCTTAATGGCAAGATTATTCATTCTCTTGCCGTGTCTAATAGCCTTCTTAAGCTATATATGAGCATCGTGGTAGTTCTATCTTAAGTCGGAACTTCTTTGGTTGACATCGGGTTCAGAGATGATTGCCAATTTGACTTTCTTCCGATCGCCAACCTTGTCCCATGTGTCTTGCGACATCCAGGAATTCTAATCGCTTCGTGCATATCACTCAAATTCATCAGCACTTACTATAAATGTTTTGCTGGTTTCCTCCCAATTGGCGTTTAGTGTTCGCATTTCATATCAGCCCAATGTTGATAGCCATTCGCGTAAAATGATGGTATATTCGCGTTTTTTTTTTTGGGTTCTCCTAGTTTATCCATATTAAGCTTGAACATTAGCTGCTGTGCACAATCTCAAGCAGGCAAACATCAAGTGATGATCGCTCTCTATGCCAGCTTCACGCTTTGCTCGCAGAATGAGAAGATATCTTCTCCATTGGCAACTTAAGGTCAAATGGTCGATTTAGTTCTAAGTAACACCAACTGGGAAAACTCAAGATGTTTTACGGTGGCTCTTGTGTGGAAAAAGTGTACCTCCAATGATCTTTTGCTGTGTATTATTCCACAAATATCTCGCAGTTTTGGAGTTTCTTATTCCAAGGTCTTGACGCATCGATCCATGGGCCACCATGCTTCTTCAAGACGTGTTCTAGTCCTATGTTATTAGAGCAGACCTGAACGTTCATATCTACTGAGACTATAACGTCACCACTTGGAACACGATCAAAGAAGGCACTCAGTTCACTGCGGACTTGTGACGTTTCTGACACTTATCCTGAGCCTGACAACGACAATCCCATCCGAGTTTAGTTCCCAGCTGATGAGACTGTTTTTCGCTCTCGGTATAAGGACGACCGCTACGCCATTTTTGGCTTCACATTCAGGACCAATGTAAAAAATGGTGCTTCCGCTCAGGATTTGTTCTTCTCCTGATCGTGACCATCTGACTTCGCTCAAACCTAAGATATGGATGTTATAGTGCTCTATTTCACGGTCGATCACTGATTGATGGTGCATGGAATGTGTGACCCCAGCCATTCCAGCATCATTCAATGTTTCAACTTCCAGAAACTAATCATAGTCCGTTTTCAAATGACAAAAATTCGTTACCGTAGAGTCCGTCCATATCCGAGGTGCTATACACGTTGCTCGTATTAATTAGATTTCGAGATCACGGGTGATAAGCCCATGACCCATTGCGTGCCCATTTGTTATTTTTGGGGCTAGCAGGACTGTGGGTGGGGGTGCTCTACTGCCTCCATTTAACAGTGGGATGTCAGCTTCATATTCAGCCCTAATTCCCGACAGCCCGAGCAATGATAACAAAAAACTTGTGACAAAGTTTAGCAGATTGCTTTTCTAATATGCCTGCTATTGTGGAGCTTACGCAGGGTTGTCAATCAGTGTACGAGTATCAGAATTCTAGCTAACATTTCTTATTCCCAGGATCTATATCATCATCAGGATTCCTTAATGTGAGGAATTGCCATAAAATTGGTTCCAAGTATAAAAGATGGAAATCAAATTATCCTCTGGCTCATTATTTAGCGAAGGAACAAAACAAACATCAACATCAACAAGAACATAAATAGACAGAGGATAATAAATTGACAAAAAATTTACATAAATTAGTGCCAACTAGCATTAAGTCTGCGTTTTAAACATATTTTATCTATGGAGAAGTCGAATACATCAACATTTTTATTTATTTATCTTGAAAGACGCGAAATCGGTTCACTCATACCATAGTTCGTCTGGTGAAAGCAAATCTACAGCAATCCAGGATGTCTCGGTAAAAATTGACCAACAGCGAACTGCATCAAACCCAAAAGTGAGGAGGAGTGTACCACCCCAGCAAGAAGTTGATGAGAAAAAACTACAACAGCTACTTCACGTCGTCTCGAGAGTGATGTCATATTTAGTAGCTGAAATCGGTCGGTATAAGGAGGAAGACGGACTCTGTCATTCCAATAAAGGTGACATAAAGCTATTCTCACAAATTTACGCTGAATAGAATCAATTCTGCTAATATGCACCTCATAATAGGGAGACCAAACTTGAGAAGCATACTCAAGATGAGAGCTAAGAAAGGTGTTATATAGACTCAACCTAACAAAGGAATTCAACCCAACATAGAATTACCCTTTTGCACAATCTTATTTATATGCAAGCCAAAATTAATCTCCTGGCCAAATATAACACCTAAGTCAATAATGGAATTAGCACGATCCAAAATACATTCATTGAGACTGTAAGTTACTACGAACGGTGAGATTTTCCTAGTAAATGACATTATATTGCCATTTATCCAAATGCACTCAAAGGTCATTATGGCAACACCAGTTACTAAAATTTATCAAATTCACCTGAAGAAGATTATCAGAGTTGGAACTAAGATACCTAAAGATTAAGACATAAGCATAAATGAGTACTTCCGAATATTTAAAAACAGAGACAACATCGTTAATGTCCAGGATAAATAGAAGTGGTCCCAAATGACTTCTTTGAGGGACCCCAGAGTGCGCAGTAAATGGCTTAGAAGTACAACCACGAAAGATAACTTTATAACTATTAAATAGATATGACTTAATCTAAGTTATGAACCATGTAGGAAAATACAACAAGCTTAATTGCAACAAAATTATAGAATAAGATAATTTATCAAGCTAAAGTGTAGCCTAGTGGGTAGCGTGTTGGTCTTGTAATGCGAAAATCGTGAGTTCAAATTCCGGTCGCCGCATAATTCCAGCACACTGCCTGCTTGGATATACCTTGGTCACCTCAATCTAAGAAAATGAAAAATTCGTAGAAAGAGGGTTGTGCGAAGGGCTAACAACCCTTCCATAATAAGTAATGAAAAATGTTAAGGAACCTGAATGTCAGGAGGCCAAGGTCCGATTTGGGTTGTAGTGCCATTGTAGAAGAAGAAGATAGTTTATCAAAAGCCTTACTAAGATCAGTATACATATATACAATCCACCTGCTTGCCATTCTCAATAGCCAAAATAGATTTATTCGTAAACTCCATCAGATTAGTAACAGTGGACTTATTCCTAACAAAACCATGTTGTTTACTCGAAATTACAGATTTACAGTGAAATGACATGCATTCATACACTAAAGCCTCAAAAAGTTTAGGAATAGCCGACAGTTTAGCTATTGGCCGATAATTTTCAACAGCAGATTTTGCACCAATCTTGTGAGTAGGTATAATTAGAGACGACTTCCACACATTTGGAAAAATCCCCGTTTTTAGGGATCTTTGTCCTCTTTCAAGGGGAGAGTGGGTCAGCAAGAGAGAGACATAATTGCCACAATTAAACGATTAAATCAATTGAAGAGACATTTTACGTTGCCGCTAATAAATCTGAGATCAGCGACCCCAACATATTTGCGTATTGCATCAAAAGTAATTGGGCAAAATTGATTTTTTTCTACTACTAAAATCACTGACTTCAGAATCCTCCATCTCACACCCGTCCCTTTAACGACAAATTTGGATTCAAGCTCTCAAAAATTCCAATTAATGTTGAACGAAATAAATTTAAAATAGCATTAAGAATTAATTTATGATGAATAATAATCGACTTTTCCGGTAACACAATAGGCATCTATCATGATCTTGGGAGCAAGTGAAATGTTTTCATCGCATATTATTTAATAAGTAGAACTTCACTTCGGTCATCAATCCTACGCAGTTGCGTGAAAATTTCCCTACTACTAACATAAATGATTTGGTACATTTCTCAAGTGGAATTTCGTTAGAATTTTTGTGGTTCGTCTACAGAAATATCTGAAGAATCCTTGTTGCGTCACCCGGAGTACCTACTCACCTGGCAGATATCTGTGTGTATACTCGTAACGTGATGTTCGGAATTCCTGCATTATGTATGCATAGTAAGTATCAGAAGAGGATCTGGTATCTAAGATTTAAAATACAACCGAATCGAGAAGGTTTTCTTCCTTGCTCTGCATCATTAAGTTAAACTCCGTGGAAATGATTAATTAGAAGATTTTCGTGCACTCTCTCTAAATAAGAAGGACCTCGCTTTCCGAGATATCGCATTCCCAGTTTCCGTTGTCCTGGATGCATAATCTGAAAACTTGATGTACAAATATACAAATGTGTGCTGAGCTTTTGTTCCGGCGAAAATGTTGTTTCAGTAAAGTGCTTATTACTGCTCTCGATGTGTGTATACGCTAAAAGGAATAAGGACGACATTTGTGCGGTACGTAGATATAGTGGAAATGTAATTTAATTTATACATGCCATTACCAGATATAATCAAGGATTTCGCTAAAGCGCTCATAATGTATGCAGGACGAAATATTCACGAAAAGCTACGCACAAACAAAAGTACACAACATGTATCGTACTAAAAAGAATAAGACATTCCAGAGTAAGCAAATTAAGGATGATGTGAGTCTGTTTTGTAGCCACCATCAAATATGCCGAGTTCCAGCAATATAGCCCCATAAACATTATGCGGCAATGTATCATCCTTTTGGGTTTCGTACTTGTTTGACTTGCAGTAATTGGACTGACGAGTACTGCGATGAAGGCTGTTTCTGAGATGAAGAATGCTGCAATATTTCAGGCAGAGGCAGAGAAAATTGTGAGACGGTTTTTTTTTTTTTTTGGTAACAGCGGAAACTTCTTTCCGACATTCATTAATCTTGAAGGAAGAGTGGTTGCTACTTTTTAAATAAACAAAAATCGTATTCTCAAGAAAATTTTAAGGCCTCAAAGGGAATTCAAATAGGTGTAATTTAGTAGTGTCTTACCTGAAAATTAAAAGTATCTTGTAGAACGTGGTAGCAGTTTTATAGGTTGCAAAATTAATTAATTTCGAACTAGTCCTTGCTAGTTCCACTTCTGAAGGCTTATGCTCGGCTGTTGTTTTACGTTTGGCATTCTATCATGCAATGTAACATCTAAAATTTGTTGTCAGTTTAGAGCTAAGCTACTAATTTTAAGTAATTTCTGTCATAATTTTTTGGATTTTTTCAGCAAAAATACTAACAGTATGTCCACGTTTCCATGTACTTTGTGATAAAATTTGGATTGGGTCTTTTTTCAAAATGCTATCAACTATGTTTATGTTTCTTTATTGATAGTTGGAGTATACACCTGACGACATATGTGTAAAATTTTATTATATACGTCGACGTTGCTGCGTTCATTGTACTTTGCCAGAGCGGTTTGCATTTGATTGTGCGCAAATGTAATTTGTCCGCAGACGGTCTGATTGCATTTTGTCCTTTAAATTCAAATGTAAGTAAGTAAATGACAGCATTACAAAATTATAATTGAGTGTAAGCTAGGGTATAGCCTAGTAGGTAGTGTGTTGGTCTTGTAATGCGAAGGTCGTGAGTTGAAATCCCGGTCGGCGCAATATATAATTCCGGCACATTGCCTGCTTGGATATACCTTGGTCACCTCAATCTACGAAAATAAAAAAAAAATTCGTAGATAGAGGGTTGTGCGAAGAGCTAACAACCCTTCCACAATAAGTAATGAAAAATGTTAAGGAACCTGAATATCAGGAGGCCAAGGTCCGATTTGGGCTGTAGCGCCATTGTAGAAGAAGTAGAATTGAGTGTAAGTCCCAATCAAGCGAAAGTATCTCAATTTATTGAAAACAACCTCGAAATCTTAGTTGATCACACTAGGCTAAGAAACTTTTGTTGGCAATTATTTGACGTTTTCTTCTAAATAATTTCAATCCCACCGTGACAACCGTTTTGAAAAATAAAAAAATCGCCACTACGACAACATTTTGGAAAAAATAAAAATATGTCTATTCACAATGAAGTTGGTTTAAATATTGTCGGTACTGCCATGTCTTTCCTCAAAAATATTAGCATTTCGTCCAAAGGCGTTACTTTCAAAGAAACTTTTTGTTTGTAAAATCAGAGACCTCTCAACTCATTTTCAGTACATTCGCATCGAAAAATACAAAAAAGAAATCTATTAAAGGGCTTAAGCAAAGTGCAACATGTGTTGAATGGATCATTTATTGCAAGAAATTCCTGCAATATTCATGTTTCTACTTTGTTTGGTTTTAAGGAATATTAATACAAAATCTTTTCCTAAGGTTGGGTTAAGTTTGCGGAAGGGTGGAACACGATTCGTAGGCCACCGAAAGGCCCACTCTATCTTTCCAATGGCACTACAGCCTAAATTGAACCACCTGACCTTCAGGCTTCTCAAAATTTTTTTCATTACTTACTGAAGGAGGGTTGTCAGCCCTTCACACTTGTACTTGTACAATGACATTACAGCCCAAATCAGGCCTTGGCCTCCTGACCTTCAGGTTCTTTAACATTTTTCATTATTTATTGTGGAAGGGTTGTTAGCCCGTCGCAAAACCCTATGTCTACGAATTTTTGATTTTTGTATATTGAGGTGACCAAGGTATACCCAAGCAGGCAGCGTGCAGGAATTATGCGTCGATCGGGATTTGAACTAACGACCGTCGCATTGTAGACCAACACGCCCCACTAGGCTATACCCTAGCTTTTTTTGTAGACTGAGGTAACCAAGGATATCCAAGCACGCGGTGTGCTGGTATTATATATTACGTCGACCGGGATTTGAATCCGGACCTTCGCATAGTAAAGCCAACACAGTATCCACTAGGCTACACCTTAGCCTATTGTACCATGGGGATGTGCATTTTATTTAGCCAGCCAAGAGGTTCTCTCCGAGAATTTGTCTTCGGATTGATCGAAGGCATGGCCAATGGCAGAGGAAATGCTCTACGGTCTCATCCTCCTCCCGCAACCTCTGCAAAAGTCATAGGTTGTTAGACGAAGCCTACGTATTTCCTAAGAAGACAGTGGCTCGTGAAGTTTTTGAAGCTTGGAAGCGCTTTATTTTTTGCCAAAAACATCTTATTTTAACAGTAATCTAATAAAGCTAAGATTATTTTATTATATTTACAAAAAACCTAATGGCCTCTGAAGGCTTTCTAAGTTATAATTATTTTGGTTATTTATTATTTGCTTTCTTCGCATTCTCTTGTTTTTTTTTAATTAATATTTTAAAATTTCGCCGATTTTTTATTTTATTGGTAAAATTTTGGCGTTTAAAAACCCAATGTTGATTATACTGAAATTTATGGTTTTTTCGGTTTTTGTGTTTAAAAACATTAAGCCTAAATTAATCTAATCTACTTATAGTATAAATTAAATTACAATATATACAATTTTTCTTTATTATTTGCAATTTTTGTAAAGCTATCTTATAATCTAAATTTTTATCATAAAATTTGAATTATTCAAAAAAACAGGAAAAGCTAGACTAATCCTATTCATATATCTTATCGATGATCATCGTTGAGCCACCAGAATTTATGCAACTGATTTACACGCCAGTCATAATGATTGGCTGTAGAATGTCTCCAAATAGGCAATGCATCCAAAGTACTTAGGTGTGGGTTGAAGAGAATTCGCTTGTCTGTGGTCCTTCGATAGGCGTGGTACAAAAGAGGCACATTCTGTGCGTCTGTTATGTAGCCTAAGCTGTCGAGGTATGTGAATGCTTTAGGAGGAATATGCCCTGTCCTAAAGACAACAGTGTGGTTAGGTCTTAGAGGCAGGTGCTACACTTTAAACAAATCCAGACACTTACAGTGGCTCGTGACTATACCTACTAGTGCCCGTAATGAGATTCTGTCAACTCACAACATTTTTATTGATTTCTTTCTATCAAACTTACCCTACAGCATCCTTGTGATATTACATTTTCAAATTTTCCCTTCCCTACACTTTATTGGCGTAGATTGTCTTAATGACTCTTAAGGCAATACCAACGTTGTCCATTTTCAGGCAGATCCATTCCTGACCAGCCTATCTGCCATTTTATTTCCAGGTATATCCCCATCACCCGGAACCCAAAAAAGCCATAAGGTGCAGATTTTCCCTAATTCCTCAACATGTCCATACAATAGTACAAACATCTTGAATTGTAGCTGTAAGTGGCAATGGAGTTATTTAGTATACTGGTGGTAATACAAATTCTTACTGCGAGTTTTTGATCAAATCAGTGTTGTTATATGGTTGTACTACGTGCAAATTGACTGTTTGATTTACCCAGAAACTGTGAACTTTCGTGAACCACTTTAGGAATATTCTGGCCAGAAGTAATCTCCAACGACGAACTTTGGAGTACAACTGGGCAGACTAAAATAGGCATTGAGATTTAAAGGCGGAAGTGAATCGGTCACACTTTGAGGAAACCAGAACGAAACATCGTCAAACAGGCTCGGTATTATAATCCTCAAGGAAGACGTCGGGTTGGTCGACCGTGTAGCACATGGAAGCGAGCAGTTGAGCCGGAGGCCAGAGGAATAAGCAAGTCCTGGCAATAGGTGAAGGCCGATGCTCGGAATCGCGCCTTGTGGAAGAGAGTTGTTTCTGTCTTAACAGGAATTTGATTGATTGATTGACTGTACATACTATATACATATATGTACCCTGATTCAAAACCAATATCAAAAATTTTGGTCTTTCGGGTTTTTATCTCAACGGTGGCTATGAAGCCTGCTCTGTTTAATGCAATAACAACCAAAATCATAATACAAACTAAACTTTATTGTGGAGCTTAACAAACAAACCAATGTCTATAAATGTTAGTCACAAGGAAAACCAAATTTTACATATAAACATATATGTTCACGCAAGTGTGAGAGAGATAGACTCACAGTTAAGATCAGCCCTCTTCCTCTTCGCTCCACCACGTCTCCTCTGGTGCTTTTTAGCCTTGACGACGCAGAATCCAACAGCAACAACACAAAACTCAAAACCAATGCAACCAACAAGTGAAAAACCCACTAAATGAGCTGCGACCAATAAGCTTTAATAATCTCAACCGATCAGTAGGCAAAAAAATATTGACCAACTTCGAAAAAAATTTACTCAGAAATTTCACGATTTTCATACTGAATTTGAGCAACCTGACGGCTATAGTTCTGCGCGCCTGGTATTTCAAATGCTATTCGGTATGAAAAAATGCTGATTTTTGTCCGATTGGAAGCGCATGCGTAGTGAGTGGACTGAATATTTTTTAAAGAGGAAAATAGAGGGAGAGATGGAAAAAACCTCGAGCTTCGGTTGCTTGCTACTGATTTATTGTCGCCGAGTTGCTCAGACTCGATTCGATATAAAAATTATGAAATTTCTGGCCGGATTTTTTCTCAAATGGATATTTTAAGTTGGTCGACATTTTTTGCCTACTGTTCAGTTGAGATAGTAGGCACCTGTTAGATAGATAGACTCACTGTTACGAATTTTATGACGTATAAAATTTTTGGTTGGGTCCAGCCATTAGATACATCCATGCCAAGAAAAAAAGTTTTATGAATAGAAAACTTCCAAGATAAAAAGTTATTTTGCGAAATACGTTGCAATGTCCAATGCTTTATTCAACGGCCACGTTCGAGGGAGCTTATTGGAAAGTGGTAAAATTGTTTTCTGGTGGAAATTTTTTTTTTCTACGTATCTGATTGGACAGAACAATTTATGTAGATACACAATCTCTTCCCAGCAGTAATAGTTCCAGTGCACTATTCTGTTCTGTCTCAGCATTCTGTACATTCCTTATCATTGACAGAACATGTTTTTGTTCGCTGACCAAATTACATAGTCCATTAATTTTCTTCGATATAAATAAAAAAGTCCTGCAATTATCTACGTTTCTGTTTCGTAACTGGTAGCCCGGCACTGAGTTGCATTCAATTCCGATACGGAAGCTCCGGTTCTGCCGAACTGTCGTTAAACAGCTGCCACTCGATAAATTAATTCGTTATCTCGGCTATAATTGATAACTCTTCGACTCGTGAACTTCCATACTGGGCGCTATCTGGGCTTATGTATGTTCGAGATAGGGTGTAGCCCTTAGCTGAAGCGCATTCTAAACTAAATTGAAAATTTACAGCCACACGTAAAGTTGGTTTAACGTAAGAACTTCGAAGCACTAATTTTATGTTCGAACTGCTTTCAAATGAGAGGCACTTAATACGATGAGAAACCGAGCATCGGGTCCGGGAGACATAACACTCAGGTCCTTTCTCTCTCTTTCTCACGGAATTTGCTTTGTCCTTTAAGGAATGGCATTGCACCGTATATGTGTACCCATTTGAAAAGAGTATGAGAGAATAACAAAAAATGAAAAACTTTCGCTATCTACGTGTGTGTATTTCGTTGGATCAAACTTTTCATCCCGTACGGAAGTCATGCATTATAAAAGTTTCAAGGAGTTGTTGCTTGAGAGCACGTAGAATATAAAAACGGGCAAGTTTATTACCTGAGTGGATAAGTTACGTCTTAGTTTATTACAATTCCGAGAATGACGATCTTTTCGAACGTTTTTCGTAAGACGATCTGACATATTCTGCCGGATTACGTTACTGCTAACTATTTGTGTAAGGATGAGTGCTGGTGGTGCATCGAAAAAGTACGACGTGAGAAAAATGAGTATGATGGCGAACTCCCAAAGAGTATAATAAAACTATGCAGACTTGGTCGTAATTTATATGAATGGAATGTTATATGCGATTTTCAGTGCCGTATTGAAAGTATAGTTCGGGTTTTTAATGTTATTACGTGCGAGGTGATTCAATATACTGGTAAGCAAGTGGTGACATAGACATACTATATCATGGTTGGGCCAACCCAGTTTGAAATATCAATACCATTTTGCCAGATATGAGAAGCGAAATGAAGAGGCAAGACGCGAAGGATAGTCTGGCTCGAAAAAGAAAGCTTTCATCTTTTGTTGTTAAAAACGAAAAACAGATTGGACTGAACATTACATACACATTCTATAATATTCTATTGAATGGTATTCAAAAGGTTCAAAAATCAATAACGGAGTAGGACCGGGAACGTATGGACAATACGCCAAGCATAGAATCTCACATACTCTAGGAAATTTTTCTTACATATTCCAAGCCGAAGTATGTGTTAATATAAGGAAACATGGGGAAGGGTAGACTAATTTAGGGATCTATATTCATTCTAATAGCCACACTCCTGGCACTCTCGTGTACGAAAAGAAGTCGAGATAAGTGTACAGAAGCATGCTCCTTAAAACCAACCTCATCACACTCCAATGTCTTCAATAACTCTCAGGAGTGCTATATAAAGAATTGGCTGACGTCCTGGTTAAAAACCCAAGCAACTTGTTCCTTCAGTAGTATGAAGCTGGCAATCAGCTTCTGGTCTATACAGCGGACGGAGTTAAGCTAATCACAAACGTAAAGGAACTACGATTACTGGTAAACACGCAATCTTGCGATACTCTAGGTAGAATGGAAGTTTAAGTGATGTATCTGCCATATTAGTGACCTATTCATAAAAGAGAGCATCATTGTCCTACAAAATGTTTTAAGGCGTATTGCCTAAGTGCGACTTATGTATGTGAGGTGGCAGGAGGGAAGAGAAGATTTTAAAGATTTTCATAGAAGTAGCTGATGCCAATAAAAAATGATTTGAATTTCAGATCAGTAATTTTTAAACTTTTCAAGAAAATCGATTTATTAGAAAGTAGGGAAACTGTAACGTTTTGTTTTTTATTTCATCACACCTTACCCTAATCACTACCGAAATAGTACACATCAAATTTGATCTTTATTTTGGTAGGCGCTGCACCATTTCATTACATGCAATGTACGAGTATGTAGTGAAATGGTGCGATTTGAATGGGAGCAGGGTTACCAGGTTTCCTTAGAGCTTCAGTAGCACCATTGCTTATTACCTACCAACTTTATTTTTTAAAAACTTAAAGCTTAAGACTTAAGTACTACTGGTAATCCAAAAGGAAGTAGTTAGGAGGAGTAATTGTGGAAAAATAAATAATATCACACAGAAAGAGTTAAGTTCAAGATTTCAGAGCAGTAGCTTTCATATTTTTTAAGAAAATCGACTTATTATAAAGTTGTGAAATTATGTCGTTCTGTATGGGAGGTGATAGGAGGGGCTTCAAACTATTTTCTTAAATAATAATTTTGTGCGAAGTGGCAGTAGGAGTGGAGTGAATGACGAATGTCAAACAATATCTCAGAGTGGAAAATGACTGAGATTTTCGAAAGTGTCTATAAGCTTAAAACATTTAACAGGTACTGAGAAAATTAGTGAAAAGTTTTAGTGAAATGTGCAGTTTGTAAGGGAGGTGGTAGAAGGAGTGAGGAGTTCTTAGTGATTTTTTCAGAAATAACTACGAATACTATGAAATTAACATCTCTCAAATTTCAAACCACTAACATTCATACTTTTGAAACAATTTTTTTTTTTTTTGAAGTTGTGAATTTGTGTCATATTGTATGAAAGGGGGTGGAAGCAGTGAAGCTAATCACTTGATTTTTTTTTCAGTCTTAATTGTAATGCTAATTAAGAACTTGGTGCAAAATTTGAGCTTGACAAATATTATATGTAATGAGGAAATCGGCTTAAAGTATTTAATGGAAAATGCAGTTTATATGGGAGGTGGTTGAAGGCCTGATGGAATCGAAATAATTTTTATCACATCTATGATAGAAATGATATTTTTTTAATTTTCAAATCACTATCTCTTATGGTTTCCAAGAAAATTTAATTCTTGTAAATGATTGAAAATGAATCATTTTGTATGGGAGGGGATAGAAGGGGTAAAGCGATTTAGCCCGTTCACGAACTTCACCTTACTTTTTGTCAAAAACGACGTGTACCAAATTTGAACTTACTAGCGCAACGCGTTCTCAAACTAGAGACCACACAGACGGACGGTTCGGACAAATATTTTTATTTTTTTTTTAATTTTTGACCGACACAACAAATATTTGTGTACCCTTAACGCGTATGTGCGAGCAATATTTCTTGGCGTTACAAACTTTAGAGCAAACTTATAATACTCTCAGTTGAGTTTTTTTTTAACATTAATTGTAACATATTTTTCTAAGTATTTATATAAAAAAACTAATCTAGTGGTTAGACGTTGAATATCTGGATCCCAGCATTGAGGCCGATCTTTTTTGCTGAATACAACGGAGTCCTATAGTATCTGCGTTTCGTAGAAGCGATCCCCAACTTGTGATTCACTTAAATATTACTTTATTATTCTAATAATAAAGTATTGTGATCGACAGAGAAATAAAATTGCTACCCTCAAATAGATTTTTCGTGTCTTATGACTAAAAATGCAAAAAAAAAACAATAAATACGTCCCGCCGTACGCCGTATACTTGGACTCATATCGCCGAGACCGTTAAAGGTAGAATGTTCGTTTTTGGGTGGACTGTTTATTAGGTAAGTGAACTCCATTATCTAAATTTTGAGAGTGTCAGGTGGAAGAAGTAGGCAGAGAGAGAAAGAATGAAAACTTCACTTGCTAATATCTCCTCTACGAATGCAGATAGGAAGCAAAAAATCAGCATAGGCATGGAAAGGGTTGTGGGAGAGACTCTAAAAATAATTTAATTTTGTTATCCATTGGCGTTCGAAAAGGGGGAACTAAAAATCAATTGTCGACCTAATTTTTTTTTTTTTTGTATTTGAAATTTAAATTAAATTAAAAAAATATAAAAGAATTATGATTGGGCATAAAGTCCAATCATATGATACTCTAGATGAAATGAGAAAGAGTTTAATGTACCGGAAAATATGTCACATCCAATTCTTTTAAATAATTAATAATGACTTTTATATGGGAGGTGGTAGAAGGGGAGGAGGAAGAATTGTCATTTTTGGATATGACACCTAATGTGGTATGCAAAATATTTCGTTCAGGTTTGTAGCTTTCATTATTCTCAATTGGACATAGTTTTCCTGAATTTGAGGCATTTGCATGGGAGGTGGCAGAGGAAGTGGAGCGTTTAAGATGATTTTGAAACTGCTTATCATCACCCTTATCACCACGCTTTGATTGAATTTCAAATTCGATAGTTCTAATATATTCGAAGGAGAAATGCTTTTCTTGAATTTATAATACAGATATTTGTATGGGAGGAGGTAGAAGGAGTGAAAAGGAGCTGATAATTTTTTTTAGCATTTATTGCAATTATTAAAAAACAAATTCTGGCAAAATTTCAATTTTATACTTTTTCTAGTTTTAATGGAAATCGATATAATGCACATAACAAAAATTATATATTTGAATGGGAGGGGGTAGAAGAAGTGTACGGATCAAAACACATTTTTTTCTCGTTATTGATATTTCTATTTTTATACTTTATGCAAAATATCAAGTTGATAGCTGTAACAGTTTCGAAGAAAAATAATTTAATTTAAATTTCAAAATTTCGTGAAATTTGTATGGGAGGGGGTAGAAGGAGTGAGGTGAAGTTGATAGTTTTTTTTAATTCTGATTGGAATTATAATAAAATTAATTTTGGCAAAAATTCGTTTCTATAACTTTGCTAGTTTCAATGAAAATCGAAAAACTGCATTTTCAAAATTTTGCATTTGTATGGGAGGGGGTAGAACGGGTGACGGGATCGGATCAATATTCCGTCATATTAATGACATTTATATTATAATATTTTGACCCAAACTTCAATTCGATAGCTTAAATATTTTCAAAGAAAAATCAATTTCTGAAAATTTCGGAATTTCGTGAAATTTGTATGGGAGGGGGTAGAAGGAGTGGGGGGATGGGGCCATTTACAAACTTAAAGTTTCATTTTTGCTAAAAATGACACACAACAAATTTCAGCACGATAGCTCAAAGCGATCGAGAGTTATGCTGTAGACAGACGGACAGACAGCAACTCGGAATCGAAGTTTTTGAGCGACAACAAATATTTCTGTACCCTTGGCGGCTCTGTGCGAGCATTATTTCTTATCGTTACTAACGGTAAGGCAAACACAATATACTCTCAGATTTCATCTAGAGTATAAAAATTCATATTTTGGGACCATTAACGCGGCATACAGATTCACCAGAAGAGCTAAGAGGGAGGCTAATGTAAGGGGGAGAGTCAGGGGGGCTGTAAAGAAAAACACTTAAAAATTAATATAGCATTTCAGAAATAATGCACTTTTAAAAATTTCAAACCGTTATATTTCAAGACTGAGGGTAGATATCAAATCGCAAATTCAGATTATAGAACTACATAGTTTTCGATTTTCGTAAAAATTTAAGTTGAGCGGCTTAAGGGGAGGGAGTAGTAAGCAAAAATGTCAAAAATTTTGAGTGATTTTTAGGGCTCTGGTGAAAAAAAAAATTGAATTTTGCATGTGGATACATCTATTTGATATACGTATATTGAGAAAAAAGAATAATTTGTTCCACAATTGTTATGCACCGACCACCCTGGTCTAATGTTCACAAGGCTTTTCATGTGCAATGAAAAAAAAACAACAAAAACTGAAAATTTTTGAATAAAACTTTAAGGTAGAAAATCCCTAAATGTATGAAATAGTACCTTCAAAGCTTCTACCTTCAACTAGGGTTTCAATTCGTGCTTGGTTGTTTTTTTTTTAATTTTAGTTTTCTCTAGGGTTACTACTAAGCTAGGGAGTAGAATAGTGGATAGCGAAGGTTGTGGGTTCGAGTCCCGGTCGACGTATAATTCCAGCACATAGTAATTGGTTATCTCAATTTACGAAAATAAAAATATCGTAGAATGTTAAGGAACCTGAAGGTTAGGAGGCCAAAGCCCAAGTGTACTACCCACTCTTCAAAATTTACAAATTTAAAACATGATAAAATAGCCGTATCGGGTTGAACTCAATTTTTGTGAGCACTCCCTGAAATTTGTAAAAAGAAAAGGTCTCGATTTTTTCCTGCGCAACATTTATATTAGGGCTCAACGGTTTTTTTTTTCTTGCGAAGCTTTCGCACCATTAAAGTGCCGGTCAGCATTAATTGATATCAATTGTTTTAAGTTGAGACTTTAAGTGTCGTTTTGTTTTTCTTTAATGTTGCGCGGAATATAAAATTGTTATTTTAATAATTAATTTCTTATAAAAGAACACAAAAATATTCATAAGATTTTATCTAACTTTAAACTACAGTAGATAAAAAAATAGTTCGGTTAATAAAGGCCACGATGGAAAACATTGAGTGCCAAGTAAAATTTGACTCAAAGTCAGTGGTTAGGGAAGGCTAAGTGAAAGTGACTTCTTGGGCGGTGCTGTTGTCAATATAACAATATTTCATTCGTTTCTGCAAGTTTGGTTTTTTATGAGGGGAGGAGGAGGGGTAATAGTAAGAGTGGGTGGATGTTAATAGCTTTTTAATTGGTTGCATGAATTACGTCCAATATTCTCTGTATAGAATGTGTTTTATAGACGAAGTTGAATAGAATTTTCATAAAATCGCTGTATTTTACATTCACGAAACCGAACATTTGTATGGGAGGGAGTAGAGCGGGTAAAGGAATCATAGAACTTGTGATGCAGTTTCATATCATTTCTCTTGTATGGTGATTGTACAAAATTCCAAGTTCATAGCTTTTAATTTGTTTGGTTATTAGTTGATTTAATAAAATTGGTCAAAATCATAGTTTTGGATGGGAGGGGGTAGAAGAGCAAGAGCGATTTCAACACTTTTGACGCAATTTTGTTTCAACTATTACTTTATTATTTTAATAATAAAGTATTGTAATCGGCTTGGACAAAAAAAAATTGCTACCCTGAAATTTTATTTTTTCGCATTTCATGACTAAAATAGCCTAAGAATTAAAACAAAAAAAAATCCGTCTGTCTGTTCGCCGTCCGCCGTACGCCGGTGTGTACGCTCAGCGCACATTAACTCCCAAACCCTTCAAGATAGAAAGTTCGTTTTTGGAGGGATTGTAGATAGTTGCGGATCTCAGGCGGACACCCATTTTGGGGGTATAAGAGTTCAAGGGAGGCGGGGGGAGCACTGAAACCGAAAACTAGGAATTCAAATCTCAAACATAGTTACAGCTAGGAAGCTAAGAATCGATATACATAAAAAAGGGTTTGTGGGACAACTTTTAAATTAATTTAATTTTTTTATCCATTGGGGTGCAAAAAGAGGGGGCTACGAACCAATTGTCGGCCAAATGTCTCGCAAATGTCAAATGATTATATCTTCGAAAGTACTTAGCATAAAAAATTTATATTTTTAGAACATCATCCATATAGATCCACTGGAATCAGCTTACATAGAGTCTAATTATTGTAAGGGGGACGGTCAGGGCGGGGTGCAAAGAAAAACACTTAAAAATCAATATCTCAGCTATTTGTTGAGCTATATAATTGAAACTTGGTACTTATACTTATATTACTAAATCTATATATTAAATAACTGGTCGAATATCTTCAAAACTTCTACCCCCTCCCATAAGAAATTATTTTTTCGACCATTTTTCAGAAATCAATTATCACCTAATTATTAAAAGCTATCTATTTGAAATTTTGCACAAAAACTTACAAAAACAGTTGAAATAAATTTTTTCTAAATGCTTTGAAATCACAATTACCCTTCTTCCCCCTCCCACACAAAATTATGATTTCGATCAATTTCAATAAATCAACTAATAACCAACAAATTAAAAGCTACAAACTTGAAATTTTGTACAAGCACCTTACAAGAGAAAAGAAATAAAATTGCGTCAGAAATTTTACGATTCCCATACCTCCTCTACCCCCTCCCATACAAATGTTTGGTTTCTTGAATTTAAAATACACCGAATCCAATGAAAATTCTATGGAACTTTGTCTTCGAAACTGACATTCTATATGGAGAATATTGGACTTGGTTCAAGCAATCAATTGAAAAACTATTAACATCCACCCACCCTTACTATCACCCCTAACCCCTCCCTTCATGTTAATTCAAACTTGCATAAATAAACGAATAAAATATGGAGCTTTTGAACGTTTCCGCAAAGTGTTAAATTGGGAACTGTTCTGCCCAAGAAGCCCCTTTCACTTAGTCTTCCCTAACCACTAACCTGCATATTGACTTTCCATCGATGCGCATTTTGTCCCAAAAATAATAAAGTTTCGCCCGACTTGTTGGCAATTTATTTTTAAAAATTTTTGCGTAAAATTTCAAATTGATAGCTCTTAATAGTTAGATGACAATTGATTTCTTGAAAATGGTCGAAAAAATAATTTTGTATGGGCGGCGGTAGAAGTTTTAAATGTTTTCGACCAGTTAACATTTCGTATATTTAGAGATTTTTTTTTAAATGCATTTCCCAAATTTTCAAGTTTCTACCTGAAAATTTCACTCAAAAATTTTCAGTTTATGTGTTTTTTTCAGTGTACATGAAACACCTTGTGCATGTTAGACGGGGGATCGTTTTATAACATTTATGGAACAAGTTATTGTTATTTGTCTATGTATATCAAATAGATGTATTTACATGCAAAATTTAAACTTTTTTAGGGCTCTGGTGAAAGATACAATCACCAGAGCCCTAAAAAAATCACTCAAAATTTTCGACATTTTTGCTTATCACTTCCCTCCCCTTCCAACTTACAACTTTAATTTTTACCAAAATTAGCTTTACAATCTGACAAATTTTCGATTTGATATTTGTACTTAATTTTGAGATATACTTACTTACGATGGCGCTACAGCCCAAATCGGACTTTGGCCTCCTGAATGCTTTGCCTTCATCCATCTCGGTTCAGTGACCGCGTCCTCCAGTTTGAAAATCTTAGCAGTGATTTGCTGTCTGCGTCAATCGAACCCTCCCAGCGCTTTCGTGGTTTTCCGACCGATCTTTGTCCGTTGACTTTTCCTTTTAGTGTGCGTTTGAGAATTCTCCCGTCATCCATCCGCTCCACATGATCAGCCCATTGTAACTTTTTAAATTTTATGAGGGTTGACACTTCTGGATTGTCGAAGATGGCATACAATTCTCTATTGTATCGTATTCTCCAAATCGAGCCTTCCCTCACAGGTCCAAGGATTCTTCTGAGGACCTTTCTTTCAAAGGCGTTAAGTAGTTTTTCGGGCGCCTGAGTTAATGTCCATGTTTCGCTGCCATAGCATAGCACAGGTCGTATAATCGTTTTATATAACTTAAGTTTTGTTTTCCTGTGTACGTTTTTGTTTTTAATTATTGGAAGTACCGAATAATACGTCTTGTTTGCCATAATTATTCTTCTTTTAATTTCGATGGGCTCGCTTCCATCCTTCGATAGGTTCGCCCCTAGGTATATAAAGTTGTCTACGTTTTCTAGGTTATAGTCTCTACTGTGATATTTAGTCTGATTGGCGTCTTTTTCCTAGTTTGCGTCATAATTTTTGTTTTATTTTCATTAATACGTAGTCCAACTTCCCTTGCTACCGAGTAAAGGTTTACATCCTTAGCACTCTCCAGAGATCTTGCAAGGATATCTATGTCGTCGGCATATGCTACGAGTTGTGTGGATTTGAAGCATAGTGTTCCGTTGGTGTCAACGGGAAGTTTCCGAACAACATATTTGAGTGTTAAGGTGAAAAGCATTGGTGCGAGGCCGTCACCTTGTTTAAGGCCGTTGTCTGTTTTAAAACTGGAAGTCAGATCATTTTCTACTCTGACTTGTGACAAAGATTTAAATTTTGAGATATATCGATTTGTAATTTTGAAAAGTGCGCCATTTTTGAAATGCTCCTCATTTCCCCCCACTACTATTATTTCAACATGTTCAATGTTTCAATTACATAGCTTAAGAGATAGTTGAGATATTAATTTTTAAGTGTTTTTCTTTGCACCCCCTGACCCTCCCCCTTAAAATAATTAGCCACTTTCTAAGCTGATTGAGGTGGAGCTATTTGCGACCTAAATGGTCCCAAAATATGAATTTTTTACAATAAGTAATTTCGAAGATATAATCATTTGAAAAACAAATTCGGCCGACAATTTATTTTTAGCCCCCCCCCCCTTTTCGGACGCAAATGGATGAAAAAATTTAATTATTTTTACAGTTTGTCCCACAACTATGTCTATATCCTTGCTGATTTTCAACTTCCTATCTGCATTCGAGGTGGAGATATTAGCAAGTATAGTTTTTGACTCTTTCCCTGCCCCCTGCCTCCCCCTGAAATAGAGCTCACTTACTCAATCAACAATCCACCCAAAAACGAACATTCTACGTTTAACGGTCTCGGAGATTTGAATCCATATGTACGGCGCACGGCGGGACGGATTTTTTTGCATTTTTAGGCTAATTTAGTCATGAAACTCGAAAAAACAAAATTCCAGGGCTGCAAATTTTTTTTGTTCTGTATGTAGTGCCTTCTTTATATTTTCAAACTATTCAGACTACCTTTGTTGCGAATTAATTTTTCCATACTGTTCCTAGATACGATTAAGTTACTTTGTATTTTTTTTTGCCAACAAACGTGAAACAATAGTGAAATTAACTTAAATAATATCACAAAACAAAATTGAAAAGAAAATAATAATAATAATAATAAATTGAATTCAGTTCGGGTCAAATATATTGAAAAAAATGGACAAAAGCTGCCAAGGCAGCACTGCTGTAAAATATTTTGGCGCCAAAATTGTCGATGAAATTTGAACGAAAGCCTTTGATTCCTTTCGTCTGCCAGCCTAATTTAAAACAACGAAAAAGATTTTCAGGCGATGAAGACAGACTGTGCTCGGGAATGGATTCCGGACGAATTTGAAATGAAATTTTTGTTGAATTTTTGTTTTTTCCTAAACGTTATGCGATAAAATATTTCTTTTTTTTTCTTTTTTTCATTTTGGTTTTATCGACGATCAAGTGTCGCCACAAACAAGAAAAGTGAAAAACCACAAATAACATTATGCATACTATTCAACAAACAAAAAAACAACTAAGTAAATTATAATTACCATATTATTAACATACAACCTTTAAAAAAAAAGTGAGCACAAATTTTTAATCATCGGAACAGGGGACATACAATTGAAAGAACAAAAGTGGAGGCAGGAAGGGCCCCAACGTAAGTTAAGTACGGGACCATCATGGTCCTTTTCCCGTTTCGCTTTGTATCAGCATGAACTATGATGAGGGTTTCTTGGGCCAATAACCCACTTCAAACTGCTGAGCCGCCGGCAAAAACATGCTTTCCCGGGCCTGAAAAATTCGTATTATCTGTTATCTCGACGAAGGATTTGCTTCGTCCCGTTACACCATACAAGAAATCAACACTAACAACGCAATCGCCATATTTACTATTCACTTTTTGTCACATAGCCGACTTCAGCCCGATCTCCCCCACGTAATCGAAAATTATATGCATCGAAAGATTGCCAAATTTTCAATGAAATCTCTCAAAACTAATGACAGACTTGAAATGTGTCCTTAATTTGGACAGCTGAGTAGTTTAAATGTAAAACATGTTCTCTCTAACTATCTCTTCTAATTCTCTATTCGGAAACAGTTCCTGAATCCTGACACATTCATCTAGATGTGTCTAGTCGAACACAAAATCGGATTTTTCCTTTACTTTTCCCGGTCGTATGGTGTTGAATGGCGAACATGTGATATCATCCAGTCGCCATGAGAACTCTCATTTGCATCCTTTTCGCTCGGATTCTTAGTCGATCTGGGTGTTTCCACTTCAGATAATTTCCGTACTATTGAGGACGCATCACATCAAATGTTAAATGCAGCATTTTGTACTTCTTTACAGACCGAAACATCTCTACAAATGATTGCATCTGCTCCGAAAATGTATTTAGAATCGAGACAGGAGGGAGAAACACCCGCATTGCAAATGCTGACGACAACAACAAGGATATTCGGTGTCATTCTTTCACGAAGATTATCGAAGTTGTCGAACGGCGAATTGCACAAAATCCTCTTTTAAATTGCTCTCATGTACGTGACAGCTTTATTCGGGATAATTTCAACTTTTTTTTTTTTTTGAGATACGATTGTAGTTTTTTGCGAACGGATGTAGTATTGAAGCTTGCCAATAACTATTTTGCATTCTTGCTTAGAGTTTTCATATATCCTGGCACAATACTTTATGGAATTGTTATGGTTTTTAGAAGTAGATTGTTGGATGTTAATTATCAGATTTTGTTATTAACTTTCAACTGTCTGCGCAAGAAGGATTAGAGGCATTAGAAAGAGCTATGGAAGTGGTCACATCACACCAACAATCTTAAAACTAATTGTAAATGCAATTAATTGAAATGTTTAACTCAACAACGTCTGCTAGCAACAATTTGAGATTAGTAATAACGTTAGTAGTAATAAAAGTTCTAAAAATGAAATGTTTAAAAAAAAAATAAAATATAATAAAATCCTATCTATCTCTTCGCAATAAGTTGCTCTTCCCTGATTTCTTTGCTTTTGTTAAATCTTTCGACGTTTTCTTTCTCCTAGAAAATCAGATCCCTTCATTATATGATTTCAGTAAATATTTCATTGACTTTGAGAGCAACTAAACGAAACCATATAAAGTAAGGGTAATTTGTAATTAAAATTAATGTGGGAAATGATATTTAAAATTTTTTTTTTTTGGTAAGCAGGTAAGACTGTCCTTAATTATTATCATAAAAATTAGAGTGGTATGTTAATCAGTTTGCTTACAGCAGCTGGTTGAATCGGAACACCTCAGTAGACCACGGCTATTTTTACAATGGATAAAAATATGGAACAAAGAATTTGTCTTAAATTTTGTATTTTCAAACAAATTTCATATTTCGTTGCGAATGTTGGAATTCAATAATAAAAAAAACAAGCCTACGAGTGGTACAATGCCTTTAAGAGAGATCCTTGCAGACATGCCTCGTTCTGGACGACCTCCGACCTCTTCAACTAACGAAAACATTCAAAAAGTGAAGGAAACGGTGCTCGAAAATATGTCTTTATAGAATCCATAAGTTATCTGAATATGCTCGCTTCAATTTTATGTCTCAATGACAGTCTAGTGCTGAAAATATAATTCCATAATAAAATTTTTTGTATTATACCTCTGTATCTTAATTGTAATAAGATCTTGAAGAACTTGATGCCGAAAATTTAATAATAATAGGTGACTTGAATGTACGCATAGGAGATCAACAAGAATTGTACGTTATGCGACTGATATATGAAACCTGGCAGTAAATAGAAAATCTAAAGACAAAGTAAGCAATACTAAAGGAAGAGAGTTATTTGAATTATTTGAGGACCAGGGGATAGCCATTGTTTGGACGGAAAGTATGCTAATATTTACAAGAAGTCTATAAACGCAAATGTCTGTGAGAATGACGATTGAAATACAAGCGAAATTACGAATTTAGTTTATTTTGTTACAAATTGAAATGAGATAGCTAAGGAGGGAATTATTGAACTTAAGGAAAAATGGTTTCATGGTGAATGCTTCAAAACTAGGAAAAAATGTTCAAAAAGTGGAGCATATATAGCGTATATTGAAAAAGATCTACCAACAAGTCAGGCGATACTTTGTTATTCTTGGGACAAGTTGAGTAAGAATAGGTAGTCAATATGGAGGATAGGGTGGATAGGAAAGACTAAGGGAACTTGGGTCTTATGACAGGGCTGTTGTCAATTATTTACCAATTAACGCTGATTACGATCAATAGCTCCAGCACATTGAATCAATATTTCACTCGTTTATTTATGCAAGTTTACATTTATATGGGGTCGATGGTTGTTAATAATAGTTTAATTACTTTCTTGAATCGCGTATAAAATTCTCTGTACAGAATGCTAAGGGGATCCATTCAAACCCTTTTCGGAGGTTTACGGAGTAATATTTTTTGGATCTAAAAGTCTTTACAGTGCTTTCATGTTTCGAAGAATTTAATAGAGAAAGCCACAATCCTGTTCAATATATGAAACCGCTAGCTTGATAAATTAAAAAACTAAATCGAAAAATAAATCAAAATATAAACTTCTCGTCACTTTTCTGTTTAGCAATCTCTCAAAATTAAGAACAGCCACTGTTTAGTCTCGTCTCATAAAGCCCCACATTATTCTACAGCCGAAATGACTCGAAGATATCCCATCGAGCTCCACACTACTCTAAAACCGAAAATGACAAACAACAAAAACAATACAAAGGTTGAGCGATGAAATTTGCGCCTCAGATTTTTTGCTTTTTATGACGTTAACATCGTTGTATCAAGCCGCATGGATAGGCAGCAATGTTTGCACGAGCTTTTCAGTCGCCTCAATTGGGGAAATCGATCGTTTGTAGGCTCGCACATTTCTGTCCTAGCGCTTTTATGTTTTTTCTCCGTCAAGCCCATTCCCCTGCTGTAAAGGTAAAAAGTAAAAAGACAAAGACGAATCGCTGATATGAGAATGATCTAAAAACGTTAATTGAGTATAGGAAATTTAATCGTATCAAGAATGTTAAATTCAATTAATCGAAAATGTTCTGGCAAGGGAGGCGCCGCCTCATGCTCTTCACCTGATGAGCCGCTACTGATTCCAATTCCTTTTCTATTCTAATAATAAAATACTGTGATCATATAGGGGCATAGGACAGAAACAACTCTCTTACACAAGGCACGATCCTGAGCATCGGTCTTAAAGTGTTACCAGGACTTGTTTGTTCCTCTAGCCTCCTGCTCAACTGCTCGCTTCCATGCTACATGGTCGACCAACCCAACGTCTTCCTTGAGGATTATAATCCAGAGCCTGTTTGGTGATCGTCATCATCATCAATGGCGCGACAGCCCAAATCGGGCCCTGGCCTCCTGAAGTCGTCGCCTCCAATCGTCTCGATCCAAAGACCGCGTCCTCCAGCCGCTAATTTTTAGAATGGCTTTGCTGTCTTCATCAACCGAGTCTTCCCATCGCTTGCGTGGTTTGCCTACTGGCCGATTACCACTCGCTTTGCCTTTAAGAGCACGTTTGGGGATTCTTCTGTCTTCCATTCGCTCTACATGGCCAGCCCACTGCAGTTTACGTAACTTGATGAACGTTGAAGCTTCTGGCTCGTCGTAGAGTTGATACAACTCATGGTTGTATCTTATTCGCCATTCCGTTCCTTCCTTCACAGGTCCCAAAATTCTTCGGAGGACCTTTCTTTCGAATGCGTTAACTGCTTTTTCGGAAGTTCGCGTTAATGTCCACGTCTCGCTGCCATAACAGAGCACAGGTCGTATAATAGTTTTGTGCACTTTCTTGGATTTCATTATTGGAAGTACCGAATAATACGTCTTATTTGCAAGTATTATCCGTCGTTTGATTTCGTCTGTTTCATTACCGTCCTTTGCTAGATTAGCCCCAAGATATATGAAGTTGTCCACACTCTCCAAATTATATTCCGCAATTGTTATGTTTTGTCTGATTGGCGTTCTCCTTCTTGTTTGCGTCATTACTTTTGTTTTGCTTTCATTAATGCGCAACCCGACTTCTTTTGCGGCGGAGTCAAGATTGACAAATACCTCCTTAGCACTAGGGAAAGATCTTGCTAGAATGTTAATGTCGTCAGCGTATGCTACTAGTTGGGTGGACTTGAATAGTAGTGTCTCGTTGGTGTCGACTGGGATTTTTCGGACGACATACTCTAGTGCCAAGTTGAAAAGCATAGGAGCTAGACCATCTCCCTGCTTTAAACCACATTCCGTTCGAAAGCTGGTTGTGGAATCGGTTTGTATTCTCACTTGGGATTCAGTGTTCGTCATTGTGAGTCTTGTTAGTCGGACTAGTTTTGGAGGAATTCCAAAGTCAAGCATGATTTGGTACAGTACGCTCCTGTCGATACTGTCGTATGCTTGTTTAAAATCTACGAATATTTGGTGCACGTCTGTGTTATATTCCCAGCATTTCTCAAGCACCTGTTTCACCGAGAATATCTGGTCTGTTGTAGATCGTCCGGTTCTGAATCCGCCTTGGTATTCGCCAATTATTTGATTAGTATAGGGCTTAAGACGACGAGTATGATTTCCTCTGTCCAAATTTTGCATATCATGCTGTGCAGTATTTCAGCGAAACAGTTTCCACCGTTTTTCAGAAGTTCAACTGGTATTTCGTCAATTCCCGGCGCTTTGTTTCGTTTTTGGTCACATAGGGCTGCTTTGATTTCAGGAAGCGTGGGTGGTGTCGATGATGGTTCATCTTCGTCAGTTGAGGCTTGAATTGAAATGTTGTCTGTCGTTATCGGTGCTACTGGGATGGGATTCAAAAGATGTTCGAAGTATGAAGCCCATCTCCTTTTGATTTCTTCTGTGTCGCTGATGATATTGCCCTCTGCGTCTTTGCAGAGACTGGTTTTTGGTTTATATCCCTTTTTCAAGTCTTTTACTATGGCGTATGCGTCCCGCGTATTATTTTTTCTCATGTCGTCGTCCATTTTTTGTATCTTGTCATTGTGGTACTTCCTTTGTTTTCGTCTGCAGGTCTTTTTCGCATATCGCCTAAGCTCGTCATATCTTTCTTTTTTGGCTCGTGTTGGTCGTTCAGTAAAAATTTTGTAAGCTTCGTTCTTTCTATCTATTGCGTCGCGACATTCTTGGTCGAACCAATCATTACTTTTTCGCCGTGCTTGATATCCTAATACCTCTTCCGCGGAGGATTTGATGCCGTCTCGTATTTTCATCCACGCATTATCCACTGGCATATTTTGGATATTTTCATATATTGGTGTCAGGTGTTTATTACATGCTAGCATGTAAGCCTGCGCCACCGTTTCGTCGTTAAGCTTGTCGGCATTGAATTTGCGAGCTCTACTCGTTTTCGAATACCCACGACAAGCTATTTTGCATCGATACTTAGCTCTGACTAGATAGTGATCAGAGTCACAATTCGCACCGCGGAGAGTTCGTACATCAAGTATGCTGGAAGCAGCCCTTTTCTCAATAAGAACGTGGTCTATTTGGTTGAAGGTGTGACCATCTGGTGATGCCCACGTTCGTTTGTGAATATCGCGATGTGGGAAGCACGTAGAGCTTACTATGATATTTTTGCTGCTTGCGAAATCAATAAGACGTTGGCCATTGTCGTTGGTTATGTCATGGAGACTGTGCCCTCCTGTTGTTCCTCTATGAGCCTCCTCCTTTCCGACTTTTGCATTAAAATCCCCTAAGACAATTTTTAGGTCATTCGAGGGCAGTGAGTCATAGGTTGTCTCTAGGGTGGCATAAAATTCGTCTTTAGTTACATCGTCCTTGTCTTCTGTTGGTGCGTGAAGTTGATCAACCAAGTGTTGAAAAATTTAGTCTTTATTCGGATTGCACAAAATCTTTCACTTATTGGTTTGAAGCTCGTGACCTGCTGTCTAAATTTTTTGTCAACGACAAAAGCGACTCCAAACTCTCTGCTTCCCGACAATTTTCCACTTGGATAGATTGTGTGTGATCTCATGTCCATGATTTCGCTACCGAGCCATTTCGTTTCTTGGATGGCAGTTATGTTGATGTTGTGTTTTGCCACTTCTTCGAGAAACTCTTTCAGAGCTCCTGTCCTAAATAAGGATCGAACATTCCAAGATCCAATAGAGTAGTCCATTTTTCGTTTGCGGGGTCGTTGCCGTTGAGTCCATCCTTTCCGAGGCTGTTCTTCAGGTTTCTGGACAGTGTTCTTTTTCCGGTGATGCGTTGTCGGCGCCTCGCCCAACCCCCGACCTGGAGGACCGGTCCTACTTATTTATTACACCCTAGTAGAAAAAGGGTGGGAGTTTTGAGCTAAATATGACATGCTGGAGTTCTCACAGCTATGCTGCAAGTCCAACTATGTCATACTTTTTGCCTACTTCCTGAGACGCACTGGTGTTACTGGCCATTCAGGTTAACTCCATGTACCCTCCTCCTTTCTCAACTCGGGCTTGGGACCGTCTATGGTGGAGTTCTGTTTGGTGATGTTTCGCTCTAATTTGTTTGAATTAGATTTAAATTCCTACTGAATAATTTGTAAAAATAATTATAATCTGAATAATGTAACTTAAACTTATGTATTAATTCTTAAATTTAAGTACCTTACTATTCATATGCAACGACTTAATTAAAATTTAATTTATATTGTAAACTGAAAATTAATTAATATCTATTACTGTATATCATTCTTAATTTACATATTATACATCACAAATCATAATGTATACTTCTATATTATATTTGAAACGTTTTTAACATTTCTTTGTAACTTTCTAAGCTTATTAAGCTTATTGCAAAAATTGTATACTAGTTATCGACTTCTCAACCCTATCACAAGAAAAAAAAAAAAAAAATTTCTCAAAGTGTGACTGATCCACTGCCACTTCCGCCTTTGAATCCCAATACTTATTTTAGTCTGGCCAGTTGTACTCCAAAGTTCGTCGTTGGAGATCACTTCTGGCCAGAATATTCCTAAAATGCGTCGGAGGCATTGGCTCACGAAAATTTGTAGTTTCATTGTAAGTCGAACGGTCACTTCCACGTAGAAAAACCATATAAGAACACGGATTTGACGCATGCGTCAAAAACTCGCAGCTTCGTACGAAGGAAGATCCATCTTAACCTCGAGAAAGGAGGAGAGCTGTCCGAGAGCTTCCCTGTGCGAACGGGTGTCAGACAAGGCTGCATATTATCACCAGCCCTGTTTCTGGTGGTAATAAATGACATCTTGAAAGCTGCACTGGAAGGTGGGGAAGGTAAAGGTCTTCAATGGAGACTATTTAACATCTTAAGTCACCTTGATTATGCTGATGACGTGTGTTTGCTTGCACATAACCGTTCGGACTTAGAGTCAAATGTTCGCTCGTTGCATTCTAAATGCAAAGAGGTGGGACTGAAAATAAATGTGCGTAAAACCAAGTACATGCACATGGGTTCGAACGCAAGCACACCGATTGTTCTTAACGGACAGGATGTGGAAGAGGTGCAAGATTTTTGCTATCTTGGAAGCATTGTCAGCATGGACGGCGGAGCCGAAAAGGACGTTGAGGCTCGGCTTAATAAAGCTCGTCAGGCCTTTGGTATCCTTTCCCCTTTCTGGAGGTTAAGAGAGATCTCCCTTCGCACGAATCTGCGAGTTTTTGACCCATGCGTCAAATCCGTGTTGTTATATGGTTGTACTACGTGGAAAGTGACCGTTCGACTTACCAAGAAACTACAGACTTTTGTAAACCAATGCCTCCGGCGCATTTTAGGAATATTCTGGTCAGAAGTAATCTCCAACGACGAACTTTGGAGTACAACTCGCCAGACTAAAATAGGTATTGAGATTCAACGGCGGAAGTGGCAGTGGATCGGTCATACTTTGAGGAAACCAGAGCGAAACATCGCAAAACAGGCTCTGGATTATAACCCTCAAGAAAGACGTCGGGTTGGTCGACCATGTAACACATGGAAGCGAGCAGTTGAGCAGGAGGCCAGAGGAATAATCAAGTCCTGGCAACAGCTTAAAGCCGATGCTCAGTATCGCGCCTTGTGGAAGAGAGTTGTTTCTGTCCTATGCCCCTATAGGGGGTCTTAACAGGAATTTGATTTGATTGATTGATATCTCAAAATCGGATACAAATATTAAGTTGAAACTTTGTCAGATTGTAGACCTATTCAACATACAATTTTAATAAGTTGGGAGGGTGGTGGGCCAAAATTTCGAATGTTAATAAAAACTTCAGGAATACCAGTTTTAGTTTACGGGTTTGAATTATTTTGTAAGCCTTATGGAATTTCTTTCAATCACTTGAGGGTTGTATATATTTAATTGTTGCTTTGGATGTAGGATGGGAGGCCAAAAATATCGCGAAATGAAGGGGATAGACAAGGTTGGGCGGAAATATTCCTACATAGAAATATTTTAACACCCAATGCAGGTACAAACACAAAGTTTCTGGCAAATCGAATCACCAATATTTTGGTTATCGCCAAATCAATAAGTCAATCGGAAATAATATGCTAACTATGCACAAAATTGAGTTTCGTGTTGTCATAAACTTCTTACCAAGCAAGGAAAAACGCCACAAATTATTTTAGAAGAAATGATATTAGATTACGGGGACTCTTGCCCTGAAAAATGATGAGTGGCATAGTTTATTCAGGCAAGACAGAGTCAATTGAAGACGATGAACACTCAGGCCGGCTGATTGAGGCCACTTCCTCAAAAATCGTCGAAAAAGTGAAAAAACTTATTCCCGAAAATGTTTGTTTTAAGAAGAAACAATTCGCAAAAATGGATGGAGTATCAGATAGAACCATTTTGATTTTCCTCTATGATCATCTCGACATGTCTAAAGTCAGCGCAAGAAGGGTAATGCTCCCCTTATAATCCAGATCTTGCCCTCTCCGATTACTATTTGTTCCCAAAGTGAAGAAAGAACTTCGGGGAAGAAAATTTATCAACGAAGAAGATGATGATAAAGTCAGCAATTTTAGCCTACTTGGATGGTCTCGATAAAACATTTTGTTTAGAAGGAATTAATAAACTTTGTGAGAGGTGTGATAGATGTATTGAGCTTAAGGGAGAATTTATTGCAAAAGAAAACAATAACTTGTTTAATTTTACCCCCCTTCCCTATCATTACGCGAACTTTTTGACTTCCGCTCTCGCATCTTCAATTTAAGACGCTCCGAAAATGTTAATATTGTCCTTGGGAGCTCTTTGCAGTCATACATATGTGAAGTATTGTTTCGCTGTTGTCCTATTCAACATAACACAGTCCCGTAGTCCAAACTATCTACATATACCTATGTATATCGAAAACTATCGTTTGGCCAGTCTACGCGTACTAAAGCCATAGCTCCATCGACGATTACGAATTTATTTTCGCAAGGATCGTCCACGTTATTCAGCAATGGAACTCCTTTGCTATTGATTTGCGAAACCAGTAAAGTGATTTCTGCGGGAAACTAAAAAGGCACTTTTGTATTGGGGACTAAGACTTCAGGCGTTACCCATTCTCATTCTTCTAAACTTTATCCAGATGCACATAATAAAGAAAACTGTATTCTACCGAATAGAAAATCGATTTTGACGGTCATTGCACTCTCTAATCCCCAGAAAAATAGCCAACAAAAATAATTCTCCTTCCTCGGAATAATCGAGCTCCTAAACTAAGTCCATAAAAATTCTCTCGGAGAAAAAAAAACTATGAAAGTAAATTTCCCATTCAAATTGAACTTCATCGAAATTCGAATCGAACTTTCAATGACAACGCGAACATTGTTATCACATTTCCGACAATGAAAGTTCGTGAATGGCAATGAAAAACTTCCTTTTCATCGTACAACCGACCTCCCCAAATTTTTCGATATTTTCATATCAATCAATTATTTTGCCGAAAGTTTTGCGCCATAAAGGAAATTCCCCTCTGACCCGCACGGATTCGTGCACTGGTTCGACAATAAATCAGACGAATCTCGAATCAAATCAGAAAATTCATTTCGCTGCGTAATTTAATTCGAAAAAGGTATAGGCCAAAGTTTCTTAGTAAAATTATTTTGATTGTTGTTTTTCACATCGAATGATGGCAACCCCCCATGCACAGGCTTTCAAACAGAATCCTTGAGAAAATACATAATGATGTTTGACGATTTCTCCAATCATAACGTCTCCCTTGAGGTGAACATGGGGATGGGATGGAAGGACACAACTGACGATGACTAGCAATATAGCCAACTGTTTTACGCACTGGATAAACTTTTAATCTTCTAGCGGCAGCGGTGATTTATTCATATTCCGTGGTCCTTAGTGAATAGCCAATATTGAAGTTGGAGGTGAAGTTATTTTAAGATACGGGCATTCTGTTTTGTATTCCACCTCTTTTCGCGGATATTCAAACTCAATCCAGGATTTTGAAAATTTGTTTTTCGGGAGAATTAAATATTTATTTAATATAACGTAATTATGTTAATAAGGAGCTTCCTTCTGGAATATGACTTAGAAAATATGAAGATAACTTAGTTTATTTAAGATCAAACTTATCAACGGAAGTCAATCAGATAATGAACGTATTATTTCAATATTTGGAAACAAGTGAAATTCAAAGCTCAAAATATTTGTGCTTAGCATTTTATATGATAAACTAGAGATAATAAATATCATAAAGGAGAAAAAAAACTTGTTTTGCATTTCTAATGTTCAGAAATATTCAGAGCAAAATTATACTCCTTTAATAACGTTAACTCTTGAGTGATTGACAACAAAAAATATTGCTACCTATAGATTTTATATGAAATTCGTATGTAAATCAGTAAACTATTTGAAAAAATCCACCCTTAAAAGGAAAAAACATATTTGTTTTTATAGCCCTTTAATGCATATGATGCACAGTCAAGTCGGTATAGGGTAGGTAAGCGATAGGATTACAAGGGAGTTTCTGAAGGGGAGAGGTTAAAATATCGATGGATGTTAACCTTGAAACACTGAATGTTGTAAGTTGATGGAAATACGTAGGGTGGCAATGCACTCCATAGTCTTGATATTCGGGTGACGAAGGACTGACTTTACTTTAATTTACGCAACAATAAAGGTTTAACCGTGAACTCATGGGCGCTGGCGGCTTGCCGAGTATTTCTGTGAGGGATGAGGTTAAACAGTTCTTCGCTGCATTTACCGTGAAAACGATAGTAATACTTTTAATACTTTAATACTTTTTACATCTTCGAAGAACAACGAGGCGTTTGGAAGCATCAAGTGCAATGTCAAAAATATGCTTGCTCGAATTGAAATGTTTGTTAAGTTTTATGCCGATTAATGTAATTTCTTCTGAAGAGTGTAATTGTACGTTACCGAAGGCTATATTCGAAAAACCCGACAGAACATCTTTTCTAAGGGACTGGCCTAAGTTTTTGAGGCAGTGAACTCTACTCTATTTTTCCTACCCCATTCCAGGATTAATTTGAGTGTTGAGTTCAATGAATCGTACAATTCGATGCGTTAATAATTCACCGATGCACGATGAGCTTCAGCAACGGAGTCAAATTGAAAGGTGTTATCCAGAGTACTCTTATCAGTAAAGCTATAAATTCAAATGAGTTTTGTTGAGAGAAGTTCATTAATAAAGATTATAAAGATAATGGGGGATATGATAGAGCCTTGAGGGACTCCAGAGTCGATCTGAAACGGTTGGCATGATACACTATCTATTACGACTCGTATCGAGGAAACTCTCAATTTATTTGAAAAAGGTAGTGTAACAACCTTTGGCAATGAGTTTTACTAAAAGACCTTTGCTCCAAACTCTATCAAGGCCTGTCGCAATGTCAGTAGTTGACCTTCACTGTATTTGTGATTGCACGAGTTTTAACATTCAGTCAGATAGACAAGAAGATCTTCAGTAGAACATTTATAATGGAACTCGTATTGGCGATCATGAATAAGATGGTTATCTTCCAGGTAACTGACTAGTTTGCGATTGATAACCATTTCAATCACTTTCGATAGTACTGAAGTAATAACTATAGGTGGTGACTCGCGAGAATTGCTTTGTTCCTTTTTTTTAGGATTGGTTGCAAATTTGCCATTTTCCACATGGTTGGAAAGTGTCCTGAAGAGAATGACAGATAAAATAGGTTGCAAAGGGTTTGAGAGGAAAATATTTCTGAATTGTAGTGGGGAATGCCATCAGGACCAGCAAATTTGTGAATTTTGTGAATATTGAATTCCTTGAGATAAGACGTGTTGGAAAGTAAATAGATGGAAGTGTGAAACCAGAATTCGGTGGTTTTTGGGGAGGCTGATTTGATGGTGGGAGTCGAGACTTTCTTCCAAAGTTCACAGCCAGAAGGTTGACTTTCCCAACAGGATTCGTAATAATTCGGTTAACATCTGCAAAAAAAGGTGTGGAAGATTTTACTAAATTTTTATTGGCCGTTTTAACGAATGCCCAAAAAGATATTGAGCTTTTTGCCTTCTATCAAAGCTTTTGGTCATGTTAGATTTTAATATTTTCGAGACTTGATTTACATTTATTTCTTAACACGTTGTAAAGTAATTTGTTGGGACGAGTTAGGTTACTTATGAACATTTCAAATGCTTTTTTCTTCTTTTGTATAGAATCTAAACAATCCTTGTTGAACCTTGTATACTTTGTAATGATACGAAATCTGATCGTCCATCAGTGTCTCCATTATTCCAGAGTACGAGTAGTATGTTCAGAAGGCAAGATCAAACCTTAACTTGCTTTAAACTGAAATTCAATGCCAAGATTCGAGTTCACATATCTACCACATGTTATTGTAAACAATAACAAATGACATGAATGTACATCTGCATAAGAAAAGAAGTAAAATAAAATAAGAACAAGTCCACATGTTCGTAACCAGGTGTGACTAATCCCTCGAGTAATTGGAGTCATCGTACGATGAAAATTTTGATTTCGTGCATTTTCCTAAGAGAAAAAAAAATAATAAATAATCGAAGAGGCAAAATTGTTAAAAGTCAATGATTGGACTCTTAAATCAATAAGAGAATTAATGTCCTAGATTTCAGAGTTCAACTCAACAAAATTTGAACTCGTGCATTTTAGTTGTACTAAAATTAATGTGCAGATCGGCAAAAATATGCTATAAATGTTAAGCCCCAAGCTAGGAACGGGGTTGTAAAGTGAAAAGCTTAAACCTACGCCGACCACTCCGGCTAAAAAAGAGATCATCATAGAAAGTAAAATAATAATAATCTGGAAGTAAAAGTCAGGATGCCGAGGGAAATCTATACAAGACGCAGAGGAAGGAACAAAGAAAATCTGCTCAAAGGAGAAGACTAATAAAAGTCAGGACACCGAGAGAAATCTATACAAGACCCAAAGGAGAGAACGAAGAAAATCTGCTCAACGGAGAAAAACTAATAAAGAAAATGGTAAATAACTAATTCTCTTTTTGATTCCTTCAGTAGTTGACGGGGATCGACTTTGGCCTTAGAGCAAGATGTGCGTCCGGCCTTTGGGCAGAAATCCCCAATATACCAAACCCACAAGTTAGTCGGGTGGACGAGGGATCGTTTTTCGCCTTAGGGCCTAATATGCGTCCGGCCTTAGGGCTGAAATCCTTCTCCCCAACCTTAGCCTCCCCGTTATTCCGGCACCGTAGCTAAACTTTTCCGGTTAGTTCCTAGAGAACACCGTTTCAAAATGTCCCTGGTACAAGAACCAGGTTGGATAAGTTAATCAGGTGAACAAGGGAGCGTTATCTCCGTTATTTCGGCACAAAAGCCAAGTTTTTCGGGCTAGCTTCTAGCGAACACCGTTTCAAAATATCTATGGTATAACAGCCAAGAAGAACACGGAAAGAGAATAACCACCTGTGTATCTACATTGGGTAGATGCATAAAAAGAATAAAACGTTACAACTTCGATGGTTGGATTCTTTTGTGGCTGGAAGGGGTGTAGAACTTTAGAATTGTTTCAGTAATCCTGAGGCTTCCGTGGCGTAGTGGGCAGCCTGCTTGCTACTCATTCAATAGATCGTAGGGTCGATTCCCACTCCAGACAGGAGATTTTTTAAGCACGAATTTCTCAGTTGCTACTGGCGATGAAAAATTATTCGAAATAAAATGGGCAAACGGTGAAAGTGAAACATGGTTTCTGTTCGCTTTCTATCATTCAGTCCCCCATAATATCTGCAAATTTTTGCCAATAGCGCCAGTAAAACTGAAAAATATACCAGCTTCTTCACTTGTTACGGGCGTTCTCACTCCTGTTCCTCTACCTTCCCAATCCCATCCCTTCCAAGGTCATTCTATAAAAAAAATCTTTCGACAAACTGTATCATAATTAATCAATTAGAAGAACAATTTCCTGTCGAAATCTCTATTGAACTGGTTTAGTGCTCTCCAGTCTTTTTATCTCTAATACCAAACAGTTCTTTTAGGCATCCGTACATTAGATGAATTATTCGGAAAAATTGGAAACTGTGTTCGAATCATGAAATGATCGGCATTGCCAATTGGGGATGGAGATATAATTGAAACAGAATATTTCACAGGTCAATTTGTGAGGAAGAGGTCAATTAAGTTAGAAGAGTGACCTATAATTTCCGATAATCGAGTAGGTTCATAGCTGTGCTAGATTGTTGATGGAGGCATATCAGGACCCAGTTGATCCGTAGTTATAAAATATTTCAAACAGGTAATGTTATGAACATTGAAATCGCCAACGTTAACGATTTCAACGTCAGAGTTTGCAACATGTAGGGACTGAATAGAGTTAGATAATTTATGTTGATGATGTAAAACAAACGAAACACTTTATTTCTAACATTTCTTACATTCTTAATTTGTTCCAGGCTATTGTTTGTCATATAAAGAATTTTTATTGTAAATCAATCATTAGTCCAGTCCAACACAGATATGTATACCAAAGGTAAGGCAAACACGACATATCCAACCGATTTTCGGTAACCAGAATGATAGCATTTATACCGAATTTGGCAAAACTTTTTTTTATAAAACTTACCATGGTATTTTTCCTACAAGCTATGTGCACTAAAATTTCCTGTTACTTTTGTAAGCTGGATCAGATCTTACCTGCCCAATCATTCCCAAAAAGTATTATTTCGAAGAGCTCATTCATCTGCTATACATAACACATCTGGTGTGTCACAAGGAAGCCACCTTGAACCGCTGCTATTAATTTTATTCATTAACGACGTGAGTTTGTTTATTTCTCGCTCGAAAATTTTGCTCTAATTTGCTAACAACTGAACAACAAACTGTTTCGAGATCTTTCGAATCAAACTGCTACAAAATGTTATGCAATATGTTTTTAACTGCAGTACATTAAAATATTTACGTTTGAACAAATTTCCGCTACATTTCGATTATGTCGTTGCAGGTAGCATAGTAAAACTAACAAACAGGTACTAGATCGAGGAAAAATTAGTGGAGTGGAAATCGAGCCCCCAACTTATTAGTTGTGATCGGAGAACACTGATACTGAGACACGGAGACCATATTTTTAAAATATTACCAACTTTTTATTTCTTCCAATTCTGTTGAAATTTTTATACTGGACTGACGGTCATCTAGTTTTTCTTCTCAAATCACTTTGTACTATTTTAAATCTTTGTAAGTAATAAATGAAAACGCGTGAAGGTCAGATTGCTCTCAATCTGTGGCCTTACGTCTGAAGTACCTTGAGGTTCGATCTTAGGTCCCTTACTTTTCAGAATACCAATAATTACTCTCTCTCTCTCTTTCTGATTATTGATTGTAGTATTCGTGTGAGTGCTGATGATGTGCAGCCATATCTGAGTAGATCTTTGGGGTTGTAGGCTGCGTAGCTCTCTCTAAATTTTTTCTTTTATTTTTTCCTTGTGATTTGATTTGTTTTAAATTAAGAATATATGATTTGAAAGTTTTGGTGAATGTTTCATAGTGCATTTCGAATTGAAAGGAAAGATTTCCGGATTCTACACTCAGAAATATAGTTCAGTGGAGAGAGACAGACAATTTGACAGAAACAAGAGGCTTTTTTTACTGATTGAAGCTTCTTCTCAATTTTGCAACAACATAGGGTCTGACGCAAGAAAAAAAGTCGTGACTAGTGTGAAGAGGAGAGAAAAAATAAAGGAAAAGGGAATCCATATAAATTCGTGGTGGTAGGCCAGGTCGGGCCCAAAGGAACGGATTACGATAAAAAAATCAGAGAAAAACATCGAATTTTAAGTAAATTTTGGGTGCGCGAGGAGGTGGACGGCGAAATGGAGCTGTCGGTTACCGTACGCATCCGGCTCAATTTTGAAACCGAGGTATTTCAAACCGCACCAAAATCGCAATACCGTCGCCTACCAGCCAGCCATTACTCCGTACGTATTCTTCGGCTCTATTCCAAAACCAAAGTGTTTCACAAGGGGCACCAAGGTCGTCAGACCGTCGTCTACCAGCAAGCCATACTCAATACGTATTCTTCGGCTTCATTCCGAGGCTGAGGTTCTTCTCAAAAATTTCGCCGTCTACCAGCCAGCCAGTGATCCGTACGTATCCTGCGGGTCGATTCCGAGACCAAGGTGCCCCACATAATTTTGCGATGAATTATAGAAGTCAGATCGTTTTGCTCCATGAAGTGGCTCATGTGGGATTAGAAGTTTAATTTTTGCGATACAGCAGCCCTAATCAAGCGACCAGCACGTAAGTGGAGCGTAAGGTTTGTCAATAGCAGACGAATATGAGTCGATTTCATTACGAACCGTAATTGATATGCAGTCTTCAGTTTCACCTATATCCTATTATAGAACTACCTTGTGTATTCCTAAACCCAATAATCCCGAAAAATTTTTTTTTACATATCTTCGTGATGTGAGTCCCTCCAGTCTTATACTTTATTCGTATATGACAGTGTTAATTGAGTACTCGTCCAGATTCTTCATTCTAGGATCTGAACTATGAAACAAACTATTCGTTGTTCCTGTCGTCGTTGAGGAAAGTTGCATTGCATCCTTGATGAATTCCTCGAAATGGCAATAATCCACCCCTGTTGTCGACGAGCTAAGCCGTTGCTTACAATGACTGTACTTGATTTAATTTTGGCTTAAGATCCTTCCACTGCAACACACAAGAACTCTGTCTTGGGTTGTTCACTGGGAAATTGTTACAAAAACGAATTTTTATTTTTCTTTTTAATTTATGTACTTGTTAAATATTCGTTCCCTCCATTTGGCGTTGCTATTCCTTATTTCATCACAAAGGTAGAATTGAAGAGATGTATTTCTATGCTAATTCCTTAAAATTATGGAATAGTTTGCATTGTAATTTCACTCGGGTACCAGTGTGGATACTTTCTGACAGTAGACAGTAGTCTATGTCAGCAATTCCTTTTTAATTACCCATGTTTTTTATCGTCGTTTTTTTCGTGCTAGCTTTAACTTATCATATTCTTCTATCTTCTTTATTTCTTGTTTTAAATATAAATATAAATATATAATAAAATAAGCTGCCAACTAGTTGGGAACAACTTTATTATTTTTGGTACAAGTTGAGGATGCCTGGAAAGTCAATATGCAGGTCAAAGTGTTTATGGAAGACTATGTGAAAGGGGGTTCTAGGGCAGGGTTGTATTGAATTTAACACTTAGTTGCGAATACGATCAATATCTCCAGTACATATAATCAATATTTCATTCGTGTATGCAATTTTGGGTTCTTACGAGGGGAGGAGGGTGGGGTGATATAAAGGGTGGGTGGATGTTCATAATTTTTTAATTGTTTGCTTCAATTACGTCCAATATTCTCTGCATAGAATGTCAGTTTCATAAACGAAGTTGCATAAAATTTTCATAAAGTCAAATAACTAGTAGATTGAAATCATTATAAATGTAACATATTTCAAATTTCAGATCAATAGCATTTACACTTTTCGAGGAAATCCGTTCACCTTACTTTTTTGTCAAAAACGACAGGTTCAAAACTTGAGCTCTCTAGCTCAACGCGTTCTAGAGAGGACATGGACGTACTGACAGACGGTGAGATTTTTAAGTGATTGTATGAACTTCGGTAACATTCATTTTTTTCTCCGAGACTTATTTCTTAGCGTTACAAGCTTTGTGGCAAACTTATAATACTCTCAGATTTAATCTAGAGTATAAACACCAGAGCTTTTCAAATAAACACTTTTTTTTTAAATATCAATATAGGCGGTCTTAATGAGACACCCTTGCTTCATCAATTACTAAATGATTTACGTGATGACGAAAATCTGAAAATCTACTAAAATATAATCCTAGTATTAAGTTCCTTAACAATACAAACAACACAATAGACACGAAAATTTGAATAGAATGCGGATTCTACTTCATAATGGCAATTTTCTATGCTCCTCGTGAATCTTACCCTTAATTACTAACCGGGTTTTCAGTGTTTATATAAAAGTAGCAGACAACAAGAGCGCTACTAATGGACAGAATAAGCTTTTCTTTGATTTCGTCGTCATCCCTATGCGGCAACTGTTTGTTAATTACACCGAACAATTGCAAATGGCAACCACATCCGTACACAATCTGAAACCAAAACACTAGCATAAACCCACTATTGCTTCCAGTGTCATCAATTTCCATTCAAAGCATGTTTTGGAATAGACTAGTTGTCCTAACCCTTCCTCCCCAAGATATAATAGTTAGTTACTTTCTGACGGCGGTTGTCAGCTCAGGGAATTTTGTGAATGGAAGCGTTAATTAACTTTGCTTCAACAAATTACCTGCTGCCGTAGCTGATGCTCATTCTGCTTTTCTATGCCAGAGAAATAAAGGAAATTCCAATTCAGATCAAGAATTCGGAATTGCACCGGTATGACTGAAAATCTAAACGAACTATCTGCTGGTTGAAAGTCACTATTCCATCTCTAAACAACAACAATGAGATAATGTCGGTTTAGTGGAGACTGAGTTTTTCTCTTCCCAAAAACATTACAGGTCGTAAGTCTCTAGGGATGAATGCTGCAAGAATGCATAAAATGTAAAAATTTATACTGCATAATCCACGGTACGATGTCTTGTAACAGAAGCTCCACATTTTTTCCCCCCGAAATCTATTCTTACTGATCCTGACGATAAGAGAAATCGAAGCTGAGAGCAATCCCATGCATAATCAATACAATCCATACACTGTCTGGATTTCTCAATATCCTGCTTACCAATAGTTTCTGAATATGGTTTACATTCATAAAAAAGTAAACCTTTCAACAAACTGAAAATCTAATAAATTCAAAATTATTCCCATAATATTCCGATTCTTCATATTGATTTATGGACGGAAAATGATTTTTTTAAGGACGAAAAAAATCCGAATATTTGCGGAAAAACTTATTACGACCTTTTTTCATTTTAATATTGCAAAAACGTAAAATTTTCTGCTGAAGTAAGTACATACAATATTTTTCAGTTTTGTTCTTACGAAGGTAATGTCACATAAAATATTTAAAAAAAGGGCAAAACGCTTGCTTGCCTTTAATTAAAAAAAGAGTCTGTCGTGATATCTATGCTCTTAAACGATATCAGATTTTTAATAAGCTTCCTTATGTTTTCTTATGTCCCAAGAAAATAATTTCAATATCTTTGACATCGGTAAATATACAAAATCTAGGATGTAACCTAGTAGCGTGCTGATACAATGCGAAGGTCGGGAGTTCAAATCCCGTTTATAATATAATTTCAGCACACTGCCTGCTTGGGTAAATCTTGATCATCTCAATCTACGAAAATGAAAAATTCGTTGGTAGAGGGTTGTACGAGACTCTAACAACCCTTCCACAATAACAAATAAAATATTAAGGAGCCTGAAGTAGGCCAAGGCCCAATTTCAACTATAGCGCCATTGAAGAAGAAAGCAAAATATTTGCGAGAAATAATATTCGCAAGCCACTTTTTTATGAAGTTGAGTTTGAGTAAATCTATTTTTAGAGTGCTTTTTTTTAGAATTAAGTACTAAATATGTATTGCAGAAAAGATTGAAGTTTTTCGTCCTCACCGTCACCCCAACTTACTTGATCCACCGGTTGGGGTGGACTTCTCTGCGCCGTTCGTCGTCAGTTTACTTCCACGATCATCGATGTTTCAGGAACTGAGAATCTAAAGTTTTTGTGTGTAGCTGTAACACTCGAAAGCCGCAGGCTATCCGTCGTGACTGTATATATCACATCGCCTTCACCTTTATCAGTTAATGAAGCGGTTTATAATGCGTTGGAAGCCTTTCTTGGTGTTCTACATCCATCAGACCATAAGACTATGGAATTCTCGAACTTCTGTCTTTCTGCTATCGGAAACGGGCAGGTGGATTGCATTTATACTGCTTAAGTAAAGCCTTTGACAAAATTAAACATAATATTCTCGTGTGTTAGCTCCGCCTGCATGGTTTTCCTGATGTTTTCGTCCTTTGGACTAAGTTGTATCTTAGTGATCGCAAAGATCAAAAAGTATACTTTCACAGAGCCTTATCTTCTGAAATATTTAATACTTCAGCCGTTCCGCAAGGTAGCCATCTGGGTTCACTTTTATTCATTCTTTTTATTAATGACATGAGCTCGTTTATCTCTAACTCGAACACTCTTCTCTATGCCGATGATGCGAAAATCTTTAAGGTTATCTCCGGCAGCATTGATTGTTTATTATTGCAAAGTGATATCTTGCCTTTACATGGCTGGTGCTTACTTTCCAATTTACATCTCAACATTAATAAGTGCACTACTGTTTCGTATTCTAAGAAGAGTATATCACTTAATTTTGAATATGTAGTAGATGCATGCTCTTTACTTCGGTCTGACAAAGTACGTGATTTGGGCGTACTATTCATGATCATCAAAGGTAAAATTACAACCTTTGATGATCATGTGAATCACATTGCTGGTAAAGTGAACGCTATCTTTGGTGTTGTTAGGAGACAATGGAAAGAATTTAATGATTTCTTTACAACTAAAATGTTAAATTGTGCATTCGTCCGATTTATCCTAGAATATGCTAGTCCTATCTGGTCGCCATTTTATCCCATTCACATAGACAGGATCGAAACAGTTCAGTGTCGGTACTTAAGGTTTGTCCTTCAGGGCCTTCCCTAGTCCGATCCACTCAGGTTACCGCCATGTGTTGATCGTTTAAATCTGCTGTCTATAGATTCTCGTGAGAAAAGGCGGATACATGCAGTAGTTGTTTTTGGTGTTAAAGTTATTTCAGGTATAATTGACTCTGACAAATTGCTGTCTATGATTAAATTCAACGTTCCATGTCGTCCTTTGCGAAATAATGAGCTTTGTGGAATTCCGCAGCATCGCACGAACTACGGGTTTTATGAACCGGTTTCATGTTAAAAGATCTCAATAACTCCTTCTCACAATTGGATTTTCACACGAGTCTTCCACAATTAAAAAAACAGCTTTCTTGAGTTTAATTATGTTTGATACTGCAAAATGTTTAAATTTTTGTATCTATATAATTCTTTTTTAATTTGATTTTGTTTTTGATTATTTCTTATGTACAATACATAAAAGCAGTAATCAATTTTTGATTAAATAAATTATTATTATTAAAGAAGTAAAGTAAAGAAGCTACGGTATGGCTTAGAGAGTAGCGTGTTGGTCTACAACGCGAAGGTCTTGAGTTCAAATCCCGATCGACGCATAATTCCAGCACACTGCCTACTTGGATATACCATAGTTACCTCAATCTACGAAAATGAAAATTCGTAGATAGAAGGTTGTGCGAAGGGATAACAACCCTTTCACAATGAAAAATAAAAGGAACCTCAAGGTCAGGTGGTTAAGGCCCGATTTGAGCTGTAGTGCCATTGTAGAAGGGAAAGAAGTTTTAAGTCGGCTTTAAGAGGAAGTAATCGCCAGTATTAATGTCAATATTTTGGAATTTTGAAGAAATGTGTTTTTCTTCGAAACTACTCGCAAATGGACTTGAACTGGATTTGAATGGCACAGAAAATATAATATAATTTTTTTTTTAAACTATGAAAACTAAACAATGAATTCTTTGGTGCATCAGCAATTTAAAGATTATAACTTCCTCCCACACCAAAAATTTTTTCATGAAATTAAAGAAAATTGTCGTTTTTTTAACGAATTTCACCATTGATTGCGAGCTATGGAAATTTCTCAATTTATGGAATGTAAATCATGAGCCACGTTTCGTAAAAAAAGTAAAATAAAAACATAACAGGACTACGATTGGCCGTAAGCCGAATCTTGCGATACTCTAGATAAAGAGACATATTTTGATTTTAAGATTGTATGAGGAGTGGTAGAAAGGGTAATGCCATTAAACCAATTTTTTCACATCATGTTAGAGTTGCTCAGAACGTTTTATAAAAAATTTAAGGTTCAAAAATTAAATAGGTACTGAAAAAATTAGTGTGTTACGTGTATCTACGGTATAAAAATTATTTAAATCCTCCTACTCGTTCTACCACCTCTCATAGAAACTGAACTTTTTCATGAAATACTATAAACCAATTTATTCAGCGCGTTTAAATTTTATTGAGCTGAAATTTTGAACAAAATATTTATTTAGAATTATTAGTAAGACCAAAATAAATTAGATGATTAGCTACACTCCTTCTACCCCCTCCCATAGAATATGACGCAATTTCACAACTTGTCAAAAAGTCGATTTTCCTGAAAAGTTTAAATGCTACTGATGTGCAATTGAAAATATGTCAAATGCATGATGTTTACAGTTAGTTCTGAAACCTCACTAAGAACTAGCCACTCCTTCTACCACCTCCTATACAAACTGCACAATTTCTCAGTACCTATGGAATTTTTGAAGCTTAAATTTTCAATAAAATATACTGATAGCAACACTAGCATGATGCGAAAAAATTTGCTCAATGCCGTCACTACTTCTACCACTTACGATATACAATTTCTTAAAATCTAAAATTTTATTTTTATCTAGAGTATCGCATGATAAGCCCAAACGTATACGATATACCCGAGCAACTACTGAGCTGAAATTTTACGTCGAGTGGGAATTGAACTTTCGACCTTCGCATTGTAGACCAACACGCTACCCATTACGCTACACCACTCCTAAATTCTACCAAGAAATTTATTAAAAATGCGAAAAAATTGTGTTCAGGATAATTTTGTTAAAAAGATATTCAATGATACATATTGTTTTATTTTTCTGGGTGCATTGAAACTCACATACAAAATTATTCTCAAACAAATTAGATGAATATTTAAACATTTCTTTTAACTTTTTTCGGTTTCCAATGTTCTTTCTACCCTCCTTTTACACTTTGATATCCATTAAAATTATTCTGTGCTTATCTCTCCGAATGCAAAATGTTTCTCATAGCAATTAGTCGCTCGAAACATACCTTAAAAAATTTAAAATCACTCAACTAAATAAAGCTAACCCACGTCAAATGGAGAATATGAAAGCAAATAAAATTATGACTGAAAAAAGGGTTCGTTACCAGTTCAGTTCTGTATAATTGCGAAATATCTTGAACTACATCATCTCGTTGAAAACAATCATCCCGATAGGGTTGGCTTGTTTTAATTATTCAAATAAGCTCAAATTTTCTCCTAAAAAAAATAAAAAAAAAAAATTGGAATAATTTACTTTATTAAATAATCTCCTTACGGCTCCCTGAACAGAAAATTTCCCCGAAAAAATCAAATTCGACCATGTGGCATAACCCGCAAGTACCAATTTCACCTTTTTTTTGTTGCATATATGGGAAGCAAGAGCTATGACAATTCGGGATAGGAAATCTGCTTTCATGGTTGGCTTGACATTGTTTTAACAATTTGCAAACAGTTTTATTTTTTAACATTTTATCAGTCAAGAGCGTTTGGTCAAATACCAACGAGTTTCTGCTGGACAATTTTTTATTTGAATAAGGGATTTAAAAAAATAGAAAAAAAAGGAAAATTCGAAGTAACCAGATGGAAATTAGAGAGAAATTCACATGGCAAATTTTTAAATCTAGAAAATATTTTTTTAATCTCATTTCAGTTTTAGCCAAAATTCAGGATAAAAAGGATCCATCTAAAGTCAGAGTCATTTAGTATTCGGGTTTAGATGTGTTGTCATTTACATTTGTGAAAAAGTAATTCCCATCATCTAGTAGTCGGCAACTGATTATCAAATGGACCCTTTTTTCACACAAGTGTCACCAGAAAAAAAGCGACCATTTGGCCATAAGCTGCCACTAGAAAAGATGTCTCCTCGATGTGCGAGCGAAGCATGGAGCTGACATGGGGAGCGATCACACATGATGGTTACATGATTGAGATTGTGCTTATCATCATTCTAATTACATTGCTTTGTTACTCATATGTTCGAAGGAGAAATACTTTTCTTGAATTTTCAATACAAAAATTTGTATGCGAGGTGGTAGAATGAGTGAAGCGAAGCTCATGTTTTTTCAGCATTTATTGCAATTATTAAGGGACAAATTGTGGCAAAATTTTAGGTTTGAACTTTCTCTGGTTTCAATGAAAATCGCTAAAACGCATTTACCAAAATTATGCATTTGTATGAGAGGGGGTAGAAGGAGTATTCGAATCAAAGCCACATTTTTCGACATAAATGAAATTTATTATACCTAGTCGTGCCATAAGTTCTGTCACACGTATATGGGCAATTTTTGTATAAATGAAAAAGAGTTTTTGACAAAGGAAAATATATTTTATTTTGGCATACTAATGGAAGTAAAATAAGCAACAAATTATTCAAAGTGGCCGCCTTTAGCCTTAACACAGCTCTTTAATCTGTTGGGCCAGTCATCGATAGCAGTACGCACTGTTTCTAGCGGAAAATTAGCTACTGCTTCTGTCAAAGATCGCTTAAGGCTCTCGATATTTGGGTGTCGTCTCGTGCACACCATGGACTCTAACTCCGCCCACAGTTTGTAGTCCAGGGGATTCAAATCTGGGCTCCCAGAAGGCCATTCCGTCGCCCTTATAAACTGTGGAATATTGGTTTCCAACCACGCTTGTGTGGTTCGAGCTTTGTGGGCTGGCGCAGAATCTTGCTGGAAAACCCAATGTCGATTGTTGAATAGCGTAGAGTTCAGCGGCTTCACACATCCCTCCAGGATGTCCGTTTGATAATTTTTCGCTGCAGTTTTTACGCCTTTTTCGCAAAAATGAAGCTCGGTGACCCCTTCGTAGCTGACACCCCACCATACCATGACTGATGCTGGATGATGTCCTCGCTGTACCCTAGTGGCAACTTCTCGGGCTTCTATGGAGCTGTGGGCATACACCTTATCATTTTGGCGGTTGAAATGTTCCTCCACCGTAAAAATTTTTTCATCGGTAAATAAAATTTCTCGATGTTTGTTGTTGCCGTACCGCCGAAGGAGCTCTTTCGATCTGGTGCTCCTAATTTGCTTCAACTGCTCAGTCAGCAAATGTCCCGTTGATCGTCGAAAGGCACTCATCCCGAGGTCAGATTTTATGATGCGAGACATACTTCGGGTGGAGATGTTCATCTCTCGAGCCATGATTCGTTGTTTACGAAGCGGATTTCGACGAATTCGACTCTCAACCGCTTTGATGGCAGCAGAAGAACGTACATCACGCGGACGTCCAGAACGAGGTCGATCTTCAATAGTCTGGATCGCGTTATATCTCTGGATCGCACGATACACAAATCTTTGCGTTATTTTTAACGGGCACAACAACTTGAAAATTTCACTCGCGGATTTTCCACACTTATGTAGTGCAATCACTGCAGTTCGGTTTTCTATTACACCCCATTCCATCTTCACACGTTAACGAACACACTTTAAATGACCATCAACTGTCAACAACATTATGACGTTTATAAAACTGGCCGATATTGAAATGTCACTCATAAAATAAAGTTGTTGCCAATGTGAGAAATTATGTGACAGAACTTATGGCAGGACTAGGTAGAATAGTTTATCAAAACTTTAAAGTTGATAGCTTTGAGGGTTTTGAAGAAAAATAATTTAGTTATTAAACTAAATTAGTTAAACAGTAAAAACAGTAAAACAGTTATTCCGAAATTTCGTGTGATTTATATGGGAGGGGGTAGAATGAGTGAGCTGAAGTTGAAAGTTGTTTCAAAATTTGTTGCAATTGTAATAAAATTGATTATGACAAAAATTCGTTCTTTTAGCTTTGCTAGTTGCAATACAAACGGAAAAAATGCATATTTCAAAATTGTGCATTTGTATGGGAGGAGGTAGAAGGAGTAAAGGGATCAGATCAATATTTTTTGACGTCAGTGATAAAGACAATATTTGGAATGGTTTCGGAGAAAAATCAATTTCTATAAATTTCGAAGTTTCGTGAAATTTGTATGGGAGGGGTTAGAAGGAGTGGGGGATGTGGCCCGTTCACGAGCTTAAATTTTCTTTTTTGCCAAATACGATGTATGAAAATTTCAGCACGATAGGTCAAATCTTTCGAGATTTATGTCGTAGGCAGACAGACAGACGAACAGACGTACGAGTACGGACAGACGGACGGACGGTCACTCGGAATCGAGGTTTTTGAGCGACGACAAATATGTCTGTACCTTGGCGATCTGTGCGATCATTATTTCTTAGCGTTACAAACGGTAAGGCAAACACAATATACTTTCAGATTTCATATAGAGTATAAACATAATAATTGCGAAACATCCAACCGCGAAAATCTTCTATTAATGACGAAGAGGAAAAAATAGTTTCAGCCATTTGGTCAATGGCAGAATAAAAAGCTCCAGATATAAGCGCACTACCAACCGAACTTCTCAAAGTGGAGCCGATATACTCCTACTGCTCCTTACTCCGGTGTGAATGGAGGACATTCACCTAAATAGAAGGGCGTCGTTGTGAAAATCTCGATGAAAGGTAACCTTGGGGGTAATGGCGTTTGCGTGGTATGATTGGCGTGGCCGTATGAAAAAACATGGTTAAGGTAATTTTCAATTGGATTAGTGATGGTCTAGATAGAGAGAGCCATGATTAAAGAACGAAAATGGAAGAAGCCGTATCTTACAAATAGAGGAGGGCTTTCCTGTGTTAGTGGGTTTCAGATAATTCTGCATATTAAATAATTTTGCATGTTATCACCAACTCTGATTCAGGTGTTAGTAAATGACATCCTGTAAGCTGCACTGGAAGCTGGGGAAAGTAAAGGTCTTTATTGGAGTCTGCTTAACATTTTAAGTCACTTTGATTATGCTAATGATTTGCATGTGCTATGTGCAAGCAAATGCATGTCATCAGTTTGGACATAGAGTCAAATGTTCAAAATGTAAAGAAACGAGTGAAAAAGTGTACGTAAAACTAACAAGGGTTCGAGCACATGCGCATCGACTGTTCTTAGCGGACAAGATGTGGAAGAGGTGCAAAATGTTGTTGTATACCTTGGATGCATTGTCAGTATGGACGGTGGAGCTGAATAGCAGATAGAGGATCGTATAAATAAAGCTCGTCAGAGCTTCGGTATCCTTTCCCATTTGTGGAGGTTAAGACAAATCTCCCCTCGCCCGAAACTACGAGTGTTATTATATGGTTGCACTACAGGGAAAGTGACCGCTATCCCTACGAAGAAACTGCAAACTTTAGTAAATCAATGCCTGCGACGCATTTTTAGGGATACTCTGACCAGATGTGATCTCCAACGACGAACTTTGGAGTGCAACTGGACAGATTAAAATAGGTTTTGAGATTTAAAGGAGGAAGTGGCAGTGAATTGGTTGCGCTTTGAGAAAACCACACAATCCTTAAGGAAAACGTTGCGTGGCCAGAGGAATAAACAAATTCTGGCGACAACTGAAGGCCAATGCCTTGGACCGCGCCTTGTGGAAGAAAACCGTTTCTGCCTTATGCCCCAATTAAAGGGGATCTTAGCAACAAATTGATTAGTTAATTGATCAAAAAAAATGCCGAGAAAATTGTTGTTCTCTGGGCAGAATGAGCAAAAAAGAAAGCAACACCTACATAAAATGTGATTTCGCGTTTGTATTATTTTCTTGCGTAATTTCGCTTTAAATTTATTTTATTTATTCGTTCAAATTTATTTATATTTCATACTACATAAATAGAGTGTATGCGAAAAGCGATGCAAAATGCATGTCCAGATTTGAACCGCTTTTCGCGTTTACTCTACCTGTACCCTACTAGTTTGAATGCAGTATTTTTAAAAATCCCTTGGTAGTTTAGTGGAAGTAATTGAATTTTTTCTTATGCTCTGGTGCTATAATAATTTTAGTGGGTAGCGTGTTGGTCACCAATGAATTCAAATCCCGGTCAACAAATAACTCCACCATACTATAACACGTGCGTATTTCTTCTTCTTTTCCTATGGCACTATAGCCTAAATCGATCTTTCGCCTCCTGGCTTTCAGGTTCCTTAACATTTATTTGTTATTGTGCAAGAGTTGTTAGCTTTTCGCACAACCCTCTATTTAAGAATTTTCATTTTCACAGATTGAAGTGACCGAGATATACACGCAAGCAGCTGAAAGTATACGTCAACGGGAATTTGAACTCCTGATTTTCGCATTGCAGACCAATACGCTACCCACTAGGCTACACCCTAACTTGTGTATTTCTATGCCACCTCTATCTGTGAAACTGGAAATTAATAGATAGTTTGTGCAAAAGGCCGGCAACTCATTCACATCGATAAACAAATGTAAAGGAACCAGAAGGTTAGATACCTAAGAGCAGATTTAGGCTGTAGTGCCATTGAACAAGAAATAGACATTTAATTATAATGAAATCAAATCACACACTGATATGATCTTAATATCCTTTCGCAATCGAGTTCAATTAACCATCAAAACCCTATAAATTATTGTTCGTGTGAAACACCAATTAAGATATGAAAATGGATTCATCATGATTAAAAGTACGCACGCAAAATTTTAACTATTGTTTCAATATGCCTTAATTTTTCGAGTTACTTAATAGCGAAAATATGTAGATTAGCATTTTACTGAAATGTAGAGACACATATACTATATTTTATATCTTTTATGCTTAAGTTTCGACCCTTTAATATTTCAACGCACGGGTATACTAAATTATTCGAATTTAATTTATTCTCGGAGAAAAGGTTATTTTATTGCGGTGTGAAGAACCTCATAATTTTGGGGCTATTGCTTTTTAAATACATAAAAATCATTGAACTCTCTTTCTACAACCTTTAGCACTAAAGTTTTAGATTCGTCCGAAAAGAAAGTTTTGGCTCTTAGAAATGATGATTGTAGCTTGTTTTTAATTTCAAACTGTCGATAATTATCGATAATTACCGAATCTTTATTTACGTCGCCGAACAAAATTTAATGCAATTTACACAGTCATGTCGGTAAAGGTATAGAAAAATGAATTGAAGGTTAAATAGGATTAAAACGAGGGTAATGCCTTAAATGCTGGTGGACGTTGAATTTGAAACGCTGAAGGTTGCATGACAATGGGTCTCTGGTCATGCGTTGAAGTTCGGAGTATGAATGCTTAATCTTAATACGCTATTGTTCCGTAAACCAATGGAAAACTACTTAAATGCATCATTCGGTAATGATAATCAGAAGAATGTATATGAATAAATGTATGACTGTACTTCCACGATCACTTAGTCCCCAATACAAAAAATTTCTATTACTTACTTCCGACAACGTTCCAGCCAAAATTCGGTTTCAGTCTTCTGTAAGAATGAAGTCTTCGCGATCAATTGAGTGCGGAAGTAGAATTCTCTCAACGTTTTTGCTCGCTTTTGCATTACTTTCCAACCAAATGATTTAGAAGCAAGTCAACAATAAGCTTATTTTTCATACAACGAAAGTTATTACGTTGTGTACATTGTAAGGAACGACCAAACAAATTCGTTCATCTTTTTTCAAGTTACTCTTAATGTATCTTATGAAATATTCGTAGCAGGAGTTTCGTGTCAACTTTTCGTAAAGCTCGGAATCATATTCAAATAATTCAGATAGTATCGAGACCCGATGTAAGTAAACTGTAAACTGAAGATATTTTTCTTACTTGATTCATATCGGCGTTTCCATTAATATTTCATAAGCTTCTCTTTTTTGGTACAATAAATCTTGACTATAATCTCTCTTAAACTCTAATCTCTCTTATCGCAAATAATGATCCAAAAATGAACATGATATGCCACAAAACAAATAAGCTTAGTGTAAACAAAAAGGATGCTTACATCCTGCTAAAAATTATTTCAAGTCGATATCTACAAACTAATCTTCGAGGTTCTTAGAGATACACTCTTGTGCCTGTGCGCTTCCATTACAAAAATTCTAGGCCTTAAATAACAAAAGAAGAAGCAACTACTGCTAAATTTGTTTTTCAGCCTTAAAAGTCGAATTCGTTAATGAATCGTCAATGATTCATAAACAATATCGATTATGAACTGTTAATGGTATCCGTTAATAAATTTAAAAAATTCATTAATTATACATTAATGATTCATTGATGTACTTGCTTGAACCCATTAATGAATATTCACGAGTAATTCTTTGACGACAGCTTAGTGGATCATTAACCATGCTCGTTAAAGTTCAAATTGTTCGTTAATATGATGCATTAACGATTCTTTAACGAATCATTCTGCTTGCTAGACTATCATCAAAAAATGTTCTGAATCAGCTGTATCTCCAAAAGGGCGATTTTGACACGTTTGTTTTTTTCATAATTCTACTATAACCTGCAGATTAAACAAAATTCAGAAAACATCTTTTCATTAGATCACGAACACCATTAATATAAACTTTAATTCTTATCGCCACCACTCATACAATTGACACATTTTCATAAAATTCATAACATCACGGCTCAATCGGCATTTTCTTTTATTTAGCTATTTTAGTTTAATTCTCTGATGAACTCAATTGCGCTTTCTATACGGATATTGCTATGACATGAAAATGTGCGGTTTTGAAAACGAACACGTCTCATATTACATACTAGGAAACACGTGACTTTGATGCAAAAATGACAGAGCCACGAAGGGACATAAAGCAAGAATGAGTTTTACACTTGAATGATAAAACTTTACCACGTGAATACACAAGGGATTTGTTTGCAAGTATGGCACGTAAAAATTTAACTCTGCAACCGAAAAGTTCGAGTATACTTCAAAAACACCACATTTCTGTCTCTTGTATAAAGAGTACAATGTTTAATTGCTGTTAACAACAAACTAACGATAAAGTTTATAAGTACGGATCAAATACATAATGTACTGTCGGTAATTAAATTGAATTGTTCGGAGAAATTCGAAATTATGAAATTGTAAATTGTGCTTCCTGAAAGGGTTTTCTTGTTTTAGGACACAATTATGCATAGTTTGTAGTTAAGAATCTGAAAACTTTTCAAGAACTCAAAGCATTTTGTGGGGAAATCTTAGATTTTCTTTTCCACGACTCTTAGAATATTCACTAGATTAAACTTAAATGTAAAAGTTACCGTGTTTGCAATGATACTTACTTTAATTTGTGTGCTTTAAGTTCATCTGTAAGAAGTAAAAAAAAAATATTAGTAAAATACGATTAATTTCAATTTAACTGGAAACTTTTCGATATGAAACAGAGTAAAAAGAAGTCCTTAGGGAAATTTTCTGAAATTTGTTTTAGCCTTGTGAAAAGTATGGCTATGAGTTTGGATAAATGAAGTGCGTTGAATGACATTGAAACGGTTTTCGGATGCTTCTAGTAAACTTCCGTAATTTACTTGTACTTTTAAATTTTGTTTTTGTCTTGCTATAATCTTAATTTACATAATGAGTTATTGAAGACATTGTTGAAGAAAACTTTATACGTCCTTTTCTTTAGAATCTTTTAAGCTACCTTTAAACTTCTTTACCATATTTTAAAATTTAAATGCGAGGGGGAGAGATTGAGAAAGAATTACAAATACAACATAAAAGGTAAACAAAACTCAATCATTCGGATGAAATTTAAATGTTTAAAGGTTTTAACGAAATTAGAAAGGCGTGATACCTAAGGACCGTAACAGAAAACTGACAATCTTCTCCATAATATTCCAAGGACCCGATTAAGCTTATTTGGTGGCCTTCCCAAAATTTGTTTGTTGCTTCACCTACTCTTACACACCTACATACAACAAATAATTCTAACACTACTCTATTCGATAATCTCTTCTTGATTAAAGAAGGATATATAATTCGAAGTCATCGACTACTGAAAATTTCTCTTCCCCTTGATTTTAATCGGAGAAAATAAACAAAAAATCAAAAAAATTATCTTCCCACTTCTTGATATACCATACTAAAAAAGAAACAAAACTTAGATAAACTCGCATCGCTTCTCGCGCTCACTCTGTTCCAAGGATGTGATCGCATCAAAAAACCATAACAGAATTATGATTGGGCTTAAAGCCCAATCATATGATAATCTAGATGAGATAGAAATGACTTTAATATACCGGAAAATATGTCATCTCAAATTCTTTCGAATAGTGAATAGACTTTTGTATGGGAGGTGGTAGAAGTAGAGGGGGAGGTTTGTATTTTTCGTATATGACACCGAACATGGCATGCAAAATGTTTTTTGCTGAATTTAAAGTTTTTATTTTCATTATTTTTAAAGAAATTGGTCATAGTTTTCCTGAAATTGGGGCATTTGTATGGGAGGTGGCAAGGGAAGTGGAGCGTTTAAGATGATTTTGAAACTGCTTATCATCATGCTTTGATTCAATTTCAAAGTCGATAGCTCTCATATACTTGAAGGATAAATACTTTTCTTGAATTTGTAATACAGATATTTATATGGGAGGTGGTAGAAGGAGTGAAGCAGAGCTGATAATTTTTTCTACAACTTATTTCAATTATTAAGAAATAAATTCCGGCAAAATTTGAAGCTTGTACTTTTTCTAGTTTGAATGGAAATGGATAAAATGCATTTAACAAAAATTATGCATTTGTGTGGGAGGGGGTAGAAGGAGTGTACGGATCAAAACAAAGTTTTTTGTATTAATAATATTTCTATATACATTTTATATAAAATATCAAGTTGATAGCTTTGATAGTTTCGAAGAAAAATAATTTAATTTAAATTTCAAAATTTTATGAAATTTGTATGGGAGGGGGTAGAAGGAGTGGGGGGATGTAGCCCATTCACGAACTTAAAGTTAATTTTTTGCTAAAAATGACACACAAAATTTTTTAGCACTATAGCTCTAAGCTTTCGAGAATTATGCTGTAGACAGACGGACAGACAGCAACTCGGAATCGAGGTTTCTGAGCGACAACAAATATTTCTGTACCCTTGGCAACTCTGTGTGAGCGTTACAAACTGTAAGGCAATCACAATATACTCTCAGATTTCATCTAGAGTATAAAAATAAACAAAGAAATCACTCTAATAGGTAGCCATCCGTCTCACTCATTCTCGCATCACGTAACTATATTTAAGGCCAGATTAAGGTCCTGAACATGGAACTGATTTGATAACATGCGCGAGTTTCGTAATCAGTTTTGCAACGCTCTCGCATCAGTATATGTATATACCGATTATATCTGCCTACAGTACAAAAGCTAGGGTGTAGCCTAGTGGGTAGCGTGTTGGTCTTACTATGCAATGGTCATGAGATCAAATTCCGGTCGACGTGAAATATAATTTTTGCACGCTGCCTGCTTGGATATACCTTGGTTACTTCAATCTACGAAAAGGAAAAATGCATAAATAGAGGGTTGTGTAAAGGGCTAACAACCCATCCACAATAAATAATGGAAAAAATGTTAAGGAACCTTAAGGTCAGAAAGCCAACGTCCGATTTGGGCTGTAGTGCCATTGTAAAATAGTACAAAAATAATTCAATACATCCACTGCTATAGTATCAGTATCGGCATGTTGATTAATTGTTCTAAATTTACATTTCAAAGAATTATAGCGTTCTTTAGAATTTAAATTGTTTTTCGGTATCGAGTTATTTACCCTTTTGGCGCATTAAATTAACAACTTAACACCCACGATATAGCTGTGAGAAGCACTCGTTTCCTCATTTTTAGCCGGAAGATCTCTAACACTGGTAAGAACAGGTGCAACTAGAGGGCTAATTCAATAAGAGCAGGAAGTATGCTTTTCTCATGGAAAAGTTTGAACATTTTCAAGAAAAATACTTTAATTGCTTTTCGCCTGCTGTTAATAAAAATATTCATAGAATCCCTCAAAGTAAAACTGGGTGTAAGATTTCAATTTTATTTGCATTCTTTTGATCTTATTAATCAATTCAAAAACTCCAAGCTAACAAACTAATAATAAACAAAATATTTTGTATTACAATTCTTCTTCAACGGCACTGTAGCCCAAATTAGGCTTTGTCATCCTGTAAGCTGAAATTATACGTCAACAGAGATTTGAACTTGCCACCATCGTATTGTAGACCAACACGCTTTCCAGTAGGCTGCAGTTATTTACAATTATTTAATAATGAAGTGCGCAAAAGATAGCTGGATTTCAAGTAAAAATTAAACTAAGTCGCTTTTGATTTAAGAATCACCACAAATTTTATTTTTCACTTTAAACGTTAACTTAAATAGTTTTCGTTCACTTTAACGCTCTCTTTCTTCCGACCGTCCCCACTCTTCTGCTTTCTAAAACGACCGCTCGATGTCTACTAACTATCGCGACTTTATCACGCGATGACTGCTCTTTCGCTTCCGCCGTCGACTGACTACGCCGACTTCACTACGTCACGGTCTGATCTCGACTGTCAGTTCCGTGTTCTAATCTGCAACTCACTGCATCGACTGTTCGATCTCGGATGTTACTTTCGCGTTCTATTCTGCAACTCACTATCGCGACTTCCACTGACTCTATCGCGATGATCTCAACTGCTTCAAATTCCACTTACCCTTTTGCGTTCTTTATCTCCAACTGATTTCGTCGACTCCTCAACCTCTACTTACTCTATTGCATTCTATAGATTGGAGATCCAACCGCTGCCGTCGACTGCACAAAATCGACTTACCTATCGCGTTCTATATCTCCAATTGCTTCTGTCGACTGCTCAATCTCGACTCGCTCTATTGTGTTCTATATCTTAAACTCCTTATGCCGACTCGATCACTTGGCGTACTCCTTTACTAGATTCTGCCCGTTGATCACAGGACTTAATGCCGCCTGTCGATCACAGGACTTACTGATCTGCCGACTCTCCTACTCGATTCGCCTGTTCAAGTATCAACTCACAACTAACTGCTTTTACGAATGCTCGCTCCTTTTAATACCGACGTGTTCGCCTGTCAACGCGTATTTGTTGTTGCTTTCATTCAAAGAAAAGAGTCCAGGTAATCTTTGATTACTGCAGAAGCGCTGCCAGTTGAAGGCCTCAAACACATTAAGAGCGTCAGAGTAAAATTGTAAATGATCGGAATTTGCGGACACGTGCAGTTGTTGCTGCCCCACTCAAGGAAAAGAGAAACTGCGAAATCACAGCAGGACCGCTGCTGACTGAACATTTGATGAGCGACATAATGTGCGTATAACCCTCAAGGAAGACGTCGGGTTGGTCGACCATGTAACACATGGAAGCGAGCAGTTGAGCAGGAGGCCAGAGGAATAAACAAGTCCTGGCAACAGCTTAAAGCCGATGCTCAGGATCGCGCCTTGTGGAAGAGAGTTGTTTCTGTCCTATGCCCCTATAGGGGGTCTTAACAGGAATTTGATTGATTGATAATGTGCGAACGTAAAAGATCGGAATTGCGCTCTCGTGTATTTGTTGTTGTTGGTTGAAAACCTTGAGCACGCTCGAAATTTATCATTATTAGAATTCCTTAAGGCAAGAAATTGCTATAAGTCAGTTCCAAATTTAAAAGATGGAAATCGATTTATCCTCTGGCTCATTACTTAATGAAGGGACGAAACAAAACTGCATCAAGTACACAGATTAAATAACACAAGAAAATGACAAAAAATTGGTCAACTAACATTAAATCTACGCTTTAAGCACAGCTTATCAATAGAGAAGTCGAATACATCAGCATTCTTATCAACTTCTTTCGTGAGACGTGAAATCAGTTCATTCAAATTCTGGCCGTACATTTTGGTTGTTTGTCACAGGTGTTCTTGAACATTCGCTGATTAGTGTAGTGTTCGCACGCGTCTACTTATTTGCTTTCGAGAACAGTGAAAGATTATTTAAATTTAAATTGATCCATAATTATGCGTTTTGAAAAATATTATTCATACAAACAAGCAAATCAAAACATTTAGATTTTCGGCGATAGTGTTCACCGAATGGAGTTAATATTAAAGTGCATCCGGACGTGATTAATTTTAATTTTGCTTTCGGTTACGTAAGCCGTTAAAAATTTTCACGACTAATTGCTCCCAAATATTGCCTCAAACGAAACAATCTCAGCTCTATGCAAAAAAGCATAAATTCTTCTATTTTCGAACTTGTTAATTTAAGAAAGTGAGAAAGGTTGAAAGCTCAAAGCGTTCTAAAGATATTTGGTTGACAGACAAACAGACGGACAGCTCGGTAAGAGCCTCATTACTAAACGTTATAAACGTTAGAGCAAAATAAAATAATAGTCTCAGATTTCACAGACAGTATTATACTGAATGGCGAATAAGATACAACCATGAGTTGTATCAACTCCACGACAAGCCAGGAGCTCCAACGTTCATCATAATACATAAAATGACCATATACAGCGAGTAGAGATCACTTCTGGCCACAATATCCCTAAAATGAGTCAAAGTTTGCAGTTTCTTGGTAAGTCGAACGGCCAATTTCCGCGTAGTACAACCATATAACAACACCGATTTGAGGCAATCGACAAAAACTCGCAGCTTCGTGCGAAAGGAGATCTCTCTTAATCTCCAGAAAGGGGAGACCGAAGGCCTGACGAGCCTCAATATCCTTTTCGGTTCCGCCGTCCATGCTGATAATGCTTCCAAGATAACAAAAATCTTGCACCTCTTCCATATCTGGTCCATTAAGAACACTCGGTGTGCTTGTGTACGAACCCATATGCATGTACTTGGTTTCACGAGCATTTATTTTCAGTCCCGCCTCTTTGCACTTAGAATGCAATGAGCGAACATTTGACTCTAAGCTCGAACGGTTATGTGCAAGCAAACACACGTCATCACTTAAGATGTTAAATAGTCTCCCTTAAAGACCTTTACCTTCCCCATCTTCAAGTGCAGCTTTCAAGATATCATTTTCTACCAGAAACAGGGCTGGTGGTAATATGCAGCCTTGTCTGATATCCGGTCGTACAGGAAAGCTCTCGGACAGCTCTCCTCTATATATGACGCGGTACCTTGCATCTTCGTAGGATTCTTTAATCATAGCTGTGACCTTATCTGGAATACCTCACCTCCGCAAAGCATTCCATATGTGATCTCGCTTAACGCTGTCGAAAGCCTTTTCGAAGTCTACAAACATGAGTTGTAGTGGCGAACCCATTTCAGCTGACTGCTCCAATATTATCCGTGTATTTGTGTGGTCTGAACAAGACGACCCTTTACGGAATCGAGCCTAATAAACTTCGAGAGTGCTCTCCACAACACCACTAATCCTATTGCGAATTACCTTAGCCATGATTTTCTATACTACAGTAAGTAGCTATATACCATGCCATTCGCCACAATCGCGAAGGTCGCCTTTCTTCAGGGTTTTCACAATGACGCCCTCCTTCCTTTCAGTCGGATATCTTCATTCATTCCATACCTCAGTAAAGAGTTTTTTGAAAGTGGATTTTTGAAAATTGTTCAAAATCAAAAAGTCAATGTACATCAACACAAGTACTAATAATGATATCAAGAAATAGAGCATTGTAGCGCTACCTCATAACATTAATAAGCAAATAACATAAACAGCCTGTACATTAACAGAAATATCATTTACAAATGAAATTGATATCGTGCACCCTTCTATTTATTATTTAAGGATATCATCATTAATCAGTGTCATAGTTTTGTTGCACAAAACTAACCACCGACAGGTTTGTGTTTTACTGATAACGCATAACAATGCGGTGTTTTATATGTTCATCGCACACGTTTTTCCCCCAGGTGACTTTGCACGCAAGCTTGTTTCCAGTTTTAACAAAACCATAACATGATATCTGATTTTATCTGATTTTATAGCTATGAATAAATTATGCATTCAGTTCTAAGAATAATTACAATTGTAAATTAGCGTTACAATATAGGCAAGAATCGTGCTGGATAGAAAAGGTGTTCAGTTTATTGTCTTAGATTAAGAAGGTATTGTCAGAAAGCTTATTGTATTAAATGTAAAGTAAACAATGTTTAATATGTACGAAGGTATTATGTCTTAAGATTTTAAGCCCTCAATAGCTTAAATTTGGCTTACTTCGTATCCGAACACGATCAGTTTTTTTTACAACTAAATTAATTAAATCGAACTAGCAAAAAATCTTATTTCTGATCTTATATTTGAAACACTTTTAACAAAATGGCGGTTTCCAAGTAACGCAATATTGGATCAAATGGCGAGAAATAAGAAAAATTCTGTGACAAAAATTGATTTTCATATTTCTATATTTTCATACTTAATCATCGATTGAACAAAATGTACATTGCAATTACGCTATTACGTATTATAAATACAAAAACGTAAAAATAATTTTTAAATTGTAAGATCCAATTTAAAGTGGCAATAAATAAATAATTAAATTAACTTTGTGAGCATCGCAAATTCTTAAGGTTAATTTTGAAATTACTAAAAGAAATGGTCAAAGATCCAAGTCATAGTTTGTCTTGATTACGCTTAAGTCTTATAGCAGGTAAGAAAAAATAAACCTCAAAATGAGCGCGTGAAGGGTAAATAACATTGTAATTTCTTGTACATATTAACATTATCCATTCTGAAATTAAGTTCAACAACGAAAATAGTCCTTATGATACCATTTACAGCCTTGTTAAGAAAGCACACTACAATGTAACTTCTACGTAAATCAAAAAAAATGGAGATGATGTTCAGTAAGCCTAGTAGTGTAGTCAGCAGACAGCTTTTTAATACGAAATAATATAGTTCAGGTAAACGAAACAGATACACAGCAGAACAGCAGTACTAGTACGGGAAAAGTTGAAGAAAATCGAAAGACGAAGCCTGTGAGTCGATACGCCAGGTTCATAAACACCTCATAATATTCAGTGAAACTCAACTTCGAATCAAAAGTTACTCCCAGATCGTCCATAGTCGAATAAAGTAAAGTAATACAGGCGGTTCAGTTTTAATTGAGTAAGACATTGCATACCTTTTATTTATGTCATTCGGCAAACACCATAGATATAGGTGATCAAGGTCAGCTTGTAATATATTACGATCACAGGGGAAACTATTCACTTGGAAAATTTTTGGGGTCGTCAGCATATAGGAGACAAGAAGAAGATAAAAACTGGAATAGGTCATTTATAAAAAAAAGAAGAATAGTGTCCCAAGAATAGACCCTTGAGGTACACCAGACCTCGTTAGTATTAGGATCAAACGAGTTAATTACATTTAAAATATGAATTGAGGACACACATCGAAGGTAATAATATTTTGATATATGAGAGCAGACTACGCTTGCTGAGATATTTTGCATTTGATAATGTGTTCTCAGAAGGGTTTGGTTCCATTACGTGATAAACTTGACTCAAGGGTGGAAACATAACAAAATGCAGCCGTGATTTCCATTCTCACTATGGTACGTTGGACAGTAAAATTATCATGATAAGAATGAAGTCTTGAACTCCTAAATTTCTTTTGCAAGCTGTCGAAGTATTCACTGAAATGCCTGGGAAAACTTCAACCAAATTAATATCATTCAACTTGCCCAGATTTTAGAATAATTGCCCTTTGTAAAATCGAGCATAGATATCGGAGCCGGCGCAGTAATATTTTTCCTGAAGGTGCTTTCCGTAATTCTCAAAGGTGGATGATAAGGATCAGAGAAAGATGATAATGGTCAGAGGAGGAACTAAGACAATGATCGAAAAAACGGGCACATAGCAATATTGGAAAATACAAGGTCCAATGATGTGCCACGCTAATTTTACTTTATTATTCTAATAATAAAGTATTGTAGTCGACATAGAAAAAAATGTGCTACCCCAAAATTTTTTTTTTTTTTCGCGTTTCATAACTAAATTAACCTGAATATGCAAAAAAAAACTGTCTGTCGTACGCCGTATATATGGACTCATATCTCTTAATTCATAAGGTTTACAGTAGAAAAACCAATTTCAAACCTTTACAATAATATAATTAATTGTTTACAATAATTTAAAAGAAGAATTTTACTAGAAATTATAATAGGTGAATTTTTTTAAATATAGCGCATTTCAGAAAATAATTCAAGAACATCAATTGTATCACAGCTTTTTGAAAACAGTAAATAACCAATATAATAATAGTATAACATATAAAAATAACTGAAAATTGTGAAAAATTTATGTAATGTATGAAAAATTGAAACAGACCCATACTATATGCATCTAATTGTGGCATGAATAAGAAACAAGCCAATCAATTTGAAAGAAAATAATATTTATTGATTCAAAATAATCAATAAGGTTTCAATGTAACCAAGTTATGCAGGGAGAGAAGAAAAACTAGATAATAAACTCAATATTTGTACTTTTGGATTAGTAAGATTGAAATCAAGAATATCACAGGAGCTGAAAAATTGATTATGAGACATCTGAAGACGAATGGTAGCCAATTTTCAAGTCTTTGTGGATAGTCGGAAAATTCTATTTTCATCTTAAAATGTAAAAGCCGTGTAAACCTTCTTTGCATACGTTCAATTTGTATATGATAAACTTGATAAATAGGATTCCATGCATATTACAGGACACTTCTTACATAAGCGACAAAAAGAGTTATGAATGTCTGTGACTTTTTAAAATGTCTTTCATTTCTTAACAAAAAGCCAATACCTCTACCAGCCTTAGTGATTAACGAAGTGATATGAATATTAAATAGTAATTTTGTATCAAAAACTACACCATGGCCACGCTGTGAATGACCACAGATAAGCTTCACATTAAGTAATAAATAATCAAACAGGATTGTGTTATGTTTCCGTGAGAATGATAGAACTGTGCATTTACTCGGATTAAGTTCGATTTGATTATTATCGCACAAAACTTGAATATTTCCAATATCCTTTTGCAACTCGATACAATCTCTTACGTTGGTGATGATTCTTAATAATTTCATATCGTCAGCATATAATTAAACAGAAAACGAAAGACCTTAAACTATGTCGTTAATGTAAATACTAAAAATCAAAGGACCCGAAATTGAACCTTGCGGAACTCCTGAAGTTCGAAATATATCGCGTGAAATTGAGCCACTTAATGCGACTTTCTGTATCTGATCGGTTAGATATGAGTGAAACCATTGGACGAAATTAACATGGAACCCAAGAAAAAATAATTTGTTAAATATTACTCTTTGTGATATTCTATCAAAGGCTTTGCGGAAGTCAGTGTAGATAGTGTCAACTTGTGTCGATTTATCCATAGCTGTCGCTACAAAATCTATGAAGACAGCCAGATTAGTAATAGTTGATTTACCGGGCAAGAATCCATGTTGCTTATCATTAATATGCGGAGTTGTTAGAGAAATTATATTAATATCTATTGCCTTTTCAAAGAGAGAATTAGAAATAGATATCGGTCTATAATTTGTAAAAGAACCGCAATTGCTCTTTAAGATATTTAAGATTGAGGTTATTAGAGGAAACTTTTTCTGGCAAGGATTTATTGAATAAAATAGATAGAGGCTCGCATAAAAGGTCCTCGCAGCTTTCAAATATGATATTTTGAATCCCATTAGGTAGTATATTATACACACATTGAGGAACAATGTGAGAGGATATAGAGACGGTTATGGGACAAACTTTAAAAATAATTTAATTTTTTTTCTATTGGAGTTTTCCTGTGCGAACGAGTGTCAGACAAGGCTGCATATTATCACCAGCCTTATTTGTGGTGGTAATAAATGACATCTTGACAGCTGCACTCGAAGGTGGGGAAGATAAAGGTCTTCAATGAAGACCATTTAATAGCTTAAGTCACCTTGATTATGCTGATGACGTGTGTTTGCTTGCACATTACCGTTCGAACTTAGAGTCAAATGTTCGCTCGTTGAATTCTAAATGCAAAGAGGCGGAACTGAAAATAAACGTGCGCAGACCAAGTAAATGCTCATGCGTTCGAACCTATAGTTCTTAACGGACAATATGTCAACATGGAAGGCGGAGTCGAAAAGGATATTGAGGCTCGTCTAAATAAAGCTCATTATGCCTTTGGTATCGTTTCTCATTTCTGGAGGCTAAGAGAGATCTCCCTTCGCATGAAGCCGCAAGTATTTGACGCATGCGTCAAATGCGCAAAACTGCAAACTTTCGCCAACCAATGCCTCCGACGCATTTTAGGAATATTCTGGCCAGAAATGATCTCCAACGACGAACTTTGGAGTACAACTGGACAAACTAAAATAGGCATTGAGATTCAAGGGCAGAAGTGGCAGTGGATCGGAGACGAAAATAGATCGAAACATCGCCAAACAAGCTCTGAATTACAATCCTCAAGGAAGACGGTTTCGTCAACCGAGCGAGCAGTTGAGCAGGAAGTCTGAAGATTTATTTTTTTTTGCGCTCTAGTGAAAGATGCAAAGTAAAGATCTTGCACGTTCATACATCCATTTGATATACACAAAGAAAAAATATTAATTTGAACCAGAACTGTTATTCACCAAAGAGTGGCCCTACTCTGCACTACGTGTTTCAGGTGAATTGAAAAAAAAATACAGAATCTCAAAATTTTTAAGGGAAATTTTAAGCTACAAACTTGAAAATTTGTAAAATTGATTTAAAAAACATAGTAGGACTACGATTGCGCGTAAAGCGCAATCTTACTAGAGTAAGATGAAATAGATTTTTTTCTGATCCCAAGAAATTTTGTATGGGGAGTGTTAGAAGGGGTGATAGCATTGAACTAATTTTTTCCCCATCATGCTAAAGTAGCTATAAAAAATGTCTTATATAAAATTTAGGATTCAAAAATGTGATATGTACTGAGAAAATTAGTAAATTAGATTTAGTGAAATTGTGCAGTTTGTATGGGAGGTGGTAGAAGGAGGTGCGAGTTCTTAAAGAAATTTTCAGAAATAACTATAAACATCACGCATATAACATGTCTTAAATTGTAAATCAGTGGCACTCATAATCAGGGAAATCGACTTTTTGTAAGGTTGCGAAATTGAGTCAGATTGTATGGAAGGGAGTAGAAGGGGTAAGGCTGATCGTTTAATTTTTTTTAGTGTTACTAATAATTCTAAATGAATATTATAATAATCTGCAATTTCGGCTCGATAAATTTTATACGCATTGGATAAATTGGCTTAGAGTATTTCATGAAAGTGCAGTTTGTATGGAAGGTGGTGCAAGGAGGGAGAGGATACACATAATTTTTATACGGTAGATTGAAATCATTATAAAAGTAATATATTCCAAATTTAAGACTAATAGCTTTTATACTTTTCGAGCAAATCCGTTTATTATCAAATTGCGCAATCGTGTCACTTTGTATGAGAGGGGGTAGACGGGGTGGAGCGGTTTGGCCCGATCACGAACTTGACCTTACTTTTTTGTCAAAAACAACGTGTACAAAATTTGAACTATTTAGCTCAACGCGTCCTCAAGCTAGAGAGCGCACGGACGGACGGACGGACATCTGTTTTTGAGATTTTTGAGTGATTATATGATTCATTTTTTTCTCCGAGTCTTATTTCTTAGCGTTACAAACTTTAGAGCAAAGCTATAATACTCTCAGATTTCATCTAGAGTATAAAAATGCATAAGAGTTAAAGATAACTAGATTAACTAGTTGAATACCTCCAAAACTTGCACACCCTCCCATAGAAAAGTATTTTCGATTATCAATTATCAATACACCATTGAAAACTACCACCTTCAAATTTATACACTTCATCAAAAGTTTTGAAATCCACAATGCCCTTCTAGCTCCTCTCATGCAAAAGTAAAATTTCGACCAATTTCAATAAATCAAATAATAATCAACAAATTAAAAGCTACGAACGTGAAATTTTGAGTATACACCTTTCAAAACAAAATAATTTTACGATTCCCTCAACTCCTTTACCCTCCTCCGCACACATGTATGATTTCAAGGACCTGAAATATACCGAATTTAATAGAATTAACGTGATTCAAGCAATCAATTAAAATATTATTAACATCAACTCACGCCTTATAACGCGCCCTCCCCCCATACAAACCCAAACTTGCATAAATAATCGAATGAAATATTGATACTACGTATTGGAGCTATAGATTGTAATTGCAGTTAAGTTAATTAATTGACAACTGCCCTACCGTGGAACCCCCATTCACTTAGTCTTCCGTATCCATTCTAATCTGCATATTAACTTCCCAGGTATCCTCAACTTATCCCAAGAATAAAAAAGTTGTGCCCGACTTGTTGGCAGATTTTTTAATTACATTATGTTGAGCAAGTGAACTATGGTGCGTAAATTATGCTAACCATGAGAAGTATGAATTTAGAGAAACCATTATCGAAGAACTAATATGCCAAGAAAACATAGGTAAGTTAAACTCCCCGCCACAAAGTAAGAAAGATCTTAAAAAAATTCTCAAGCGTACTAACATTAGAGTTATAAAGAAAGTAGACACAACATAGATCGAGAAAGCGATTAAGCGATAGCACAACTTTCACGAAAATATAGACTTTCAATGGGATGCGAATCGAAAACCGGAGAACAAAATGATAATAATTCATTTTTCACGGCAATAAGGACTCCACCCTCTCCCTCATCAGATCCTTATCGTTTCTGTCAATATTTTCAAATAATTGGATATAGTTTTCATGAAATTGGGTCACTTGTAATGGAGGTGGCACAGAAAGTGGAGAATTTAAGACAATTTGTAAACTGCTTATAAACATCCTTATCACCATGCTTTGTTTCAATTACAAACTCGATATCTCACATATATTCGAAGGAGGAATTCTTTTCTTGAATTTATAACATAAATATTTGCATGGGAGGGGGTAGAAGGAGAATACGGATCAAAACAAAATTTTTGATATTTCCGTTCTTATACTTTCCAAAACTTCAAGCCACACAACAGTTTCGAAGAAAAATAAATTAATTTCAATTTAAAATTCTTGTGAAATTAGTATGGAAGGGAGTAGAAGTTTCAATTATTAAAAAATGAATTGTGGCAAAAAGTCGTCTCTTTAAGTTTCAATGAAAATCGGTGAAATGCATTTTCCAAAATTGTCCATTTATATAGGGAGAGGGTAAAGGCGTGAGGAGATCGGATCAATATTTTTGGACGTTAATCATATTCGTGTCGTTGTACCTTGTCCTAATTTCCAAGTTGATAGCTTAAACAAGTCCGGAGAAAAATCAATTCTTAAAATTTCAATATTTCATGAAATTTGTATGGTAGGAGATAGAAGCAATGGGAGATGTGGTCCGTTCACGAACTTAAAGTTTCTTTTTCGTTTACCTTGACATAGAAAAAATTTGAGGATTAATGTGTAAATAAACGAACAGAGAGATAGAGAGACGGACAGACGATTACTCGGAATCGAGGTTTTTGGGCGACAACAAATACGTCTGTACCCTTCACGACTTTGTGCGATCATTATTTATTAGCGTAACTATCGATAAGGCAAACACAATACACTCTCTCATTTCATCCAGTGTACAAAAATTGTATTTTAATTAGATAAATGCGTCATTCAGTTATTATTTCTTTGTACAAATACAACTATTGTGTCCAACACGGACATTTTATATTAAAAAAAATCCTTATGGAACTAAAAAATAAAAATTAATTTTATAAAACAGTCCAACCTGTTTGTTTCACCGTAGCATATTTGGTCATGAATCCTTCACGTCCCCAATTAAGGAAGGTTTAAAATGGTCTAAAAGGTCACAGTTATTTACTTAAAAACTTTGTTTTTTTTTCCTATTAGCACTTTCGCAAATTTTTTGCTACATTTATTTTTATTAAATTTAATTTTTTACATGACTCATGCTATGTTTTACATTTTTTTTTTGTTTTTTGTAAATACTTTGTTCTAACAGCAACAACAAAACATTTTTTTGTTGAACGCAAAGGTATTAAAACTTATCTCACAAAAAAAATGTATTTTTATTTGCTGAGCTTTTTTACGATGTTTGTAAATAGCTTTACTCGTTCGCAGGCGTTAATTCGTCCAGCGAAACGAAGAGGACTTTTTCGTTACGATTTTACGTAGGCAAAACAATATGATTCACGCTTATTAATTTAACATTTATTATAAACGTGCTCCGGGCTTATTATTTTTTGCCAGCGACATACTTTCGCAGGTAAAATAAACGGTCATGGACGATTTAATAAAAAAAAACAAGATTACAACCCTTGCGATAATTTTTTTATTTTAATTTAAATAAATACGAAATTATTGTGTGCATAGTGTCATTTAAAATATCCAATTTGTTTATTCGTAGCTTTAATTTGAAAAATTGATTATATTCAAAATTAAATGGCGCCAATGATGCGGAATCTGGTTAATTTAGTTGCCATGTTCATGTCGTTGAGAATCAAAAACAATTGTTTTATGATTGTAATTTTCTTAAGCTAATCATCATAAAATAGCGTCAAATATGGTTTCTAATATCTTATACACTGAACATCTTATATATCAATTTCATTATTATACTCTAGATGAAATCTGAGAGTATTATAAGTTTGCTCTAAAGTTTGTAACGCCAAGAAATAAGGCTCGGAGAAAAAAATGATGAATACAGAAATTAATATTATCACTCAAAAATCTCAAAACCGGATGTCCGTCCGTCCGTCCGTCCGTCCGTCCGTCCGTCCGTCCGTCCGTCCGTCCGTCCGTCCGTCCGTCCGTCTGTGCGCGCTCTAGCTTGAGAACGCGTTGAGCTAGATAGTTCAAATTTTGTACACGTCGTTTTTGACAAAAAAGTAAGGTCAAGTTCGTGAACGGGCCAAATCGCTCCACCCCTTCTACCCCCTCCCATACAAAATGACACAATTGCGCAATTTGACAATAAACGGATTTGCACGAAAAGTATAAAAGCTATTGGCCTGAAATTTGGAATATGTTACTTTTATGATAATATCAATCTACCGTACGAAAATTATGCGTATCCTCCCCCTCCTTCTACCACCTCCCATACAAACTGTACTTGTCATGAATTACTCTAAGCCAATTTACTCATTGCGTATACAATTTAGAGAGCTGAAATTGTGCACCAAATATTTATTTGAAATTGTTAGTAAGCCCAAAAAAATTTAGACTATTAGCTTCACCCCTTCTACCCCCTCCCATATAAAATGACACAATTTCGCAATTTGATATTAAATGGATTTACTCGAAAAGTATAAAAGCTATTAATCTGAATTTTGTGAAATATTACTTCTATAAAAATCGTAATCTACAGAAGAAAAATTATTTGCGTCCTCCCTCTCCTTCCATCCCCTCCCATACAAACTACACTTTTTCATGAAATGCTCTAAGACGATTTTCTCAGAACATATAACATTTATTGAGCTCATATTTTGTAATAAATACTTAATTAGTATTATAACTAAGACCAGAAAAAAATATTTGATTAGCTTCACTGCTTCTACCCCCTCCCATACAATATGACACAGTTTCACAACTTTACAAAAAATCGATTTTCTTGAAAAGTATGAATGGTACTAGTCTGAAATTTAAGGGATGTCAATTTTATAATATTCCTAGTTATTTCTGAAAAAATCACTAGAATCCCCCCACTCTTTCTACCACCTCCTATACAAACTGCACGTTTTCACTAAATCTAACTCACTAATTTTCTCAGTTCCCATTCAATTTTTGGAGTAAGCATTATGTATAAAACATTTTTGTAGCTACTTTAGCATGATGTGGAAAAAATTAGTTCAATGCTATCATCCCTTCTAACATTTCCCATACAAAATTTCTTGGGATCACAAAAAATTCTATTTCATCTAGAGTATCGTAAGATTGCGCTTTACGCGCAATCGTAGCCCTGTTATGTTTTTTAGTTTAAAATCGATGTCGCACAAAAAAATTTGTTTTTTACATTTGTACCAAATCGGTAGATCCAGATCCACTCCTTCACTTAATTCGGGAAACAATTTTTGGCCACGCGTGACGTTATACTTGAATTTTTTTTAATACCTAAAAGTTTTTTTTTAACAAAACCGATAATATTTTTTTTTTTTAAATAATCGCATTCATCTTATCTGGCAGGCGAAAAACAAATCAATTTCCATAAAAAGAAAAAATGTGTAAAATTCATTAATTATACTCTAGATGAAATCTGAGAGTATTATAAGTTTGCTCTAAAGTTTGTAACGCCAAGAAATAAGGCTCGGAGAAAAAAATGAATGATACAGAAGTTAATATTATCACTCAAAAATCTCAAAACCGGATGTCCGTCCGTCCGTCCGTCCGTCCGTCCGTCCGTCCGTCTGTGCGCGCTCTAGCTTGAGAACGCGTTAAGCTAGATAGTTCAAATTTTGTACACGTCGTTTTTGACAAAAAAGTAAGGTCAAGTTCGTGAACGGGCCAAATCGCTCCACCCCTTCTACCCCCTCCCATACAAAATGACACAATTGCGCAATTTGACAATGAAGAGATTTGCTAGAAGTATATAAGCTATTAGCCTGAAATTTGGAATATGTTATTATACTCTAGATGGAATCTGAGAGTATTATAAGTTTGCTCTAAGGTTTGTAACGCCAATAAATAAGGCTTGGAGAAAAAAATGAATGATACAGAAGTTCATAAAATCACTCAAAAATCTCAAAACCGGATGTCCGTCTGTCCGTCCGTCCGTCCGTCCGTCCGTCCGTCTGTTCGCTCTCTAGCTTGAGAACGCGTTGAGCTAGAAAGTTCAAATTTTGTACACGTCGTTTTTGAGAAAAAAGTAAGGTCAAGTTCGTGAACGGGCCAAATCGCTCCACCCCTTCTACCCCCTCCCATACAAAATGACACAATTGCGCAATTTGACAATAAACGGATTTGCACGAAAAGTATAAAAGCTATTGGCCTGAACTTTGGAATATGTTACTTTTATGATAATATCAATCTACCGTACAAAAATTATGCGTATCCTCTCCCTCCTTCTACCACCTCCCACACAAATTGTACTTGTCATGAATTACTCTAAGCCAATTTACTCATTGCGTATACAATTTAGAGAGCTGAAATTGTGCACCAAATATTTATTTGAAATTGTTAGTAAGCCCAAAAAAATTTAGAATATTAGCTTCACCCCTTCTACCCCCTCCCATACAAAATGACACAATTTCGTAATTTGACAATAAACGGATTTACTCAAAAAGTATAAAAGCTATTAGTCTGAATTTTCGGATATGTTATTTTCATAGTAATTTTAATCTACAGTAGAAAAATTATTTGCTTCCTCCCTCTCCTTCCACCCCCTCCCATACAAACTACACTTTTTCATGAAATGCTCTAAGACGGTTTTCTCAGAACATATAACATTTATTGAGCTCATATTTTGTAATAAATACTTAATTAGTATTAGCACTAAGATCAGAAAAAAATATTTGATTAGCTTCACTTCTTCTACCCCCTCCCATACAATATGAAACAGTTTCACAACTTCACAAAAAATCGATTTTCTTGAAAAGTATAAATGCTACCAGTCTCAAATTTAAGAAATGTCAATTTTATGATATTCTTAGTTATTTCTGAAAATATCACTAAAATCCCCCCACTCTTTCTACCACCTCCCATACAAACTGCACATTTTCACTAAATCTAACTCACTAATTTTTTCAGTTCCCATTCAAATTTTGGAGTAAGCATTTTGTATAAAACATTTTTATAGCTAATTTAGCATGATGGGGAAAAAATTATTCCAATGCTATCAACCCTTCTAACACTTCCCATGCGAAATTTCTTGGGATCACAAAAAATTCTATTTCATCTAGAGTATCGTAAGATTGCGCTTTATGCGCAATCGTAGCCCTGTTATGTTTTTATTTAAATTTAACATAGAACTACTACTGTGTCCAAAAAGTAGTCGGAATTTTTCGATTTAAATTACGCGGGTAAATATTTTCGCTCAATATATTTTTTTTTAAGTTAGTACAACTGTTACTGACTTCCATACCAAATTATATGTGAAAATATTCATTAGTGTTTGAGTTACGCTTGTTTTTGTGCGACACAAAAAGTGAATTTGGCGATTTTTACAATGTCTAAAATTATTCAACAAAGAAGTGCGATCAAAATTTTGTTTCCTGAATGGAATAAATGCTGCAGAAACGTTGAAAATGTTGGAGACGGCTTACGGGGACCGAGCTCTACCAAAATCAACAACATCAACATCAACAACATAACACATCAACAACAAGACCGCGTCAAAGTCGCTCAAAAATCAAGGTGATGTGGACTGTTTTCTTCGATTTTCGTGGTGTAGTGCATTATGAATTCCTTCCGCCCGGTTAAACTGTCAACAAGGAATACTATTTGAGTGTTATGCGTCGTTTGCGTGAAGCTATTCGTAAAAAGAGGCCGGATTTATGGAAAGACAACTCTTGGTTTTTACACCACGATAATGCGCCATCTCACACTGCACTGATTCTTCGTGACTTTTTCGCCAAAAATGCAACCAATATCGTTCCGCAACCACCTTATTCACCTGATTTGGCTCCGTGTGACTTCTGGCCATTTCCAAAACTCAAAAGACCACTCCGAGGAAACCGTTTTGAGTCGATTGAAGACATTCAACGAGAATCGGCGCGCGCTCTGAAGGCTATACCGGAAGAAGACTTTTTGGCATGCTTCGAGGACTGGAAAAAGCGGTGGCATAAGTGTATTATATCGAGAGGGGACTATTTTGAAGGGGACGAAATTGATTTGAAAGAATAAATAAAGATTTTTTGATTTATAAAAAAATTCCGACTAGTTTTTGGACACAGTGGTACATATTTCTCTAGATTAATTACGTTCAGTGTATAAATTATAAATCAAAATGTCGATAAAATCTGAACCAGATGTATTTTATGTTCGGACTTATTTACTTAGGCAAACCATTAAGTTCTTCCCAACCCGACGGATAACTTCTACTTCAACTAAAGTAATCATAATGTCTCTAACTTATATAATTATTATCGACAACATGTTGCTCATTTTGAAATAACTTTTAGATTTAACCCTCGACTGGTTGCCCGAACATTGTGAATTATGGGCAGCACTAACTGCAAAGTACTTTATAAAGTTCCGATTACTCTTTAGCCTATCTAAAACACAAATGTTGGCCAATTCCGATAATCTATACAGTGAATTGACCCCAAAATGGATCCAATTTCAACCCACACCATCATGAACCATCAACCATCGGTCAGACAGATTTATGATTCGATATTCTATTTTGGGTCAGGAGTGGACTCAATTTCATCTGGATCTGATCCGTTCGCTTCATGAACTTCGAAATGACTGTTTTTTTTTCGCTGTATATTCGCATTCGTAACCCAATTAAAATTGAATCTGTTTCGCTCGTTCTCTGTGCTCTTATAGTAAAATGTTTCATCAACCCTCACATTAAACTTTGGCCAGTCTGTTCGTCTCCGACGAGATTTCCGTCTCATAATCCTATTATACAGTTTTAAATGGGTCTTCTTCCCGTTTCGGAATTAAGTCCTTTCGCTCCAGGGATAATGCACATCTCGGCAAGTCTATTTTTTTGTTTCCGACCTCCACTTGCCCACCACCACCCCACCCCCTCCTCACTTTGCTGAATGTTATTTTGGCTGTCAAATGTGTGACATGAATTCACTAATTGGCATTACTTTGCATGCTGGATGGGCGGTGGGCCGACATCATCATCCAGAAAGGAGTTTGGTAGGAATTCAAAGAGCTTGCAAAAAGGGTTCAAATAAGGTTCGGCAAACTTTGACGAAATATTCAAATCAGCTTTGTGCACGAGTTTCTAGAAAGTTTCCGGTTGTTTTGTTTTCGTCGAACGCAAGCACTTTCAGCCGGTATAAGACAAGACACAACACACCTGCTGCGGCGATGTGTTTCACTTGCCACCGAAAAGGCAAACTCAAGGACACAAAAGGATTGAAATTTTGATTTTATAATAAGATTAGGTCTGTATATAATATTTCAAAAGGGTATTAGGATACCGATTTCGATTAGACTTTTCCGAGAAAGTTTTGTATAAAGGATTTAGCAGATTATTATTTTATAACATAAAGAAGTTCTGATTTGCGGTGCTCATTTAAGAGTTTTTCGTGGGTATTTTTCGTTCAACTTTTGTCTAACGTTATAAAAATCTAAACCAAGTCTTCTTTCTTTGATATAATAACAAACTTGATTTAGAAATTGTTTATTGTTGAAACTGTCGTTTTCATCGGATTAGCAACTCATTATTTTACAATACGTTCAATGTTTATAAAATAATTAGAGATAAATTTTGGAAGTTCGAAAAGAATTAGGAAAACCAATTTTCTTTAATTGCAGAAGGGATTCGAGGTTAAAAGGAAAGATTTCCATATTTCATACTATTATGGTTCATTAGGTATGGCATTACAGTCTCTGCTGAGACCTTTATCAAGCTGATCGACAATTGTAAAACACTAATATTTTTGCACAGGGGTTAATTGTGTGTGGGAAGGGTAATTAGGGTTCATTCATTAGTATTAGGTAGTTGAGTTAGTTAAGCAACGCAACTATAGTTATGTTCAAGAAAGAATACCAGGAGAAGATACTAGATATTCTACGAAGGGCTCCATACTGAAATGAACAGAGATCCAACTGCAGCCCACCACCGAAAATTAGCCCTTTTCAAGAAGAAAAATGCGATTTTAGTGGACAAAAAATACCAAACTTATCCCTTCAGACCCTCACACCACAAAAATGTACGGACTTCCAAAAATTTATAAGGAGAATACCTCGCTTCGATGCATCGTCAATTCAGTACGATCACTTACTCAAGAACTTGCTAAGGCCCGCGCCATTGAGTTGCGCCCACTAGTGTGTAACCCATCGCACTCAGTGGGGGTGCTCTCTTATCACACTATATTGCTTTTGAATCATGCTCAATATGTATAATTCTTGCCAAGTATCATTGAAATCCAACGGACGCTTCTTCGGAAATCGAAACTTCAGTCGATTATTCGCCAAAATTTGGAGGGGTGCTTCACCTTTTCATTGCTCATCACTGCCGATAAAACAACACGTGTCCCTTAAATTTTCGAGTTTTATAACACATATGAAAATTGTCCAAATCGGCATAGAACACTTGGGAATGTTTCCTTGTCAGTAGATGGTTTCCGTTTGCTTTCTATCAATCAGTCCCCCATAGTATCTGTAAATATTTTTCAGTGGCAGCCGGTACAACTAAAAAATATACCAGGCTTACCTCTCGTTACAGACAATCTCACTTCTCTTCTCGTACCTTCCCGTTCCCATTAATCCTTCCCTCCTGGACTGTGCTTGTCAGTGCCGGTCCTACCATGGTACAAATGGACTATTTGCACCTGGCGACATGCTCGAAGAACATCATCAAACGACCGAAACGTTAAGACCATTTTACCTTCATTCCACACCTCAGTAAACAGTGGGAGGAGTATATCCACTGTTATTTGCGGGTCCGCTTTGAGAAGTTCAGTTGGTAGTCCGTCTTACCTGGGGCTTTTCTTCCCGCCATTGACCGATTGGCGGAAACTATCTCTTCCTTATCTGAGGGATCGTCCCTAATAGATGATCGTTGCATTTGGATGTTTGATAGTTGCTCTGTTTTTGGAATATCTTCCTCTGGCAAGATGTTTAAAATATGGAAGAAGTATTCCTTCCATCGCCAACTGGTGTCCACCCATATTAAGGAGATTTCCATTGTCATCTCTCACCAGGTGGTTGGCGATGAAATTCCTGTTCGTCATCTGTTTCATGATTTTAAATAGTGAACCCATATCGCCAAGGTAAGCAGCAGATTCTGCCTTATTGGCCAGATCTTCAATGGTCTTTCTCTTGTCACGTCTAACAATATTTTTGAGCTGTATGTGAGCATCGTTCTGCCTCAAGTCGGGTGTTCTTTGGTTGAAATCGGGTTGAGGGATGATTGCCAATTTGACTTTTTTCCGATCGCCCAATAGTCGTGTGATATTTAGGGTTTTTCACCGCTTGGCACACAGTTTCTTCAGCACTAGCTAGAAACGTGTTCTTGGTTGGCTCCCAATTGTCGTCCAGTGTGCGCATTTCAAATCCGCCCAATGTGGATGACTTTTCGCGTAGAATGGTGGTGTACTCGCGCTTTTTGTTGGTGTCTCTAACTCTATCCACTTTAAGCTTCCGCTTTATTTGAAGAATTTGTGGTCATCGGATAGCTACTGTGCATAATCTCAAGCAGGTAACCATCAAGTGGTGATCGCTCCCCACGTCAGCTCCACGCTTCGCTCGCACATCGAGAAAACATCTTCTCCATCAGCGACTAATAGCCAAATGGTGTGGATCTGGTTCTGAGTAACACCACCGGGGGAAAAAACAAGATGCCTCATGAGTGGAAAAACGGGCCCTCCAATGACTATTTTCAAGTACTGCAAAATTCCACAAATAGTTCACCGCTTTCGGGTGGAAGAGAGTTGTTTCTGTCCTAAGCCCCTATAGGGAGTCTTCACAGGTATTTAATTGCTTAGTTTTAGTTTCTAACAAAAACTGTCACATATTTAAACAAATTTGTCACACAATTTTGGCGAAAAACTAAATTTTTTTGAGTCATTTCAGGCGGCAATTTGTGACATTTAGTGTGGTCAATCAATAAAAAATAAAACATGTACAAGAATTTGGTTGATTTGTATCTCTTTCTGGCGATTAAATGGAGATCAAGCTTTCAGTCGAAATCTTTTATTATATCGCAATTATTGAGCGATTATTGAAAATGGAGGTAAACATTTTGAAGCACAATTATCAATAAATGAGTCACAGCATAGCTTAAAGATGCAAAGCATTGGCTCTAGGCTAAAAGGAAAAGTTAGTTGGAAGCCAACGCTATCAATAAAATGATCCGGGTGGCAAATTACTTTAAATTGGCGCTGGTGTTTGTGCATTGCACATAAAAGCCGAAATTGCCTATAACAGAACTCAATCTGTAAAAAAAAAATTTTAGCATTAAGCAGAAGGACTCCTTACCCCTAACACAAGGGCAATCTTACTTGGGAGAGAGGCGCTGAAAATAAAATGATGAATCATTGTATCAATTACAAATTAATAAAATGCACAAAAAAAATTATGTTAGTTATGTTAGTTAAGTATTAAGGAATAGATTCAAAACTTCTTTGGCAACTAACCAAAAGAAAATTTACTCAGCACAACCGACTCAACTTTGACAATAGCTACGAACAGGGATATTTATGCACAATATGCGTAAACAATGAAAATGAAATCTAAGTCAACTTGTAAGTCCATTCAATACTTACATATTCCTAAATGTCCCGATTTTACGTGTCCATGGAGACTTCTACAGAAAATTATACCGAAATAGACATCAATCATTTTTCGAAAAGAATTTTCAATGTATTTTTAACCCAAATGATTCACTTATTAGTACAGGTTACATAATTTATTTTGAAAACCATTTTTTCCCTTATTTACTTAGGCTAATTTTCAGTTCCGTAAAAACAAAAAAACATTCCCATTTAAAAAACCACAAATTCTGAAATCCTTATCGGTTTTTCTGTAAATATTTCGCCGAAAATTTACCCATAATGATTTCAGTAAATCACTTTTAACACTTGACCCTTTTACCATCTTCCGACTTTATATTTTGTTATTCGCATTTTTTTTTTCTTTTTTTGCACTAAAACCTACCTAAAACTCGGAACTAACCCAATCTGTGATATTCGAAAAAGGTATAAGACCTAACCCTTTCGCAACGCATGTAAAATAAAGGCCTCTCAGGATAATTGCAGTCTTTTCGATAAAAAAAAGAATATTTTCCCTGCGAAAATCAATCGGTTCAATATTCAAGGGTTAGAAACATAAATTAATACTAACGGTGGTGTTTTGTAAACAAGGCTATTTTCCATGTCGATAATGGCCAATCCAGCTATCGCTAAGAGCCTTTCAAGTTCTATCGTCTGGAAAAAAACACCTCATCCTTATCGAGTTCTAGTGGTAACAGCGGCACAGATAATTGTCGACAAGTGGAGAAAAAAAAATCGAAATAGAAATTTTACAGGACATTAGTGTGGGCACCGTACTTGGTAATGGTCATTTGAATTCATGGGGTGGACCCTTGAAGTGCGGCTTGGATAGGTCGTTCAGTTAACTGTGTGGAAGGGAATTTGCTATGCATCATCTATACAGTATGTGTATATCCTGTCGTCACCCACTCACAGCCCCTTACAAGGCCAGCATGATGCTATTCACTTTTATGTCGCTATCATTTTAGACATATATACAGCTTTACTAAAACCGGGACATCCAGCTAGTCCTTTATTCAAACGACAGGACTTTTGCCAATTTGCATATTTTGTAATCGCTGTACTATAAATTTTCTCGGCAATATTATCGTATTGAAGACATCGCAACGATGCCTAAAGGGTCATTTTCAATCGAAAAGTTTTCACAAAAATTGATATTTGGATGGGTAATTTGGAATATTTTTCGGTTTTTTTTTTTGACCGATATAACCATATCCGATACTTTAACTTATTCGGATGTTTTTCTGTTTTTTCTTGCGATTATTTCAAATGTATTTTTCTCAAATATAAAAATTAAATCTTTATAGCTAATCTGAAGGTTGATCTTCTTCTTCTACAATGGCGCTACAGCCCAAATCGGACCTTGGCCTCCTGATATTCAGGTTCCTTAACATTTTTCATTACTTATTGTGGAAGGGTTGTTAGCCCGTCGCACAACCCTCTTCCTACGAATTTTTCATTTTCTTAGATTAAGGTGACCATGGTATATCCAAGCAGGCAATGTGCCGAAATTATATATTGCGCCGACCGGGATTTGAACTCACGACCTTCGCATTACAAGACCAACACACTACCTACTAGGCTATACCCTAGGTTGATGGTAATCTACTTTTAGTTCAGCAACCTTTTTATTTATGATGATTTACTTTATTATTATTTTAATAAATAAGTTGTGTGATCAAAACAGAAAAAAAAATATTATTAAAATAATAAAGTATTTCGCATTTCATGACTCAATTAGCTTAAGAATGCAAAAAAAACAATCCGTCCGACGCACGAGTGGACTGTTTAAATTTCACCAAATCATATCTCCGAGATCCTTAGAGTAGGTAGTTCCTTTTTGGATAGAAGATTGGGTGGGGAGCTTTTATTATCCCAATTGTCGAGAGTTTTGCATGGAAGGGAGTAGTCACTTTCATCAAAAGTGATTGTTGCAGATGAAATTTCGGATTTAGTAGCGAAATTTTATTAATCGAAAAAAATGTAAAGTTTCTGTCAAATCGAATCACTAACATTTTGGTTATGGTCAAATCAATAAATCAATCGGAAAGAAAACGTTAGCTTTGGACAAAATGGAGTTTCGTGTTGTCATAAAGATCCTTACCAAACAAGGCAAAACGCAATAAATCTTTTTAGAAGAAATGTCATCTATTTACGGGGCATAGTTTATTATTATGTCACCGCAGGGGGCTAGTTGTTGGATGAGGTTTTTCCAACTCATGCAAACATCTTCAGAGAATAGCGACTCCACGGACTCAGACTAACCATCCACCTATGGGATGGGGCAGTAGAATTCACCCACAGCTAGTTCTGCTTGCCCTAAAAATAGCAAATGGACACTAACTGGATCATGGCGTTATCACCCGTGATCTTGAATCCTAACTGATACGAGAAACAGATACACCGCATCGGATACGGACTGATTCTACGGTAACGACTTTTGGCATTCGAAAACGGACTATGATTGAATTCTGGAACGTTCGAACATTTAATGACGGTGAAAGGGCGTGAGTTATTCGTTCCTTGCACCACCAATCAGTGGTCGACCATGAAATAGAGTACTATAACATCCAAATTTTGGGCAGGAGCGAGGTCATGTGGACAGGATCAGGAGAAGAACTAATCCCGAGCGGATACAACATTTTGAACGTTGGTCCTGGGAGTGAAGTCAAAAATGGCGTAGCGATTGTCTTTACACCGAGAGCGAGAAACAGTCTCATCAGCTGGGAACCAATCTTGGATAATATTATCGTCGTCAGACTCAGAACCAATGTCAGAAACATCACAATTCTGCAATGCTACGTACTAACTAATACCGCAACACCTGGTGACAGAGAGTATTCTTATAGCCAACTGAGTACCACCTTCGTTCGTGTCCTAAGAAGTGATATTATTATCATCTCAGGAGATATGAATGCTCAGGTTGGCTCTGCCAATACTAGACTGACTAGAATACATCATGGGGAAGCATGGTGACCCTTGGTTCGACGCGTCACGACCTTAAGAGACAAATGGTCATCGGAAGGACCCTTTTTCTACACAGGAGTAAAATAGGCATTGAGATTCAAAGGCGAAAGTAGTAGTGGATCGGTCACACTTTGAGAAAACCAAAATGAAACATCGAAACAGGCTCTGGATTATAATCTTCAAGGAAGACATCGGCTGTGGTCGACCATGTAGCACATGGAAGCGAGCAGTTGAGCAGGATGCCAGAGGAATAAACAAGTCCTGGCAACAGCTAAGGGCCGATGCTCAGGATCGCGCCTAGTGGAAGAGAGTTGTTTCTGTCCTAAGCACTAAAAGGTTGTCTTAACAGGAATTTGATTGATAGTTTATTCAGGCAAGGCGGAGAGTCAATGGAAAATAATGAACGCTCGGGCTAACCAATTAAGGCCATTTCCTCAAAAATTAAGAAACTTATTCTCGTAGATGCTCGTAGATGCTCGTTTGAAGAAGAAACAAATCGCAAAAATTATTGCGAATTGAACGCGGGTTTTTGTAACTCTGAAGTGAGAATAGGGATGGAATTTTACCCAGATTGTTACTGGAAATAAAATTTGGGCTCATCACTATGAGCCTTAAGCAAAGCGGGAGTCAATGCAGGCTCCGAAAAGGTACATCACCCCTATGAAATTCAAGGTGTCACAATCCGCCGAAAAAATCATGGTCCCTATTTTTTGGGATGCAGAGGGAATTTAAATGATCGACTGTAAAGAAAAAGACAAAATATTACAGGAGAATACTGCCAACCTGTTACAAAAATTAAAAGATACCGTCGAAGAAAAAAGAATAAGAAAGTACACTCGAGGTGTGCTGCTTCACGTTGCAATGTCTGCCTAACAGAAATGCGGCTACAAAATTTTGAAACACCTCCTTATAAATTAAAACGAAAGATTTCTGGATTTTACATTCTCTCTCTCTCTTGAGACCTTTATCAAACCGCTAGTTTGATAATGGTCTCAGCAGAGACCGAAACGTAAAAAATAAATCAAACATTAATTTTTTTATCCATTGGCGTCCGAAAAGGGGGGCTAAAAACGAATTGTCGGCCGAATTGTTTTTTCAAATGATTATATCTTCGAAATTACTTATCGTAAAAAATTTATATTTTGGGACCATCAAGGTGGCATATAGTTCCATCGGAATCAGCTTACAGAGTGGCTAATTATTGTAAGGGGGAGGGTCAGCGGGGGTGCAAATAAAAGCACTTAAAAATGAATATCTCAACTATCTCTTAAGCTATGTAATTGAAACTTAAAACATGTATTAAGCTATACTAGGAAAATACAAAAAAATAATAAAACTTGTTGAAATAATATTAGTGGGGGAAAATGGGGGGCATTTCAAAAATGGCGCACTTTTTGAAATTACAAATCCTTCTATCTCAAAAACGAGTACAGATTTCAAATCGACAATTTGTCAGATTGTAGAACTACATAATAGTTAATTTTGGTAAAAATTTTAAGTTGTTAGGTGTAAGGTGAGGGAGGTGATAAGCAAAAATGTCGAAAATTTTTAGTGATTTTTTTAGGGCTCTGGTGAAAGATACAAAGTTTAAATTTTGCAAGCGGATACGCCTATTTAATGTACAAGGAAAAATAACAATAACTTGATTCATAATTGTTAAAAACCGACCCCCCCCCCCGGTCTAACGTGCATAGAGTGTTTCATGCCCATTGAAAAAAACACATAAACTGAAAATTTTTGAGTGAAATTTTAAGGTAGAAACTTCAAAATTTGCAAAATGCATTTAAAAAAAATAAAAACCTGGAGGGTACTCCTAGCGACATCGCTATAGGTAACTACTATCATACGATCGGATTCGTTTGTGTTTCTTCTTCAGTGGTTTGAGCTTATTAGCGGCGACTGTGCACGCGGACGATGAGAATTATTTTGCATTACCGGAAGCGGTTCCACGAACCGATCTCCATCTGCTGATGAAAGTGTTTGAACCATATGCTATCCTTAGCAATGTTTGACGCTACTTTCAGCGGAGTGGTCGAAGCGTGCAAAGACTCTTTTAAAGGATGCTTTACTACCCCGACCACATTCGCTTCGGAAGTGCTAGATTCATTGAGATGGCTGGAATACTGAGACCTTTGGCCTGAAATCTGATCACTTCGGCTGGCACGTTGGCTGGGCATGAAGCTTCTGCAGCTCGTAAATCGTCCGTTCCAGAGGACAGTCGACTCAGAACTGCAGCCACTTTAGCCTCTACCGCATCGTTCAACCTTGCTTTGGCAGCTTTTCTTTTTAGGATGGTCTTAGCTCGGCGACGGGCACGATCGCTAATACCAACTTGAGAGATTCGGATGGTCTCAGTACCAAGGCCAGCCGAGATGGGTATCCAGGATATTGTCGACGTCGAAGCGTGATCAACACCTATACCCACCTCCATCGGTTTATTCGGTTCTGAGGCTGCATCCCCTAGTGTCATAATGAAAGCGAGATCACTGAGCACTGCCATGGAAGACTCAGTGCGCTGGGTGTTTGACAGTAGCACAACACTGGTTGCACCGTTCTAGGAGCTCCCGAATCGCTTTCGGACCCGGTGATTTTAGCACCCTCTTTTGCCGGGGACTGAGGGCCGATACGGGGGATTCCATCTCATAGTTTTTTGGGCTGGTCCGCTGCATGGTTTTTTACAGAAAACATGTTTGCTGCTATTTTCACCTCAACATGTTCATCAATTACGGTAACAATAATGCCGACATGTATCCGATGAGCACGTTGAGGAAAGGACAACTGTTAAACTTAATTCCTTACCATTGCCTTGTTAAATGTGGACGAGGGTCACAACGCAGCGTCCTCCATCAACCACTTGAGGAAGCGCCTGATAGTTTGCCCACCAACCCACAGGTTTATTATCGTGTTTGTTTCTTATTGTGGTAGCGTTGTTTACCCTTTGCACGATAAGGAGATCTACAAATTTATTATTTTCGTAATTGACTAGGCCCATAAATACCCATGTAGGTGTGCACGAATGGTACCGGTATTTGAACTCACGACTTGCTCATTGTAGACCAACACTAGGCTACAATGAGCCTCCTGGCCATTAGGTTCCTTAACATTCATTTATTTTTGTGGAAAGATTATTAGCCCTTCGCACAATCTGTAATTTACGTCGACCAAGATTTGAACTTACGACATTGGCATTGTAGAGCAACACACTACCCACTAGGCTACACCCAGCTCTGCTCAGTCTAAATGAAAATAGCATTTTGGGAAATTGCATCAGTAAATTTTTCATCTAAAATTCTTGAAGATATATTTGAAGTTGTCAAATGTCATCCCGAAATTCATACAGTTAGAAACAGTGAATTGAATACGCCTGATACTTGCAATATAAATTCTAGAGATTAGTAAATCACGAACGAACTAGTTCATTTGAACTAGTCACAGCAATTTTCACATTTAGTACGAACTGAACTGTTCGTAAGCTGAATGTAAAGTTCGTAAGTTTGCGCATTCGGCTCACAAATTATTATTCACATACAAGCATGACCTCATCGCGGAAAGCATTCAATCCATACACGATTGTGTTATCGTCAACTCAATACGATCGTATCTCAGCTCTCGCGCGGAGAACGAACTATATTGTATGAATGTTCGTACGTTGTAGTGTTGAACTAACCTGATCAGACTGGCGAACTAATGATTGCTCTAATGTATATGTTTAGTAAACGAACGAACGAAATATGAGATCAATACGAACGTACCTCGCGAAGAAATGTAAGCGATTAGTTCGAAGACAGACTACAGAATTTTTTATAAATCGAACTAATCAGACTGGTGCATTTTTTCAATTCGATACGTTTAGTTCACGATCGAACTATTAGCTTCTTGTTACCTTGCTCTTCTAACTTGTATGTGACTTGATATAACTGCATAAAGCTGATTTTTTTCATAGATACCTCGAGAACTGAATTTTGTAGATTCGACCTCCTTTTAACTAACCTAATTTACAATGGCACTACAGCCCAAATCGGACCTTGGCCTCCTGATATTAAAGTTCCTTAACATTTTTCATTACTTATTCTGAAAGGGTTGTTAGCTCTGCGCATAACCGTAACCATAACGTATTTTTCATTTTCCTAGATTGAAGTGACCAAGGTATATCCAAACAGGCAATGTGCTGGAATTATATATTACGTCGACCGGGATTTGAACTCACGACCTTCGCATTACAAGACCAACACGCTACCCAATAGGCTACATCCTAGCTCCTTCTTTTAACTAAATGAACTAAAAAAAAATAACATAGAACTAGTACTTTTAGTGAATAAGAACTAGTGAACTAGTTCAGCAAATGAAACTTTTTTGCCCATCTTTAATAAATACACAAAGTAGTTATTTTCGTCCAAAGTAGCGCTTACTTTCGACTTGATTTCAGCACAATTACATTGAAAGTAATACGAAATCTGTCGGTGTATTGTGAAGAAATCATTTTGTTAATAATTTCGATTTGTATAAAAGTGAATTTTTCGGCTATATATTTTTATATTTTTTTAAAATGGTTTATGAAGATCACAATCTTATTTTATTATTCAGGAAAAAAACCGTTTTTCCATATCGTTTTTTTTTGTACATTAATCTTCTTTAGATCTTCACGCGATCAAAAGATGCAAAAATTTAGATATTGATATTGATCTTTTGAAATAAATTTTGAATAGAGTTGCCAGTATTGTTTTTGCAATAAAACTTTATAAAATTTGAAAATCTCAGAAATCAGGTTGTTCTTAAAATTTGTTTAGATCGCTATTTAATGTCTTAGTTGGGTCTAATCGATATTTTGTTCAATCACTTATCGATTGCGAACCTTTTTTCCATTCGATCTTTTGTATTTGATAATATTTACAGATACTTTCCACTATCATTTTATTAATAACGAACACTTTATCCAAACATAACTCCAGATGATAAAGTTTTTTTTTATATCGATCGAATTGATTCTCTCAATGATATTACTATCTTTGATTTCATGGTGTTCCATTATAACCATTTTTTTGCCTTCTTATAATTTATTTAAATTTTATCTCGGTAGACTTGAAATAAAAACCAACATAGCCACATATACAATTTAATGGTTCGATGAGGCGACAACTGTGTTTTAAAAACTGCTTTAAATATTCGGCCAACATATCTCTAAGGAACGTCTCAAATACACAGACCACTGCCATATTCACCAAAATCGGTAGAAATTGAAAATTTTGATTTATAGGCCGGATTTAGTAACATAGTGTTGGTTTTATTTTTAAAAATATTAACTGGTCGAAAATCCTTAAAACTTCTACCCCCTCCCATTCAAAATTATTTTTTCGACCATTTTCAAGAAATCAATTATTACCTAACTATTAAAAGGTATCAATTTGAAATTTTGCATAAAAACTAAAAAAAATAATTGAAATGAAATTACGTTAAAAGTTTTGAAATCGCGCTAGCTCTTCTACCCCCTCCCATACAAAAGTATGATTTCGACCAATTTTATTAAATCAACTAATAACCAACAAATTAAAAGCTACGAACTTGAAATTTTGTTCGACCTTACAATAGAAAGAAAAGAAAATTGCATCACAAGTTTTAAGATTCCCCAACCTCCTCTACCCCCTCTCATACAAAATTATTTTTTCGACCATTTTTAAAAAATCAGTTATCAGCTAACTCTTAAAAGCTATCAATTTCAAATCTTGCATAAAAACTTATAAAAATAATTCAAATCAAGTTGCTTTAAAAGTTTTGAAATCGCGCTTCCCCTTCCACCCCCTCTCATACAAAACTATGATTTCGACCAATTTCATTAAATCAACTACTAACCAACAAACTGAAAGCTACGAACTTGAAATTTTATACAAGCACCTTACAAGAGAAGCGATATAAAACTACATATCAAATTTTACGATTCTCCTACCTCCTCTACCCTCTCCCATACAAATGTTCGGTTTCGTGAATGTAAAATGCGCCGAATTTTTTCGGACGCCAATGGATAAAAAAATTAAATTATTTTCAAAGTTTTTTCCCACAACCCTCTCTATATCTCTACTGATTTTCAACTTCCTATCTGCATTCGTGGTGGAGATATTAGCAATTATAGTTTTTGACTTTTTCCCTCCCCCCGCCTCCCCTCCCACCTAACACTTTCCAAAATTTAGAAAATGGAGCTCACTCAACAATCCACCCAAAAACAAACATTCTACCTTTAACGGTCTCGGAGATATGAGTCCATATGTATGGCATACGGCGTACGGCGTACGGCGGGATGGATTTTTTTTTTTGCATTTTTAGGCTAATTTTGTCATGAAACCCGAAAAAAAATCTAGTATATTCGTTTCATTGAATTTTCCGTTGATTATACTAATTTATGCTTTCACAGTGAATTAAACTTGCTTTTATCTTTTTAATTTTTCCACTACCCATCCGTTTTCTACTAGAAAATTTTTTACATAGTAATCTGGAAATGAGTATTTAAATGAAGGTCAAAGTTGTAAGGAAATTTGAAGCAAATCAAAAAAAATGTTAGAAAGAAAAACAAATTTATTCATTTAAACACAAAAATTAAGCATGTCAAAATCTATGACAAATTGTATTGTTTTAATGTAAAAACATAATTTATCTTATATACAACGCATCAAATCGGCATCAGATAAGGGCAATTCTGCTCTACATAAAATATTGGGTTGTTGCTCCTTTAACTTCAAAATCGCGTTCTCGACATCATTATCAGGCTAGCAAATAAAAAAGTATAATAGTTTTAATGAGATGTTGATTGATTATATGCTGCAGGATATGATATTTAATGAAATTAACCTTACGTTCCTAAGAAATCCGTCAACAGATATAACGCATATAAAGCAATTCTTTTCCAGTTGAAAAATATTGTATTCTAGTTTAGTTTTTAATTTTACTAGAAATTACTAGTTAGTATTACTAGAATATTAGTTTATTAAATGAAAACAATTGGAATAATAGTGCTTATTCTGAACTAGATAGCATTCTAGTTAAATCTAACTAGATTATTTTTTACTGTGCAAGAGAGACAATATTCCGGATAATGCCATACGAAATAAAAGATCGTCACAGAACACAAGATGCTAAAAGATATCCATAGCAAACCTGTAACTCTGCCACACTGCAATAGAATACGGTGACGGCAAAGTGCCTCCCACTAAACAAAATATCGCTAAATGGCACAAGAAACTAAATAAAGAAAACACCAAAGCCCAAACACTGCCGCATTGTGATAGTAATATGGGGGCGTCAAAGTTTTTTTTACTGTCATACTAAATTTAACTAAAGATATATAGCATGTTTGGCACAGGAAATAGAAGAACAGCAAATCCGGTAGCGTAGTAGAAGTGGTGAGCGGATGGTTCACTTCCAAATGCTGGGTGGGCAATCCACTTATTTTTACTATAAGGATCCCTAAGACTATTTTGAGATGTACGACCAATCCAATTTTACTTCAGTCTAAAAAACCACTAGCCACATTACTTATTACTTGCAAATAGTGAAATAATTCTCAATAATAAACTGCGGGTAATCCGAGCTGTTCAAAAGAACGATAACATCCAAAACAGAGCATTAATGTTTACTAAGAACCTTAAAAGTACTCTAAAACCATTTGTGAAAGCCAAAGGTTGAAAGTGCTTGCTCCTTAAGCTTAAAGATGAGTCAGAATTTGAGGTAGCTTATACGGTGAGTTTGGTCAAAGCCGTAGTATGTTATTAAAAAATGCATATATGTATTCCATACACATTCACGTATATGTATAGTATGCTCATGATGTGTATACCACTCACAGATTAAAGGAAATTCTGTGTAAATATTTAAAACTACATAACCACTCAACTTAAGTTTACGAGTATGTTCAAGTGGGAAATCTGGAAAAAAATATCAGAACTGAGTCAACAAATTTTTGTTTTCTCCCAGAATAAAAAATGCTATTAGACATTATACGAGTACCATGCCACAGATTGGATGACATCAATATCTATTTTTATCCCAGACTTATACGGCGGACTCTATAGTCTACCTCTCGTATCCAGCTCACTTATTTATTATTATTATTTTCTGATTTATTCTCGTTATCGTAATAGACATGGTATGGTTTTGCTTGTTGATCCTGCGATTTCCCGGGCGTATTGCCAATACAATGGAAAACAATTCATCCTCGAAATGAGTATAGTAAATTTTACGTGGATAAGCACAGAATCACAATCATTGAAGCTGAATCAGATGAAACTTTTAATCTTTCCCCGTAGACGTAGATACGTTACATATAGTATGTTATGTCCCTCGAAGCAACGTACAGTACATACAATGCGTATAAATGTAGCTACGAGCGATAGATTCGAAACACAATACTTTTATCTCAACCACAAACAGTATGCATGATGAGATGTTGAAACGGATGAGCTCGTGCATGAATGAGAGATTATCCAGAGACAGCCATCATTTATTATTATTTTCAAGTGGTAAAAACATTTGATCTATTATTGAAATATTTGAAAAAAAACAAATAAAATTTGGTTTGATGAAGTGTAAAGAATTACTATAAACTACAAGAGTATTGGTTTTGAAAAATTATACTAGAATGTGGCTTAACGAAATATGGTGCGTTCTATTTGAAAAGCTTTAAGGATTAGAAATGAAATGAAACTTTTGTGCAAAATAGCACTAACGAGGCTTTGACAAATCACGCTCTAAATTTGTTTTAAATAAAGAGTGGTGGTCATACACATAGCATCCTTTTCATTTTGCCCAAAGTGTACTTGTTCGTTATGATTAAGTACTTCAAAAAATAAATTAGTTATTAAGTTCATTACTATGTTAATTTATATGCCTGAACGATTATCGATTTCTGAAATGCGGCGATAATTATACCAGAATCACTCGACTGATGCATTCATACATAATCGATCTACTTACCGATAATACCTGTATTCGAAAAGCGTAACTTATAGCGATGAATTTGTTATTACCTATAATTCTAAATCTTACCAGTGGTATTGACATAAGCAAGCATTGGAAGCTTATTCGGAGAACGTAAATAAATAAATTAATGTAGGATCGGAGAAAGAAGGGCTATCAAATAGAAAGTCTGTCTGCAGTCGTGCTAGGAAGAGACATCTGCGCTAACTTTTCCATTTTATCTATGATTATACTCTAGATGAAATCTGAGAGTGTTATAACTTTGCCAGAAAGTTTATAACGCTAAGAAATAAGGCTCGGAGAAAAAAATTAATGATGCAGAAGTTCATGTTATCGCTCAAAAATCTCAAAACCGAATTATTTTGAAAAGTATGAATGTTACTGATCCGAAATTTAAAATATATTAATTGCGTGATAGTTATAGTTGATTCTCGAAAAATTACTAAAATCCCTCAACTCTTTCTTCCTCCTCCCATACAAACTGCACAATTTCAGTAAATCAAAACATAACAGAATTATGATTGGTCGTAAAGCTCAATCATATAATACTCCAGATGAAATGGGAAAGAGTTTAAAGTACCGGAAATATGTCATCTCAAATTCTTTCGAACAGTGTTTTGTGACTTCTATTTGGGAGATGGTAGAACATAGGGGGAGGTTTGTAATTTTTTGTATGGCACTGAACGTGGGATGCAAAATGTTTCGCGCTGAATTAAAGATTTGTAGTTTTTATTATTTTCAAAGAAATTGAACCTAGTTTGAAATTAGGACATTTGTATGGGAGGTGGTAGAGAAAGTGGAGAGTTTTATATGATTTTAAAACTGTTAATCAACTGTTAATATCCGACCACGTCTTGAGTACAACTCGCATGTTTGGGCGGGGGCCCCGAAATCACATCTGGCTCTTCTTGACCGTATCCAGAAACATGCCTTCCGATTAATTGGAGATGAAGCTATATCAGCCTCAATTGATTCCCTCGAGCACCGTCGAAATATCGGTGTACTCTGCATTTACTATAGATACTTCCATGGTAAATGCAGCAAGGAACTAAGAGCCCTAATACCACCTTTATTCAATGCCCCCCGAAATACTCGCCAAGCTGCACGCTCACACGAGTATACTGTGAAGCCCTTGCCGTAGAGAACAGTGAAGTTTAGGCAGTCCTTCATCCCTCGGATGACAGCGTTGTGGAATTCATTACCAGGCAATCTCTTTCCCACTGAATATAACCTTCAGCAGTTTAAGAACAATGTTCACCGCCACTTCAAAGTCTTCCCTCCTGTGTTTCCCTGCTGATTTCCCTATTTCGTATTGTGTCCCTTACCTATGTCGAATTAACTGTGCATCGCTCATTAAAGGGTGACCCCCTAAGTTAAAATCGATAAACATAAAAAAAAAAAAAATCGCCATGCTTTATTTCAATTTCAATTTCTCATATGTTCAAAGGAGAAATGCTTTTATTGAATTTGAAATATAGATATCTTGTATGGGAGGGAGTAGAAGGAGTGCAGCGATGGTAAAAATTATTCTCTAGATGAAATCTGAGAGTATATTGTGTATGCCTTACCGTTTGTAACGCTAAGAAATAATGCTCGCACAGAGCCGCCAAGGATACAGAAATATTTGTTGTCTCCCAAAAACCTCGATTCCGAGTTGCTGTCTGTCCGTCTGTCAACAACATAGCTCTCGAACGCTTTGAGCAATCGTATTGAAATTTGTTGTGTGTCATTTTTATCAAAAAATTAACTTTAGATTCGTGAACCATACAAATTTCATGAATTTTCGAAATTTAAAGAAATTGATTTTTCTTCGAAACAATTTCAGCTATTGATTTGAAAATTGGGTCATAGTACAACGATATAAATATCATTAACCTCATGAAATATTTATCTGTTCTCCTTACTCCTTCTACCACTTCCCATACAAATGCACAATGTTCAAAAATGCATTTATTCGGTTTGCATTGCAACTACTACAACTTTACGTCACTCCTTCTACCCCCTCCCATACAAATTTTACGTAATTTCGGAATTTCAATAAAATTAGTTTTCTCCAAAACCGTCAAAGCTATCAACTTTAAAATTTGAGAAAAGTATACTATTTTAAATATAATTGATGTCGAAAAATTTGGTTTCGAATCAGACATTCCTTCTACCTCCTCCCATACAAATGCAGAATTTTGGTAAATGCATTTAACCGATTTTCATAGAAACTGGAAGTAGAAGCTTAAAAATTTGTTAAAATTTGCCCCTTAATAATTATATAATAATAAATGCCAAAGAAATTATCGCCTTCACCTCACTCCTTCTACCACCTCCCATACAAATTTTTGTATTGAAAATTGAAGAAAAGTTTTTCTCCTTCGAGCATATGAGAGCTATCGACTTGAAAATTGTAACAAAGCAATGTGATTCGGAATTGATAAGCAGATTCGAAATCATCCAAAATCTCATTTTCTCTGCCACCACCGTACAAATACCATAAATTCAGACAAAAATTGTTCACGTTCCTCAAAAATATGAAAGCAAGAAACTTTAGATTCAGCATGAAATATTTTATATACTACGATCAGTGTTACATACAAAAATTACAAACCTCCCCCTCTACTTTTATCACCTTCCAAACAAAAGGTAAGTAAGAATTTCATCTAAGGTATCACATGATTGGGCTTTACCCCCAATCATAATTCTGTTATATTTTTTCTATTTGATTACGACCATAAACTTCGACGGAAGATCCTCCAGAGTCCAAAAGGCTCAAGATCTTTCCAGTCTTTTGTAAAAACGGTCAACTATAATTTCATCTCTTCATCAACTCCGCCACTCGTAGATGGTTACTGTAGTCGATCCTGTCGAGAAAGCTAACCTATTGGCAGCAAGCTTTCCGAGAAATTCTACAGTACCACCTTCAAACCAAAGCCCTCCCATCGCAACACCTTATAGTTTTTCGCTGTCTTCGCTACATTTTCACACACGTTTCATTTCCAGAATTCTACAACAGCTCAACATTTACAAGTCCGTTGGCCCTGATGGCATTCCCCCATTACCCTCAAAATATGCTCCTCTTCTCTGGCTAAATTCCTATGCAATCTTTTCCATCTATCTTACTCTTCCGAGTGCTTTCCACAATTGTGGAAAGTTTCGAATGTTCAGCCAATTTTCAAGACAGGAAGCAAAGTGAATCCCGTTAACTACCGCCCAATAGCCATTATTTGAGTGCTCTCGAAAGTAATAGAAACTGCTGTCAATCACAAAATCGTTACATATATCGAAGATGAACAGCTTATCTACGATCACCAATACGATTTCCGTTCTGGGAGGTCGACGCAAGATCTCTTGGTCTAGGGTATAGTCTAGTGGGTAGCGTGTTTGGTTTACAATGCGAAGGTCGTGAGTTCAAATCCCGGTCAACGCATAATTCCACCACACTATCTGCTTGAATATATCTTGGTTACCTTAATCTACAAAAATGAAAAATTCGTAGATAGAGGGTTGAGCGAAGAGCTAACATCTCTTCCGCAATAAATAATGAAAATGTTAAGGAACCTGAAGGCCAAGGCCCGATTAGGGCTGTAGCGCCATTGAAGACGAAGAAGAAGAGGGAACGTTGGAACTCCTGCTTGCATAAATACGGCGAAGGTCAAGTTCTTGCATTTGACATTGCAAAAGCTTTTGACATAGTTTGGCACGAATGTCTTCTTGTTAAGCTTCACCTTTGAATACGACTCCGCTGTGGAATTTCACAAGCAATCTGTTGCTTCCAAACGCAGAGAGTTATTCAGTTCGCTGAACACCTACTTCGACTTAATACTGGAATGGGGCAGGGAAAATAGAGTAGAGTTCAACGCCGCCAACACACAAACCTGTCCTCTTTCTCTTAAACGTGATGTTCCAGTGGCGTCATCTAATTTAGCCTTTAATGGAATACCTCTTTGCTCTTCAGATGAGTTTATTTTATTTTTATTACGATTTCTATTGATTTCCTCGAGCATTATAGGAAATTTGCAGCTCTCAGCATTTACTATCGTTACTTTCATGGTAAATGTAGTGCGGAACTTAGATTACTCATTCCTCCACTTTACACCTTAATCCGAATTACTCGTCAAGCTAAACGCGCGCACGAGTATGCCGTCAACCCTATTCCTACTCGTACAGTGAAATATAGACAGTCATTCATCTCTCGAACGTTCAGACTGTGGAATGCATTGCCGGCTAGCGTTTTCCCAAGTAGGTATAACCTCCTGTCCTTCAAGAATAATCTTCATCGTCATTTCCGTCTTTCGCCGACCTAATTTCCACAGTTAAATTTTTTTTTGTCGTCAATGATATTTCTATTATTCTACTTTCAAAAATACTTCAAGTCGATACCTTTGACAGTTTCGAAGAAAAATAATTTAATTAAAATTTCAAATTTGTATGGGGAGTAGAAGGATTAAAGTGAAGTTGATGATTTTTTTAAAAACTGGTAGCAATTATAATGAAATTATCACTTGCAAAAAATTGTTTATTTGCCAACTTCAGTAAAAATCGAATAAATTGTGCATTTGTATGCGAAGGGGCAGAAGGAGTTAGGATTAATATTTTTTATGTTAATGATATATACATTGTTATATTTTGACCCAAATTTCAAGTCGATAGCTTAAATAGTTTCGAAGAAAAATCCATTTCTTAAAATCTAGACATTCCAAGGAATTTGTGAGAAAAATTAGTACAATGCTGTCACCCCTTCTACCACTGCCAATACTGAATTTTTTCAAATCAATTAATTTCCCTTTCATCTAGATTTATTGGGATTTACGCCTATTCGTAGTTCTGTTATGTTTCTTAATTTAATTCAGTGCGCATGTAAAATTGACATTTAAAAAAAAAATAAAAGATTATTCATCTCATTAAATCATATCATTTAGCTAAGTCCTCATTTTTCTCATAATTTAGGCTATAACGATGAAAATTGTGCTAGAGCTGGAGCTTTCATAAAAGCTTTCTCGTGCAAGAGAGAAGAAGAAAAGTCATTTTCTGACAGCTCTGAATTATATAAAATCTTTCAAGCGTGATATAAACGCTCAGCTATGAATGATAACTTGCAAACGATTCCAAATCAGGACTAAGGATGGTTTTTCTTCTTTTGCGGCTTTCCTTGCAAAATTTTGTTACCTACTGGCTATGGCATTCAATTTTTTTTCAAATATGACAAATGAGTGGTTCTTCTTAATTAGCAAAGTGATATGTGTCACCAATCTGATGAAGACGAGCTAAATTACGAATCAGCTAAATTGTAATTAGGACCGCTGTGTGTCAATGGTATCAAAGAGTTAATAGAAGGTGAAGCGAACGATGGAGAAGAGCTTTCTTGTGACGCGATCGCTGGCGCGAATTGGTTCATCACAGCAGGTTTTGAAAAGAAGAATTTTAGAGATAGAAATCGAGAACGAGTAGTTGAAGCGATAGTAGCAGGTGGATGAATACGAGGAAAACGTCAATTCGAGAAGAAGTATTGAACCACAGGCTACACGTCAAGAGAAACAAATCTGGGAGTTGAAGAAGAGACCGCTGGCTTTAAAAATCGGAAACGAGCGTTCAAGGAGCGATCAATTCATTCCAAAAGAGATGGGCTGTTTTTCTCTAGAATTTAGCGGTGATGGCAATGTCACGATATTGAGATGGATTACATAATTTACAGGGACAGCTGTCCTGTTCGGTTGGAATGATCTCCAAAAGTTTGTTTGAGCGAAACGAATGCTAGATGGAGCCAGGCAATCTCCTAGAAGCATTCGCGTGAACAATTGGTCACAGTTAAGAGATGAGTTGGTCGCAGAGTTCATAAAAGAGTGGAGCCAGGCAGAGATACACAAAATACTTTCATCATCGAAGAAAATTGGAAATGAAAGCTTTCATCAATCAATCAATCAATCAAATTCCTGTTAAGACACCCTATAGGGGCATAGGATAGAAACAACCTCTTCCACAAGACGCAATCCTGAGCATCGGCCTTAAGCTGTTGCCAGGACTTATTTATTCCTCTGGTCTCCTGCTCAACTGCATCATCAATACAAGATGCAAATGAGAGAAATAGCCCAAAATGGTGGAGTCGACAATAAATCGCTAATACAGTACATAATCGATGGGATCGAAACTGATATGGCAGAATACATGAGCGAAGGTATGTTGCCAATAGTCTGTGCGGAGCCTATACTAATCGAGATTTCAAACGACTCATTAGAAATTTATGTTGACAAGAAATAGAGTCAACACGTAATCAATTTATTTCATAATTCCGTGGCGTAGTGGGCAGAGTGCTTGCTTCTCAGTCAATAGGTCGTGGGATCGATTCCCGCTCTAGACGGGATTTTTTTAAGCGCAAATTTTTCAGTTGCTACTGGTGATAAAAAAATTATTCGCAATAAAATGAGGAAACGGTGTAAAAGTGAAACAGTTCCACTTCAAGAAGGCCTAGATACTCAGTGGATGGTTTCTGTTCGCTTTCTATCATTCACTCCCCCCATAACATCTGCAAATATTTGTCAGTAAGCAGCCAGTACAACTGAGCAATATACCAGCTTCTCCACTCGCTACGGTCGTTCTCACTCCCCTTCCCCAACCTTCCCAATCCCATTTCTTCCCTCCATGACTGTGTTTGTGCATTGCACGTAAAGGCCGAAATTGCCAACATAGGTCATTCTGGAAAAAAAAACCTCAGAGTCCAAGATCTTTGGATGTGGAGCCATCAATAGTATTAGCAAATGAAGCTCCAGTAAGCCAAAAACCTAGAACAATTTCCCCAGAAGACAAGTACATGAGGGGCTACGAAATGCAGTGATTATTGAATCGACGTCAGACTTTGACAGTCCAGTTTTGATAGTTCGAAAGAAGAACGGAACACCCTGAATTTGTATTGACTCCAGAAAACTGAACTACAAGATGATTAAAGAATGCTACCCACATCGATTGTTCTTAACAGACAATATGTGGAAGAGGTACAAGATTTTTGTTATCTCGGGAGAATTGTCAGCATGGACGGCGGAGCAGGAAAGGATATTGAGGCTCATCTAAATAAACATTGTCAGGCCTTCGGTATCCTTTCCCCTTTCTGGAGTTTAAGAGAGATCTCCTTTCGCACGAAGTTGCGAGTTTTTTACGCATGCGTCAAACCCGTGTTGTAATATGATTGTACTACGTTGAAAATGACCGTTCGACTTACCAAGAAACTGAGAACTTTCGTGAAGACGATGCATTTTAGGGATATTCTGGCCAGAAGTGATCTCCAACGACGAACTTTGGAGTACAACTGGACAAATTAAAATATGCACTGAGCTTCAGTGGCGGAAGTGGTGAGCTTCAGGGGATCGGTCGTACTTTGAGAACACCACAACGGAACATCGCCAAACAGGCTCTGAATTATAATTCTCAAGGAAGATGTCGGGTTGGTCGATCATGTAGCACATGGAAGCGAGCAGTAGAGCAGGAGGCCAGAGGAATAAACAAGTTCTGTCAACAGCTTAAGACCGATGCTGAGGATCGCGCCTTGTGGAAGAGAGTTGTTTCTGTCCTATGCCCCTGTAGGAGGTCTTAAGCAGGCTCTCCCAATAGAAGCTACTACTGCTTCAATTGGTTGCGAGGACAGCCGTAATAGTACACTTCTTGAAGGCATTATGATAGCGATGTATTACAAGAAGACATCACTCTGACTGTAGACAACTTGCTAAGTGACGCGGAAACTTTGAATGATCAAACTCGGTCTTCTTACCACTGGTGGAAGGAAGTGGATGCAAAGAAAAAGGACACTGGGAGGCAAGAAATAAAGTGGAGCTCACGGATTATCGGATGCAGACGACAATATGACAGGGTAAGACTACTCAGAAAAATAGAATTCAAAGTTGCAGCTAGTGCCACTTCTTCTTCAAGTGTAGTATGCATGATTGCATGTATGATTATGCACCGATGTTAGCTGATCCTTTGGCATCAGGCTAAATGGCAGCAAGACGGAGCAGAAGGCGAAGAAGAATGTAACCGCAAAGCACTCATGTCACTTAAAGGCGGTTAGCCCATCGTCATCTAAATCCGAAAGCGCTAAGCAAAAGGAGTGACTGGTGAACAGTGCTGCGAAGAAATCCAAATTGGTGACTCGGTCTTTCAGTGTCATAGCTACAGATAGTCAGATGCTGGCATTTGTGGACTTAGGAGATCCCTAGGAAAAGTTTCTGAAGAGAAATAATAAAGAGAAAGGGGACAAAAACCTATTGGAAGAGCACTTGGATGCAGGAGGGGTTACCAAAATCATGTTCAATTGAAGCGAATGAATACACGGTACTTTCAGAATATCGTGCACAGATCAGCGTTTCGAGTGACTTCCGGTTAGTAGACTGAACCCGACTTATGACAATGCACTGGGCGTAGTACATAAGGACAATGTTCGTCGTCTACTCCACGCAAGCGTTACATTGCAAGACCGGAACATCGAGTCGCCGCGGTTTCTGAGGCAGATCTTAAATTAGAACGACTTCGATATGATAAGTTGGAGGATCCGTCACATGATGCAATTCGAGAAGGACGTCAAAGTGGAAATCGGTATGAAATATCTATTAGGAAGATGAAGGGTTTAGTTTAGTTCGTACTGCACAGAACCCAGATTCTACTACAATGGCGCTACAGCCCAAATCGGACCTTGGCCTCCTGATATTCAGGTTCCTTAACATTTTTCATTACTTATTGTGAAAGGGTTGTTAGCCCTTCGCACAACCCTCTTTCTACGAATTTTTTCATTTTCTTAGATTGAGGTGACCAAAGTATACCCAAGCAGGCAATGTGCCGGAGTTATATGTTGCGCCGGCCGGGATTTGAACTCACAACCTTCGCATTACAAGACTTACACACTACCTACTGGGCTATACCCTAGCTAACAGAACCCAGATTACCCTGTGAATAAAGGCGTAGCAACGGTCGGAGCGGTGCTGATAAATTTCCTCCACAGTGATGCGGCGAATCAACTGGCTCATCTATGCCAGGATAGAGCCGACTTAGTGATCATCTAAGAGCCGTGAGTGAATAGCGCTTATAAGATCCTTGGATGAAGCGCCAGTATGTTCCGTATACATCAAGAAACTACCGAAGAAGCGCAACCTTCGGGATTGTGGCAATTAGCGTGGTATATGTATGTCTACTTTCTGCCACATCGAAATTAAAGGCTAAGGTAATTCTCAATAGGACTAGTGACGTCATGTAGAGCACTCTCGAAGTTTATCATGCTGGATTCAGTAAATGGTCAACTTGTACAGACCACACAAATAAATACCCTACGGATAATACTGAAGCAGTCCACCGAAATGGATTCGTATTAAGCGAGATTACATATGGAATGTTTTGCGTTGCAACGATCATAGCTATGATTAAAGAATCCTTCGAAGATGTATAGTTTCGCATCTTTCATTGCGGAGAACGGTCCGAGAGTTTCCGAACGAGTGTCGGACAACGCTGCATATTACCATCAGCCCTGTTGCTGCTGGTGATAAATGACATCTTGAAAGCTGCATTAGAAGATGGGGTAGCTAAGACCCTTCAATGGGGACTCTTTAACATCTTAAGTCACCTTGATTTTGCTGATGCTATGTGTTAGCTGGGCTGTAGCCAAGAAACATGTTGAATACGAATGCTTTTGTAAGTAATATAATAATAGTAATTTGACCCATTTACGAAATTCATCTGACGGAGTTTTTACAAACATAATGAATGAAAAATTTAAGCATCCTGGCTCAAAGCTAAATAAAATGGACTGGAGTAATTTAATAATTGCATGATACCTTCGTCATAATCTCAGTTTGTAATGGAAAAAAAAACTTGTTTGAACTTGGATTTGCTAAGCCATAAAAATACATTTTATAAAATCAACCACTTCTAATTTATTGATTATTAATCTGTTTGTAAAATATTTAAAAAGTGCATAATACAATCTTTTTCTGTTTTTTCATGTAAAGGTTTCATTTAATTTAATTCAAAACCTTTTTCCATAAAAACATATAAAAATCTGACTCCCTTAAACTCAATCAATAATTCGTGTCCATTAATGCATTTTTTTTTTTCAAGTATCCTGTAAGCAAGATTTAATTACTCTTCCTTTTTTTATAGAAGCTATTTTTTCTCCATCATCATAAATATGATGAAAGTAACCTACAAAATATTGTGCAATAAAAAAAATATAGCTGCTATATAATAATTCTTTTTTTTTTATGAAAATGTCAATGTTAATGGCTGTTAATGAACCTTTCCCTCATAACTCGACATTTCTGAAAGCGTACAATTTCGAATGACGAATTTTTGTACGTTGACAAACTTTGATTGTATGGAAACAAAGAGTTTTTTTTGAATTTATTTATTTCGTTAGCAATATGACCAGCTACTGTAGGAAAAGCTTGGGTTTTGGGAAGTTATTCAATCTCTTTGCTGGGAAAAAAAGTTGTAAAAATGCCAAGAGGAAAATATTCGCGTAAAAGCCTGGCGAAATTTCAGTACTTTTTAATGAGTTACCTTTGAATAAAGCGTTTCTGATGTTAGACCTTGTTTTAGTCTGCATAGTTAAGTTTAGTCTTATGCGTTTAATTATACTTAATTATAAAGATATCCTAAAGAATGACTACACTATACATAGACAATGAAAAATAATGAAAACTAGTCTATTGTAGAAAACTTTTTTTTTGTTGTACTTTTCATAACAGCAAAAGCTTGTAACATAATTAGCTAAAGTTGTTCATTGTTTCGTTGAAAATACTCCATCTTGAAAGTTTTCGTTAATTAAATTTTATGCAAATTTGGTTCAGTATTTTATTTATTTAAAATTTGTCGGCATGAGTTTTGAATAAAGAAACAGTCTTTGTTGCATTTGTCATATTCAAATAAAATTTTAATCAATTAATTAATTTCTCGATCAATCATATCAATATCGATTAATTTAACTTTTATTTTTTAAAGATAATTGTAATTTAATAAATATGTAGTATTATAGTAAAAAGCGTTGTTATTGTCTGTTTTGAATTTGGAAAAAGTTTTTATTGATCTTGAAATGGTTGCTTTTCAGTTAAAAAAAAATTAGCTTCGCTACAAGGAAGTACATAAGGAACATGGATATTTCTTAGAACATATATATATATATAAGTATTTTTTAAATCATCATCATTATATTATTTATCTCCGGCCGAGCGGCAGAGTTGTCCGAAAATTTATCTTACTACTGAATTATGGGCGTCGGGTATTTTACTTCGCATTTCGAATGGGAAACAGCGAAATTTCTAGCCGCGTATCGTTCTAATTTTTCTCCGGGGTAATCAGTACCTTTCCGGCTTCCGATTTTCCTCTGACGAGCGTACGAATTGACCAAGACATTTGCTTGCTGCTGAGTTATGGGTGCCCGGTAGTTCAGGCCGAATTTCGTATAGGAACGGCAAAATTTCCAGCCGTAATTTTCTTATCGAGCGGTAGAATTATTCGAGACTTTTTCGTGCTACAGGATTATGGGCGCTTGGTGTTTCAGTCAGACTTTTGTATGGAAGTAGCAAAATTTCTGACCGCGTTATCGTTCTGATTTTTCTGAACAATACCTTTTCGGCTTCCTTCTTTCTTCCCTTGCCAGACGGTCAAATTGATCGAGACATTTGCTTGCTCTCTGGTTGAATGTTTTTTTTCTGTTTTTCGCCTGCCGAGGAGCTGAGTTGTCTGAAAATTTTGCTTCCTGTTGAGTTATGAGTACTTGGTATTTCAGTTTAGATTTTGTATGAGAATGGAACATTTTTCAGCCGTATTTTTTCTGATCGAGCAGCCGAGTTGTCCAAAAACTAACGTAAATCCTTAATTGAATTGTTAAGCGAAATGTAGACGAAGACGAGTAGGGCGCGTTTTCCTTTTAATGTCGTCTCGACAAAGCAAATATCTCCAACACTGTCGTAAGATGTCGCTACCCTGTTTACATTCATTTTCGACTCATCAAATTTCAACAGATCGTAATTGAGGGATTGCAATTTTTTATGATTTGTCATAAAAATCCGATCTGAAATACCAGGCACTCATAACTGAGCAGCAAGCAAAACAATAGGACCAGAAAAAATAGGAACGGAGAGTTTGCTGCTTCCTATACAAAATTGAGCTTCGGTTGGTTGCGGCTGAGTTATGGCCGCCAAGTTGCTCACACTCAATTCTCTATGAAAATTGTGATATTTCTGGCTGCATTTTTTCAAACAGATATTTTTAGTTGATCGACATTTTTTTATATGTTCAGATTATGGGCGCCTGTTAGGAAGATAGAATCATGGTAACGAATTTCGTGATGCACAAAATTTTTGGTTGAGTCCAGACATTAGACATATCCTTGTCAAATGAATGCTATTGGGCTCAAACAAGAATGTGTAAGACGTAATTGGATGGTCCTAAACTTTTTATTTGCTTAATGTTGTTTATCTAAGTGCAAAATTTTTAATACATTCCAAATGATTGATTTTATTGATACTGGGCTTCAATTAAAATATTTACTGCAGTCGAAACTCGTTTTTCAATACTTTTAGTATTCACTGCTCATATGTATGAAAATTTATACATGGATTTTAATATATAATAATATAGGATCATTTCAGATAAAACATCCCTGTACCCGAACATTTTGTCTATGAAATTGACAATCGCCTGTTTCGGGCAATATTTTTGAAATTAAGCAAGGATATTCAAAGTCATAATCAAACGACAGTACTCCGTACAGGGTAATGGAGGGCATGGGTAATAGAGGCACGAACATCGAGGTTCCATTGTACTAACTTTTTTGCCACATCGATTGATATCACCTTTCATTTTATATGGGAGGTGATAAAAGTAATGGGAGATAGTTAATAATTAAAAAAAAGATGATTGCGACATGGCTTATTACTTTTATTGTCCAATTCTAGGTTTCTAGCTTATATCTCGGGATTACAAGCTGAAACCCGCCGTTTCCTGAAAGATGGCGTCAGAAGTAAATGCTGGTCAAAAATGGCGGATCTAAAATCACATGGTAGGGCTAGGCGTCTGTCAACATTTCCTCATCATTAGATTTGGCAACTTTTGCCGGCGTCCTATACTTTTTTATGCGCGAATATGTCGAAGTTTGAGCATACTCGTCAATTGCAGAAAGTTTTGCTTTTTGCCTTCAATTCAAAGAAATCTGCGGCTGAGGTGCATCGAATGATCACTGAAACTTGTATGCGGGTGGTATTAGTGAAAGAGCGTGTCGTGAGTGGTATCAACGCTTCAACGACATGGCAGTGGAAGAGAGAATGAATGTGAATGTGATATATCATATGCTGTTGAAACCGAGTGAAACCATTACGGGAGATCACTATCGACTAAAATTGATGCGTTTGAGCCGAGCATTGCAAGAGAAATGACCACAGTACCAAGACAGACGCGACAAAGTGTTTCTACTGCAATTTCACGCAAGGCCACATATTGCTTATTTTGTGAGGTTTTCACAAAATAAGCAATATGTGGCCTAGCGTGAAATTGCAGTAGAAACACTTTGTCGTGACCTGGAAACTCTGAAATTGGACATCCTCTTCCATCTGCCGTATTTCTCAGGCATTTCCCCTTCCAACAACCACCTATACAGATCGATGATGCATGGCTTACGAAAAAGAATTTTGGAAAAAAACGGCTGTTTTGAATTTGTACTCCCAATAATTTGTACGATAATTTATACAATTCCTTTTTATAAAAAGTACGATCTCTATAGAAGAAGAAGGGCTGAGTAAGCTTAAAAAAATTTATAAATTCTGGATACAGCCTATTGGGTCGCCTGTTGATTTACATTGTGAAGACCGTGAGTTCAAATCATTGTTTACACATAATTTTCTTGTAGATATTTTCTTAGCTTATGGCACCAGGCTTCTAACCTACTAAGCCGTGGCGTCAAGATAACTTGTCTTAACACACCGTGTTTAATTCAAACTACCTGCACGGTAATTCTAATGTAGCGATTAGAACTGGCAAGTCAAACAAACCAAGGGAAAATATCCAAATGTTATATCTATCTCTTTTTCTTCGGTGGTGGTTTTCTGGCACAGATACCGTGTTTGGAAATTCTCCCGCAAATTGGTTGTTCTGCAAGCCGTGTTCTGAATTTAGGGACTACTTGCACAAGTCTTACAGATGAGCCTGTCGTAAATAATCCTGGCATGAAACGCTCAAAGCGCAGCTGCCGCTCATTCGCAATAATCTTATCCAACTCAATCTGCGAAAGTGAAAAAAACCGCTAATAGCAGTCTATGTAAAGAGCTCACAACCCCTATTCTTTAAGGAATGAATGTTAAGAAACCTGAAGGTCAGTGGGGCAAGGTAGTGCCAAAGAAAATAAAAATTTTCTAAATTCTAACAATATCGCGTATATAAAAGCCAGCCAACATTTAAGATATTCCTTACTTTCGTTTTTAACGCATACGTCAAATCTGTGTTTTTATATGCTTGTACTACGTGCAAAGTGACCGTTCGACTTACCAAGAAACTACAGACTTTCGATAACCAATGCCTTCGACGCATTTTAGGAATATTCTGGCCAGAAGTGATCTCCAACGACGAACTTCGAAGTACAACTGGCCAGACTAAAATAGGTATTGAGATTCAAAGGCGGAAGTGGAAGTGGATCGGTCATGCTTTGAAGAGATAGGAGCGAAACATCGCCAAACAGGCTCTGGATTATAATCATCAAGGAAAACGTCGGGTTGGTCGACCATCTAATACATGGAAGCGAGCAGTTGAGCAGGAGGCCAGAGTAATAAACAAGTCCTGGCAACAGCTTAAGGCCGATGCTCAGGATTGCGCCTTATGGAAGAGAGTTGTTTCTGTCGTATGCCCCTATAGGGGGTCTTAACAGGAATTTGATTACTTTCGTGCAATTTTCTTGAGGCATTAAATAGCTACGTCCCGCTGCGTTAAGTAAAATAGTTTCAAAATGCAAAAATATATACTTAATATAATAAGAAAACACAACAGGGCTACGATTGCGCGTAAACCGCAATCTTACTATACTCTAGATGAAATAGATTTTTTTGTGATCCCAAGAAATTTTGTATGGGGAGTGTTAGAAGGGGTGATAGCATTGAACTAATTTTTTTTCAATTATTTTAAAGTAGCTATAAAAATGTTTTATACAAAATGCTTACTCCAAAAATTGAATAGGAGCTGAGAAAATTAGTGTGTTAGATTTAGTGAAAATGGGCAGTTTGTATGGGAGATGGTAGAAAGAGTGGGGGGATTTTAGTGATTTTTTCAGAAATAACTAAGAATATCATAAAATCGACATTTCTTAAATTTTAGACCAGTAACATTCATACTTTTCAAGAAAATAGATTTTTTGGGAAGTTGTGAAACTGTGTCATATTGTATGGGAGGGGGTAGAAGCAGTAAAGCTAATCAAATATTTTTTTCTGGTCTTAGTGATAATGCTAAATAAATATTTATTCAAAAATCTGAACTCGATAAATGTTATATGTTCTGAGAAAATCGGCTTAGAGCATTTCATGAAAAAGTGTAGTTTGTATGGGAGGGGGTGGAAGGAGAGGCAGGACGCAAATAATTTTTATACTGTATATTGAAATCATTATAAAAGTAATATATTCCGAAATTCAGACTAATAGCTTTTATACTTTTCGAGCAAATCCATTTATAGTCGAATTGCGAAATTGTGCCATTTTGTATGGGAGGGGGTAGAAGGGGTGAAGCTAATCGTCTAATTTTTTTTAGCCTTACAAACAATTTTAATTAAATATTTAGTGCACAATTTCAGCTCGCTAAATTTTATACGCACTGAGTAAATTGGCTTAGATTAATTCATGATAAGTACAGTTTGTATGGGAGGTGGTAGAAGGAGGGAGAGGACACGCATAATTTTTATACCATAGATTGATATTATCATAAAAGTAATATATTCCAAATTTCAGGCCAATAGATTTTATACTTTTTGAGCAAATCCGTTTATTGTCAAATTGCGCATTTGTGTCATTTTGTATGGGAGGGGGTAGAAGGGGTGTAGCGATTTGGCCCGTTCACAAACTTAAAATTAACTTTTTTGCTAAAAATGACACACACACATTTTTAACACTATCGCTCAAAGCTTTCGAGAGTTATGCTGTAGACAGACGCACAGACAGACAGACAGACAGACAGACAGACAGATAGACAGACAGACAGACAGACGGACAGACGGACAAACGGTCACTCGGAATCGAGGTTTTTGAGCGACAACAAATATTTCTGTACCCTTGGCGGCTCTGTGCGAGCGTTATTTCTTAGCGTTACAAACGGTAAGGCAAACACAATATACTCTCAGATTTCATCTAGAGTATAAAAATATTTAACGATCTTCATTCAATACTATCCAAGGATTTTATTTGTGTTAAATAAAAAAAAATATTCGTTCACTATCTCTGCTAGCGTGTCAACAAAGCTAAGGGATTCACGGTTTCAGGCGACGACAGCAACATGAAAATGGAAACCAATTGTTCACTCACTTGGCTGCTCCATTTCCGTGTTGAAAAAAAAAACAACGAATCCTTCTGGTTTTCTCGTTTTCATGTTGGTATTACATTTTTTTTTCCTTCATCCTTTTTATGTTTTTTTTTTCGTTTTATGTCGTATACTTATAGCGCGCTCCTCATAACTGGCAACTGTCCAGAGTAAAAAAGAGGAACAATAGCTGGATAATAGGCTTGGCGTTGAATTTTATTGTAAATGCCGCCGTAAAAGTATCAGCATGGTAAAACGAACAAGAGCCGTGGGAAATCCTTTATCAATTCAAGTCCTTTGCGCGACATCTAACTCTGTCTACTCCAGGATGCTTCTGTAACGCCAAGTATTTTATGCCATTTTACATCCATCAATTTATGCTAATCAAATATTTTCTTGGAGTGGAGGGAGGGTTCTATTGCCATCATTATTTTTCTGGTATTTTCTTCGGGAGGTGTTATTTCGTATTGAGTAGGAGGGTTGTTTTTGTTCTACGGAAGTAGGACACTTTCATTTCCTTCTCGGCGCCATGATGAATTGTTATTTTCGGGGTTTGCTCGCATATGTGACAGAGCAGAACAATACACGAGCACACCCATCACACGCTCTTTCTCTTGAAAATAAAAGGCCAAGTCATTAGTTGGTTTACCTGGATATTTGCGCTATAGATACAACAATGCCTCAAACCCACATAAATATCCAAAATAAGAGTAATTTTCAAACTCCAAGTTACCGAAGTGGAAACTGTTTAGCCGAACTGCTATATGGCTAATTGATTGATGAGGTGCTGAAATATATTTCCAAGTGGAATGAAAAAGTTACATAAATCAGATAAATGAGTTCGGAATTAATTCCAAATGTTACTTGTAAAATGGTAAAAGTCGGGGATAAAACAACAGGACCGCACGATAAGAGCGGTTCAGATCTGAGCTGGAAGATATCGATAAGTAATGAGAATGTAGTGACGTAACAGTTTTCGGATCATTGAGTATTCGGTGTTTCGTTAATGACAATCGAAATTTGAAATGGCTTGAAGAGGGTAATTACTAACGAGTCCAAACTTAACCTTAACAAGACCTTCGTATGAACTCTTAAAAAAAAATTAAGAAAACTTAAAATGTCGTAACAAAAAGAGGTCCATTTTCGAAACAGAATTAAAAACTGATACGTGTTACATTCATGCTATTGATGTAAAATAATTAAGACCTAATTGAAATCCCCCACTACTTCTAAGACCTTCAATACAAATAGCACAAATTTTCGAGTGTCACCTACTTCATTTCGTGAGCATTGCCGTTTATCATTTTCATAGCAATAATTAAAATCAAACTAAACTCCCAAAAAATATCCAATAACTTTCTATTATAGCCTCATGTTCATCAAATTGTTTTGGAAAAAGTTTAATTTGATTTAGAATCCGATTATTTTGGCTTGAAAATGAACCTGATGAATCTAATTCTATATATATAACACTACAGCCCAAAATGGGAATATGCATCCTAACAAAGGTTTCTTAACATTTTCATTAATTAACATTTTATTTCAATTAGTATTGTGTGCTAGCACCTTCCCCGACTTCCTGCGACGAATAATCCACGTAAAATTTGATCATTCGAAAATACATATTAGAATGCGAAAAGTCGACTTTTGGTAGAGAGCAGTGCCAGACCAAATAATTTGTCGCCCGGACCATTTTATTGATACAGCGCCCTCCCAAATAATAAATCCTGGATTTTTCATAATTTGGGGAACACGTGAGAGCCCTGCGACCCTTTACCTAACTCAATAACTTTGGGTAATCTAAGTATTTTTAAGGGAGCCAGATTGACTAGTTTCTCGGTAGAAAGGAAGTCTTTCCCAAGAAGATTGTGATTTTTCCTAGCTGCTGCTTCACAGTGACATTCGATGTGTACTGTCGTTTCTTAGTCTTCGATACAGAGGCGACAGGTGTCGGTTTCAGCTAAGCTCATATGGAGGTGGTGGTCCCCAACAAATACTGGATACATTATTCGTTTTTATGTGGGAGGTGGTAGAAGGAGTGGGGGGAATTCAAAAATTTTTTACCATAGATTGAAATTGGTATAAAAATGATATATTCCAAATTTCAGATCAAAAGCTTTTATAATCTTTTAGAAAATCGGTCCGAAATCGTGTCATTTTATACGGGAGGGGGTACAGGAGTAGAGCGATTCGGCCCGTTCACGAACGTGTCCTTACTTTTTGTTAAAAACGACGTGTTCACAATTTGAACGGGTTCTCAAGCTAGAGAGGACATGGATGGACTGACGAACGGACTTTCGGACGGTTTGAAGATCTTTAAGTGATAAGGTTTTGGTGTAAGGCCTGTCTTTGTGATAGGCTATGCATCTCATCGAACAAAAATCAAGAGAAAATGGTGGAAGTAGTCGCAAAATATCGGGCACATCATCGGAAAAATCAGAATTGTTTTGTGCATGACTGCTAGCCAGAAGCGGGTTCTATAAACATTTAAGCAAAAAACAATATTAAAAATAAATAAAATACTTCAAACTAATAGTTTTGTACAGAGTAAAGTTAATTGAGTGTGGTAAGGGTATTTAGGGTTAATTAATTAGTACCAGGTAGATAGTAAAGAATTTTTGTGAACGGATTTCGTGCTTACTCTAATCCTAATTACCCTTCCTACACCCAATTAATATTCTGCATAAAAATATTACTGGTTTGCAATTGTCGATCCATTTAATAAAGGTCTCAGCAAAAACCGAAACGTCACATTTAAAAAGCTTAACATTCAGAAATCCGGAAATCTTTCTTTTAATTCGGAATTCACATTCATCAAACCGACAAATAAATATGAAGGAACCTGTAGATCAGGAGTGTAAAGCCCGATTTGGGCTATAGTGTCATTTAAGAAGCTAGGATGTAGCCTAGTGGGTAGCGTGTTGGTCTACAATGCGAAGGTCGTGAGTTCAAGTCCCAGTCGACGCATAATTTGAGCACACTGCCTGCTCGGGTATACCAAGGTCATCTTAATTTACGTAAATGAAAAATTCGAAGATAGAGGGTTGCGCGAAGGTCTAACAACCCTTGAAAAAAAATGAAAAATGTTAAGGAACCTGAAGATCAGGAGGCTAAGGCCCGATTTGGGTTGTAGTGCCATTGTAAAAGAAGCCATTTAAGGAGAAGACGAGCCTTATATAAATGGGACTATATACATACATAGAGAATGGATTGATTGAGACCAGTGAACACCTAATTTTACAAAGAATTACAATGCATTTGCGGGATATAATGTGGTTAGGCACGGTCACTTGAATTTAATGTTTTTGAGCGACAACCAATATTTCTGTACTCTTGGCCGTTTCATGTCAAGTCATATTTCTTCGCGTTCAAACGTTGGATTGAAAAAAAAACATAACAGAGATTGGGCGTAAAATTGTAATATCGAATTCTTTCGAATAGTGAATAGTAACTTTTGTATGGGAGGTGGTAAAAGCAGAGGGGGGAGGTTTGTAATTTTTGTATAGAACACCGAACGTAGTATGCAAAATGTTTCATGTTGAACTTAAAGTTAGTAGCTTTTATAATTTTCAAAGAAATTGAACAATCTTTGTCTGAATTTATGGCATTGTATAGGAGGTAGCAGAGAAAGTGGAAAGTTTTGAGTGATTAAATCTGCTTATCAACATCCTAATCATATTGCTTTGCTACAATTTTATAGTCGATATCTATAATATGTTCGAAGAAATAATACTGTTCTTGAATTTCCAATTCAAAAATTTGTATGGGAGGTGGTAGAAGCAGTAAAACGAAGCTCATATTTTTTTAGCTTTCATTTCAATTATTAAGGAACAAATTCTGGCAAAATTTCGAGTTTCTACTTTTTCTAGTTTCAATCAAAATCAATTAAATGCATTTACTAAAATTATGCATTTGTATGGGAGGAGATAGAAGCAGTATTCGATAATGATGATAACATACTTTTCACAAAATTTAAAGTTGATAGCTTTGACGGTTCTAAAAAAAAAATAATTTAATTGAAAATCTAAAATTTTGTGAAATTTGTATGAGAGGGGGTAGAAAGAGTGAGATGAAGTTGATAGTTTTTCCATCATTGATTTTAATTGTAATAAAACTAATTATGGAAAAACGGCGTTCTTTTAGCTTTACTAGTTGCAACGAAACCCGAATAAATGCATTTTTGAAAATTTTGCATTTGTGTGGGAGGTGGTGGAATAAGTAAAAAAATCAGATCAATATTTTTTTTAATTAATGATATTCACATTATTTTTTTTACAGAATGACCTCTGTTATAGGCGATTTCGGCCTTTATGCGCAATGCACAAACACAGTCATGGATGGAAGGAATGGGATTGGGAAGGTAGGGGAAGAGGAGTAATAGCTACCATTGCGAGTGGAGAAGCTGGTATATTATTCAGTTGCACGGGCTGCTACTGTCGAATGTTTGCAGATGCTATCGGGGGACTAAATGATAGAAAGCGAATAGAAACCATCTACTGAGTATCTAGGCCTTCCTGAGGTGGAACTGTTTCACTTTTACATTGTTTGCCCATTTTATTTCGAATAATTTTCATCGCCTTGACTATGAAGGAAGCACGCTGCCCACTACGCCACGGAAGCCTCAACCAGATTATACTTTGACTTAATTTTTAAGTCAATAGCTGAAATGGTTTCGAAGGAAAATCAATTTCATCATATTTTGATATTTGTGTGGGAGGTGGTAGGAGGAGTGGCGGATGAGGCCCATTAACGAGCTTGATGTTACTTTTTTGCTAAAAATAGCATGTGATAAATTTCAGCATGATAGGTTCGAAAAGTATGTTATAGACAGATGGACAGACGGATAGGTAGACAAACTAACAGACAGACAGTCGGACAGACGGTCACTCGGAATTGAAGTTTTTGAGTTACAACCAATATTTCTGTACTCTTGGTGACTCTGTGCGAGCATTATTTCTTAGCGTTACAAACGGTAAGGCTAGCACAACATGCTCTCAGATTTCATGTAGAGTATAAAAATATGTAGTGTGCCACGACGCATGGGTGAAGTGAAACTTATGGCACAAAAACAAAGCCATGATGAGAGAAAATGAGTGAAAATTTTGAAGGTTAGTGGGCAAAAGAGAAACTTAAAAACACCGATTCAATATCCAAAGTACTGCAATTGCAACAAAATTCAAAGTTTTATTTTTCTGTAAACTGCAAACGTATCAATACCACTAATTCCTCGCCTATGGAATTACCACAATTCTAGTTGTATTATAACTAATCACTCATTAAGCTTACTTTGGACTCGATTCTTTAAAACTTTGATTTTTTAGTTTTCCCCTGATTTGTGAACTTTAAAGCTTCTATCCACTTTCGGTCAAAACACATGACTGACATCTGTTGGCAGCGCTTGTGGTAAACATTTTATACACGCGCATTGCGTACAAAATATTGTTTTAAAAAATATCTAGGAACTAACAAACTTCGAATGTAAGGTAACAAACGAATGCCATCAACAGTTTTAGCTTTCATCATAATAGGAGATGCTAATTATGCTGAGCTTAGTAGAAAAGGTTTCAAACATCCAAAGCCCATGATCACCGCTTAACAGCTACTACCATATTCAGCAGCCCAGCGATTCAATCGACAATCGTGTCGCTTTGGGTGTTTTATCCAATAGCCCAGCAATATCGTCAACCCTCTCGCTCCCACGGACTCTTCACCCTGACACGTTGAAAATTCTAGAAGCGATTTGCAATCTTCGTCGACTGAATCCTCCCAGCGTTTTCTCGGTTTTCCGATAAGCTTTTTTCTTTTCGCCTATCCTTTTTGTACACGACCAATCCACTGTAGCTTTCAAAGTTTGAGTAGAGTAGATACTTCTGGTGACTCAAAAAATGATATACAATTCCGGATTGTCCGCGCGTTGTAATACTTTCTAGAAGTCATTAACCATTTTTCTGATGCCTCTATGTTTCACTGCCATAGCAGAGTACAGGTCTTATTATGACTTTTCGCAGCTTCATTCTTCTATGCACGTCTTTACATTTTATTATTGAAAGTACCGAGTAGTGTGTCTTGTTTGCTACCATTATGCGTATTTTGATTTCATTGCTTCTCTCGTACTGCCGTATCAATATTAACGAAGACTTCCTTGGCGCCCAGTTGTGATCGCGCTTTTATGTTTATGTCGTCTGTGTAATCTGCTATCTGCGATGATTTAGTAGTAGTAGCGTTCCCCTGGTGTCAACTGAAAATTGTCTTCTGACATATTCCAAAGCCAGATTAAAAAGTGTAGGATCAAGGCTTTAGCTAGGGTGTAGCCTAGAAGATAGCGTGTTGATCAACAATGCGAAGGTCCTGATTTCGAGTCCCGGTTGACGCATAATTCCAACTGTTTGGGTATACTTTAGTCACCTCAACGATAGTCAAAATAATCGAGGGTTATGCGACGGGCTAACAATCCTTCCACGATAAATAATGAAAAATGTTAAGAAACCTGAAGATTAGGATGCCAAGACCCGATTTGGGCTGTAGTACCATTGTAGAAGAAGTAGAAGATGGAGCAATGCCATGCTTCAGCCCGGAGAGTCTTTGGAAGCTTGTTGTCAAGTCGTTCTGATTCTTTACTTTGTATGCTGTATCCATCATTGTAAGCCTTGTCAGTCAGACGAGTTTCGCTGGTATTCCTAATTCCAGCATTACATTGTATAGTATCGATACCGCTTGCTTAAAAACTACGAATATCTATATACTTCAAAAACACACTCAAAATTTATTATTATTTACAATCACATCGATCTGAACGAACAACACCTTTCTGAAAGTAAAAAATAATTTTCCTTCGTACAAATCTGCGCATTTCACATGCATAAGCCAAAAATATTGTTCACAAAGAAACTAAAACGTGAACCAATGCCAACGCAGCATTTCAGGGATATTCCAGCCAAACATCATCTACGTCAACGAACTTTCGAGTGCAACTGAACAGACTAAGATAGGTTATGAGAGCGGCAGTGGCCTAGGATTGGTCATGGAAGCTAAACCAAAACATCTTCAAACAAGAGATGTACTATGACTCCAAAGGACGACCAAGCATCACATTAAAACGAGCAGTCGGAAAGGATACCACATGGATTAATACAGAGACCGTGGTGATAACGAAAGGTCAAAGCTCACTATTGCGCCTTGTGAAAGAAAACTGTTGCCATCCTATCTCTAACAGCAAAAAATTGATTTAGTCTCAAATTTTATCTAGAGTAAAAATGTGACAGTGAAAATCTCTAGTTAATAGATGATTTCATTTTTTTTTTTCAAATACGCTTTGATGACAAAAAACATTTTGTGGTATTATACTCTAATAACAGCTTTAATAAACTTAATTGTAATACAATCAAAACTAATGAGCACCATTTTCTGAACCATTAAATGAATGATTATCCTTAGCCACAAATAGAATGGCAAGAATCGAAAAAGGAGATGATGCCATTTCAAACTTTTCCTTTATATCTTTAATAATAAAATTCTTTTATACTACTCCAGATATATTTCGCAAAATTGAAATAAATAATGAGAAGTTCTCAGAATTCGACGATAAGCGTAGCAAAAGAATTTCATCAACACCAGGAAACTCCCAAAAAAAAAACAGACGAAAAGGAAAAGCAATCCTCTGGTATACTTTGCATTAAAAATATCGCCACGAGGACGACCGCCGCCGTTACCATTCAAGACTCACACAAACCGAAGACAGAAGCTCCGGAAGTGACTACAGCCAATGACGAAAAATTTACGATCTAGGCTTAAGGACACGACATCCCGAAATACTCTCGGGTTAGTTCAGTGAGGCAACTCAAAGCGTTCGCCATAAGTCCACATCGTCATCGGAACTAATTGAATTCCCAGTCAAGCCATTTCATGGCTCATAAATACCCCGAAAGAAAATCTACTCGCCATCATATAGGGCAGAATTGCGTTGATACAGCCTACTTGTACGGTCGCTATCAGATTGACTTGTCCAGCCAACTTATATTTGGACTCGCTACGTACAGTCGTACGCACAAACAACTGACCAAGCAGGCTGCAAACGACTTTCAATTAATTAGCAGCCCTAACCCGGACTAGCCACGTCCTCATTACCAGCTATCCCATATGGACAATCTTTAACGTAGGGCTCCCTAAAGGCTCCTTCGCACAACGGGTGTAGCATATTAGATGGTCCCCCCATGACGGGGTGAATATGACCACACATAATTTCGATGCGCAGAGCGTGCTCTACATATTCGATGACTTACAAGGACGTCCGAAACTACTGAAGAACATAAATAATGGTTATTAGTGAGCTCAGGACCCACCTAGTCAATGTTGTGCGGCTTAGTACAGGTTACTTCTCGTCCTCATGATTCGGCGGCGATAATTTATGATCCATTCACGGCACACAAGCAGCGTCTTGCGTGAGTTTACATCTTCATTTCACGTAGAACGGGGTCGGCAAATAACTACCTCACCCGTGACGAATGTCCAAAACTTTTCGGTACCATATGGTGTCACCGGAACGAACACTAAGCACACTTTTGTATCACCTCACTTCTCCACAAAGCCACGCACCACACCCTCCACCGAAAAAAAAACAACCTAACTTTCACGTTTCACTCACGTACCAGCGAACAGGCGTTGGTCCTGCTGTGATTCGCGGCTCTCAGGTCACTACTCAGGTTGCCACCTAGCTCTGAAGACGGCCACTACGCGTGGTTACCACACCACCGAAACGCACTTTACCGCCTAAAAACTCAGCAGGACCTCGAGGGCCACTACCGTCCGTGAAATCACCTGTTCACGTTTCCTCAGCAGAACATAAATCACAGGTTGCCCTGGTCGACATTTTTGCGAGCAAAGCTCAACAAGGATCTGGGTAGGCGCGAATGACAATCACGTCCAGGACTCCTTTCCATATACCGAGAGCGGCGAAGAAATACGAAAACGAACTGCCGTCTGAGCGATTTCAGAAAATCCGAGTATGAATTCGAAAACCAACAGTCTACGCGTAACGAACGTTCGAAGGAAACTGTCTTTCAACACGGATCTGGGTTTCGAGAGTTCCGTCGTCGTTTCGGTTATTCTTTTCAGTTTTGTTTTCTGAGTCCTTTTTCAGAATCATGCGCACATTTTCCAGTCCGAAACGGCTGGAAGAGTGATTTAAAGCCGGCAAAAACTGAAAGTAAATTTTTGCTTGGGGAAAAATTTGTTTGGGACTGGAAATGGGGTATTGGGTCAAATTTTGTTGCTGTAGGCTTCGAATAGATTACGAAAACGGTGGGTTATAAAATCGAAGAAAATACGATTTAAGATGGAAAACATACGTAGTGCGTGAGAAATCTTGAAAGTTGATGTGAATTATAGGACGTCAAAGGGCTCATCCCTGATTGCGGTTTATGTGGATGCAGATTTTTGGTTGCTCCTTGTATCTAATGCCAGTCTTTATGATGGTTGACATTTCTGGAGATGACATACAATTCTCTATTGTATTGTATTCTCCAGATCGAGTTTTCCCTCACAGGTTCGAGGATTCTTCTGAGCACCTTTCTCTCGAAGGCGTTAATTAATTCTTCAGATACCTAAGTTAATGTCAAGGTTTTGCTGCCATAGCATATCACGGTCTTGTAATCGTTTTCCTGTGCACGTTTTTGCTTTTAATTATTGGCAGTACCGAACAATACGTCATACTCGCTATTATTAATCTTCTTTTTATTTCAATGGATTCGCTTCCATATTTTGTTAAGTTTGTTCCCAGGCATACAAAGTTGTCTACGCTTTCTAGGTTAATATATTGTCTGATTGGAGTCTTTTCCCGAATTTGTGTCATAATCCTTGTACAACAATCAAAATCCTGTTAAGACCCCCTATAGGGGCATACGATGGAAACAACTCTCTTCCATAAGGCGCGATCCTGAGCATCGGCCTTTACCTGTTGCCAGGACTTGTTTATTCCTCTGGCCTCCTCCTCAACTGCTCGATTCCATGTGCTACATGGTTAACTAATTCGACGGCTTCCTTGAGGATTATAATCCAGAGCCTGTTTGACGATGTTTCGCTCTGATTTTGTCAAAGTGTGCCCGATCCAATGCCACTTCCGCCTTTGAATCTCAATGGCTATTTTAGTCTGTCCAGTTGTACTCCAAAAATCGTCGTTCGACATCACTGCTGGCCAAAATATCCCTAAAATGCGACGAAAGCATAGGTTCACGAAAGTTTGCAGTTTATTGGCAAGTCGAACGGTCACTTTTCACGTAGTTCAACCATATAACAGCTCGGATTCGACGCATGCGTCCAAAACTCACAGCATCGTGCGAGATCTCTCTTAGCCTCCAGAAAGGAGAAAGGCTACCGAAGGCTACCGAAGGTCTGACGAGCTCTATTTAGACGAATCTTAATATCCTTTTCGGCTCCGCCATCCATGTTGACAATGCTTCCGAGATAAAAAAAAATCTTGCACGTCTTCCACAACTGCACCTTCTAGTGCAGCTTTCAAGATGAAATTTATTACTACCAGAAACAAGGCTGGTGATAATATGCTGCCTTTTCTGACACCCGTTCGCACAGGAAAGCTCTCGGACAGCTCTCCTCTATGCGAGACGCGATACCTTGCATCTTCGTAGGATTCTTTAATCATGGCAATGACCTTGCCTGGAATACCTCTCCTACGCAAAGCATTCCATATGTAACCTCGCTGAAAGCTGTTGAAAGGCTTCTGGAAGTCCACAAACATGAGATGTAGTGGTGAACCCATTTCGGCGGACTGCTCCAATATTATCTGTAGGATATTTTTATGGTCGGTACAAGACGACCCTTTACGGAATCCAGCCTTATAAACTTCGGCAGTGCTCTCTACGACATCACCAATCCTATTATGAATTACTTTAGCCATGATTTTCGATACGACTTATTGTCGTATACATCAAATCAATCATATTCCTGTTAAGACCCCCTATAGGGGCATAGGACAGAACAACTCTCTTCCACAAGGCGCGATCCTGAGCATTGGCCTTAAGCTGTTGCTAGGACTTGTTTATTCCTCTGGCCTCCTGTTCAACTGCTCGCTTCCATGTGTTACATGGCCGACCAACTCGACGTCTTCCTTGAGGACTATAATCCAGAGCCTGTTTTGCGATATTTTGCTCTGGTTTTCTCAAAGTATGACCAATCCACCGCCACTTCCGCCGTTGAATCTCAATACCTATTTTAGTCTGGCCAGTTGTACTCCAAAGTTCGTCGTTGGAGATCACTTCTGGCCAGAATATTCCTAAAATGCGCCGGAGGCATTGGTTTACGAAAGTCTGTAGTTTCTTGGTAAGTCGAACGGTCACTTTCCATGTAGTACAACCATACAACAACACAGATTTGACGCATGCGGCAAAAACTCGCAGCTTCGTGCGAAGGGAGATCTCTCTTAGAAAGGGGAAAGGATACCGAAGGCCTGACGAGCTTTATTTAGCCGAGCCTCAACATCCTTTTCGGCTCCGCCGTCCATACAATGCTTCCAAGATAGCAAAAATCTTGCACCTCTTCCACATCCTGTCCGTTAAGAACAATCGGTGTGCTTGCGTTCGAACCCATGTGCATGTACTTGGTTTTACGCACATTTATTTTCAGGCCCTCCTCTGTGCATTTAGAATGCAACGAGCGAACATTTGACTCTAAGTCCAAACGGCTATGTGCAAGCAAACACACGTCATCAGCATAATCAAGGTGACTTAAGATGTTAAATAGTCTCCATTGAAGACCTTTACCTTCCCCACCTTCCAGTGCAGCTTTCAAGATGTCATTTATTACCACCAGAAACAGGGCTGGTGATAATATGCAGCCTTGTCTGACACCCGTTCGCACAGGGAAGCTCTCGGACAGCTCTCCTCTATGCAAGACGCGACACCTTGCATCTTCGTAGGATTCTTTAATCATAGCTATGACCTTATCTGGAATACCTCTCCTACGCAAAGCATTCCATATGTAATCTCGCTTAACGCTGTCGAAAGCCTTCTCGAAGTCCACAAACATGAGATGTAGTGGCGAACCCATTTCAGCTGACTGCTCTAATATTATCTGTGGGGTATTTGTGTGGTCGGTACAAGACGACCCTTTACGGAATCCAGCCTGATAAACTTCGAGAGTGCTCTCGACGACTTCACTAATCCTATTGAGAATTACTTAAGCCATAATTTTTGATACGGCAGTAAGTAGACATATACCACGCCAATTGCCACACTCCCGAAGATCGCCCTTGTTCGAAATTTTCACAATGACGCCCTCCTTCCATTCAGTCGGATATCTTCCTTCACTCCACACCTTAGTGAAGAATGGGAGGAGTATATCGGCTGTGATTTCCGGGTCCGCTTTGAGGAGTTCGGTTGGTAGTCCGTCTATACCTGGAGCTTTCCTTCCCGCCATTGACCGAATGGCGGAAACTATCTCTTCATTATCTGAGGGATCGTCCCTAATAGAGGATTGTTGCGGTTGGATATTTGGTAGTTGTTCTGTTTCCGGAATATCTTCCTCTGAAAAGATGTTAAAAATATCAGAGAAGTATTCCTTCCATCGCCGCAACTGGTGTTCACTCATGTTAAGGAGAGTTCCGTTGACATCTCTCACCAGGTGGTTGGCGATGAAATTCCTGTTCGCCAACTGTTTCATGATTTTGAAAAGTGAACCCATATCCCCAAGGTAAACCGCAGATTCTGCCTTGTTTGCCAGATCTTCAATGGCCTTTTTCTTGTCGCGTCTAACAGCCCTCTTAAGCTGTATATGAGCATCGCGGTAGTTCTGCCTCAAGTCGGGCGTTCGTTGGTTGACATCGGGTTGAGAGATGATTGCCAATTTGGCTTTTTTCCGATTGCCAACCTTGACCCATGTGTCTTGCGACATCCAGGGTTTCTCACCGCTTTGCACATATCCTACAGATTCTTCAGCACTAGTTAGAAAAGTGTTTCTGGTTGCCTCCCGATTGGCGTCCAGTGTGCGCATTTCATATTCACCCAATGTGGATGACTTTTCGCGTAGAATAGTGGTGTATTCGCGTTTTTTGTTGAGATCTCTAAGTTTATTCACATTAAGCTTGTGCTTCATTTGAAGAATTTGTGGTCGTCGGATAGCTGCTGTACACAATCTCAAGCAGGCAACCATCAAGTGGTGATCGCTCCCCACGTCAGCTCCACGTTTCGCTCGCACATCGAGGAGACATCTTCTCCATCGGCGACTTATAGCCAAATGGTCGATCTGGTTCTGAGTAACACCATCAGGGGAAACCCAAGATGTTTTATGATGACTCTTGTGTGGAAAAAGGGTCCCTCCAATGACCATTTACAAATCTCCACAAATAATTTGATGTTTTCGGGTCTCTTAATCCAAGGTCGTGACGTGTTCACCTAAGGGTCCCCATGCTTCCTCATGACGTGTTCTAGTCCAGTGTTGACAGAGCTAACCTGGGCGTTCATATCTCCTGAGATGATAATAATATCACCTCTTAGAACACGATGGAAGGTTATACTCAGGTGGCTATAAAACTCCTCTTTATCACCAGGTGTTGCGGTATTAGTTGGTGCAGAATTGTGACGTTTCTGGCGCTGGTTCTGAGCCTAACGACAATAATCCTCTCCGAGGTTGGTTCCCAGCTGATGAGACTGTTTCTCGTTATCAGTGTAAGGACGACCGGCGCGTCATTTTTGGTTTCACTCTCAGGACCAACATACAGAATAGTGTTTCCACTTGGGGTTCATTGTTCTCTTGACCCTGCCCACCTGACTTCGCTCAAGCCCAAGATTTGGATATTATAGTGCTCAATTTCACGGTGGATCTTTGATTGTCGTTGCAAGGACCGAGTGAATCCAGGCCAAAAGTCGTCACGGTAGAATCCGCCCGTATTCAAGGTTCTGTATCCATTTCCCGTATCAGTTAGATCTTAATGTCACAGGTAATAAGCACATGATCCAGTGAATGTCAATTTGCCATTTTGAGAGCAAGCAGAACTGGCTGTGGGTGAATTCTACTGCCCCCATCCCACAGGGAGATGGTTAGCTCAGGTCCGTGGAATAGCTTTTCTCCAAAGATAGTGGCGTAAATTGGTAAAATTTCATACTACAACTACCCCCCTGCGAAACTACTGCTCTGCTAGGTACAGTACGGTACAGGACATAGTATAAATTCTAAAAAAAGCCCACTGTAAATAACATCAACCGCTCTGCTACTGAATACTATCTCGACCACCTCGTGGAGACATTCGGATCTTTTGTTCAAAACACCTAACGGAGAAGAGTGAAGGCAAGTCTTCCGCGCCTCTAATCGGAACTCCCATCCAGATTGGCCCTCCAGGTTGAAGGTTGGGGGTAACGCTGACAGCGTTTCCTCGGAAAAAATCTCACGTGTCGAGGAACCCGGCTTACAACCTCAGATAGGACAGATCAATCGGTAACGACTTCTGTAAAGGAAAATGGACTATTCTTTTGGATCTTGGAATGTGCGTTCACTCCATCGAATGGGTGCACTGAGGGAAATTCTTCAGGAGAAGTATTGTAACAACATCAGCATCTTCTCTGTCAAAGAGACGAAATGGCTCGTAACGAAATTTATACCTATCAATGAACGAATCTGCTTAATTCGCTTCACGTGGAAGTTCTTCTGTGTTGGGTTTATCAACTGCCATGCTCCTACAGAGGAGGCAGATGATGCCAATAAAGACGAATTCAATGCCCGACTTGACAGCACTTTTGACGGGTTACCCTCCAATGACATCAAAATTCTAATGGAAGACTTCAATGTTAAATTGTCTACGAACTGGGCGTAACAGAAGGGCATAGCCTTCATAATGAAACGAACGACAATGGCCAAAGACTTATTAACTTTGCCAGCAGTAAGAACCTAGTCATAAGCTCGACCTACTTCTCGCATAGAAATATTCACAAGATGATGTGGGCATAACCAAATGGACACACCTTTAATCAAATTGATAACGTTCTCATCGAAAAAACGTCTGTCTCCAGCATTATAGATGTCAGGACTGTAAGTGGCGCAAACTGAATACCGCTGTCGCATAGCTAACAAGGGCCATACTAAAAGGACCTCAGCTCCTTAGCTCAATGTACAAAAACTAAAGGACGACACAACAAAAGTGGAATATATGAGCACAATAAAAGAACGTATTGAGCCATTACCTGAGGCTGACTCTGAGGAAAGTATCGAACAAATATGGCGGAACATTAAGGATGATATTCAGTTCGCAGCTTAAGATACTTTAGGATATTGGTTCGATGAGGAATGCCAAAAAGCGATCACCAAGAAAACCATGAAAGATGAATATGAACTAGAAAGGACAACTATTAGCGCCTCTGGCGAGACGCTAAGAAGATCTGCAGGCCAAAACAATGGAAAATGAACAGTGACAAAATTTTATTACTGGAGTTTGTATGGCAAGTGGTGAAAGGAGGGGGAGGACACAATTAATTTTAGTACAGTATATTTCCGCTTTTTGAAGGTTTAAGGAGATTTCCTTTCGCACGAAGCTGCGATTTTTTGACACATGCGTCTAATCCTTGTTGTTATATGGTTGTACTACATAGAAAGCGACCATTCGACTTACCAAGAAACTAAAAACTTCGTGAACCAGTGGCCAGAAGTGATCTCCAACGACGAACTTTGGAGTATAACTGGACAGACTAAAATAGGTATTGAGATTCAAAGGCGAAAGTGGCAGTGGATCGGTCACATTTTGAGGAAACTAGAGCGAAACATCGCCAAACAGGCTCTGGAGTATAATTCCCAATGAAAACGTTGGGTTGGTCGAGCAGTTGAGCAGGTGTCCAGAGCAATAAACAAGTCCTGCAGCAGATAAAGGCCGTTGCTCTGGATCGCGCCTTATGGAAGAGAGTTGTTTCTCCCTGCCCCTGTAGGGACAGGAATTTAATTTGATATTGAAATCATTATAAAAATATTATATTCTAAATTTGAGATCAATAGCATTTACATTTTTCGAGCAAATCCGTTTATTATCAAATTGTGAAATGTGTCATTTTGTATGGGAGGGGGTAGGAGGGGTGGATCGTTTTGGTCCGTTCGCGGACTAGATCTTACTTTTTAATTAAAAACTAGCTCAACGCGGTCTCAAGCTAGAGAGGACACGGACGGACGAACATTCATTTTTGAATAATTGAACTTCTGCATCATTCATTTTTTGCTCCGAGCATTATTTCTTAGCGTTACAAACTTTGTGGCATACTTACAATACTCTCCAATTTCATGTAGAATATAAAAACGCAAGTCTGTATGTCCTACGGTTTGTTCTGGGAATTTCCATCAGCCACTTACATCCTCGCATACATACATATTAGAAATGATGATCGAAACATCTAGAAGGTAAAGACATTTTTTTTATTCCTAAATTACCAATAATATCTGGCTGCAACCTATTTCGTAACTTTTTCGGCGCATAATTCAAGCACACTGTCTGCGCAATTAAATCGGGGTCTCCTCAAAAGTAGAAACATTCGCGAAAAGGGAGATACGCAAGGGGTTGACGACCCTTCCACACTAACAAATAATTATTAAAGAACCACGGCCCAAATCGGGCTGTAGTGCCGTTGAAGAAGAAGTAGGTATATTTGAAAATATTGCTTATCCTTTCTGAAGTACTTTAACTTCAAAAAGTTCTCCGCATAATACTGTAAAATTCAAACGATTCATCTCAGATTTTATGCCGTTTTCCTTTTTTTTCCTGTAAATTATTCTACACTTATTAAATTAATTAAAAAAGTTTCGTATATAGCATTTCGCGAAATGACGTTTCTGTTGAATTCTCTCCCATTTATCTTATTAAGTCGAATGAAATGAAAAAGCATAAAAGGACAGCCGTTACTTAAGGACCGTCAAAACGGCCAAGTAACTGGATGAAGGGGAGAAGCGCACATAAATCCTGGTCGGGTAACTTTCAAAATGGGTTAATTATGTTTGAGCGCATTAAAATGCAAATTAAAGGGCACCCACGCCTTTCAAACAACCTGTTAAGTAAACGAAAACGGAAATATTAATGAGTAACTGAATTTTTGCGAAACGGGAAACTGCCTTCCGGCGACCACTGTTTCATAACGACCCGACCACCCCTCTTACCACCTCCGGTGACCCAAACGATAGCAAAAGTACGAGAGAAATTCCTCGTTAAACTTAAGACAAGGCTTTAAGACGGTATATTTTTACGCTATGCACCCGTAGCAAGCGTTAACATGGCAAGGATTCTTCGACGCTGCAACACTTTTCCCAAGGTGGAGTTTTACTTTGAAGAATTTTCTCAATGAGTTTCTTACCTTAAAGACGCGCTTATGGTGGCTTTATGCGCATAAACAGACAAAAATATTACCGTGAATTTTAATCGGAGACAGAATTTGTTATTCAAATTTAATAACATCCTTGCATTCCATTTTAGCGGTTCGAAACGAGTTCACGAGCTAAGGACATCGCTGATCGTGTTTGTCAGCACCGAATTTCCCAAAAGCGCGATACCTTTCATTTTTGAAGACAAAAATGTAAAGTGGTTCAGAGAATGCCATGGTTGTTAGGTCCTTAGCGATTATATTCATTGCAGCATGAAGAGAATATGCTTAAGAATTTCAAAAACTTACTGAAATTCAATGTGTTCATAAAAATTATAATATTGAAATGAGTATGACTACCTTTGGAAACATGCACGTTCAGCTTGTTTCAGAGGCACTTAGAAGTCATTATTTTTGAGTATTAAGCATGTTTTGCAACAAAGGAACTATTGCTTTTATATGGTATCTATAGCGGACGTGGAAAGGATAAGGAAAACGGGACAAAAATGAGTGAAATTCTTAAAAGAATGAGAATATCTCTTGGGAATTTATGTTTTCGGGGAAAATTTTAAGCATTCGAGATATTTTCATATTACATTGTTTTATTCATGAAGGCATATTAATTTTTTTTTGTCCATTCCGATTAAAAACTAATATGAGAAAACCAGGATATTAAACACGGAAAAGAGCAAATGTAAATATCTTTTAAATTATTTGGCTTATATCAAAGCAATTAAACTCTAATTCCAGTGATAATGTGGCTGAAACTTATTCGCCACTAGTACTTTATTTTCAAAATCAAAAGAAGACAAAAATTCCTACCACGTTCGTACATTGATGGAAACTTCCAAACTGAAGCAAGTTACGACTAAGCCTGCACTACTACATATTTTAAGTACAATCTACTACAATTCATGTTATTTTACACTATGACTATTTTGAACACCCACATCACTGACAATCCGCGATCATCAAAAGACGAAAACCCCGAAAAACTACTACGACAACGACAGTGCAAACACGTACGGACGAAACAGCGACGAAAACGTTTTAGCGTGGCTTTAACGTTAACATCAACGAAATATTGGCGAAATGCCGACGAAATGAATCATATAAAAAGGCAAGGATTAGCAGCGAAACACATAGTCTGAATTGGGAAGTTCAAGTGCAAATAAAGTTCAGTTTGAAATTTTAAAAGCAAAATTATATAAGAAAATCTGCCAACAAGTCGGGCGCAACTTTATTATTCTGTGGACAAGTTCAGGATACGTGCGAGGATAATATACAGGTTAGGGTGGATAGAGAAGAATGTGTATGGGGGCTGTTGTCAATTATTTAACACTTAACTACGATTACGGTCAATAGTATAGAATGCTAGTTCCGTAGACGAAGTAAATTATATGAAATTCTTGGTGCATTTTACATTCTTGAAACCTTACATTTGTATGGAAGGGGGGAAGAAAAGCTGAGTGAATAGCGAAACTTAAGCACAAACGTTATTCAGTGGTACCGCCTACCGATCTTTAATTTCATATTTATATATTCGGCAAGTACAGAATCGCTATCCCTATCACATTTGCAAAATATACCAGCTTCATCAATCGGTACGGTCACTCTTATTCCCCTTCCTCTACCATACCAATGCCATTCCATCCCAGCATTACTGGGTTTGTGCATTCCACATAAAGGCCGAATTTGCCTAAAAAAAGCTTGAAAAAAAAAGGGGGGGGGGACAAAACGCATTATTTTTTTTATTTATTATATTATAGCTAGGGTGTAGCCCAGCGGGTAGCGTGTTGGTCTACAATGCGATGGTCGTGAGTTCAAATCCCGATCGCATAATTCCAGCACACTGCCTGCTTGGGTATACCTTAGTCACCTCAATCTATAAAAACGAAAAATGCGTAGGTAGAGGGTTGTGCGAAGGTCTAACAACCCTTCCACAATTAATAAAATGATAGAAATGTTAAAAAACCTGAAGGCCAAGAGGCCAAGGCCCGATTTGGGCTGTAGCGTCTTTGTAAAAACAGGAGAAGAAAACGCATTATTTCTTTTCAGTTCTTAATTTTTACTTTATTATTTTAATAAAAAAGGAAATATTGTGATCGACTTGGAAAAAAAAAAATTTGCTACCTTGAAATTTTGTTTTTTAGCGTTTCCTGACTAAATTAGCCTGAAAATGCAAAAAAAAACCGTCTGTCTGTACGCCGTCCACCGTACGCCGGTGTGTACGCTCACCGCACAAGAACTCCCAAACCCTTTAAGATAGAAAGTTAATTTTTGGAGGGATTGTAGATAGTTGCGGATCTCAGGCGGATACCCATTTTGGGGGGTGTGCGGGTTCAGGGGGAGGCGGGGGGAGAGCTTAAACCGAAAAATACGAATTTAAATATCTCAACCATGGTAACAGCTAGGTAGCTAAAACTCAACATACGTATAGCGGAGTTTGTGGGACAACTTTTAAAAATAATTTAATTTTTTTATCCATTGGGGTGCGAAAAGGCGGGGCTAAGAACCAATTGTCCGCCGAATTTTTTTTCAAATGATTCTATCTTCGAAATTACTTACCGTAAAAAATTGATATTTTGAGACCATTAAGTTGGCATGTAGGTCCACTAGAATCAATTTAGATAAAAGCTAATTATTTTGAGGGGAAGGGTCAGGGAGTGCAAAGAAAAACACTTAAAAATAATAGCATCTTAGGAACTATATTAAGCTATATTAGAGAGATACGAGAAAAATATAACATTTGGACAAAATAGCAGTGGGGGGAAATGGGGAGCATTTCTAAAATGGCGCACTTTTCAAAATTTCAAAACGTTATAATTCAAAATTGCGCACACATATCACATTCAAATTTTGTCAAATTGTAGAATTAGTTAGTTTTTAAATTCGGTAAAAATTTTATGTCGGGAGGTGTAAGGGGAGGGCGGTGGTAACCAAAAATGTCGAAAATTTTGAGTGATTTTTTAAGGGCTCTGGTGAAAGATACAAAATTTAAATTTTCCATGTGGATACATCTATTTGTTGTACATACAGCAAAAATAAAAAAAATTCCACAATTGTTATGCACCGACCTCCCTGGTCTACCGTGCACAAGGTGTTTCATGTGCAATGAAAAAACTACATAAACTGAAAATTTTTGAATGACATTTGAAGGTAGAAACTTAAAAATTTGCGACATGCATTTAAAAAAATTTTTTAAAAGAATGAAATACTAATTGGTCGAATACCTTGAAAGCTTCTACCCCCTCCCATACAAAATTATTTTTTCGACCATTTTTAAGAAATTAATTATCACCTAATTAGTAAAATCTATCAATTTGAAATTTTGCACAAAATCTTTTGAAAACAGTTGAAACGGAACTGCTTCAAAATTTTCGAGATCACACTTGCCGTTCTACCCCCTCCCATACAAAAGTATGATTTCGACCAATTTCAATAAAACAACTGCTTACCAACAAATTAAAAGCTACGAACTTGAAATTTTGTACGAGCACCTTAAAAGAAAAACAAAAGAAAATTGCGTCACAAATTTTGCGATTCCCCTACCCCTTCTACCCCCTCCCATTCAAAATTATTTTTTCGAGCATTTTTAAGAAATCAGTTATCAGCTAACTCGAGCTATCAATTTCAAATTTGCACAAAAACTTATAAAAATAATTGAAATGCAATTCCTTTAAAAATTTTGCAATCGCGCTTGCCCTTCTACTCCCTCCCATACAAAAGTATCATTTCGACTTATTTCATTGAATCAACTAATAACCAACAAATTAAAAGCTACGAACTTGAAATTTTGTACGAGCATACTACAAGCAAAAGGAAATAAAATTGCGTCACAAATTTTACGATTCCCCTACCTCCTCTACCCCCTACCATACAAATCTTTGGTTTCATCAATGTAAAATATACCGAATGCTATGAAAATTCTATGCAACTTCGTCTATGAAACTGACATTCTATGCAGAGAATATTGGACGTGATTCAAGCAATCAATTAAAAACTATTACCATCCACTCCCACCCACTCTTACTATCCCCCTCACCCCACCCCTCACAAAAACTCAAACTTGCATAAATAAACGAATGAAATATTGATTATATGTACTGGAGCTTTTGAACGTTTCCGCAAAGTGTTAAATTGACAATTGCCCTTCCCAAGAAACCCCTTTCACTTAGTCTTCCCTAACCACTCTAGCCTGCATATTGACTTTTCACACATCCGCAACTTGTCCCAAGAATAATAAAGTTTCGCCCGACTTGTTGGCAGTTTATTTATATATACAGAGAAAGTACAGTGATCAACATCAAGTGATAGACATTTAAGGCTGTTTTCATCGACGGTTTAATCACAGGATTAGTTAAATGTGATTTTTGCTTAAACTGAAGTTTAAACTGTGACCGGTTCCACAGTTCAACAATCTCTGAAGATTAACTAAACTGAAGATTATTATTCTTACATTGGTAGCAATTCAATCATTCTGAATTCTTGTGCTGCCATTGTGAATGATTATCTCTCATTGATAAAAAGTTTCATGTATTTACAAACAACACTTTGAAAAATGTTCGTATTTTTAATTAAAAATAATCTATATAAATATAATTGTAGTATCTGTCTGTTATTTGTTTATAAATGGCTATAAATACGTTTTTTGCTTCATTTTAGCAATAACTAAGCAGAATCAAGCTTTTTTAAAAATTTCTCTGTCTGTCTGTCTTTCCGGCTTTCACGCAAAAACGGCTGCACCCATTGCAATGAAACTTTCACAGATTATTAGGTCTGCCTTGGGGAGTAATCTGCCTTAGGCTTTATTTTTTCCCCTCACGCTTTCTACCCCCTCCCATACAAAGTGACTCATTTTCAAAAACTTATAATAATCAAATTTTCATGAAAACTATGAACGCTATTAATTTGAAATTTAATATATATTATTTCTATTACAAATGCAATCCTTAAGTATATAAATAGTTTGAATTCCCCAACTCCTTCCAACACCTCCCATACAAACTAAACTTTTTCATGAAATACTATATTCCAATTTCCTCAGTACGTATAACTTTGATCGAGCTAAGATTTTGTATTAAATCCTTAATTAGCATTGTTATTAATGTCAGAAGAAAACTAACCAATCAGGTTTACTCCTTCTACCCCCTCCCATACAATCTGACACAAATCCACGACTTTACGAAAATTCGATTTTCTTGAAAAGTGTGAATGTTACTATTCTGAAATATAAAATATATCAATTCAATGATAATTGTAGTTGCTTCTCAAAAAATAACTAAAAACCTCCAATCCTTGCACCACCTCCTATACAAACTGCACTTTTTCATGAAATATTCTAAACCAATTTTCTCAGTACGTATAGCTTTGATCGAGCTAAAATTTTGTATTTACTAAATCTCTAATTAGCATAATTATTATTATCGGGCAAAATTAATTAGCTTTATTAGCTTTACTCCTTCTACCCCCTCCCATACAATGTGGCACAATTCCACGACTTTGCAAAAACTCGATTTTCTTGAAAAGTGTGAATCTAACTGATATAAAATTTTAAAGATATCAATTGCATGGTGATGATAATTGAATTTACAAAAATTACCAAAAACCCCCCACTCCTTCTACCACCTCCCATACAAATTGCACAATTTCACTAAATCCAATGCACTAAGTTTCTCAAGTTACCTATTCAGTTTTTCAAGCTTAAATTTGGTGCAAAATATTTTTATAGCTACTCTAGCATGGTGTGGAAAAAATTAATTTAGTACTGTCATCCCTTCTATCACTCCCCACACAAAAATTCTTAAGATTACAAAAATTTCGATTTCATTGGTAGTATCACATAATGGGGCTTAACGCACAATCGAAGTCCTGTTATGTTTTTAAGCTTAATGTCATTTTATTTGGGCTTTTTTCAATTAACACAAGCTGCAACTATTCACATGTCCTTAACACGTATACATATGATCTCGAATCATGGGTTTGATTTGATCACGAGCCTGTCCCATACAAATGCGAGTATCATGGTTTCATTCTTAATAATTTATGGTTCTGATTCCAACAAAATACAAAGCATTGTTTTCAAAGAACCATCAAATTAATCAGATTATTTATCCGACATAATGTACTACTAACTACATACATTCTCAAAAAATGTTATTATTGCGATTCCTAAGCAGACAAAGTCGCGGGCGATCGCTAGTAATAAATATAATGAAAAGCCGGAGGAGCCTGAATTTTACTTCGGAGGAAATAAAACTACTACTGGAAATAATTAAGCTAAAACAGATGTCATAGAAAATAATGAAACGGACAAGGTGCATTGTGACAAGAAAAACAAAGCGTGGGTCGATGTTCAAAAGAATTTACACATGATGAAGTCGGGCGAAACTTTATTATTTTTGGGACAAGTTGCGGATGCATGGAAAGTCAATACGCAGGTTAGAGTCGTTAGGAAAGACTAAGTGGAAGGGAGTTCTAGGGCAGGGCATTTAATTGCGGAAACGATTAAGTAAATTTTTCATTCGCTTATGCAAGTTTGGGTTTTTAATAGGGCAGGGGAGAAGGGTGATAGTAAGGGTGGGTAGATGTCGATAGTTTTTTAATTGATTGCTTGAATCACGTCCAATATTCTCTGTATAGAATGTCAGTTTCATAGACGAAGTTGCAGAGAATTTTCATAAAATTCCCTGTATTTTACATACACGAAACCGAACATTTGTATGGGAGGGGTAGAGCGGGTAAAGGAATCGTAAAATTTGTGACGCAATTAAATTTTATTTCTCTTGTAAAGTGCTTGTACAAAATTTCAAGTTCGTACCTTTTAATTTGTTGGTTATTAGTGGATTTAATGAAATTGGTCGAAATCATACTTTTATATGGGAGGAAGTAGAAGGGCAGGCGCGATCTCGAAACTTTTAACGCAATTTTATTTCAACTATTTTTAAAAGTTTTTGTGCAAAATTTCGAATTGATAGCTTTTAATAATTAGGGGATTATAGATTTCTTTAAAATGGTCAAAAGAATAATTTTGTATGGGAGAGGGTAGAAGTTTTAAAGGTATTTGACCAGTTAATATTTCATATATTTAGGGATCTTTAAATACATTTGTCATATTTTCAAGTTCCTACCTTAAAATTACATTCAAAAATTTTCAGTGTATGTGTTTTTTTCAATGCACATGAAACACCTTGTGCACGCTAGACCAGGGGAGAGTTGGTTTTCAACAATTGTGGAACAAATTATTATCTTTTTTCCATGCATATCAAATAGATGTATTCACATGCAAAAATCATATTTTGTATCTTTTGCCTGAGCCCTAAAAAAATAACCCAAAATTTTTGGCATTTTTGCTTACCCATGCAAAATTCATATTTTGTATCTTTTGCCTGAGCCCTAAAAAAATAACCCAAAATTTTTGACATTTTTGCTTACCCTCCCTCCCCTTACATCTCCCAACTTAAAATGTGTATCAAAATCAAAAACTATGTAGTTCTACAATCTGACAAATTCTCAATTTGATATCTGTACTCACGTCTGAGATATGCCGATTTGTAATTTTGAAAAGTTTGCCATTTTTCAAATGCTCCCCATTTCCTCCCACTACCATTATTTCCACATGTTATATTTTTCCGTATTTCCCTAGTATAGCTTAATATATGTTTTAAGTTTTAAGATGAATAGATAGTCGAGATATTCCTTTGTAAGTGTTTTTCTTTCCTTGAAAATCATGAATGCTACTAGTCTGAAATTTAAGAAATGCCAATTTTATGATATTCTTAGTTATTTCTGAAAAAAATCACTTGAATCCTCCCACTCCTTTTACCACCTCCCATACAAACTGCACAATTTCACTAAATATAATAGACTAATTTTCTCAGTACCTATTCAATTTTTGGAGCTTACCTGTGGTACAAAACATTTTTATAGCTACGCTAGCATGATGGGAATAAAATTAGGTCAATGCTATCACCTCTTCTACCACTCCCCATACAAAATTCTTTTGGACCACGAAAATTTCTATTTCATCTAGAGTATCGTAAGATTGGGCTTTACGCGCAATCGTAGCCCTGTTATGTTTTTTTTTTAAGATTTGACTGGAGTAATAATATTATAATTTTAGCGAAGAACGGTAGCAGAAGACCCCGTGCAAGTAATTATTTATTGGTAGCTAAATGCAGCCCTTATGAGTTATATACATTTGCCGGCGAATGGCTGGTGTTGGAGTACGGCCAGTATGTTATATGGCCCTAAAACAAAAATAACGGATTTGAACGAGCTGTAATCAAAACACAAAAGGAATGCAAGCAAACAAAGTGAAATGATGCAATCAATTATATAACTTCTGTCGCAAAAGACTGAATTTCTTGCAAGGAATTGACCTTTGAACTTTGATCTTATTGTTTCTAGTTTCGAACTTTAACATAATCTCGAAACTAGCTTATGAAAATGGTTCCCATATCAAAAACATGTTGCCCATTAAATTATTGTTTTGCTTTGGTATCTAAAATCAGGGAAATAACTACCTTAAACTGGGCATTTCATCCTTCTAATCCTATTAGGGCTTCCAGAAGAAAAGCTAGCATGGTAGTTCCTGGAAAACGTTTATATTGTATACCTTCGCAAATTCACTTTATGCTCGCACATACCATATCTTTACATATAAATTCTTAACCTATTCATGGACCTTACAGAGCGAAATACGATTGCGGAAAATGGATTGTAATACAAATTGCTTAATTACGGAGTCATGATAAGGAAATAAAATGAGTTTTGTACATGTACGAAGATTTGAATTATAGTTTTAAAATGAAATAAAACATGTCATTAAATTATGTATGCATGTAGTATGTAGCAGATTAGGCGTGAGGCCCAATCATGCAATATTCTGAATGAAAGTGAAATTTTTATAATTTTAAGAAATTTTGTATGGGGAAAGGTGAAAGGGGTAACGGCATTAAACTAATTTTTTCACATCGTACTAGAGTTGCTACCAAAACATTTTATACGAAATTGAAACTTCGAAAATTTAATAAGTACTGAAAAAAACAGTGATTTAGTGAAATTGTGTAGTTTATATGGGAGGTGGTAGAAGGAGTAGAGGCTTTTAATAATTTTTTCAGAAATACCTAAAAGTATCATACAATTGACATGAATTAAATTGCAGATCAGTATCATTCATACCTTCCTTGTAAATAATATTCTCCAAATTTCAAATCGAAAGCTTTTATAATTTTTGAGAAAATCAGTTAATTGTGAAATCGCGAAAATGTTTCATATTGTATGGAGCGGAAAATAATGCATACGAAATTTGAGCTTTCTAGTTCTATGTGTTCTTGAGGTAGAAAGCAAACAAATGGACAGACAGACGAATCCGGATGTCCACCCAAACTATTTAAGAAATGTTGTACTGTCGATATCTAAAGGACGATGCTCAGGATCACGTCTTGTAGAATAGAACAGTTTATGTTATAAGCCCCTGGAAGTAATTAATTTATCAGAATTGATCTGCTGATAGTTCATTACTCAAATGGGAAGTTCATTGGATATGCTGGGTTCATAACATGTTGGTGGGGAGAAAAATTACTATCATAATGGGAAACGACTCTAATACAAAACAAGAGTATAAACGAATATAACAAGAAGGGTTTTTTCACCTTTCTTTGGCTTACGGCCATGAATGATATCCTTCCGCAGATAAACGCTGCTAGTTATTGCACTGTCAAACATGTGGATGACTTAGTCATCCAAATTAGTGGAAAATACCACTTAATTTTAGGCGAACTAATGCCTAGTCTATTAAAACTTGTTGCGAGTAGGTCTGACAATTACATAGAAAACGACGTATAGAAAATTTCAATCTGTCATGCATTGGAGGAGTTCCTCTAAGCCTTTCAGATAGTATAACTTAACCATCTTGGACAGCAAACTCAGATTGCGACTGAATGTCGAAGAAAGAATTAGGAAAGCGAAGAATGGCTTTTGGCACAAAATGATGATTGAAACAAAATATAGTAAGGTGGATTCATATCAATATCATATTACAAATCGTTACATGAGGTGCGCTGGTATAGTGAGGAAGTACCCAACTGAAATATATTCAATCGCAATTGAGTCACATTCAGAGAATCGCCTGCATAGGTATGACGCCCATTGCAGGACAGGAAGCCATCTTAGGCCTTCATTCGCTAAATGCGGAAAACGCAGGCATTACGGCTGCAAGACTTCAAATATTTGGCACATGGCTTGGGACCAATTAAAAAAAACCTCATGCCACCATCCTATAGCGTATGAAAACGGAATGCTTTTTCCCATGTGAAAGTAGTGATACAATGCCATCAAAGATGCATTTTGTGGAACACCTTGATGGCACTCTGTCCTGGCAGACAGTAATGAATTGACAATTGTGTCGTACACAATGATGAAATTGCGATATTTATTGATGGTTTTAAAATGGAAGAACGAGTAGGTTACGGCATCTTTTCTGAATGTCCCGATCTGCAAATCTTCAGACATCTACCAGTTGATGCCACTATTTTCCAATTGGAGGTAATAGCTAGGCTATGTTAGGTTAGCGTGATGGCCTCACCCCACATAGACAATTTAGGATCCCTCAAATCAAATTAAATTCCTGTTAAGACCACCGTCGAATGCTCCTGTAGCATTCCCCAATCCAACGTCTTCCTTGAGGATTATAGTTCAGAGCATGTTGGGCGATGTTTCGCTCTGGTTTCCTCAAAGTGTGACCGATTCACTGCCACTTCCGCCTTTCAATCGCAATGCATATTTTAGTCTGCCCAGTTATACCCCAAAGTTCGATGTTTACTTGATTACTTCTGGCAAGAATATTTCTAAAATGCGGAATTGGTTCACAAAGGATCCATGGTGATACCAAATGAATTAAGGAAAACCTAATTTGTCCCTTGGTTCAACGGTGTTACGAGTTCTTCGTTGAACTCAAAGGTTTTCGTTGCCGCGACGAAATTCAACAGATTCCGCAGCTCAAGACCTGCTTTCTCCTAGCAAGAGCCGGACAGATAAACGACACGTGCTCCACCGTCTTAATCTCTCCTGGCTGTTTGCAATTCCAACAGAGATTATGTGTTATAAAATCCATCCAATGGCCGATAACCATACCAATCACTGTCGTACATAGCTTACTAGATAGCTATCACAAGAGTTTTGTCTTCCTTGTGCCATTCGCATTCCAAATTAATTCCTTGGTTTTACAGGTTGTGGTACTTTTCTACCTGGCTTCGGCTAGATTTCTCTTCTGCACGCCTATAGAGTCTTCGACGACATGTATTGGCAATGGTAAGTTTTCTGCAAAATCCAGTTCAACGTGAGCTCGTTCGCTGCTGCATTACCTGTTGTATCACTAAGCACAGCAAAGTTCGACATTCCTTTTGGCGCAGAGACTCTGTAGTGCGCGATGAAAGTTTAATATTGTGATAGTGCATGATGCCAGTGCCTTTAAGGCAACCTGACTATCTGTATAGACATTAATTTTTCCGCTACCGATCCCAGGCGTATTAGAGCGTTCGGCTGCCTTCTGTCACTCGGCTACCTGAAGAACGAGCTTGTTTGAAGGTCAATTGCTTGCACTGGTGAACCCAATCCTTATTCTATTTTAGATCCGTCAGTGGTAATGACTATTGCGAAAGGGGTGTAACTGGCCTTATGTGCAGTAGTAAATGATAAGTGAGTTAGATTTTGCTCTGGCAGCCAAGCTGCATTGAAAGCCCTCTCTGCTTACAGCTACAATTCAAGAAGCTATTCAACCATTGTATGTAGTTGTTGGAAGATTTTGGGGAAAACCTGCACTTTGCCACTTTCTTGGGTGCCAGGTCAACAGGATATACCTTGAAACGTAACTAGTAAAGAATCTGCCGCTGCAACCGTTGAGGAAACGGACAATGGTGGCATTGCCTTGGGAGTCATTATAACAATCTACGGTAATAAAGTGTGGGGAAAGGAAAATCCCAAATAATTACATAACGACTTGCGTAACACCACGCAGCTGCTCTGGGGTAGGTTTTATAGAGCGAAATCAATGAAAATATTGAGACTTGGCAAATACTCCCTACGGACTCTAGTAGGTATAGTCACGGGCCACTGTCTTCTTAAGAACCACGTTCGGTAGCTTTGCCTTACAACCGATGACATCTGCAGGGGTTGTGGTGAGGAGGATGAGACTGAAAAGCATTTCTTCTGCCATTGCCCACCACTCAGAGCAATTCGAAGAAAAATTCTCGGAGAGTACTTCTTCACCGAGGTGAATGATCTTCAGTCTCTTGAACAGATGAAGCTCATTAGTTTTACCTGTAGAGTGGATTGGGTAAATGATATTTTGGTCCACATGATACAAATATGGAGGCGCACAATGGAACCTTTGGTGGATCACGTACATTGGTGTCCAACCCCTCCACAAACCTAAGCCAAGCTTTTGTGTTATAGGCAATTTCACCCATTATGTGCATTGCACAAACACAATCGTGGACAAAAAGGAATGGGGCTGGGAAGGTAAGGGAAGTGCAGTGAGAACGATCGTTATGGTGGAATGGTAAGTCTTATATATTTTTCAGTTTTACTGGTTGCAGATGTAATGGGGGACGGAATGATAGAAAGCGAACAGGAACTATCTACTGAGTATATGACCTTCTTGAAATCGAACTGTTTCACTTTTACATCGTTTTCCCATTTTATTTTGAATAATTTTTCATTGCCAGTAGCATCTGAAAAATTCGTGCATAAAACATCGTTCTGACTGGAGACGTCCACAAGAGTTAATCCTGATCGTAAGCCTTTTGTTGTCACCAGGACTAGCATCCTATTCAACTGATCGCTTCCATACGCTTCACGGTCGACCAACCCGACGCTTTCCTTGAGAATTGTGGATATATTTTGCCAGTGGCGTAAATAGCACTGCGCTGACCCCATGTTGCGCAAGGGCAAAGGGGCGGTTGTACCTAAAGGAAGTTGAAAGCAAGTTATCTTGAACTTTGAGATCGGAACTTCTCTTTAATAACCGTTAGAATCTTCTACCCAGAAAAAAAAATTTTTTTTTTTTGTGATTCTTCTGAAAGAAAAATTTTGTATCGTACATTTCCTTGTTCCACTTATTCGAATTTGAATCGTTTTATTTTCGGTTTCGGGATCTCTCTCTCTTCGGTGGTTTTGCAGTCTGCCGCAAGGGTTTGCACGATTGCCTTTAACAAAATATTGTTTTTGAGACTTCAAAGCCCCTGGTGGTCTTATAACAGTTCGGCATTCGTTCTGGTGGAAGCGAGATCTATCTAACATCTCTTCCAGTCTGTGCGTTATGACGCCCAATTTTATAATTCAACTCCTGCAACTTCAAGCTGACAAACAAGGGAGCAAGCTTAAGGAATATTTGTTCACGATGTGGGCATAACAGACTCATCAACATGAATCCCGAAAGGATCTCGAAGCTTCCGTGTTGCATCAGTCTCTCTTTCCACTCGGTGCTACTCCTCCGCATGATCTGCTAGGTGTTCGTCGCATACTGATTCTCCAGTCTTCTTCGGATTTTGGTCCCCTCCGCTCATGACTATACCGTCCCAGCTATACCAAGTCACTGTATTTCGCTCTCACTAATTTGGTACTATCTGTCGCTTCAGAATCGTCGCTTCTCAGTTTTGCATCTGATTTCGGGAGCTTTGGGTATTGGCTACTCCACCGCCAGGTTTCGGTCTTTCGCTTACCGCCGTTTGCTACTTTCTTCAACTGCACTCTACCCACATTAGCAGATACAATCGTATCAGTTGTTTTTCGCACATCCTTCTACTTTCTTTCATTCACATTTGTTTATACTCTAGATAAAATCTGGGAATATTATAAGTTTGCCACAAAGTTTGTAATGCCAAGAAATAAGGCTCGGAGAAAAAAATGAATGATACAGAAGTTCATATAATCGCACGAAAATCTCAAAACCGGATGTCCCTAAGTCTGTCCGTGTCCTCTCTAGCTTGAGAACGCGTTGAGCTAGATAGTTCAAATTTTGTACACGTAGTTTTTGACAAAAAAGTAAGATCAAATTCGTAAACAGGCCAAATCGCACCACCCCTTCTACCCCCTCCCATCCCATACTTGGGTGTTATGATTGACGCAAGATTATCCTTCAAGACGAACATCGAAACAGTCTGCGCAAAAGCAGGGCGAGTGAGCTCCACCCTATGCAGAACAATGGCGAACATTGGAGGACCCAGCCAAAATAGGATGATACTTCTTTCAAGAGTGACGCGAAGTATCATAATGTGTGCTGCACCGATATGGAGCGAAGCACTACGATACAAATCTTACGCGAATATGTTAAAAAAACCCCATAGAATAAGTGCGTTAAGGGTATGAAGGAAGAGCAACGGGTAAGTACCAATGGCAACTGCAATGGAACACCGTAAACAAAGGCCGCTGGGCATATATACTTATAGATAAGTGGGTTGGACGGAAGCATGGTGAAGTAGATTACTACATGACCCAATTTCTGTCAGGGCATGGCTGTCATAGAAGCTGTTTCCACAAATAAGGCCATGATTCCTCTGCGTCATCTCCAAGCTGTACAGATGCAATAGAAAATGCAGAGCATGTACTCTTTCACTGTCCAGCCTACGAAATGGACAGAAGGAGAGTCGAGGACATCATTGGAGAAAATATTAAACCCGACAACATAGTTCCACATATGCTGAGCAGCAGCGAAATCTGGAATGCGGTAACTCTGCGTGAAAGTTCTCACCGAGCTGAGGAGACTCGAAAGACTACGTCGGGAACTCTCTGAGACAGAAGGGCCTACAACAGCTAGAACAGTTGGTAGTTGAATAAAATAGGAAGTGAAATATACAAGGTGACATAAGACATTATGTGTGACAATAAATTTACGTTTGAGCTTTAAGCTCCTCCCTCCTCCTGACGAAATACTTAACGGTTGTCCCGGGTGGTAGTGGGTTAGGCGAGGGGTTTCTAGCGGGTTTAAATCCCGCACTTCAAGGCTTTCGATGCTTTTCCCCATGTTAAAAAAAAAACCCCCATACAAAATTACACAATTTTGTAATTTGACAATAAACGGAAAGTATAAACGCTATTGATCTGAAATTTAGAATGTAATGCTTTTATGATGGCTTCAATCTACTGTATACAAATTATTTCTCTCCTCACCCTCCTTCCACCACCTCCCATGCAAAATGCAGCTTTTCATGAAATGCTCTAGACCAATTTACCCAGTACGTATAAAAAAGATCCAGCTCAAATTGTGTACTAAATATTTATTTAGAATTATAAGTAAGATCAAAAAAAATTAGAGGATTAGTTTCACTCGTTCTACCCCATCCCATACAATCTGAAACAATTTAACAACTTCACAAAAAGTCGATTTTCCTGAAAAGTATAAATGCTACTGATCTGCAATTTAAAACATGTCAAAAACATGATATTTCTGGTTATTTTTAAAAAGCCATTAAGACTCCTTCCTTCTACCACCTCCCATACAAACTGCACAATTTCACTAAATTTTATCAGTGCCGATTAAATTTTTTAATTCTAAATTTTCCATAAAGCTTTTTGGTGGCAAGTCTAGCGTGATGTGAAAAAAGTAGTCGTCACCCCCTTCACCACTTCTCCTACAAAATTTCTTGAAATCAAAAAATTTTTCTTTCATCTAGAGTATCGCACGTTTGACCTTTACGCCCAATCGTAGTCCTATTATGACTGGACAGTCTTTGACGCAAATACTCGGCATTATGGCTCATGAAGAACGTTATGGGATTATTGGTAACTACGACGCGTTCGCCGATCTGTAGCACTGCGTAAACAGGCTCCAATAGGGTTGCCCAAGCTTACAGAATGACTCAGAATTCGCACGTCCTTTTATGCAAACTGTTGGTGGGGCGTCTTCGACAGCACACCCGTGGTATCAACTTACTAGTGAGGCTTCGCAGGTTTCGGTTCGCACATGGTTGAGGGAGAGTTTTGCGTCAGCACCCGCGTCGTCTAGTGCTCTGCATTGCTTGATACCGATCGAGCAGCTCGAGTCGTAGCTCCGTCTCCTCAAGCCTAGCTCCAAAGGCAAACTACTAGAAACAGCAATCCTTTCTAGGCTGGAGCATCTTGCCTGTGGAAATAAATTTGCACACAAATTTTACTGCAATAAATGTGGAAGCGCTCTGAATATTTCTCAGAGGAGGGGGGAGGCACTGCAGCTCTTAGTTACGCCACTGTGTCACATCTGGCCAGAGTGGCCTAAGATACGTCGGAGTTCGCAAAAGTTTTCAGTTTCTTGGAAAGCCTAGCTTTGTTTATCGAACTACGGAACTAGACCTGCTTGTTCTATCTGTTTGTATGTCTTATAGATGGTTTCACAGTCGAATACGAAACCAATAGATGGTTTCAACTGCAGTTCAAACGAAGGAAATTCGCAGTTTAATTTAAATGTTCGCTTTAAGCTTTGACTGTAAAATCGGCCTATACGGGTCAATACCTAAACCAAAGCCACCGAAACAAACCTCAAATAGTGCAAAATTTATGTACTCACCACTTGTCCCTAGCATTTCGCAAAATATAGTAGCATTGAAATTATTCCAATACTTGTTAGTACTCGCTTTTCGATATTAAAATATTGAAATCAGTCTGCACTAAACGATATGCACTACAAAGTAATTAATTTCAATATTTAAAAAAAATATTACTACAATACTCCACAGTTTAGTTAATGGATTTTTTTTGTAATATTTCTCCATAAGTGTAGCGAAATAGTTTTAATTAATTTCATTTAAATATTTCTCTACTAAATTGGTACTAATCACTATGGTGCCCACTATGTCATTATAAAATGCGGAAATACATGGAACGTTGGGCAAAATAATTAGCCAGCCATCATAACCCATTAATTATTTAAAAAAAAATCCATTTGATTTACAGTCTGTTTACACCATGTTAAATTTTATTTTAATTCACGCTGTTTATTTGTTTGATTCCTTTGTTGATTGTTTAGCGAATTTATTGAAACAAATTAGGAGTATTTCATGCTGCTAAATAAATTTGAATTTCGTTATCAGGCTAAGGCTACCGACACACGATGCGAGTTAATATATATTATTTTCCTATTTTGATATAATTAGGCCGAATTATGTATAGGATAATGACACTAGTACTCGAAAAGCGAGATAATATATATTAACTCGCATCGTGTGTCGGTAGCCTAAGCCTTTGCACAAAGTTATCAATATGCTTATAAATTGCATTATTTACCACCGATTATGTAGCATGTAATTTACGAAATTAATGCGAACCGTTGGAATTTTCGTCGATTTCTTTCATAAATCTATTTTTGGTAATGTACATTAGTTTTGTATTTGCTCTTAAAATAATGACACTAATCGTTCTCTAATGTTTAATTAAATAAGTATCATACATATTATTAACCAAATATGTACTTATTATAAATTTGTTAATAGGTATTAGTAGAAAATATATTATTACAAGTCGGCCCCATCGAGTGTTCGCAATCTTCAGTCTACTATTCTGCACATGCACACGTACACGTATTTAAATACTTATCGACTAGGCTTCACGGAAACAGCGGAGAAGGCTGTGCAACAAAAACGTTGCAGGCCGAACCACGGCCTACTGGAAAAGGCGGCGTAAGTTGAAACAGGACCGAAAAGAAAAGGCGTCTCAGGCCAGATCATTGCCACTAAGGAAAGGCGTCGTAAGCCGAAAAATGGCAGAAATGTGAAGCGTTAGAAGATTGCAGAACGAAATAAAAGGGCGAGCGTTTGTCTGAGTGAGTCATTCGATATTGGGAAAGCGATTAAGTCGTGTGATCGGCAGCGAAAATTTTAAGGCGATATAGTGAACAAATAATGTTAAAGTGATTATAAAAAAGCGATAAACAAAGTTCATAGTTATTTAATTGAGAAGCGATTTTATTTTTACGACCCCCAGCGCACTTCAACATGAAAAATTACATTTGAAAACATGTGTAAATATTTTAACATAAATTTAAACATTTATATGAAATTTCAGTAAAATTATTTTAATCGCGCCGATGGAAGCTATCAAGCTTTAAATGTGCGCAAAACCAAGTACATGCACATAGGTTCGAAGGCAAGCACACCGATTGTTCTTAACGGACAAGATGTTGAAGAGGTGCAAGATTTTTGTTATCTCGGCAGCATTGTCAGCATGGACGGCGGAGCCGAAAAGGATATTGAGGCTCGTATAAACAAAGCTTGTCAGGCCTTCCGTATCCTCTTCCCTTTCTGGAGGTTAAGAGAGATCTCCCTTCGCACGAAGCTGCGAGTTTTTGACGCATGCATCAAATCCGGGTTGTTATATGGTTGTACTACGTGGAAAGCGACTTACCAAGAAACTACAGACTTTCGTGAACCAATATCTCCGACGCATTTTAGGAATATTCTGGCCAGAAGTGATCTCCAATGACGAACTTTGGAGTACAACTGGCCAGACAAAAATAGGTATTGAGATTCAAAGACGAAAGTGGTAGTGGATCAGTCATAGTTTGAGGAAAACGGAGCGAAACATCACCAAACAGGCTCTGGATTATAATCCTCAAGGAAGACGTCGGGTTGGTCGACCATGTAGCACATAGAAGCGAGCAGTTGAGCTGGACGCCAGAGGAAAAAACAAGTCCTGGCAACAGCTTAAGGCCAATGTTCAAGATCGTGCCTTGTAGAAGAGAGTTGTTTCTGTCCTATGCCCCTTTAGGGGGTCTTAACAGGAATTTGATTGATTTTGATGAAAGCTATAAACCTCAAATACAAAAAACAACATACCAATATGATTTTTTTACAGTCATCCAAATAACTTGGGTAGTAACCTTTTAATGAGTAATGCCCAGTAGCTTTGACATGTGTAAAGAAAACAATTGGGAAAAGGGAAGTTCGAAGAGAGAGGCAAGAAGGAAAAGACTGAAATAGTGATTGGCGTCCTTTTCAAATTGTCAGAAAATAGATTGCTTGGTAATGGCTTCCACGTCATTGACGCTCTGGATATGACGAACTGTCCATTCCAGGATTAAATTGAGTTGGATAAACCTATTAACTCATTACGACATAAAAGCTACGGAGTTCGTGCGTACAACCGCAGGGGTAACCAATATGTCAGACGTCATATGCACCGATGGAATTTGGAGTATGACTGCACAAACTAAGATATGTATTGAGATTTACAATCGTAAGTGGAAGTGTATCAAGGAAACGTTCAGTTTTAAGGAAGACCAGAGAAATAAATAACTCCTGGAAGCAATTATACTCAGGATAACGTTCTGTGAAAGAGAAGTGATTCGTTTCTATGCCCCTACAATAGGTCTTAACAGGCAATTACTGGAATTTATTGATATCACCATTGCCCTGACTAATACTTCCGAAACTCCTTCTAGATAGCTTTATTCCATTCTTAGGATTAACTATCGCAAATCCTTTTGTTCAATTAATCGCCACTATTTTTATATGTATTATATATATATTTACATCAATCCGGCTGTGACGAGATAATCTATCCCTAGTCCAAAGCAAGTCTCCTCTTTCGTCGGGACGTTAATACATTGAAAGCATTAATAATTAATTTCCTTGATCCTTTAGTGGGCCTGAAAAAAAGAGCCAAACGAAAATGCCCAGTTCGAAGTGGTAGCACATATATAATATGTACGAGTATATTGTACACAGCATTTTGTTGTCTTATCATTAATATATGTCAGCACCTCTTTTCATGCACAAACACATATATTTATATCCCTGTTTGTAGGTAATATTTTTCGCTGCGATGATATCATGCTGGTTCGCCTCTCGTCCTATCATCATGGAAAGGACGTCATGCCGAGAGAGATGAATTTGATTACTTAAAACTGTTTATGCTGTCAACGAAAGACGTGATGAAAGACGTGTAGAGGTACGCTTCGATCTATTTTGCATCTATGCTTGATGGCAATACTGATGGAGTCTGAAGGATTAAATTTGCATACGAAAACAGACATTTTTCTGCAAAAATACCCCTGTAGTAGCTCGGTCGCATTTGAAAAGCCAACATTAAATCGTATATTTTATCTAAAAAATAAAACACATATACCTACGCATTTCGCATTGATCCTAGATAATGCACGGTCTGGTGTTTACGCATATGTCGGTAGTTTATGTCCAAATTTAGCAAAAAGGATGATATGAAAATGTTTTGGTTATAATCTCGAATGATTGTGTACGGGTTATGGAAGATATTTCATGACTGGATAATGGATTAGATAAAGTTATGAATGATGTTATGTACCTACAGAAAGTATTCAAGGCATTTCTTTTTAAGTTTTTTAAAATAACTACCAAGTTTGATGTTCTATACATGTTTATCAAAAGATGGTAGAATTTAATTTTTTTTCAACTGCAAATATAAAGACGACTTTCTAAACTTATATTCATCAAGTTTTCATTTAAATTTTGATCATAATACATTTTCGTAATAATTTTGGTTTTCGTTTTTAGTTTTGACGTTTTAACTATACTAGCAACCAGCAGTTCCTACATTGCTAACCTCTGCCTCTATAGGTAAAGCGCCTGCTTTCCGACCTAGGATCCCAGGTTCAAATCTAAATCATTCGTTTATGAACTCTAAATCACACTTTTCGCTCAATACAAGAAATACGCCTTAAACTGGCTTCGAAAATGCGTTTTAAAACGGATTCTATTAAAGCTTAAGGCTAGCAAGTTCGAAGCGACAAAGTAAGAACATTTAAAATAATTCACAAGCGCTATTTTCCCCGCTGGGACCATTATACAGTGGAACGCGCGGAAAAAAAGTTTTCGTTAGTAAGACCCGCCCTCATGTACCGAGACAGAGTGTTGTATTTTACACATTGTACACTTTGTACATACTACCCAGCGGGGAAAATTAGAGGACTCGGAAAGTGAGAAAAAATATTTCATTATTGTTAAATTTGAAATCTTAGTTGCGCTTAGAAATTGAAAATCATAATGTAATTATATGGAGAAAAATAAATGGAGCAATTTTGAAATGAAGTCAATAAAAAGTTGGAACAGGTAGTAACCTCTCTAAATGTCCAAATCTCATTATCGCTCACTATGCTTTCTCTACATATTTAAAAACAAAACATTGGTATACGGTACGTATAAAAAACATAACAGGACTACGTGCGATACTCAAGATGAAGGAGAAATTTTTTTATTTTAAGAAATTTTGTAGGTATAGGGGGTGACAACATTGAACTAATTTTTTCACATTACGATAAGGTTGCTATCAAAATGTTTTATATAAAATTTAGGATTCAAAAATTTAATAGGTACTGTGGAACTTAGTGTAATGGATTTAGTGAAATTGTGCACTTTGTATAGGAGGTGGTATAAGGAGGGTAGAGTTATTAATAAATTTCTTAGAAATAACTGTAAACATCATTTATTTGGCATAGCAGATCAGTTGCATTCATACTTTTCTGGCAAATCGACTTTTTGTAATTTTGTTAAATTTTATCAAATTGTATGGGAGGTGGTAGAAGGAGTGAAGCTAATCGCCTAATTTTTTTTGGCTTACGAATAATTCTAAATAAATGTTTAGTGCACAATTTCAGTTCCATCAATTGTATACGTACTGAGTAAATTTGTGTAGAGTATTTCATGAAAAGTGCAGTTTGAATGGGAGGTGGTAGAAGGAAGGGGAAGACTTAAATAATTTTTATACAGCAGATTGGAATTATTATAAAAGTAATATATACCAAATTTCAGATCAATAGCATTTATACTTTTCGAGAAAAGCCGTTTATTGTAGAATTGCGAAATTGTGTCATTTTGTATGGGAGGGGTTAGAAGGGATGAAGTTAATGGTCTAATTTTTTTTTTAAATATTCAATGCGAAATTTGAGCTTGATCAATTTTATACACTCTGAGTAAATTGGCTTAGTGTATTTCATGAAATAGTGCAGTTTGTATGGGAGGTGGTAGAAGGAAGAGGAGGACACGTATAATTTTTATACGATAGACTGAAATCGTCATAAAAGTAATATATTCAAAATTTCCGACTAATGGCTTTTATAGTTTTCGAGTAAATCCGTTTATTGTCAAATTGGGTGGTAGTGTCATTTTGTATGGGGGTAGAAGGGGTGGAGCGATTTGGCCCGTTCACGAACTTGACCTTACTTTTTTGTTAAAAACGACGTGTACATAATTTGCATTTTCTAGCTCAACGCGTTCTCAAGCTAGAGAGGACACGGACGGACAAACGGACATCCGGTTTCGAGATTTTTGAGTGATTATATGAACTTCTGTATCATTCATTTTTTTCTCCGAGCCTTATTTCTTAGCATTACAAACTTTGTGGCAAGCTTATAATACTCTCAGATTTCATCTAGAGTATAAATATTGCGTTTCGTCCTGCTCTTAACTCTTGAATGCTTGTCTATATCACGCAATGAAATGAAAGATCGGTACGCGGCGCTACTGAATGGCGTTTGTGTTTACCATATGTTAGTTTGTAATCACCCTTTTACCCTTTCTTTCACCCTGTTGCCATATTGCAGTGAAAATCTGGAACCTGAAAAGTTAAAGACCTAAAACCTGGGAAAGGCACACCTTGATAAAAATACCTTTCCAATGGTAATTGGTTTGTTTGTTTTGGATAATTGGCTTGGGCTATAGTGCGCTTATAAAAAAAAACGCTTATTCTTTTAAATAAGAAGATTCTGTTGTCAAATTTCATCTAAAGTATAGAAATCGATTCGATGAGGAAAAGAGAAAAGGTAGTTGAGAACTTATAAATCAGCTTCGCATTTAAGTTTGTACCCAATCTCATTTATTTCTGATGCTTTAACTAGTTGTCCCAAAAAACATAGCTTTAAAAAAGTTGTCCTTTCTTCCAATAAATTCGGCTTGTCTCTCGGTCTGAAGACAAGATAATTTTGTATCACTTTGAGCAATCGAACTTATGTCATGTAAAATATAAAAGCAAATAAAACAAATTCAAATACCACAAACAACGGCAACGGTGTGTACAATAGTCGGTTGTACTGGGTATAAAAAGGATAAACTATCGTGAAAATGGTCATCGGAGAGACCCTATTTTCACACAAGAGTCGTCATAAAACATGTTGGGTTTCCCTTGATGGTGTTTCTCAGAACCAGATCGACCATTTGGCAATAAGTCGCCGATGGAGATGATATCTCTTCGATGTACGGGCGAAGCGCGGAGCTGACGTGGGGAGCGATCACCACTTGATGGGTGCCTGCATGAGATTGTGTACACCAGCTATCCGAAGACCACAAATTCTTCAATCGGAGCGCAAGCTTAATGTGGATAGACTTAGAGACCGCAACAAAAAGCACAAGACAAGAGAAAGGCCATTGAAGATCTGGCAAACAACGCAGAATCTGCGGCTTACCTTGGGGATATGGGTTCACTATTTAAAATCGTGAAACAGTTTACGAACTGGAATTTCACCGCCAACCACCTGGTGAGAGATGTCAACGGAACTCTCCTTAATATGACTGAACACCAGTTGCGACGATGGAAGGAATACTTCTCTGATATTTTAAACATCTTGTCAGATGAAGATATTCCGGAAACAGAACAACTCCCAAACATCCAACCACAACAATCCTCTATTAGGGACGATCCCCCAGATAAGGAAGAGATAGTTTCCGCCATTCGGTCAATGGCGGGAAGGAAAGCTCCAGGTATAGACGGACTACCAACCGAACTCCTCAAAGCGGACCCGGAAATAGCAGCCGATATACTCCTCCCACTCTTCACTAAGGTGTGGAATGATGGAAGATATCCGAATGAATGGAAGGAGGGCGTCATTGTGAAAATTCCGAAGAAGGGCGACCTTCGGGATTGTGGCAATTGGCGTGGTATATGTCTACTTACTGCCGTATCAAAAATTATGGCTAAGATAATTCTCAATAGGATTAGTGATGTCGTCGAGAGCACTCTCGAAGTTTATCAGGCTGGATTCCATAAAGGGTCGTCTTGTACCGACCACACAAATACCCTACGGATAATATTAGAGCAGTCAGCCGAAATGGGTTCGCCACTACATCTCATGTTTGTGGACTTCGAGAAGGCTTTCGACAGCGTTAAGCGAGATTACATATGGAATGCTTTCCGTAGGAGAGGTATTCCAGATAAGGTCATAGCTATGATTAAAGAATCCTACGAAGATGCAAGGTGTCGCGTCTTGCATAGAGGAGAGCAGGAGGCCAGAGGAATAAACAAGTCCTGGCAACAGCTTAAACCCGATGCGCAGAATCGCGCCTTGTGAAAGAGAGTTGTTTCTGTCCTATGCCCCTATAGGGGGTCTTAACAGAAATTTGATTTGATTTCTACCCTATGTCAACCACCGAACACCCAACTTGAGGCAGAACTACTCCAGTGATCATATACTGCTTAAAAAGGCTGTTTGACGCAACAAGAGAAAGGCCATCGAAGATTCGGCCAACAAGGCAGAATCTGCGGCTTACCTTGGGGATATGGGCTCAGAATTTAAAATCACGAAACAGTTGACGAACAGGAATTTCACCGTAAACCACATAGTGAGAGATGTCAACCGAACTCTCCTTAATATGAGCAAACACTAGTCGCGGCGATGAAAGGAATACTTCTCTGATATTTTAAACATCTTGTCAGAGGAAGATATTCCAGAAACAGAACGAGAACCAAACATCCAACCGCAAAGTTAGGGAGTAGAGTCTGTTAGGGCCGATCCCCCAGATAAGGAAGAGATAGTTTCGGTCAAATTCCGAAGAAGGGCGATATTCGGGATTGTGGCAATTGCCGTGGTATATATCTACTTACTGGCGTATTAAAAATCATAGCTAAGGAAGTTCTCAATAGGATAAGTGATGTCGTGGAGAGCACTTTCGAAGTTTACTAGGCTGGATTCCATAAAGGATCGTCTTGTACCGACCACACAAATATCCTACGGATAATATTGGAGCAGTCTGCCAAAATAGGTCCGCCACTACATCCCATGTTTGTGGACTTTGAGAAGGCTTTCGATAGCTTTAACCGAGATTACATATGAAATGCTTTGCGTAGGAGAGGTATGTATTTCAGATAAGGTCATAGCTATGATTAAATAATCCTTCGAAGATGCAAAGTATCGCATCTCGCATAAATGAAAGCTGTCCGAGAGCTTTGCTGTCCAAACGGGTGCTTAGCCCTGTTTCTGGTTGTAATAAATGACATCTTGAAAGCTGCGCTGGAAGGTGGGGAAGGTCTTCAATGGAGACTATTTATTTGTTAAATCACCTTGATTATGCTGGTGTCATGCTTACATATATATAACCGTTCGGACTTAGACTCAAATGTTCGCTCGTTGCATTCTAAATGCAAACAGATGGGACTGAATATACATGTGCGTAAAACCAAGTACATGCACATGAGTTCGAACACAAGCACACCGATTGTTCTTAACGGACAAGATGTAGAAAAGGCGCAAGATTTTTGTTATCTCGGAAACATTGTTAGCATGGACGACGGAGCTGAAATAATATTGATGCTCGTCTAAATAAAGAACGCCAGCCCTTTGATATCTTTTCCCCTTTCTGGAGGTTAAGAGAGATCTCCCTTCGCACGCAGCTGCGAGTTTTTGACGCATGCGTTAACAGGGTTTTGATTGATTGATTGAGTAGTTTTCTTTTTTCTTTAAGTTCAGCGACCACTAGCGCACATCAATACTTTCATTGACCTGAAAATTTTAATTTGATGTATAATTATTAAAAAATTGGTAATGACAACTAAAATTTAACTTAAATCCCTTCGCACCTTCTACATATATTCCCATTTTAGAAAATAAATTATAAAATAATTGCCTCCATTGCATAGAAGTACAAAGGGATACCATTTAAATTAATATAATTTATTAATTATAAATTTTTGTTTTATTTTCATCAAAATAGTGAACTTCTTCTCAAGAGCCTCCCTCTGCGTTGTATCATTTGAAAAAGGCGTGCGGAAATCATATCGCGCTAACCCCGGACAAAAATCAAAGCCGAACAGAGATTTTTCTGTTTCTCATATGAAATCCGGCCGGAAATACCAGGCACCCATAACACGGCAGCGGGCAAAAATCACCGACGATCGATTAGAAAAATTAGGGCTGGAAAGATTGCTGTGTCCCACATAAATACGAATCTGAAACACCCAGCGTGCATAATTTAGAGACAAGCAAATGTCCTTAACAACTCTGCAACTCGACCACTCGCTGCGCGTGCTAAGGCGCCAGGCGCGCGGAGCTAGGCGGCGGGCGAGAATGTAGATTTCGAAATTTTTCCATGCCATGATGAGCGAGGGAAGAAGTGTCCTCCGAACATTCTTGCTTGCTGCTGATTCTGCCTGCCAGATTCAGATTCGATTCAGTGTGGAAGGGTGCGGAATTTTCTGATATCTACGGGCGCGTACACGGTGAGTGGACTATTTGTTTTTGTAGAGAAAGAAAAAAAGAACAATGGACTTAAGCTTCTTTTGCTTTCTACCGAGTTCTGCATGCCAGGTGTTTCAGATTGGGTTCGATTTAAGAAATTACAAATTTTTCGTAAGGCTGCGAGCGGCTGCACAATAACCTGATAGTTTTTCGAGAGACGAAGAGAGAGGAAGGACAATGCACTCGAGTTTCGGTTCCTTGCTGAGTTATGGTTGACGGATTGATCAGACACGACGGTAACGGATTTCGTGACGCACAACATTTTATTGTTCAGTCCAGCCACTAGATATACCCATGTAAAAGTTTCCCTAAGCAAAGAAAATTAAGAAGGCACGATCTCGTGATTATAATTTCAGCTACCAGGTTCAAAAATGCCTTTCTGCCATCGGCCCTCCACTCTTTTACATCAACCTTGATAACTATCTACAACTTACTTTCGAAAATAAGCACTCAATTAAATATGACTGATGTCCTGCCATAAAATCCACATTTAAACCTGTCTACTCTCAGCTCAATAATAATTAGCGACCCAAAGTCATTTAAGACAAACATAATCACTTATTGTTGTTGTTTAATTACGCCCATCATACAATTTGTCAGTTCGCCATTTTCTTCGGACCTAATGTTACGTATCTGACCAATTAGAATGAAAGGTTTTCGGAGCATTTCCTTTTTTTTTCAGGCATTTGCCTGTTCAGGTTGCGCCGCCATTCAAAAGTGAGGGTCATTCCATTAAGTTAAAATGAGTTTCTTTTTTGGTGATGTAGCCTCAAGGACAGTAAAAATTAGTTTTTTTTTTTTGCTACTCATGACTTTTATAACCGGCGGTCCTTAGACATATTTTTAAAAAATAAAGAAAACTGTCGAGAGATAACTGAAATTTATTGCCTTAATGCCATGTTATCTATGCTGTGGCTGTGGGAGTGTACGAGCATAAGGACCTATGTCCAAGGGTGAGAGGAAAAAACGAGGTACAAAGTTTGATGATAGGATTCTCCAATTCCTGCTTTTTTTTTAACTTGCACGTCCAATGAAGATGACTTCGATATGGACACAGTGTGTCAGTGATAAATTATGGTTAAAAAAATTATAGAAGAAAAGTTGGGTTAAATTCGTATTATTATTCATTTGATGGAAATAGCTCGAGATGATGGTTATATTGGGGATGTCAACCCTTTTATAGGGGACAATTTTCAGACAGAAGACATAAATCATTGTTTTTTTGAGCGAGTGAAAAGAAATTGTGTGCTTTTGGGAGAGGCAAACATAAGTTGGATTCACATTATTCGAATTCCTTGTATCTTCAGAATTCCATCTCGATACGACGACAGTAGAAAATAGAATAGAGAAGAAATTTTAGAGTTCTAGAATACTAATGAAATTTCTGAGGATTAATTATGTTTTTTTGCAGTAATATTGTTCTCGTGTTTCAGGAAAGCTATTAGTTTTTTGAGAAGCTTCGCGAATACAGCTTTCTTGTTCGCAATCAGCTTAATTTGAGCCGAGCATCAAATTACTAAATAATTTATCAATTTAATGATAACCATGGGATATAGCGATCACAGAGGAAGCTCAGTTTAGATAAAACATTTTTTTAAAATCTTGAAAAAAGGCAAAGCTTTGTAGGATTTCTGGACCAGACAGATTTCTTTTCTTAACTATCAAATGTTCGCTACAATTTAAAGATTCGTATATAGAATTCATTAACCCTTTAATCACGAACAAGTTCATAGTTTTATCAAACTTTGGTAGATCTTTGCATTACATAATCATTTAGTATATTAGATAGACAAAATAATAGGTATTTCTTAAAACGAATTTTGAATTACCTTTATTTAAATGAACTTAATTTTCACTGATTTTGAAATTTATTTTTTTTTTTTTGACTTGGATATGTTTATTGGCTCGACTCAAACAAAAATTTTGTGCATCGAATATCTGTTACTGTGAGTCTATCTGTCTAACAGACGCGCATAAACTCAACTGTGCAATAGGCACGAGACATCTATAAAAGGGAAACACGCCCTACTCGTCTCCACTTGGATTAAAAAAATACGTGAACTGTGTGTATATATCTAGCTATGAAGTTAGTAAATTATTTAAACAAAGAGTCATCATCACAGTAAGTGCTACTGGACGCGACGCACGTTAACTGGGTGCCTACCTGTGAGTCTATTTCTCTCATACTTATGTCTATATTTATTTTTGTATGTATTATATTTAACCAACTTGATGCACCAGGCACGCAGAACTATGATCACCGGGTTCCTCAGATTCCATTCCACACGAAAATTATAAAATTTCTGGGGGTTTTTTTCCCGAGTTAGTCGCGATTTCTTTCCCTATACTCGGTTGAGATCATTGGCACCTGATGATCGAAGCTCATTTTGTCGGATTTTCACTTATTGGCTACCCTGGTTTCGAGTGTTGTTGTTGTTATTGGATTCAGAGAGAGGAAAGGAAATGATCTTGGCTCTATCTGTAAGTCCATTTCTCTCGTACATGTGTGTATATCTAAATATGCAGGATGTATTTTTTTTATAATTTCGGGAAATCGTAAGAGCACTGTGACATTCCGTTACTAAGTCTTCGAGACAGAGGTGGCAGATGTTGGTTTCAGCTAAGCCCTTATTTTTAAGGTGTTGGTTTATTCCACTGTCCCTCGTCATTAAGTCGATTATGGTACTGATATCACTCTTGCTGAATTTTAGAATATCCTTCACTTTGTCTTTTGTTGTTTTTTTTTTTGTGGTAGAATTAGTTTTTTCGAGATTGATAAGCCTGGAAGCCTATTCCAGTAGATTTTATGCTCTTCTCGAACCCACTTTCTAAGTGGAGGATTGAAGTGCCCTTTCGGTTTTCCGCAGAATGGCTCTGGATCTTTAAAATTTGTTTCTACTCCGTTTTTCGCAAGGCCATCAGCCTCTTCATTTCTCTCAAATCTCATATGTCCTGACACCCACATTAAGGTTACATCGTACCTTTATTCCCAGGATGATTAGGTTTTGAAGGCAGTCCCAAACTATCCTCGATCCGTGTTTACTGGCTTTAAGAACCACCTGACTATCCGATAGGATATAAATAGATTTGTAGCGATGAGCTCTCCTTATATTCTCTTGGATGCATAGCTCCATTGTAATTAGTTCAGTCTGTGATGTCAGATTGTGGCATCTTTGCCGAGTGATTTTGAAACCGAGAAGTTAGGACCTTTAACTCCGGCTCCAGTCCCCTCAGAGGTGTGCGAGCCATCTGTATACCAGATGGTTGATTCCTTTTCCATTTCAGGTAGCATGGATTGCCAGTCCCTGTGTTCTCTGATTATAAATTTGAAGGGGGTTTCGAAGTTGAATTTTGTCGGCATAGCGTCCGATAGAGTGGAGGTTAGAATCTCCATTTTTGGGTCTTTTAGGATTTTGAGGTGACCTCTGAAATCACCTGATATGTAGTTGTTCTCCCTCTGTATGCATTACACTCCATTTTGATAGCCTCCTTTTTTATTTGGAGATATAGCCGAGGGATGTTTACGAACACTTTCATTGCTCCTGTGGATTTTTTGTGGCGTAAGCTGTGCTTCTTGTTCTAAAATTTGTATGTGACTATTGGGAGGATGATTGTTCTGTAGCAGCAGTGGCTGTAATTCCCCTTTTCTGCCAAATAAGCCTTTTCAGGCCCAAAATACCTTTAGCTTCGGCATGAGTTCATTCTATATGTTTGTTCCTGTTGAGTTTGCTATCCAGTATAACACTTGAATATTTTACCTCATCTGAAAAAGGTATTAGTATTCCATTTATTGAAGGAAGTATGATGCAGATTTCCCTTCTATTTGTAAATGATACTATCTCAGTCTTACTGGGGTTGATGTTCAAGTTCTAACACTATCACCTCTAAGGCTGGTTGTATCCCTTCTGGTATTATTAAACCATATTTGCCCCTAATGATAATGAAGAAGTCATCGGCATATCCTATTCTCTCGTATCATTGTTCTGTTAGACGGTCCAGGAGATGAGATCTACTACAATTGACCAGAGAAATGGAGATAGTACCCCTCCTTGATGACAGCCCCTATAGATCTGTGGAGTCAATATGCTATCACCTAGATCCGTGGTTGCCAGTCGGCTCTTTAGCATGGCGTCAATCCATTTTATCGTGGCCGTTTCCAAACCCTTTCTCCCAGCTGCCACTATTATGGCTTCATGGGGAGTATTGTAAAATATTCCTTCTATATCTAGGAATGCGCAAATGTCAATTTCTTTATAGTCTTTTGCCTTTTCGAGTTGTCTTACCAAACCACGAAGTACTGACTTTGTTGATTTGCCTATTTGGTAGGCATGTTGATTATTATTAAGACAAACCTTGTTAGGCCCTGTTCCTATGTGAATGTCCACTAACTTCTCCATCGTTTTGACAAAAAAGGAAGTAAGGCTTAAAGGGCGATATGGCTTAGGTTGACCAATGGGACGATTCCTTCCCTTCGGTACAAATACTACCCTCGCTTTTCTCTAGAGTTTTGGGATTTTTACCCAAACAAAACTGGCTGTAAAGATCCTTATCAATTGAAAGAAAAGATTTCCGGTCTCTTTTGAGAACTTTATCAAACAATATGAGTTTGATAAAGGTCTCAGCAGAGACCGAAATGTCACGAATAATAAAACGTGACAGTGTAGAATCCGGAAATCTTTTCTCTCAATTCGAAATGCATTGTGAAACTCCACAAACCATCCTTAACAATATTGGCATTAGGATCTCTAACCCCTTCTGCAGCAATGCAGGGAATATTATATCTACTCCGGCTGATTTGTAGGGCTTAAAGGTGTTAATAGCCTATCTGATCTTTTCCGGAGTGAAGATTTTACCAGCAATGCTTCTGCTGAACGGAGTTTGATGGTACATCCTTCCCTTTACTTCTAAATCGTCATTGTTATTAATTATCTTGCAGCCTGGGAAATGTGTTGCCAATAACACTTCAAGAGTTTCCACTCTGCTCTTAGTTGAGGACCCATCCGGTCTCTTTAATAGTCCGATATCTATCGAGTTGTCTTGCGATAACACTTGAGGCAGTTGGGAGATCATCTATCTCTTCACAAAATCTTCTCCAAGACTCTTTTTTTTTAACTTTTTTAGAAGTTTGTTATATTCAGTGAGGGACTCTCTGTATTCGTCCCAGTTCCTCAAGGTTTTTGCTCTATTGAGCAATTTCCTAGTTTGTTTGCTCTTTGTTGCTATTTCCTCGTTTCACCAAGGTGGCCCTTTTTTATGTAGAACAGGACAACTTTGTTCGTAAGCATTAATAACATTGTTTACGAGTTTGTTCGTGATTTGATCAATGCAGTTTGCGCTGCTTATTGGATCCTCTTCGATACCTAGTTCGTACTCTAGGATCGACTGGTAAAGATTTCAGTTGGTACGTTTAGGGTTTCTGTATTGTCCTATATAGCCAAATGAAGTCTTAATATCAAAACAGATATGCCTATGACCTGACAATGAAGCTCCTTTTGATATTGTAAGTGCCAATTTTCGCACTTGCCAACCAGGCAGGGGCTTGTTATGGTTAGATCAAGTACTTCCTGACCAGCTGAAGGTCGGTGTGTTGCCTTTATTTAAAAAATAAAGTAACTCACTAACTAAGTAACTCACCTCTTTTGTTGATATCACTACTTCCGCAGATAGTGTGGTACGCGTTAGCGTCAAAGCCCAGAATGACTGGTATATTGTGGATTTTGCTACATTCCACAAGCTCCATGACGCCTTGAGGTGGAGCATCTAGCTCCTCACCAAGAAAGTAGGCCGCGGCAAGTATCACCTCTTGAACTGCTGCTGCCTTTGGTAATTCCACCAGTACCTTTACTAAATTTGTTCGGATAAAAATAGGCACATTCAGGTAATTAATTTCTGGTGATATTAGAATTGCAGCTCTTGGCCTATCGCTTCTTTTATCGAAAATTAATTTACCCATTTTTTCAGGAATTCCAATAATTTTTCTCTTCGCGGCTCTTGGTTCCTGGGCTAGGGCTATATGGAACTCCTCTTTTGCGAATCTTTATATTATTGTGCCCATGGCCCAGCAGTGGCCATGGGCACACGATGGAGATTCTTTAAATTTATTTAGACTTAAGGCCATCTTCATTGAGCTGCAGCTTGCCGCTTTCAAGCTCTTTGACATTTGGACGGAGAGTCACGCTTGAAAATTTATAGCAGACTCTGTTCCCCTTTAGTTTAAGCTTATCCATCGATTGGCCGTCGATGGAGAAGGTTATAATGGTGTTTGTGCCTTCTACTCTTCTGCTAAGCACCTTCCAATTTGAGGCGCAAACCAGCATTTTTGGCATCAATGAGGGTAGTTATCTCCTCGGACGAGTCTGTCTCGTTTGAAAAATATCTCATGATTATTTCTAGCTGCGGGATATTCTCCTCCCAGACTGCCCTGATGTTCGTGGACTCATCCGGCTTGATGATTCCTGCTGTTTTATCTAGCCATGCAGCGGTTTGGTCATCAAGGCAAGCAACCAGCGTTCATCCCGCCTTAATGCTGAGTCCACCAAATTGTAGACTTGTCCCCTCTTTTGCCTCCTTAACTATATCTAACTAGATCACTTTTTGTGTTGCAGCTAGCTGTTCCAATGTAAGGATCTAGTGAGGATGTTCAGTATGTATTATACCGATCCTGATCCCTTTAACTGCTTCTCTGTAGCTAGTACCACCATGGAGGGCTGAGCCTCTGCTGCAGGTCTATGCACGTCGCTTTTACTTAAAGTTTTAGGCCTTTAATTATCACTTCCTGCACATGACGGTGTTGTAGATGAGGCTCTGCCTCTTTTCATTGTCTTTTTCTGTGCTGGGGATAACGTTTTTTCCACTGGCTGGCAAGCAAGATCATACGCTTCGGTTGCTGTTTTGCCTGGTGGTACGAATACCGTCTCCTGGCAGCCACGCTTAACCTTTTTATTTCCTTTAACTTCCCTTAACAGTTTCAGCTCTGCTGATAAAAGTTGAGTGGCGGTCTTTCATGCTTTCCCATGACCAGAGGTTTGACTTCTGCAGTCACTTCACGTACTTTTTGTGGAGGGTTTGTCATTTTGTCTCCCTCTTCGTTTACGGCACCAGCCGCTGTTTGTGATGCTTTAGGGGTTGCATCTGCCCTTTTTGTTAGACTTGGATTATCCATTTGATTCCCACGAGTAAGAAAGTAGAGTCACCCCTGGCCAAGCTCCGCATTACCAGGGGCGCCTGGTATCCAGAGTTTGCATATTAGCGGTTAGTTGGCCATTAGCCATACATCCTTGGCATATGCTGTTCCATCGTAGAATTGGGGATTTGTATTTCCAAGGTTTACTCTTCTATCGTCGTACTTTGTAAAGGTTACCATTAAGGTATTACGTACACTTGCGAATCACTTTAGGGATAAATCCCCTTGTAACCATCAATATCTTGAAATTTGCCTAAAACATAACCAGTCCAGATTACAAGAACACCAAAGCTGTGATAAGATACAGAACCGACAGCTAGCTGAACGATTTAATCCCCCCTACCACATCCGCCAAGGACCATAGATAGGATACGGAGCCGACAGCAAGCTATTCCAATTTGTGGCAATTTACTTAAAATAAGGATGCATTTAAATGCTACGCCAGTTGGAGTATCCAATTCAAGCATTTATCCAATTTAAGCATTTATTTTCCCATATTCCAATTTGAAATTCTTTTTGCGTTTTCTCAACATTAGCGGCATTAGAGTTCTGGCATGACCGCTTGGGATAAAGGTTCCCTGACGAAATATTTCCTACTCGAGGCTTTAGTTCCTGGGAATAATTGGGCAACTTCGACTCCTTCCTTAAGTAAAGTAAATATATAGACTTCATAGAATCTCCCTCTTCAAACCTAGTGAAATTTACGATTTATTTTTAAGACCATATTTGGTCATCGTTGCGATTTTGCAACAGTCAAAATTTGGGTTAAATCAACGAAGTTTTTTTTAATAATTTATTAGTTAATTCGTATCCAAAAGCACCAATTTATCCGACGAGACTGACAATTAAATTAACTAATTCTACCTTTGGCTTTTAACGAATTAGTAAAAAGGGCTTTCTCTAAAAAAAAATTAATAATTGCTTTATCTTGCTTTTTATAGTCTAGATGAAATCTTAGAGTATTATAAGTTTGCCACAAAGTTTGTAACGCCAAAAAATAATGCTTGGAGAAAAAAATGAATGATACAGAAGTTCCAAAAATCACTCAAAAATCTCAAAACCGGATGTCCGTCCGTCTGTCTGTCTTTCTGTCTGTACGTCTGTCTTTCTGTCTGTACGTCTGTCCGTCCTCTCTAGTTCGAGAACGCGTTGAGCTAGATACTTCAAATTTTGTACACGTCGTTTTTGACAAAAAAGTAAGGTTCGTGAGCGGGTAAAATCGCTCCATCCCTTCTACCCCCTCCCATACAAAATTACACAATTTTGTCATTTCACAATAAACGGATTTACTCGAAAAGTATTAACGCTATTGATCTGAAATTTGGAATGTAATACTTTTATGATGGTTTCAATCTACTAAATAAAAATTATTTCTGTCCTCACCTTCCTTCCACCACCTCCCATACAAATTGCAGTTTCTCATGAAATACTATAAACAAATTTACTCAGTACGTATAAAACTGATCGAGCTCAAATTGAGCACTAAATATTTATTTAGCATTATTAATAAGACCAAAAAAAATTAGAGGATTAGTTTCATTCCTTCTACTCCCTCCCATACAATCTGACACAATTTAACAACTTCACAAAAAGTCGATTTTCTTAAAAAGTATGAATGCTACTGATCTGCAATTTAAAACATGTCAAAAATATGATGTTTTTAGTTATTTCTAAAAAGCCATTGAGACTTCCTCCTTCTACCATCTCCCATACAAACTGCACAATTTCACTAAATTTTCTCAGTACCTATTAAATTTTTTAATTCTAAATTTTCTATAAAACATTTTTCAGCAAGTCTAACGTGATGTGAAAAAAGTAGTTCAATGTCGTCACCCCCTCCACCACTTTCCCTACAAAATTTCTTAAAATCAAAAAATTTCTCTTTCATCTAGAGTATCGCACGATTGGGCTTTAAGCCCAATCGTAGTCCTGTTATGTTTAAGTATAAGAATAAATTTCAACTTTAGTAACAACACACGATATTATTGTTATAAAGTATTTTATTAAACTCTATTTGTAGTCACTACCGCTTTCGGCCGATGCTGAAGATCAAGCGAGTGGATTTTTCCTCTGTCACATTTTCAAATACAATAATCGCACTAGTCTTATAATTAAAGTTATCATTTAAAAGTAATGACTAACTGAACAAAAATTAATAAGGTCTTAATATGAATTTCATTAGAGTTGTTTTCACCTAACAACCAACGTCCCAAAATCAACAAGTATTCGGTCTCTGCATTCATTTTTTATCAAGTTAATCGTGATATAAGAAGCTCACTGCTAGAAATCACAGTCCATCGTTCTTGTTAAGTATTTCTTAAACTCCATTAAATTCAACACTCTACACATTTTCTCAAGTTCTTCATTTTCTCTATTTTCTTTTTAAATACTGCAAATAGTAAGGAAAAAAAACACACATACAACAAGCAGCCAAGAAACCTCATTTCTTCATTACGTGAAGTGAAAAAAAGCCCTTGAGTTATCTTGTAAAAGACCTGAAAGTTAGCAATACTTTGTGATATAAAATGAGGAAAAGGAGAAGAAAAAAATTCCAGCAAACAACGATAACTTAAGTACGAGTCTTAATAATTTTCATCCTTATCATTTTTTGTATTATTTTTTTCGTCTTGCATTTTAAAAAAAGAAAAAATCATATTGAAGAAATTTCCTATTTTTCCCCGTGTTAGATAAGGCTGAGACTTTTCTTTATCGCAATCATACCCACATATACCTTTTAATTCTTGAAGCTGTTTCAGAAAAGACTAACTTTTCAAAACTGTAATTAATTCTTAATAATAATTCGCATTGTGTGTGGGCAAGTTTTTTAAGAGTTGAAGATTCTTTACGGAGATAAAACTAAACGGTTTCGCGTTCAATTTAATGGCCAAGATAGTCCGAGAAGAGTTTGAATAATTATAGGATGAAAGTTTTGCGGCTAGCAATAAGGCTGTTTGAAAATTTGAGAAAAAACAGCTCCGTAATGTATTATTGCGAAAAGTGCTTAATTACGTAAAGAATAAGTAATGCTGCCACAAGTTTCGAATGTGTTTTATATTTGTTTTAATTCGAAATATGAAAATGAACATTTTTCAGAACACCTTAATAATTTTTTTTGTATTTTAAGAATATGGAAATAACTTTATTACTCCCAAAGCTCAATTCCAGAATGAGTTATGGGGTTAATTAGCTTTTCCTATTATGATGGATTAAAACAATTTTATTCGTTGTTTCGATTGACTTCAAATATATGTACAGTTTTGCGTATTATTATGATATTTTTTGCCTTTCAGAATATGTGTTAAAATTCTGTTGAGTATCACAATTGAAATAGGGTTATATATAGCTCAAATTGATTTGAAAAATGTTTAAAAAAATTTAAATTTATATGAAAAACATTTCATTTGCTTTAAACGAAAGGGTTTGATATCGCAAAGGTAAAATTGAATAACAAATAAAGCCAATGAAATATTTTAATTGAAGTACATCAAAAAGACAATAGCATCGCTAATTTAAGATAAAATACGCAATACATTTCGTTTCAGAACTTTTGATACCGAAGTATTAACACCGCAAAATTCTATCTTACGACTTCCTATCTACATTTGATCAAAACATTTAACATGTGACCAAAAATATATTAGACACCCACATACTTCACTCAGACGAAATTACAGCTCCAGATTCGATTTAGCAACAAATTTTCTTCTTCGGGAAAAATGTTCTGCATACGAAACACAGAAAAACATACCCACTAGACAAATTCTGATCAAAAGTTTCCAGACGATAAGTTTACATCAAATGAATGGTCGTCGTTGGTTTGCAAGCTTTCTTGTTTTTGTTTTTTCGTCTCGTTGATGCTAACTTTGTAACATTTTTGTGGCGAAGGTCCTGGGTATGGGAATCAGTCTTTGGAGAAAAAATTCCTACATGTTGTGACTACTGCTGAGTAGTGACTTGCTAGAAACTTTTCACAAGAAGAAAAAGGCTGGTCATTTCATAGAGTGGGATTCTTAATTTGTGCTACAGAAGTATAAAATAAAAACTACGTAAATAAATTACAAGTCCAACTTAACAATTGATTTCTGATATACGGGCTTATAGCTACTTGACCATTTAGCTTTTGCTCAAAGTAAGTAATATACTACCACGATGCTCCTATACAGGTTAAAAAGGATATTAGACGCGACAAGAGATAGGCCATTGAAGATCTGGCAAACAAGGCAGAATCTGGGGCTTACCTTGGGGATATGGGTTCACTATTTAAAATCAAAAAACAGTTGACGAACAGGAATTTCACCGCCAACCACCTGGTGAGAGATGTCAACGGAACTCTCCTTAATATGAGTGAACACCAGTTGCGGCGATGGAAGGAATACTTCTCTGATATTTTAAACATCTTGTCAGAGGAAGATATCCCAGAAACAGAATAACTACTAAACATCCAACCGCAACAATTCTCTATTAAGGAAGAGATAGTTTCCGCCATTCGGTAAATGAGCGATTCCCCGCAGGGGACCAGTTGTAGGATGCGGTTTTTACCAATTCCTGCAATTATCTTTGGAGATTAGCGACTCCACGGACCTGAGCTAACTATCCTCCTGTGAGATGAGGGCAGTAGAATTCACCCACAACCAGTCCTGCTTGCCCTAAAAATGGCAAATGAACACTCACTGGGCCACGGGATTATCAGTCGTGATTTTAAAACCTATCTGATACGAGAAACAGATACAGCAGCTCGGATATGGACGGATTCTACGGTAATGACTATCGGCATTCGAAAACGGACTTTGCTTGCCTTCTGGAACGTCCGAACATTGAATGACGGGGAAAAGGCTGGGTTTACTGAGTCCTTGCACCGCCAATCAGTGATCGACCGTGAAATGGAGCACTATGACATTCAAGTCTTGGGCTTGGTCCGAAGAGGGAAGCCAAAAATGGCGTGGACGGTCGTCCTTACACCGATAACGAAAAATAGTCTCATCAACTGGGAACCAACCTCTTAGAGGATTATCGTCGTTAGGCTCAGGACCAATGTCAGAAACGTCACAATTCTACAGTGCAACACATCAACTAATACCACAATACCTGGTAACAAAGAGGAGTTTTATAGCCAACTAAGTCACACCTTCGAACGTGTTCCAAGAGTTGATATTATTATTATCTCAGGAGATATGAATGCCCAGGTTGGCTCTGACACCACTGGACTAGAACACGTCATGGAGATGCATGGTGACCCTTGGGTCGACGTGTCCCGATCTTGGATTAAGAGACTCGAAAACGGCGAATTATTTGAGGAGTTTTGTAGTACTCGGCAAATGGTCATCGGAGGGACCCTTTTTGTACATAAGAGTCACCATAAAACATCTTGGACTTCCCCTGGTGGTGTTTCTCAGAACCACATCGACAATATGGTTCTAGTTCGCCGATGGAGAAGATATCTCCTCGAAGTGCGAGCGAAGCGTGGAGCAGACGTGGGGAGTGATCACCACTTCATGGTTGCCTGCTTGAGATTGTACACAGCAGCTTTCTTACGACCACAAATTTTTCAAATGAAGCGCAAACTTAATCTTTATAAACTCAGAGACCTCAACAAAAAACGCGAGTTCACCACCATTCTACGCGAAAAGTCATCCACATTGGGTGAATATGAAATGCGCACACTGGACTTGGGAGGCAACCAGAAACACTTTTCTAGCTAGTGCTGAAGAATCTGTGGGATATGTGCAAAGCGGTGAGAAACCCTGGATGTCGGAAGATACATGAGACAAGGTTGGCGATCGGAAAAAAGCCAAATTAGCTATCATCTCTCAACCCGATGTCAACCACCGAACACCCGACTTGAGGCAGAACTATTCCAATGATCATATACAGCTTAAAAAGGCTGTTAGACGCGACAAGAGAAAAGCCATTGAAGATCTGGCCAACAAGGCAGAATCTGCGGCTTACCTTGGGGATATGGGTTCACTATTCAAGATCATGAAACAGTTGACGAACAGGACTTTCACCGCCAACCACCTGGTGAGAGATGTCAACGGAACTCTCCATTTGCGGCAATGGAAGGAATACTTCTCTGATATTTCAAACATCTTGTCAGAGGAAGAAATTCCAGAAACTGTTCTGTTTCTACCAAATATCTAACCGCAACAATTCCCTATTAGGAACGATTCCCCAGATAGGGGTCGCCATTCGGTCTATGGCGGGAAAGAAACCCCCAGGTGTAGACGGACTACCAACCGAACTCCTCAAAGCGGACCCGGAAATACCAGCCAATATACTTCTCCTACTCTTTACTGAGTTGTGGAATGATGAAAGATATCCGACTAAATGGAAGGAGAGCGTCATTGTAAAAATTCCGAAGAAGGATGACCTTCGGGATCGTGGCAATTAGCGTGGTATATGTCTACTTACTGTCGTATTGAAAATCATAGCTAAGGTAATTCTCAATAGGATTAGTGATGTCGTCGAGAGCACTCTCGCAGTGTATCATGCTGGAATACCCCACGGATAATATTGGAGCAGTCAGAAGAAATGGGTTCGCCACTACATCTCATGTTTGTGGACTTCGAAAAGGCTTTCGACAGCGTCAAGCGAGATTGCATATGGAATGCGTAGGAGAGGTATTCCAGATAAGGTCATAGCAATGATTAAAAAATCCTACGAAGATGCAAGGTGTCGCGTCTTACATAGAGGAGAGCTGTCCGAGAACTTTCCTGTGCGAACGGGTGTCAGACAAGGCTGTATATTATCACCAAACCTGTTTCTGGTAGTAATAAGTAACATCTCGCAAGCTGGACTGGAAGGTGGGGAAGGCAAAGGTCTTCTACTTCTTCTACAATGGCACTATAGCCCAAATCGGGCCTTGGCCTCCTGACATTCAGGCTCCTTAACATTTTTCATTACTTATTGAGGAGGGGTTGTTAGCCCTTCGCACAACCCTGTTTCTACGAATTTTTCATTTTCGCAGATTGAGGTGACCGAGGTATACCCCCAAGCAGGCAATGTGCTAGAATTATATATTGCATCGACCGGGATATGACCTCACGACCTTCGCATTACAATACCAACACGCTACCCACTAAGCTAAACCCTAGCAAAGGTCTTCAATGGAGACTATTTTAATTAAGTCCCTTGATTATGCTGAGTTCGTGTGTTTGCTTGCACTTAACCGTTCGGACTTAGAGTTAAATGTTCGCTCGTTACATTCTAAATGCAAAGATGTGGGACTGAAAATAAATGTGCGTAAAACCAAGTACATGCACATGGGTTGAAATACAATCACACCATTTGTTGTTGGCGGACAAGATGTGGAAGAGCAGCATGAACGACGGAGCCGAAAATGATATTGAGGCTCGTATAAACAAAGCTCGTTAGGTCTTCGGTATCCTCTTCCCTTTCTGGAGGTTAAGAGAGATCTCCCTTCGCTCGAAGCTGCGAGTTTGTGACGCATGCGTCATATCCGTGTTCTTATATGGTTGCACTACGTGGAAAGTGACCGTTCGACTTACCAAGAAACTACAAACTTCCGTGAACCAATACCTTCGACGCAGTTAGGAATATTCTGGCCAGAAGTGATCTCCAACTACGAACTTTGGAGAACAAGTGGACAGACTAAAATTGGCATTGATATTCAATGGTGGAAGTGGCAGTGAATCGGTCACACTTTGAGGAAACCAGAATGAAACATCGCCAGACAGGCTCTGGATTATAATCCTCAAGGAACACGTCGGGTTGTTTGACCACATAGCACATGGAAACGAGCAGTTGAGCAGGAGTCCACAGGAATAAACCAGTCCTGGCAACAGCTTAAGGCCGATGCTTAGGATCACGCCTTGTGGAAGAGAGTTGTTTCTGTCTTATGCCCCTCTAGGGGTCTTAACAGGAATTTGATTGATTTGACTCATCCTCAATTGGTCCCAAGAATAATAAAGTTGCGGCCGACTTGTTGCCAGATATTTTCATTTTGTTTTTTGACTTGACGATGTTTTCAAAAAGTTTTACTATTTAACATTATTGAATAAAAATTTTGTTTAAAAGATTTATCTAACACACATTTTTCAGATCGAGTGCGGATGTATCGTAGCGTGTTGGGCTACAATGCGAAGGTCGTGTGTTCAAATCCCAATCGACGTATAATTTCAGACCTTGGCCTCCTCAATCTACGAAAATGAAAAATTCAAAGGGAAATGGTTATGCACAGGGATAACATCCCTTCCACAATATGCCTGAAGGTGAAGTCTTTTTCGATGGATAGCGTTGAACTGTATTAGGAACTGCAGCAAAATGGAGAGCAAATTCAAAGCTGCTGCGACGAATTTCGACAGAACATTTTCTTCTGAAGTTACGCTTCAATATTCTATTGATCGCGCCCAACGATGTCGTATCGCCGTTAAGAACTAAATTTTAAACTGTGGCAACAACTTTATCGATTCTAAAGTTGAAATCATGTGTAAAACATACTAATAAAAGCGATCGAATACGAATTCAATCTATACGATACGAAACTCTAACAAACTATTTAAAAAAAAAATACTTTATGAGAAATTACTACAATTCTTCAAACAGATAGCAATCAAAATTGCATCATTTATCATTACCACTAAAGTGTCATGTGTGCTAAACAAATTCACGTTCTCTTCTTCTATGTTGGTAACGAATCGAGATAGACCACATGTGAACAAGCTTATATCTAAACGAAAAATGTCAACATAACGTATTGCAATCCATAGATGATAAAAACTCTGGAAAGAAAGTTCCCTTTCAAGGTGGGTCACACCGTAACTACCACTAGTGGCGAAACCTTCAGCCATGTGAATATAAGCTTTCATCTTCTATGGTCATAGCAAAGGTCGTTTTGAACCAGACGAATCCAGCGGCCAAAGTACCCACTCGTCCGCTAGAGAGACAGGCATCACTAGGGTATGTATAAGAACTGGGTGTCACGCAATTTATTTTCACCTGAAAAGGTTTCCTTTTTTTTCTGACATTCTCGTATGTCCGTGCCAAGCGACTGGACATTTATCAAAATTGTAGATTCCTGCTTTAAACTGGCTCTGTAAAGGATCAAAGCTCTTAGTAAGTATTAGAGTAAGGTGAAAAAATATGTGTTCAGGCACAACAGCGCTATTAAAGTAGTTCTCTGTGCAAACTTGAAGGACTCGAGCTTCAAGAACTTAACTAAGTGGCTAATTTACATGAAAAGAGCATGCTTAGCTTACCATTAATCTCACGTCTCAAGAGAGTCCTACCCTATATCGTAGTTGGCGTCTTGTCTCATGCGAGCAAGTCTATCAAGAAGTGGTTTAAAGGATGCCTCTATATTTTTTAAATTCGCTTTTTACTGTGCTCATTTGTCTTCCAATTTCCCTAGTGATTCGAAAGCAACTCGGTCTCGTAGAGAGTCGTAAACGGACTTATTTTATGAGGTCACGGGCGTCTTAAGGACTACTAGCGAAAGGAACTTAGACGGTATCCTTAAATTCCATAGAGATGTTGGGTCAGGTCAAAATCGCCCCTTTCGAATTAGAGAGAAGGATTTTCAATACCATCTATTCCTCATTAACATTTAAAGTTTTCTTTTTTTTTTCAGCCTTGCCATTTCAAGGATGTCATTGAATAAAACCATCGGTATTGACGGACGAAAAGATCGTACTTTTAAATTTCATGCTTCGACAATTTGAAATGATTGTATTGTATAGAAATCCCGCGGGTAGGGAATTGGTTTTGTAAAAACCAATTTGAAATTTTAATGATTTATTTTGCCGAGTGTTTATTGCAACATAAAACAATCATCAAAGTTGAAACACAATCAACTAATAAAACTCTGCAATAGTACTAAAAAGAAATATTTTTTAACTGGCTGATTTTTTTAGTGCTCGAGTTGATGATGGAAAAGTTTTTCCGTTACATTTTCCATAGTTAATTGATGAGATTTGGTGGATAATAAAACGTTGATTAAGTCATAATTTGTTTATAATGTCTTGGATCTGAAATGATGGAATTCTAAGAATCGTAAAAGTTATTACTTTATTATCATCTGTTGTAATTAAATTTTAAAATTCGGGGATTATTTCGAAGCACGCTTTGCGTAGTTAAAGATTTTGATGATTTTTGTGTGATAACTTTTTTTTCACTTGTTGCCAATGCTCTATTTAATATTAATTTGTATGAGAGGTGGTAGAAGAAGTAAGGAGAATTTAATAAATCTTTTTTAACATTGGTTCCAATTATTCTATCCAAAATTAATTTTTTTTTTTCCTGAGGAAGGAGAAGGAAGTTTGGAACAGAATTTTACGTCGTTTATTGGATTCAAAACGTTATGCTTAGGCCTTATTTTCAGTAGTCGATGGTTTTGATGGTTTCAAGAAATTGAATGGATAGCGGTAGAAGTAGTGGAGGGATGAGGCCCGTTTACGAATTTCAAGTTTTTTCTTTGCTAAAAATAACATAAATAATTTTGAATCCAATGGATCAAGATATTCGAGAGTTATTTTGGAGGCAGATTGGCCGATGGACAGACCGACAAGAACCGGAGTTTTAGAGCAACAACAAATACTTCTGTACCTGTGCCATCATTGCAAACATTATAATAAACATAATATGTACTCAGACGCGTTATTGTTTCATTATTCGAATCAAATTTCCCACATCTCCTTCACGAGAAAAACTTTTATTTGTTTCCAGTCGTATTTTTGAATTTTCATTTTCATTTAGTGCCATTCGAATGGTTTTTCAATCCTAAGCAACAAACGTGTGTGTATATTTTCATATTACGATATGCAATCATTCATCGATTTTCAATCTCGATTTATAAAAAAAACTAACTCAATTTATGTAGGTCGAAATACTCATACAGCAGTAGTTCAGGATAGCCAGCTATTGAAAATATCATTGAGCTAAGCTGCTATTAAAATCCATTAACTAAGGCAACATACTTATTTCTAGATTTACATGGTCATTTTTAATGAAGTGGTTATAAAAAATTATCAAAGCGTTTATCGTAATGAAGTGTTGAGTTGGAAAAAATTATAAACTGTATTCGTCTGCACCATATTACGATGAAGTGTTTATGGTTTTATTTATAAACATGTGATAAGGATTTGCAATTATAAAGGCATCCAGTGAATAGTTAATTACCACGAATTGAGCCTTGGACTCATGAAAGCATCATTAATTAAAGTTTATACACCAGATGAAATCTGAGAGTATTATAAGTTTGCCACAAAGTGTGTAACGCCAAGAAATAAGGCTCGAAGAAAAAATGAATGATACAGAAGTTCATGTAATCACTCAAAAATCTCAAAACCGAATATCCATCCGTCCGTCCGTCCGTTCGTCTGTCCGTCTGTCTGTCCGTTTGTCCGTCTGTTCGTCCGTGTCGTCTCTAGCTTGAGAACGCGTTGGGCTAGAAAGTTTGTACACGTGGTTTTTGACAAAAAAGTAAGGTCGAGTTGGTGAACGGGCGAAATCCCTCCACCCCTTCTACCCCCTCCCATACAAAATGACACAATTACGCAATTTTTCAATAAACGGCTTTTATCGAAAAGTATAAATGCTATTGATCTGAAATTTGGAATATCATACTTTTATGATGATTCTATTCTACTGTATAAGAATTATTTGTGTCTTCCCCTTCCTTCCACCACCTCCCATACAAACAGTACTTTTTCATGAAATGCTCTAAACTAATTTACTCAGTGCGTATACAATATATCGATTTGAAATTGTGCGTTAAGTATTTATTTAAAATTATTAGCAAGACTTAAAAAAATTAGACGATTAGTTTTACCCCTTCTACCTCGTACAAAATGAAACAAATTCGCAATTCGAATTTGAAATTAGGAGTACATTACTTTTATAATAATTTCAATCTGGTGTATACAAATTATTCGAGTCCCCCCCTTTCTTCCACCACCTCCCATGCAAAATTATAAACCAATTTACTCAATACGTATGAAATTTATCGGGTTGAAATATTTATTTAGAATTATTAGTAAGACCAAATAAAAATTGGGCGAATTGGTCTACTCCTTCTATCCCTCCCATACAATTTGACACAATTCAATAACTTTACATAAAGTCGATCCCCTACATAATTTCTTAAAATAAAAAAAATTCTCTTTCATCTGGAGTAACGCACGATTGGGTTTTACGCCCAATCGTAGTCATGTTATGGTTTTTTTTTAATTGGTTAAAAATCACTATTCCCGTAATAGTAACCACGGTAAAGGGTCCAGAAATGTTCACAACGGCGCACGTACGCAAAGATCCGCCATTGGTCTTACCGAACAGGTGAAAAAGATTTGGCAAAACAAGGCTAAGATGTCGCCTAGCGGGTAGCGTGTTGGTCTACAATGCGAAGGTCGTGAGTACAAATCCCGGTCGACGCACATTTCCAGCATATTGCCTGCTTGAATATACTTTGGTCGCCTCAATCTACGAAAATGAAAAATTCGTACTTAGAGGGTTGTGCTGAGGTCTAAAAACCTTTCCAAAATAAATAATGAAAACATGTTAAGGAACCTGAAGGTCAGGAGGCGAAGGCCCGATTTGGGCTGTAGCGCCATTGGAAAATGGAAAACAAGGCGTACTCACATTTGAAGTTTTGTATCACAAGACAAAAAGGCGTTTGCTAGTGCTTTGATTCTATCATCCAAAAACATTTTACTTCCCAAGTACAATCCGAGATAAGAGAACAGGTCCAAGAGTAAACATCTCCAACTTAATGAGATGCTTCAATGTCAGAAGCTGGTTCGTGCCAACAAGAGCTGTAAACATCCTTCCAAATGCCGTGAATATTGTCAGCAAGCGCTTACTCTATTATTAAGTACATATTCGTCATCTACTCACTTCACTACTAGAAACACGGTGACCGCTATAGATGTGTCCGTTGCCACTCTTCACCTTGTCTTCATTCTCGAATGGATAATACACCAAAAACCAGAGAGTATTAACCACCTACTCATTTTTATCCGTATCTCCGAAATTGCGCAGCAGAACTCATCCGACCCAAACCTTAGAAACGCATATATACCTTGACCGAAAGAAAACTTGGGCAACTTTGATCTCTTTGGGTCGACCAATACACTTCTTTCGCATCAATCCACACAATCCGCTAATCATAATCAAGAAGCAGCCAAACCTAAAATTATACGTCGACATGCAACCTCTGAAATTTGGGCTGCGTGGGATATTCGCAGCCCAAAGTTCACGCAGACAACCTACTTGGTTCACTGTCTTTACCTCTGAACTCATCTAATCTAAGAATTCTTACTCCAAAACCAATGCCTACTGCGATTGGCAATCTTCAATCCGTACCACGATGGGAATCTAAATGCGCTAGATGTTTGTGCTATGAAACAGTGGTTAATTCCTCAAACCCTATTCTCAACTCCCACAACCTGTCGAACAAAAAAACATCTGAGTTCAGATAGAGCACCTCGATAAAATTGAACTTTGTCATATATATGTTTCGCGTTGAGTTACCAGCTATTACAAGGCTAGAATTGTATTTACAAAATAATGCAGTCTTCTCGAAATCCTTTAAGCATATTTTCGTCGCGTTTAGTTCCAAAAATCATGGCGAAGGTAATTCTCAATAGTACTAGTAAAGTCGTAGAGAGCACTCTCGAAGTTTATCATGCTGGATTCCGTAAAGGATCGCCTTGCACCGACCACAAAAATACCCCACGGATAATATTGAAGCAGTCTGCCGAAATGGGTTCGCCACTATATCTTATGTTTGTCGAGAAGACTTTCGACAGCGTTAAGCGGTAGGCTTTGCGAAGGAGAAATATTCCAGATAAGGTCATAGCTATGATTAAAGAATCCCACGAAAATGCTAGGTGTCGCGTCTTACACTGAAGAGAGCTGCCCGAGAAATTTCCTGTGCTAATGGGTGTCAGACAAGGCTGCATATTACCACCAACCCTATTTCTGGTAGTGATAAATGGCATCTTGAAAACGGTACTTGAAGGTGGGCAAGATAAAACTCTTCAATGGAGACTATTTGACATCTTAAGTCACATTGATAATGCTGATGACGTATGTTTGGTTGCACATTATCGTTCGGACTTAAAGTCAAATGTTCGCTCGTTGCATTCTTAATTCAAAGAGGCGGGACTGAAAATAAATGTGCGTAAAACCAAGTGCATGCACATGGGTTCGAACACAAGCGCACCGATTGTTCTAAACGGACAAGATGTGGAAGAGGTGCAAAGTTTTTGTTTATCGGAAGCATTGTCAGCATGGACGGTGGAGAAGAAAAGGATATTGAGGCTCTAAATTAAGCTCGCTAAGCCTTCGGTATCCTTTCCTCTTTCTGGAGGTTAAAAGAGATCTCCTTTCGCACGAAGCTGCGAGTTTTTGACACATGCGTCAAATCCGTGTTGTTATATGGTTGTACTACGTGGAAAGTGACCGTTCGACTTACCAAGAAACTACAAACTTTTGTAACAAAAAGGCTGTAAAGCTCGGTTATGGCCATTAGGTTAAAGGTGGCTTATCACCTTACATGCTGTGCATGACCTTACTGATTCAAATGGTGAAGATTATTATATCCGCGTAATAATAAGAAATATTTAATCGAAATAGAGGAAGCTTGGTTTTCATTCCTCTAACATTTTGATAATAAATAGAAAGACTGGAGGCTCTCATAAGCGATGATGAATTGCAGCATGAATCAACACGATTTAGGTCTGGTTGACATCCGGTATACGCACATCGTTTTTTGGAACGTGTTTGAATGGTCGAATAACTAGTCCACTGGGCCAAAACTCGGATGTGAAGCAAGCGCTAAAAGCTTCGGCTGGAACACCCACTTTAAAATTGAGAGAGATCATTCAGGTTGGTATCCTTCAGATCACACCGCACATGATCCTCTTCTATCGAAAGACTTTTTGCCACAAAAGCAATAATAGAATTTTCTGTAGTATCTTTATTGAAGCCACTTATGGCCGGTGACAACTTTAATATCCAGCAAGCAACCATTACCTACAATTTTCTTGTGGTTAGGACTTTTTTTTGAAGTGGTATCAAATCAGAAGAAATTGATTGTGCCGAATTTAGTGCGATGGACTCGGAGGGTGGTTTATTGATGTGAATAGCCGGAAGCTCTGCAGCAGCTAAAGTGTTGCCACAGGAACTCGTAATCGCGCCAGTAGCATTATTGTTCGAAGTAGAAATTTCGGTTTTATTAGATGATGATGATATTCCGGTACCGGTTTTTTTCACGTTTGAGCGAAGAATTCTAGCTGAACCAGAAGCGAAGCAATCAGGCACAATAATCGGTGTGTGCGGCTCAGAAGCACTAGTCTGAGTGAATTATGTATCATTAGCTTTAGTGCACGTCAGGATTTTATCAACTTCATCACAAGCTAATTAAACCTTTTTTTGGTGCTCAAGCGATGCAGCCTCCAACGCCGATACCGTCGCTTTTACCATTTTCAGCTTTGTAATACATGAAGACATTGATGAAGAACGGCACGATAGGCAAAACCAGTAAGCACCGTTATCGGCTTTTAACACTGCATCGCCGATTGTACCCAGGCCAACATATTTGGAATGAAATGATTTTTCACAAAAACCAGCACAACATACAAAGGGCGATTTATTAGATTTGTCAATACACAATATTGCGGCGCAATCAGCCATACTAATTGCACTGTTCTCAATCTCATTGGCAGCACCAATATCACAGCCTCAAACCAATGAGCTGACACCTGATTTAAAAATTGTCAACCGAACAGCTGATTATTTTGATCAAAACAATAATAAAACTAAACTAAAAAGCTAAGCAATGCACATGATTTAATCGTAATCGTCTTGAAAATTTATTTCGTTAGGTACAGCATAATTGAAATTCAATTTCTGTCTATTTACTTCCATATGCCCTGTTCCAAGATTAAGGTTAACATTTAGGGGGAATAGAATATACTGTCCTATTACAGCTTTAAAGGATTTATTTTGGAAATCCATCATGTTCCACAACATTTTGTATGATTTCGGGAGTTAAAATTGGATTTTAGTTTTGATTTGACACTATACGTGCCACCGATTCCATTATCGAGTATAAGGGTAGTTAAATTATTTTTTTCATTATGGCGAAGACAGTTTTTGTCTATGCTGGAGATTGAAGCACCAGTGTCAATAAGTGTGGGGATCATTTTCTTGTCGATATTTCAATTTATTATGGGTAAAGAGTTGCCGAGGCACATAGCTGAAAATTTGTATCCATTGGTTCGAAGTTGCGATTTTCATTTTCTCTATTCGTAGGGGTTTGTCTAAATTTTTCCGACTTATTTAATTGCAAGGGTTCAGGTTTATTAAAGTTGGAACGATTATAATTGTTACGATGAGCATTTGGGTTGTATTTATTACGATTGTTGTAATTATTATAATTATGAAATTGAGTTTTAGTGTTGTTATTTCTATTGTAGTTATTTTAGTTGTTATTAGATTGGCGGTAATTATTTTGATTTCGATCAAAGTTCTGACGAGGATTTGAGTAATTATTTTCTGCATTACTGTCGGTATTTTGTTGGATTTCTCTAAGCGTTTTGTAAGCTTGATTCAACGTTTCACAATTTTTAATTTCTAATAAATAGGCTTTATATTCTGGTAAGAGTGACTTGAATTTGTTCAAGACCAAACTCTCATTTCTGACGGGATTGAATTCGACATTCATATTTCTTTGCGAGTCTTGTAGGTATTTAGTATTTCAATTATTTAATAGTTTATGTAATTTATAATATATGTCATCAATACTACCATTACTTACTTTGTGAATTCTATTAACTAAGGTACTGTAGGTTTCGTGGACGCCAAATGTGATGGTCAGGATCGCCCCAATATTCTGCCATGTTGGCTCTGGAATTTTTTGGATCGCGTTCCTTGCTTCTCCCTGAAGTCTATGAAGCCGGAAAATGTATGACTGTTGGTTGCCGAGTTGCGTAAGGTTGAGGATTGTTTCGGCTTCATCCAGCCAGGAAGTCAATGCATATTCCCTGTTGTTTCCGGTGAATATGGCAGTTTCCTCACTTCTTTGAGTAGTTCGTCGAATTAAAATTCGAGTCGCAAAACTACATCTGCAGGATTCGCCATTGTTTGTTTTGCCTTACAGGTTCCTTTCGGGATGCAACGAGTAATGTTCACAAACTTTTTATAAGTTTTTTATTATTTGTGTTTGCAATTTATTATAAGTTTTGTATTCCCTTTTACTTTCAAACTAAGTTTTCGTCAGTAGATTTCAAGTTGGGATGGTTACAAAAACTTTTTTTTTATTAATTCAATTAGATTTTCTCTAACTGATATTTACATTTTTATTAAGATTCCTCAGTGTTTTCCACAGGGAATCGAGCGCTATCTTTGAACAGGCAGCTCATTGCTTTGCAATATAGTAATTTAGTTGATTACTAACAATTTTCTCGAAAAGTAATTTCGTTGGTTAAAATGAAAGGGGTTACTCCCTCCTTTGGCGAACGGCTGCGCCAGTTAAATTTACTTGACTACTTTTTGTTAAAAAAAAAACACAAATTTAATTTTTGTAATTCTTTTTACATCAAGCAAATTTGAACGAGTTAATTTACTATTCCTAGAAGTAAAACTTAAACTGAAACTTAACTTTAATTCGGAGTTCTTAAATATATACTATTTCTTATCTCTATTCTTGCAAGTCTGCAATAAATCCAATTCTGCAACTCTGCAATAAGTCCAACAAATTTTGTTTATGCAAGTCTGCAGTTTATATAAGTTTGATTTAGATTGAATGAAATGAAATTAGAATAATGATTATTCTTAATTGAATTTAGTTGCAATATCCGTATTTAAAAAAACCCACCTGGAAAGAAATATATTTTTTTAAATAGAAGGGAAATGTAATTCTAATATTGTTATAAAAAAAAGACACCTTTCTCCAATTTAAACTATATTATTCACCTTGCAAAACTAAAACAAAAAGAAGCAAAACTAAAACAAATAAACTGCCAACAAGTCGGGCGAAACTTTATTATTCTTGGGACAAGTTGCGGATGAGTGGAAAGTCAATATGCAGATTAGAGTGGTTAGGGAAGGCTAATTGAAAGGGAGTTAACAATATTTCATTCGTTTCTGTAAGTTTGGTTTTTATGAGGGGAGGAGTAGGGGTAATAAAAAGGGTGGGTGGATGTTAATAGCTTTTTAATTAATTGCTTGAATCACGTCCAATATTCTCTGGAAAAAATGTGTTTCATAGACGAAGTTGCATAGAATTTTCATAAAATTCGGTGTATTTTATATTCACGAAACCGAACATGTTGTATGGGAGGGGGTAGAGAAGGTAGGGGTATCGTAAAATTTGATATGTAGTTTTATTTTGCTTCTCTTGTAAGGTGCTTGTATAAAATTTCAAGTTCGTAACTTTTAGTCTGTTGGTTATTAGTTGATTTAATGAAATTGGTCGAAATCATAGCTTTGTATGGGAGGGGGTAGAAGGGCAAGCGCAATTTCGAAACTTTTAAAACAACTTCATTTGAATTATTTTTATAAGTTTTTCTGCAAAATTTGAAGTTGATAGCTAACTCTGACAACTTATTTCTTAAAAATGCTCGAAAAAATAATTTTGTATGGGAGGGGGTAGAGGAGGTAGGTGAATCGTAAGACTTGTGATGCAATTTTCTTTCTTTTTTGTTGTAAGATGCTCGTACAAAATTTCAAGTTCGTAGCTTTTAATTTGTTGATTATTAGTTGGTTTAATGAAATTGGTCGAAATCATACTTTTGTATGGGAGGGGGCAGAAGGGCAAGCGCGATTTCAAAACTTTTAACGTAATTTCATTTCAATTATTTTTGTAAGTTTGTATGTAGAATTGCAAATTGTTAGCTTTTAATAGTTAGGTGATAATTGATTTCTTGAAAATGGTCGAAAAAATAATTTTGTATGGGAGGGGGTAGAAGTTTTAAAGGTTTTCGACCAGTTAATATTTCGTATATTTAGGGATTTTTTTAAACTCTAGATGAAATCTGAGAGTATTATAAGTTGGCTCTAAGGTTTGTAATGCTAAGAAATAAGGCTTGGAGAAAAAAATGAATGATACACAGTTAATGTTATCACTCAAAAATCTCAAAACCGGATGTCCTTCTGCCCGTCTGTCCGTCCGTCCGTCTGTCCGTCCGTCCGTCTGTGCGCTCTCTAGCTTGAGAACGCGTTGAGCTAGATTGTTCACATTTTTCACACGTCGTTTTTGTCAAAAAAGTAAGGTTAAGTTCGTGAACGCGCCAAATCGCTCCACCCCTTCTACCCCCTCCCATACAAAATGACACAATTGCGCAATTTGACAATTAAAGGATTTACTCAAAAAGTATAAAAGCTATTGGCCTGAAATTTGGAATATATTACTTTTAAATTAATATCAATCTACTGTATAAAAATTATGCGTGTCCTTTCCCTCCTTCTACTACCTCCCATACAAACTGTACTTGTAATAAATTACTCTAAGCCAATTTACTCAGTGCGTATACAATTTAGCGCGCTAAAATTGTGCACCAAATATTTATTTAAAATTGTTAGTAAGGCCAAAAAAATTAGACGATTAGCTTCACCCCTTCTACCCCCTCCCATACAAAATGACGCGAAACCGCAATTTAACAATAAATTAATTTGCTCGAAAAGTGTAAAAGCTATTAGTCTGAGTTTTGGGATATATTACTTTCATAATGATATAAATTTACAGTAGAAAACTTAATTGCGTCCTCCCTCTCCTTCCACCCCCTCCCATACAAACTACACTTTTCTTGAAATGCTCTAAGACGATTTTCTCAGAACATATAACATTTATGGAGCTCACATTTTGTAATAAATACTTAATTAGTATTATCACTAAGATCAGAAAAAAACATTTGATTAGCTTCACTGCTTCTACCCCCTCCCATACAATTTAACACAGTTTCACAACTTCACAAAAAATCGATTTTCTTGAAAAGTATGAATGGTACTAATCTGAAATTTAAGAGTTGTCAATTTTATAATATTCCTAGTTATTTCTGAAAAAATCACTAAAATCCCCCCACTCTCTCTACCACCTCTCATACAAACTGCACATTTTCACTAAATCTAACTCACTAATTTTCTCAGTCCCCATTCAATTTTTGGAGAAAGCATTTTGTATAAAACATTCTTATAACTACTTTAGCATGATGGGGAAAAAATTATTTCAATGCTATCACCCCTTCTAACACTCCCCATCCAAAATTTCTTGGGATGACATCTAGAGTATCGTAAGATTGCGCTTTATGCGCAATTGTAGCCCTGTTATGTTTTAAATGCGTTTTGCAAATTTTCAAGTTTCTACCTTAAAATTTCACTCAAAAATTTTCAGTTTATGTGTTTTTTTCAATGCACATGAAACACCTTGTGCATGTTAGACCGGCGGGGTCGGTTTGTAACAATTATGGAACAAGTTGCTATTTTTTTCTATGTATATCAAATAGACGTATCCACATGCAAAAATTAAACTTTGTATCTTTCACCAGAGCCCCAAAAAAATCACTCAAAATTTTTGACATTTTTGCCTATCACCTCCCTCCCCTTACACCACCAAACTTTAAATTTTTATCAAAATTAACTTTTATGAAGTTCTACAATCTGACAAATTTTTGATTTGATATATGTACTCTTTTTTGAGATATAAGGATTCGTAATTTTGAAAAGTGCGCCATTTTTGAAATGCTCCCCATTTCCCCCCACTACTATTATTTCAAGATGTTATATTTTTTTGTATTGCCCCAATATAGCTTAATATAAGTTTCAAGTTTCAATTACATAGCTTAGGAGATAGTTGAGATATTCATTTTTAAGTGTTTTTCTTTGCACCCCCCCTGACCCTTCCCCACACAATAATTAACCACTCTCTAAGATGATTCCGATGAAACTATATGCCACCTTGAAGGTCCCAAAATATGATTTTTTTACGATAAGTAATTTCGAAGATATAATCATTTGAAAAAATAATTCGGCCGACAATTTGTTTTTACCCCCCCCCCCCCCCCCCCTTTTCGAACGCCAATGGATAAAAAAATTAAATTATTTTTAAAAGTTTTCCTACAAACCCCTCTGTATGTGTGTTGAGTCTTAGCTTCTTAGCTATTACCATGGTTGAGATATTTGAATTCGTATTTTTCGGTTTAAGCGCTCCCCCCGCCGCCCCTGAACCCGTACACCCGACAAAATGGGTATCTGCCTGAGATCCGCAACTATCTACAATCCCCCCAAAAATAAACTTTCTATCTTGAAGGGTTTGGGAGTTAATGTGCGCTGAGCGTACACACCGGCGTACGGCGTACGGCGGACGGACGGTGTACAGACAGACGGATTTGTTTTTTTTTGCATTTTTAGGCTAATTTAGTCATGAAACGCGAAAAAACAAAATTTCAGGGTAGCAAATTTTTTTTTTCCAAGTCGATCACAATACTTTATTATTAAAATAATAAAGTAAAATACAAAAATTGTTTTCTTTTTGTTTTTTTGACAAAATGAGGGAGCTAAAATGTACGGCGGTGGTGAAAAGTTTAATTAGAAAAACTAAGGAATAAATGAAGAAAAATGAAATTGGTAAGTGGCGTGTGGAAAACAAAAAAAAACCGGTTTGGTTTTTATACTCTAGATGAAATCTGAGAGTATTATAAGTTTGCCACAAAGTTTGTAACGCCAAGAAATAAGGCTCGGAGAAAAAAATGAATGATACAGAAGTTCATATAATCACTCAAAAATCTCAAAACCGGATGTCCGTCTGTCCGTCCGTCCGTCCGTCCGTCCGTCCGTCCGTCCGTGTCCTCTCTAACTTGAGAACGCGTTGAGCTAGAAAGTTCAAATTTTGTACACGTCATTTTTAACAAAAAAGTAAGGTCAAGTTCGTGAACGGGCTAAATCGCTCCACCCCTTCTACCCCCTCCCATACAAAATGTCACAATTGCGCAATTTCACAATAAACGGATTTGCTCGAAAAGTATAAAAGCTATTGGCCTGAAATTTAGAATATATTATTTCTATGATAATATCAATCTACAGTAAAAAAATTACGTGTGTCCTCCCCCTCCTTCTACCACCTCTCATACAAACTGAACTTGTCATAAATTACTCTAAGCCAATTTACTCAGTGCGTATAAAATTTAGCGAGCTCAAATTGTGCACCAAATATTTATTTAAAATTGTTAGTAAGGTCAAAAAAAATTAGACGATTAGCTTCACCCCTTCTACCCCCTCCCATACAAAATGACACATTTTCGCAAATTGACAATAAATGGATTTACTCAAAAAGTATAAAAGGTATTAGTCTGAATTTTGGGATATATTACATTCATAATGATTTCAATCTACGGTAGAAAAATTATTTGCCTCCTCCCTCTCCTTCCACCCCCTCCCATACAAAATACACTTTTTCATGAAATGCTCTAAGCCGATTTTCTCAGAACATATAACATTTATCAAGCTCATATTTTATAATGAATACCTAATTAGTATTATCTCTAAGATCAGAAAAAACTATTTGATTACCTTCACTGCTTTTACCCCCTCCCATACAATATGACACAGTCTTACAACTTCACAAAAAATCGATTTTCTTGAAAAGTATGAATCGCACTAGTCTGAAATTTAAGGGATGTCAATTTTGTAATATTGCTAATTATGTCTGAAAAAATTACTAAAATCCCCCCACTGTTTCTACCACCTCCCATACAAGCTGCAAATTTTCATTAAATCTAACTCACTAATTTTCTCAGTTCCCATTCAATTTTTTTAGTAAGCATTTTGTATAAAACATTTTTATAGCTACGTTAGCATGATGGGGAAAAATTAGTTCAATGCTATAATTCTTTCTAACACTCCCCATACAAAATTTCTAGGGATCACAAAAATTCTATGTATTTCATCTAGAGTATCGTAAGATTGCGCTTTACGCGCAATCGTAGCCCTGTTATGTTTTTTTTTTGTTTTTTTGCGAGGGCAAGAAAAAATTTTTCGCGTTTTTTTTTTGGTGAAGAAAATCAAAGAAAAACATGTCTAAAAGAAAAACGGTTTCATGCTGGAATAAAACTACGCTATTTTCAACTGGATTTTTGTTCTTGCAACGAAAAGCCTGGACAACATCGGAAAATTGAAGGCAACGAGGCGGGGCAGAGGGGGCCAATACAAAACGGGTATTTTAAATTTTTTGTTCTTGTTGGAATTTTTTTTTTCTTACTTCAATTTGGCATGTTAAATAAAAGTAACCTTAGAAGAAAAAAATAAATTCCCCTCTTTTTTTCTCTTGTATGTAATAATTCTTCCTCCTCAGGTGTGGTCGTATTTTTATTCCTGTAGGTTTTCGTAATAACCATGATAATGGAGTAGAGAGGATAGAGGAGGCTCCCGGAACGACTCCTGCAGATAGAGTGAGTCGCGATCCGGGAGACAAGGGAGTAAGTATTGACGTTTCAGGCTCTGTACGGAAACGGTTGAGCCGTTGTTTTTGCAACTCCTAGGGGTCCTCAGGTAACAATAGTTGCAGGATTTCACAGGTCCTTTCGCTCTTTCCTACATTTTTTTTTATTTCTGCAGCACCTTCAAGAATGGTGAGCTCTTCTGGGTTTCCCCACACCCACGCTTTTGACTGCCGGCAAATTGTGCTGTCCAAATCCAAATCTGTTGATGTCTTGGGAGTCGCAGCAATATGGACTCATTTCGTTACACAATATCCATGTGATTTCCATATTATATAACCGTAGCTGGATTTGGCCGTAATCTAGGATGGGCGTAACGCTGGACTATGTTCCCAAACGAAAGTAATTTCGAAGATGTAATCATTTGAAAAAAAAATTCAGCGGACAATTTATTTTTAGCCCTCTCCCCCTTTTTGGACCCCAATGGATAAAAAAAAACTTTTAAAGTTTGTCCCACAAAACTCTCCATATGTATGTTAATTTTCAGCTTCCTAGCTTGAGCCATGGTTGAGATATTTGAATTCTTCGTTTTTGGTTTAAACGCTCCCCCCACCTCCCCCTGAACCCTTATACCCCCCAAAATGGGTATCCGCCTGAGATCCGCAACTATCTACAATCCACCCAAAAATGAAGTTCGTATCTTGAAGGGATTGTGGGTTACTGTGCGCTGAGCGTACACGTCGGCGGACGGCGTACAGACCGACCGATTTTTTTCTTTTTTGTGCCTTTTTAGTCATGAAACGTCATGAAATTTCAGGGAAGCAAAATTTTTTTTTTCCAAGTCGATCACAATATTTTATTATTAAAATAATAAAGTAAAAGTAAAACAATCGTAAGACACAATCTATTAAAGTTTCCACCACACTTCATTATTATAAGTCTATAAGAAACAGTTAAATTACAACTGTAACACAAAAGTTTATTCAAAATTTAAACTTTTAATCAATCAAGCATCACTTGAAGTAAATAACGAGTGAACCTAGCGCACACACAAATTTTCGAGAAAGAAACTTTCAACGTCTTAATTGCATTTGAATGAAGCTCTCAGCAAGCGGTAACAGCAGTCAACGTAACCTCATCAGTGACCCAAGTTAGTATATCTCGTTTTGAGAAAAGGATTTCAAAGACTCGACCTTCTCTGAGAAACCGAATAAGCCAGCTAACCGACAAAAGTCCAAGTCCCTAGTAACCCGTAGCCAATTTATGAAAAATCTTTCAAAACCATGCTCCCTCTCAAACCCGCACACAAAACCTCGACAATTTCAAATTTATTTCATTTTATATTCTGGTGGAGGGACGAAAAGTTTTTGACTATAGAAATCAGTGGCACTGTTGGATAGTGTATGTATATCAAGGAGAAGGTCATTCAATTTCTGTTCTAATTCTTTTTGTTAATTTACATTTCCTGTGGTGACTTAATTGAGATGGATTGTAAAAACTTTGTCTTAGGACACTCGAGACAGCAGTTCAGTTTTGCAATTAAAAAGAAAAACTAATGATAGTAGTGATGTTGGAAATCTTGGATTGTATTTTTACTTTCTGTTGAGTTTATTTTAACTTATGGAAACTAGTTACATCAGAAACGACTAAAACTCACATTAAGCAAAATAAGAAATACGTGCAAGACCAAGCACGAAAGGATATTAGAATTATCAAATTCAGAAAGCGGAAAACTTTTTCCTCCTGCATTGTTCAGATGCAAAAACTGTTGTAAGGCTGAAGCAACCAATCAGGACACCGGTTCGAAAGAAATAATTCTTCTTTAGGTTTTTCACTATATTTATCAGGACTAACAAGACTACGAATTGTGCCGTTTTTTCCGTAGCCTAGTTCCTGAACGTAGTGCGATTCCGAAAACTTTTCTCGTAACATCTGTCCAGCGATATTTTCCGAAGGCAGCACAGTTTCTCACTATCCTTATTCCTTACTACACCGACTATGTTTCACTGTGGTATAACGGCAGAGCAAAAAACAATTTTCTTTTTTGTATGCAAAAGTTTTATTTTGCTTGCTCTTTTTGCAAAACTTGCGAAATTTTCGCCCAACTTGGTGAAAATCTGCTCTTAAATTGTTTTTTTTTCCTTACTTCTTACTAATATAACAGAAACCAATGAGAATGTGCATATACTTGTACTCGTATAAACGAAAAAAAGGTTTACACCAAATGTCGCCGGCTGGAACAAATCTTGTAACCTACTTTAAACTTTTCAAGATGAAAATCTTATTCGTGCCGGAAAATTAATCGTTGAGACTGCTCCATAACAAGACAACATCTTCCGTTTTGCCCTATGAAGCGAATGAAAACAAAACAAATAGAAATTGAAAGTCTAATCACGTCATTGATTATTCTGTTTCATGGATAGGACTTTAAGGAGACCACCATAACCACTCAAACGAATGTCATTTCGGTGACTGTTTTTTTTTATTTTCTGCTCTTGGGATTCGGAAATCTAATTCGGATGTAACTGGTGAAAGAAAATGTTGATTTAGCGGTTGAACGCTGTGATTGGAAAGAACGAGAATGATGTGAGAGCTGTTCTGTATTATTTTAGTGGCAGTCTATGGTAGAAGGGATCCTGTTAGAATGTTTGTTTTTTTGAGGTATCAGGAGTATATCATCAGTTTCGGCTGTCAAAGAGTTGTCACAGCTAACTATATTCTTTGGAGTAGAGTTAAGGTATACAAACGCATTCTCTTCTTCTCATGTTGAGTTTTGCTACCAAGCCATCAATCGAGCTGTCGCTCGGCGGAATTTAAGACTCCAAAGTGACAGCCTGTACTGAAAAGTTGATATAAACTTGCGATTTCATAAAAATTTGGGTCGAAACATGAATATCGAAAGATCAAAATGTAATTTGAAAAGAAGATAGAAATTTTCAGCTCTACATGTTTTGCGAATATTGCGGCATAAATTACACCGTACAGCATGAAAATAAACCCTGACACCATTCCAGCTGATCCTAATTTAAAAATATAACAGGGCTACGATTGCTCGTAATGCAAAATTTTTGTGATCTTAAGAAATTTTGTATGTGGAGTGGTTGAAGGGATGATAGCATTGAACAAATTTTTTTCCCATCATGCTAAAGTAGCTATGAAAATGTTTCATACAAAATGCAACCCTCAAAAATTGAATAAGAACTGAGAAAATTAGTGTATTATATTTAGTGAAATTGTGCAGTCTGTATGGGAGGTGGTAAAAGGAGTGAGAGGATTTTAGTGATTTTTTCAGAAATAACTAAGAATATTATAAAATTGACATCTCTAAAATTTCAGAAATAGTAACATTCATACTTTTAAAGAAAATCGATTTTCTGTGAAGTTGTGAAACTGTGTCATATTGTATGGGAGGGGGTAGAAGCAGTAACGCTAATCATTAATGTTTTTCTGATCTGAATAATAATACTATTTAAGTATTTAGTTCAAAATGTGAGCTCAATAAATGATATAAGTTCTTAGAAAATTGGCTTGGAGTGTGAGGGGATTCAAATTATTTCCTTACGATACATTACATATATGATATAAATAATATATTTCAAATTTGAAATCATTAGCTTATATAGTTTCCAAGAAAATTTAATTAATGTAAATGATTGAAAATGAATCATTTTGGGTGGGAGGGGGTTGTTCGGACACACCGAACATAGAAGTAAAAATTTAATATGATTGGGTGAATGATCGAACATGCAAAGTAAAGCACGTCCGATCATTCAACCCAACATGCAATACGATCTTACATTTTAATTTTTACTTAATTTGCATTCATTTGGTTGAATGATCGAATATGTAAAATAATCATATTTAAGTAAAGCATATCCGATCATTCAACCCAACGTACCTTATGACATGTAAATGGGTGAACGATCGAGCATAAAATGTGTCAGCATTTTTCGCACATGAATAATGCTCGATCGTTCAACTCATATGTGAAGAATCATTTCAAACCACTCACGAAAGAGACGTCAAAGGACGATACATAGTGCGTCTTCTATTCAAGGATGATGTCCACATAAAACCATTGGGCGAATCACGAAATATGGCCATGATGCGGTATCGACAGGTCGAAAAGCGGTTAAAGAAGAATCCAGAACTCGAAATTCAATACAACCAATTCTTGGAAGAATATTTGCAACTTGGCCACATGCATAGAGTCACACCCTTTATCGGTGACGAAATGAACATGTTCTATCTACCCCACCATCCAGTTTTCAAGGAAGATAGCACCACTACAAAACTACGTGTAGTGTTCGACGCTTCAGCCAAGACTTTAGGCGGAAGTAGCCTAAATGACCTATTATACACAGGTGCAAAATTGCAGCAAGATCTCGCACAAATCCTATTTCGTTGGCAAAAATACAAATACGTATACACTGGCGATATTGAAAAAATGTTTAGGCAGATTCAGGTAGCAGAGTCTGATCGTGATTTCCAGAGAATCTTGTGGAGACGCAACAAGAATGGAGCTGTTGAAGAGTATCGACTTAACACGGTGACCTATGGTACGGGAGCAGCAACATTTTTAGCAGTAAGATCCCTGATGCAGTTAGCTGATGACGAAGGAGGTGACAGTAACTCGGCTGCGGCAGTACTGAAAAACGATTTTTATGTTGACGACATGATGACTGGCGTACAAGCACTAGACGATGCCATAAAGCTACAAAATCAAATACAGGAACTACTGAAAAGGGGTGGTTCCAACCTGAGAAAATGGACCTCTAACACACCTGAACTACTAGCAGCGATACCAGAAGAAGCCAGAAATCGCGATACCGCGCTGGATAAATTTTCAAGACGATCCTCGAATCGAGTTTGACGGATTTTGTGACGCCTCGGAAGTAGCATACGCTGCGGCTGTGTACAGCAGAGTCATAGATTGTTCGGGAGTTATAACAACGCGACTCCTGTGCGCCAAAACAAAGGTGACGCCAATCAAGGCAACAATATCTCTCCCGAAATTAGAACTCAACGGAGCTCTCCTGTTGGCAAATTTGTTACATCAAACAATAACCGCAATGGATATAACTCCCGTACGAATATACGCTTGGTCTGACTCTACAATAACGCTCGCTTGGTTGAAGAAAAATCCAACAACACTGGAAGCCTACATAGCAAACAGAGTATCAAAAATTCAAAAACTCGACCAAGGACACTGGATCTGGAGCCATGTACGATCCGAATAAAACACAGCAGACTGTGCTTCAAGGGGCATCAGTCCAAAACAGTTAAAAGAGCATCACTTATGGTGGAATGGCCCAAATTGGCTAAAAGCTACAACTCACCTAGACAGCCACATGTAAACTTCCATGATCACAATTCATGACGAAAAGACACTCTTTGAAAGGTATTCAGACTTTTCAAGGCTTACAAAAATTGTCGCACTTTGTTTAAGATTTATAAACAACCGACCTCTATATCGAACAAACAACACGCATTTGCAATCGCGGCTGCTTTTTTTTGAATTTTCTATAACTAACTACATCTATTTCTTAGATGTTTTAAAACATTAAAGTCAACCTAAAGTCAACCTAATTCTGTGTGTGATTAGTGTTTCATTTCCGAGTACAGTAATTGCTCAATTAAAGCAAAACGTTTGTAACCGTAGAACTCTAACTTTCTGCATATTAAAAATTTAAACGGTTCCGTAGTGTACAGTGCAGCATTATAGTTACGTTGACAACCAAAAATAGTGATTGTGTGCACTTCAACTGCGTTCTCATAGGCGTTTTAAGTCTATTTATATTACTAGTTGTAACGTTGTTGCCGCTCATTAGGAGTATACAACTTAACTTTTTTTTTCTTTTTTTGCCCGAGTTAACTATTGAAATTCGATCATGCTGTGCAAGAAATGCAAAACTGCAATTAACAATCCAGCTGTATCGGTCCGATGCAGCAGCATCTGTGCATGTGCATACCATATCACCTGCATTGATGACTTTATTACTGAGCCGCAGCAATGAATCTTCCTGGTATATCCTGGACTTGTGAAGATTGCCGAGCAACGGGCCTGTCAATAATTTATAAAAAAATGGAAGACCTGAAAACTTCTATCTGTGAGCTGGCAGCTAGTGTGGCTGCGATCTCGCAGGGCCAGATCCATATGCTCCCATCCGTTTCTCTGCCGTCATCAGAGGAGGCTTCACATAGTGCTCGAATCACCAGGAGCGCTGCTGCTGCCACCGCATCTTCTTCATCTTCTTCTTCATCAAGTGCTGATGCAAGTACTAAAGGTTCGAGAAAACTAGTTAAGACACCTGCCACTGCAAAACAGATACTTTCGCCGAATCCTGCAGTTATTCCGGAAGCTTTGTCCCTGCCGTCCACTAATACGCCTTCTAATGTGCGACCTAATTCATCAAATTCTAATTCATCAAATTCATCACCTACGCTACGTGTCGTTGAACCTCCCAGACAGCTATTTGTGTCTCGTTTGGCCTACGATACGTCTACCATAGAAGTGTCTGATTACATCACATCGAAGCTGGGCTATACTCCAGCTGTCATCAGCTGTACTAAGCTGACACAGGACAATCTTCCAGGTAAAATTATTGCGTCTTTCAAAGTTTGCTTGCCTGCAAACCTTACTGCTGCCAACTCTGCTGAATTTTGGCCACCAGGCGTCATTGTTCAGGAATTTGAACCTAGAAATAGATCACAACGGACTTTTCGTCGAAGAAGCAATCAGCGAAAACCAGCATAAATACTTCATGTTTGACTGCTATCAATCCTTCATCATCTAATGTTCACAAGAATATATCAGGCTTTGTTAATAATAATAATAATAATAATAATGATCTCACTATTCTCTACCGAAATGTGCGTGGCCTTAGAATCAAGTTGGACGACTTCATGGTATTCCTTCTGGAGAGTATGCCTGATATTCTTTGCATCACTGAAACGTGGCTAATGCCTTCAATTCATAACTCTGAATTTTCCCCGAATTGCTACACTGTTCACAGGCATGACCGTGATCTTAGTCGCTCTATCAAAAAGGATGGTGGCGGTGTCCTCATCGCGGTTAAAAATACCCTGTCAACGTTGCGTTGTCCGGACTTTGATGCTTTTCCCATAGAGCACTTTCTCCTCAAGATTAAACTCTCTCATGGTCGATACCTATATATATGCTGTGTCTATATTCCTTGTTCATGCGCAGTGGAAATTATTGAAAAGTTTTTTGACAGCCTTTCTGATATCGTCAACTCAGCTCGCGCTACCTCGACATTCCTTATCTGTGGTGACTTCAACCTCCCCGACTTACAATGGGAGGCAGACTGCTCACACCCTTCATTGCCTGTATCTAGCATAGACTTGTATGTTGATCACTTTATGAACCTGTGTTCACTTACTCAACAAAATACTAACACAAATCGTCGGGGGAAGATCCTAGACTTGATTCTTTCCAATGTCAGTGCTTCTCGGATCAACGTTGACACCTTTAGCGGATTAGTGCCACCCGACCATTATCATCCTCCCCTTCAGATCAACCTGCAAATAGAGGTATGTAATCCATCTCTTATTTGTACGGATAAGAAATACAATTTCTATAAGGGAAACTACGAGCAAATGAGTTGTGACCTCGGTAATATTAACTGGTTTGAACTTTTTAGCAGCAAAAGCTCTAATGAATCATCGTTGCAACTACACTCCATCCTTGATGATATTATTCATCGGAATGTTCCCTATCGTGTCATTTCTAGTCGTGACTACCCTGAATGGTATAACCATTCTATTATTTGCGCTCTTCGTAAAAAAGCGCGTTTGCATAAAAAGTATAAGCGTTCGTCTCTTCTATCCGATTACCAAAACTATTCCCTTCAACGTAAGCGGGTCAAATCGGACATCAAGAAGGCTTTCTCTGCATATATTTCTCAGCTTGAGGCGGCACTGTTGCGCAATGAGACCAAACCGTTTTGGTCGCATGTTAGAAAGCGTAGAAATAAGCAATTTTTTCCTTCACAACTTAAGTTTGGTGATACTTCCACTACCTCTCCACAAGAAATGTGTGAGCTTTTTGCCAATTACTTTTCCTCGATGTTTAGCCACTCGAGTAATGATCTGTCTTATGACTTCTTCATCCCACCCCAGGAGTCGATCTCTGAGATATCCATTAGTGAGAGGGACATTATATCAATCATCCATTCTCTAGACTCGAAAATCGGTGGCGGGCCGGATGGGATCCCGAACCTTTTTGTGAAAGCTCTCTCCTCGGAGCTCGCAGTGCCATTATCTATTTTGTTCAATAAGTCTCTTGAAGAAGGCTCGTTTCCTGCATGCTGGAAGTTAGCTAACATAGTACCCATTTTAAAGAAAGGAGATTACGAAAATGTCTTGAACTATCGCCCTATTTCCACCCTGAACTGTTTTGGAAAGGTGTTTGAAAGATTAGTTCATAATGTAATGTGGGAAAAACTTTATCACTTGGTATCACCTGCCCAACATGGATTTGTGAAAGGTAGATCTACTTCTACTAATTTATGTGAATTCACAAATTTCGTTGCTCAATCCTTAGATCGTCATAATACTGTCCAAGTCATATATACCGATTTTTCTAAAGCTTTCGACACTGTTAATTGTAAAATTCTAATCTCAAAACTTGAAAGGTATGGTGTCTCTGGCTCTCTCCTGAACTGGTTCAGTTCGTACCTTACGGACCGTCGTCTCCGAATTACGTTCAACGGACACTCCTCTACTGAGTTTCTTGCCAACTCTGGTGTCCCTCAGGGATCGATCCTTGGTCCTTTATTATTTACTCTCTTCATAAATGATTTGCCCCAATTTGTATCTTCGAACTGTCTCTTATTCGCTGATGACCTCAAACTGTTCCGGGAAATTTCCTCCGTTTCTGATGACAGGATTCTCCAGGCTGATTTTTCGGCTGTCTCTCGTTGGTGTTCAAACAACGATATCTTTTTGAACATTGAAAAGTGTTTTACTATGGAGTACTCGTATAAGACTACCTCCTCTGTTCTCTCTTACTCTATTAATGGATCCATCCTTACAGCAGTAACTACAATAAAGGATCTAGGAGTGGTCTTTGATCGTAAACTTAAATTCGTCAATCATTTCTCCGAGATTACTAATAAGGCATATAGACTTGCTGGCTTCGTCCTCCGCACGACCGTCCAGTTTAATCGTCCAGGAACGGCTGCTCTCTTATTTGCCACACTCGTCCGTAGTATTTTGGAATACTGTTCTATCGTTTGGAACCCACACCACTCTTGCCATGTTCAAACCATCGAATCTGTTCAGCGTAGATTCACTCGAACCCTTTTCTACAGATTAAGGAAACCTCATATCGACTACAATGGCAGACTTGAAGTACTTCACCTACAGCCACTGCATTTAAGGCGGACCTTTCTCGATGCTTGCTTCCTCTACAAGATGTGCAACTACCTGCTCAATACCCACCTTTGTGACGACCTGAACTTTAGATCAGGAATAGTCTCAACAAGGAATTCAGACATCTTCAATCCTCCACGTGCCTCTCTAGATGTATATCATCACTCTTCGATGCTAAGAATGCAAAGGAACCACGATCGACTCCAATTTGGTTCTTTAGCTTCTTCTTCTTCTTTTCCATTATTTAAAAATAGAATTAAATCTATCATATTTAATGTTTAAATTTTTAACTTCACTATTCATTTATTTTTTAGCGTATATTATAAACTATGATCTTCAATATTTAAATTTGCTGTTCTTTTGTTTTCCGCTTTTGTTTAATTGAAATTGTAATCTTTTTGTTCAAGAGCTCAAATAAATAAATAATAATAATAATAAACTTCAAAGTCAGAAGCAAACAAAAAACATTCGGGAGAATTACAACGATAGAACTTGAAGAAGCACACAACAGAATAATTCTTCTTACTCAACAATCCGAATTTCGTGAAGAAATAAAGGATCTGAATTCCAAGGGATCTAATAACAGACTTAGAGCGCTAAATCCCTTTATAGACAGATACGGTATTCTACGTGTTGGCGGCAGGCTCCAAAATGCAGGCATCTCGGAAGACGCAAAACATCCCATGCTACTGCCACAACGGCACCATGTCACGTATCTGATCGTTTGAGATCCACAAATATGATTTAATTCACGTGACTGCGATTCCACACAAAATACGAGAAGGACGCTACCTAACACCCACCATAAATGGACCAGCAACACTGGCTATAAGTTTCAACCAACAGCTTTACTTTACCATGGATGAAGCACAGCTAAAGTCCTGCAGGATTGAAGGAGACCTACATCTTTGTTCTCCTGGAATGGTAAGCAACATGAATACCAGACCTAATTGCGTCATTAATGAAATTTACGAAAGGCACGAAAAAACACCATGTCCAGCCATCGAAACAACGGCTACTCAAACTCAATGGAAGGAGTTAATGATGAAAAACACATGGCTGTTCATTGCAGAAAAACCAACAAGAGCGGACATTACATGTAAGGGTGAAAGAAAAGAAATCACTCTGAACGACATTGGGATCTTGCGCAGTACAGATAATTGTGTAGTCCAAACCAACAAAATAAGCCTTCGATCAACACTTAGCATAGAAAGGAAGGTCATCAGTAGCTTCACAAAAGAGATATCAAGAGAGAAGCTTGCATTGGAGTCTCAACAGTCAGCCTCAACGCATATGGAACCGATTACAAAGGTATCACGACAGATATTCGAAAATCCACAAATCGACGTAAATCTTCCTGCGCCAGTCTTATCAGAGATCAAAAGGTATGCCACCCCAGTATCAGTCAGCATAGTCGTCACCATCATCATATGTCTGATAGCACTCCAACGCAAAAAACTAATGAGTTGCATGTCCGCCAAAACAACTTGGAATCCTTGGAAGAAACCTTATGACATGTAAATGGGTGAACGATCGAGCATAAAATGTGTCAGCATTTTTCGCACATGAATAATGCTCGATCGTTCAACTCATATATTTTTTATTTTTTTTGGCCGATTCGCCAAAAATGATGTGTACAAATTTTGAACTTTCTATCTCAACGCGTTCTCAAGCTAGAGAGCGAACGGACGGATGGACAGACGGACATCTAGCTTTGAGATTTTTGAGTGATTATATGGACTTCTGTGTTTTTTTTTCTCCGAGCCTTATTTCTTAGCGTTACAAACTTTAGAGCAAACTTATAATATTCTCAGATTTCATCTAAAGTATAATGATCTCCTGAATCCGAATATTACCTCCGTTTTTCCCCATCACCCACCGTTCTCGGGAGAGGACCCCCCCTCACCTATTTTTATCAATTTTTCATAATTTAGGGAGACGAAAAGGATTATTTTAGTCTTTAAATTCTTTTTGAGCGGCTAGAGACGTGAAAAGATCAAAAACATGAACGTTTTTAGATTTGGAGGGGATTTGCCGCCTTAAATTGTAAAAAAATCATTAGAAATGATCGATTTTTTCACAATTTTTTCATTTATTTTGTACATTTTCCAATTGCCATATTCCATATCCAGTTATTCCCGCTTTGTTCTTCCCTTATTTACCTGATACTAATGTTGCTTAATCAATTTAACCCTTATTTAACCCCAATTAGCCTCCCCACACCCAATTTACCAACTCCGCTATAGACGGTCCCAAGCCTGGTTGAGAAAGGAAGACGGAGTATGGAGTTAACCTGAATGGCCAGTGCGTCTCAGGAAATAGGCAAAAGTAAAACATAATTGGACTCGCAGCATAGCTGCGACAACTCCAGCATGTCATATTTAGCTGAAAACTCCCACCCTTTTTCTACTAGGGTGTAACAAATAAGTAGGACCTGTCCTCCAGGTCGGGAGTTGGGCGAGGTGCCGACAACGCATCACCGGAAAAACAATCACTGCCCAGAAACCTGAAGAACAGCAGAACAGAAGAATGAACTACTCTATTGGATCTTGGAATGTTCGATCCTTTTTTAGGACAGGCGCTCTGAAAGAGTTCCTCGAAGAAGTGGCAAAACACAACACCAACATAACTGCCGTTCAAGAAACGAAATGGCTCGGTAATGAAATCATGGACATGAGATCACACACAATCTATCCAAATGGAAAATTGTCGGGAAGCAGAGAGTTTGGAGTCGCTTTTGTCCTTGACAAAAAATCGCGAGTTTCACTTCTCGATTTTTTAAACTGGAGGACACGGTCATTGGACCGAGATAACTAGAGGAGGTGCATCTGTGAGGCCAAGGCTCGATATGGGCTGTAGCGTCATTGCATCATCAACATTGCCTATGCAAGTCAAATTTTTAAAAATATATATATTAATTAGCAAAGTGCCATGTGTCACCATTTTACTAACGAGCTAAATTACTAATTAGTCAAATAATAATTAGTTCGCTATGCGTAACTGGTATAACACTAGGTCACCGGTGAACAGCATGATATCACTGTAAACATGATTGTTATAATTTGGTGCACGCTGAAAAATAAATGTAATGTTTTTTTTTTATTAAAAGTAAAATTTATGATAAGAATAATATTTCGCTTAAATTTTCCAAAGATATTATCTCCTTACGTTACTATCATTTTTCATACAAAGGACATGCACAGAGCTACAATTTTTCTTTAAAATTTCAAGTTCTTCAAATTTCACAAATGCACAAGTTCCCTTTTAATAAGGGAAAAAACATCAGAAACATAGCTACTTCTCGTTAATCGTAAATTGGCTCCATCTGACGGAATACAGAACATAAAAGGAGCTAAACTTTAACGACTTTCGAACCGCAAGTATACATATGTGCTTACTGACTTTGCAATGATACAAAACTGCATTGTTTATTTTAATGTCTTCCCACACTGCGGATAGAATTCCGAAAGGGCTGCAAAACAATGCACGCTATGTGAATTCGGAAGAAATACAATAGTAGAGTCCTTCGTTGGCCATTTTCGCTCGAGTTCATGTCCTGTGGAAGATTGAACTCATTTTCTTCAAGTTTCGAATTGTTCTATTGTAACCGCATGCCAAATTGCAAAGACAGACTTTTGGAATTTAATGGTTCTTCTATACTTATTAGCGTCACCTACATCTCAGAATTTGCGGTTGAAAACCACATCGAAAATATAGGGGCATTGCAGAAGTACACACATATATCGCTTATTTTCAGTCTCACAACTAGTTATGTAAATTTTTAGAAATTCACATGGACATGAAGAGACATCAGAACTGAGCACCAACCGGAGTCCTATAGTAGTTAACAAAGGTTTGTGGAAAAGCATATTGAAAGGCTAGCGTTTTACTTTAATGGCGAAACAAGAAAACCACTCGCTTTGTTTCTAAACTCACAACAGCTCGTATTACGGAATGTATTCTAAATAGTACTGAAAGCCACCATAGATTTTAAGTGTCCTTTCATTTCTAATTTTCTGTCATACGGGATTTTAATTTCCCAAAGTGCTGAGAATCTTTTTTACTTAGTGGATGAAAGACAATTTAATTCTATACACCTATGCTGCAGTCTACGTTTCTAGTGTTAGTCAAGAATTAAAGAAATTAACTTCCTGGTTCAAGGCTACTCTAGAAGAACGCTTGAAACGCTATTGAAATATATCTCAGACGTAGACGGTCTTGTTTCTTGAATTGAAACTGCCAGACGTTAAGTTCAAAGCCGTCTTCAGTTCTAATCGTGCCGTCATTTTACTCGAAAAATTACGGAACAGGAAATTGACTTGCATTAAGTGTCATCTTCTCTAGTACTAGATAATGATTGCAGTACGATTTCGAAACTGAAAACTTCAATATTGATACTCCTGATCAAACAAGTGCTGCTCCTTAGGACTTAATTGAATTTCAGAATAATAAAATTGCTACTACAGTATTTATGTCGCGCAGTGAATTAGTATTTGGATTGACAGTGACTCTTTAAAAACGCGAGTTAATAAAGGAATAATTGAGTTAAGAATTCGAAATATTCTGGAGTGGTGTTTATTTAGTGAACTACAAACCAATTAGTTTTGATTGAGGTAAATGGATTTTCATAGCTGCAATGATGTTTTCGATCGAGCTACCGCAATTCATTGACGATATTGCAAATTATTGAATTTTTATTCCTGGGAATCATCACACCTACTTTCAATTTAATTACACTTAATTAAAGTTAAACTTTGTTATTGCCATTTTGCCGGTAACATCTCTCTAAGAAAAATGAAAGATTATATCAACAAAATCTTTGGTATAAATTAAAATACAAACTTAATACCTTTCTATAAGCCAAGGGTAAAATTAATTATGTTTTCCCATCGAATTCGACATTCTTATCTCGTCGTTAAGCAACAAGTCAGGACAAAATGGTCACATATTTCTATTGAGCAAAGTTATACGTAAACTGTGTTACCCAACTCAATCAATGCTACCAATACAAATCAATTAAATCTGTCTTTACCGGTATTTTAGTCTTTTATGCCTAAGCAAAATGAATTTTCCCCGACTCTAAAAGGATCTCAACATAAACCGCTTTAATTGTCTTGAAGATACGAAAAGGTGTATATTACTGCTCGTACGCCGGCATACTAAACATAGTTATTCTGCGTAATTAAAGGCTCCATCTGGGTCCCGAAAATCATTAGGTAGCGTCGTTTTAATCAGCACAAGAATAGTGCTAAGGTGGCGTCGTCTTTACGAACAATTCAAAATTAATTGGCAATTAAGACGCCTAATTCCATTCGGGTAGGCTGCGATGTACCTTATAAATTCTGACTGGTTGCGGTTGATGTCCCAGCAATGATTTTCGCACCTTAGTAAAATTAATCTAGCAACAATGTCGTGGTATCGTCCTCCTGACGAATTGCGTTCGTTATAAGATTTCTGCTTAGGATTACTTTTCATTAAAATTTACCACCTGAAATTCGTTCGTTTCAAGATTATATCGATATTCGACGGGGTTCAAGGATATCGAAATCATTGCTATGAATGGCGGTAATGGAGCATTATATATTAAAAAAAAAGGTTTTTATTTAATGATGCTGGCAAGTTATTTGTTACCGACGAATTGTTGGATGCGAACCAACATTGGTGGTTGATAAGGCGTAAAAATCTTCCGCTATTACGTACATAACATGCAAAAAATTTCCAGAGCATTAAGCACCCGAAAGAGCCTATCCGGGTGCCGATAAACGAGGGTCTATAGAACGACAATAAGATAACAAATCTCCTCAAGATAATCTCTAAGAAATACATTCTTTTTGTTTGGGTTGCATACACAACAATTCTATAAATTCATTGTGTAATGGATTTATTAAGGATTATAATCAGGATAATGGAGAAAAAAAGACGTCGCGATAATCTATTAACTCTACTGCTGTTTAACTTTCACTCGTTTTAATGACATTAATTTAGATTCATTTATAGGAAAAGGTTTGTGCGAGAGCTTTATATTTTATTATTAAAATTAATAACATTTCCTTTAAACGAACCTTTTAGTAATTGAAATGAAAGTCCAGCTTCGAAAACCCACATTCTTGTTGACTAGAAATAAGTTTGTACATCAAATTTAATACTCGTATCGCTTTTGTTCCACACAAGTGCTCCACAAACATTCCTCTCAATCATCTTAGATAGGATGAGTGATATCACCTTGATGCAAACAGATGAAATATCACACATTCTGCATTTACCAGGTGGCAATTAATTACAGTCGTATAATATTCGAGCTTAAATTGCAACATTTAGAATGCAATTAGACCGAGCGTCTAATTTTCTCTCGTCCTTAAGCCCTGATCTCGTTTTCATGTGTATATGTACCGAACGTGCCAAATTCTACCGACAACGAATTGAGAGCGATTAAATGACACAATTCGCTGGCAATATATTCAAACATCCTTCGTCTATCACACACTCGATCCTATGTATGTGCATATAGACTAGTCTCAGTAGCAGTCTTAGGATATATCTAATATTACGACATGAAGACTTTCATCTTCTTCTTCTCTGAATATGGTCCTGTAAGTGGGATATTCACAATCGAGTTGGCAATGTGAAATTACCAATAACAATGATATCAAGGAGCCAACAACAACAAGGACACTCTTGAATAGTTGAAGACGGCTTTGTGCCAAATTTTAGTCAGCGAAGAAGATCATAGAATCAATATTTACATATACATGGTTAAGTGGAAATAAGCATATTTTGTAAGATTAAGATAGTTTAAGTCTACGTTAATGGCGCACTCTTCTGGAAATTTTCCATTTCCAGATGTTTCAGCTAATTTCCATGAAGCTAACCGCCCACCGATTTAAAGAACTTTAAAACGTGAATGGGTGACTGTTTGTTGGCCAAATTTGAAATTGTGGCAATCATTTAAAATCGAAGCAACAATGGGAAAGGAAATAATATTAAAAAAAAAATCGATGGCGAGTGCCAAAAAACAAAATGTAAAACATTGCAATCGCTATTTCTGAAATAGATTTTGCTAAATCTATACATAAAAATGTAATAGTAGTGTCTGTCTGTTATTTGTTTATATATGACTAGCTAGTTTTTTGCTTTATTTGGACAATAACTAAGCAGAAACACGCGTTTTTACAATCCTTCTCTTTCTGTCTGTCCGGCTATCACGCAAAAATATAATAAAACTTTAACAGATCACTATCAGAATTCCTTAATGCAAGGAAATGCCATAAAATCGATTCCAAGTATAAAAGATGGAAATCATTTTATCCTTTGGCTCATCATTTAGTGAAGGGACAAAACAAACATCAATATCCCTACACCAACACATTAATAACAGAGCACAGTAAATAGACAAAACCTGACATAAATTGGTGTCAACTAGCGTTAAGTCTACGTCTCAAACATACTTTATCTATAGAGAAGTCAAATACCTCAATATTCTCGTTAACTTCTCTTGCAAGACGCGAAATCGGTTCACTCATACCATAGTTAGTCCGGTGAAAGCAAATATGCAACAATCTAGGATGCCTTGGTAAGAATTTACCAACAACAAATTGCATCAAACCTAAAAGTGAGGAGGAATCAACCACCCCAGTGAGAAGTTGGTGAGCAAAAACTACGTCAGCAACTTCACGTCGTCTCGAGAGTGATGACATATTTAGTAGCTGAAGCCGGTCAATATAAGGAGGAAGACGAACTCTGTCATTCCAATTGAAGTGACATAAAGCTATTCTCACAAATTTGCGCTGAATAGATTCAATTCTGCCAATATGCACATCATAATAGGGAGACCAAACTTGAGAAGCATACTCAAGATGAGATCTGACAAGAGTGTTATACAGACTCAACCTAACAAAGGAATTGTTAAATTCCTTGGATAAGCGAGTGGTGAAACCCAGCATTGAATTACCCTTTTGCACAATCTTATTTATATGCAAACCAAAATCAATCTTTTGGTCAAATGTAACGCCTAAGTCAGTAACTGAATTAACACGATCTAAAATACAGTCATTGAGACTGTAAGTTACTTCAGACGGTGAGAATTTTCGAGTAAATGACATTACATGACATTTATCCAAATTCAATCGAAGGCCATTATTGCGACACCAGTTACTAAAATTTAACAAATCCTCCTGAAGAAGATTGTCTGAGTTAGAACTAATAGATCTAAAGATTTTAATGTCATCAGCATAGATGAGTACTTCCGAAAATTTAAAAACAGAGGCTACATCATTAATGGCCAGGATAAATAGAAGTGGTCCCAAATGACTTCCTTGAGGGACTCCAGAATACGCAGTAAATGGCTCAGACGTACAATCACAAAAGACAACTTGGTAAGTTCTATTAAATAGATAAGACTTAATCCAATTTATAAACCATGTCGGAAAACCCAACAATCTTAGTTTTAACAAAATTATTGAATGGGGCAATTTATCAAAGGCCTTACTAAAATCAGTGTATACACACCACCTGCTTACCATCCTCAATAGCCAAAATGGATTTATTCGTAAACTCCATCAGATTAGTAACAGTAGATCTATTCCTAACAAAACCATGTTGTTTACTCGAAGTTATTGATTTACAGTGAAAAGACATGCATTCATACACTATAGACGCAAACAGTTTAGGAATAGCCGACAGTTTAGCTATTGGCCGATAATTTTCAACAACAGATTTTGAACCGCTATTGTGAGTAGGTATGATGAAGGACGACTTCCACACATTTGGAAAAATCCCCGTTCTTAAGGATCTTTGAAAGAGGTGAGAGAGTGGTTCAGCAAGAGAGAGACAACAACGCTTAAGGACAACAGCAGGAACACCATCTGGGCCAGGAGAAGACACATCTTTAAGGCGGGAGATGTGATTGACTATATCATTATAGAAAATTGGTAAATCAGACAAAGAAGTCGAAGTAGTATCTCTAAAGTCATTAAAATACGCCATATCAGGAAAAAAGCTACTACTAGTAAAAGATCCACTGAAGAGTGTGGCGAAAAAATTACAAATAGTAAATTGATCATTACTATCGTTGCCCAGGAATTGAAAAGAAGCTGGATAATCATCTGATTTACGCTTACTATTAACAAATTTCCAAAACTCCCGGGGATCTCTAATAATATCCGACTGCATTTTAATTAAATATTCAGAATATAAGCGAGTAGATAAATCCTTAAAAAGGTCATAATATTCCTCATACAGACAAAAATCAGTATCATTCTTCGTCCTAGTATACCTATTCCAGGCAGCATTACGAGCATTACGAATTACGCGCAACTCGCTAGTATACCAAGGGTACGACGATGAGATGTTCCTGCGATAGGTAAAAGGAACTGTAGCAACAAAAAATTGATACAGAACATAATAAAACTCAACTACGGCACCTTCAAAATCCGGATTGTCAAGAATTTCATTAAAGTTGAAATTAGATATAAGGTAGTCCAACCGAGAAAAATCTGCTTTATTAAAATCAAAAGAAAGCTCCTTCTCACTAGGGCTAACAATATGCTCCTCGTCAATTATAACAAAAATGTTAATAGGAGGGTGCAAAACATCAGATTATTAGGTATTCTTCGAGATGTAATCTGAGTTTGATCTTATTTCATTACCCTCACGCCTTTTACCCCGTCCCCTGACTAATTTTCAAAAATATGTAAAAATCAAAATTTTCTTAGAAACCATGAAAGCGAATATTTTGAAACATAGAATATTTCATCATGCATCATGACATGTTTTCAATCGTAGACTTTTTAAAAAGTTGTGAAATTGTGTCATATTGTCTGGGAGGGGTAAAAGTAGTGAAGCTAAATATCTAACTTTTTTCGGCTTTACTAATAATTCTAAATATATCTTTAACACACAATTTCAGCTCGATAAATTTTATACGTACTGAGTAAATTGGTTGGTCTCATGAAAACGTTCAGATTCAAATAATTTTTATACCATAGATTGGTATAAAAATAATATATTTCAAATTTGAGATCAATAGCTTTTATAATTTTTGAGAAAATGTGTCATTTGTATGGGAGGGTGTAGAAGGGGTGGAGGAATTCGGCCCATTCACGAACTTCTCCTTACTTTTTCGGCAAAAATGATGTTTACAAAATTGGAACTTCGTAGCTCAACGCGTTGTCGAGCTAGAGAGGACATGGACGGACAGACCGACGGACATCCGGTTTTGAGATTTTTGAATGATAATATTAACGTCTGTATCATTCATTTATTTCTCCGAGCCTTACTTCTTAGCCGTACAAACTTTGCGACGAACTTGTAATACACTCCGACTTCATCCAGAGTATAATAGAATCATGACTGGGCGTAAAGCCCAATATGGTACTCTTTAATGAAATAGGATAGAGTTTAATATACCGGAAAATATGACATCTCACATTCTTTTAAAACGTGAATAGTGACTTTTGTATGGGAGGTGTTGAAAGCATTTTTGCCACCGAACGTGGTATGCAAAATGTTTCGTTCTAAATTTGAGGTTTATAGTTTTGATTATTTTCAAAGATATTAATCAGAGTTTTCCTGAAATTGGGGAATATGTATGGGAGGTGGCAGAGGCAGTGGTGGCCTTTAGATGATTTCGTATCTGCTTATAAACATCCCTATCCCCATGCTTTACTTTAATTTCAAAGTCGATAGCTCTCTCATAAGTCCGAAGGAGAAATGGTTTTCTTGAATTTATAATTTAAATGTTTGGGAGGGTGTAAAAGGAGTGAAGCAAGGCTATCAATTTTTTTCATTTATTTATTGCAATTATTACGGGATAAATTTTGGCAAAATTTTAAGTTTGTATTTTTCTAGTTTTAAAGGAAATCGATGTAATGCATTTACCAAAATTATCATTTGTATGGGAGGTAGTAGAAGGAGTATACGGCTCAAAACAAAATTTTTCGCCTTCAATGGTATCTCTATTATTAAACTTTCCACAAAACTTCAAGTTGATAGCTTAGACAGTTTTGAAGAAAAATCATTTAATTGAAATTTGAAAATTTCGTGAAATTTGTATGTATAGAAGGAGTTTAGTCAAGGTGTCAATTTTTCCAAAACTAGTTGCAATTATAATAAAATTAATTCTGGCAAAAATTTGTTTTTTAGCTTTGCTAGTTTCAATCAAAACTAAAAAAAGCTATTTTTTCAAAATTGAGCATTTGTATGGGAGGGTGTAGAAGGAGTAAGAGGATCGGAGCAATATTTAGTGACTTTAATGATATACATATATCAGTATACTTTCAACCAAATTTCAAGACGATACGATACGGTTTCAAAGAAAAACCAATTTTTTAAAATTTCAAAATTTCATGAAATTGTTCCTCTGTGTGATGAGGGCAGTAGAATTCACCCATGCTTGCCGTAAAAATGGCAAATGTATACTCACTGGATCGTCGGCTTATCACCAGTAATCTTAAACTGAAACGGATACAGCGCCTCGGATACAGACGGGTTCTAAGCTAACGACTTTTGGCAAAAACGGACTATGATTGGTTTCTGGAACATTGAATGACGGGGGAAAGGCTGTGGACGACCGTGAAATAGAGCACTATAACATCCAAATCTAGGGCTTGAGCGAGATCAGGGGAAGAACAAACCGCGAGCAGGAACACCATTTTGAACGTTGGTCCTGAGAGTAAAGCCAAAAATGGATTGCGGTCGTCCTTACACCGAGAGCGAGAAACAGTCTCATAAGCTGGGAGCCAATCTCTGATAGATTAATTGCCGTTTGACTCAGGACCAGAGTCAGAAACGTCACAATTCTACAGTGCTCCAACTAATACCGCAACACCTGGTGACAAAGATATGTTTTATAGCCAAGTGAGCATGTTCCAAGAGGTTATATTACTATCATCTCAGGAGATAGGAGCGATCAGGTTGCCTCTGACAACACTGCACAAGAACAGAATCATGCTGACCCTTGGGTCCAATCGTCACAATCTTGGATTAAGAGACCCGAAAACGGCGAATTATTTGTGGAGTTTTGTCGTACTCGGCAAATGGTCATCAGAGAGACCCTTTTTCCACACAAGAGTCATCATAAAACATCTTGGTTTTCCCCTGATGGTGTTATTCAGAACCAGATCGACCATTCGGCTATAAGTCGCCGATGGAGAAGATGTCTTCGCGATGTGCAAGCCAAACGTGGAGCTGACGTGGGGAGCGATCATCACTTGATGGTTGCCTGCTTCAGATTGTGTACAGCAGCTAGCCAACGACCACAAATTGTTCAAATGAAGCGCAAGCTTAATATGGATAAACTCAGAGATCCTAACAAAAAACGTGAGTACACCACCATTCTACGCGACGAGTCATCCACATTGGGTGAATATGAAATGCTTCCCCAATTGGGAGGCAACCAGAAATTTTTTCTAACTAGTACTGAAGAATCTGTGGGATATGTGCAAAGCGGTGAGAAATCCTGGATGTCGCAAGACACATGGGACAAGGTTGGCGATTGGAAAAAAGCCAAATTGGCAATTATCTCTCAACCCGATGTCAACCAATGAACGCTCGACCTGAGGCAGAACTACCGCGATTTTCAAATGCAGCTTGAAAAGGCTATTAGTCGCGACAAGAGAAAGGCCATTGAAGATCTGTCCAACAAGACAGAATCTGCGGCTTACCTTGGGGATATGGGTTCACTATTCAAAATCATGAAACAGTTGACGAACAGGAATTTCACCGCCAACCACCTGGTGAGAGATGCAATATGAGTGAACACCAGTTCCCGCGATGGAAGGAATACTTCTCTGATATTTTAAACATCTTGTCAGAGGAAGATATTCCAGAAATAGAACTACTACCAAACATCCAACCACAACAATCCTCTATTAGTGACGATCCCCCAGATAAGAAAGAGAAAGTTTCCGCCATTTGGTCTATGACCGGAAGGAAAGCCCCATGTATAGATGGACTACCAACCGAACTCCTCAAAGCGGACCCGGAAATAACAGCCGATATACTCCTCCCACTCTTTACAGAGGTGTGGAATGAAGGAAGATTTCCGACTGAATGGAATATGAATATTCAGAAGAAGGGCGACCTTCGGAATTGTGGCAATTGACGTGGTATATGTCTACTTACTGCCGTATCGAAAATCATGGCTAAGGTAGTTCTCAATAGGATTAGTAATGTTGTCGAGAGCACTCTCGAAGTCTATCAGGCTGGATTCCGTAAAGCATCGTCTTGTACCGGCCACAAAAATACCCTACGGATAATATTGGAGCAGTCCGCCGAAATGGGTTCGCCACTACATCTCATGTTTGTGGACTTCGAGAACGCTTTCGACAGCGTTAAGAGACATATGGTATATTTTGCGTAGGAGAGGTATTCCAGATAAGGTCATTGCAATGATTAAAGAATCCTACGAAGATGCAAGGTGTCGCGTCTTACATAGAGGAGAGCTGTCCGAGAACTTTCCTATGCGAACGGGTGTCAGGCAAGGCTGTATATTATCACCAGGCCTGTTTCTGGTAGTAATAAATGATATTTTGAAAGCTATACTGGAAGGTGGGCAGGGAGACTATTTAACATTTAAAGTTACCTTGATTATGCTGGTGTCGTGTTTTTGCTTTCACATAACCGTTCGAACTTAGAGTCAAATATTCGCTCGTTGCATTCTAAATGCCAAGTGGCCGGATTGTCTGTGCATAAAAACAAGTATATGCACATGAGTTCGAACACAGGTACACCGATTGCTCTTAACGGACAAGATGTGGAAGAGGTGCAAACTTTTTGTTACCTCTAAATAAAGCTCGTCAGGCTTTCGATATCCGATTCCCTCTCTGAAGGTCAAGAGAGATCTCCCTTCGCACGAAGCTGGGAGTTCCTGACGCATACATCAAATCCGTGTTGTTATATGGTTGCACTACGTGAAAAGTAACCGATCGACTTATGAATAAACTACAAACTTTCGTGAACCAATGTCTCCGACGCATTTTAGAAATATTCTAGCCAAAAGTGATCTCCAATGACGTACTTTGGAGTACAACTGGAGAGACTAAAATAGGCATTAAGATTCAAAGGCGGAAGTGGCAGTGGATCGGTCCTACTTTGTGGAAGCCAGAACAAAACATCGCCAAACATGTAGCACATGGAAGTGAGCAGTTTAGCAGGAGGCCAGAGAAATAAACAAGTCCTGGCAACAGCTTAAAGCCGATGCTCAGGATCGCGCCTTGTGGAAGAGAGTTATTTCTGGCCTATGCCCCTATAGGAGGTCTTAACAGGAATTTGAATGAAATTTGTATCGGAGGGACTAGAAGGAGTCGGGGATGTAGCCTGTTCACGAGCTTAAAATCGCTCTTTTGCTATAAACAACGAACAACAAATTTCAGCACGATAGGTCGAAGCGTTCGATAGTTATTTTGCTTACAGACGGGCAGATGGAGAGATGGGCAGACAGGCGGACAGACGGTCCTTCGGAATCGCGGTTTTTGAACGACAACAAGTATTTCTGTTCCCTTGGCGACTCTATGCGAACATTATTTCTTAGAGTTATAAACGGTAAGACAAACATAATATACTCTCAGATTTCATCTATAGTATATCAAGATTTTATTAAAGAGCAAAAATTATCTCTGCGTCCTAACAAGCGAAGTTCTGACTTTTTCATATTCCCCCGTTCAATTACATTTCGGTGATAAGGTGCTGCCACGTGGCTTGATGTCGGTGTGAGTAGAAAGTTTCCCACCACCGCTTGTTTGCTATGCCTGCTGGGAAATCATTTTGCAGTAATTTTCCGTCGTGTCAGCTATGAGATTAGCGTTTTACGCGAATGGTGAGGTTGTCTTCTCCGACGTAACCATATAGTTGAATAATACGGATTTTTATAAGTTAATCAATGGTTTATGTGACACTAAGATAGAGGGCATACCCGTTATTAACATATGTAGGCTATTCATAATATTTTGTATGTATGTTCAAAAGAATGTCTTTACTATTTACCTTTTGGAACATGTGCCAATCCAAATTCTACTAATACAAGAGAGTGGTTATTTAATCCAATTTGATAAAGGTCTCAGCAGAGACCGAAACGTCACGAATAATAAAGTGTAACAGTGTAGAATCCGGAAATATTTTTAGGCTGTTTTGCATGTATGTCGGACAGGTAACTTTCCAAAATTTTAAGCATTAGATAAAATCTGTGCTATCGAGTTGAATTTTTACTCATCATTTTTCACTGAACAGTAATTTTAAGGTCTGTGACGACATTTTTTCTACCATCTACCATAGAAATTTAAATAAATCTTTTTAAAACTATCAATTAAACAAATTTCATTTACATAATGTCTCCTTAAAATTCGCACTGTCGATCACGCGACTTACAGATTTTTTAGCTAAGACAGTCTTTTTTATATCCTTGATGACTCTATACCTATACAAGCCTCAGTTCTCTCCAACGTTAGACAATATGTTATACGCGCAGAGTAAAAAACTAAGCATATTTCAATTATATCGTTTATTTAAGTCGACATAGCTTCAAAATCAAGTACTTGTCTATGACCTGTAAAAGTCGTTGTTGTCAGTGCTCTTAACGAAAGTGTTTTCAAAACTCAGTGCAACACTCAACAATCAATGAGTGACCTATTCAATTCGATCAACAACAGATTTTTCCTCTTGTGTTTCAAGTAGGTCGAAAGTACATTCTGCGCTTGAAATACCAACGACTAAAATATTTTGTTTAAAAACTGAATGGAGTCAAATTTTCAATACTGAAGTGAAATCGTTGGACACTACTTAGTTGATTTTATGAAAAGTGATTTCAACAGTTTACACAGAGTCCATAGAATCCCAATCAACTAGTTTTCTTTTTATAAAGAGGTCTCGAAATAGAAACGTAATAATTCTGAGTATAGAATAACACAAGAATTATAGAAGTCTGCTGTTTTAGCAGCCATTAAGTTGAGTGTTTACTTACCAAAAAAGAAATGCAGTACATTACAAGTAAATAGGCGATGCCTTTTCAAATGGCTTCAAAAGGAATTGTTTCGACGTTTCGATTTCAGAAGCCTGAGTTGCATACATTTAGATATAATGAAGTCTATATAAATATCTGATAATATGAAGGTCCAAGAGAGGAGATAAATGCTTATTCAATATAGAATCTCAGTCGAAGAAAACACTATAATGATCATTGTCAATGCCACGAAATAAAGAGATGTCAAGTGTTCTTAATCTGCCACTATCCTGGCCGGCCATCTATTAATCACGATGTGTACAAACTAGTGACGTCAAGTTTCGTTACTTTTTGGTACCAGTAACTATTCATTACTTTAAGGAAAGTAATCGTTACATTTTATTCGTTACTAGGTGCTCGGTTATTTGAAATGACCGCCCTATAGTATTGCAGGGATGGGGAAGACAGTTTTGCAAATCATAAATTCAAATAGAAGAAATCGCCTCTAGTGCCCCATGCAGTATCTATATGCAGCAAGAAATCTCTTGTGAATCGCTCCTGATTTCGTTTCAGTTCATAATATTCATAGTTATTTCTGGAAAAAAAAGACTCAAGACCCCTCGCTCCTTCTACCACTTCCAATTCAAATTAAATTTAATACACTAATTTTCTCAAACCTATCAAACATTTGAAGCTTAAATTTTGTATAAAATATTTTGATAGCAACTCTAGCCTGATGTGAAAAAATTGGTTCAATGCCGTCAACCCATCTTCCCACACAAAATTTCTTCTTCTACTTCTACAATGACGCTACAGCCCAAATCGGACCTTGGCCTCCTGATATTCAGGTTCCTTAACATTTTCCATTACTTATTGTGGAAGGGTTTTTAGCCCTTCGCACAACCCTCTTTCTACGAATTTTTCACTTTCGTAGATTGAGGTGACCAAGGTATATCCAAGCAGGCAATGTGCTGGAATTATATATTGCGTTGACCGGGATTTGAACTCCCGACCTTCGCATTACAAGACCAACACGCTACCTACTAGGCTACACTTTCTTAATATCAACCAATTTCTATCTCATCCAGACTATCGTATGATTGGGCTTTACGCGCAACCATAGTCCTGTTATGTTTATGCCATAGGTGGAGTCTGAGAGTATAATAAGTTAACTCTAAAGTTTTAACGTCAAGAAATAATGCCCGCACAGATGCGCCAAGGGTACAGAAATATTTGTTGTCGGTCAGCAATCTCAAAACCGGATGTCTGTCCGTCCGTCTGTGCGCTCTCTTACTTGAGAACGCGTTGACCTAGAAAGTTGAAATTTCGCACACATCGCTTTTGACGAAAAAGTAAGGACAAGATCGTGAACGGGCCAAATCGCTCCACCCCTTCTACCCCCACCACACAAAATGACACAATTTCGCAATTTGACAATAAACGAATTTGCTCGTAAAGTTCAACATCTCTTGATCGGAAATTTGGAATATATTACAATTATGACGATTTCAATCGATCGCACACAAATTATTCGCGTCCACTCCCTCCTTTTATCACCTTCCATACAAATTGCAGTTTTTCATGAAATGTTCTAAACCAATTTACTCAGTGCATTTTATACGCATATCGAGCTGAAATTATGCACTAAATATTTATGAAAATCATTAGTAAAATTAAAAAAAAAATTAGACGATTAGTTTTACGCCTTCTACACCCTTCCGTATAAAATAACATTATTTCGAAATTCGACAAAAAACGGATTTAATTGAAAACCATTAAAGTTATTGATCTAAAATTTTGAATATATTATTATATTTTTATGATGATCTTAATCTACTGTGTAAAAATTATTCGAATCATCCCCTTCCCTTCCACCACCTCTCATACAAACTGCACTTTTTCATCAAATACTCTAAACAAGTTTACTCAGTAAGTATAAAATTTATCAAGCTGAAATTGAGCACAAAATATTTATTTAGCATTATTAGGAAGAACAAAGAAATATATGACTAGCTTTACTGCCTCTACCACCACCCATACAACATGACACAATTTTACAATTTTGCAAAAAGTCGATTTACCTGAAAAGTGTATATGCTACTGATCTGCAATTTAAAACATGTCAAAAGCATAATGTTTATCGTTAATTCCGCAAAAGCCATTAAGAACTAGCCCCTCCTTCTACCACCTCCTATACAAACCCCACTAATTTTTTCAGTACCTATTCAGTTTTTGAATCCTAAATTTTGTATAAAACATTTTGATAGCAACTCTAGCGTGATTTGAATTTCCCCAGTACAAAGAATAGAACTCGAAATAATTTTTCAAAGCGATTGCCAATTGGCTTTTTATCGAAGGATAAAAGAAAACCCTTATTCGAAATTACTGCATTATTTATTAACAAAAAAAAAATCGTATATTTTGAGGATTAAGTTAGTACTTAAAGCTACTTATAATTTGGAGGAGAACCTTCAACTTGCAGATATAAGACTTGTGGTCCATTGTATGCGGTCTCTTCAGTCTTGCTAAGCTTTGAAGGTATGCCGATGCCAATACCCTCGCCATCGCTTTAATAGAATCCATTGATACTCATTGAACTGCAATATAAGGGCACTTATCCACCAGCGTAATGCCCAAGTAATAATGAAAGTTTTATTTTCTGCTAACTTCAGTGCTAAATGGGCTGCTCCTTCGTACGCTACTCGTAAACTTCGAACACACTAAGCTCGTTGCGGCCGATATTGCTTCGCTATAGTTTTTAGTTTTTCGATTCTTCCCATTTCAAGGAGTTTGCTAGTTTCATATCGTCCCTTTCTCTAATGATGACTATATCCCTAGAATGATGATGATTATGACGACGATGGTAAGAGCTCTAAAAGCATTGCTTAATCCGCTTTGGAAAAAATTAAGGAAAAGTAAAGTGTTTTACAGGGTACAGTTCTTCTTTCTACTTATTCGCTTTTCAGAGAAACCAATTACGCCTGGTTGAGTGATTTTCAACAAGGAAACAGAAAAATGAATTGTGTAGATTACGGAGAGGAAACATGAATGAGGATGTCATGCTGACTTCGAGATGAATGGCTTCAAAAGCTGCTTAAGGAGCTTATAAAATGAAATTATGAAATTAATTTAGATATGTATTAAAATAACTGCCAACAAATTGGGTGCAACTTTATTATTCTTGGAAAAAATTGAATATACGTTACAAAACAATACGGAGGTTAACGAGGATAGAAAACACGAAGTGAAGGCAGGTTCTAAGGCAGGGTTGTTGTCAATTACTTAACATTTAACTGCGATTACAATTAACAGAACCAGTAAAGAGAATCAATATTTCTTTTATTTATTTATGCAAGTTTGGGTTCGCGTGAAGGGGCAACGGAAGGAGTTGGTGAAAATTAATAATTTTTTCATGGTTTGCTCGAATTAAATTGAAAATTGTCTGTATTATTAGTTAGTTTCATAGACGAAATAACTTCTATGAAATTCGGTGTTTTTTATACTCATGCAATCAAACATTTGTATGGGAGGGGTGAAGAAGTTGATGGTATCGCTAAATTTGTGATGCAGTTTTATTTCGTTTCTCTAAGTGGGAGTCCCTACATAATTTTAAGATCGTAGCTTTTATTTTGCTGTTTATTATTTGATTTATTGAAATTAGTCAAAATCATCATTTTGTTTGGGAGGAGTAGAAGTACAAGGGGGTTGAAATTTTGAAGGTGTTCGACCAGTTAATATCTTAAACTTTGATACATTTTTATACTCTTGATGAAATCTGAGAGTATTATGAAATAGCCACAAAGTTTGTAACGCTAGGAAAACACGGAGAAAAAAATTAATGATACAGAATATATCAGTCAAAAATCTTAAAACTGAGAGTCTGTCTGTCGGTCCATCCGTGTCCTCTCCAGCTCGCGAATGCGTTGAGCTAGAAATCTGAAATTTTCACACGTTATTTTTGGCAAAAAAGTAAGGACAAGTTGGTGAACGAGACAAATCGCTCCACCTCTTCTATTTACTCCCGAAACTGTATCAAAAATTTTACGATTCCCTTACCTCCTGTACCCCCCCCCATTCAAATGTTTGGTTTCATGAATGTAAAAAACACCGAATTTAATTCAAGGAATTAATTAAAAAATTATTAACATCCACCCACTATTACTATAACCCCTCCCGTCTCCCCTCATGAAAATTCAAACGTGCATAAATAAACGAATTAAATATTATTTATATATACTGAAGCTATTGATCGTATCCGCAATTAAATGGTAAATTGATTGACAACACCCCAGCCCTAGAACTCCCTTTCACCTAGTCTTTCCTAACCACACTGCCCTGCGTATTGGCTTCCTACGCATTCTCGACTTACCCCAAGAATAATAATGTTGCGCACGATTTGTTGGCAGTTTATTTAGACAAGGACGTTGCGAAAATACAGTGATTAATTTCGGAAATTCTATGAACTGTTTTTCTTCACAGCCTAATTGGAACATTTATAATTATAATAAATAAACCCAAAAATTGTAAAGGTTCACTATACGAAAGCAGCTTTTTTAATTTGATTAATTTTTTGTAACCAAAATAATTGAAAAAAAATCATCTAACAACATAAATACTAAAGTCATAATCACGCAAAATTAAAAGGCAGCAATTTACAAAGGCAGTCTTGCGTAAAACTAGTACTTGCTGCATTAGTTCTACTTTGAATAAAAAATAAGGACACTCCTTTATACAAGCTCGATAAGTGAGTAGTATCTATGTAATGAAAGACGAGTAGGATACTAGGATCTTCCAGCCAAGGACTTGATGGAAAAAATGTAAGAATTTTTCATTTAGTTTTTTTTTTAAATGGTGAGAAATGATTCTGCTTTTACAATGACACTGCAGACCGAATCAGGTCTTGGCCTCCTAGAGGTTTCTTAACAATTTCATTACTTATTAGAGAATGGTTGTTAGCTATTTGCACAACTCTCACTCTCAATGAATTTTTTTCATTTCCGTAGATTGAGGTAACCAAGGTACATATATCCAAGCAGGCAGTGTGCTGAAATTATACGTCGTCCGTGATTTGAACTTACGACCTTCGCATTGTAAACCAACATGCTACCCACTAGGGACACCCTAGAGCAGGGTTACCCAAACTATTTTGGTCACGGACCTTTTGATGTTTTTCCAAAGTTCATGGAACACACTATTTTTTTATAAATATCACCCTAAAAATTTGATGACATTAAATGAAACAACTATTGTTTTAGTACTTCAAACTTTATTCAATAAAACAAAAAAAGCAATTCATCATAGATGCGCATGTGCACTTACAGATACAGAAATATCTGCCAACAAGTCAGACGCAACTTTATTATTATTGGGACAAGTTGAGGATACGTAGGAAGTATCTGTACATAATGTTAGTTTCATAAGCGAAGTAAATTCTATGAAATCCGGTATTTTTATATTCTTGAAACCATACATTTGTACAGGTTAGTGGATTTGAAGGAATTGTGAAATTTGTGATGCACTATTATATCATTTGTTTTGAAAGGTGTTCGTACGAATTTTCAAGTTTGTAGCTTTTAATGTTTTTTTATTAGTTGATTTATTGAAATTGGTATGTTGAGAACTGAAAGAGCAAAGGGGATTTCAAAACTTTTGACGCAGCTTTATTTTAAATACTTTTAAATCAATTTACGCAAAATTTGAGTTTAACAAAGGTCTCAGCAGAGACTGAAACGTCACGAATAATAAAGCGTAACAGTGTAGAATCCGGAAATTTTTTCTTTCAATTGATAGATTTTATTGGCTTAGTCATAATTGATTTCTTAAGAATGGTCAAAAAAATACTTTTTTACGCGACGGAGTAGAAGTTTTGAAAATATTCAACCAGTTAATGACGTAAATTTTTAAACATTTTCTTTAAATAAATTTTAAAAATTTTCTAGTTTGTATAGTTTAAAATTTCACTCAAAAATTTTGAGCTTTTGTTTTCGTTTCAATACACGTGAAACACCTAGTGCAGGTTAGGGCCCCCTTTGGTGGATAGCATTTCTGTGTTAAATTATTATTAATCTTTATGTATGAGGCTTCCGTGACGTAGTGAGCAGCGTGCTTACTTCGCAGTCAATATGTTTTGGGTTTGATTCCCACTCCAGGCAGGAGATATTTTTCTAAGCTCGAATTTTTCAGTTGCTACTGCAAATGAAAAATTAATCAAAATGAAATGAGCAAATAATGTAAGCTTGAAACCGTTCCACTTCAAAAAAATCTAGTATACTCAGAAGCTGGATTCTGTTTGCTTTCTATCATTCAGACCCCCATAACATTTGCACATGTTTGTCAGCAGCAGCTAGTACAACTGAAATATGCCAGCTTCACCACTTGCTACTGTCGTTCTCACTCCTATTCCCCTACTTTCCCGATCCGATTCCTTCCTTCCATGACTGTGTTTGTGCATTGCACGTAAAGAACAAAATTGCCCATAACACATGTCATTTTGTAAAAAGAAAATATCAAATGGATGTGCGCACGTGCTACTTATGAACTTTCTATACCAGAGCTCTAAAAAAATCAGTGAAAATATTTGTCAATTTAGCCCACCACTTCGGTCTCATTACTACCCCCATCTTAAAAATCTTATAAAAATTAAAGATCATATAGCTATACAATCTGACAATTTTTCAACTTAATACCTGTATTGAATTTTGAGATATAACGGTTTGAAATTTTGAACAGTGCATGATTTTTGAAATTCTCCCCATAACCTCCAACTATTATTATGACCAAATTTTAATTGTTTTCTAGTATTTTGCTAGTATAGCTTAGTAGACGTTTTAAGTTTCAATTATATAACTTAAGAGATAGTTAAGATATTAATTTTCAAGTGTTTTATTTTGCATTCCCCTCTCCCTTACAATTATTGGGCTCGCTTTTAATTGATTATTGTGGAACTGTATGCCACCTTATTGGTCCTAATATAAGAATTTTTTATCTTAAGTCGTTCCGAAGATATAATCATTTAAAAAAATATTCGCCGACAAATTGTTTTTGATCCCCCTCCAATGGATAAAAAAATTAAATTATTTCGGAAGTTTGTCCTCTATACGTATGCTATATTTTCAGCTTCCTATCTGCATTCGTAGTGGAGATATTAGCAAGTGTAGTTCTTCACTCTTTTTCTCCCCCGCCTTCTCCTCCCACCTGAAACTCCACAAAATTTATGCAGTGGAGCTCAATTATTCAATCAAAAGTCCACCCAAAAATGAACATTCTATCTTTAATGGTCTCGAAGATATAAGTCCATACGTATGTAAGTCGGACGGCCAGACAGTTTTTTTTTGACATTCTTAGGCTAATTTAGTCATAAAACGCGGAAAACCCAAATTTAAGAGTAGCAATTTTTGTTCTGTGTCGTTCACAATACTTTATTATTAGAATAATAAAGTAAAAATATTTGGAGTGCAAATTTAAAACCGCCGTTTTTTTTTCAAAATTCGAACCTTTAAATCGTTAAATATTGATTATTCAAAGAAATGCCCATCGCTAGTAATAACTTCTCGCCATCTTTCTGGCAGCACACGGATTCCGCGTCGAAAAAACTGCTCTCTTGAGCCGATCCATAAATCGACCCAATTTTTGGCTTTTTCGTAAGAATCCAAGTGCTACTCAACCAGACCATGCGTCATCGATTGGAATAGGTGGTAGTCAGAAAGGGCGATGTCTAGAGAATACAGCAGGCAGGTTAGAATGTCTCATTTCAGTGTTTCCAGGCAGGTTTTCCAATCTAAGCAGCATGCGTTGGCGTGCAATAAAATCACTTTGTCGTGTTTCTTTTGGTACTGTGGCCATTTCTCCTTCAATGTTCGGTTCAAACGCTTCAATTGTATTCGATAGTGATCTCCCGTTATGGGCTCACTCCGTTTCAGCAGCTCATGAGATACAACAATTTTCTCTCTTCCACCACCATGCCACTCCTTGACGTCAAAATTACCGCTCTTGAAGCTTTAAAACCACTCACGACATGTTCTTTCACTAAAAGCAGCCTCAACCATTCAAAAACCAAAACTTCCCGCAAGTAACGAGAATTGGTTTCAGACTTCGACATATGGTATTCGTGATTTGGTAATTTCGTCTGTGGATTTCGAATTGAAAGAAAAGATTTCCGAATTCTACACTGTTACGCGACGTTTCGGGCTGTGCTGAGACCTTTATCAAACTGATCGACAATTACAAGAGGCTATTATTACATAGGGGGGTTACTTGAGTGTGGGAAGGGTAACTAAGGTTAAATTAGTTAATTAAGGTTAATTAATTAGTATCAGGAAGTTAAATTAGTTAAGGATTTCTGGGTACGGATTTTGTTCTTACCAAATTTTAAGCCAGGTAGCCAAATTGCTGATAACTTGTATCCGGTGTTTCGGTTGAAGTTCTGTGGATGTTTAGACATTTAAATTGCTTTTCGTAGTATCCGTTGATAATATTGATTTGTCCTGGCGAGGATTTGCACATTGTCGAAATCGATTGTACGGTCCTCTGTTGTTGCATGTTCCGCGATCGCTGATGAGTGTATTTGGCTTTTCCGTGTGCTTCGTTGATCCTTGTTTGGACTTGTAACGAATCGTTGTTTTTTTTTTCGTTTGATTTTTTTTTCTTCTCAACTTTTAAGAGTGTACTTGCTCCTATATATACGAATATAGGACTTGTAAAAAAAAAAAAAAAAACCCACAGCACCAAAATATTTTCTTTTATAAATTATGTGCAAGAATGAAGAAAATTGTTTAGGGCAGCACTGCTATAAATCTTTTGGCGCCAAAAATTCGACGAGATGGAAACAAAATCTGGTTTTTTTTCTGGTCTGCACGCCAAAGAGAAAGGCAGAAAATTTGTCCGGGGGAGTTGCGCTTTGGCACTGTAGGAAAACGGCGGACTTAATAAAAAAAAAAAGAAAGAGAAACAGAGTAAAGTTAAATTAATAAAAAGAAAAATTGAACAATAATGAACAGTGCAGTGCACATAAAATTAAGTGAATATAACAATAATATAATAATGAAGACAAAGTGATTAATAACAATATAATTAACGATAAACAAAAAAAAAAAAAAAACTGAACTATATAACAACCAACGAAAACTTTCTGGATTACTGGTAAGCAGCAAGGGCCCCAACAAACTTTTTTTTATTAGATTTAAGTTTCTTCCCTTATAATTCCACGTAAATAAATAGTTGTTAGTTTTCTTTTCATTCCATTACGATATTTTTTTTTCTATTAGTTTTTTTTATGTGTCAAGATTTTTGTGCCGTATTCTAGGAGCAAGTACGAGTGTCGAGAAATCTGTTATTCCTATTTTATTTTCGGAAAAATATTTCGTGAAGGTGTGAAGAAGATGAGCGGGAAGTAGAGCCTCAATACTCTGGGACTCCTCCGAAGAAAGGAAATGCCTTCTTTTCACCCTCCCTGTCTTCCTTGGTAGGTAAATGTGAATAAGATGAATATCCGTCGTTGATAATTCCGTCAAGCGCGTACCAGAGCGAAAAAAAAATGTTTTCTTCGGAACATATCCACCCACTCCCATGTTCCTGACTAGTCGGCAAAATCGCGCTTTATCCGAAGAAACATTCGCTACATAATCTGATGGCGAAGAACGAAAAATTTTAGAAGACTTCGGTCTTCTACCTTCGTCATTCGTCACAGACTGTGCGTCCCGTTTCTCCTATGTACACTTTATCGCATGAGCCGCAAGGTACTCCTTCAGTCTACAATGGTTTTTCGTCCTTCTGGTTTCCTAAAATTCCTCGGATAGTAGTCAGGGTAGAGAATGTTGATTTGATGTTGGATTTTCTGAGGATTTTTCCTATATTATCCGTCATGCCCTGGATGTAAGGCAGTTTTACCCAACGTGTGTGTGTCTTCTGGTTCTTTTGTCCTTGGATACTACGGTTTCCATGCCTCGTCAATGTCGCTCTCTTTGTATCCATTTGCTGTGAATGCCTGATTCAACTGTTTCTTTTCCTTTCGTTGACTGCTCGGATTTCCTTCAGTTATACATCGGGCTTGGGTCTTCAGTACGCCTGTTTTCTAACATGGGTGGTGATGTGAATGAGCGTGGAGATATCTGTTGGTTTCCGATATACCCCAAAGCTTAACGACGTATCACTCCTTTCTTCGAGTATATCTAAGAATGGCAGTTTCCGTTACCTTCTGTTTCCATTTTGAACTTAATTTTCTCGTGGTGTGAGTTCAAGTGTGCTAAAAATTTGTCGAGCTTTCTGTTCTAATGACTTTCGTCCAATCAGCATATTATCTACCCTTTCGAAAGTGTTAGAAAAAATTATGTCCATGCAAATGCGGGAATATATTTTGAGCAATAAAATGTTATCCTCTTTTCACACAGAGTTTCGGCCTCGTCATAGCTGCGAATCTGCCCTGATTAAAGTAACCTTGGATATAAGAGCTGATATGGACAAGAATATACCTTATTCTCTTAGACTTCTCTAAGGCTTTCGACACGGTGGACCACTGAAGACTCCTAGACAAGCTATCCTCCATTTTCAATTTTTCTACGGGTGTAGTCAAACTTCTTGGTAGCTACCTTACCAACAGATACCAGTAAGTCAGAATTGATCATGTTCTATCATCACCTTTACCCCTTGTGTGTGGTGTCCCCCAAGGCTCAATCTTAAGTCCACTGCTTCTTAATAATAATAATAATAATTTATTTCATCAAAAAATTGATTACTACATTTAGCATTTAGCATTTATATTAATGATCTGCTGGTTATATTGTATGACTGCAGCCTTTGTCTGTATGCGGATGATGCATACTATTTAAGTAGACTTATTAGGTTAGTTGAAAAGTGTGTTCAACGTGTAAACCAGGATATTGCTCGCATATGAAGTTGGTCTTAACTTAACCATCTTACGCTCAATAAGCAAAAATCTCTATGTATTGTTTTCTACACCTTACTAGATAATTCAAATTCCTGGGATCTTCCCCACCCAATAGTCAACGGCACACCCCTCTTCTTCCAAAACTATGTGAAGGATCTAGGAGTAACTCTTGACTCGTCTATGAGTGGAAGCAAGCATGTCGCTTCTGTCCTAAAAAAGGTTTATGGTAGTCTGCGAAGACTATGGGTATTTGCTAGTGTTATACCCTTGCTTATGAGGCTAATGCTCGTTAAGTCTCTTATTATACCTTTCTTCACATACGGTGGCCTAGTATTTCCTAGATATGACTCTAATTGTCAGCAGTGACTAAGCGTGGCCTTAACGGCTGTATCCGCTTTGTTTTTGGACTAAGCCGCTATGACGATGTATCATAATATCATTTGAGCATTTCAGGGTGCACTTTGTCCTCTTTCTTGAAACACTGATCACTAATTTTCCGCAATATTTTACAGACCGGAGACCGCTTTATTAATGCAATTACTTAATACCTCTGAAAACCATTAGACACCGTAAATTTCTTGTTCCGCGTTTCTTTAAGGCGGTTGGTGAGTATTCCTTTTTCGTCCAGACCATAAGAATCTCAAACAATCTTCCGCCTATGTATTTTCTACTTCATTAGCAAATAATTAGTTTCTCTATTTATTTATTTTTTTTTAATTTATTTTAGAACTAGTTATAGTATTTATTTTTAATTTAATTTTTATTAGATTTTACCACATTTATTATACTTATAAAAGATTTATAATATTGTTGTAAACACGGAATAAATAAAATACCAAATATCTTCTTTCTCGTGTTGCCAATCGATGAAGGTGTCATCCACATACCTTAGATGCAATTTCGGTGCTAATGGAGCTGAGTCCAGAGTCCGTTCTTTTCAAATTCCTCCTTGAAAATTTTCGCCATCACAGGTGAAATTTAAGATCCCATTGCTGCTCTTTCCGTTTGCTTGTAGAATTTCCCTAGAGCTGAAAAGAAAGTGTTATTTAAACAAAATTCTATTTAGTCATAAGAAAGTATATGACGCCTATAAAACTTAACAAATCTAACGATGAGCAGATGTTGAGAGAAGTCTAAGCTTAGTACGTGACTTTCTGATCCGCCATTGTTGATCATCATTTACTGGTGGTGCCATCTATTGGGAAAACGGCGGATTTCAATTTACATTCCCGATACATGCCGTCTGCGCAGTAACTCCTCGGTTTATGTCTTTCAAGTGAGAGATTTCTGATAGTTTGGTGAATGTTTTCACAGTGCATTTCGAAATGAAAGAAAAGATTTCAGGATTCTACACTGTTATGCTTTATTATTCGTGACGTTTTGGTCTCTGCTGAGACCTTTATCAAACAGTTTGATAAAGGTCTCAGCAGAGACCGAAACGTCACGAATAATAAAGCATAACAGTGTAGAATCCGGAAATCTTTTCTTTCATTTCGAGAGATTTCTGTTTTATTTAGAGATTTTATTGACCGTTGGTATGCTCGGATTTCATTTTAATTCAGAGTGTTGTGGACCCAAAACTTGAGACAGTGAGTGAGTAAAATGTGAACATGTTAAATATAATCTTTCTTTTTAAATAAATAACAAAAAATTTTGCGGCTGTTACGCAGAAACCTTCAGTTTTTTGGTGGAACCCCAAGGTTTCGCGGAACACACTTTGCGCACCACTACCCTAGAGTAATGATTGGTCAAGGGGTTTTTTTTTTAAGATTCTATAATAAGTACACGTATGTTAGCAAATTAGATTATGCAAAACTAGTTTAAATCGGATTTTCTTTCCTAATAAAATTAAAAAAAGTTTTGACATCAAGCGAAAAACAGTTTCAGTAGCATTGCATGTATAGAATAATTTTTCGGCACCTTGTCCCACCAGCATTCGAAAATTGTTTTAAAATATTTGAAAAAAAAATTTACATCAATTTTGTACCTCTCCTTTAAGTTGCTTTTAGAGTTTTTCAAAATTGATATCATAATAATCGTTCATTTTAATGCAGTTTTTTTCGATCAGATGGTTTATAATTTGATTCTTCGACTTACATAGAAAGATAACTGATTTTGTCTGTGTGTCACGAAGATAACTCGTGTAACCCACAAAAGCAAATAATGGGAGGGGCCGTAAAAGATTTGCAACATTACTGGGCAAATCAGAATTTGTTCTACGAATGACTGCCAACTAGAAGAAGAAGCTTTCAGCATTTAATTAAAATATAACTTTTTTTATTGGGATTATAGGTTTTGTGAGAACTGATTTTTTTTGCAAATTAATTACTTTACTATTAATTGAAAAGGTATTCCAAGTTTTTATATTTGTAAGTATCTTTCCAAAAATAAATACTTTTTTTCATAAACACTTTTTCAATATTTTCTTCAATTTTTACAATTGAAACATTTGTCCACTAGGGAGAATTTACGTGGTTGAGGAACTTGGATATAAATGGAACTACGCATTGATATTGATGTATCCGGACTGCCGGAGCAGTTTAATTACTTTGTATTAATCACAATAAGTTCTGTTTTCATTAGTATCAATTTTCTTGCGACTATAAAATTATGGTTTGGTGAATGTTTTCACAGTGCATTTCGAATTGAAAGAAAAGATTTCCGGATTCTTCAGTGTTACGCTTTATTAAACGTAAGTTTACAATAATATTAAATTTCCCAGCTTTTTAATGCTAGTTTGTATTTTTTAGAATCATCTACTTTCTACTTTTAATTGGTGCCATACTACCAAAACCTGCATATGCATTCTACGCCTTCTTAACCGAATGCCATCAAACAACACATTATACACGATAGAGAGTGGAAGTGTGAGAGAAAGAGATGAAGAAGAATTTGCTGCCAAGTTTGAATTTAAAATTCGTCCGTAAATCCTGACAAATATAGTTCACCTTTGTTGTGGTTTTTGTTAATTTAACTCTTAAACGAAGCGATTTTCTCTGTACCTGTAAAATGGCTGCTTGTGTACTTCAGTAAAAACCTACGCCCAAAACTGCATAATTTCACACACATACCACCTGGAAATTCCTGGCACGGATACCTTGCCAAGAGATTAGAATTCCTTGATGAAACTGAACATAAGTTTTGCTTTAACGACTTTATGTCTCCGGTACACCTCACCTACATTTTCTCCTATATGTATAGACTGCATGCAATTCCATAACCTATAGAGTTTACCAGGATGAGGTATTATGATAAGCTACACGCAGAAAAAGTAAAATTTGACTTATTCCACGTAGAAAGTGTTTTAGAAATGGATGATTCAAGGTAACAATTACCGAAAGTTCAAAATTCTCGCCGAAAATAATTTATTAAATACTTAAAGTATTTGCTGTATGTTCTTCTGCAATGGCGCTACAGCCTTGGCCTCCTGATATTCAGGTTCCTTAACATTTTTTCATTACTTATTGTGGAAGTGTTGTTAGCCCTTCGTACAACCCTCTTTCTACGATTTTTTTTTTAATTTTCTTAAATTGAGGTGACCAACGTATATACGAGCAGGCAATGTGCTGGAATTATGTATTGCGCCGACCGGGTTTTTGAACTCACGACCTTCGCATTACAAGACCAACACGCTACACCCTAGCTGTATGTTAGATTAATATTTATTTCGTTATGTAGTCTAAATACAGGCGGGAGTTTAGAAATCTTTTGAAAATATGCAGATGCTAAGTTAACTCGATTTTTTCAAACAGATCTTTGAGTAGTTTCCATATTCGAGTTAGAAAATACGGAGGTTTTTACGCCTTAAAATAGTTTGAAGAACATATCCTACGAGTATATGCATCGAAAGATGATCATTAAAAACAAATATTCTAAATGCATGTAATATGCTGCTAATACTCGCATTAGTCAAAGAATGTTCACCAATTATTTTTTTTGCTCCATGCACTCCTTCAACCACCTCCCATACAAGTACATTTTTTTTAATAACATTATACCAATTTTCTTGAAAACTAGACAAGGTAGAAACATGAAATTTATCCGAATTTCTTTTGCAACTATGTTCAAGCAAATTGCTGATTCAGTTTGAGAAAAACAAACTAAATAGTTTTGTCATAAAGAAATTTTGCTGAGATAGTAGCACGGTGGTCAAGGCTAGAGAAGAAAAGCAACAATAACATTACAGAGCAGAAAACAAATGATCGTTTAGATCTCCAACGAATTATTTTAATCATTTAAACTAAAAATAATCGAGTAAATAAACTTCAAATGACAAAATGTGCAATTTTGCACCCAAGCAAATGATGACCATGATTCAGTTTAACAATGATCTACTGACCGTCACTGATACTCCTCTTTTTTCCTACTATTTTATCCTAGATTGAGCACCGGAATCCACCGGCGGCCGAAAACTAGATTCCCAATAATCGCAAACTTCGTATGTGAATCCCGAAATTTGCTGGGTATACCCAGAGAGCTCTATTTGGTAAATACAGGGAAACATCTACGCACTGTTAGAGCGCGACTTCGTTGAAAAACCGCGAAGGAATCCTGGATAAAACTTTATTATTAGAAACCAGTGACGGCTCGCGACATTTTCAACAGGGGACACAGCTACTACAAGTTTCATTTTATTATTCTAATAATAAGGTATTGTGATCGGCTTGGAAAAAAAATGGATACTCTGAAATTTTGTTTTTTTGAAATACTAAAGGGTTTGTGGGACAAGCAATAGGAATAAATTAATTTTTAATCAATTTTGGTTCCAAAAGAGGGAAAATTAATAACTTACGATAAATTAGGTGGCATTCAGATCCACCATAATCAGCTTAGGGGGTGGCCAATAATTGTAAGGGGTATGGTCAGAGAGGGTGCAAAGAAAAACACTTAAAATATAATATCTCGACATATCTCTTATGCTATGGAATTAAAAAAAACATTACAGGTCTACGATTGCGCATAAAGCGCAATCTTACGATACTCTAGATGTCATCCCAAGAAATTTTGGATGGACAGTGTTAGAAGGGGTGATAGCATTGAAATAATTGTTTCCCCATCATGGTAAAGTAGCTACAAAAATGTTTTATACAAAATGCTTACTCCAAAAATTGAATGGATACTGAGAAAATTAGTAAGTTAGATTTAGTGAAAATGTGCAGTTTGTACGGGAGGTGGTAGAAAGAGTGATTTTAGTGATTCTTTCAGAAATAACTAGGAATATTATAAAATTGACAACCCGTAAATTTCAGACTAGTTCCATTCATACTTTTTAAGAAAATCTATTTTTTTGTAAGTTATGAAACTGTGTCATATTGTATAGGAGGGGGTAGAAGCAGTGAAGCTAATCAAATATTTTTTTCCGATCTTAGTTATAATACTAATTTAGTATTTATTACAAAATGTGAGCTCTATAAATGTTATATGTTTTGAGAGAATCGTCTTAGAGCATTTCATGAAAAAGTGTAGTTTGTATGGGAGGGGGTGGAAGGAGAGGAAGGACGTATATAATTTTTCTACTGTAGATTTAAATCATTATGAAAGTAATATACCCCAAAATTCAGACTAATAACTTTTATACTTTTCGAGTAAATTAATTTATTGTTAAATTGCGAATTTGCGTCATTTTGTATGGGAGGGGGTAGAAGGGCTGAAGCTAATCGTCTAATTTTTTTTTCGCCTTACTAACAATTTTAAATAAATATTTGGTGCACAATTTCAGCCCGTTAAATCTTATACGCACTGAGTAAATTGGCTTAGAGTAATTCATGACAAGTACAGTTTGTATGGGAGGTGGTAGAAGGAGGGGGAGTACACGCATAATTTCTATACGGTAGATTGATATTATTACCAAAGAAATATATTCAAAATTTCAGGCTAATAGCTTTTATACTTTTTGAGCAAATCCTTTAATTGTCAAATTGCGCAATTGTGTCATTTTGTATGGGAGGGGGTAGAAGGGGTGGAGCGATTTGGCCCGTTCACGAACTGACCTTACTTCTTTGCCAAAAACGACGTGTACGAAATTTGAACAATCTAGCTCAACGCGTTCTCAAGCTAGAGAGCGAACAGACGGACGAACGGACGGACAGACGGACGGACGGACAGACGGACATCCGGTTTTGAGATTTTTGAGTGATAACATTAACTTCTGTATCATTCATTTTTTTCTCCAAGCCTTATTTCTTAGTGTTACAAACCTTAGAGCAAACTTATAATACTCTCAGATTTCATCTAGAATATAACAAGTGAGTCCTACTAACTATTCTAGCAAAATATGAAAAAATATAACATTTGGACATTATAGTAGCGGAGGGAAATGCGAAGCTAGGGTATAGCCTAGTAGGTAGTGTGTTGGTCTTGCAATGCGAAGGTCATGAGTTCAAATCCCGGTCAGCGCAATATATAATTCCGGCACATTGCCTGTTTGGATATACCTTTGTCACCTCAATCTAAGAAAATGAAAAATTAGTAGAAAGAGGGTTGTGCGAATGGCTAACAACTCTTCCACAATAAGTAATAAAAAATGTTAAGGAACCTGAATATCAGGAGGTCAAGTCCGATTTGGGCTGTAGCGCCATTGTAGAAGTAGTAGAAGGGAAATGCGAAGCATTAAAAAAATGCTCCACTTTTCAAAATTTCAAACCGTTTTATCTCCAAATATCTCAAAATCTAATGTAGGCATTAAGTTGAAATTGTGTCAGATTATAGAGCTCTATATCCTATAATTTTGGTAAAATTTTTAAATTGGAAGTGTAAGGGAAGAGGGTGGTGGGCCAAATTGTTGAAAAATTTTAAAAATTATTTTAGGGATCTGGTAAAAGATATAACATTTAAAATTGGCAGGTGCATACATCTGATTGTAATACATAAAGAAAAAATAATAATTTAAACAAGAACAGTTAAATATGGAAAAGGGGTTTAACTTGCACGAGGTGTTTCATTTTTATTGAAAAAAAAACACAAACACTAATTTTTAATTGAAATTTTAAGCTATAACTTGAAAATTTGTGAAATTCTTACAGAAAAAAATGCTTAAAAGTTTGAGATATTAACTGCTCGAATATCTTCAAAACTTCTACCCCTCCCTTACTAAAATTCTTCATCGATCCTTTTAAGAAATCAATTATCACCAAACTATTAAAAGCTATCATCTTGAAATTTTGTACAAATACTTTTTAAAATATTTAAAACGAAGTTGCATCACACGTTTAGAAATTTGTATTGCCCTTCTGTCCGCTCCCATACTAATATATGAATTCGACCAATTAGAACCAACAAATTAAAACTACGAATTTCAGCTTTTGTGCGAACCCCTCTCATGAGAAGCTAAATAAAACTGTATCAACAAGTTTGCGATTACCTCTCCTCGGCTACCTGCTGCCAGACAAATGTATGGTTTGAAGAATATAAAATACACCGGATTTCTTAAAATTTACTTCGTCTACGAAACTTACATTCTGTGCAGAGAATTTGTAACGTGATTCAAAAAATAAATTAAAAAATTATTAATATCCGCTCACCTCTTAGGTCGAACTCCCCCCCCTTATGAACCCAACTTTCATAAATAATGAAATGAAAAGTTGAGACTACGTACTGGAGCTATTGATCGTAATAGCAGTTAAGTGTTAAATAATTGACAACAGTCCTGCCCTAAAACCACCATTCACTATGTCTTCCCTGTCCACCCTAATCTGCATATTGAATTCCCACGCATCCTCAGCTTGACCAAGAATAATAAAGTTACATCCGACTTCTTGGCAGTTTAATTAACATTTAATCCATGTTTAGCATACCTGCTCTTATCTTCTTCTACAATGTACATTATGCTGTTTCTTCTTCTTCAATGGCACTTCAACCCAAATAGGGCCTTGGCCTCCTGACTTTCAGGTTCCTTTACATTTTTCATTACATACATCCTAATTATCTATCAAATTTTAACCCGGCAACTAGGAAAAAACATCCATATGGCTAATAATTAATTCGATAACTTTAAAAAATTGTGTTCCAAAGCCGAGTTTGGAAGCAAAAATCCCCGGCTTTTCATTGTTGGGTCATCGCACGTCTCCGTTCAAATGGAATTCTACTACATGTAATTGGAATATATATTTATTTATATTTATAATAGAAGTTCAAAAAAATTGTCATGAATTGTTATTTTTTTGAATACTTCGAATTACTTACGGTAAAAGAGCTAATAACGCAATAAAAGTGTACGAAATGACTGTAAAACAAATATATTTTTTCGATTTATTTTATGAGTCTACAAAGCTAATCATACCGTTCTCGACGAGCCGCCACTGTCTGAAACAAAGTTCGGAAGAATAATGGGAACACTTACCTTTTAGCGCCAAAAACCTCTTACAAAATTAATAACCACTGCAATCACACGTTCTGAATCCATCGAATATGACCGGAAAAACAAGACTAACTTATTGTCCATTCAAGGTGAACGCAGTGAAATTTGACAAAAATAACTTTGAAATATCGCTACAAAGTCAATCAGAAAATTCAAAATACAATAAGTGCGGACACAAGCTAACCGAAATGACTGCTCGTTATTCAATGAATAATGGCAAAATGGTTACGCCTACCATAGAATTTAGTGAAGAGTAAGGGTAATGCGATGCGCTCGTCAAACTATCCTTTTTCTTGTCTTTGGTAATTGTAATTTTCAGACCTTGGGTTCGCGGAAAAAAGTTCCTAATTATTGTTCATAGATCATTTATAATTGTTGAGCCCGAATGAGAAGAATGCTGAGTAATTGGCTTTGAGACAGGTTTTATTGCTAATCGTCTTTCAATCGAGATCTTATTTTTTTGTTTATTACTTCTTCTGTCTTAAATAAATCTTATAATCTAGGATATAGATTAGTGGGTACCGTGTTGGTCTACAGTGTGAAGGTCTTGAATTCAAATCCCGGTCGACGCATAGTTCCTGCACACTGCCTACTGAGATATACCTTAGTTACCTCAATCCACGAAAATGAAAATTCGTAGATAGAGGGTTGTGCGAAGGGCTACCAATACTTTCACAATGAAAAATTAAAATTTTAAAAAAACATAAAGGTCAGGAGGTCAAGGCCCGATTTGGGCTGTAGTACCATTGTAGTAGTAGTAGTAATAAATCTTATATATTGAAACGTGAGCATCGAAAATTGCCAGTGACTTATTTTTTTAATTTATTATAAAAGGAGGGGAAGTTATATCATAAAAAAGGTGCTGTGCCATAGATGTGCACAGAAAACATGTTTGTGGGATAAAACAAGCGGGATCCCATTTCAGTACAATACTTGTCCAATATTGCTTGACTTTGGTGATTGGATGAGTACCAGTAGATCCAGTGCACTGTTTTGAGCTTTTACGCAAGCTCTTTTAGGCAGTAAATGTGGAAATTTAAAAGTGTCTAATTAAAGAATGCCTAATATTAGGCGAATGCATATTGAAAGTATTCATCGAAGGCAAAAACCAACAAAAGCAATCTCAAAAGCTTCCGAACTTCTATTGGCGTTCATTGCTGCTTGACTTATAACTTAAAATCAATAATTGTGGTAAATTTTGTTGAAACTTATATATATATATGAATTAAGAATTTATAAACAACTAAATTCCAATTAATTATGTTAAAAACAAGATTAATTTGGTTATTTTACACACACATTTTTTTTTTACAAAATTATCTGTGTAGGCTTTTTCGACCTTTATGTGCAGTGCACAAACACAGACGTGGAGCGAAGGAATGGGATTGGGAAGGTGGTTCTCAATCTGCAAATATTTGCCAGTAACAGTCAGTACAGCTGGAAAATTTTCTAGCTTCGCCCTTCGCTACGGTCGTTACCACTCCCCTTCTCCTATCTTTCCTCCCCCTACCTTCCCCTACTTTCCCAATCCCATTCATTCACTCCATGACTGTGTTTGTGCATTGCATATAAAGGCCGAAATCGCCCATTTCACAGGTTATTCTGTAAAAAAAGGACCTTTTCGGAAGCGGAACTGTTTTACTTTTACATCAGTTGCCTATTTTATTTCGGATAATTTTTCATTGACAGTGGTAACTGAGAAATTCATGCATAGAAAAATCTTCTCCCTGGAGCGGGAGTCGAACTCACGACCTCGACTGTGGAGCAAGCATGCTGCCCTACCCCACGGAAGCGAATTTCGACCACAGGCGAAACTAGTACATATTAAACGAATTTAGCATTTTCTTTATTTGAGACCCGTTTTTAAAAAACCGTTTACTTGTAGCCCTTATGGCGAAAGTTTCAAGAACAACCTGTCCCCTTAAGCTAGACCGCAAGGAATTCCGCTGGGTAATAAGTTATAAGCATTACTCTTTCCATTCCAACCCATATCATTATTTATCGAAAAAATTCTTATTAAAGAAACCGTTTTCCTTTCGAACGAATCAACTAGAAAATTGGTTGAAAGCATGAACATAACAATATTGTCAAGTTTTTTTTAAAACCAGCGAAACCACCCTAAATTTTCTGCTAGCTCTCATAGAAATGCCATTATTCAGTATTCTAAAGACTTTGAGATGCCATAGTACATATAGTAGGTATTGAACTCAAACCCATATCCACAGAATCAGTCAGAATGCTTTTTATTAAATTTTTCCATTGTTCAGCTATTTGTTTGGAATAATGTAAATGCTTGCCTTCAAAGACATTTTCTTTATTTCACCATTAGCCCGAGATACCAATATTACCCAAATAAATTATTAATAATATTTGCCTAAGATCTTTCCCAACGACCAACTCCTAATAACCTGTACACAACAAGTGTAAATCGAAAATCAATTACGCCCTTATTTAGTATAAGGCACGTGTCGCTTACTTTAATTCAATCCAAGATAGTTGGTGACTAACTATCGCACTCAAAGGAAACATTTAAGACTCACTTTGCTACACACCGCACATATGCTTCCTTTTTCAAAGCAACTTGAAAAGCCCATTTAAGTCAGCGAAAGTTATAGCACACAAGCTTCCGACACAAACAAAACCTTCCTCACACACATGGATATTTTCCACCCTTTGCTCGATCGATTTGCGGTCTTCTTTAATTATGCAGTTGAGAGTTGTCTGAGATGAATCGAGGATAGCAGCTACTTCAAACTACATTCCAGTACTTTCGACTCCAAAAAAAAAATGTTTCAGAGAAGCTGCCATATACGATATAAGAATCTGTACAAAAGGATAGCGAATCAGAAGAACATACACGGCTATAAGGAAACTCATACTCCTCCGATGTGAATATCGTTTTCGTTTTCGTCTTGCTTACCTACCATCTAGTTACATTATTGATGAACCAACCACATCCATGCAAAATTCAAAAGCTCCAAATTAGTCCAGGCGGAATACGTTGCATTATAAAGGACGAGCTGAACGACGGCAGTAGGTTAGGGCCGCATCATTTCGCGCGCGTTACACGAGCAACGCTATAAAAGCAAGTCGCATATTTTGTGTCCTTGCGGCTAGTGCGACATTCCTAGAGCCCTAGAATGTTGCCGACAAATATTGAGATGGCTGATGGCAGTGCGTTGAAGCTGAGTTTTTAAATGCTTCGCAAGGGAGAAATAATAGCGAAATGGTTTGAAGGCAATGTGCTCGCAATTTTGTTTTCGAAGTTGATGGTATGGAAAGGACCATGCATCATAAAAAAAATTGCAATAAAGGATAGCCTTGTCCCACATGGGTTTTATTGGAAATGCTTTAATATGTTTGAAGTTAAATTTTTTTTTAAGTATTTTAAAGCCGAAGTTGAATTTGCCACTAGGAATCGCCGATAACTTTTAATTTCGGCGATTCCTAGTGGCAAATATCTAAATGTAAAGTTTTGAAACTGGAGATTTTGGAAATTGACGTTTTTGAAATTCAAGATTTACAAAATTTCTGTTTTACATGGCACAAAACGATAAAATGCATAAAGTTTGACAACAATTTGATCGCATAATCTGAAAAGTTATCTGTTTCCAATTTTGAAAACACTCCTTAATTAGCAAATACACACATTTTATTCTTTTGCCTTAACATGAATAGAAAACTTTTGAAAACGCTCTAACTTAGATCGCTCACTATCGCACCATTATCGCTGTTTCTCTGTAACAGTTTTCTTTGCACACACTGGCCCTTTGTACACCGTCTATCCATTCTCGAAGCTTTTTCACTAATCTACAGAGCGTACGCATGGCAGTTGAAGATCGTAAACAATTAAAGATTTAAAGATCGCAACAGTTGAACAGGGGTTTAGTGTTCCAATGCAATAATGGTACAATACAATTTTGAATTCAATAGAGGCTGTAAAGGACTTAAATTTGCGCCAGAGTCCAAAAATTTTGCTCGGCCAATTTATGTTCGAAACGACAAGACATTTACGTTTGTAAAACTTGAAAGAAAAACTATTTAATTGCACTGCACAACAATTAGACGCTCAATTTCTGAATTAAGAATCCCATGTTTCCTTTTGGATTCTTTGGGGTCTTGAGAAACTTTTTCGCGAAGAAACATACCCCTCCCCCACCACATCTGGTTTTTTTGCTATCAGCTGTCAAACCGTCATAGGTGAGTTATGACGTTCATATTTTTCTCGATAACGGTGCACATTTCGATCTTTATGTCTGAGGATCGATTGTAGAAAATGCTCTAAGCATTAATGTTTTCCTACGGGTTAAGCTCCTATCTTGTCGTGTTAATATGATTTTCAGGATATGAAATGAATTTCGCCCTAAAATGTGCGCCTCTTCTTTAGATTATCCTCTTTTCTACTCTTTTGGGTGCTTCGCACGTATCTGGAAAGTTGCAAATGTTCAGCTAATTCTCAAAAACGGAAGCTAAGCACACCCGCTCAACTACCGCCCGATAGCAATTACTTCAGTGCTCTCGAAAGTAATGGAAGCGGCAGTCAATCGCAAAATCGTTCAATATCTGAAGGATAACCAGTTAATCCGTGATCGTCAGTATGGGTTCCGTTCTGGAAGGTCGATGGGAGATCTTTTAGTCTACTGGACAGAACATTGAAACTCATCCATACATAAATATGGCGAAAGTCAATTTCTATCACTTGACATTGCCAAAGCTTTTGACAGAGTTTTGCATGAATGTCTTATAATTAAGCTTAAGTTCATTGGTCTTAATGCTTCCCTTGTTCAATGGATTGAGAGATTTCTATCTGAATGCACTATACGAGTGGTACTAGATGGTGTTACTTCTTCTTCCTTCCAAACAGATCGCGGCGGCCCTCAAGGCTCTGTTATCTCCAACTCTCTTTTATTTTTCATCAACGATCTTCTGTCGTCTACTTCAATTTAATGCATAGTTTCGCGGATGACAGTACTTTAGGTAACACATATGAATAGGCCTTGATAGGGCTGGGAGCTAAGGAGGCAATATACTCCAGGCCCCGCGTCGGAAGGAGATTCGAGATGATCTGAGGTCTTAAAAGTATGTAAAATTATCTGAAAATTTGCTATTTTCGAAATATTTATTATATTTGCTTATTTTCTACAAAACAAGGGTCGGATATTTCTTTACGTGTTTTAGATCTTATAAATGAATTTCAGTTTAACTTCAATTAATGAATTGGGGAAAGATTTGAAAATATTGCTCTGACTCAACTAGGAGTGTCGAAGAATATTCAGAATATTTTATTTCAAGAACAAATTTAATTTTTTCAACAAATTTAATTTTTTTTAGCAGCAGTCCACAGAGATCGCAAATTATTTAACAAAAACATGTAAATGTTTTGTTATACTTACGAGTATATAAAATACAAAATAAATGTTTCTTTCAGTATTATTTATTCCGTAATATCCGGATTATCAGAGAGTTTTGCGTGATAGCACGAAATCGGCAAACTTTTCAAAATTCTGTGTATACTTGACGAATCAACCGAAGATGAAATTAAAGTCGTAGCACAAACTTTGCGAAATAAATATGAAAAGGAAATTTCTGTTGATTTAAGGGACGAACCTATTTTCTTGAAAGGAATCTTCTGGACAAATTTTGGTTCAGATCTCACTCCAGAATCAGTTTTAAGAAATATATTTGAATTCAACTTAAATAAAAATATTTCCAAATTTATCGATGATACTGAAAGTATTTTTAAGTTTACCCACTTCCGTTTCATCAGCAGAAAGAACAGATCGACCACATCTTAAGAGAAGCTAAAATCCTTATCATTACATTACATTAAGTCTGACCGACCACTTAATTTCGCAAATTCAAAAGGTCGTAAGGCTCCACTGAAGTGAAATTCTTCTTTTCATTTATGTATCATTTATGTAAAAAAAAAAAAATATTACAAGCTAGGGTGTAGCCTAGTGGGTAGCGTGTTGATCTACAATGCAAAAGTCGTGCGTTCAAATCCCGGTTGACGCATAATTCTAGCACACTACCTGCTTGGGTATACCTTCATCTTCTTCTTCAATGGCGCTACTGCCCAAATCGGGCCTTGGCCTCCTGAACTTCAGGTTCCTTAACATTTTCATTATTTATTGCGGACGAGTTGTTAGCTCTTCGCACAACCCTCTATCTACGAATTTTTCATTTTCGTAGATTGAGGTAACCAAGGTATACCTTAGTTACCTCAATCCACGAAAATTAAAATTTGTAGATAGAGGGTTGTGCGAAGGGCTGACAACCCTTCCATAAAAAGTAATGAAAAATGTTAAGGAACCTAAAGGTCAGGAGACCAAGGCCCGATTTGGGCTGAAGTGCCTTTGTAGAATAGAATGTAGAGCTATTACAAGCTCATAATTCTTTACTACATTTTATTATTTTTTTATTTATTAAACGACATTATGTTTAATTAATTAATTAAAAAATGTATTCTCATTTAACACGGCTGCACTGATATTTGGTATTTATTATTTTATTATTTCTTTTCTATTAATTTTAGAGAAGAGAATTGTGGGCTATTTAGTCGGACGTGACTGTGTCCAACTAAATGGCACACAAATATTGCTAGATCGTTTTAAATTGGACCCGTTAGGTCAAAAGCAACTATTGTAGAATGCACTTCGCATTTTAGGCTGACCGTTAGGTCAAGCATGAAATTTGATAAAAGTATATTAGGTAGGAAAAAACCAATAACTACAATATTAGGTATAAGTAGGCTAAGTATTTAGGACAAATAAATTAGTATTGAGCAGTACGGTCTTCTTATTTTAGAGTAAACCTATCAAAGAGTAAAAAACACAATAGCTCTTGTCAGAGCTAAACAAGTCATCGCTCAAAGGCGCAAACATCGCTCGCCCCCGGACGCAGGCGATTTTTATTGACGCCCTCTGGCGACGCTCATGGTCGAGATATAAAGGTGTGGCACACTATATTATTGGTGCCGCCACAAGAATTTTTCACTACACTGTATCCATAACATTTATTTGAAAAAATTAATAGGGGGCATCATTATTACTGACCCAGACATCGTTACAGCTCTATCAACTCTGCTGCGGACAATCGCAGGGAGTTATTCCGTTCGCTAAACTCAGATATCAATTTAATTCTGGAATTGGACAGAAGAAATAAAGTAGATTTCAACGCCTCTAAAACACAGGCCTGTCATCTATCCCTCAAACGTGATGTTCCAGTGTTGTCTCACAATGTAACCTTTGGTGGAGCACAACTTTGCACCTCGGATAACTTCACACTTCTGGGCGTTAAAATTAACGACCATTTTAATTAGGCCCAGCATATCTTTGATGTTGCTCTTGACGCCTCCAAACGTCTAGGTGTTCTCATTTCACACCGAACGACGTCGCGACCATCCATAAGGCATTCATTAGACCACGCTTAAAGTACGATTCGCATGTTTGTGCTGGGGCACCCAAATCACACCTCGCGTTGCTCGACCGTATTCAAAAACATGTGTTCCGGCTGATTGGAGACGAAACCATCACGTCTTCTATAGATTCTCTCGAGCATCGTAGAATAGTCGCAGTATTCAGCGTTTACTATCGATTCTTCTATGGTAAATGCATGGCTGGAAAGAACAGCAGGGAACATCAAGTCGGATGAGCCCACGAATATCAGGGTAGTCCGGGAGGAGAATATCCCGCGGTTAGAAATAATCACGGGATATTTTCCTCAAGAGACAGACTCGTCAGAAGAGATAACTACCCTCATTAATGCTCAAAATGTTGGTTTGTGCGCCTCAAATTTGAAGGTGCTTAGCAGGAGACTAGAGGGCACAAACAGCATTATAACCTTCTCCATTGCCAGTCATTTGATGGAGAAGCTTAAACTAAAAGGGCACAGAGTCTGCTATAAAGTTTCAAGCGTGAGTCTCCGCTTTTCATAAATTCAGTATTTGACCTAACCAAGTAAAAACTATTTGACCAAAACAAGCCCCTGACTATCAAAAGAAGCTTCATTATCAGATCATAGGCATATCTGTTTTGATACTAAGACTTCATTTGGCTAACTAGGATAATACAGAAACCCTAAACGTACCAAATGGGATCTTTACCAGTCAGACAAAGAGTACGAACGAGGTATCGAAAAGCAATCAATAAGCAGCCCAGACTGCATTATAAAATCACGAACATAGTCGTAAACAATATTATTAATGCTTACGAACAAAGTTGTCCTATTCTACACAAAAAAGGGCCAAATGATGGAACGAGGAAATAGCGGCAAAACGAAAACAAACTAGGAAATTGTTCAATAGAGCAAAAACCTTTGGGAGCTGGGACGAATACTGATAGTCCCTGACTGAATATAACAAACTTCTAAAAAAATTAAAAGAAAGAGTCTTAGAGAAAATTTTGTGAAGAGGTAGATGATCGCTCAACGGCTTCAAGACTCCAAAATGTGTTATCAAAAGACACCCCAATAGATATCGGACTATTAGAGAGAGCGGATGGGTCCTCAACTAAAAGCAGCATGAAAACTCTTGAAATGCTATTGGCGAACATTTCCCAGGCTACAAGATAATAAACGAAAATGAAGATTTAGAGACAGAGGCAAGGACGTATCGTCAAACTCCGTTCCGCGAAAGTATTGCTGGTAAAATCTTAACTCCGGAAAAGGTCAGATGGGCGATCAACACTTTTAAGCCTTACAAATCATCTGAAGTAGATAAAATATTCCCCACATTACTGCAGAAGGGGTTAGAAATCCAAATGCCAAGAATAATAAGGATTTTTAAAGCCAGCTTTGTATGGGGATATATCCCAAAAATCGGGAGAAAGGCGAGGGTGGTATTTGTACCGAAGGCAGGGAATCGTCCCACTGATCAGCCTAAGTCATATTGCCCTATAAGCCTTACCTCCTTCTTCATCAAAACGATGGAGAAGTTAGTGGACATTCACATAAGAACAGGACCTGTTTTAATAATAATCAACATGCCTACCAAAAAGGCAAATCAAAAGAGTTAGACCTTCATGGTTTGCTGGGACAAATCGAAAAGGCAAAAGACTATAAAGAAATTGCCCTTTGGGCATTCCTAAATATAGAAGGAGCATTTTACAATACTCCCTATAAAGTCATAATAGCGGCAGCTAGGAAAAAAGCTTGGAAGCGCCCACGATAAAATGGATACAAACCATGCTAATGAGCAGAATAACAACCATGGATCTAGGTGATAACACATTAACTGCACAGACCTATGGGGGCTGTCCCCAAGGTGGTGTACTATCTCCACTTCTTTGGTCAATTGTAGTGGATAAGCTCCTTGACCGTCCAACAGAACAAGGATACGAAGCAATAGGATATGCCGATGACCTCGTCATCATTATTAGAAGCAAATATGATTTAATAATATCGGAAAGGATGCAATCAGCTTTAGAGGTGATAGTGAGCTACTATCAGTCTAAGAACTTGAACATCAACCCAAGTAAGACTGAGATAGTACCATTTACAAATAGAAGGAAAATCCACATCATACCTCTTTCAATAAATGGAAAACTATTACCCTTTTCAGATGAGGTAAAATATCTAAGTGTCATACTGGATACCAAACTCAACTGGAACAAACATATAGAATGGGCTCATGCCAATTCACTAAAGGCATTTTGGGCCTGCAAAAGCCCACTAAAGCCCAAAATGATTTACTGGTGCTACGGAACAATCATTCTTCCAATAGTGACATACGGATCAGCGATATGGTGGACTTAAATTTTACAGCGAAAAGCATAGCTTATGCTACAAAAATTCCAAAGGCTGGTTTGTCTTGGTATCACAGGAGAATTAAAACCTGTCCTACGGTGGTAATGGAAATGTTCTTCTATTGAACAACGCAAACGAAATAAATTGGGCCAGAAATCTTTCCCTTAATTCAAAATGCAATGTGATAGCATTCAGTAAACTACTTTTATTCTAGTGTTATCACTGTTAGAGCAAGAACCCTGGAGCAAAAACTAAGAATGAAAAGTGACAAGGACATGAAGTACATAAGTGATAGTCATAGTGCAGTATGAAATTAATTCTCGATTTGGGCTGAAATTGAAAAACAACCGAAAATACGAGTAAAGAGCGACGACATTACTCATTAGCAATGAAATCCGAAACCAATTAGCATTAACGAAGATATCGTTTCAATTTCAGGCCAATTTCCCATATATATCCTTCTAGTTCTGTCAATTTCTTTTCAAATTTTCTATGTTTGCATGCCAAATGTCAACCGAATTATGGCTTGTCGAACATACCTATCAGTATCAACATAATAAGAAGACTGAGGAGAAAAATATTTTTTTACATATATGAGACTATCTATCGTGGCGAAAAAGTCACGAGTCCATTGTCATCAATTTCTGGTCTGCTTGAAAGTCGTCCTGACAAATGACTCCCCGAACAGACATTGTCTACGAATTCATTTCAATGTAAGGGAGCCATCATCACTGCTTCTTTATGGCTACATATAGTTAGATCTACGTTCTACGAACAGATATACTCGTATGTATCTACATTGGAGTATAGATATAGATGGAGTTAATACTGATGTCACAGGACTTCTCCTCTGTCATAAAAATTAAGGAATACCATGCTATAATCTCTCATGAAATGGGTATTGCGCCAAGGGGAGGTCACGATCTCAGTGGTGTTGGTAAAAATATTTGCTTCGATGTGTTGTTTTTAAATGGATTTTGGATTTGTCTTTTCGTTCATAATCGATTTTAATATTTATATTCTTGATAGTCTGGAGTGGATTTGACTTGAAAATTACTTCAAGCCATGGGGACAACTTAAGGACGTGGACCTTTCATTGATGGTTTGTCTTCAATCGTAGAGCTAGGCTCCAAAAACAAAAAGTTTTCACTTTATACTGGGCAACTCTGCAAGAAATTTTATTTCAAAAACTGAAATTAAAAGTATTCTCCCGAAAATTAACAACAATATGCAAGATTTCCTTATTGCAAAATAGTCTATGCATCTACATATATATATAAAACAAGGTCTCGCCCCCATGCTCTTCAACTTGGTGCTTGAGTGTGTCATCAGGTAGGCAACTTCAGTAACATCAGAGGTACGCTACTCGTAAAATCCACACAGTTGGTGGCGTACGCAGACAACGTGGATATTCTGACGCGATCAATACTTTACATGATGGACTGTTTCAGAGAGGCAGAATATTACTATGGGCGAATACAACTTGGTGCAGGTGGGTGAATTCGTACACCTAGGAGCTCTTCTCACAAAAGACAGCAATGAACGACATGGAACTCAAAGAAGAACCATGGCAGCTAACAGAGCATTTTATGCGGTCCTCCCCATAATGAAATCAAGGAAGGTCCATCGAAACAACAAACTACGCATCAAAAAAATATTAATTCATCCTGTGCTGCTAAATGGATGCGAAACGACGCCTTGACGCAGATGTCGGAGAATTTAATCGACACGTTTGAGCAAAGTCTTCTTCGGAAGGTGTACGGAACAGTTAAGGAAGGAGAAACTCCGCAAGCTACAACGGGCTGGCCACGTGGAGCGAATGGACGAGGAACGAATTCCAAAACGAGTGCTCAAGGGCATAGCTCAAGGAAAACGACCGCAGGGGAAGCCACGAAAGCGAAGCGAGGACGCAATCGACGCAGATTGCAGATGGCTTCTCAAGTTTTTAAACTGGAGGACACTGTCGTTGGACCAAGACAGCTAGAGGAGGTACATCCGGGAGACCAAGGCTCGATATGGGCTGTAGCGCCATTGGATCATCACGTATCAATATATAAGATACGCAAAATTTATTGAACCATTTTCCCTGAATAATTGAAAATTGAAAAATTATTCGAAGAAATGAACTATCGCCTGTAATCAGAAAAGCTGACCGCGAGTTTTTTAAAATGGTTTTAAAATTCTCTCCGAAATTCCGCAACTACATCGTTGAATAAGTCATCGGCTTAATTTATCATATGAAAAATTTATATTCAAAAAAAAAATGTTTGATTCAAAAAATTTCAAAACGGAATTGCCGCGAACAAAAATAAAATCACTCACAAAACACATTTAGCATTCATGACACATATATGGAGAATCATATAAAATGTTGCATGTACACGTGTATACACTTTTTGTTACCAACATTTAACGAACGCATTTCAACATCAGACTTTTGCATAAATTTATGTTTCTTTTTTATTCCGTATATACTTGCTCTGATTCAAATTTACATTTTTTTTTCCTATACATGAGTTCCAAGTTGTTACAAATATTCACGTATCCTCCACAAAAAAAAATGTAATAATAATAATGTTCAAGTGCGCCAACTGTATGGAAATTTTGTTTGTTATAAAAAAAAAAAATAAAAGCTGAATTTGTTATTCATTTCATTTCGAAAAATTCTAAAATGAACGCAAACAAAATTCATATTAACGGAAATTTTAAGTAAATTGAAGGAGGTGTATGGCGCAATTCAACTTTTGGTTTGTTTAAAATACTCAATTTGGTGATTTGATGGGTAATAATGCCATTGATCCCTTTTTCGTTATCCATATTATCAAATAAAAGGAAATTATTTGGTTCAAGAAAAATTTAGACTTTCCATTTTTGATAAATTTGCACTTTTTTTTATCCCAGGATCCATGTGTCTAGACGATAACTCGAATAAACTTCCACACAAACGAGTGGAAGTGGTCGGAACTGATCTGTTATATCGTTGGATAGACTTGTATTATTTTTGGAAATATTCACCCACAAGAAATGAAAGTTATTAGCATTTAAATAAATTAAAAAGTTTAAATTTTTTATTTTTATCTGATCGGTATTGAGTCTTTGGTCTTAAACTTTACTTTGCAGTTGAGAGTACTTCCACCCATCGCCAAAGAGGGTATACGTTGTGACCATAAAGCACCCGGATTTGTAATTAAATTTACTCTAAAGAATGATATTTAAAAAAACCACGCTAATTTTTGGTATAATAATTAAGGACAGTCCTACCTGTTTACCAAAAAAAAATTTGAAATAATATTTCCCAGACTAGTTTTAATTACAAATTCCGGGTACTTTATGGTCACAATGTATATATCATAGATAGGGGGGTCTGCTCATATGGGATATAATGGACAACAAATTTCAAACGTAAAAGTAATTTAGAAGAAGTTAGGGGCCAAATCTTGACTCGCATTCTCCTCCCCTACAAAATCTAAATGAATCATAATTCCAAAATGGTTTCGTTTTTTCTGTACCGTGAATTATATTCCGTAAGTTTCGTGAAGCCAGGGTGTAGCCTAGTGGGTAGCGTGTTGGTTTACAATGAGAAGGTCGTGAGTTCAAATTCCGGTCGACGCATAATTCAAACATACTGTCTGGTTGGGTATACCTTGGTCACCTCAATCTACGAAAATGAAAAACTCGAAGATAGAGGGTTGGGCGAAGGTCTAACACCCCTTCCACAATAAATAATGAAAAATGCTAAGGAACCTGAAGGTCAGGACGCCAAGGCCCGATTTGGGCTGCAGTACCATTGTAGTAGAAGTTTCAGGAATTTACAAAAGTTCATTGTTTCCAATACATGTGAAAAATTCACCAGTGATTTTTTTAGTTAAGATTTTCTCATCTCCTGCTGATTGTATAACGGAAGTAGTTACTGGTCTTGCAATATTTGTTAATGTATTAGCTCAAAATTTTATTGGCTCCTATCTATCTATCTGAAATTGTTTGGATCTGACCTTTTTCAATTATATTTATTCTAAAAGAGGTATGCTACAAATATAAACTTACAACTAATATATAGAATGCAAAATAAACTGCCAACAAGTCGGGCGAAACTTTATTAATCTTGGGACAAGTTGCATATAAGTGGAAAGTTAATATGCAGGTTAGAGTAATTGGGGAAGACTAAGTGAAAGAGAGTTCTTGGGCAGGGCTGTTGTCATTTCAACAATATTTCAATCGCTTGTGCAAATTTGGGTATTTATGAGGGGAGGGGAGAGATGATAGTAAGGATGGGTGGGTATTAATAATTTGTTAATTAATTGCTTGAATCACGTCCAATATTCTCTGTGTAGAATGTCAGTTTCATAGACGAAGTTGCATAGGGTTTTCATAAAATTCGAAGTATTTTACATTCACGAAACCGAACATCTCTATGGGAGGGGCAGAGCGGTAAAGGAATCATAAAATTTGTGATGCAGTTTTATTTCGTTTCTCTTGTAAGGTGTTTGTACAAAATTCCAAGTTCGTAGCTTTTAATTTGTTGGTTATTAGTTGATTTAATGAAAGTGGTCAAAATCATACTTTTGTGTGGGAGGGGGTAGAAGGGCAAGAGCGATTTCAAGACTTTTGACGCAATTCTATTTAACTATTTTTAAAAGTTCTTAGGCAAAATTTTAAATTGGTAGCTTTAAATAGTTAGGTGATAGTTGATTTCTTAATAATGGTCGAAAAAATAATTTTGTATGGGAGGGGGTAGAAGTTTAAAGGGTTTTCGACCAGTTAATATTTCGTATATTAAGGGATTTTTTTTAATGCATTTTGCAAATTTTCAAGTTTCTACCTTAAAGTTTCACTCAAAAATTTTCAGTTTATTTGCTTTTTTCAATGCACATGAAAAACCTTGTGCACGTTAGACCGGGGGGGGGGGGTCGATTTATAATAACTATGGAATAAATTATTTTTTTTTCTATGTATATCAAATAGATGTATCCACATCCAAAATTTAAACTTTGTATCTTTCACCAGAGCCCTAAATAAATCACTCAAATTTCTCGACATTTTTGCTTACCAACTCCCTCTCCGTACACCTCTCAGCTTAAAATTTTTACCAAAATTAACGACTTTGTAGTTCTACAATTTGACAAATTTTTGATTTGATATATGTACTCTGTTTTGGATAAGGATTGTATCAGGATTTGTAATTTTGAAAAGTGCGCCATTTTTGAAATGCTCCCCATTTCCCCCTCTACTATTATTTTAACATGTTATATTTTTTCCGTATTTACCTTATGTTTCAGGTTTCAATTGCATAGCTTAAGAGACAGTTGAGATATTCATTTTTAAGTGTTTTTCCTTGCACCCCCTGACCCTCCCCCTTACAATAACTAGCCACTCTCAAAGCTGATTCCGGTGGAACTACCTTTAACGGTCTCGGAGATATGAGTCCATATGTACGGCGGACGGCGTACGACAGGACGGATTTTTTTTTGCATTTTTAAGCTAATTTCGTTATGAAACGCGAAAAAAACAAAATTTCATGGTAGCTAATTTTTTTATTTTTGTGTCGATCACAATACTTTTTTATTAGAATAATAAAGTAAAATGAGGCGCTTAGATGCTAAGGGGTATAAATGACAAATTCCTGTAAATGGAGTTAGGTGTGCTGTTTGTTAGATGAATGGCAGTTTTAGTTGGTGACCAAGGGAATTCTAAAAGCGACACTATAGATCAGAAAATGTAACACTGAATGAACAGCTGAATGTTTCGATTGACAAGAGACACACTTTAAAAGCGTTTTACAGGAAATTACATTTTCTACACTTATACTCCTAGGCATATAAGCGCCTCAATTAAAGTCATAGCAATTTCATTTTCATCAATTGTAGTCACAGCCGGTCCTACGATGTTGCAAATTAAACATTTGCTTTGGACGACATGTTCAAGGGGGCAACATCATCAAAAGCTAGGGTGTAGCCTAGTAGGTATCGTGTTGGTCTACAATGGAAAGGTTGTGAGTTCAAGTCCCGGTCGATGGACAACTCCAGCACACTGCCCGCTTGGGTATACCTTGGTCACCTCAATCTACGAAAAAGAAAAATTCGAAGATAGAGGGTTGTACGAAGGTCTAACCACCCCTGCACAATAAATAATAAAAAATATTTATAGAACATGAAGTTGAGGAGGCCAAGGCCCGATTTGGACTGTAGTGCCATAGTAAAAGTTCATCAAAAGGCCAAAATTTTAGAAAAAAATGGAGGACGCCATTGCGACAACAAAAATATGCGAGAAAGCACTATCCTGGCATATTACGGTTGCGAGAAAGCACTATCCTGGCATAGCCGTGGTGAAAGGGGTTCACTTTGCCTATTTTCATCTTCCTCAATGACTGACTCTACTGCCCAAATCGAACTATGGCATCCAGACTTTCAGTTTCCTTAACAATTTATTTGTGATTTTGAAAAAGTTGTTAGCCCGTCGCGTAACACTCGATCTACGAATTTTCATTTTCACAGATTAATTCTTTACCCAAGCAAGTAGTGTGCTGAAATTATAAGTCGACCGTGATTTGAACTCATTAACTTCGCTTAAGCCCCACATTGGGCGCCATTTTAACTAAATAAAGGACTTCATTCCGCCAACAGATAACGGATGTCCTTCGGACCTCACAGCTTGGTGAAGGTGTGGGTGGTAAGTTTTGTTCCTAGTTCCGCAATTACTCATTAGCAGGAGGTCCTGCATCAGGAGATTTTGTGAATAATTTTCCGAAATTAGACTTACGAATATACCAGTAGACAACGTGAACCCGTACCATTTACTATTTTTTCTCCCCTTCATCACTTATTTATTTGACCTCTTGAACAAGAAGATTACAAGAAATGTGAAAATAAAATAGTAAGGAAAAAAATTTAAACATTAAAGATGATAGTTTTTACTTTATTTATAAATAAAGGAAAAGAAGTGGGTAAAGAACTAAGTTGGAGTCGATTATGGTTCCTTTGAATTTTTAGCATTGGATAGTTATAGTATATGTCAAGAGAAGCTCGAAGAGGACAGAAAATCGCTGAATTTTTGGTTGGCACTATTCCTGGTCTGAAATTTAGCTCGTCACAAAGTTGGGAATTGAGCAGGTAGTTGCAAAACTTGAAGAGGAAGCAAGCATCGAGTAAGGTTTGCCGTAAAACAAAGGCTGGAGTTGAAGTACTTTAAGTCTACCGTTGCAGTTGATATGGGGCTTTCTTAATCAGTAAAAAAGGCTTCGAGGGATTCTGCACTGAACATATTCAATGGCCCCAACATGGCAAAAATAATGAGGGCTCCAGATGATGGAATAGTACTCTGAAAGAGAGTGGAGTATAGGAGAGCAGCTGTTCCTGGCACGAAGAGGATAGAAAATATCTGAATTTTCGGTTGAGACTATTTCTGGCCTAAAATTCAGCTCATCACAGAGGTGGTTATTGAGCAGGTAGTTGCAAAACTTGAAGAGGAAGCAAGTATCGAGTAAGGTTTGCCGTAAAACAAAGGCTGGAGTTGAAGTACTTTAAGTCTACCGTTGCAGTCGATATGGGGCTTTCTTAATCAGTAAAAAAGGATTCGAGGGATTCTGCACTGAACATATTCGATGGCTCCAATATGGCAAAAATGATGAGGATTCCAGATAATGGAACATTATTCTGAAAGAGAGTGGAATATAGGAGAGCAGCTGTTCCTGGACGGTTAAATTGGACCGTCGTGTGGAGGACGAAACCGATAATTCTGTATGCCTTATTAGTAATATCGGAAAAATGATTGACGAATTTAAGTTGGCGATCAAAAACCACTCCTAGATCCTTTATTGAACTAACTCTCGTAGGGATGAAAACATTGATAGAGTATGAAAGAACAATAGAAGAAGCCTTATACGAGTACTCCATAGTAAAACATTTCTCAATTCCCAAAAAGATATCATTTTTTGAACACCAACGATAGAGAGCAGGCAAATCAGCCTGGAAAGTCGTACTATTGGAGACTAAGGAAATTTTCCGGGACATTTTGAGGTCATCAGCGAATAAAAGACAGTTAGAAGATAAAAATTAAAGCAGATCATTTATGAATAGAACAAGCAATAGAGGACGAAGGATCGATACCTGAGGGACACCAAAGTTGGCAGGATACTCAGTATGTTACAGCTCCGCTGTGAAGTACAATCAGTTACCTGGAAGAAAATAAGTAAAGAATTGAATCAATGTTATAGTATTGACATTCTACGCACTTCTCAGATCACGGACAGGTCAATATATTGAGTGGCCACCTTTTGTATTTTTGGGCATGCTCGCACCTAAATTCAATTCGAATATTAGTAATATTAATTGATCAATGTTGAATCACGAACCGAATACTTCAAGTAGGACACCTCAATAGAACCGCGGCCCCATCTCTTCGGAAACAAGCCATTGAATCGAGTCATATATTGCATCAAATTCCCGGCCTCGACACCAGACACGAAATCACCGGAGCCACCGGCAAACGAAAATAAGAAGCACAAAGTATAAGGATAAACACTTACCTGGACTCATTCGCAGCTAACGCCATCATGACGGCATGGGTTTGTTTCCGCTGCATATTACAACCTTTCCAACTGTAAAGCAACAAAACAACCGCGAATAAACTTAATTTAAATCCACAATCACGCTCGACACTGACTAAGAGTAAGCAACCCGAGTACTCAAATTTACAGCGGTATCGGCCATGTCTACTCCAGGCCATCGGAAAGAAAGTTGGAAGTATTCCATGGTCGAAGGGAAATTTTATAAAATATGTCGCAAAATGCCACTTCGAAAATAGTTGTGGCAGAGGACAATGGTTATAAACTATACAACCAAACAATCTGCCATTAAATAGCCTTTACAATTATACGAGAAGGGAAAATGCAATTTTACATCCGAGATTAAGGAAGGTGAAAGCTCGAATGTAACTAGCCAAGTTTTCAAGGCAAAAGAAGGCCGCTCATTTCCCTGGATACCGATTCGATGCTTGCTGGGCAAAAATGGGTTAAATACAGTTTCTTTTGATTAGTGTCGATCACCGAGAAAGGACGTATCGACAAAGTCTTACTGAGATTTTTGAGATTTGAGAATTCAGGACAGTACCAAAAGTCTGTGCTTTTGAAACATAGAGTAATATCACTGCATAAGCAGATAAATTCTACGCATCGACAAAGCAGAAATACGATAATTCCGGAATCCGAGGACTTACCGAACATGGAGCATTGTTCCAAGAAATCTTATCGAAAACGATAACGAACTACAAGTGCGAAGGAGCGATTCGTTAAAGGCCCCAGTGAATACGAAACTAAATGATAAGTACAAGCAATAACACTGTAGCTATAGACTTTTGAATTGATCTAAAGAAAAGTAACATAAAGTACGCTAGGCTTAAGAAATAAAGCCATTGGAAAATTCTCAACTTAAATTCCAAATTTGAATTTCAATTTTTTGTATATAAAATTGTAAACATATTTTTCAGCCTGTGCCGCGCGTGTTTGTTTCATGGATATTTCTCCAGGTCTGTGACTCAACCTGGAGCAAATTAGAAGAACGTGATCTAAAGTAAGAGTCATTGGCGCCCACTGCCCATCTCCACGGGTTTGCCGCAGGGCAAGAGTTTTCTTCCACATTTTTTTCCAGTCGGGGAAGACTGTAATAAGTAGAAGGGTATGTGTTGAGTGGTACCATTCGGGGTCCCATCAGGTCCACCACCAGTTTTTCAATCTATAGAATTGATAATGGATATAATAGAATAATAGACTCAACAAATATAGAGGTATCGACCATGACAGACCTCAATTTTGAGGGGAAGATACTCAATGGGAAAGCATCAAAGTCCGGAAAGCGCGATAACGATAGGATACTTTTAAACACAATAAGAACACCGCCACCATCCTTTTTAATTGAACGATTAAAATCGCAATCATACCTGCAAACTGTGTAGCAATTCGGGGAAAATTCAGAGTTAAGGATTGAAGCAATCAACCAGAATTTAGTGACACAAAGCATATCAGGCATACTCTCCAGAAGGGTCACAAGGAAGTCATCCAACTTAGTTCTAAGGCCATGCCCATTTTGGTTGGGAATAGTGATATTGTTATAAGATGAGCTATAAATTTTGGCAATGCTAGATATATTCTTGAAAACATTAGGCGTTGAACGATTGTTAGCAGTCAAACATGAAGCATTTATGTAGATTTTCACTGATTGCTTCTCCGACGAAATTTCTGTTCAGAGCTCTTTCTTGGTTTAAGCTCCTGATCAATGACCAAAATTCAGCTGAATTGATAGCAGAAAGGTTTGCTGGAATTGTTCAACCTGGTGACAGCTGGAATATAACCCAGGTTCAAGATGATGTAGTCTGACACTTCCTTTGTAGACGTATCGTTGACCAGTCGAGACACAAATAGCTGTCTGTTCAACGACAGGTAGCTTAGGTGCTGGGTTAGAATTGGCCAGTACTTGGAACGATGAATTTTGAAAATACCAACCACCAACGAATTAGGCAGCGCTTTAGAAGGTTTGTTAGCAGACATTGGTGGCGGGGTAAAAACACCCGGTACAGCTGGAAGATTCGACGAAAGCATCGGTATTACACTAGTAGGTGCCTGTTTTTTAGAACCTTCGGAACCTGCAGCAGCACTTGGAGAAGAAGAAAATGTAGAGGCAGAAGTAATGCTCCTGGTGAGTCGATCACTATGTAAAGCCTCTTCCGATGACGGCAGAGAACGGACGGGAGCATATGGATCTAGCACTGCGAGATCGCAGCCACTCCTGTATTCCACATGTTCTCAGCCCTGACTTTCCGTAAAATTCCGTACTAGAAGTTCGCGTCAATTCTGTGCTCATTTCAATTTTATGGCTTTGTCGTAATTAAATAAAAAAAATATTGTCAAATTTCTGTCGTATTTCCATTAAAATATCGTCCGCCCTGTCCTCAAAATTTTATCATGACTTTCAAATGATGCAATTTTTCAACCAATAGTGGTTCGCAAAATTTAATATTCAGAAATTCGTCACAAAATTATATTTACTTTTCTATTTAAGCAATTCCTATTTTCTTATTGTCACAGAAATTTGTAGATAACATGTCTCGGAGCACTGTCACCTTTTTTTCACCAATTATAACTGGGCAAAAAATGTCAAAAATTTAATATCAAAAGTCACACACTTAAACCCTTTTTTCCAAAATTCAGTAAAAAAAACAAAAAATTGTTGTGGCATTGCTGTCGGAATTTCGTGACATTTGTTGTTGGCACTTAGTACGAAACTGTGACAAGATCAGCGTCGAATTGAATGTAACACATACCCTGTGGCATATGCTTAAAGTTTTGTTGTTTTGGCTCTTTTTCCGGCAACTAAAAGAAGCTTCAAGTGCAAATCAGGGTGGAAAAGTGAAACAGTTTCACTTCAAGAGGCTTCCGTGGCAAAGCGAGCAGCGTGCTTGCTTCTCAGTCAATAGGTCGTGGGTTAGATTCACACTCCAGTCAGGGGATTTTTTTAAGCACGAAATTTTTCAGTTGCTACTGGCGATGAAAAATTATTCGAAAGGAAATGGACAAACGGTGTAAAAGTGAAACAGTTCCACTTCAAGAAGGCCTAGATACTCAGTAGAAAGTTTCTGTTCGCTTCCCATCATTCAGTCCCCATAATATCTGCAAAATATTTGTCAGTAGCAGCCAGTACAACTGAAAAATATACCTATATATCAGCATCTCCACTCGTTACGGTCGTTCTCACTCCTCTTCCCCTACCTTCCGAATCTGATTCCTTCTCTTCATGACTGTGATTGTGCATTGCACATAAAGTCCCAAATTGCCTATAGCACAGGTCATTCAATCAGTACAACAGAAAAAAAAACCAGCTACTCCACTCGTTACGGTCGTTCTCACTCCCCTTCCCCTTCCTTCCCAATCCCATTCCTTCCTCCATGACTGTGTTTGTGCATTGCACATAAAGGCCGAAGTTGCCTATAGCACAGGTCATTCTGTAAAAAAAAAAAAAATCATGCATCAAGTTGCAATTGTTATGCGATTGTAGCAGCAGGAGGTAAACATTTTAAGACACGAATAGCAAAAGTGTAATGCAAAATTTTTTTTGTTTGTAGCACCGAGAGTAACTTAGGGGGTCACCCTTTAATGCATTGGAAGCACAGTCAAATCGGTTTTGGGTAGATGCGCAATGAGGTTACAAGGAAGTTGTTGGAGGGGTTCTCGGCTATAAGAAAAGCTATCTGGAAGGCCGCACATTCAATAAAATGATCCGGGCGGTAAATTTATTTAAAACGGTACTGTTTATAGTTTTGTTATGTTTTAACAAATTCCATTAAAAAATGTGATAGGATTTGCTTAAATACTCTAAAAACTTTTCCACGTTATCTAGATAAAGCTATCATGTGGCTGAGCTTTATATCAAGAGTAATAAACTCATTTATGCTCTTAGCGATGCATTTTTTCAGAAAACACTTGATTTAAATTAATGTCGAATCAAAATCAATGCGTAGGTCTATAAAATTCTTACGAGATAATACAATTTAACTCGATTAATACTGAAATTTTATCGACTGTCTAGTCTAAGATTCTTATTATTGAAGCCAGACAATCTAATTTCCAATTCAAAGCCGACCCTGACTCAAATTCAATGTTTCCGAGAATTCTGCTAAACAATAAAACCGAATTATACAAACGAAATTTGAATTTTAAAGCAAATTGCGATTTCACTGAGTTCAAATATTTGCCGGTACTATTTACACACGAGTCAGCCGTGAATTCGTAAAATCAATTTAGAAATTCGCAAAACTTTATCCACATTTGCCTTAATCGCTGACAGTGAAAAATTGGAACACCAGCAATAAATTAATTCAAAATCAAACTACGAACCAACATCGGATAGGACTTCGTTTCATGGTTGTTCTCTCAAGAATCCTCTAAAACGTTACCTCCACTCGAAATCGCTTCAAATCGGCAAACTTGAACTAAAGGTCGCTCGGGATTCGGTTTTTTTTTCGCTTGCTAAATGGGAAATAAATTCAACGTTGCAGCGCACCCAATAGACCGAATGTTCGACTACATATAGCGATGAAATTCGTCAAGAAATTGCCAGGAGTTAAATGGCTTTCACTAAAGTGCAATTGAAGCGACGTGACATGACTGATAAATGTCGAAAAGGAGCAAGAAATTGGTAATGCGAAATGCCGTCATCACACAGTTTCGAAATGAAGACATTCAGGACGATGGGTATAGCGTTGCGATAGCAGTGCCAAGAATGAGTACCATTCGTAATTGTTGCACACTAGGAACTGTGTGACGATCTACACTCTGTACTTTAGTACTTTGTGAATTCTACGGCCGAAACGTGCCGACTGAAACATGCTAATTTTCTGATATTATAGGATAGGACTGTGTCATTTAGGAGGACAATTATTTAAGGGATCGGATTCATGTGGACGTGGGCGCGGTAACTATGCGAACCATACATGAAAACTTTGTCCATGTTCTTGTTCTCTTGAGGAAACGTGAGAATGTCGAACATATCCGCACTCCTTTCTTTTCGATTGCGGTATTCGAAACGAATTCGCTTTTGTATCGGTCCTATTCAGAATCGTCCTCGACAGGGGCACGTTTATTCCTTAACTAATGTCGGTCCTTAAAATGCACTTGCCACATAGAATACCTTGAAATAGAAAAGTGTCTCGATATTTGGTTCATAAAAGCACTTACGCAGATTTATCACGTAATCCACTCCGATACAGACAGCTGAAGTGAAGGTCTATCGAATCAAAGTCCTACGTGATGAAATCAAAGTCTTCGCATGCGTGGTAGGTACTTATAATGCGATTTCACAACACATTCATTCACTATCATTCAGCTTCAACATTTCATTTTTTTTTTCTTCTTTGGACCCTTTTTGCCTTTCTGGAAAGCGACTATGTTCCAATTCAATTACGGACGTCTTATCCGCAAGGGAATGTATGGAAAAAAATTAGTTGCCATTACTTATTGATCTAAATTTATAGTTAATACGTGATCAGGATAAAACGTTATAAGACACAGTGTACTCGGAGAACCTAATAATTAGATTTCTTAACCCTTTTGCCGTATATGGTCGAAGGATGATGTGCAGAAAATATGGACGTACTCGTTTAATATATGTTTAGTGTGCAGATATAAATTTATTACTCGATCATGCAAAAAGAGTATTGAGAGCGGAACTATTCAAAAGTAGGTTTAGAGGGGTGGGTTTAAATTAAATCTTACTTCATTTCGTGCTGAAAATTTGGACTAGTTAGTCCTTTATCATAAATAATTTTCTAAGGAATATTAAGTGATAAGTGGTCCTTAATTAGATTACGGTTTGAATCCAAGAGATATGTCGTCAGGCCTGCTTTTGATCGTACAATGAAACTACGAGAATTGCTCATAGAATATACAAAACACACCAACAGATGCAGCTAATTCTCAGACTTGTTACAAGTTTTCCTAGCTGGGAAAATGTACAACAACCCCTCACACTAAAGGACGGAACAGACCTGACCAGCCAACACTTGAAGACGTGCCGTTGGCGTCAGTGATACCTTCTGTAGGTCTCGTTCCTTTGTTCGACCTCCAGGCCGAATCACTAGCCAGGAGGAAGATTATATAAAAAATCTCGCGATGACTAAAGCTAAAAGGGAAACGATCACAAACAATCTTCACAGTTTTAGGCAAAACGAAAGAGTGATTTTGAGAACACTAAGATACCTTCTTTATTAAAAATCACTTATGCCTAAATTACTTGCGTTATAACCGGAATTCAGTGCAAATCCCTAGCTAGAATTTTAATTGAATCGAATTTTGCTCTTTGGGCCCTTGCTGCTTCCCTCGTTCACTTGCTGATGCTCTCCTGCCATTGAAACCGATTCCACGAGCTTTGCGTCTCGTCGTTCGCCTTATTCAACTCTTTCGCACTCTCGACTTTATTGGACAGAAGTTCATCTAAGAAAATTTCTCGTTCTGCTCCAACACTGATTCTATCTTACTTGGAAATCAAAACCGCCAACGTTAAAACTTCAATGTTTAAGTAAGTTAACACAAGGACTCGTTTGCACGCCCGTGCACTTTGACTATCACTTCTAAGAGAGGCTGAACCAAGCTTGATTTCCTCCCGCCAAGCTTCGTGGCGAAATTCTCAAAGCATCTCTTTGGCATTGAAGCCTTGGTCATTTAAATCCGGGCTTTCAACTTTCTTTGTTTGACCTTTAGCCTTGCATTTTTCCTGCCTCGTATATTAGTACTCGTTATGTATTATTTATAAAATTTTCCCCAGGTTAGACTTAATTCTTCTTCTTCAATGGCGCTACAGCCATATTGGGCCTTGGCTTCCTGACCTTCAGGTTCCTTAACATTTTCATTATTTATTGCAGAAGGTTTGTTAGACCTTCGCACAACCCTCTATCTACGAATTTTCTTTTTCGTAGATTGAGGTGGCCAAGATATACCCCAGCAAGTAGTGTGCTGGAATTATGCGTCGAACGGGATTTGAACTCACGACCTTCACATTATGGACCAACACGCTACCCACTAGGCTACACCCTAGCTAGACTTAATTCTGGACCTGACAATGTAAGTCTATTCCCTGGCTTAGTACCGGATGACGATGCCACAATTCAGCAAGGATGTCTAGCTTCGTTTTCATTGCACATATTGACTCGTGATTCGACGCTAACATTCTGCACGTAATTCAAATTTACAATTTTAACTAACTACTCATATAATATTTCGTTTCTTTTAGCCAATCTTATTGCAAAGGAATAATCGCTAGGTGTCGTTCTTGCCCAGAAATGCGAAAGGGGCTACGCGACGTATTGGCTTGATGGTGATCGAGGTAAACCATTAGGACTTCGACTCTGACAACATTCATTCAGTTCTTTTTTTTTATTATCTACAGATGATTTAAGCCCCTTTTATTTCTTCTTCAATGGCGCTACAGCCCAAATCGGTCATTGGCCTCCTGACCTCCAGGATCCTTAACATTTTCATTATTTATTGCGAAAGGGTTATTATCCCTTCGCACAACCCTCTATCTACGAATTTTTCATTTTCGAAAATTGAGGTAACCAAGATGTAACCAAGTAAGTAGTGTGCTGGAATTATGTGTCGACTGGGATTTGAACTCACGACGTTCGCATTGTTTACCAACATGCTACCCACTAGGCCACACCCTAGCTTCCACTTTTACGGTGGAACCGTATAGACTCTCCAGAGCCCTTGGGTCTATCTCCTTCTAGGAGCTTCAATCAAAACCTGGCCTGCTGACCTTCAGGCTCTTCTACATTTATAAGTTATTATGGAAGGGTTATTAGAAATTTCGCAAACCCTCTATCAACAATTTTTCATTTGCGCAGATAGGAATGACCCGAATATGCAAAGGCCTAATAACTATTCCACAATAATAAATTAAATTCTTAAGTACCCCGTCCAGCCTTAAAAGGAGCAGGTCGTCAAAAGATGTCTGGTTCCCAAAGGAGCGTCTCGACGCAACTAAAGCCAAGAAGTGGTCATTCCAAAAATATCGAAACATACCGACTGCCGGAAACAGGGACTCATTTAAATTAACAGGAAGCACATGCAATAGTACTTTAAACCGTTCCTGACCAAAAACCTCGATTCAAGATCATTGAAATGTCCAAGAATTCCGGATCTCTTTGGTCAGTTGTGAAATCAGTCAAAAATAATTTTATATAATCCTCAACATTGCCTATTCGTGATGATGACCGAACAGTGGTCGATACTGAGGAAAAAGCTAACCCTTTGGCAGCGAATTTTACCAGAGCTCTAAGCTTTCACTGTCAAATCATAGTCCCCTTCAACTACCTCCCACTACCCACACCCACTGATTTCACGCTGCTGTCTCTTCGTTTTCGAACTTGTTATTTCCAATATCTCTATATTAATAAATCTGCTGGTCTGAATGGCATACATCCCCCCGCCCCAACTCCCATTATCCTTAAGAAACGCCTTTCCTTTCTGGCTAAACTACTTCGCAATCTTAATCATCTTTCATACTCTTCAGGGTGTTTTCCACAGATCTGAAAAGTTGCGAATGTTCAGCCAATTCCCACGAAATGATGCAAAGCATACCCCACTAACTATCGCTCTATTGCCATTAACTCAGTGCTTTCAAAAGTAATGAAAACTGCTCTTAATTGCAAAATAGTGCACTATATTGAGGAAAAAAAAAATTACCAACGGTCGGCAATATGGTTTCCTTTTAGGACTTTCAACGGGCGATCTCCTAATGTGTCTAACTCAACATTGCAACTTTTGCATGAACAAATTTGGTGAAGGACTGCGAAAGCTTTTGATGAAGTTTAATATAAATGGCACATATCTAACCTTAAAGTTTTCAGCTTTAACTCGTCTCTCCTTAAATAGATTAATAGCTTCATCTCAGACCGGGCCATATGAGTAGTACTAGATGAAGCTACCTACGTCCCTTTGTCTATTGTTCCCTTAAGCCTCAGTCTTATGGTTGCACACTTGACTCTCCTGTGGAGGCACGTTCGATTTCAGTACCCTGATTCTATATATAGTGAGTCAATAGATTCATTAAACTCTGACCTCAACTTAGTCCTTGAATGGGGCAAACGAGTAGAGTTTAATACCTTGAAAACTCAGTCCTGTCATCTATCTTTAAAAAATAATATTCGGATGTCAGCTGCTGCAATATTCTTCAGTATCGTGCAGATTCCATCTTCTGCGGACTTAAGGTTACTTAGCATAAAATTTAACAATCGTCTTGTTTGGAGTGAGCACTTTAACGAAGTCACCGGCGATCGCACTCACCCGCCGACTCTCCTTCTCGTAGTTCGACTCACAACTGAGCTCTTTCACGAATGCTCGCTCTCTTTCCACATCATTTTTGTGGCTCTGAATGCCCAATCACTTTCCTTCATCAATGGCGTGACAGCACAAAAACTCCTGAAGTTTTCGCTTCCAATCATCTCGATCCAAGGACCGCGTCATCCAGCTGCTAATTTTTAAGGTGGTTTTTCTATCTTCACCAACCGAGTAGTTTGCCTACTGGCCTGATACCAGTTGCTTTGCCTTTAAGAGCACGTTTTGGGATTGTCTTTCTTCCAATCGCTCTACATGGCCAGCCAATTGCAGTTTACGTAACTTGATAAACCTTGAACCTTCTGGCTCGTCGTAGAGTTGATACAACTCATGGTTTTATCTTATTCGCCATTCCGTTCCTTCCCTCACAGGTCCCAAAATTTTTTGGAGTAGTATTATCCGTCGTTTGGTTTCGTCTGCTTATTATCCGTCGATTTCCTTACGGAATCGCTTTCTTTGCCAAATTACTTTGCTTGTCGAATCGCTTTCATTGCCGATTCGCTTTTCCCTGCCGAATCGTTTGTGTCGGCTTCGGAACTTGGGGGCTCGTGTTATTGTTGTTGATTTTTGTTCACGGCGAAGAACTCTCAGGTGTTCTTGTTATTATCACAGCATTGCTGATGGTTGAAAATAATTGAAGATGCAAACATACGGCGATTGACTAGGGCGACATGCAATATTACTCTCTCCTCAGCTCCTTTCATCCTGAACAAAGTTTTCACTACCGTAAATGTGGTTATAGTATTTCACCACTCTGTCTGCTCCTTTCACGTAGTGTTTGTAGCTCTCCTTGCCAAATCGCTTTCTTCGCCGATTCGCCTTCCTTGCCGAATAGCGTTCCTTGCCGAATCACTTTCTTTGCCGATTCGCTTTCTTTACCGAATCGCTTTGCTTCCCGAATCACTTTCTTTACCGAACCACTTTCCTTGCCCAAACACTGATAAGTAATCTAATGTGTGTCGGCATCGGAATTTGAGTGCGCGTGTGATTGTTGTTGCTTTTCGTTCACGCCGAAGAACTCATAGATGTTATTATTAGCACAGAATTGTTTTTGTTTCAGAATAACTGGAGACGCAAGCATACGGCAAGCAACTACGGCAGACATGTAACAATATTTATTGCTTGCGAATTTATTAATATAATACTTTCAAGCACATTCAACTTTCTCCGCTGTCCTTAAGGAGAATAGAACAACTAAATAATTACTTGAATATTACTTAGAATTTATACTTTTTCCTTCAATATCGAACTGTACAAAAATAACAACAATGTAATTAAGGTAATATAAAGCCAATTTCATCTTCCTTTTTATATCCAGGTGACATACATACAATCGAACTTTTGCAATCGATTACTACATAATTCAATGCTTTAATTGCAATCTGTAATGTATAATGACACAAAACTATATGCGATGTTATCCTATTACAATGTATCTGTAGCTTAAGTGCCTTTAATATTTGATACGAACGCATTTGTTTATGTACGGATGTTACGTGTAAAAGTCCATTAGCAGATCGAAGTGATTTCATAAATTTTTAACAAAATTGTATCCATATAACAATTTACGTAAACAGTCATTGTATGCCAAGGCGAGAGACTTTAGTTATTTTATTTTATTGTAACGAATTTTCGAGTATAAAGGTGGCAATGTTATTCACAGTGTACCCAAAGTGGTTCGATAGCCATGAATTAAAGAAGATTTACAAAAAATTCGCAAAAAATCAATCATGACAAACAGTCCTCTTACAATAATTAAGATTTAATGCAGTAAGAGTTCGTGGTAATATTGTGTATCACTATCAGGATTCCTTAATGCAAGGAATTGCCATAAAATCGATTCCAAGTATAAAAATGGAAATCATTTTATCCTTTGGCTCATCATTTAGTGAAGGGACAAAACAAACGTCAATATCCCAAAACCAACACATTAATAAACAGAGCACAGTAAATAAACAAAAACTAACATAAATTAGTGTCAACTAGCGTTAAGTCTGCGTCTTAAACATACTTTATCTATAGAGAAGTCAAATACATCAATATTTTCGTTAACTTCTCTTGTAAGACGCGAGATTGGTTCATTCATACCATAGTTAGTCCGGTGAAAGGAAATCTTCAACAATCTAGGATGCCTCGGTAAAAATTGACCAGCAGCAAATTGCATTAAACCCAAAAGTGAGGAGGAATCCACCACCCCAGTGAGAAGTTGATGAGCAAAAACTACGTCAGCAACTTCACGTCGTCTCGAGAGTGATGACATATTTAGCAACTGAAGCCGGTCAATATAAGGAGGAAGACGAACTCTATCATCCCAATTAAGGTGACATAATGCAATTCTCACAAATTTGCGCTGAATAGATTCAATTCTGGCAATATGCACATCATAATAGGGAGACCAAACTTGAGAAGCATACTCAAGATGAGATCTGACAAAGGTGTTATACAGACTCAACCTAACAAAAGAATTGTTAAATTCCTTGGATAAGCGAGTGGTGAAACCCAGCATTGAATTACCCTTTTGCACAATCTTATTTATATGCAAGCCAAAATCAATCTTCTGGTCAAATATAACGCCCAAGTCAGCAACTGAATTAACACGATCTAAGATACAGTCATTGAGACTGTAAGTTACTACAAACGGTGAGAATTTACGAGTAAATGACATTACATGACATTTATCCAAATTCAATCGAAGGCCATTATTGCGACACCAGTTACTAAAATTTAACAAATCCTCCTGAAGAAGATTATCTGAGTTAGAACTAATAGACCTAAAGATTTTAATGTCATCAGCATAGATGAGTACTTCCGAATATTTAAAAACAGAGGCTACATCGTTAATGGCCAGGATAAATAGAAGTGGTCCCAAATGACTTCCTTGAGGGACCCCAGAAAGCGCAGTAAATGGCTTAGACGTACAATCACGAAAGATAACCTGGTAGGTTCTATCAAATAGATAAGACTTAATCCAATTTATAAACCATGTCGGAAAACCCAACAATCTTAGTTTTAACAAAATTATTGAATGGGGCAATTTATCAAAGGCCTTACTAAAATCAGTGTATACACAATCCACCTGCTTACCATCCTCAATAGCCAATATAGATTTATTCGTAAACTCCATCAGATTAGTAACAGTGGACCTATTCCTAACAAAACCATGTTGTTTACTCGAAATTATTGATTTACAGTGAAACGACATGCATTCATACACTATAGACTCAAATAGTTTAGGAATAGCCGATAGTTTAGCTATTGGCCGATAATTTTCAATAGCAGATTTTGCACCGCTTTTATGAGTAGGTATGATGAAGGACGACTTCCACACATTAGGAAAAATCCCCGTTATTAGGGATCTTTGAAAGAGGTGAGAGAGTGGTTCAGCAAGAGAGAGACAACAACGCTTAAGGACAACAGCAGGAACACCATCTGGGCCAGGAGAAGACACTTCTTTAAGGCGGGCGATGTGATTGACTATATCATTACAGAAAATTGGTAAATCAGACAAAGTAGTCAAAGTAGTTTGTCTAAAGTCATCAAAATACGCCATATCAGGGGAAAAGCTACTACTAGTAAAAGATCCACTGAAGAATGTGGCGAAAAAATTACAAATAGTAGCTTGATCGTTACTATCATTGCCCAGGAATTGAAAAGAAGCTGGATAACCATCTGATTTACGCTTACAATTAACGAATTTCCAAAACTTCAGGGGATCTCTAATAATATCCGACTGCATTTTAATTAAATACTCAGAATATAAGCGAGTAGATAAATCCTTAAAAAGGTCATAATATTCCTCATACAGACAAAAATCAGTATCATTCTTCGACCTAGTATACCTCTTCCAGGCAGCATTACGAGCATTGCGAATTACACGCAACTCGCTAGTATACCAAGGGTACGACGATGAGATGTTCCTGCGATAGGTAAAAGGAACTGTAGCAACAAAAAATTGATACAGAACATAATAAAACTCAACTACAGCACCTTCAAAATCAGGATTGTCAAGAATTTGATTAAAGTTGAAGTTAGATATAAGGTAGTTCAACTGAGAAAAATCTGCTTTATTAAAATCAAAAGAAAGCTCCTTCTCACTAGGGCTAACAATATGCTCCTCGTCAATAATAACAAAAATATTAATAGGAGGGTGCAAGACATCAATGGTAGTAATTGAAGTTAAGCTCTCATCCACGGAACATGCACAGTAGTCAGAATAAAAAATTAGGTCAAGCTGTCTTCCATAGGAATTCCGAACAAGGCTAAGTTGATGGAGACCAAGTGCAGTTATAGTATCTACAAAAAAACATTCAAGCGAGGACGAAGCATCAGAAACTAAGAGAGTAGAATCATCGTCAGAGAGAGACCAAGAAAGACTTGGAATATTAAAATCACCCAATAAAATGAGTTCGTCAGAGATATTCATACTATTATGAACAAAAGTTATACAATCAACTGTTCTTTCGAATAAAATACAAGGACTCGACGGAGGAATATATGTCAAAAAGACATAAATATCCTTATTATTAAATACGAGTTTAACACATAAGAACTCCAGACCGTGAGGGTTCGGGACAGGAACAACTACACAATTAATGCAGCTACGGACTGCTTATAACACTCCACCACCCTTCAATCTCAGATCGGAAACATATCGATCCCTACGAAAGACTTCAAAGTCTGAACTAAAAAGTTCACAGTCAGAGAAACTACAATTTAGCCCCGTTTCAGTAAGTGCAATAACATCATAGGAAGAATTCTGAGACGAGGCAAATAACGCCTGAGTTTTGGTGCGCAGTCCATTTACGTTTTGATAGTAAAGGGACAGTTGTCTAAGTTTTTTGGACCAGAACCAGGAGCATTATTACGACGAGATATAAATTCTTTAAGAAATACTCCAGAAGGCCACGAATCAATATTTAACAACTGATTGAATAGATCAGTATTAGTCAAAACAATTTTAAAGGAGGCAATGGAACTAGTTTCTTTACTAATTTTATCACATTTAACCGCTGATCCTGTTGAAATAAATTTTTTTTAAACCAGATAGCTTATGACATCATCCGGGGAAGTTCGAGGATCAAGTCTAGAAACGAAAATGGCTTTTGGACGAGGAACAATAGTAAGCAGATGTGGCTGTGTTAGTATAGAAGAAGAAGAACCAGTGGAATTAGCATCAGTAAGAGGCATTTGAGAACTATTCGAGAAAACTTGGGTAGATTTCAAGGGTGCATAATTTTTATTAACGGATGCCTTCGAAGATGGTTGACCAATATTAGGAGATGTAGACTTCGAGGGCGCAGAATTATTATTAGCGGATACTTTAGCAGAAGCTTGGCTAATATTAGGAGATGTAGATTTATTCACTCGAGTCTTTTTGCGGGTAGGACGTGGATGAAATACAAGACTATCAATATTGCTATCCGCTCCCACCGAATTGCAGTTATCACTCGGAGAAGCAATTCCAGTAACACAATTCAGCACGTTATTATCGTTAGTGGTGTCAGTAGAAATGTGCTTATTGAAAGGCATAATCTCACAACAAGTCGAAGCATCAACCAAAGTTGGATTGTCTGTACTAGTCGAACAATCTACTAACGTGTTAGTCTTTCTAACTGAATTAAAAAAGTTGTTAACTGTTACAAACGCACCAGTTACACTATCAAGTTGCGCCTTAATTTTCGCCATTTCTTCACCAATGCTAGACATCTTAAATGATATAGAGGATAGTGAGAGGTTCCTACAATCAGTACAGTACCAATAAAGCCCTGGAGTAGAGTTAAGCCTCTCGGCAAAAATATTAGTAAGACCAACGCACTTCGCATGATAATTTCTCCCACAAACGCCAAAACACGTAAAAGATGGTGTTGAGGATTTCGACTCAATACATTTTTCTGCATTGCACAAAAAACCCATATTAATTTCTCAAAAGCCTAATAATAAACACAGTAGGTAAGGTTTAACGCCTATTAATATGCAAACTAATTGCAAAGAAAAATTATGGTTGCGTTTTAGATAACTTGGCAAGACGAACAACCAAAGACTTAAACCTTTATCAGAACAGCTGAATGAATATCAAAATGACAAAGAACAGCTGATTATAGGAAAAAAAAAGCGCAAAATAAAACTAACAAGAGCAACCTGTATTCAAGCAATAATCGCAAAAAATACACTCAATACCCGGACAAACTATGAAGAACACCAATCGATAACAATAATAATAAAATAAGAAAAAAAAAAATATCTTAGAAACACGATTAAAAATCAAACAAAAAAATAAATCACGGAAAGAACACTGACACTAGTTGACACTTCAACACTAAAACTGACACTGTAGGTGAGGCTGGTCCCAAAGAGTTAAACAAAATACTTAATGAGCTTTTCAAAACACAACATTTAGGAACCTTCACTGATCATCATTGATTTTCCGGCTAAGATCTCCTATATGGGCGCGATCCTGAGCATCGGTACTTAGTTGTCGCGAGGACTTCTACTGAATTTTCAATTCAAATGCTCACTTTCATGTGATACTTGGTCGGCCAATATAACGTCTTCCTTTAGGGCTATAATGCAGACCTTGTCTGGCGATATTTTGCTCTGGTTTCCTTATAGTGTGGCCGATCCATTGCCCCTTCCCATTTCAATGGCTATTTTAATCCATTCGGTTCTACTCAAAAGTTCGTAGTTGGAGATCACTTCTGGCCAGACTTCCCCTGAAATCGGTTCACGAAAATTTGCAGTTTATTGATAAGCCAAACGGTCACTTTCCGTGTGGTGCAACTATATAACAACATGGATTTGACGCATGCGTCTATATGTAAGATGCAACATCATACAACTTCGTATCACCTTTGGTGATAAAGTCCTGAAAGCGGAAGCACTGGCTAGAAGTCAAAATCACTTTCAGGAAAAATCAGTCTACAATCAGACGTATGCTCCAGTCGATGTAAGGCTACTTTGCCCTTTGCGACACTTTCACAGCAGATCTAAACTATGACGATTGCTCTTTCCCTCCCTAAGTATACCAGCACAAAGTGATGACACCATCGATTATGCAAAGAGCTTTAATGCAAACTTGATCTGGGCCGTAACCATAACAGATTTTATGTATTGCAAAAGGAAGTAAAGTAGCAGCATTTAAAAAACAAAATCACGGATCTTCCCAAAAAAAATTCAAATTACACAGTTACAACAGATCAATGCCGGCAGTAATAGCTTTTTCTATTTTTTTATTGAAAAATGTAGTTTCATTGGTGAGGTAGTGCCTCATTTGCCTCATTTGATGAGCCGCCACTGCTATAATAAATAATGCAACCACGCGCGAAGCATTAGAAATATTTTTTTAAATTAAATTTCATTATATAGTACGGAATAACCATCAACTTTTTTAAATTAAAAATGAGTGTGATTATGTTGTAATATTTTGCGTTTAGTAAAATTAGATTTAGCATATCATTAGGATATAGTCGTATAAAATAGGCTGCACACCCCACCAAACAATTGAAGGATATCTCTGATGCAAAAAATTGATTCGTTAATGTACAAGTAATTGACATTAAAGTATCATCATATTACTTTAATTCCAGAACATTCCCATGCACTACACAAATTTATATATAAATGTAATTACACATTATAAATATATTTCACCTATGAAAATTTTCGGTTAACCATCATGAAAATTGATTACAAGTTTCGCTTAATTTGACCGCTTCGGCAAAATGTTGACTGCAATGTATATAATTGCATTCGTACTTCATTGGTAAATCATAATTACGCGAAAATTTCTGAGTATAACGAGAGGTATATCTACCTATCCGTATTGCAATTCATTTGTATTCAACTGAAATTTCAGCAATCAGTCGAGAATTTACTGATTTATGTGTCGTTTCAATAAAAATCGATTCAATTAATTCAATTTGATTTTCACCGCAATCAAGTTAGTTTTAATCAACACACGTATTTTTCATACGTGTGCGAAATGTTGCAGTTCCGGATTTTTTTTTCGAATTTTATTCAGAATTTTATAAACTGCAGTTGTTATGATCGAATAATTGTTCACCATTTTATATTTTCATTGACTAACTTGGCTAATGGGTTATGCCTAATTGCATGGATCGACAAAATCAGTTTTTGGGTTTTCGCATTTTCTTAAAGTACGTAAAACATCTCGAAAATATCTCCACAGCATTTTAAGTCGAAATGACCAATACTGAAAATGTTTTAAAATTTAAGGGAATAGTTTCTGCATTTAAATCTGAGAGAATAAGTTTGCTCCAACGAATTTTGTAACCCTAAGTAATGAGACTTATGTTACTTTGTTTTTCTAATCAGTAACCTCGTGGTCGAAATTTGAAAATTCGATAATCATAGTTCCAATATGAATTCGCCTAATATTAGGCATTCCTTAATTTAACATTTTTCCATTTCTACTGTGCATTGAATTTACCGATGCTCGTTCGATAACCAAAGTCAAGCAGCAAAGATCAATTGTAGTTCTGATATGGGATCCTGCTTCTTTGTTCCCACTTCATTTCGCCAACCTTAACGGCGACACACAAATATTATTTTTGGTTTGTGTACATCTATGACTCAGTACCTTTTTAATTACACAAGTTTCCCTCCCCTCCTTTCATAATAAATAAAAAAAAGTCACCTACAATTTTAAATACTCACGTATTAATATATAAGATAATAAGGCTGTCGACACACGATAGAGGTAAAATCGTATTAAAATGAAAGCTTCTTCTGCTTATTCGTAACACACGCATGAGTTCTAAGTCGCATTTTTTGCTCAAATATACAAAAATGTTAACAAGTTCGAAGCACTTCTTCGCGACATGTGAAGCGAATTTAAAATTCGCAGCCGCTTTTCCCCGCTGGGACCGTAAAAAAGTGAAACGCGCGGGAAAAAAAAATTTTGTTGTAAGACCCACCTTTATATACTGTGACAGAGAGTTATATTGTATATACATACTATCCAGCGGGAAAAAATTAGAAGAATTGAGGAAAAAACTACTTCGGTAATGCTAAATTTATAATCTTACTTGCGATTAGTTAATTTGAAATCAAGACGCTCTTATTATTTAGAGGAAAAAGAAGCGTAATTTGAAAATCGCGACAATGACAAATTGGAACAGATGAACGGTTAGGATAATGCAAAAGAAAAGAATTAAACTACTACAACCGTACTTCATTGCTGACTTAGAAGCACTTTATTTTCAGTTGGGAACATACTTTTTTCAAGCTAGGGTGTAGCCTAGTAGGTAGCGTGTTGGTTTATATTGAGAAGGTCGTGAATTCAAATCCCGGTCGACGCATATTTGCTGCTCACTGCCCGCTTGGCTACCTCATTCCACGAAAAGGAAAAATTCATAACCCTTCCATAATAATGATGAAAATATTCAGGATCCTTGTATGAAAATGTTCAGGAACCTTGTCAGGAGATGAAGGCTCGATATGGGCTGTAGTACTATTGGCAGAGTAGAAGGAGGATATACTTTTCCCTTTCATTGTTTCATATATTTATATATTAAGAACAAAAAAATTATGGAGAACAAATGAACAGTGCGCGTTACATAATGTTGGACAGATACTAACCGGTTGATTCAAAACAGACTTTTAATGCGCAATTGTGCCGAACGACGCGTGATATCATAGAGAATAGGAGCCATAGTAATATTTCTTATGGCTAAGGTAATTCTCAATAAGATTAGTGATGTCGTCGAAAGCACTCTCGAAGTTTATCAGGCTGGATTCCGGAAAAGGTCGTCTTGTACCGACCAAACAAGCACACCGATTGTTCTTAACGGACAGGATGTGGAAGAGGTGCAAGATTTTTGCTATCTCGAAAGCATTGTCAGCATGGACGGCGGAGCCGAAAAGGATGTTGAGGCTCGGCTAAATAAAGCTCGTCAGGCCTTTGGTATCCTTTCCCCTTTCTGGAGGTTAAGAGAGATCTCCCTTCGCACGAAGCTGCGAGTTTTTGACGCATGCGTCAAATCCGTGTTGTTATATATTGGTTGTACTACGTAACCGTTCGTTACCAAGAAACTGCAAACTTTCGTGAACCAATGCCTCCGACGCATTTTAGGAATATTCTGGCTAGAAGTGATCTCCAACGATGAACTTTGGAGTCCAACTGAAATAGGCATTGAGATTCAATGGCGGAAGTGGCAGTGGATCGGTCACACTTTGAGGAAACCAGAGCAAAACATCACCAAACAGGCTCGGGATTATAATCCTCAAATAAAACGTCGGGTTGGTCGACCATGTAACACATGGAAACGTGCAGTTGAGCAGGAGGCCAGAGGAATAAACGAGTCCTGGCAACAGCTTAAGGCCAATGCTCAGGATCGCGCCTTGTGGAAGAGAGTTGTTTCTGTCCTATGCCCCTATAGGGGGTCTTAACAGGAATTTGATTGATTGATTGATAGGAGCACACCTTCGTTGAAGGTGCTGCGAAAGAATAAATTGGGGAAAAGGAAAGGGACCAGTGAAATTCTGGAACTATATGCACCTGTAAGATCGACACTTGCATTCTTCCATCCTCAGACAACTGTTTCCACCTTCAGATGTCGTTGCGGGATGTTTTTCGTGCTTGAATTACTCCATCATTCTAAATACACTTCTAGAAGAATACACAAAAAAATCCATCACAAAAAAATCCATCACAAAAAACTACTTATTAAAATTAAAAGAATTTGAATTATTTTCAGTAAAACAATTTACGTTTATTTATCATTTCTAAAGAATAATACCATTGACATATAGCGGTCCTAATTATAATTTAGCTAATCCGTAATTTAGATCGTCTTCATCGTTAGTAGATTGGTGACACACAGAACTTTGCTAATTAAGAAGAGCCACACACTCACAGTTGAATTGCATAGCCAATAGGAAATGAAATTTTGCAAGGAAATCGGCAAAAGAAGAAAAACGATCCTTAGTCCTGTTTTGCAATCGTTTGCAAGTTATTTTTCGTAGTTGGGCGTTTAAATCACGATTCAAAGATTTTGCATAATTCAGAGCTGTCAGAAAATGACTTTCTTCTTCTCTCTTGCATGAAAAAGCTTTTATGAAAGCTCCAGCTCTAGTACATTCTTCATCGTTTTAGCCTAAATTATAAGAAACATGAGAGTATTTACCTAAATGATATGATTTAGCTGAGAGCGTGATGAGATGATTTATACCATTGATACATTGAGCAGCTAAATTATAATTAAGGCCTAAATTATCATTAAGCGGCTGTGTGTCATACGGTAATTTAGCTAAATTACCAAAATAGTGATCATTTATCAGCCAAATCATCTCATCATGCTCTCAGCTAAATCATGTCATCTAGCTAAATCCTCTCATTTTTCTCATAATATAATATACATATATCTCTAATAAACAAAGCCTACTTTTTTGGATTCCAGGAACCTCAAATAGTGTAAGCCCATCAAAAACCAATATTAAATTTTTGTGTTTTTTTTTTCTGTAGATTCCTTTATTGTTTCATAATATTGGGAAATAACAAACATGTAAAAAAACGTCCAATTCACTATCAATTCAGCCGACGAGTATATCTTTTTCAAATTCAATTCTCAATCAAATATCTACCTTGCAAATAAAAACAATAAAAAGGTCGGCAAGGACTCTATTTCTCGTCGGCTTATCGAATGTCCATCAATTTTATGTAATTTATTACAAAGTCCTTTTATACCTTTTCATTGCGATTGATTAATGGAACAAGAACGAAAAATGGAATCCGTTGTGAAGAGCGAAAAGAAAAAGAGCCTTTCCAGCTTCACCTAAGCATCCTTCTTCATAAATCCTCTCGACAACAAGGAAATAGATTTATCCCTTTTGTTATTATAAGAAGTAAGTCAGAGATACCTTGAAACGATTGAATATCTACTTTGAAATATTAAAACGATTTTTTTCCTGATTTTTTTTCCTAACACAAGATCTATTTAAATAAGTCTTTAAAATTCGATTGAAATTTTTACAAGCAGCTGTGAAATCAATATTCGTAAAGATGTTTCTCAAGAGAAAATTAATCGATTATATGCTTTAGATATATCAATAATAGAATCACCATCATTTGTCAATGTAAATAGGCAATTTTTATAGAATTTTTTTTTTCGGAATATTTGTTGGGAAACTTTAAGGATATATTGAAATTAAGTGAAAACATAATATCTTTTACATAAATGATAATTATAATATCTATTGTTACATATCAGCTATAGTCGCTCATTTCGTAATCTACCAATATTCTCGAAAACAAATAAGAGCACGCGTGCGAACACTATGCTACTCAGCGAATATTCAAGGTCCCAACAATACCCGCAGACGCGAATTTCGATCATTTACATTCCCACACTAATTTGCCCATCAAATCTTCAAGATCTTTAGCCAGCACCTGTTCTGCAGCGATAAAAGAACACCTGCACACTTTTCATTGAATGAAAGCAGCAACAAACACGCTTCGAAAGTCAGCGAACCTGTCGGTCTTGCGTGGCATGAAAAAGGGTGAGTGTTCGTGAAAAACTCAGTCTGAATTGTGAAGCGAAAGATTCCAGTTCAGGTCGTCGCGTGGTGAAGTCGCGATGGGAGCAGTCAAGGTTTGTAAAATAAAAGTTTCGGAGCAGATGTTTGGGAGCAAAAAAAGCGAAGCTGGAAAAGGGACAGAGTACTATTAGAGCGAAGACTTAGGCGATAAAATGAACAAAAAAAGTGGTAAGTGATAACTGAAACTTTTTCGCGATTAATTGAAATTCAGCAACCTCTTGCGTACTTCACTATTTACATTATTGGAATTATATCCTCGTATTACAGATATAGCTCTTATGGATCTTATGGAATTGGGGTAATTTTGACGGCATTGTATTATTTTACTTCATTATTCTAATAACCAATATTGATTCACGTACATGCAAAAGGGTTCAAACACAGGCACACCGATTGTTCTTAATGGACAAGATGTGCAAGCGATGCAAGATTTTTGTTATCTCGGAAGCATTGTCAACAAGGATGGCGGCGCCGAAAAAGATATTAAGGTTCATCTAAATAAAGTTTGTCAGGCCTTTGGTACCCTTTTTCCTTTCTGGAGGTTAAGAGAGATCTCCCTTCGCACGAAGCTGCGAGTGTTTGAAGCATACGTCAAATCCGCGTTGTTATATGGTTGTACTACGTAGAAAATGACTGTTCTACTTAACAAGAACTTTTAGACTTTCGTGAACCAATGCCTCCGATGCATTTGTGGCGGCTTATACTGCATCGCTTCTAACCAACTAAGCCGTGGGGTCTAGATAGCTTAGTGGCCAGAACGACCGCTTTACAACTCGAAAATCCCCGGGTTCAAATATCACTCCCTGCACGGTATTCCCAAAGCGTCTAAGGCAGGGCCTGCTTACACAAGCCTTACTGACGAGTCCGTCGTAAGCAGGGCTGGGACGAATCGCAATACAGCGCAGTAGCTGCTCACTCGCTACACATTCTAGCTAGAAGTGATCTCCAGTGTGGAACTTTGGAGTACAACTGGACAGACTAAAATAGGCATTGAGATTTAAAGGCGGAAGTGGAAGTAGATCGGTCACACTTTGAGGAAACCAGAGCGAAACATCACCAAACAGTCCCTGGATTATAATCCTCAAGGAAGACGTTGGATTAATCGACCATGTAGCACATAGCAGTGAAGCAGGATGTCAGAGGAATAAACAAGTCTTGACAACAGCTAAAGGCCAATGCTCAGGATCGTGTCTTGCAAAAGAGAGTTGTTTCTGTCCTATGCTCCTATAGAGAGTCTTAGCAGGAATTTGATTGATTAATTGTTTCACGAGTATTTTCTATGGCTCCAAACGAGACACTGCAGATGATCTCACGGTTCATGAGAAGCCTTAAGCTTCCTATTCTCCAAGATACATATCTCCCAGAAATGTTTGCCAACCGAGTATTTCGTAAAGGTCTCACCCTGTATGATGATGAATGATTAACCAACACCTCTTCCATGACAGGTTAACATGCGTAAGGGGTTTGCACGATGTTGTATAGAAAGTCATTAAACCAGATCTGCAGGGTTCTGCGATGCAAGTGGAGCTTTACCAGACTGTCGGTTCATGTCATATACGCCAGTCTATTCGTTGCCTGCACAACATATGAATCGGCGATATGGTATGAATCGCTGACGACTGGGGAGGACACTCTTTTGATTAACTCGTGCCAAAGAGTAGTCGTATAGTTTACACTGTCGCTATGCAGATACTCATGGGTCTTCTGCTGTTGAATTTGGAGGTGAAGCGTCGTACTATCATCTACAAAAGCCGAAAAGGAATCTCATTTCTGTTCAACGATTGGTTAACCTCGGAGAAAGTTAGTTAGACGAAAGCAACGAACTCCTCGAACTTAAGGCCACGTCATTATAGCAGACCAGGTAGAACAACAGCAACAAGAGTTGGGTGAGGTACAGATTTATTAGGGTTGCAAGTTTTGCGAGAGATAACCTGGACTTTGATTTTGGTCTCAGTCTGGGTTTTTCTTAACAAACCACGCCAGCATGAACATATTCCTCCATAGGGTGTGTCGTAGTGAGACGACAGGTTGCGCCTGTGATACAATTTAAACTGACAACCATTCTAATATCTAATGTCAAATGAGAACATTTTTACTGCAAGAAAATATCCTACCAATATCAGAAGTGCTTGGGAGCGCACTGTTAACTTCATTCTCAATTAGGAACTCGGCGAAATCAATGATTTTCTAAAGGAAATCTGAGCGAGGAACTCTAGGACTGCTCTACAGACAAAATTTTGATGTAACCACAATAAACCTTTGATTAATGTGCTCGGAGGGCTGGAGTCTTTGAGGTGAACCATTGTTTGGTCATGTCGCACTCAAAGTAAATTCTGAAAATCAAAAAATTCGAATTAGATAGAAACATAAAATTTGAAAAAGGGAAAAAACAGATAATGTAGGCTGTTGACCTATCAGTAGCATAGACGTTCGAATAATCCACACGAGTAGCTTGCCTCGATCAATATCTCGAAGAGTATTCCAAACATTTTTCGAGTCGAGCCAGAAACATACGGAATGAAAAACAAGAGGTGGAATGCAAGATCAGTGGCCATTATTACTATTTTTATCGCACCAATTATAACTTAGGGGGTCACCCTTTAACGTATTGCAAGTGATGTCGGTATGGGAAGAGGATGAAATTTGGTAGTGTTATGGGAATTTTGGGGAGAGACACAGAAATGGCGATGGACATTAGAACAAAGCTTTCTTTTTGACAAAAATGGCAGAGAGTCATCTTTCACGATTCTTCAATTAAAACAAGAAAAAGCAGAAAACCAAGTGACCCTACTTTCACCTTTTCAATACTTACCTTAAAAAACATAACAGGGCTACGATTGCGCGTAAAGCGCAATCTTACGGTACTCTAGATGAAATAGAATTTTTTGTGATCCCAAGAAATTTTGTATGAGGAGTGTTAGAAGGGGTGATAGCATTGAACTATTTTTTCCCCATCATGCTAAAGCAGCTATAAAAATGTTTTATACAAAATGCTTACACCAAAAATTGAATAGGAGCTGAGAAAATTAGTGTGTTAGATTTAGTGAAAATGTGCAGTTTGTATGGGAGGTGGTAGAAAGAGTGGGGGGATTTTAGTGATTTTTTCAGAAATAACTAAGAATATCATAAAATTGACATTTCTAAAATTTGAGACTGGTAGCAATCATACTTTTCAAGAAAATAGATTTTTTGTGAAGTTGTGAAACTGCGTCATATTGTATGGGAGGGGGTAGAAGCAGTAAAGCTAATCAAAAATTTTTTTTCTGATCTTAGTGATAATGCTAAATAAATATTTATTACGAAATATGAGGTCGATAAATTTTATATGTTCTGAGAAAATCGGCTTAGAGCATTTCATGAAAAAGTGCAGTTTGTATGGGAGGGATTGGAAGGAGAGGGAGGACGCAAATAATTTTTACACAGTATATTGAAATTATTATAAAAGTAATATATCCCGAAATTCAGACTAAAAACTTTTATACTTTTCGAGCAAATCTATTTATAGTCGAATTGCGAAATTGTGCTAATCGTCTAATTTTTTTTAGCCTTACTAACAATTTTAAATAAATATTTAGTGCACAATTTCAGCTCGCTAAATTTTATACGCACTGAGTAAATTGGCTTAGAGTAATTCATGATAAGTACAGTTTCTATGGGAGGTGGTAGAAGGAGGGGGCGGACACGCATAATTTTTATACGGTAGATTGATATTATCATAAAAGTAATATATTCCAAATTTCAGGCCAATAGCTTTTATACTTTTCGAGCAGATCCGTTTATTGTCAAATTGCGCATTTGTGTCATTTTGTATGGGAAGGGGTAGAAGGGGTGGAGCGATTTGGCCCATTGACGAACTTGACCTTACTTTTTTGTTAAAAACGACGTGTACGAAGTTTGAGCTTTCTAGCTCAACGCGTTCTCAAGCTAGAGCGCGCACAGACGGACGGACGGACGGACGGACGGACGGACGGACGGACGGACGGACGGACGGACGGACGGACATCCGGTTTTGAGATTTTTGAGTGATAATATTAATTTCTGTATTCATCATTTTTTTCTCCGAGCCTTATTTCTTAGCGTTACAAACTTTAGAGCAAACTTATAATACTCTCAGATTTCATCTAGAGTATAAACACCTTTAAGAAAGTGTTATTTCACTGGGCCAGTCAACAATTCGTACCACGTGGATCATACCAACAAAATGAAAAGGTGAGACCTAACCAGAAAAAAATAAACCGCTTTTGTTGGAGCTTATGAAGGTAGAATGCCTGAATGATTTACCACAGAGAGCCGACTGCGCTTTTACTTATTTTTTCGTCGGGCTGAGAGCAAATTTGCTGATTTTAGGGTACCTGACAGCAGTCGGCGACAGGTTAGAATCATTTTATTTATGTATTGAAATTGCTCCCTTTAGATTGTATAGGGCTCTATATGGCTCACCGTTTCGATAAATACATTATCTAAGCTAAATGCATAGTCTACGGTCACGAAGCACATTTTTATACTATGTCCTATTGGAAAGCAAATTGGAATTTGTAAAAATTGGTTAAAGTAAGCAGTTGGTCACTTCAGGGAGCTTACAGTATATCATTTATTGAGATGGCATTAATGACATAAATCAGAATTCTCTTTTTGAAACAAGTTTGGATGCTTTAAATTAGCGAATCTATTTCATTGGTTGAGGTAATACAATAATAAAACAAGTAGAGCAAATGTCTTAATGCCAGACCACCGACAGCCAAATGGCTTTGAATCAAGTTTCAAGAGAGAGTATTGATCTAGGACGTTTCCTGTAGCACTGAAAATGCGCTCCCTTCGAACGTTCTCCACTCAAGAGTGCTGATTCACTTGAGGACTTGCCTTAATCAAAAGTATTGACCCAGTACACCAGCCAAACAACTTGAAGCAAGACCACCTGCAGTCTTTCCTCATATCCTCGGGCGCAAGTATATTTTAACATAAAAAACATATTACAGAATATCAAACTACACAACATTATACGTCTTTATTTCTTATGTTATTCCGACTTCGCTGTAATACAAAGTAACATAAAATTCCGGACAAGCAATGTCGAAATGACATTTCGTGGAAGTACCCACCTAAAGTCCGTGTAGAGAGGTGAATGAATTTCGCAACCCCGTAAACTAAAATTTAATCAGACATAAACGAGCTCGAAGGCATCACGCTTATACGATACAAACTTACATTCGAACGGTGAGCAAGCTTCCAAGAAACTAAAGCTAAGAGTTCACTTTTTCCCATCGAAAAAGAAATGAACTGTGGTTGGAATATGAAAAGGACCTTTGCCCCTTTGGCATGATTCGGTATCCATGTTGTTTTTTTTTTCCATGACCGTTATCTAAGTCTGACACTTTGGCACAAGTGTACACGTAGATGCTGTAACAATCTTCGATTTTGGATTTCGATGGCAGTTTTATGGTCGAAAGGTTCTCAGAACTCACAAGTATTCCCCAAGAAAATTACTGAAAATATGTTGCGCCTTGAATGGGGCCAGTCGTTTGTTTTTATATCTTATTCTCCCCCGTGGGCAAAAGGTCGAGGATGTAATTGCCGAGGGATTTCATGGCAGTGGAATCCATTGAACCGTTGTTGCTCCTGGTCGGCTGCAGGCCACCAAAATGTAGAGAAAAACAACAACAACTAAAAGAAAAGTGTAAAGAAAATCAGACCCAACAACAAGCGAAGGATACTGCCATTGGCAAAGGTTTCTAAAGAGAACATCACAAGTCTCGGAAATGACGAAATCAACTTTAGAAAAAGGAACGCAGTGTTATATAGAAAAGGATACAAGAAAAAAATCGTAAGCGATTTGTCTGGAAAATGATGGGCAGTATCGACATAGAAAGTGCCTATTTAAGTCGTCAAATCGATAGAATACAGATTAGAATGAAATCGTCTAGGAAATGGTCAAAATGTAGATGCAGCTGCTCATAGCTATGAATTGAATTATGAATATTCAAGAGCGTTATCATTATTTCTTAGTGTTTCGCATGAAGATGATTTTCCAACTTTCTGATAAATATCCACAGAAGGTAACCATGTTTTCAAAATCGTAATTTCTCTTTAATCCTGGATGTCGCATTACGGCATACTGAAATTAAGACCTGATTATTACAGAAAGATGGAGGAATTAATTTGTAGTACTTTGGAAGGCGGCGAAATTTGCAGTTTGGGTGAGATATCCTGATGAAACCATTTGTATTCGTCACTGGAACCATCAAAATTTTCGGGAAAAAATTAAAGGAATTGGATCCTCCGCTACATCAGTTCTGCCCTTAATATAAGTTGAAGTCATTTCCGCAATAACTTCTTTGTAATTGATGGCTTTCTTTGACAAGAAACTGCTGGACTCCAGCAACTACGCCTTTCCACTCTCGTTGTTCGACTCTTTTCAATTTCGACATTCTGCGTGGGTGCAGAAAATCACGCTGATTCCAGAAATTGCTTTTGAAGTGTACTAATTTCACGGACCTGAACTGTTTGATCAGCATCATAGTTAAATGTGCTAGGCCGAAGCAGAATTACTCACATGTGCCACCGGACTTGAGTGTCTTATACTTGCGCTGCCTCACCAGAAGTCATCTGGTACCATGTGGGCAGTCTGTTGCTTCCGATGCGTGTCCTATAACCGTCTTATTGCATATTTAGTGGTGCGTTCGTCGCTTTATCCATGAGAGCATTGACTGAAGAGTATACATTGAAGCAGAACAGTTGTTCCATTTGTGAGCCACCCTACACGTGGCGGTTGGGGTTGATGCCCACAACGCGGACAGAGAAATATTTCGGCTTACTACTTCGCATGTTACTAGTATCCAGTTTCTCAGAATAGAGTTGCATTAAACAACCGGAAGCTAGGGTGTAATCTAGTGGGTAGTGTGTTGGCCTTGTAATGCGAAGGTCGTGAGTTCAAATCCCGGTCGACGCAATATATAATTCCAGCACACTGCCTGCTTGGATGGTCACCTCAATCTACGGAAATAAAAAATTCGTAGATAGACGGTTGTGCGAAGGGCTAACAACCCTTTCACAATAAATACTAAAAAATGTTAAGGAACCTGAATGTCAGGAGGCCAAGGCCCGATTTGGGCTGTAGCGTCATTGTAGAAGAAGAAACAACCGGTTATCATGACCCAGACATAGGTAGACAGATATGTTTCGCACCTTCCATTGTGTATGCCGTTCCTGGATAAAGCGATTTAGACATGCAGACTGGTACTAATACAATTCTTGTTGTTAAGGGAAACCATGAAATTAAGTCTTTACTCAATTTTAAGTAGAACTTTGCTGTTAAATCTGGATAACACCTGCTTCCCGATAACCACAAATAATACAATTCTGTCCAGCAACGTGCCCGAAATTTCGGGACCACTCGCATCTATTTCTGTTGCAGACACACTCACGCTTAGTAACGCAATCAGACGTCTCAACTGCTCCTATTATTATGGAAAAATGGTGCTTCTAATAGTGCGAAACGAAATGTGGAAATTCGTCTCAATTAGAATAGTTCCCCTTTATTTTGGGGAAACAGCCCTGTGCCTGAAAGTCCACAGACAACTAAGATCGAGGAGTGGAAAAAATGCATTTGATTCAAATATTAACTTATAAGTAGGAGTTTGCTCAGTCCACAGTAGGTGCGTTGTGGTAAAAAGGTAAAGGTTTAGATAAATTGGTCATATTTACATTTGCCCTACTCGACATTTCCCAGATTTTTCACAACTTTCCAGACAACATTTGTCAGACTATCATAATCTAAGCTTTTGCTTACCAGACTTTCATTAGCCAGACTTTGATTCGCCAGAGTCATGTGAGAAAATGTCACAAAAGAGAAAATTGAGTGATGCCTAGTGTTTTTCCACAATGTGAAGGTTGTGAGTTCATTTCTCGTTTCAAATACAGGGTGGACTGCCGAATCGATCGAGGCAATAATTTTCATATTATTGTCGCGATCATTCTTGCGGCTCGCCGTTTCAGATAGTGACAGCTGGATAGCTGCAGAACGACGAAATCCTTTTAGAAAGAACCGAATAAAAATATCACAGCTTAGCTGTTAACGTAGTCGCTATAGCGTCCGTACATCAGTCTGACCACAGGTCACGCACGGATCACGAACGATAGCCTTAGTAGAGGTTGCGATGAAGATTAATAATCTATCGATCACTATCTTTGTCACTGTCCGCAAATCTCCAACAGTCGTCTCCTTTCTTTAGGCTCCAGATTCTTCTCAAACGTGGACAACCTCAGAAACGTGAAAAATTTGTGCCAGCTTCGGTTCGCAAACCTTGCCAAATAGCTAGCACAAGAGTAGTACCATCCATCTCATATTCTTATATCGGGGTAGTACAGTGCGATGTGGTTCTCCTTTCGAGACCTCCTTCCTCTTCAACCTAAACCCAAACCAATACCTCGAACAACTAAATTATGAAATGCACTACCATTCTTAAATACTTCCATAAATGCTGTTTTATCCGCACCATCTGACCAGGTCTGTGTTACTCAAACTCTTTAAAAGAAATTTATTACTTTAAACCGAATAATATATTGTAATATCTGATATACACATTGCATTATAACTGACACTCAACTCCCACCATCTTTAAAGTCAACTCACTTGAAATACGAAAGATATGATCATGTGAGGTGTATAAATAATTCCTTACCACAATGTTTCATGTAAATTACAAATCCAATGTATGTATGTACCCTACGAGTATTATACCTACGTATATAATCGTACTGCAGGGAAAATATTAACGAATTCTACGAACTTGGAAGACATATACAGTTTGCTTGTATTTAATAAAAGTAGTGACGTGCAGGGATTCATTATTTAAATTTGAATTAATGACGCGCAAAGATAAATCTTCAAGATGAATACGAAACAAGAATTGATAAAAACTTTTCTGAAAATTTGTCTGAATCATGGTTTTTGTGTGTTTCCTGGCTGTTGAAGCCTAGCAATTATTTTTCTCGTTATTTATTTAAAATGAAAACGTTGTTATTCTAAATATCGATAATTAAATTTAATTTAAAATTGTGTATAGTCGATTGTCGTAAAATTTTAATTTGTCTCATATTTCTGTACGTAATTTTCAATCATACATGACGCTTTAAGTAGAACATTTACTTGAAACACAACAATTAAATGAATGGCCACGTATACAGAAATACAAAGAACATATTTCTGTTAGATAGGAATTTCAGTGCAGGAACCGAATTTTGCATTCGAAACATTTGAATTGAAAATAATTATTTCGAATTGCAATAAGACTATTTTTAGTTCCATATATTATGAAATAAAGTAGAACTAAGTGACCGCGAGAGATTTTGTTATCCAATTTTTGACTGATATTGAATATTTAAGAGCCCAGAAATCGAAAAAAGTAGATGTTCTTGTAACGTATGTCTGTGTGTCTCAAGAATAAGTTGGTGAATAATGGTGAAAAAAGTCACAAGGATCGGTCACATCTCCGAACAGATCGAGACAGCATTTGGAAATGATTGTCAGCCGAAAGCAGAAGTTATTAGATAAAAACCAAAATAAAAATTTTAACTAAAAAGAAATTTTAGTTGATCGAAAAAGATTTTTATGAAAAGGTTTTCGAACAGCCCAAAGCGTCGAAAAAAATTACTTTTTGGTTGCGTAAAAGGCTAATTCGGCGTTAACTGCAATCGGATTAAAACTATCCTATATCAAAGCTCTAGAATTATTCTTTTTCCCGTAATAACTTTTCAAATAGGGACTACAGTTTTCGAGATTATTGATATGAAGGATTTTTCGAAGAAATTTTAATTCAATTCCAACCAATAAAAAATTGTTAATCTTCCAAAAATAAAACCTATAACAATTTTAAATTTTTACACTTGTACTTGATATTGCGTTTGATAGTTCCCTGATCGGAAGTGCTTATAAATTGGACTTCGTATATGGGGAGCTAATAACTAACCACTAAAGATGTATAAGGCTCAATCGAAGACCCTAAAACACTTTGTGAATTCAAGCACTTATCAAAAATTTAAGTGTCAGAAAGTTCTTAAAAGGGATGAACCCGGATACAAACAAATTGACATCACTTTTCAAAATGTATGTATGTACAGAAATAGAAAATACCATGCAAATATGCTTATTCGAAGTTCACATCTGTCCCAACATTAAACATTTAAATATATTGACTTGAACGAAAATGGCTTCACAAGAAGGAGTCACACTTCATCTGGTGGAACAAAAGTCAAAATGTAAATTACATCATAGTTGTGCAGGACTTTAAAGGGCATTTCAACTACCGGCCTGTTACAGCTCACTAGCCTCTCGAAAGGTTCAACATCCGAATTACTACGAAGTGAATTCATGTAGGAAATGAAGACCTTCCGTCCAGATAATGGTAGGGAACATTTTCTCTGAGTGGATAGCCAGTCCGATGATATTACATGAGTGTAATGGATGTTGGATAAGGTTTATGGAAGGATTATGAAATTTGTGAAGAGGACAGAATATTATTATTTTTATAAAATCCTATGATCATCATTTTAATACTCGTAACACTTCTTAATTGCAACTTATAATAATGTTATCGAAGAAAACATCTTTCAAGTCGACGGTAAATGCTTTCAATTAATCACAAATCCCTGCCCCTGTGAAATGGCGACAGTATAAACTATCAACAGTCAGTCCTGCTTGCCCTAAGAATGACAAAAGGATACTCACTGGATCCTGGGCTTATCACCTGTGATCTCAAAATCTAACCGATATGAGAAACAAATACAGCGCCTCTGATACAAACCGATTCTACGGTAACGAATTTTGGGACTCGAAAACGGACTATAAATTTATTTCTGGAATGTTCGAACATTGGCGCGGGAACGTCTGCGGTTACTCGGTCCATAATTCGTCAGTCAGTGATCGACCGTTAAATGGAGCACTATAACAGCTTGAGCGACGTCAGGTATACAGAATCAGGAGAAGAACTCCAAGCGGACATATCGAGAGCAAGAAACAGTCTCATCAACTGGAAACCAATCTTGGCTACGATTATCGTCGTCAGACTCAGGATCAAGGTCAGAAACGTCAGAACTCTGCAGTGCTAAGCACCAACTAATGTCGCAATTTCCAGTAATAAAGAGGAGTTCTATGAGTTGGACTTTCCTTATACTCTGCAAATGGCCACCGGGAGTAACCCTTTTTCCACACATAATTCACCATAAAGCATGGGTTTCTTGTGATGGTGAATCAAATCGACTATTTGGCCATAAGTCCCCTGTGGGATGGGGGCAGTAGAATTCACTCACAGCCAGTCCTGCTTGCCCTAAAAATGGCAAATGAACACCCACTGGATAATGAGCTTATCACCCGTGATCTTAAATCCTCACTGATATGAGAAAAGGATACAGCGCCGGATTATACAGCAACGACTTTTGGCATTCGAAAACGGACTATGATTGGCTTCTGGAACGTTCGAACATTGAATGACGGAGGAAGGGCTGGGGTCACTTGGTCCTTGCACCGCCAACCAGTGATCGACCGTGAAACGGAGCACTATAACATTCAAATATGGGGTTTGAGCGAGGTCACGTGGACGGGATCAGGAAAAAAACGAACCCCTAGCGGAAACACAATTCTGTACGATGGTTCTGACAGTGAAGCCAAAAATGGCGTGGTGGTCGTTCTTACACCGAGAGCGAGAAACAGTCTCATCAGCTGGGAACCAATCTTGGATAGGATTGTCGTCACCAGTCTCAGAAACTTCACAATTCTACAGTGTTACGCACCAACTAATACCGCAACACCTGGTGACAAAGGGGAGTTTTATAGCCAACTGAGTGCCACCTTTGATCGTGTTCCAAGAACTGATATTATTATCATCTCAGGAGATATGACCGTCCAGGTTGGTTCTGACAACACTGGACTAGAACATGTCATGGGGAAGCATGGTGACCCTTGGTTGGACACGTCACGACCTTGGATTAAGTGACCTGAAAACGACGAATAATTTGTGGAGTTTTGTAGTACTCCGCAAATGGTCATCGGATGGACCCTTTTTCCACACAAGAGTCACCATAAAACATTTTGGATTTCCCTTGATGTTGTTACTTAGAACCAGATCGACCATTTGGCTATAAGTCAGCGATGGAGAAGATATCTCCTCAATGTGCGATCGAAGCGTGAAGCTGACGTGGGGAGCGATCACCCCTTGATGGTTGCCTGCTTGATATTGTGCACAGCAGCATTTCGACGACCACAAGCTCTTCAAATAAAGCGCAACCTTAATGTGGATAAACTCAGAGATCCCAACAAAAAGCGGGAGTATAACACCATTCTACGCAAAAAGTCATCCATATTGGGCGAACAGGGAATGCGCACATTGACTGCCAGTTGGGAAGCAACCAGAAACACGTTTCTAACAAGTGCTGAAGAATCTGTGGGATATGTGCAAAATGGTGAGAAACGCAGGATGTCACAAGACACATGAGACAAGGTTGGCGATTAGAAAAAAAAAAGCGAAATTGGCTCTCAACCAGATGTCAACCAACGAACACCCGACTTGAGACAGAACTACCGCGATGCTCATATACAGCTTGAAAAAGCTGCTAGACGCGACAAGAGAAAGATCTGGCCAACAAGGCAGAATCTGCGGCTTACCTTGGAGATATGGGCTTACTATTTAAAATAAAACAGTTGACGAACAGAAATTTCACCGCCAACCACCTGGTGAGAGATGTCAACGGAATTCTCCTTAATATGAGTGAACACCAGTTGCAGCGATGGAAGGAATACTTCTCTGATATTTTAAACATCTTGTCAGAGGAAGATATTCCAGAAACAGAACCGACTTCGGGAATTGTGACAATTGGCATGGTATATGTCTACTTACTGCCGTATCGAAAATGGTGGCTTCTAGATATTATTAGTAATATTGTTGAGAGCACTCTAGAGCTTTATCAGGCTGGGTTCCGTAAGGGATCTTCTTGTATAGTGCATATAAATACCCTACGGATAATACTGGAGCAGTCCACCGAAATTCGAAGTTCGTCACTACATCTTAAGTTTGAGGATTTTGAGAAGGCTATCGATATACGCTTGAATGCTTTGCTAAAAAAAGGTATTCCATATGAGTTCAGTGCTATGATTAAAGAATCCTACGATGCTACAGTGGTAGACATTCGTATGAGCGCACTACATTTTTTTGAGATATTTCTTGGAAAAAAAATTGAATACTTTTAAAAGAGATATAATATGTTTTCTTTGGTAAGAAATGATTTGAGTTCATTTTGGCAAATTTTTTTTCTTATTGTGGATTTAAAAAAACAAAATTCTAATTAATGGTTAGACGTTCGTATGAACGCACTTGTCACTTATAGTTACTTTTTCCCATTGAGATGTCCAAGACATGTACTTTTTGGCGAATTTTAGGCTCTTCTCTCGGTGAACGGCAGTTAATCGGAGTTTTCCTTTAAGTTTCGTCCGTGCTATATTTGGCGAAGTCCATAAAACACGCGCAATATGACGAGGTGTTACATTAATCTCTAATTTGTCCTTAATTTGTTTTGCAGATAGCCGATTTGCACTTGCCTCGTGTCGAATTTTTCCTATGTCACGCAAAAATAGTTTTGCATTGCCCTTTGGTGGAGCCTTAGCGCCATACCCATTGCCTTTTTTTAAGAAATTCCTGTTTGCACATTGAGATCAACCAAGCTTAGTAGCAATTTGCATATTGTACAAGTCTTTTTCTTTCAAAAAATTAATGGCAACCTGCTCCGCTTCATTTAAGCGCTTCCCAAAAGGCGTTGCTGCAAAAACAACGCTCATACCAAATAATATTGCAAAATATATTCTGCACAAACCTTCAATGAAAATTCTCTAATGCTATTTAAAACAAAATTTGCAAAAAAAACTTTAAATTTCGCGTTCAAAACTCAATAATTCCTCGATGCGCTCATACGAATGTCGCAGCTCAAACTGAGCTCCATTCACATTTTTCGCTTTTTTTTCAAAGTAGTATCGTTAGTTTCATCAGTTTTACTGTCGTGTATTACTCATCCATAGCAATTCCAAAAATAGGGAGAACAAATTTTTCTTAAAAATGTTTTACAGTGGGGAACACAATACATATAAGATACATTTTCAGATGCGCATATACGAATGTTTACCACTGTAGATGTCCAAGAGCTTCCAGGTCCGAACGGGCCAGCCCTGTATCAAGTGATAATAGATGACTTATTTAAAGCTTCACTGGAAGAAACGGAAGATAAAGGTCTTGAGTAGAGGCTGTTTAACATCTTAAGTCAGCTTGATTAAGCTGATGACGTTTATTTGTTGCACGTAACCGTTTGGACTTAGAGTCAAATGTTCGCTCGTCACATTCTACATGCAAAGAAGCAGAACTGCAAATAAATATGCATGAAACCAAGTAGATGTTCATGGGTTCGGGCAAGAGTTGCAAAATTTTTGTTACTTCGAAAGCATCATCAGCATGGACGGCGGAGCCGAAAAGGATATTGAAGCTCGGTATTCTTTGCTTTTTCTGGCGGTTAAGAGAGAATTCCCATCGCACGAAACTGCAAGTGTTTTATGCTCGCGACAAATCCGTGTTGAACTATATAGAAAGTCACCGTCAGAATTACTAAGAAACAGCAAACTTTCGTAAGCCTCCAATGCTTACTAATTCCAAAAAACATGAACGCATTTTTTCTTTCGGCAAAGCTTCTAGATTTTCCATACAATGCCTACATCTGGAACAACTACTCCAGCAATAATTAATCTCTAGTTGCAGAATATTAAGCTTTACGTCTTATCTACTTTAAACTTTTAATAGGTTGGGTAAATAAATTTAAAACTTAAATATAAAAGCCCATTTGAACGCTCTAAATCTAAAAGTTTTCGCTGGCATTCAAGAATTCAACAGATGCATTTCACACAACTTTATTACGATAATAAAAATGAAAATTCTCAAGCTATGAGTACGAGGACTTTCTACGGATACATAACACATATATGTATGTACGTAGCGCACAATTTAAGCCTTTCTATTTATCTACATTTATATGAACCTTGTAGTATTTTATCCTACATAGGGGCGGTTATCACACCTGAGCGGCTTGCGTCCAAGTGCAAGTTTATCAATAAAACTTTCCTCGAGGAAACTTTTGTTTGGATTTTATACATGGTTAAGTCTTGTCACCGAGAAATAAAGTACTCTTAGAATTTAACTTATCCGAGTTTCTTCTATTCGGTTTAAGTTTGTATATTGGTGAATGTAGACCACATATTTCTCAGGTAGTATCTATGATCTTACAATGTACGTATCTAAATAAAATCCGTAATGTTAGTTGGTCTCTTTGATTGTACTTTACTGGTGGTTTTGTGGTATATGTAACATCATAAGTAATTTATCTAGTTTATCTTTTACAGTAAGATGTAAGTTAGATGTAAATTAGTACTTCACAGAAAATTTTTAAAAGCAACCGCAAGTTAATTATAAAGGTAGTGGCTCAAGTTTGTTACTTGCCTGGAAAGCTATCAAAAAGATATTAATAAGGCAAATAAAACATTGAATTAGACACGCTTTACCGTAATATTCCGCTTCCTTTAGCGAGACTGAGTCCGATCCTAAAAACGAATTAAATATATTCCTTTACCTTCTCCGAAAATTGAAAGCGATAATAATATTTAGAACGTAATATCCGTTTATCTAAAGCCATCTGATGGTATCCCATAAGGTTCAAATCTAATATCATGCTGTTTTGTCAATTTCAAAACGATTTTCACATCAAAGACTTTCTTTCCACAATACCTTCTACGCTTCCGGAAAATATCCCTTACACAAATCTACTAAGCAGGCAAAAAAAAATTTCGAAATTTAAGTAGGGTATATGCAAAAAATAAATTGTCGGATATCAGATAGAAATTACCACCTAGCCGACAGATAATTCCTTGAAAGCATCTTTTACGCACTAGCTGAGCTTTAACTTTATGTCCCGGGACCCCATACTGTGTATCTAATGTTCTTCGGATCGTTTCTTTAGCCCACCTTTCCGACTCCTTTTCTTCGCTTTGAGTAAGAAATATAGACTTCGACCTTGTTCCTTCGCTTCGGTTCGGTTGCGACACATATATTTATGGATGAGTGTGACGGTAAAGTAAATGAACCGGACTAGGAAAAAAAGAAAACCTAGAAGAGGAAAATGTGGTTGAGTCAAGGAAAATCAAAAGAATCTTTGCCTCCTTTTGATATCCTGGTGAGAGAAAAACGACTTATCCTTTTAGATACATATAAGACAAGAACTAGGCAACCCGAAAACACTAAACAAGATTTGAAACGTGACTGAAAACCTAAACTGATAGTCAACTGTATGGGACATTTTATTCGTAGTCCTTTTTCGGACTTCACGACACAAGACTAATACGCCAAAATCAATTTTCCGTCTCTAGGTCGCTTGCCACCACCGTTCAAACTAATATATGGAGTTCGAGTGATGTAAATCTTGAAAATGTCCGATTTATTTATCTGAATGAGCTTGCAATCTCATTACCAAGATTTCCACAAATGAATAATAACCCGAGAATAACATAATTAATTGAATACAAGTACAAACGATTGATTTGGGCAAAGAGGCGAGAGATGGTTTTGGGAATGTGTTTTGAAAGCTACTTGTATATATATGAATTCAATTACGAGGAGTGGTGTATTGGAACGCGATGAAAACATGAAAAATAGATATATTTTCGCAATAGATCTCTGATATGGTACTGACATGGAATTAAGGCATTACTTTTCCAATGAAATTAATCACTAGTAATAAAAAAAAATTAAGCATTGTGCAAATGCTAATGATGAAAAAGCATAAGTTTTAATAAATGCCTTTGAAGAAAGTTCGGTTTTGTTGTTAAATTTGATTTTTATATTTGTATCAGTACACGTAGAACCTCCGAAATGTGTATTCAACCCTTAAAAGTGTTCCAAATTTAAACACAAACCGAAAACTGTGTAAGCTCTACCCTTCCTCTCCTCCCAGAAAACCTAACAAACTCGCACCAGAAAATAAAAAAGTATCTATTTTACCATTACCGAGGGCTCTGGAAATTTGCCACTTCGATTCATAGATAAACATTTAACTATCTCCAGGACATATAATTTGATCTTTATTTAGTTATTACTCTATCCTTATTCTAGTTATTTACTCTATCCTTATTCTAGTGGACAATGTTATTCCTATTAGAAAAGATAAAAAATTCAATGATATCGAGCAAGTAAATAAATAAATCACGAAATAAATTCATTGATAAAGCTCGTCCTTAGATAGGAATCCCCTCCGATGATTTCCTTCCTTTTACCGAAAATCAGAGGCTAAATATTGTCACATCTGGCAATATAGCTAAACCTGAAACGAAATTAAGACCAAAAAGATTACTCCGGAAACGAAAAAATCCCATTTAAAGCCGTTGTCTTTACGTTACGAAGATGGCAAGGATATTCTCAGGATATCTTAAATATAAATGTATCTATATTTTTTTTCCTTTCTTACAACCAAAAGAATTTAATCTTTAACTCCGAAACGTTACTAAGTATAGAGCCTCTAAAGTGAGTTGTTAAGTACAGCCCGTCATACTTACACTTTGATAAATAGCCTGTTAATACCGCTTCCATGAAGCTTAAATACTTTAAAAAAGAACTTTGTTTTTGTTTTTCATTATTTAGGAGAGAAGGTAAACCGGAGGATACTTTTTTATATTTGGTATTTTTTCGGCACTGAGGAAGGCTATTGAAAAATTTGGTATTGATTATTTTTCTTATTGTTATTTGCGATTGGTACACTTCTGTAGCTCGAAGCTAAATTCTGGACCTCAGAGATAAAATGCGATATTTCGACTTATCGCTGTTTTATACCGCGTGCATGAAATACATATGTATCCGAAAACGTACTGCAACTAGTAGAGCTGAGAACTTTCAGAAACGGACGTACACATTTGTATAAACAGTGAATGCTTGCGGCAGGAAAAGATATTCTTAATTCAGAAGCGATTAAAATCGTCTGATCAGCAGCGATAATAGTGTGAATAATTAAGCTTTAAATTTCATTTTAGTTGAAATTCAGCTGTTCCGAGCACAGTTTAATTAGTGTCAGAAGTAGGAGTTCAAGTAGATATTGCTAGTTCTTAAATTACGGACCAAATAATGACGAAAGTTCTAAAATTAAAAAGTGATAATTTTTTATAACAATAAATAAGTGATAGTGCGGAAAAAACGAACGTTTAAAGCGAGATATTTGGAGAAATGAAACGAAGTACTAAATTTGAGAGGATGAAATAAACGACCGAGTAAAAAAAAAAAACATTGAATTTTCTGGAAACGATATTGCGACTGCGTGGAAAAGTGTAACCACGAAAGGAGTGTCCGCGGGAATTGTGATTTAAATTGAGCAATGAGTAGAAAATTGTTATGCAATTTGATTTCGTTTCCGAATTATTTACATATTTAAAAGAATAAGCGTTTTCTCGTTATCGCACTACAGTCCAAGCCAATGATCTTAAATAAAGAAATTCAATACCATTGCAAAAGTATTTTCGTCAAGTTCCACCATTTCTGGGTTCCAGGTCTCTACCTGTTCCGGCTCCGGATTTCTACTGAACTACGGCAACATGATGAAAGACAAGGTGAAAGGAAAATTGGTAACTGCTCCCATAATCACGACAAGCCTACAAGAACTTTAAGCTGGAGGGAGATAGAGATATATAGGACAATCGCTATTCAGTGGTACCGCATACTGACTTTTCATTTCATATCTATAAATTCGACAAATAAATAATCGCTACCACCATACCATCTGAAGTACAACTGCAAAATGTACCACCTTCACCTGTCGTTATAGTCGTTCTCACTCCCCTTCTAAATCATATTCCTTTCGTTCATGACTGATTTTGTGCATATAGGCCGAAATTGCCAATAACACAAGTCATTCTTTAAAAAAAAGCTTGGAAAAGGGTGGGACAAATCAAAATTTTTTTTTAGAACTCCAATTTTTTATTTAAATTTAATTTTTTAAATTTAGAGCACATTGACCGCATAGCATATAATGTTTCCATTTCAGTTGTGCAATCGTTATACGTACACATAATGCCTACGCGTCTTTACACAAAAAAAATTACTATCGCTCCTATTCTCCATAACGGCACGCGTCGTTTGGCATAATTTTATGCTAAAAGTCTGTTAGCGGTTAGTATCTATCCAACATTTTGTACCGCGTACTGTCCATTTGTTCTCCATGCTTCTTTTTATAAATAATACATAGATACAAGAAACAAACCATGAAAGAAAAGCATAAGCCCAACGAAAATTAAAGTGCTTCAAAATCATCACTGAAATACGATTGTAGTTGCATTGATTGATTTGTTTCGCATTATCCCAATCGTTTTATTCATCTGTTCCAATTTTTTATTGACCCCATTTTAAAATTGTGCCAGTTGCTTTTCTCTAACCAATAAGAGCGTCTTGATTTTAAAATCCAAAGCTCATGTAAGGTTCAAATTTAGCAATACTAAAGCATTTTTCCTCACTTTCAGAGTCTTTTAATTTTTTAATTTTTACAATACAACACTCTGTCACGGTATATGAGGGCGGGTCTTACTAATTAAATATTTTTCGGAGACGTTTCACTCTTTAACTATCCCAGCGGAAAAAAAAACAAGCGCTCGTCAAATATTTTAAATGCGCTTAATTTATCTCGAGTAAGTTCTTCGAACTTGCAAATATTTCAAATACGAATCAGAAGTGAGCTACTACCATAAAATCGGCATTACGGGGACCTGCGTCGGAAATTTTGCAAACTACAACAGCTAAACATCAAAAAGACTTTCAGTTCAAAGGCCAGATTTTGGAACATCTTAACGGTAGAGATCACAAATTTCTAAGACACAGCCTCGCAACTATCTGCAGAAACCAGGCGAAACCCTTCAACAACTTAAACATTGAATGGCTGGACCTATTTTCCTTTGCCATGGATCCAGAAAACCAATTGGCGTTAGGTTTAGCAGGAAAGAAGACAACGCGGAAAGATTTTTTTTACAGCTTAATATGTGTTATAGGTAATTTCGGCCAAACAGAGTCATAGAGGCATTAATGGGAATGAAAAGTTAGAAAAATGAGAACGACCGTAACGAGAGGTGAAGCCGGTATATTTATACACAAGATGAAATCTGAGAATATATTGTGTTTGCCTTACCGTTTGTAACGCTAAGAAATACTGATCACACAGAGCCACCAAGGGTACAGAATGATTTGTTGTCGCTCGATTCCGAGTGACCGTCTGTTCACCTGTCTGTCTGTTTGTCCGCCTGTCTACAACATAACTTTCGAAAGCTTTGACCTACTTTGCTGAAATTTGTTATATATAATTATACTCTAGATAAAATCTGAGAGTATTATAAGTTTGCTCTAAAGTTTGTAACGCCGAGAAATAAGGCTCGGAGAAAAAAATAAATGATACAGAAGTTAATATTATCACTCAAAAATCTCAAAACCGGATGTCCGTCCGTCCGTCCGTTCGCTCTCTAGCTTGAGAACGCGTTGAGCTAGAAAGCTCGAATTTCGTACACGTCGTTTTTGACAAAAAAGTAAGGTGAAGCTCGTGAACGGGCCAAATCGCTCCACCCCTTCTTCCCCCTCCCATACAAAATGACACAAATGCGCAATTTGACAATAAACGGATTTACTCAAAAAGTATAAAAGCTATTGGCTTGAAATTTGGAATATATTACTCTTATGATAATATCAATCTACCATATAATTATGCGTGCCCTCCTCCTCCTTCTACCACCTCCCATACAAACTGTACTTGCCATAAATTACTCCAAGCCAATTTACTCAGTGCGTATAAAATTTAGCGAGCTGAAATTGTGCACTAAATATTTATTTAAAATTGTTACTTCTACCCCCTCCCATACAAAATGACACAATTTCGCAATTCGACTATAAATGGATTTGCTAGAAAAGTATAAAAGCTATTAGTCTGAATTTTGGGATATATTACTTTCATAATGATTTCAATATATATAATAAAAATTATTTGCGTCCTCCCTCTCCTTCCAACCCCTCCCATACAAACTACACTTTTTCATGAAATGCTCTAAGCCGATTTTCTCAGAACATATAACATTTATCGAGCTCCCATTTTGTAATAAGTACTTATTTAGCATATCACTAAGATCAAAAATAATATTTGGTTAGCTTTACTGCTTCTACCCCCTCCCATACAATATGACACAGTTTCACAACTTCACAAAAAATCTATTTTCTTGAAAAGTAAAATCTAAAATTTAAGAGATGTCAATTTTATGATATTCTTAGTTTTTTCTGAAAAAATCATTAAAATCCCCCCACTCTTTCTACCACCTCCCATACAAACTGCATATTTTCACTAAATCTAACACACTAATTTTCTCAGCTCCTATTCAATTTTTGGAGTAAGCATTTTGTATAAAACATTTTTATAGCTACTTTAGCATGATTGGGAAAAAATTAGTTCAATGCTATCACCCCTTCTAACACTCCCCATACAAAATTTCTTGGGATCACAAAAAATTCTATTTCATCTAAAGTATCGTAAGATTGCGCTTTACGCGCAATCGTAGCTCCCTTATGTTTTTTAGCAAACTTTAAGTTCATGAACGAGCCAAATCCCCTCATTCCTTCTACCCCCTTCTATACAAATTTCATTAAATTTCGAAATTGAAAGAAATTGATTTCTCTCCGAAACCATTTCAGGTACTGAATTGAAAATTTGGTCATAATATAAAGATGTGAATAGCATTGACGTCTAATGTTGATCTGATCCCTTTACTCCTTCCATACAAATACACAATTTTCAAAAATGCATTTATTCGGTTTCCATTGCAACTAGTAAAGCTAAAAGAACCAATTTTATTTTATTATTCTAATAATAAAGTATTGTGATCGACACAGAAAAAAAAAATTTGCTATCCTGAAATTGGTTTTTTTCGCGTTTCATAACTAAATTAGCCTAAAATGCAAAAAAAAAAATCCGTCCCGCCGTACGCCATACATATGAACTCATATCTCCGAGACCGTTAAAAGTAGAATGTCCGTTTTTGGGTGGATTGTTGATTGGGTAAGTTTATCTAAATTTTGTGGAGTGTCAGGTGAAAGGGGGCGGCGGGGGAGAGAAAGAGTCAAACTTTACTTGGTAATATCTCCACCACGAATGCAGTTAGGAAGCTGAAAATCAGCACATATTTGAAGAGGATTGTGGGACAAACTTTGAAAATAATTTAATTTTTTATCCATTGACGTCCGAAAAAGGGGGAGGTTAAAAGCAAATTGTCGGCCGAAGTTTTTTTTTCACATGATTATATCTTCGAAATTACTAATTACAAAAAATTTATATTTTGGTACCACTAAGATGGCGTATAGATCCACTAGAATCAGCTTAGAAAGAGGCTAATTATTGTAAGGAGGAGGGTCAACGGGGTGCAAATAAAAACACTTAAAAATGAATATCTCGACTGTCTCTTAAGCTATGTAATTCAAACTTGAAAAGTATATTAAGCTTTACTAGTAAAATATGAAAAAAATATAACATATGGACATAATAGTAGTGGGGGGGAAAGGGGAGCATTTCAAAAATTGCGCACTTTCCAAAACTACATACAAATCATTATATTTCAAAATTGAGTACAGATATCAAACCAAAAATTTGTCAGATTAAAGAGTTATATAATTTAGGGCTCTGGTAAGAGATACGAAGGTAAAATTTTGCACGTCGATACATCTATTTGATATATGTACATGGAAAAAAAATATTAATTTGTTTCAAAATTGTTATCCACCGAAGTGGGGGTTTAACGTGCACAAGGTGTTTCATGTACAATGAAAAAAACACATAAACTGAAAATTTTTGAATGAAATTTTAAGGTAGAACTTGAAAATTTGCGAAATGCATTTAAAATTCTAAAAGTTTGAAATATTAACTGGTTGAATATCTTTAAAACTTCTACCCCCTCCCATACAAAATTATTTTTCGACCATTTTTAAGAAATCAATTATCAATCAATTAACAACTAACACACTAACTATAAAGCTATCAATTTCAAATTTTGCACAAAAACTTACAAAAATATTTGAAATGAAATTACGTTAAAAGTTTTGAAATCGCTCTTGCCCTTCTACCACCCCCCATACAAAAGTATGATTTCGACCAATTTCATTAAATCAACTAATAACCAACAAATTAAAAGCTACGAACTTGAAATTTTGTACGAGCACCTTACAAGAGAAAGGAAATGAAATTGTGTCACAAATTTTACGATTCCTTCACCTCCTCTACCCCCTCCCATACAAATGTTTGGTTCCGTGAATGTAAAATACACAGAATCCTATGCAATTCTATGCAACTTCGTCTATGAAACTGACATTCTATACAGAGAATATTGGACGTGATTCAAGCAATCAATTAAAAAATTATTAACATCCACCCACCCTTACTTTCAACTCAACTTGCATAAACGAATGAAATATTGATTACATGTACTGGAGCTTTTGAATGTTTCCGCAAAGTGTTAAATTGACAACTACCCTGCCCAAGAACCCCCTTTCACTTAGTCTTCCCTAACTACTCTAACCTGCATATTGACTTTTCCCGTATCCGCAACTTGTCCCAAGAATATTAAAGTTTTGCTTGACTTGTTGGCAGTTTATTTATAATAATTAATGTTATTACAATTGCAACCGATTTTCTGAAAGCTATCAACACAACTCTTTCCTATTTCAGCTAGAGTATCATATGATTGGGCTTTAGCGGATCCGAAAAATTACTGGGGAGCTTGCTTGTCCAAAGACCGACCGGACCACGTAAACAAAGCAAAAACTCGAAGGTCTTACAAGCAAAACAAAGAAAACATATTGCTCAAGAAGTAGGGTCAAACACCTTTCGCCAAATTATGTTTGGTGGATCCTAAAAGTTATTATCGGGACCGACGAAAAATTATGCCGAACAGTAGCGGCTCGTCAGGAGAAGGACAGAAAGTGACGCCTCACCTGACATAGCATTTTCGATCAATTGAACCTAACATTCCTAAATACGATTAAATGTTGTATATTCAAATATCGTTTTAGATTACTCTCATATCAGCGATACACCTCTGCCCTTTTATAATATTATATTGGGCTTGAAGAAAAAAATAAATAAAAGAGCTTGAACAAAAATGTGCGAGTCTGTAAACGATCGATTTCCCGATCTTTAAAAATGAGGCGCCTGAAAAGCTTGCACAGCTCGTTCAACACATTATTAACGATGTTAACGTTAATATAAGCGAAAGATCTGTGGCGTAAAGCTAGTCGCCTCTACTAGAGCTTCCACAGCATTTCTTGCTGCTTAACCATCGTATTGTTGTTGTTTGTTATTTTCGATTGTAGAGTAGTGTGGGGCTCGATGGGGCATCTTCACGTCATTCTGGTTGTACATGCTCGATGAGGCGAGACTGAACAGTGGCCGTTCTTAATTCTGAGAGCTTGCAAGAGAGAGAGAACAAAGAAGCCATGAAAGTTTCTGTTTTAGTTAATTTTTTGCTTTTTTTTTAATTTATAAAGCTAGCGGTTCCAAATATTGAAAGTATTGCTAGTACATAAATTTAAATGCTAACAAATCATACAAATCATTATGTATCAACGCAATAAATTTAAAATTTTAATAATAAATCTAGCATTCAAAATGGTGAAATGACCACAATGAAACTAAATTCGATTGATTGATAGTTCAGACTGTAAATCTACTTTATAAAGTCAATAGCTCTATTGGTTCCATTTTTATTGCAAGAGCATTTATCTGCACTTATTTCAATCAAATTTGGTTTTAAATGACATATATATACGCTAATTTGATGAAATATTATTAAATTAAGGGCTCCACCATTGCGTTTTCAGGCTATTTTAGTCATAAAACGCGAAAAAACCAAATTTCAGAGAAGCAAATTTTCCGAAGCCGATCACAATCCTTTATTATTAAAATAATGGAATTATTAAAATAATAGAATTTAATTTGGAAACGCTTTGTTTCCTGTTCAAGCTCTGTAGTTTCGAGAATTGCATGTGTAATTAATTACATTTAGATGTCACTCTTCATAACATTTGATCATTAACTCTCCAAACTCCAAACAATATTTATTTATAATAATTCAAATTGCATTAACAGAACAATGATGTTTCAGAGATTAGACTTATCATCTTAACAGCTAAGTTGTAAATTTATAGCACTAGGCAAACAGAAAAGAAATAATTGAATAATTACTATATGTTATAATTTGCCAAGGAAAAGTAAAGAGCAAAAACCTTGCCTGTTTAAAATTAAGTTACTTAAAACTAACTTACAACTAAACGGTTACCAATCTATTTGCATGAGTCCCGGGCTATAATTATGTGTGACAAACTGCAGGATATAGTGAGATGAAGGAAGAATGCATTGTAAGGCACGATCTATAGGAAAGATGCAACCAGCGGGTTACGTATATATTGGCATCGCTTTAGAAAGGACTCAAGTCTTTTGTCGGCTAGTGTTTTTATGTTAAGCACGTTAGCTATTTTATGTAGGCGTTTAGTTGAAAAGTGGAAGGGTAAATTCAATAGTATTTTTAGGCATTTGTTCTGGGTGACTTGCAACGTTTTTTTGTGTGTAGCGGAACATTGACGCCATATAGGAGCGCCATACGAAATTATAGGTTGGATGACCTGCTTGAAAATCAGGAGTTTGTTATGCACCGAAAGCTTAGATTTCCTATTGATTAGGGGGTAAAGAGCATGAATACTTTTTGAGACCTTGGAGCACGTAATTTCTACAAGGTCTTTGTAGATAAGTTTTTTGTCTAGGATCACGCCAAGATATTTTATAGAGTCACTCCAATCGATGGTTTGTCCGATAAAATTGATAGGGTGGCTTGGAAGATTACTTCGTTTCCTTTTTTTTGTGAAGAAAATTGCTTGTGTTTTAGAAGGGTTAATTTTGATTTTCCAACGATTGTAGTATTGGTATAGGCGATCGAGTTGTCTTTCGAGCTCCCGTGTGATGGTGTTGGGGCAAATGGACCGTGAGTAGATACAGGTATCGTCTGCGAAAATAGCAGTTTCGCAGTTGTCTCCAGTAGGGACGTCGGCAGTATATATGTTATATAAGGTGGGACTTAGGCATGAGCCTTGGGGTACCCCTGCAGGAATTGAATATTTTGTGGATAATTGGGATTTAAGTTTAACAATGAATGACCTGTTACTCAAAAATGATTTTATGATTTTAGTTAAGTATAGGGGGAAGGATAGCTTGATTAATTTTGCTAGGAGCCCGTCGTGGCAGACCGAGTCGAACGCTTTTTCGATATCAAGTACTATCATTCCGACTGATTCCTTTGCGTTTAGTGATGCCTTAATGTCGTTAGTTACCCTATAAAGTTGATGAGTGGTCGAGAGTCCTGCCCTGAAACCGAACTGAAAATTGGGTATGATATCGTTTTGATCGAGGAAATCGTTTATCCGGTGTAAGATAATTCGCTCAAAGATTTTACTTAACGTAGGTAAGAGGCTGATGGGACGATAGTTTTTAGGGCAGCTTGCATCCTTACCGGTTTTAGGAATGGGGAATATGTGAGCGAGTTTCCAGGCAATTGGGAAGTAGCTTAGTTTAAGACAGCTGTTATAGATGAAATTCAATAAAATCAGTGTTTTTTTGGGAAGTCGCTTTATCAACGAATTAGGGAGACCATCGACACCTGGAGCCTTATTGTTCGAGAGAGTTTTCAGTATTTTCATTATTTCGCGCGGCTTGCAGTGAGTGCTGGGAGGTAAGTTAACAGAATCGGGAATGGTTGATATTGCGCTCCTTACAGAGAAGTTGTTGATGTGACTGCCTAAGTGTTCGGTAAGGCGATGGGCCGCTTGGAAATTCGTTGCTATCGATTCAGCTTTGTCTTTGTCATTGAATATGGTCATACCGTTTTCGTCTAATAGAGGTGGAATATATTTGTCCCGTCTTTTGAGTATCTTATTTAAATGCCATATTTTTTTGGAGCTTTTATCTAGGGATGAGAGCATGTTATTCCATTGTTTATTTCTGGTTTCTAATAGACTAGCCTGAATATTTTTAGTTAGACGGTTTACTAGGTTCTTAACACGCGGATCTCTTGATCTCTGCCATTGTCTTCGTAATGTGTTTCGTTCCCTGATCATGGCTTTAGTGTTCTCGTCAATGCTGATTTTGTGCTGATTGGATATTGTTGTTTTGGGTGTACAGAGTTCGACAGAGTTCCAGATGTTGGTAGTTAGTGTTTGGAGAAGGTCATCGATTTGATCGATTCTTGAAACTGTGCTTAGGTCAAGAGTACTGGTATCTGTAACATTGCTTAGTACTCTATGAAATTTCCTCCAATTTGTTTTATTGAAGCAGTAAAAAGAGTTGCTGAATTCAGTGATCGGAGTATCGATTTCAATAATAAATGATACAGGAAGATGGGGAGATGATAGCTCTTGTAACGTGATTAGTTGGGAGATTGGGACGAGGCCATTACTAATGACGAAATCCAAAGTTGAGGCCTTTCCCCTTGGTGGATGGAGGGTTGGTTCAGAAGGAACATGAATGAAAAGATTATGTTTGCAAATAAGGTCAAAAAGTATTTTTCCAGCTTTGTTCGCCTTGGCACAGTTCCAATGGCGATGCCGGGAGTTGAAGTCACCGCAGAGTAAATACTTTTGATTATAATTTGACAAAAGTTTAATATCGTCTTCGAAAAACTTTAGTTTAGTTGCATTTAGTTTTGACCCAGGAAAGTAGACTGCAACGATGACCGTATTGGAATGTTCAATTTTAATTGCAATGGTCTCGATGATTTTGGTCTTGGCACTGGGTACAACTGAATGTTTGATGCCTTTATTAATAATGATAGCGACACCTCCGCCGGTTGCATCAATCCTGTGGTTTCTGTGGACTACAAAGTTGGAATGCGAGAGTTTGTCGTGCTTTTTGAGCCAGGTTTCCGTTAGTATGGCAATATCAATGTTTGAGGCTACAATATAGTCGAATGTCTCGACAGATTTCTTTCGGATGCTTTGCGCATTCCAAAGGAGAGTTTTTAAATTCTTAAAATTATCCATTATAAACAAACTTAATAGCTAAATTAGTAAGAACTAGAAATTGGTCGTGTTTTGTTGTGCACTTGGCAAGGTTGTTTATCAATTCTGTAGACATCTGGATCAGCTGCTGCGGTGATAGCAGAGTTTCGTTAGCGGTAATTGAATTATCGATGCGGGGAACTCTCAGTTGCTTAACCACCGTATTATATTGCAATGAGTTGCCAGGTTTGTTGCTCTGTGTTGGATTAGTTGAGGCTCGACTTGCATGTATAGGTGGGAAATTGGTGTCGAATTTTGTAAATGTATTGTAAGGTTGCTTTTTTTGAATTTTGTCTCTTCTATGCGACGATAACTTTTGTCTGATCTGACTAAATTCGTTCCTCTTCGGACATTCGCGGTCGTTAGCAAGGTGCTTATCTCCACAGTTTGCGCATTTGATCTCTTCAATGTTTTCAGAATTACAATCAGTATGTTTATGCGGTCCGCTACATATCAAACACCTGATTGGAAGGTGACAGTACGTTGACCCGTGGCCATATAATTGACAGTTACGACACTGTGTTGGGCCGTTTCGATTGCGCGAGTAAAAATTCCAGTGCACTACGGTGTGCATTAAGGTTTTAGTTTCCCTGAGCATAGGCAGTTTAACGGTACCGCGCTCAAAATAGACTATGTAGTATGTATGCGTATTCCTAATAATAAATTTTTTGACGTCAAGACAGCTGATTCCATGTGCTGATTTCAGGTGATTCTTGAGTTCTCCACAAGACATATCGTGGAGTCCAGAGAGGACGAATTTCGTCGGCCGCATGTCCGCTTGACGGTGGGTAAAGAAGTGTACTTTCCTAGCTAATAGGTGGCTATGTACTTCATCGTAATTTTCGGTGGTTTCGAGAAAAATTTTGATACCCGTAGACATTAATTTTACCCGATAATTACTTATCTTCAATGAGTCCATGATGGCTATTATTGATGACCGGGGCAGGTCTGGAACCACGATGGGTGGTATCTTCAGCTTCTTAGAAGGAGTTGGTATTGGTGTCGTGCTTTCTGCTGCATCGGAGTCCATCGTGTCTTTAGCAAGAGGTGCGTAATAATTGCTGTTGTTGTTCGGCATGAGGTTGCCGTTAGTTCGAGGAATTTTCAGCTTATCCCTAAGCAGTTTACCGGGCGGAGAAACCTCCCGACCCCGTTTTGTGGTCGATTTCGGATCTATTGTGCACTTGTATTAATGTTAGATTTAATTTTAACACTAAAACTGAACTGGAGCGGCTATGCAGCGTTACGTTGAGATGCACCCGAAGTAGCTGCAGTAGCTAACGGAGCTGAATTAGCGAACTATAAACACCGATGTTAAGTTAAATTGAGTTGATCCGCCCGATTCGGCGGTCAGACTGCGACTCATTTGATCATTAAAAAGTTGAAAGGAATTCCACAAAAGCAAAAAAAAAAAAAAACAAATGAAAAGCAAATATTAACAATTTTTTAGTCTCAAAACTTCCTGAAACCTTTGAAGTTTTGGTAAATCTATTCGCAGCTTTTAAACAATACAAACGGATGCTCTTACCATACAAAATGTTCGTTTTAATCCCTGTTATTTTTCGCAAATGAAATAAAAGAGAACATTGGTACAAACTTTCTATTTTTTCCTACGTTACATTCTGAATTCCCAAACCTATAGATAACATTTTTGTTTTTATTTCTCGAAATCATTTCAAATATATATACGTAGGTAGTTGCATATTACCTGTACTGTACATTCGTTTGAATTGTACCGGCTGCGTTTACTCGTATATATGCAGAAAGGATTGAGAGTAGCAAAAATACACATGGGACAAATGCTTGCAGCTACTTAAAACGCCTCAGCTTCCACCTGCAAGTTGGTCAAAGTTTGGTCATACTACAAATGAAATTTTAGTTTTTCCCCGGTCGAGTTTTGATTTAATTCGAAAGCTTTTTATATTTTCAGTTGTGAAAAAAAATGGTTTTTCTTTGAAACCCGCACAAAAAAGCACTATGCAAATTTTATCTATGTCGGTATAGAGACAATAAAGGACTGCAAGGATAAAAAAGTTTCATAGGAAACAGCAAAAAAAAAATTTAGTGGGAATTATACTTTTTTAAAAGCTTTTATTTTAAACAAACCACAAACTAGAAAGTTCATTTTTTGTTGAAATTGCATGAATTTTAAACATAGAAATCTAAGATAGACGGCTTTGGAATACTTTCAAAAGGGAGCTAGTAAAACTTTTACAACAACGACGGTTTTTTTTTTTGTGAAACAACCTTTTTCTTTGTGTATTACCACAAATCCCGTTTTTAAAACAATCCCAGCAAACAATTTGATGTCACGGTGAAATCATAATGAAATCTGTAAATGAAGGTGAAATCACTTAAGGATTATTTTCGATTCTTTTTGAATCCACACTTCGAATCCACTATCGTACTAAAAACTTTACCCCAGACTGAAATCAGTATATGAAACCAAAAAAAACTTGCAGAAGTGATGCAGAACAAAACTCAATAAAAGACTTCCGAAAGATATCACAGAATGAATCCACAACGTTATCAGTAACTGGTAAAGAACTCATACCTATACCAGGATTCAGTATGCTTTCAGTAGAAGGAATCATAATGATACTTTGTGAAAGCAATATCAATTCACGATGGTCGCACTCTGTTCAGTCGGAAGTGGATATTGTTTTCTACTTTCTTGATGACTTCTTGTGTAAGCTAAGAATAATGTGGAATATGAAACAAACTACTAATTGTTTTAGTAATATTTTATGGCAAATATTTTTATGTAATAAAAATAAAAAAAAATGATCCTATTATGTAGCTATTACTAAAAATAATAATATTCCAAAAGCAAAAAAAAAAAACAACATTAACTCAAATTATTTATATATGACAACAGTAAAAATAAACTGCCAACAAGTCGAGCGAAAATTTATTATTTTTGGAACAAGTTACGGATGCATGGAAAGTCAATATGCAGGTTAGAGTTTGGGAGACTAAGTGAAAAAGAATTCTTGGGCAGGGTTGTTATTAATTTAACAATATTTCATTCATTTATACAAGTTTGGGTTTTTATGAGGGCAGCGGGAGGGGTGATAGTAAGGGTGGGTGGATGTTAATAGCTTCTTAATTGATTATAGTATAGCTATAATAATGTATAATTGATTATAGTATAGCTTAATATTTGTTTTCATTCTGGTGGAGCTATATGCCGACTTAATTGGCCCAAAATATGAATTTTTAGTGATAAGTAATTTCGAAGGTATAATAATTTGACAAAACAATTCGGCCGACAATTTGTTCTTAGCCCCCCCTTTTCGGATGCCAATGGATAAAAAAATTAAATTATTTTTGTAGTTTGTCCCACAACCCTCTCTATATGTATATCTGCTGATTTTCAGCTTCCTATCTGCATTCCTGGTGGAAATATTAGCAAGTGTAGTTTTTGACTCTTTCCCTCCCCCGCCATCCCCTTCCACCTAACACTCCCCAAAATTTAGACATTGGAGCTCACTTACCCAATCAAGAATTTGCCCAAAAATGAACATTCTACCTTTAACGGTCTTGGAGATATGAGTCCATATGTACGGCGTACGGCGGGATGGATTTTTATACTCTAGATGAAATCTGAGAGTAATAAGTTTGCTCTAAAATTTGTAACGCTAAGAAATAAGGCTCGGGGAAAAAAATGAATGATACAGAAGTTAATATTATCACTCAGAAATCGCAAAACCGGATATCCGTCCGTACGTCTGTGCGCTCTCTAGCTTGAGAACGTATTGAGCTAGATAGTTCAAATTATGTACACGACATTTTTGACAAAAGAGTAAGGTCAAGTTCGTGAACGGGCCAAATCGCTCCACCCCTTCTACCCCCTCCCATACAAAATGACACAATTGCGCAATTTGACATTAAACGGATTTGCTCGAAAAGTATAAAAGCTATTGGCTTGAAATTGGGAATATGTTACTTTTATGATAATATAATCTACCGTATAAAAATTATGCGTGTCCCCCCTCCTTCTACCACCTCCCATACAAACTGTACTTGTCATGAATTACTCTAAGCCAATTTAGTCAGTGCGCATAAAATTTACCGGGCTGAAATTCTGCACCAAATATTTATTTAAAATTGTTAGTAAGGCCAAACAAATTTAGACGATTAGCTTCACCCCTTCTACCCCCTCCCATACAAAATGACACAATTTCACAATTTGACAATAAATGGATTTACTCGAAAAGTATAAAAGCTATTTATCTTAATTTTGGGATATATTACTTTCATAATGATTTAAATCTACAGTAGAAAAATTATTTGCATCTTCTCTCTTCTTCCACACCCTCCCATACAAACTAAACTTTTTCATGAAATGCTCTAAGACGATTTGCTCAGAACATATAACATTTAATGCGCTCATATTTTGTAATAAATACTTAATTAGTATTATTACTAAGATCAGAAAAAAATATTTGATTAGCTTCACTGCTTCTAGCCCCTCCCATACACAGTTTCACAAATTCTCAAAAAATCGATTTTCTTGAAAAGTATGAATGGTACAAGTCTGAAATTTAAGGGATATCAATTTTATAATAATCCTAGTTATTTCTAAAAAAATAACTAAAATCTCTTCACTCTTTCTACCACCTCCCATACAAACTGCACATTTTTACTAAATCTAACTCACTATTAGAATAATAAAGTAAAATGTTTAAATCCGGCAAATTGCTTTCTGAAAAAAAAATTAATATTTAGCTAGTTCGATAAAATATGAGCATTATTGAATTCTAATTCTTACCAAACGTTTAGCATATTGAAAATGGCTCTAAGTGTGTTTTTCTACATTATTTTCGCTTCCGCTACTGGCACTATAGACATACAGGCACCCATGAATAAATATTTAAATATAGATACTTATAATTTATAAAATACACAACTCACTCTAGGGAGAAAAATGCAATTACATCCCTTTATGCTATTATTATTATTTTCGGCTGTCCACGAAAATTTAGCTGCAAATTTTTCAATGACATTCAAATTCTGAAAGCAATATTCTACCAAAAATGTTTCAACCATCGATTCTACTCTAGCACAGAATTTCAACAATTAGTTCGGCATGTCGTTGCCATCAAAAATATCTATTCAGAAAGCTTCAAATATAGATTAGACTAGCAAACGCCCGCGACTTCGTCCGCGTAAAAATAGCAATAATAAGCAATTTTTGAGAGTGTAGTTAGTAATGCATTATGTGGGATATAAAATCTGCTTACTTTAATGGCTCTTTGAAGAGAATGGTTTGTATATTGTTGGAATCAGAACCATAAATTATTAAGAATGAAAGCATGATACTTCCATTTTTTATGGGACAGGCTCGTGATCAAATCAAACCCGTGATTCGAGATCATATACGTGTTGAAGAGCGTTAAGAACATGTGAATAATTGTAGCTGGTGTTAATTAAAAAAAAAAAAGTAAATAAAATAACATTAAGCATAAAAACATAACAGGACTACGATTGTGCGTAAAGCCAAATCATACGATATTATTAATAGATGAAATCGAAATTTTTGCAGGGCTAAGAAATTTTGTATGGGGAGTGGTAGAAGGGGTGACAGCACTGAACTAATTTGTTTCACATCATGCTAGAGTAGCTATAAAAATGTTTTGTTCCAAATTTAAGCTTCAAAAATTGAGTAGGTACTGAGAAACTTAGTGCACTGAATTTAATGAAATTGTGCAATTTGTATGGGAGGTGGTAGAAGGAGTGGGGGGTTTTTGGTGATTTTTCGAAAAACAACTATAACTATCATGCAATTGATACACTTTAAATTTCAGATCTGCATCATTCACACTTTTCAAGAAAATCGAATTGTTACATAGTCGTGTAATGTGCCTCATTGTATGGGAGGGGGTAGAAGGAGTGAAGCTACTCGGTTAATTTTCTTCCCGGTGTTAATAATAATGCTAATTAAGGACTAAGTTTAAATTTTTACCTCGATGAAATTTAAATGTACTGAGAAAATTCGTTCAGAGTATTTCATGAAAAAGTGCGGTTTATATGGGAGGTGGTAGAAGGAGAAGGGGGTTTTTGGTGATTTTTTGAGAAACAACTATAATCATCATGCAATTGATATATTTTAAATTTCAGATCCGAACATTCCGACTTTTCAAGAAAATCGAATTCTTGGGAAGGCGTGGAACTGTGTCACATTGCATGGGAGGGGGTAGAAGGAGTGAAGCTAATCGGTTAATTTTATCTCGATATTAATAATAATGTTAATTAAGGATTTAAAAGAGCATTTGAGCTCGATGAAAGTTACACGTACTGAGAAAATTGGTGTAAAGTGGTTCATGAAAAAGTGTAGTTTGTATGGGAGGTGGTAGAAGGAGTGACAGACCTTAAATAATTTGTATACCAAAAGACTGCATTTATAATAGAAATAATATAGTCCAAATTTCAAATTAATAGCTTTTATAGTTTTCAAGAAAATTTGATTAATATATATTTTTGAAAATGAGTCACTTTGTATGGGAGGGGGTAGAAGGCGTGAGGAGAGTGAAATAAAACCAAAAGCAGATTTCATTCCGATGGACACCTAACAAACTGTGCAAGTTTCATTACAATCGGTTCAGCTGTTTGTGCGTGAAAAGCGGTCGTACAGACAGACAGACAGACAAAAATTTCAAAAATGTGTTTTTATGCTTAGTTAGTGCTAAAATAACTCAAAAAACTAACTTATAGCCATTTATAAGCAAATAACAGACAGACACTACAATTATATTTATATGTATGTATAGATTAATTTATTGCCAAATTTTAAAAACAGTTTGTTTTTACAGTCTTATTCTATTATTATTTAATGTTATTCAAAAATTTATTAGATCTATACGATAAATTTATAATAATAAATTCAGAAGTTTTATGCTAATTCTTGTATCTACATATTAGTTATTATTTAGTTAGTAAATTCTTATTTTCATTCACATTGGCAATTTAAGATGTGATAATACTTACATATTATAGTACACTATTATTTAATTGCACAGTCCGGAAAAGGAAAGGTAGGGAAAAAACAAAGATTGAAGAAATGGTGGGAGTTGGGAATACAAGAAATAAAAAACTACCCATTTTAACCACGATGGTGTGTGTGATCTTTTGTTGCATACAATTTGATAATTGTATTCATATCTTGACTTCAGATGCTTGTGTGATTGGTAATTAGAGTTATTGAAGACATATAAATTTTATCCGGAGCTGAGCTATTAGTGTTATCCTCAAAAAATTTTCTAATAACCGGGTTAGAATGAAGTTTTATTTTATTAATTTTGTTGGTCCAAAGGTTAATAGTGTGCGTCATAAGAGGTGTTATTTCTGATTCTGTGTATTTTTTTTTATGTTACACCGGAACTAAAGGGGGTTGCCCTTATGTACTGAAGCACAGCTCTGGTGAGGGGAGAAAGATATTGGGTTTTGGGAATTAAGGGGATAGAGACGGAAGTGGCTATGAATATTTCTTTTGAATCGCTGTATATGTATTTATTGGAATTAAGTCTGGTTCTGCTTCTATATTTTTATACTCCAGATGAAATCTGAGAGTGTATTGTGTTTGCCTTACCGTTTGTAACGCTAAGAAATTACGCTCGCACAGAGCCGCCAAGGGTACAGAAATATTTGTTGTCGCTCGAAAACCTCGATTCCGAGTGACCGTCTGTCTGTCTGTCCGTCTGTCTACAGCATAACTCTCGAAAGTTTTGGGCCATAGTGCTAAAAATTTTTGTGTGTCAGTTTTAGGAAAAAAGTAACTTTATATTCGTGAATGGGCTACATCCCCTCACTTCTTCTACCCCCTCCCATACAAATTTCATGAAATTTCGAAATATTAAGAAATTGATTTTTCTTTGAAACTATTTAAGCTATCGACTTGAAATTTAGGTCAAAGTATTATAATATAGATGTCATTAATATCACAGAATATTGACCCGATCCCCGTACTCCTTCTATCCCCTTCCATACAAATGGACAATTTTGAAAAATGAAAAAATTATCAGCTCCGCTTAACTGCTTCTACCACCTCCCATAAAAATATCTGTATTATACATTCAAAAAATTTTATCCTTCCAGTATATGAGAATCAAAACATGGTGATAAGGATGATGATAAGCAGTTTCAAAATCACCTTAAACGCTTCACTTCCCCTGCCACCTCCCATACAAAAGTCCCAATTTCAGGAAAACTATGACCAATTTCTTTAAAAATAATGGAAACTAAAAACTTTAAATTCAGCAAAAAACAATTTGCATGCTATGTTCGGTGTCATATACGAAAAACACAAACCTCCCCCTCTACTTCTACCACCTCCCATGCAAAAGTCTCTATTCACTATTCGAAAGAATTTGAGATGACATATTTTCCGGTATATTAAAGTCATTTTCATCTCATCTAGAGTATCATATGATTGGGCTTTACGCCCAATCATAGTTCCATTATGTTTTTGAAAGGCAATTACGAAGGATTATTCTCTCCAGGGTTTCGATCTTTTTTGCTATGGTGGTTGATAATGAGAACCAGACTGGATAGCTGTAGGTCATTACCGGTCGTATTAGTTGCTTATACAAAGGAAGTTTGCTTTTAATGTTAAGTTTGGTTTTGTTTCGAATTAATGGGGCGAGAACAGTGCTGACTTTAAATGATTTTTTCAGTGTGATCTTCGCATGATCGTTAAATTTAAAAAGTTTATTAAAATGTACCCCCAAAAATTTAATGTTATTTTTCAATGGAACAGTTGTGCCATCAATTGATAAGTGAACATTTTTGCAATGCTTTACCGTGTTTCTTTTTCCCTTGCCGCTGGGATTTCTAAACAGATAAAGGAAGACTTATCCAGGTTAATCTGGATACCCCATCTTTTATAATAATTGTCAATAACTGCCATGTGCTTCTTAACTTTTGATAGTGCTACTCTTGGATCGTTGGATGGAGCGTATGAGATTGTATCATCTACAAACAGTATTACCATAGAGTCTTCTCGTGCAGTATGGAGGAAGTCGTGTAGGAAAAAGTTATAAAGCTTAGATCTGTTAACCGATCCTTGGGCAACTTCAGATCTCACTGCTATTAATGACGACTGATCACTGTTTATTTCTACATACAGTTTTTTGTTTTCGAGAAAACTATAGAACATTCTTTATAGATAAGAGGGTACTTTCTGGCTGATTAGTTTGTACAAGAGACCTTTAATCCAAATCTAATGCTTTTTTGATAACAATGGAACACGTTACTGTGGCTACCTTATTAATTAATTTATTTGTGATATCATTGTACATTTTCAATAATGTATGTGCTCTGTGAAATGGTATTTGTTGAAGCCGAATCGATGGTATGGGACAATATTCTGTTCCTCGCAAAAAGAATCAAAATAATTCCCCATAATTCTTTCTACAATTTTTCCTACGCTTGAAAGCATTGAAATTGGGCGGAAATTTCCTATGTTATTAGAGCCCGAGGATCTTTTAATTGGTATTAATTTCGCAATTTTCCAGCTGTTCGGAAAATAGCAATTGTTAAGGCAATTATTTAATAATATATTATCGGGATCGAATGATTTTTTGCTGTTAAGGGAGCTAATAATGTTGACTAAGAACTCCTGTGTTATAAAAGAATGCTCTAGCTGAGATTCGCTGGAAGGATTTTCTTTGCCAAACGTTTTTAACGGCGCGAACTTATTGTTAGTCATGTTGTCTGATTGAAACTCTGCAAGTGTATGGTGTAAGCTAGGTTATCTCTATCATGCAGGGGACAGGCTCGTGATTAAATAAATCCCGTGATTTGAGATCATATACGTAATAAAGAGCGTTAAGGACATGTGAAACTTGTGTTAATTAAAAAAAACCAAATAAAATAACATTAAGCTTAAAAACATAACAGGACAATGATTGTGCGTAAAGCCCAATCATACGGTACTATAGATGACATCGAAATTTTTGTGATCTTAAGAAATTTTGTATGGGGAGTGGTAGAGAAGGTGCCAGCATTAAACTAATTTGTTCCACGTTATGCTGGAGTAGCAGTAAAAAATGTTTTGAACTAAATTTAAACTTCAAAAATTTAATAGATACTGAAAAAATTAGTGCATTGGACTTAGTGAAATTGTGCTTTTGTGTGGGAGGTGGTAGTGGGAGTTGACGAGGGAGGGGTTAAAGATTTTTTGTGAAATAACTATAATAATCATACAATTTATTTATTTTCAATTCCATGTAAGTAAATTTCATACTTTTCAAGAAAATCGAATTTTGGAAAAAATATGATATTGAGGAGATAGATGGGGAGAAGCTAATCGGTTTACTTTTCAACGATATTAATTATAATACTTATTAAGGATTTAGTGCAAAATGTAAGCTCGATAAATGTTATACGTACTGAGGAAATTCGCTTACTGAAGTTCATGAAAAAGATCAGTTTGTATGGGAGGTGGTGGATCAGATTTATGACAAAAACAATATATACTAAATTTCAAATTATTCACTCCTCAAATCAGGTGAGGTTATGACGAGTGTCGATGTGGCCCTTTAGTTCTGCACACACAGTATCAGAGTCTGGTAGATATGTATGTCACAATCAATACCGAATTATCCTTCCATAATTCACCTTTCGCGGAGTGGTGAGTTTAGTGCTTTTCTTTTGCAAATTTTATCCACCTTAAGATAGATTGTTACTGGAATATTTGTTTGAGACTTTTTACTTAAGCATTATAGACCGCACACAGTTCTTCGTGTTAAGATTGAACTAAAGAAAAAGGTCGACACTTTTTTAAATTCCACTCCAAATGTAGGCTTGGCGAAACTATGGTCGGGAGTTCAAATCCCGGTCGGCGCAATATATAATTCCAGCACTTTGCCTGCTTGGATATACCTTGGTCACCTCAATCTAAGAAAATGAAAAATTCGTAGAAAGAGGGTTGTGTGAAGGGCTAACAACCCTTCCACAATAAGTAATGAAAAATGTTAAGGAACCTGAATATCAGGAGGCCAATGTTCGATTTCGGCTGTAGCGCCATTGTAGTGTAGTGACTATAGTGTTGCCAACAAACGCACTTGCTCTTACTCGCCATTTTACAATCTTTTTAATAGAAATTTTCCAATTTTCATTTAGTTTTTTCAGAATCGATTTGAAAATCATGTTTTACGTTAGATAAGATTTTCGTTTTTTTACTCATCAACACGTAAAGTTCTTTCCTTCGGAGAGTATATGTCAGAATTTCGTGTATACTAGCACAACGACCCTCGCACCTTGTTTCAACTAAACACACACTCACACACTAAAATTTTAATCTTATTCTCAAAACTTTTCCATCTTTTCAAACAATGTGAAAACTGTTTTTCAACTAAAACCATATAAGAATGCCGTCTGCAACTGAACATTTCAGATTTTCTCTAAAGCATTTTCTCCTAGAGCTCAAACTGTCCAAACTAATTCTGCTAGATGACAAGCGTTTCCTACTCGTATTTATATGTTAGTTAGCATTTTAGTAGTAGTTTTGTGACATATCTGTCCGCCTTACAAAAGTGTATAGATACCTATTCACGCACGGTACAGTTTTCGACAGCGATGCTCACAATATCCTTTCGAACATAGTTGTTAGTCTCTCTCAATTACGAAATCGATTTTCTCGAACATATACGTAGTTCAATGATAATGAATCTAAAGTTATATTGAAATTGTGAAACTTTAATTGAGAAGGACATTTTATTTTGTTTGCATGTTTTAGAGATGTTCACGAATCATTTTCTATTTTAATTATGTCCAAGGATGTTTTTCCGTTCTAATTATTGAACTCATTTTAATTAGAGAACAAATAGTCGATGCGGAATTTTCTGAGTAGTAAAAAGGAAAAAAAATATTTATTAAACTTTAATGGAAAATATCCCCGCATTTTTTCGAAACTCTTTTATTTTCGCAATTTCATTTGTTTGAAATTTTAAATATGTAGGTAAAAATATAAGAGAAACAACATTCAAGCAAATACACGCAACATGCTCACATCGCGCCACTCATCGTACCTATTGTATCTTACTTTTTCACAACATGAAATGCACCGACTCGATATAAGGAATATAAGCCCAAAATCCAAGATCGTTTTCGATCGCTAAGCTACAAATTCTTGTGAAATTATTTCCTGTAGTTGCATTGGACTATTTAGGACTTTGTATAATCTTGAAGCCCTTGTTTATACACTGGAGTACTAGCAACCGCATTAGAAGAGTACATCAAGGCCTCGAACCATTCCCAGCAGGTAAAAGTAAAAGTGACTCCTGTGAAAGCGCTATTTAAGTGAGTCTTCTCAGCTGGATGTGCAGGCATACCTTTAGAAGGACTCTAGAAGATTTTCATATTTGAAAAATTGGCTCTTAGCTATTTTGGACATCTAAAGTTTTCGAAGCCGTTAATTAAGCGTATTGTCGAAGTAGCTGTCATTACGAGTATGATGTATCTGATATACGATTGAACCCAACAATACACTCAAACATAGGATCGGCATACCTTACTAGTAAGGTCTAAGCGCACTACTGCGATTCGCACAGTCGAGAGTTATTAACGAAGCTGCATTCTAGATCGTGTGAAGAGTTCTTGTGTGAATCGTGCGATAAATGCGATGTGGATTGGTCTGAGAAAATTAGCAAATTTTCAAGTTTCGCGGAATTAAATTCATCAAAATAATTTTTAAGGCAACTGCATTTTTTCGATCTATGCCATTGATAATGATGATGAGATCTTTAGTTTTTCGCGAAATGATTCTTATTGAAGGTGATTCCTTTTCATCATTCTTCGTTTCTGATTAAACATCTGTCGAAGCTAAGGAAGTGTAATTTATACCGTCATCAAAATAACACGACCATATGCTGCCATTGAAAGTATGGTTTCCCATTGGGTTTTATTCGTTTCGAATGTCTTTTCCCTCTCGTGGCATGTCATCGTAATCGCTATCTTGTTGTTTATTTTCAGAGCAATAAAGTTGATTGGCATACATATATATGGAGTCCTTCTTGTTAACTTGTAATTCTTTTCGCATAACGTTTTGACGTTCCGGAAAACTGACCCGAGTATAAAAATAAATATGTGGTACACGAAATTTTTATCATAAAAGAAAGTCATTTGCGGTTATCTTTTCACATTTAAAGAATAGTTAGGCATTTTTTGCTGTCAGGTGCTTTATACCGACAGGGATTGATTGATTGAATATCGCAAAAGACGAAAGAAAATAAGATTATAGTTGAAATCTGTAGTTCTTCTAGGTTTGAGAAAATTTGGAAAATCCACTGAATATATTGTTCAAAACAGTTGCGTCACTAGCATTAGTGCCACTCGGTGCGAAAATTGATGATGTAACACCACCATGAAATATTTAATTTGGCTGAGCATTAAGAATGAAATCAGCTTTGATATAAAATCTTAGAATGATTGTCGAAAGATAACCGAAATAATTGTAAAGGATATCAGGACCTACTTACTTTGCAGGTACGAAATAATCCAAACATCCAAGGATACGTGGTTCCACAATGATAATTTAGATGCCTTACAAATGAAGAAAAAAAATATTTGAAATTTTCGAAAATAGTCTAACTCCTACCACCAAATTGTTTTTAAGGAATACCTATAAATCAACTCCCGAAAGTGATGATTTCCAATATGACCAAAAGCTTCGGCGAAAAATCCTTGAAGCCCCTAAAGGCTCAAGACCGTTTTCGTCATTCGCTAAAACGGTCAACCGAAACTTCACAAGATGTTCTACACCTCCCTCTACAGATGTTGACCGAATTATAACGAATCCAGCTTTTCAAGAAACTCTCGGCTCCCGCCATCAAATCAATCTCCAGTAAACCACTTTTTATTTTTTCTCTTCAACCTATTCACTCTCGAACGCGTCTTATCTGCAGTAAACTCAAGATGCTGTATATTCACAAATCTGCTGATCCTGATGATATCTCCCTAATTACCCTTAAGAAATGTTTTTCCTCTCTGGCTAAACGACTTTGCAGTCTATTTTGCCCACCATCCTCCTTGGGACACTTTCCAACCATGTGAAAAATGGCGAATGTCAAACCAATTCCTATGAAAGGAAAGAAACCGATTCTCTCAAACTACCACCCTATGGCTATCACTTCAGTGCTGTCGAAAGTGATGGAAATGGCTTTCAATCGCAAACTAATCAGTTACCTTTAGAATAACCATCTTATTCACAATCATCAATACAGGTATTGTAGCGAGTGAGCGGCTACAGCGCTATGTTGCGTTTCGTCCCAGGCCTGCTTACGACGGAGTCGTCAGTAAGGCTTGTGTAAGCAGGCCCTGCCTTAGACGCTAAGGGAATACCGTACAGGTAGTGAGATTTGAACCCGGGGATTTTCGAATTGCAAAGCGGCCGTGCTGGCCACTGAGCTATCTAGACCCCACGGCCTAGTTGGTTAGAAGCGATGCAGTATAAGCCACTACAGTATCGTTCCAGACGTTCTACTGGAGATCTTCTAGTATATCTAACTTAACATTGGAATTCGTGAAACTTGGTATTCTCGACCGGATCCAGAAGCATGCGCTCCGTCTAGTTGGAAATGAGAACATAACAGCTTCTTCCTGGAATAATACAGCAACGTCGGGATACTCAGCGTTTACTATCGTTATTTCCACGGTAGATACAGAGAAGAACTGTCCAACCTCATCCCTCCTCTTTTCAACTATCTATCGCGCTCATTAGTTTACTCTAGAATCTCTACTATCGCGACCAATGAAACATAGAAAGTACTTCATCACCCGAACATCAAGACTGTGGAATGTGCTTCAAGAACAACGTCTACCGGTAATTTAGACTCCCGAAACTCCCTTGTAACTCCATAGTTCACTTCTCCTATGCCGACTTCACTGTGCATTCAATGATGAAAAATGTTTTTATACTCTAGATGAAATCTGAGAGTATAATAAGTTTGCTCTAAGGTTTGTAACGCTAAGAAATAAGGCTCGGAGAAAAAAATGAATGATACAGAAGTTAATATTATTACTCGAAAATCTCAAAACCGGATGTCAGTCTGTCTGCCCGTCCGTCCGTCCGTTCGCTCTCTAGCTGGAGAACGCGTTGATCTAGAAAGTTCAAATTTTGTACATGTAATTTTTTTGCGAAAAAGTAAAGTCAATTTCGTGAACCAGCCAAATCGCTCCACCCCTTCTACTCCCTCCCATACAAAATGACTTATTTTCAATAATTTACATTAATCAAATTTTTTTGGAAACTATGAAGGCTAATGATTTGAAATTTGGAATTTATTATTTTTATCACAAATATGATGTATGGTAAAAAAATTATTTGAATCCTTCCAGTCCATCTACCACCTCCCATACAAATTGCACTTTTTCATGAAACACTCTCAGCCGATTTTCTCAGAACATACAACATTTATCGTGCTCATATTTTGTACTAAATACTTAATTAGCATTATCACTAAGATCAGAAAAAATTAAATGATTAGCTTTACTGCTTCTGCCCCCTCCCATACAATATGACACAGTTTCACAACTTCACAAGAAATCTATTTTCTTGAAAAGTATGAATGTTACTTGTCTCAAATTTAAGAGATGTCAATTTTATAATATTCGTAGCTATTTCTGAAAAAAAAATCACTAAAATCCCCTGCTCCTTCTACCACCTCCCATACAAACTCCACAATGCCACCAAATCTAATACATTAATTTTTTCAGTTTCTATTCAATTTTTGGATGTTGCATTTTGTATAAAACATTTTTATAGCTACTTTAGCATGATGGGGAAAATATTAGTTCAATACTATCCTTTCCACCACTCCTCATACAAAATTTTTTGGGATCACAAAAAATTCTATTTCATCTAGAGTATCGTAAGATTGCGCTTTACGCTCAATCGTAGCCTTGTTATGTTTTCATAATATGTTTAAGAATTTCACTTAAGCAGAACGAACAATCGTAATCGTAATCGGCATCACTTTCATCTTGTTGGAGTTTATGGTCAGTCTATGTTCGCTGCACCATGTTTTAACGATACCAAGAGCTAACTATAGCAGTTTGGATAGTCTAACTTCCGCTCTTGGTTTACATCTTTTTGAAGCATCACCCATCAATGCATTGCACTGTTAAATCGGTAAAGGAAGTGGATTAAAATTGGGTGTATTATGAAAATTCGGGTGGAAAGAGATGGAAATGACATAACGCATGTTTTGTATTCGATCGAGCAACGCAAAATTTGCTTTGGGTTCCCCAGCCTAAAGATGCAAATTGTATTCTAAGCGAGGTTGAATTTAGGACTTGTAGTAGTTGATGGCAGCTAAGTTGTGGCGTTTGGAAGCGTCAATGACAACATCAAAGATGTGCTTACTCCAGTCGCGGTTGTTATTTAATTTTACGCTCACTAAGACAAAATCCTGGGACCGGTGAAAGGAGGAACGAAATGGCAATTAATACAACCATGCGTTTTATCAACTCTACGATGAGCCAGAACCTTCAACCTTCATCAAGTTACGTACTGCAGTGGACTGGCCATGTAGAGCGAATGGAAGACAGAAGAATCTCCAAATGTGCTCTTAAAGGCAAAGCGAGTGGTAACCGGCCAGTAGGCAAACCAAGCAAACGATGGGAAAACTCGGATGACGAAGACAGCAAAGCCATCTTAAAAAACATAACAGAATTATGATTGGGCTGAAAGCCCAACCATATAATACTCTAGATGAGATGGAAATGACTTTAATATACCGGAAAATATGTCATCTCAAATTCTTTCGAATAGTGAATAGAGACTTTTGCATGGGAGGTGGTAGAAGTAGAGGGGGAGGTTTGTATTTTTCGTATATGACACCGAACATGGCATGCAAAATGTTTTTTGCTGAATTTAAAGTTTTTAGTTTTCATTATTTTCAAAGAAATTGGTCATTGATCTTTTGAAAAAAATATCAAGTTGATAGCTTTAACAGTTTCGAAGAAAAATAATTTAATTTAAATTTCAAAATTTCGTGAAATTTGTATGGGAGGGGGTAGAAGGAGTGAGGTGAGGTTGATAATTATTTTCAAAATAAATTGTAATTATAGTAAAATTAATTCTGGCAAAATTTAGTCTTTTCAAATTTACTAGTTTCAATGAAAATCGAAAATATGTATTTTTCAAAATTGTCCATTTGTATGGGAGGGAGTAGAAGGGGTAAGGGGATCGGGTCAAAATTCCGTGGTATTAATGACATTTATATCATAATACTTCTAAATTTCAAGTCGATTTCTTAAATAGTTTCAAAGAAAAATCAATTTTTTAATATTTCGAAATTTCATGAAATTTGTATGGGAGGGGGTAGAAGGAGTGGGGAGATGTAGCCCATTCACGAACTTAAAGTTACTTTTTTGCTTAAAATGACACACAAAAATTTTTAGCACTATACATCAAAGCTTTCGAGAGTTATGCTGTAGACAGACGCACAGACGGACAGACAGACAGACAGACAGACAGACAGACGGTCACTCGGAATCGAGGTTTTTGAGCGACAACAAATATTTCTGTACCCTTCGTGGCTCTGTGCGAGCATTATTTCTTAGCGTTACAAACGGTAAGGCAAACACAATATACTCTCAGATTTCATCTAGAGTATAAAAAGCAGCTGGAGGACGCGGTCTTTGGATCGAGATGATTGGAAGTGACAACTTCAGGAGAACAGGGCCCGATTTGGGCTGTCGCGCCATGGGTGAAGATAAAATTATCTTATGTGCAAAGATGTACGCGACTAAATGTTAAATTATACGACAACGTGGGAGCATCACGTTTAAGGAAAATATGACAGGCCTGTATTTTAAAGACGTTGATCTTTAATCTATTTTCCTACCCCATTGCAGGATTAAGTCGAGGTAGGAGTTGAGCGAACCGAATAACACCCTGCTTTGGGAAGCAACAGATTGCTTGTGGGACTATTCAGCGCAGTCAAAGTCAAAGGTGATATCTATGTACTTTCATGTGCGAAGCTATGGATTGGATTGAGAGTAGAAGACAAAAGGTCGTTAACGAAGACCAAGAATAAAGTAGGGGATAAAACAAAACCCTGAGTGACTTCGAAATTAATTGGGAATAAGGAAGAAGTAACGCCATCTAATACTACTCGTATAGTACGATTGGACAAAAAACTTTTAATCTATCGAATAAGGGTGTAGCATCAAGGCCAATAGCCGCAAGCTTAACAAGGAGACATTCATGCCAAGCTCTGTCAAAAGCTTTTGCAATGTCAAGCGCAAGAACTTGACCATCACCGTACTTATGCAAGCAAGATTTCCAACGTTCCATTTCATAAACCAATAAATCTCCCATCGACCTTCCAGATAGGAAACCGCCATCAGGGCCAGCGGACTTGCAAATATTGAGATAGTCTAGAATCAGTGACTACAATAGCACCGATAGTAATCTTGGACCTCATTATTTTATTTTATCTATCCGAAGACAGTTGGTTCCATCCTGCTACTAACGATTCAATACATGCGTTGTCGAAAGTACCGGCTATGTAGTTAGCCAGATTAATTACTATGGTTTTCATAGATTTATTTCTATTTACTGTCAATAGCTTTTTCTGTGGTCTTGAGGAAAAAAGATGTTAGGCCTATGAACATGTATGACCAAGTCTGAACGTTTGCATTGTTTCCGGCCTTTGGTACACTATGACGTATGTACTCGCATGCACAGCATGTTTAAAATAGGGCAGATAAATATTTCCGAAACTTCTAGCAGTGGCATAGTGCTGATTTCGTATAATCGAGCCAAGAGTCCATTTATCGCTGTTATACCTGAAGTTTTTCGATAAAGCTATACACATCGCCTTATTAGGGATTCGAGTCACAACAAATAGCTAGTTTCAGGTCTCTGCGACTTTTTGGTAAGCGCAATGGATCCAAGGAACAAAGTTTTTTTTAACCGTGTCTGAAATATCTAAAGGAGTAAGCTTTTAATGCGTAATGCACAATTAGATAGGTATGGATAAAGGAAACAAGTGGAAGTATGGAAGTTGAAAAAAAAGTATCAGGTTTAAGCTTGAAATGGTGGTGGGCGTTGTTTTGTAACAGCTGGAAATTGTATGGCACTGGAAACAAATTGTCCGGTAATGCATTCTACATTATTGACGTCCGTGAGATGAAGGACTGCCTAAATTTCACTATTCGGCACGGCAGATACTGCACAGTGTACTTCTGAGCGTATGCAGCTTGGCGCGTATTACGGAGGCATGTAAGAGAAGAGGTATTAGGTCCTTTAGTTCCTTACTACATTTACCAAGGAAATATCTATAATAAATACAGAGTACACCGACACTTGGGCGAAGTTCAAGGGACTCATTAGAAGCCGATATAGTTCCGTCTCCATTATATGGAACGCATGTATTGGACACGATTGAATAACAGTATGTATGATCTTGGGGCCCCAGCCCAGACATGGGAGTTGTACTCAAGACGTGTTCGAATATGTGCCAGTTCAGATACAGAAAAGGATTTTTCTTCTTCTGTAAGCGTTTCGAGGCATGAATAGCGACTCCAATCAAGACGATTGTTAAATTTTACACCAAGCAACCGTAAAAGTCTACGATAGGTAGAATTTGCACGCCACTGAAGGATAGTATTGCTGCCGACGCCGAAACATTATGTTTTGGGAATAAATGACAATTTTCTCGAGACATTAAACTCAACTCTGTTTTTTCTGCCCCATTCCAGGATTAAGTTGAGGTCAGAGTTTAATGAACCTTTAAAGCAGGAGAACACTGAAGTCAGACGTGCTTCCTCAGGAGAATCAAATTGGAAGATGTTGTCAAGCGTAGAGTCATCATGGATAGGAATAAGAGTTAACGACAGAAGCTCGTTTATAAAAACTAAAAGAAGGGTGGGTGATAATACTGATCCTTGAGGGTTGCCGGAATCAAAAGAAAAGCGGGTAGAGGTAACTCCATTTAGAACAGCTCATATGGAGCACTCAGAGTGGAAGCTCACAAACCATTTAAGGAACATCGAATTAAGGCCAAAAGCTTTGAGCTCCGCCCTCTGTGAAAACCGTCTGAATGTTCTCCAAGATCATTGTTTAGGACTTTCTCAGTTGTTTATTTAAACCTGATAAGACCGTTCTGTTATCCTCGAAGTTCTTCGTTGCCTTTGCCTTGATAAAGAGTTAGCAAGCTTTTACTGGCAGTGCTGTTATTTGCATATTCCGCCAGGGGAGTCTCCCTTGTTTTATTAGGACCATTTTCATGGAGGGCATTAATGATTACGATTTGCAATTGCTTCACTTAGTTCTTAGTATCGAAACGATATATTAGATACCCTTCATACTGTTACTACTACTACTCATCGATTGTCGGCAAAAGTCAGCAAACACGTCGTATAATCGATATGAGAGCGAACACGTGACTGACAATCCGCGACAGTCAACCAATATGTCGTATGGACGATCGGGTCGACAGTCAACGAATACGTCAGTTGTGCTGAATGTAAAAATGGCGAGAGTTCGTGAAAGAATCAGTCGAAGATTGGAAAGCAAAAAGGCCAATCGATGATCGGAAGCGAAAGAATCAAAGTTGGTTAAGAAATTGAGTCATTTAATCGACATCGCAAAGATTAAGGTGATACAGAGGATCAGAAAAGTGTTTAAGTGATTATAAGAAGGTTTACAATAAAGTTTGTATTGATTTTAATTCAAAAGCGACATAGTTTTATTTTTACTTGAAATTCAGCGATCCCTAGCGCACTTTAATATTCGGAATGTGGCAAATTTCTGTACTTCTGTGATTGTAAGCCTATGAATTCAAAAGTGGCAATGAGCAACATGGTATAGATGCAGACCAAAATATCACTAAATAGTAGTAAGAACTGAAGCAAACCCTATAGGGTGTTTGAGCAAGAGGTGTAGGATTGGAAAGGCCCATAATTTGACAGATGGTTGCGATGCGCAAAATTTGAAAAATCCTTCTGAGAAGTACCTACTCAAAAAATTCCAAGAGACTGGCTCAGTGCTCAGTATGAAGACACCGAAATGACTTCGTCCCGGATATTCGACCGAAAATATCGCCGCAGTGAAGGACAGTGTTGAAAACGTCACCATGCTCAAGTACTCGATCTTTCCACTTCCACGTTGCAGCAAATGTTGACTAAAGATTTGACTCTGCATGCATTCAAGGTCAAATTGACTCGCGAACTGCAGCACGGGGACCACCAGAAACGCCGTACGTTCTCTGATTGAATCTTAGAGAAAAATCCAAAACCTCTTGTTGAAACACCCCATAGTTACTTGGAAATGCGCGATATCAATAAAATGACTTGGGCGGCAAAACAATTTGAACCGGCAATGATAGCTATGATAGATTAATGCTACAACATTATAAACTTAATAACATTGCAACAAAACAGTTAAATTGAATTATAATCATCTATGCCACTGTTGTTTGTGAATGCAAGAAGCAATGTGCAGTAATATTGCATAATTTAATAAATCTACTTTGGAATGTCTGCATTAAGTGAATTATGTCCAGGCGAACAGAATACTGTCAGCGCAAAGGACATCGTCATCATACCGTCGTCCTTTGGCTTCACGCTGTATCCTATGCCGAACGTTAATGTGTTTGTGTTCGTGCATGTTTATGTGATATATTCTCCCCATGATGGTTTCAATCTCAATTATCAGACCAAGACTCTATGGACACATTATAATCATGCGTCCTAATAATGCAAAATTATCATCATGCATACAGACGAACGTTGTATAGTAAAGCCTATATAAATCATACAATCTTGCTGGGGCATAAATTATGCAGATGGATATTATAATAATATGATATTAATCGATCGGTCCGATACGCCATTTATTAGATAAGAATATTTTCTATTCATATTTAAATTAGTTACTTTTAGGCTTTTGCGATAATATCAGTGATCTATTTGATGATAGATAATTAGGGGTTTCAATCTCTTAATTGGCTTAGAATATTCCTAATAAATGACTTAATAAATCAATCTATAGATGGTTTGGTGAATGTTTTCGAATTGAAAGGAAAGATTTCCGGATTTTACACCGTTACGTTTTATTATTCGTGACGTTTCGGTCTCTGCTGAGAATTTGACAAAAATTTTCCAATTGAAGTTAACTGCATCATTAAATGGTGTCTAAGGGATCGTTTTATTATAAACGGGATTTCTCGAAATTTTTAGTGTGCATTCAAAATAAGCCCTAGAGAAACACTCAGTTATCAGCTTTTTTCTATTGCAAAGGAAAGTTAACAAATTTTCAATTTCAAATTTGAAAATTTTGCAATTCCAAATCTATTGAGATTTCCATGTTTTCAATGTTACGACAAGAATTCGTTTTTGCTCTCCTGTAGAATTTTTTTAACTAAACGCGCATTTGAACTAAAACTTGCAGATACATATGTACATATATCGAGTACGTGAACCATTCGTAAGCCTCCCTCCATTGGGATTGATTTTGACGATCACGTATATTCTAAGATAAACCGTTTTCGTTATTCAGCATTTTTAAATGTTTCTAAAGTCACCCTTCAATTCATTAACGAATTGCTAATATCTACGGGCACTATCAATTCATGGAAGGCGAAAAGTTTCTTACAGTTTACTTCTTTCATCAAAGCGAGTTTAATTTCCGTTTTTAATCATTCTCGATGTTTGATGTCACTGATGAAAGTCATTCCTAAGTCAACATATCGTTATACAAATTTCGTGTAGGTATATTTGATAAATTCTTATATAAACCTACGTGAACTTGTATATCGGTTTTCCTAAAGATACACAACAGTATCAAAACATTTACGCTCGAAGGCGTTCTCTTATAGAATATCGTAGATATACGTATGTATCTCATATTGAGTACTTCAAATAGAAAGGAACATTACGGAAAACCATCTCAAATATGTACACCATCGAGCAACAAATGTAAAGTAATTTTTGGTTGCGGTTAGGTAGGTTGTTATTAATGTTCTAATTCTAATGGTATAACGATATTAAAAAAGCACCCAGTATATAAATCACACACGGAGAAATTATTCAGCACTTTATTCACATATCAAATGAAAGTCAATCACCAGGACGAAATACAATTTATCCAAATTGGTTTTGTTATAGAAATCAACGGTCGCTTTTCCGATATGCGGCAAATGTGTATAATTATGGGTAAGCATTTCTAGTTTAAAAATATTTTGTATGTTGTATATATATCACTGCCACCAACTATGTATTTTCGTCGCATTTAATTGTAAATCAAGATATATTAAATCTATACTCTATACAGCCTTTGAGGTAAGGAAAATCGTTTGATGCGTTGATTACAGAAAACTAATGCGGCTTAACCACATCTGAATTGTATACTCCCATTATTTGATGTTATTAATAGATATTGATATTACATGGTATTAAAATCTAATTTCGTGTAAATTATTGAATTGATAAATTTATTAATCTATTGCGGGCTTTGATGCAAATTATCTGAATACAAATTTTCCAACCACACAAAATAGTGTGTGATATTATAATATTGCGTATTCGGGATCGCTGGAATTCAAGCGAAGTAAAACTAGTTCACGTTAAATTAAATTAACACAAACTTTATTATTCCCCTTTCAAAAAGCACTTTAACACTTTCCGTTCACAATATGTCACTTTAATATTCGCACTGTCGATCACACAACCTAATCACTTTTCAAATTTCGGCTCTACCTTTCACGAACGCTCGCCCTTTTTATACTCTAGAATCTGAGAGAATTTTTGCTCTAATCAATGTAATAATGCTCGCACAGAAACGCCAAGGGTACAGAAATATTTTTTGTCGCTCAAAAATCTCAAAACCGGATGTCCGTCCGTCTGTCCATCTGTAAGTCCGTTTCTCTAGCTTGAAAACACGTTAAGCTAAAACGTTCAAATTTGTACACGTCGATTTTGACAAAAAATTAAGGTCAAGTTCGTAAACGGACCGAACCGATCCAACCCTTCTACCATACAAAAAGACGCAATTTTGCAATTTTACAATAAACGGATTTGCTCGAAAAGTATAAAACCTATTAATCTGAAGCCTAGGGTGTAGCCTAGTGGATAGCGTGTTGATCTAAATTGCGAAGGTTGTGAGTTCGAATCCCGGTCGATGCATAATTCTAGCACGCTGCCTGCTTTCATTGACACCAGATGGTTGACGATGAAATTCCTGTTCGTCAACTATTTCATGATTTTAAATAGGGAACCCATATACCCAAGGTAAAACGCAAATTCTGCCTTGTTGGCCAGATCTTAAATGACCTTTCTCTTGTCGCGTCTAAAAGTTTTTTAAGCTGAATATGAGCATCGCGGTAGTTCTGTCCCAAGTCGGGTGTTCGTTAGTTGACATCGGGTTGAGAGATGATTGCCAATTGAGCTTTTTCCGATCGCCAGCCTCGTCCCATCAGCTTTGCGACATCCAGGATTTCCCACCGCTCCCATAGATAGTTAGAAACATATCCCACAGATAGTTAGAAACGTGTTTCTGGTTGCCATCCAGTGTGCGCATTTCATATTCGCCCAATATGGATGACTTTTCGCGAAGGGGTCTCTGAGTTTATCCACATTAAGCTTCCACTTCAATTGAAGAATTTGTGGTCATCGGATAGCTGCTGTGCAGAATCTCAAGCAGGGAACCATCAAGTGGTGATCGCTCCCTACGTCAGCTCCACGCTTCGCTCGCACATCGAGGGGACATCGTCTCCACTGGCGACTTATCGCCAAATGGTCAATCTGGTTCTGAGTAACACCATCAGGGGAAACCCAAGATGTTTTATGATGACTCTTGTGTGGAAAAAGGGTCCCTCCGATGACCATTTGCCGAGTACTACAAAACTCCACAAATAATTCGCCGTTTTCGGGTCTCTTAATCCAAAGTCGTGACGCGTCGACCCAAGGGTCACCATGCCTCCCCATGACGTGTTCTAGTCCATTGTTGTCTGATCCAACCTGGGCGTTCATATCTCCTGAGATGATAATAATATCACTTCTTGGAACACGTTCGAAGGTGGCACTCAGTTGGCTATAAAACTCCTCTTTGTCCCCAGATGTTGCGGTATTAGTTTTTTTTTTTTAAGGAACCGAACACAACGTAGGGGGTCACCCTATAATGCTATGCACAGCTGTGTCGGCACAGGAATTGGAGAAAAAACTCATGTTAGATTAGTTTAATTTATGTGGAGAAAGACGAAAGTGACGGTGTACATTACCTTTGAAGCACTGGATGTTGAACTCGTTGGGAAACACTTTGGTTGGTAATGTGTTCCAAAGTCTTGATGTTCGGGAAATGAATGACTGCCTATATTTCACTGTACGAGAAGGCAAGGGTTTAACGGTGTACTCGTGTGAGCGTTCAGCTTGACGAGTATCTCGGGGAAAATTATAGAGTGGAGGGATGAGTGTGCTTAGTTCCGCACTGCATTTACCATGGAAGTAGCGATAGTAAGTGCTGAGTACTCCGACATTTCTGCGATGCTCGAGAGAATCGATAAAAGACGTGATGGTCTCGTCTCCAATCAGTCGGAGTTTTTGAATACGGTCGAGCACCGCGAGGTGTGATAAGTTGGTGCGTAGCACTGCAGAATTGTGACGTTTCTGACACTGGTCCTGAGCATGACGATGATATTCCTATTCGAGACTGGTTCCCAACTAATGAGACTGTTTCTCGCTCTCGGTGTAAGGACGAACGCCACGCCATTTTTGGCTTCACTCTCAGGACCAACGTACAGAATGGTGTTTCCACTAGGGGATCGTTCTTCTCCTGATCCTGTCCACCTGACCTCGCTCAAGCCCAAGATTTGGATGTTATAGTGCTCCATTTCACGGTCAATCACTGATTGGCGGTGCAAGGACCTAGTAACCCCAGCTCTTCCCCCGTCATTCAAAGTTCGAACGTTCCAGAAGCCAATCATAGTCCGTTTTCGAATGACAAAAGTCGTTACCGTAAGATCCGTCTGTATCCGAGGCGCTGTATCCATTTCTCGAATCAATTTGGTCTTAAGATCACGGTTGATAAACACATGATCCAGGGAGGAGCATATAGTGAACTAAAATTGTCTTTAAGAAAAAAAAACGTGTGTTATTGCTTATTGATGAAATAAAATAGTCAGTCAAATTCTGACAAATCTGGCAAAAGTAGTATAATAAACGAATTCGTGCAAAAATCAATCTGACAAACTTCTCCATCAAAACTCATTTCAGACTTAGGCACTGGATAAAACACTAAGAGAAGACTCTTTGACGAAGGAGTACAATAGTGATTTGTATGCACTCTCCGACAATTCAAAAATTTCAACAGTTCAATTTTTTTCAATATCTAACTCAAATTGATGTATTCAATTTAAGGTCAACAATTTTCACGTACTCAAAAGTTTTCCTTATGTTATAATTTTTCTCAATCTGTTTTTTATACAGATTTATCTATCTACAAAAATAAAAGTACATCAAATATATTTACATCACGGCATCAAGATAAATCGAATAAACTTTTCCGGATAGATTAACCTTCAAAATGCTTATAAGATACTTGAACATAACATTTTGACTGTATGTATTCTAGGCTGAGAAATCAGACATCAAGGACTAGCACGTATTTTTTTTTCTTCTTCATCACCCCCTGCTATCACAAGAAATCATAAATGTTTATTACGATTAAAATTTAAATTTTATGTCTTTAGTCGTAATATAACTTTCGGATACACAAAGGATGGAAAAAAAACAAGCAAACAAGAAGATATATATAAAATTTGACGGGAAAGTAGCGAGAAGAATATCAAAAAGGAATTGTACAGAGAACAAGTGAAAGATTTAAGATCATTTACGCACATCAGCTCCGTTCGTTTTTTTTTTAATATTATTATTGTTCCTCCTTACATTGCTTGTCCTGTCTGTATATGGAAAATGAAGGGAAGGCTTTTATCCTATTCATATTTAACACTTAATGGAGCTTTGCTTTCAAGACGAGAAATTTCTTAAAATGTAGGTTAGGACTAAAGGAATGCGATATTATTCTTCCTGAAACATTTATCGGTATTAATCTAAGGCTTTAAGGATTCAAGGAGGTATCGTTGTGTTGTATTATGTTTAATGTACCCTTTCAGTTCATTGAAATGGAAATTTAACAGTCAATTTCTTAGGGTTTGCGTATGAGTATACATAATGAAAGTGTATTGTCGATACAAATTGCTTGCGAACTTATGAATAGACGATTCTAGGAGTGGCATATTTTACCATCGGGGGAGCCTTTCACAAAAGGCTGCTGTTCCATAGCAGAAATTCTATGCTATATTCAGACTTGCTTAGATATTTGAAAGTCGAGTTTCAAGTTTCAATACGACACAGAAAAAGGTTGGTTTCTTGGAAAAAAAACCTTTTTAAAAATTGATGCAGATAATTACATTCAGACAGGTGAATGAACGTGACAAACTGCGATTATTTTCGAATTAAGTAAATACAAATTAATTTTATTGAATTGTTTTCCAAGGGTTTTAGCCTTAGTCTTAATACAATAACATGATCAAAGAAAATGCCGACGTATTTCATGTTGTGCCGCAGTCGCAAATATTGCCAATAAGTAAAAATAAACTGCCAACAAGTCGGGCGAACTCTATTATTCTTGGAACAAGTTGAGGATGGGTGGAAAGTCAACATGGAGGTGTTTAGGGAAGACTAATTGAAAGGGGATTCTAGGGCAGGGCTGTTGTCAATTTAACTCTTAATTGCCAATACGATCAATAGCTCCAGTACATATAATCAATATTTCATTCGTTTATTTGTCCAAGTTTGGATTTTTATGAGGAGAGGGGTGATAGTAAGGGTGAGTAGATGTTAATAATTTTTTAATTGATTGCTTGAATCATGTTCAATATTCTTTGTATAGAATGTTTTTCATAGACGAAGTTGTACAGAGTTTTCATAAAATTAGTATATTTTACATTCACGAAACCAAACATTTGTATGGAGGGGGTAGAGGAGGAATCGTAAAATTTGCGATGCAGTTTTATCTCGTTCCTCTTGTAACGTGCTCGTACAAAATTTCAAGTTCGTAGATTTTAATTTGTTGGTTATTAGTGGATTTATTGAAATTGGTCGAAATCATACTTTTCTATGTGAGGGGGTAGAAGCATAAGCGCGACTTCAAAACCTTTGACGAAATTTCGTCTCAACTATTTTTAAAAGTTTTGTCCAAAATTTCAAATTGATAGCTTTTAATAGTTAGGTAGTAATTGATTTCTTAAGAATGGTCGAAAAATTAATTTTGTATGGGAGGGGATAGAAGTTTAGAAGGTATTCGACCAGTTAATATTTCATACTTTTACGGATTTTTTTAAATGCGTTTCGCAAATTTTCAAGTTTTTACCTTAAAATTTCATTCAAAAATTTTCAGTTTTTGTCTTTTTTCATTTCTTATGAAAAACCTTGTGCAGGTTAAACCTCAGTGCAAATTATTATTTTTTCCTTATGTACCATCAACATGGAAAATTTGAACTTTGTATCTACCACCAGAGCCCTAAAAAAATCACTCAAAATCGTCGATATTTTCGCTTACTTCCTCTCCTTACACTCTCCAACTTAAAATTTTTACCAAAAGTGAAGACTATGTATTTCTAAAATCTCACAAAGTTTAAATTTGATATCTGTACTCAGTTTTAAGATATCATCATCATCATCAATGGCGCGACAGCCCAAATCGGGCCTTGGCCTCCTGAAGTCGTCGCCTCCAAACGTCTCGATCCAAAGACCGCGTCCTCCAGCTGCTAATTATACTCTAGATGAAATCTGAAAGTATGATAAGTTTGCTCTAAAGCTTGTAACGCCAATAAATAAGGCTTGGAGAAAAAAATTAATGATACAGAAGGTAATATTATCACTCAAAAATCTCAAAACCGGATGTCCGTCCGTCCGTCCGTCTGTCCGTCTGTCCGTCTGTCCGTCCGACCGTTCGCTCTTTAGCTTGAGAACGCGTTGAGCTAGAAACTTCAAATTTTGTACACGTTGTTTTTGACAAAAAAGTAAGGTCAAGTTCGTGAACGGGCCAAATCGCTCTACCCCTTCTACCCCCTCCCATACAAAATGACACAATTGCGCAAATTGACAATAAACGGATTTGCTCAAAAAGTATAAAAGCTATTGGCCTCAAATTTTGAATATGTTACTTTTATGATAATATCAATCTACCGTATAAAAATTATGCGTGTCCTCCTTCTCCTTCTATCACCTCCCACACAAACTGTACTTGTCATGAATTACTCTAAGCAAATTTACTCAGTGCGTATAAAATTTAGCGGGCTGAAATTGTGCAAAAAATTTTTATTTAAAATTGTTAGTAAGACCAAAAAAAATTATGCAATTAGCTTCACCCCTTCCTCCCCCTCCCATACAAAATGACACAATTTCGCAATTTGATATTAAATGGATTTACTCGAAAAGTATAAAAGCTACTAATTTGAATTTTGGAATATATTACTTTTATAATAATGTAAATTTACAGTAGAAAAATTATTTGCGTCCTCCTTCTCCTTCCACCCTCTCCCATACAAACTACACTTTTTCATGAAATGCTCTAAGACGATTTTCCCAGAACATGTAACATTTATTGAGCTCATATTTTGTAATAAATACTTAATTAGTATTATCACTAAGATCAGAAAAAAATATTTGATTAGCTTCACTGCTTCTACCCCCTCCCATACAATATGACACAGTTTTACAACTTTACAAAAAATCGATTTTCTTGAAAAGTATGAATGGAACCAGTCTGAAATTTAAGGGATGTCAATTTTATAATATTCCTAGTTATTTCGGAAAAAATAACTAGAATTCTCCCACTCTTTCTATCACCTCCCATACAAACTGCACATTTTCACTAATTTTCTCAGTTCGCATTCAATTTTTGGAAGAAGCATTATGTATAAAACATTTTTATAGCTACTTTAGCATGATGGGGAAAAAATTAGTTCAATGCTATCATCCCTTCTAACACTTCCCATACAAAATTTCTTGGGATCACAAAAAATTCTATTTCATCTAGAGTATCGTAAAATTGCGCTTTACGCGCAATTGTAGCCCTGTTATGTTTTTTAAGATGGCTTTGCTATCTTCATCAACCGAGTCTTTCCATCGCTTGCGTGGCTTGCCTACTGGCCGGTTACCACTCGATTTACCTTTCAGAGCACGTTTGGGGATTCTTCTGTCTTCCATTCGCTCTACATGGCCAGCCCACTGCAGTTTACGTAGCTTGATGAACGTTGAAGCTTCTGGCTCGTCGTAGAGTTGATACAACTCACGGTTGTATCTTATTCGCCATTCCGTTCCTTCCTGCATAGGTCCCTAACTTCTTCGGAGGACCTTTCTTTCAAATGCGTTAACTGCTTTTTCCTAAGTTCGTGTTAATGTCCATGTCTCGCTGCCATAACAGAGCACAGGTCGTACAATAGTTTTATATATCCGCAGCTTATTGTTCCTGTGCACTTTCTTGGATTTCATTATTGGAAGTACCGAATAATACGTCTTATTTGCTAATATTATCCGTCGTTTGATTTCGTCTGTTTCATTACCATCCTTTGTTAGGCTAGCCCCAAGATAAATGAAGCTGTCCACACTCTCCAAATTATATTCCGCAATTGTTATGTTTTGTCTGATAGGCGCTCTCCTTCTTGTTTGCGTCATTACTTTTGTTTTGTTTTCGTTAATGCGCAACCCGACTTCTTTTGCGGCGGAGTCAAGATTGACAAATACCTCCTTAGCACCTAGGAAGGATCTTGCTAGGATGTTAATGTCGTCAGCGTATGCTACTAGTTGGGTCGACTTGAATAGTAGTGTCCCGTTGGTGTCGACTGGGATTTTTCGGACGACATACTCTAGTGCCAAGTTGAAAAGTATGGGTGCTAGACCATCTCCCTGCTTTAAACTATATTCCGTTCGAAAGCTGGTTGTGGAATCGGATTGTATTCTCACTTGGGATTCAGTGTTCGTCGTTGTGAGTCTTGTTAGTCGGACTAGTTGTAGAAGAATTCCAAAGTCAAGCATGATTTGGTACAGTACGCTCCTGTCGATACTGTCGTACGCTTGTTTAAAATCTACGAAGATTTGGTGCACGTCTGTGTTATATTCCCAGCATTTCTCAAGCACCTGTTTCACCGAGAATATCTGGTCTGTTGTAGATCGTCCGGTTCTGAATCCGCCTTGGTATTCGCCAATTATTAGATTAGTATAGGGCTTAAGACGACGTTCAATTATTTTTGTCAGTATTTTATAGGACGTACACAACAATGATAACCTCTGTAATTCTCACAGCAGAGTTTGTCTCCTTTCTTATAAATTGGACATATAATGCTTTTTCGCCAATCGTTGGGTATGATTTGATTTGTCCAAATTTTGCATATCATGTTGTGCAGTATTTCAGCGACACAATTTCCACCGTTTTTCAGAAGTTCAACTGGTATTTCGTCAATTCCCGGCGCTTTGTTTAGTTTTTGGTCACATAGGGCTGCTTTGATTTCAGCAAGCGTGGGTAATGTCGATGATGGTTCATCTTCGTCAGTGCCACGAACCGATCGTCACGAAGCAAGCGGGGAGGAAACTCCTTGAGCCACTTCGACATTTTCCACTGATGATTACAAATTGAGAGTAGCAGCTGATTGGAGACCAGAAGTTAAGCTACGAGTCTTACTCCATTGAGTTGCCCTTTGGGCATGCTTCTCCTTTTTGTTGCCGATAGTTTCGGAACCACAGCGCTATCCATTGCAATGTTTGGCACTACTTTTAGCGGAGAGGTCGGAGCATGCAAAGACTCTTTCACAGGAGCCTCTACTACTCTGACCACATTCGCTTCGGAAGTGTAAGTAAGTAATCAGAGAGGTTACTGGGATACTGAGAGCTTTCGCCTAAATTCTAATTACTTCGGCCGGCACGCTGGCTGGGCGTAAAGTTTCTGCAGCTCGTGAATCGTCCATACCAGAGGACAGTCGACTCAGAACTGCCGCCACTTTATTCTCTACCAGGGGAGTTTGGATGGTCCCAGTACCAAGGCCAGCCGAGATAGTTGTTCAGGGTATTGTCAACGTCGAAGCATGAACGACAACCTCCATCGGCTTAGTCGGTTCTGAAGCTGCATCCCCTAATGTCATTATGAAAGCGAGATCACTGATCTCTGACATGGAAGACTCAGAACGCTGGACGTTTGCCAGTAGCACCGCACTACTAGAACCGGGTTGCACCGTTCTAGTACCTCTCCAACAGCGTTCGAACCCGGTGACTTTAGCATTTGCCAGAGACTGAGGTTCAATACGGGGGTACTCCATCTCATAGTTTTTTGGACTGGTTCGCAACATGGTTTTTACATGTTCATTCATTTAGGCTCACAACCAGGCGGTTGCCAACATGTGTCCGATGAGCACGCTGAGGAAGGTACAACTGTCAAACTTAATTCCTTGCTATTACCATGCTAACCGTGAACGAGGATCTTGCGACACATCGCGGCGTCCTCCATCCACCATCTATGAACGCGCCTGATAGAAGAAAAAATCTTGGTGTTTGTTCAAGACTCCACCTGTATCGAGGTATTAATCGGTTAGATCGTTCTTATAGGCTTTTGGAAGCAATTTCTGGAAACCCAAAAGCAATTTTATAGGCCTTAAGCATAATTAATATTGGTTTGAGCATTCTAGAAATGTACATGTAACAAGCTCCATTTTTAATAAATTGTATGTTGCATCAGTTTATAATAAGAAAAATTCTAAAAATTAAAATAATCGTGGGTCTTTCGAGAGCTAGAGGAAAATTCTAGCTTAAAATTAAGCTGTAATTACCTTTTATTTACGATTTTAAGAATTGAAAGGTCGTAAAATACATTTATCATATTTCACAACTGTTTACAATATTACATTATCCAAAAGCTAACACTTTTAAATTTGATTTGAAATGTTAAAATAAAAAGCGCGCTGAAAATTTGTTTACAAACAATTTTCGCGAATCATAGAATCTCAGAGAATTTTCATTTGATATGCCAAAATAGAAAGTGCGCTAAAAGTTCATTCCATGCAAAATTTGTTTCCACTGTGATAAATACTGTGCATTTGAGTACCAGTTGAGTTCTGTTCTCTGTATTTCGATTGGGCATGTCAAATAAAAAATGCGCAGAAAAGTTATTCTATACTAAATTCGTACTCATTTTCATAAATGCCGTGTATTTTGAATAACACCTGGTACTATTCGCTCTTTTCCCTGTAATGCCCAATTGCAATATCGCTATCCAACTTCACACATATGTAGAATTACCCTATGAACTTCACATATAGCATGATCTATACTGGAGCTATTGATCGTTTCGTATTTAAGTGTTATTAAATTTACAACAGCCCTGCCCTAGAACCCCCATTCACATAGACTTTCCTTTCCATCCTAACCTGCATATCATTATCTTGTCCCAAGAATAAGAAAGCTGCGCCCGACTTGTTGGCAGTTTCTTTAATTTTAATGTGATTACGAAGAAGTACATTTTTGTTTCAACTGAAGTATGTTGCAGCCTTGGTGTAGCCTAGTGGGTAGCATGCTGGTCTACAATGCGAAAGGCGTGAGTTTAAATCCCGGTCGACGTAAAATTCCCGCACACTGCCTGCGTAGGTACATCTGAGCTACCTCAATCTGCATAAAAGGAAACTCGTAGATAGAGGTTGTGCAAAGGGCTATCAACTCGTCCACAATAGCAAGTATAAAAATGTCAAGGAACCTGAAGGTCAGGAGGCTAAGGTGCGATTTGGGCTGTTGTGTCCTTGAAGAAGATATTGCAGTTTGTTAGTAGACTAATTCTTACAATTTGTTTTAGAATACCTATAATTACTGTACAGCATTTCCTCTGCCATTACTAATGCCTCCGAACAGTTGGTAAACAAATTCTCGAGTACTTCTTCACCAAACTGAATGATCTCCGATTCCTTGAACCGATGAAGCTCATTAGCTTCACCGGTAGAGCGGGCTGGCTGAATGATATACATATGATATGTAGGTCCACATGGTAGTAACACGGAGATGTACAATGGGTTCACTGATGATCTACGTACATTGGTGTCAAACCCCACTACGAACCTAACTTACCTATAATTTTATATGCTTACCACAAGATGTTTTTTTTTCTAAACACCCCAAAAACAACACAGCAAGAGTAAATGCATCCACGGCTTAATCGCTAAAACACAACAAAAAACTTGACCTCTACAACTGATTCTAATGCATGTAATCCTTGACAGCAACCATGGCTTTTATTCTTCAAACCAATACCATAATAACCCTATATTCGTTCTGATTCGGCCTTAAAAAAAATCAGTACACAGATACATCCCCACATAGATTTATGAATTATTAAGCCAACCATACCCTACACTGCCGTATCGTAATGCCAGGACACTACCGACCGACGATGCCTTTGTGCGAGATAAACGCATTTTTATTATTCATAAAAAAATTCCACATATGAATGAAGTTTTTTTAATTGCAATTACACCCGGAACAAACTCTAAACAGCTTCCATATCAGGATGAGGGTAATTTTAATGCTATACTCGACGGGATAACTTGAGGCTTAACTGAGCCACGAATAAACGAAGAATTTACTGGGTCAGTGAAAATCCGAATATGTTTCTGCACCGAAACTGAGGCGGACCATCCAGCTATTATCCCGCGAGGAAGATTGAATTTTTGTAATGTAAATAAAAAGTCGTAACTATGAATTCTCTCTATATGATCCAGGCACCAGCATGGTGCCCAAAGTAGTTCTCTTGGTGGATTTCCTTTTTTTCCTTATTGGCAGGACTTTCAAAGATTTATCATTATGAGCGTTTCAGTTGCAGAAATTGCACTGTTTCATTCCGATTTTTTTTCCACCACCCAGTATAAGGACGAAAAGCACGACGGCAATGAGAATAATAAACGAAAAAAAAAATTAAAATATTTCTTAAATGGTTTTACTCGACCAAAACTTGTTCGAAGAAAAGTTTCTTTCGTTTTTAGTTGGAATTCTCGCTGTGCAATTAGAGTTTCGTTTCTCTTATGAAGCTGAAAAGCTAAAAAGAAGGACGCGTGCTGGCAAGTTTTTCGCGAGGGCGGAAGATTGTCGTGAGTTTTGCCGAGCTTTAACTGGACAAAATGAACTCAATCTTCTTTCATATGATGCTGAGTTGAGAAACGTCGTCGTTTACGTTCGTTTCCTTCTCCGTTTTTTTTTCATTTTCGCTTGCTTAAGTAAATTCTGAAATGCTTTTCATTTCAACAACTTTCTTAACGATGCGGTCACGAATTTTCATTCCTTTGCAAATATATACTTTTTCTAAAAGTTAATATGCAACGATGAAAGGATGAAAATGCACTTCCTTAGTGTTTTTGGTATAGACATGAGTCATGGTGTTTATTTGTGGAAAGGAAAAAAATTAGTAAATTTTCAATTCGATGTGAAAACTTATGAGGTAGTTACGAACAGAAATGTCTATGCAAATGAAGTCTGAGAAGTTTTGATTTTTGCAGATAACTTGTTTTCTTTTCATTCTACGGTTAAAATGGTGATAAATGAAATGAAAGCAAATTAAATTCTGGATAAAAAGAAGGTCATTTCCTTTCTGAACCTAATAGTTATAGAGTAATTGTAAGGTAAAGTTGAGAAAATTTTGTTGTTGACTATTTGAAGACAGGTATACTTGCTCCTCTTCTACGAGACTAACTATTTTCCCGTGATGTAAGGGCTAAGGAAGGACTCTGAAATTAAAAGTTAAACACCAACTCCCGCCTTCCACTCGCTCTATTCCTCTCCTTGTTCGAAATTCACCTGGGCATGATTAAGACTCGAAGGATTCCACCCTTTAAATAGCTCTTTACGGAGCATTGCAATGCCCAGAGCGTTCAGAGCCACCCTGAGAAGCAATCTGCGGCTTGAGCTACCAAAATGCTCGCCGAATGTATATAGACTCCCTCACGGAGGGTAAGCATACAAGATCGGTGAATGATTCTCCAATAGAAGCAAAAAGACAGCTAGCACCAGAAGCGGGGGTATGTCACGATTCTTCATCGACATCTATGGGATCGTCTTTTACTGGCGATCTTCGATAAAAGTAATGTAAATGAAAGCATTACTCATGAGTGCTGCAGACTTCCAGACAACTTCATAGATATCATGCGATACCATTCTGGTCCTCCACCGGTATTAAGAGACGTGGGATTACACCAACGTCACGTGAAACTAATCCAGTGTGCTGGTCAATGATCTGCAGATTTATACAGGGTCAAAAGATTGGGAGAAGTGTAGCCAGGCGCGCAACTCGCGGTTGAGTCAAGGAATGATACCCCAAACCGTCCTCGAGCCCATGCACGTTTACTCTCGGAACCGAGCGACGTGGGAACGGTTTAGGTCCTATGACCCAAATCTTCCTACCCTTTGGAGTCTTGAGAAGTTAAACGAGATTGAAGGAAGCTGTAGATGCACTGTAATAGTGATCAGCAAAAAGTCTTTAGCTCCTTTGGCAAAAACCGGGGGCAACATCAATTATGAGTTCGTTTACATTACGTTAAAGGTGCACCAAAAGAATGGATTAGAAGCGGAACAAGGAGGTCAGGATCCCGATCAATCAGTACCCATAATGGACATGCAGAAGGAATATTCTGCCTCCAACGATCCAGTTCTCTACATTGCTTATCTAACCATTAGCAAAAATGACGCACAGTCGTCAGGCTTACAGGTGGAGGACGAGCACCTTAGATCACATCCGGTCAACGAGGTCGAACTTTTAGCTTTTGACTCGGAAAAACCGGGCTGTGGTAGAAGTTGAACGCAGAAATGCTCCGGATACTGAAGTTTCTGCAGATTAATTTTACCACTCGAAATTGCTGTTAGCCTTCTTACTTCTTCGGCTGAATATGCAAGGATAAAACATAGTCTTGAGCCAAGGTCTTCTTGCTGTTAAGAATGAATGACCTTATCTACGATCCAATCAAGGCAGATCTAAATCTTGTATTGTTGCGAAGAGCACTTTGAACATATTTCACCTGTCTTGTCACAGATATCAGGACATTAGCGCAACCAGTATCGAAACAAAAGGAAAGAACTACTGGATCATTTTGGCTTAGTTAGGTCACAGCCACCCTGAATAATCTCTTCAATGGCAGTATGACCCAAATCTGGCCATAGTCTCCTGACCTTCAAGTTCCTGAATATTTTTTATTCATTATTGTTGGAGGGTCATTAGCCCTTCGCATCGCATAACCCTCTATCTTCGAATTTTCATTTTCGCAGATTGAGGAAGCCCAAATATTGCGTGGGTAAATTTGGGCTACCTCAATCTGCATGGCGCTAGAATTTTGCGTCGATCGGGATTTGAACTCACGATCTTTGCATTGTAGACCAACACGCTACCCACCAGCCTATACACAGTTTCACCTGAATAATCTGAGAGGTCTGATTCCTGAAGCACGGAGCCTTAAAGCTGACCAGATTATTGGATGATGTGACAGTAACGCAAATCGTACAGTATGAGGTAGTTTGGATATCAACAAAAGGGGCGAGGTGCTTCTCGACTACTTCTTAAGCACCATAAAGAGTAGTATTCTTCTTCTTCAATGGCACTACAGCCCAAATCAGGCCTTGGCCTCCTGACCTTCAGGTTCCTTAACATTTTCATTATTTATTGCACAACCCTCTACCTATGAATTTTTCATTTTCGTAGATTGAGGTAACCAAGGTATATCCAAGCAAGTAGTGTACTGGAATTATGAGTCGACCGGGATTTGAACTCACGACCTTCACATTATAAACCAACACGCTACCCACTAGGCTACACCCTAGCTAAAGAGTAGTATACTCTTCAATAAAGGGGAGAACCCACTTTTGTTACTTGCAATAGATACAAAGTTTTCGTCATTACCCTAGCATTAGAGAATATTGCACATTTGGTTTGGAACTGGAAGGTGTGTTACTTTTCGATCACCTGTACCTCCAATTTAGTTTAGATGACCATCCTTCTGATAAACCTGTTTTCAGAAACTACTGGAAGACTAACTGGTGCAGGGAAACTTTTAAAGAATTGCTGCCCTCCGAACTTCCACTACTTCTCTGGATAGGTTCGTGTCTATCCTCAGAAGATCTTCAAATGAAGTAATATTATGCTCTTGTCCCACTAGGAAGTCAAGAGATAAACAAAATAGTGGAATGACGATATTCAGGATCTCAGGAAAGGCTGCAACTGAATTTTTAATAAGGCCAAGCGAACCAAACAGGCCTCAAACTGTGAGCCATATAAGGAATCTCTTCGTTATTATAAAATGAGCTTGAGGAAAGCGCAGAGCCAATCCTAGAAAGTTTTTTTGCAGTATGATAGAAGAGACATCCGACGTGTCAAGACTTTGCAAAATTCTCTTGACCTCTCCTTGACTGCACATCTACATGAAGAAATCCGACGGATCACGGATCTTCTTGAGCGGCGAAACCATTTATCTTCTCTTAAATATTCGCTTTCTGGCCCGCACCGAAAAGAGCACGAACTCAAACCACGAACGGGCGACCCTGAAATTATTATCTTGCGGAATTAAATCCTTTGGGCAGTACACAGCTTTAACTCACATAACTCTTTAGAAACGGACAGCGTAATACCTGCCGAACTTCAAAATACTTCTAATATCATCCTTCCCTGGTTAGACGTTATTTTCAGAGGTTGCCTACGACTGATCCACATACCTGAAATATGGAAGGAGGGGAAAGTGGTTCTTATCTCCAAAAGCGGGAAGACGCTATAATCATCAGCGAAGGATCCAAGAACTCCGCATTTCTGACCACCTTATCAGTCTGAAAAAGAGGAGCTGCACTCAACTTAGCAGCAAGGCAATTTGGAACGCTGTGACTGTGATGACAGTCATCATCGAGCTAATTAGACTCGAAAGACTACAAAGGGAACTATCTGAGACAGAACTGTCTACAGTAACTGCAACAGTTGACATTTAAATAAAATAGGCAAAGTAACATAGACAGAGTGACATGGACAAGATGACAGAGACAAGGTGACATAAGCCATTACATGTGACAGCAAATTGCCGTTTGGGCTTCATGGTTCTCCCTCCTCTTGACGCAATACTTAAAGGTAGTCCCGGCGGATAATGGGTTAGACGAAGGGGTGCTTACTGGGTTCAAGACTCTCACTTCAAGGCTTTCGATGCTTTTCCCGCGTTGAAAAAAAACACCCAAACATGCACAAAATTACAAATAGATAACAATTACTATAATATGTTTTCTCCAAGGACAACCCATATCGTGCTTTGGCATCCAGACCTTCATGTTTCGGACAACCTTCAATCTATGAATTTTCAATTTCGTATATTGAAGGGGTCAAGCTTAGAGATATTCGATACACGCTAACACTACCTAATAGAGCTTGGACAATAGCGATTGTACGGAAAATTTTGTTCGAAATTTGAATTCTCTCAATTCGTTTTCTTTTATGAAGTAAACATAACCATAATGAATTGCTATTTGCGAAAATTATATTTTCGATTGTGATGAGGGAATCTATACAAAAACTCGTAATTAACGCAAGTTTGTGCTCATGTTCATACATTTGAAAACCGTCAAACTCAAGCAAACTACAAGTTTGCCTGTTTTTGAAATTCTTATGTTGCCTTCTTGTACTTCTAAACTCACGCTAAGCTGTTAGTATTATTGCATTGTCCAAACTCTGGAGAAAAGTGTTAGTGTATATCGAGTATCTCTAGTCAAGATAAACCTAAGCAAGTTTACTGAACTACTGACCTGCGTATTGTAGACCAAAACTTCTAAAGAAATTGAGATGACATATTTTCCAGTGCATTAAATTCCCTTTCCCATTTAATATAAAGTATTATATTACATACACCACTATTATATTACATACTCTGAGAGTTTACTAAGTTTGTCATAAACTTTGCAAAGCTTGGAAAAAATGAGATGAGTTGAATCGTATTTTGAACTACAATAAGAGAGTGAATCTTCTTTAACTTTATTCCTTTACATTTTATAAAGAGGATCCATAAGATGCCCTCGTATTCCAAAATAATTATCAGAAGGCAGCTAAAAAGCCAAATACACGTTTCCGAGTTACGAAACTTTTTCGCATTTCTGAAGATGAAATTCATAGTCTGACTAGCTTTCTTAGCCATGTAAATGTAAACAATAAAAGCGAGATATCTTACACTCAAATCTTTTTGCTCACACACAGACAGTAATTGAAATATATTGATTCCTATATTTTTGAAAAAGTCATAGCAGAACATTTATTTATGTCTTGTTGTGCCATGAGTTCAGTTACAAGGAAAATTTTCAATTGAAAACGAAGACCTTCACTTTGTAGATTTATATTTTCAGGAAATATTTCGAACAGTTTTACAAATTGTAAAAAAAACCAAATTAATCAAAATGACCTCCTTTAGCATCAAAACAAGCCTGGAGTCTGCGTGAACAGTCGTTAATTAAATCACGCACATTTGCCATTGGGAATACGTCCCTTGCCTTGATTGGCGACCTCTTCAGGCTCACCAAACTCAGATGCTGTCTTTGGCAGTCCATTTTCTGCAATTAACCGATTTTCATAGAAACTAGAAGAAGTAGAAACTTGAAATTTTGCCAGAATTTGTCCCTTAATAATTGTAATAAATGCTAAGAAAAATATCGCCTTCACCTCACTCCTTCTACCACCTCCCATACAAATTTTTGAATTGGAAGTTCAAGAAAAGTTTTTCTCCTTCGAACATATGAGAGCTATCGACTTTAAAATTGTAACAAACCAATATGATAAGGATTTTGATAAGCAGATTCAAAATCATCCAAAATCTCCCACTTTCTATTCTTTCTGCTACCTCCCATACAAATATCATAAATTCAGACAAAAATTCTTCAATTTCCTCGAAAATTATGAAAGCAAGAAACTTTAAATTCAACATTAAATATTTTATATACTACGTTTAGTGTTACATAAAAAAATTACAAACCTCCCCCTCTGCTTTTACCACCTCCCAAACAAAAGGTAAGTAAATATTTCATCTAGAGTATCATATGATTGGGCTTTACGCCCAATCATAATTCTGTTATGTTTCTTACATTGCACACTTTTCACTTCCCGATAATAATCTTAAACAAGAGTCATCAAAAGTAATTCAATAAATTTTCTTTTTAATTTGTCTAATCCGATTAGTTCGACTACAGTTACAAGCCAATGAGCTTTTCCCTTTAGGATTAACTAAAAAATTTTGGTTTTCGAGAAAAAACAAATTCGCGTTTTCTTCAAGTTTTTATTGGCGAAAGTTAGGCGTGAAGATTTAGCAAAAGTTCTAACTTACCAGTCGAGCGCAAAGCATCCTATGTCCACCATTATGGCGTATATAGCGCTAAAGGATTCTGATTTCTATGGCCTTACTGTCTATCTCTTCCAAAAAAAACGGATTTGCAGTGCCTTTCACTGAAACTACTTAAAACTTGCAAACTGTTTTATCCACTTAACTTCAGTACTTGAGTCCTCGCAATGCAGAGAGATACGAGTAGATATACTACTTAAGAGTATATCGACTATTGCTTTCTGTGTTTTTTTTTGCAGAATATTTTTCTTTCAAAAAAGCCAAGAGAAAGAAATTGAAAAAAAAAAGAATTTTACCCTAAGGCGACAACGTGCAGTTGAAGAGATCGTCCTTTCAATTTACCTGTTCAACGTTCCGATGAAGCGTGAGACAACGTATTCAATATTGATATCTTTTCAGTACGAAATGGTAATTTTGCTCTCCGAAAAAAGATAGTTCGTGTGGTTATGCGAGTTTGTTGAATAAGTGGCTATAGTGGGAGTTTATTTTTAAGATTATTTTAAGTACGCATCGTTATTTTTTCCTAATTTATTTCATTCCTTTTTTCGAGTAAAAAGAAGAAGTACGATTTTCTCATACGGAATGGATTTGAGGTGTAATCCAAAATAAAATTAAACTTGGGATGATTTCGAGAACTCCGCCATAGACGGTTCCAAGCCCAGTTTGAGAAAGGAGGAGGGAACATGGAGATAACCTGAATGGCCAGTAACACCAGTGCGTCTCAGGAAGTAGGCAAAATATATGGCATAGTTGGACTTGCAGCATAGCTGTGAGAACTCCAGCATGTCATACTTAGCTCAAAACTCCCACTCTTTTTCTACTAGGGTGTAATAAATAAGTAGAACCGGTCCTCCAGGTCGGGGGTTGGGCGAGGCGCCGACAACGCATCACTGGAAAAAAAACACTGTCCCGAAACCTGAAGAACAGCCTCGGAAAGGATGGACTCAACGGCAACGACCCCGCAAACGGAAAATGGACTACTCTATTGGATCTTGGAATGTTCGATCCTTATTTAGGACACGGAGCTCTGAAAGAGTTCCTCGTGGCAAAACACAACATCAACATAACTGCCATCCAAGAAACGAAATGGCTCGGTAGCGAAATCATGGACATGAGATCACACACAATCTATCCAAGTGGAAAATTGTCAGGAAGCAGAGAGTTTGGAGTCGCTTTTGTCGTTGACAAAAAATTTAAACAGCAGGTCATGAGCTTCAGACCAGTAAGTGAAGGATTGTGTGCAATCCGAATAAAGACTAAATTTTTCAACACTTGGTTGATCAACGTTCACGCACCAACAGAAGACAAGGACGATATTACTAAAGACGAATTTTATGCCACCCTAGAGACAACCTATGATTCACTGCCCTCGAATGACCTACAAATTGTCTTAGGGGATTTTAATGCAAAAGTCGGAAAAGAGGAGGCTCATAGAGGAACAACATCGCGATATTCACAAATGAACGTGGGCATCACCAGATGGTCACACCTTCAACCAAATAGACCACGTTCTAATTGAGAAAAGGGCTGCTTCCAGCATACTTGATGTACGAACTCTCTGCGGTGCGAGTTGTGACTCTGATCACTATCTAGTCAGAGCTAATTATCGATGCAAAATAGCTTGTCGTGGATATTCGAAAACGAGTAGAGATCGCAAATTCAATGTCGACAAGCTTAACGACGAAACGGTGGCGCAGGCTTACATGTTAGCATGTAATAAACACCTGACACCAATATATAAAGATATCCAGAATATGCCAGTGGAGAATGCGTGGATGAAAATACGAGACGGCATCAAGTCCTCCGCGGAAGAGGTATTAGGGTATCAAGCACGGCGAAAAAATAATGATTGGTTCGATCAAGAATGTCGCGACGCAATAGATAGAAAGAACGAAGCTTACAAAATTTTTACTGAACGACCAACACGAGCCAAAAAAGAAAGATATGACGAGCTTAGGCGATATGCGAAAAAGACCTGCAGACGAAAACAAAGGAAGTACCATAATGACAAAATACAAAAAATGAACGACGACATGAGAAAAAATATCACGCGGGACGCATACGCCATAGTAAAAGACTTAAAAAAGGGATATAAGCCAAAAACCAGTCTCTGCAAAGACGTGGAGGGCAACATCATCAGCGACACACAAGAAATCAAAAGGAGATGGGCTTCCTACTTTGAACATCTTTTGAATCCCATCCCAGTAGCACCGATAACGACAGACAACATTTCAATTGAAGCCTCAACTGACAAAGATGAACCATCATCGATACCACCCACGCTTGTTGAAATCAAAGCAGCCCTATATGACCAAAAACGAAACAAAGCGCCGGGAATTGACGAAATACCAGTTGAACTTCTGAAAAACGGTGGAAACTGTGTCGCTGAAATACTACACAACATGATATGCAAAATTTGGACAAATGAAATCATACCCAACGATTGGCTAAAAAGCATTATATGTCCAATTTACAAGAAAGGAGACAAACTCTGCTGTGAGAATTACAGAGGAATATCATTGTTGTGTACGTCCTATAAAATACTGACAAAAATAATTGAACGTCGTCTTAAGCCCTATACTAATCAAATAATTGGCGAATACCAAGGCGGATTCAGAAACGGACGATCTACAACATACCAGATATTCTCGGTGAAACAGGTGCTTGAGAAATGCTATAAATATAACACAGACGTGCACCAAATATTCGTAGATTTTAAACAAGCATACGACAGTATCGACAGGAGCGTACTGTACCAAATCATGCTTGACTTTGGAATTCCTCCAAAACTAGTCCGACTAACAAGACTCACAATGATGAACACTGAATCCCAAGTAAGAATACAAACCGATTCCACAACCAGCTTTCGAACGGAATGTGGTTTAAAGCAAGGAGATGGTCTAGCCCCTATGTTTTTCAACTTGGCACTAGAGTATGTCGTCCGAAAAATCCCAGTCGACACCAACGGGACACTACTATTCAAGTCCACCCAACTAGTAGCATACGCTGACGATATTAACATTCTAGCAAGATCCTTCTCTAGTGCTAAGGAGGTATTTATTAATATTGACTCAGCCGCAAAAGAAGTCGGGTTGCGCATTAATGAAAGCAAAACAAAAGTAATGACGCAAACAAGAAGGAGAACGCCAATCAGACAAAACATAACGCGGAATATAATTTGGGACAACTTCATATATCTTGGGGCTAATCTAGCAAAGGACGGTAATGAAACAGACGAAATCAAACGACGGATAATACTTACAAATAAGACGTATTATTCGGTACTTCTAATAATGAAATCCAAGAAAGTGCACAGGAACAATAAGCTGTGGATTTATAAAACTGTTATACGACCTGTGCTCTGTTATGGCAGCGAGACGTGGACATTAACGCAAACTTCCGAAAAAGCAGTTAACGCATTCGAAAGAAAGGTCCTCCGAAGAATTTTGGGACCCGTGAAGGAAGGAACGGAATGGCGAATAAGATACAACCATGAGTTGTATCAACTCTACGACGAGCCAGAAGCTTCAACGTTCATCAAGCTACGTAAACTGCAGTCGGCTGGCCATGTAGAGCGAATGGAAGACAGAAGAATCCCCGAACGTGCTCTTAAAGGCAAAGCGAGTGGTAACCGGCCAGTAGGCAAAACCACGCAAGCGATGGGAAGACTCGGTTGATGAAGACAGCAAAGCCATATTAAATAAACTGCCAACAAGTCGGGCGAAACTTTATTATTCTTGGGACAAGTTGCGGATGAGTGGAAAGTCAATATGCAGGTTAGAGTGGTTAGGGAAGACTAAGTGAAAGGGAGTTCTTGGGCAGGACTGTTAACAATATTTCATTCGTGTCTGTAAGTTTGGGTTTTTATGAGGGGAGGAGTAGGGGTAATAGTAAGGGTGGGTGGATGTTAATAGCTTTTTAATTAATTACTTGAATCACGTCCAATATTCTCTGTATAGAATGTGTTTCATAGACGAAGTTGCATAGAATTTTCATAAAATTCAGTGTATTTTACATTCATGAAACCGAACATTTGTATGGGAGGGGGTAGAGAATATAGGGGAATCGTAAAATTTGATACGCAGTTTTATTTCGCGTCTCTTGTAAGGTGCTTGTATAGAATTTCAAGTTCGTAGCTTTTAGTTTATTGGTTATTAGTTGATTTAATAAAATTGGTCGAAATCATAGTTTTGTATGGGACGGGGTAGAAGCGAAAGCGCGATTTTAAAACTTTTAAAGCACTTCATTTGAATTATTTAAGTTTTTATGCCAAATTTTAAATTGATAGCTTTTAAGAGTTAGCTGATAACTGATTTCTTAAAAATGCTCGAAAAAATAATTTTGTATGGGAGGGGGTAGAGGAGGTAGGGGAATCGTCAAACTTGTGATGCAATTTTCTTTCATTTTCGTTGTTAGATGCTCGTACGAAATTTCAAGTTCATTGCTTTTAATTTGTTGGTTATTAGCTGATTTAATGAAATCAGTCGAAATCATACTTTTGTATGGGAGGGGGTAGAAGAGCAAGCGCGATTTTAAAACTTTGAACGCAATTTCATTTTAATTATTTTTGTAAGTTGTTTTGCAAAATTTGAATTTGCTTTTAACGGTTAGGTGATAATTGATTTCTTGAAAACGGTCGAAAAAATAATTTTGTATGGGAGGGGATAGAAGTTTTAAAGGTTTTTGGCCAGTTAATATTTCATATATTTAGGGATTTTTTTTAAATGCATTTCGCAAATTTTCAAGTTTCTACCTTAAAATTTCACTCAAAAATTTTCAGTTTATGTGTTTTTTTCAATCCACATCAAACACCTTGTGCACGTTAGACCGGGGGAGTCGGTTTATAATAAATATGGATCAAGTTAATATTATTTTTCTATGTACATTAAATATAGGTATTCACATGCAAAATTTTAACTTTTTATCTTTCACTAGAGCCCTAAAAAAATCACTCAAAATTTTCGACATTTTTGCTTATCACCTCCCTCCCCTTACACCTCCCAGCTTAAAATTTTTACCAAAATTAACCATTATGTAGTTCTACAATCTGACAAATTTTCGGTGTAATATCTGTACTATTTTTTGAGATATAAGGATTTGTAATTTTGAAAAGTGCGCCATTTTTGAAATGTTCTCCATTTCCCCCCACTACTATTATTTCGACATGTTATATTTTTTTTGTATTTGCCTAGTATAGCTTAATATACGTTTTAAGTTTCAATTACATAGCTTAAAAGATAGTTGAGATATTAATTTTTAAGTGTTTTTCTTTGCACCCCCCCCTGACCAATAATTAGCCGCTTTCTGAGCTGGTTCCGATGGAACTACATGCCACCTTGACGGTCTCTAAATGTAATTTTTTTACGATAAGTAATTTCGAAGATATGATCATTTGAAAAAAAAATTCGGCCGACAATTGGTTCTTAGCCCCCCCTTTTCGCACCCCAATGGATAAAAAAATTAAATTATTTTTAAAAGTTGTCCCACAAACCCCTCTATATGTATATTGAGTTTTAGCTTCCTAGCTGTTACCATGGTTGAGATATTTGAATTCGTATTTTTCGGTTTAAGCGCTCCCCCCGCTTCCCCCTGAACCCATACACCCCCCAAAATGGGTATCCGCCTGAGATCCGCAACTATCTACAATCCCTCCAAAAATTAATTTTCTATCTTGAAGGGTTTGGGAGTTAATGTGCGCTGAGCGTACACGTCGGCGTACGGCGTACGGCGGACGGCGTACAGACAGACGGATTTTTTTTTTTGCATTTTTAGGCTAATTCAGTCATGAAACGCGAAAAAAAAAAAATTTCAGGGTAGCAAACTTTTTTTTTTTTTGTGTCGATCACAATACTTTATTATTATAATAATAAAGTAAAATTAGCAGCTGGAGGACGCGGTCTTTGGATCGAGACGATTGGAGGCGACGACTTCAGGAGGCCAGGGCCCGATTTGGGCTGTCGCGCTATTGATGATGATGATGATGATTTCGTTGTAGCTTAAAGAAAGCTTAACTTTTGTATTGTATAATTAAAAATGAGAATTTCGAAACAACTGAAACAAAAAACTTTCGATATTGCAATCGTATATTGAAATATTAAGGTTTCATAAAATTAACGACATTTTCTGTTTACTTTAAATTGAGTGCACGATGCTTAGCATTTTTATTTACAAACTGATAAATAATGGACTTCACAGAAGAATAATGAAAATTTTTTCAAAAATATTAAAATTTCACTAAATCTTAGTATATGACAAATACTAAAACAAACTGAATTATTATTGAGAGTTGTAAGTATTGTAATTTCCGGCATAATTTTCCTCCAGTTGGTACATCTGATCATTTTATGATTTGAGCACAGGTTTTCCATCTCAGCATCAAATCCACCGAACACAACGAACGGAATGGCATTATAAGAAAGCCAATTGGAAGGCTCTTAATGCATTCTACCGCGCCTTTGATTTGAGGCTGTGCTTTGAGTCCAGAAATTGTGATGTTATCGCATAACTTGTGACCGAGATAATAATAAAGGGCATGGGGCTTTTTATTTCATGCAGTCTAAAAAGGATCAGAACTTCGAAAGATTCATGGTTTACCAATGAGTGCCTCGAAGCAATTAGAGCTAAGAAGCAGTCTTTTCAAGATTTCCACAACAATCCGACTGTACAAAATAGGGATTCGTTAAAAGTGTCAAGATGAAGAATCAAAAAAACTCAAGATCTTTCTGGTAATTTGAGAAATCTGTCAATAACAATTTCAGCACGTCTGCAACACCTCCTCTTCTCGATTGTAACCGAAACGGTGTTGATCCAGTTCAAAACGCAATTTTTTTGGCAGCGAAATTCCCAAAAAATTCCAAGTTTCCTCCGTACTTACCGGACTCGTGCTCCTTGCTGCCACAACTTCAAACTAAAGTTATTTATACAATACTGCTGGAGATCAATACTCACAGGTCTGCTGGGACAGATGGCAAACCCCCCCCCCCCGCCCCATTGTCCCTAAAAACTGAGCTTCCTCTTTAGCTAACCCTTTTCGTAATCTCTATTATCTTTCATACCCTTTAGGGTATTTTCCTCAGATCTGAAAGGTCGCAAATGCTCACCAGTTCCTAAGAAGGGAAGCAAAATGAGCTCTATAGCCATTACCTCAGTGCTTTCAAAAGTAACGAAAATTGCTTTCAATCTCCTTGTCTATCTTACCGAGCGTTAGAACTCCTGCATCCACAAATTTGGACAAGGTCATGTACTTGCTCTTGACATTGTTAAAGCGTACGCCAGAGTTTGGAACAAATGTCTCACAGCCAAGCTGAAGGCCTATTGTTTTAACATAGCTTTTCTTAAATGGATTGACAGTTTTCTCTCCGAGCGCTCTCTTAGAGTCGTGCTAGATGGAGCAATTTCTGCACCATTTTTCATTGATTTCGGATTCCCTCAGGGCTTAGTTTTATCTCCTACTCTCTTTTTAGTGTTCATAAACGACCTTCTGTCGTCTACTCTCAATCCTATACATTGTTTCTCAGATGACATGACTTTGTATAACACCTTCCAATTTCATTCCCTCTGTAGGCACGTCCAACATCGGTGGCCTCATACCGCATTTAATACTGGAATGGGGCATGAAAAACAGTGTAGAAAGAAAAGATTCCCGGATTCTACACTGTTACGCTTTATTACAAATGACAATTATTATATCGACAAGGGGGGTTAAATTAGTTAATTAAGGCTAATTAATTAGTATCAGGTAGTTAAATTAGTGGAAACCGAAGCATCCAAAGACAACAGAACGAGAAGACACTGAAGAAGGAAATGCAGACAAACGATGGTTAAAACTACCTTACATCCAGGGCACGACGGATAAAATAGGAGAAATCTTTCGAAAATCAAACATGAAGACAACATTCACTACCCCGACTACCATCCGAGGAATTTTAGGAAACCATAAGGACAAAAAACCATTGGAGACTGAAGGAGTATACAAAGTACCATGCGGCTCATGCGATAAAGTATACATAGGAGAAACGGGACGCACAGTCCAAACAAGGATTAACGAGCACCAACGATGCACACGGAAAAACCAAATACAGTCATCAGCGATCGCGGAACATGCAACTACAGAGGACCATACAATCGATTTCGACAATGTGCAAATTCTGGCCAGGACAAATCAATATTATCAACGGATAGTACGAGAAGCAATAGAAATTTCTAAACATCCACAGAACTTCAACCGAGACACCGGATGCAAGCTATCAGCAGTTTGGCTACATGCCTTAAAATTTGGTAAGAATAAAATCCGTAACCAAAAATCCTTAACTAATTTAACTACCTGATACTAATTAATTAACCTTAATTAACTAATTTAACCCCCCTTGTCTATATAATAATTGTCATTTGTAATTGTCGATCAGTTTGATAAAGGTCTCCGCAGAGACCGAAACGTCACGAATCAATCAAATTCCTGTTAAGACCCCCTATAGGGGCATAGGACAGAAACAACTCTCTTCCACAAGGCGCGATCCTGCGCATCGGCTTTAAGCTGTTGCCAGGACTTGTTTATTCCTCTGGCCTCCTGCTCAACTGCTCGCTTCCATGTGTTACATGGTCGACCAACCCGACGTCTTCCTTGAGGGTTATAATCCAGAGCCTGTTTTGCGATGTTTTGCTCTGGTTTCCTCAAAGTATGACCGATCCACTGCCACTTTCGCCGTTGAATCTCAATACCTATTTTAGTCTGGCGAGTTGTACTCCAAAGTTCGTCGTTGGAGATCACTTCTGGCCAGAATATTCCTAAAATGCGTCGGAGGCATTGGTTTACGAAAGTCTGTAGTTTCTTGGTAAGTCGAACGGTCACTTTCCACGTAGTACAACCATATAACAACACGGATTTGACGCATGCGTCAAAAACTCGCAGCTTCGTGCGAAGGGAGATCTCTCTTAACCTCCAGAAAGGGGAAAGGATACCGAAGGCCTGACGAGCTTTATTTAGCCGAGCCTCAACATCCTTTTCGGCTCCGCCGTCCATGCTGACAATGCTTCCGAGATAGCAAAAATCTTGCACCTCTTCCACATCCTGTCCATTAAGAACAATCGGTGTGCTTGCGTTCGAACCCATGTGCATGTACTTGGTTTTACGCACATTTATTTTCAGTCCCGCCTCTTTGCATTTAGAATGCAACGAGCGAACATTTGACTCTAAGTCCGAACGGTTATGTGCAAGCAAACACACGTCATCAGCATAATCAAGGTGACTTAAGATGTTAAATAGTCTCCATTGAAGACCTTTACCTTCCCCACTTTCCAGTGCAGCTTTCAAGATGTCATTTATTACCACCAGAAACAGGGCTGGTGATAATATGCAGCCTTGTTTGACACCCGTTCGCACAGGAAAGCTCTCGGACAGCTCTCCTCTATGCAAGACGCGACACCTTGCATCTTCGTAGGATTCTTTAATCATAGCTATGACCTTATCTGGGATACCTCTCCTACGCAAAGCATTCCATATGTAATCTCGCTTAACGCTGTCGAAAGCCTTCTCGAAGTCCACAAACATGAGATGTAGTGGCGAACCCATTTCGGCTGACTGCTCTAATATTATCTGTAGGGTATTTGTGTGGTCGGTACAAGACGACCCTTTACGGAATCCAGCCTGATAAACTTCGAGAGTGCTCTCGACGACATCACTAATCCTATTGAGAATTACCTTAGCCATAATTTTTGATACGGCAGTAAGTAGACATATACCACGCCAATTGCCACAATCCCGAAGGTCGCCCTTCTTCGGAATTTTCACAATGACGCCCTCCTTCCATTCAGTCGGATATCTTCCATCATTCCACACCTTAGTGAAGAGTGGGAGGAGTATATCGGCTGTTATTTCCGGGTCCGCTTTGAGGAGTTCGGTTGGTAGTCCATCTATACCTGGAGCTTTCCTTCCCGCCATTGACCGAATGGCGGAAACTATCTCTTCCTTATCTGGGGGATCGTCCCTAATAGAGGATTGTTGCGGTTGGATGTTTGGAAGTTGTTCTGTTTCCGGAATATCTTCATCTGACAAGATGTTTAAAATATCAGAGAAGTATTCCTTCCATCGTCGCAACTGGTGTTCACTCATATTAAGGAGAGTTCCGTTGACATCTCTCACCAGGTGGTTGGCAGTGAAATTCCTGTTCGTCAACTGTTTCATGATTTTAAATAGTGAACCCATATCCCCAAGGTAAGCCGCAGATTCTGCCTTGTTTGCCAGATCTTCAATGGCCTTTCTCTTGTCGCGTCTAACAGCCTTTTTAAGCTGTATATGAGCATCGCGGTAGTTCTGCCTCAAGTCGGGCGTTCGTTGGTTGACATCGGGTTGAGAGATGATTGCCAATTTGGCTTTTTTCCGATTGTCAACCTTGTCCCATGTGTCTTGCGACATCCAGGGTTTCTCACCACTTTGCGCATATCCCACAGATTCTTCAGCACTAGTTAGAAAAGTGTTTCTGGTTGCCTCCCAATTGGCGTCCAGTGTGCGCATTTCATGTTCACCCAATGTGGATGACTTTTCGCGTAGAATGGTGGTGTATTCGAGTTTTTTGTTGGGATCTCTGAGTTTATCCACATTAAGCTTGCGCTTCATTTGAAGAATTTGTGGTCGTCGAATAGCTGCTGTACACAATCTCAAGCAGGCAACCATCAAGTGGTGATCGCTCCCCACGTCAGCTCCACGTTTCGCTCGCACATCGAGGAGACATCTTCTCCATCGGCGACTTATAGCCAAATGGTCGATCTGGTTCTGAGTAACACCGTCAGGGGAAACCCAAGATGTTTTATGATGACTCTTGTGTGGAAAAAGGGTCCCTCCGATGACCATTTGCCGAGTACTACAGAACTCCACAAATAACTCGCCGTTTTCGGGTCTCTTAATCCAAGGTCGTGAAGGGTCGACCCAAGGGTCACCATGCCTCCCCATGACGTGTTCTAGTCCAGTGTTGTCTGATCCAACCTGGGCGTTCATATCTCCCGAGATGATAATAATATCACCTCTTGGAACACGTTCGAAGGTGGCACTCAGTTGGCTATAAAACTCCTCTTTGTCACCAGATGTTGCGGCATTAGTTGGTGCGTAGCACTGCAGAATTGTGACGTTTCTGACACTGGTCCTGAGCCTGACGACGATAATCCTATCCGAGATTGGTTCCCAGCTAATGAGACTGTTTCTCGCTCTCGGCGTAAGGACGAACGCCACGCCATTTCTGGCTTCATTTTCAGGGCCAATGTACAGAATAGTGTTTCCGCTAGGGGTTCGTTCTTCTCCTGATCCTGTCCACCTGACCTCGCTCAAGCCCAAGATTTGGATGTTATCACGAATAATAAAGCGTAACAGTGGAGAATCCGGAAATCTTTTCTTTCAATTCAAACATTCACCAAACCACAACAGTGTAGAGTTTAAAAACGCAGTTCTGTCATCTATCTCTTAAACATAACGTTCTGATGTCGACAGCTAATATGTCCTTAAGTATCGTACACATTTCACCTTCTGCAGACTTCACGTTACTAGGTTAAAATTTAACAATCGCCTTGATTGGAGCCAACACATTTACGAAGTCGCTCTTGATGCTTCGAAACGTCTAGGTATTCTACAAAAATGTAAGAAATACTTTCCTGTCTCCGAACTAGCTACCATCTGTAAGGCTTATATCCGACCACTTCCTTCATCCCTCGGACTACAGTGTTGTGGGTTTCATTACCAGGCAATCTCCAGCAGTTTAAGAACAACGTTCACTGCCCTTTCAAAATCTTCCCTCGTGCGTTTCCCCACTAATGTCCCAATATCCACTTGTTTCCCTTACCCATGCCGACTTAACTGTGCATCGCGCATTAAAGGGTGATCCCCTAAGTTTATTTCGATAACCGTAAAAATAAATAATAATTTCCTAAGTTATTTTTTTTTATTATTATTGAATTTTGTAATAACTTACATAGTTTTGAATAAATTACTTTCACTTTTTGCAATGAAACTGGCAACATTTTCAAACATAAGCAGAAGTTTCGTTAAGGTAAAATGAAAATTGGGGAAGTTTGCCTTATGTTAACTTCAAGAATAGTTTGTATTGATTCTCTGAAATCATCGTAATTTTATGGCTTAATGCTTTCATAATATTTTCGCAGATAGTTAAGATTCTTAAGATATACGGTTGATTAAAGGTTTTATTATTTAACATAATCAAGTAGTTACTATACTGGCAAAAGCTTAAAGCATAATCATGAAATAATAATCCAGCTAAAAGTGGATAAGGATTACCTAAATCCATATAAGATACATAAATACGGAAACAATCGAAAAGATTGATGCTTCCTTAAAGATGAATATTGCTATTATTGGTACAAGTGTGTGTATTTATTATGTATATACAAATCTGCAGAAATTCTTCTTACTTAAATGAACAACAATGTGTCTTGATTAGGTCGGTAATTACTTTCGTTTAAAGTTTTCATTTTCGCATGATACGCAGTACATTCATAAAGGCTTGCATACTGAATAAAGTTCGTACATAGCAGAGATATTTCACATATGTATATGAATATTTCATTAATAATAAACGAATTACTCAGAATACATATCTGTCTGAAGAGACAAGCCGAAAAGTTTTTACCTGAATTAATTATTGATTACAATTATTTTAAAATAAACGTTTGCATTATTTAAATTAATAAAACGACAGCGATTTAATTAAGACATTAATAAATGAATAATTCAAAGGGTAAGTTCGTGATTATTATTGTTTTCATTTAATGATCTATTTTGTTAATTAATTTTAAATGTTTATTGAAATTATTTTCATTTCAAAGAATAAACAGGTCTAGCTTGGGTGTAGCTTAGTTGCTATTGTGTATATTTATTTATGTCTTCTTCTACAATGGCGGTCAAGGCCCGATTTGGGCTGTACCCAAATCGGGCATTGACCTCCTGACTGTCAGGTCCCTTAACATTTTTTTTATTATTTATTGTGGAAGGGTTGTTAGACCTTCGCTCAACCCTCTACCTTAGAATTTTTTATTTTCGTAGATTGAGGTGACCAAGGTATACCCAAGCATGCAGTGTGCTGGAATTATGCGTCGACCAGATTTGAACTCACGATCTTCGCATTGTAGACCAACACACTACCCACTAGGCTACACCCTAGCTTATTTATTTATGTAGCTCTTGAATAAAATGATAACATTTTCAATTCTACAAAAGCAGAGAAGAAAAGAAAGAAGAGTGGTGGTGAAAAAAAAATCAAACAATAATGACAATAGTTTTTACTCCATTTTTAAATAAGGGAAAATAAGTATCTAAAGATCCAAGTTGAAGTTGTTCCTTTGCATTTTTAGCATCGGAGACTAATAGTAGATATCGAGTGAGGCCCAAGAGGGATAGAGAATATTTGAACTTCTAGTTGAGACTATTCCTGGTCAAAAATTCAGGTCGTTACAATGGTAGGTATTAAGCAGGTAGTTGTAAAGTTTGAAGAGAAAGGTGGATCGAGGAAGGTCCGATATAGATGCAAAGACTGCGGTTAAAGTGCTAAAAGCCTGGCATTGGAGTTAAAACGAGGTTTTTAATCTATGGGAAAGGGTTCAAATAAATTTTCGCTGAACGGATTCGATGTCCCCAAAATAGCAAGAGTAGTGTGGGTTCTAGACAATGGAGCAGTATTGTAAAATACTACGGACGAGACTGGTAAATAACAGAGGAGCTACTGTTCTAGGACGGTTAAACTGGACTGTCCTTCGAAGCACGGAAACAGGAAGTCTGAAAGCCTTATTAGTAATCTCAGAATAATGATTAGTGAATTTAAGCTTGTGATCGAAGACTTTATTGTGAATAATGGCACAAGGATGGATCCATCAATAGAGTAAGTGAGAACAGGGGAGGTAGCCTTATAAGAGAACTCCGTAGCAAAACACTTCCCTAAGTTCAAAAAGATATCATTGTTACACCAACAAGATAGCACAGACAAATTGGAATGTAGAAAGATGAAATTTCATGAAACATTTTGAGGTCATTAATGAAGAGTGGAAATAGTAGAGGACCAAGGATTGATCCCTGCGGAACATCCAAATTAGCAAGAAACTCAGAAGAAGTATGTCCATTGAACACAGTTCACAGATGACGATCTCTAAGGTAAGAATTAAACCTGTTCAGGAGAGAGCCTTGTAAGGCACTGTATCCGTGTCGCTGGAAGGAAAGGTAATGGTGGTCAGATAAGTGGGATAAACGTTTATACTTTCTATGTTGACGTTTTTTTATGGATATGTCAAATGGCTCGACTTAACCAAAAATTTTGTATGTCACGAAATTTCGTGAGCCTATCTCTATAACAGGCATCCATAATCTCAACTGAGCAATGGACACAATAATGTTGACCAGCCCAAAATGTACGTTCGAAAAAATCCAAGTGCTGAGTTATGATTGTCTGGAATTTCAGAACGGATTTGTATGAGAAATGGTAAAATTTTGCACCCATGATGATATGATGATATTTGATGAGTTGAAGCTAAACAGGGTAGCAACAGCTCGCGGCGGTAGCACCGACATTTGCACTGTTGATGCGACAATGAAAAGAAAATGCGCCCTACTTGTCTCCGTCTACGTTTCGCCAAACACTTTGATTAAAAGAAACTAGTTCTGAATTATGGTCCCCTGGTATTTCAGATTGGATTCTGTACACGAAGTAGTCGAATTGCCGGCCGCATTTCTGCTCTATAGAGGGCACTTTTTCGGCTTTCATTTCTTTCTTGGCCAAAAATTTTTGGGCGTGTTTCCGTCCGGATTTTGAATGGAGAGCATCCGAATTTTGGGTCGCTTTTGATTATTTTTTTTTGCAAGTCGACACCGAAACTTTTCCTTGCTAATGAATTATGGGCGACAAGTATTTCAGAACCGATTTTGTGTGGGAAAGCCAGGCAATGTTTCTTGTGGCATGCAAGGCAGAGTTGAATGAACGCGCTCACAAGCTCGAAGGAACTTCTCGAAATAAACACAGCAATACAATCTACATAGCGAGGTTATAGCCTAGCGGGTAGCGTGTTGGTCTACGATGCGAAGGTCGTGAGTTCAAATCTTGGTCGACGCATAATTCCAACACACCGCCTGCTTGGTCACCTCAATCTACGAAAAGAAAAATTCGTAGATAGAGGGTTGTGCGAAGGTTCAACAACCCTTCCACAATAAATAATGAAAAAATGTTAAGGAACCTGAAGATCAGGAGGCCAAGGTCCGTTTTGGGATGTACGCCTTTGTAGAAGTTGAAGTAGAATACAATCTATGTGGAAAATGTGTAATTTTTAAATAATACTGTCAAATAAATGCCGTTATATTTGATAGAAAAAATATATATATATTATACAAGGACATATACTCGTAAATGTTCCTTATATACTCATCACGTTAATAACCGAGCAGTTGAACCATTTTTGTTTAGAAGTAACTGGAAGTATTATGATGAATTATTATCAAGAATGAAATGTAGTAGCATAGAAGATTCATCGGAGCCTTTGTTCGTAAAGAGTTCAACCCAATTAACATTACCAAGTTCACAACAAATTTGTTCATAGTTGCCATTCTAGAAATTGTATTTCTTGACCAATAGGAGAAGGAATCGATAATTCTACTTGTAGATTGATCTGGAGTAGATGATGATAAGGGTCGATCAAATCAAGCAAATTCCTGCCCCTGTAGGGGCATAGGACAGAAACAGCTCTCTTCCACAAGGCCTTTAGCTGTTGCCAGGACTTGCATATTTCTTTGGCCTCCTGCTTAACTCCTCGCTTCATTGTGCTTCATGGTCGCCCAACCCAACGTCTTCCTTGAGGATTATAATCCAGAGCCTTTTTGACGATGTTTCGCTCTGGTTTCCTCAAAATGTGACCGATCCACTGCCACTTCCTCCTTTGAATCTCAATGCCGATTTTAGTTTGTCCAATTGTACTCCAATGATAAGGATCGAGTAGCACTAAATCCAATAAGGGTGTCAACACAGATCCGAGAAACACTGGCATTGGATAAAATTAAGTCAAGAATCTTACCACGATGATTGGTGTTTTTATTATGTTTTTTAGTGAATAAAGTGACCAACATCGTGTCTAAGGAAGTCAAAGACAGTGCAGGGTGGGCTCAGTCTGTATTTCACTGTAAGTTAGGAAGATTGAAGTCACTATATATAAGAAATGTAGAGGTAGGACCTGCTAAGTGAACGATTTCCGAAAGGTTGTCCAAGAACTTTTCGATAGTTCCCACTTCGCAGCAATATGGGCAATGGGCACTTCAGATATATAGGTACCGATCATGAGAGACTTTAACTTTTAGAAGAAGATGCTCAATAGCGAGTGACCGGCTACTGCGCTTTGTTCCGTTTCGTTCCAGGCCTGCTTACGCCGGACTCGTCAGTAAGGCTTGTCCAAGCAGGCCCTGTCATAGACGCTTAGGGAATACCTTGCAGATAGTGGGATTAGAACCTTGAGATCTCAAATTGCAAAGCGAGCGCACTGACCAGTGTAGTAGCGTTGTAATATAACCCACCATATGCTCAATTGGAAATGCGTCGAAGTCCGGACAGCGTGATGATGACAGGGTACTTTTAACAGATACAGGAAATCTTTTTAGTCTACATTGCGAAGATCTCGAGTTCCAATCCCGGTCGATGAACACTGCCTTCTTCTTTAACTTCTACAAAGGTAGTACAGCCCAAATCGGACCTTGGCCTCCCTGACTTTCAGGTTCCTTACCATTTTCATTATTTATTGTGAAAAAGTTGTTAGCTTTTTCCACAATCCTCTTTTTACGACTTTTCTCATTTTCGAAGATTGAGATAACCAAGGTATATCCAAGCAGGTAGTATAGGGACTTGGACTCACGACATTCGTTGAAGACCAGCACGCAACCCACTAGGTTACATCTGAGCTCTAGTACACCACCTGCGAGGGTATATTTAGACCAACTCAATTTGTGAAATGAAAATTCATAGGCAGAGGATTGTGCGAAGGGCTAACAAGTCTTCCACTGCAACAGTGAAGGCCATTTGGACTGAAATGGTATTGAAAAGAAATAATCAAGTCAAGGCGTATTTTGTCGTCTAAAGAGCAAAATCGCATATCTCAATTTTTAGATTTGCATTTCATTAGATTTAACTTTTCGTAGGGATCAAAATTTATTGCATATCTTAATTTGGTCGAAAATAAGGATATGAGGTGTTGCTCCTTAGTCGACGATATGTAAATGAAATATTGAGATTACACGAAATGTTAATAAAATGAAATTACCGAAGAATTTTATAATGAAAAAAAATCCCAATTAGAGAAACGTTGTAATTTTCGGCATAACAAAAATCAAAAAGGAAATGAAAAACAAACCATTAAAATATCCTCTATTAAACTTTCGCATGGTTCGCAATTCAGTTGCTCATATTGCATGTCCAATTTCTCAAGTACTTGCTACATATGAATCTCATAGCTTTTCGAAAGTGTTGCTTGCGAATTGATAATGTCGCCAATATTGAAGTCGAATTGTTGAATGGCACAATTGGAGTTGTTTTTGGGAACAGGTTTGATAGTGATGGCGATCTCTGTGATAATTATAGTTTTATATAAAACTTTGGCCAGAAGTGCTCTCCAACGACAATATTTGGAGCACAACTGGACAGATTTAAATCGGCATTGAGATTCAAAGGCAGAAGTGGAAGTGGGTCGATCACACATTGAGGAAAAAGGAGTGTAACTTTGCCAAGCAAGCTCGGGGCTATAATCTACAAGGAATACGTCAGGATGTTCGCCCATGTAGCATATGGATGCGAAGAGTTGAGGAAGAGGCCAGGGAAATAAATAAGTCCTGGTGACAACTAAAGGCCAATACCCAGGATCGCGTCGTGTGGAAGATAACTGTTTCCGACCTATGCCCTTATAGAGGGTCTTAACATTTGATTGATATATTTGTGGATATTTTTTTTTTCTTATCATTAAGCTGTGTAAGTGTTTTTCAAAAAATTTCTGGTTATTATTATCACTTTTTTTAAACTTTTTCTTTTTTTAAAATGAAAATGACGGGCTTTCTTTTAATTTTTGCTTTATTTTGAAAAGAACAACCCCTAAATGGTACCAAGTTTTTCCAAAAATTTCATTTTTCTTTGAATCTAAGTTCAAATCTTACAACTTGCTGCTTCTTTCTCTGTTTCAATCAATTTCCGATCCGCTCTCTTCCAAAAGGAACGATTCTGAGCATCGGCCTTTAGCTGTTGCCAGGACCACACGCTGTATATTAGTACCTATAGTTAATTTGAATTATGCTTCTATTTCAGCTTACGAAAATAATAATAAGAAAAAAAAAACCTCTTTAAGCAAAACCCTTTTTAATCATACTTTCGCATTAATCACTTAGGAATTTATGTATACGACTATTGCCGTCCATAAAGTGCCAATAGTGTCCCATTGAGCACTTTGCACTTTTTACGATACAGGCCAAGAATTGAATGCATTTGCTGGCAACAATTTTTTTTCTCTCTCTGAAGCCCAACATCCCTTCCATGCAACCAAGGAACATAAAATCGACGTTTCAACTGCAACGAAAATAAATCCCCAAGCGGGTGCATCCGTTCGTATTCTCCCCATTTTCCCAGAGATTTTTGCATATGGATAGCAAAAAAGGACTTGTTGGTAAATGGGCACGGCATAGGTTACGGTATCCTGGTGGTTCTATACGAGAATGTCATGCAATTTCTCGAAGTAGCAAAACACATATTCAGTTCATACCGTATGACTACCTATATCTTGCTTTCGGTGTACTTAGACCGAGAGAACGAAGACCTGGATAGCACCTGAAATGGCAATTGGCCTATGCAACCAACCTCCATGTCCCATAAACAAATGCGAGGATTGTAAAATAAGAGAAATACGTGAATTCGGTTTGATGTCCTTTTATAGTGTACAGGTTGTAGTGATAGCGAATCGTCGCTAGAAAAGCTACACTATTGCCGATCTCGTATAGTTCGATGGCAGTGTAAAGAATCGTCGACACTCATGTCACCTGACTTGTACGTGTGATACTATTCTCGAGGTGATGGCATATTTAGGTGATATAATATAAAATGGTCCAAAAAATTGTTTTTTCCTTCTCTACATATTTTTACTTGATATTATTTTCTTTCGTGTTTATTACACTGCCAAGAAATTTCAACGTCCTTAGACCCAAAGCAAGGAATTCTCGTGTTTCTACCTTCCCAAACAGATGTGTCGACTTTGTGTCATAGCGTGAAATTTTCTTCTATAGTCCTATGGTTTCTGGCTTTCGTCCCATAGGAAGGACGAATTCTCTACCATATAAGATTCCTGCTTGGAATTTTAAGCTACCGAAAAATATATGAAGCTGATTTGGTGAGATGCTGAAATGTCTCCGGAGATTACACGTTTCTAATGTCTCATTTTGCACTTGTCTGGTTTTTTTCCGTGATATTTGAAAAGTAAAAAAGAAACATTAGTGGTATCTGTTAGATATAAAGTACCCATGTCGTTTCTTTTCAGTCATATTTTCGACCCAGTTTTGCAGCAGAATTGCAAAGTTAGTCGATTTGCGAATTTGATGTCAAAAGTTCAAATTCAGAGTGTTACTGGTTATACGAATCGCAGTATTTGAGGTCGCTTATAACGAAACAAAAAAAAAAATCAATTGAAATTGATAGTTGGAATCAAGAGGATTTTTAGGTTGCCAATTTTGAATCTGATTTTTTTTACAGAATGACTTTGCTATAAGCAATTTCGGGCTTTATGTGCAATGCACAAACACAGTTAAGGAGGGAAGGAATGTAATTGGAAAAGAAAGGTAAGGGAAGGGTGAACGACCGTAATGAGTGCTGAAGCTGGTACATTTTCCAGTTCTATTGGCTGCTACTGACAAATATTGGCAGCTGTTATGAATGATAGAAATCGAATAGGAACCAGCCACTGAGTATATAGACCTTCTAGAAGTGGAATTGTTTCACTTTTGCATCGTTTGGCCCATTTTATTTCAATCAAAAATTTTATTGTTCCCAGTAGCAACTGAAAAAATTGTGCTTAAAAAAATCTTACTACCCGGAGTAGGAATCGAATTCACGACCTTTTGACTGTGAACCAAGCACTCAGCCAACTACGCCACTGAACAGAAAACTAGCAGATAGAGTATATAAATGTTAGAAGGAGTGGCTGATCTCAAGACATCGATGTCTTACAGATGCGTGAAATTTGTGTATCCTGGACATTTGGCCAAGATATGCAGACAGCTTTCCGACGATACTCAACAAGTGCAATCCGCCATCTCACCCAAACTTCGCTTGTGGAGGAGCTCATTTATGCTGTCTATTAAGAGGCTTCCGTGGCGTAGTGGGCAGCGTGCTTGCTTTTCAGTCAATAGTTCGTGGGTTCGATTCCACCCCAGACAGGGAATTTTGTAAGCACGAATTTTTCAATTGCTACTGGCGATGAAAAATTATTCAAAATAAAATGGGCAGACGGTGTAAAAGTGAAACACTTCCACTCTAAGAAGGCCAAGATACTCAGTAGATGGTTTGTGTTCGCTCCTATCATTCAGTCCCCCATAATATCTGCAAAATATTTGCCAGTCGCAGCCAGTACAACTGAAAAATATACCAGCTTCTCCACTTGTTAGGGTCGTTCTCACTGCTCTTCCCTTCCCTTCCCTCCGTGACTGTGTGTGTGCATTGCACATAAAGGCCGAAACTTCCTATAACAAAGCTCATTCTGTAAAAATAAAAAAAGAAAAAAAACCTACACTGAGAGCAATATCAAAGTCTTGCAAACTTCGCGACTTCATTAAATCTGTACGGGACACTCGAATCGGTTCTACTATCCCACCTAGCCTGCCCCATTAACGTGACACTCAGTTCGAGGAGTTCTTTGTGTTCGACAAGCGTAATCTCCATAACCTCTTCGGGTTAAGCAATCGTTAACCAGCAACTGGAGTCCGTTCCGTATTTTTAGGGACTGGACGACGTATAATGCCAGATCAACCATGAGTATTTGCATGGTTTCCGTGGAAACCGCACGACATACAGCATTCAGAATTACACTTTCTATAATGGCACTACACCCCAAATCAGGTTCCTTGACATTTTTTCACTATTTATTGTGGATGGATACGAACAACCCTCTATGAATTTTTCATTTTCGTAGATTGAGGTAACCAAGGTATATCCAAGCAGGTAGTGTGCGGGAATTGTATTACGTCGACCGGGATTTGAACTCACGACCTTCGCATTTAAGACCAACACGCTACCCGCTAGGCTACACCCTAGCTCAGAATTACTCTTTGGCACATGGTAATCAAATCAGTCGCCAAGGCACTACATACACTGCTCATGCAATGAATAAAGCAGCATATAAGGTACATACCGTGTGGTAAAACCCTTTGAATTTGTTCCACAGTAGCTAAGAGACACTTCTTGACTTTAGCCCATGCAACTCAAATCCGAACCCCTCAGAAACACAGATGCCCAGGTATTTAACTTTGGTGGCGTTCCTGAACCCCCCTCTCTTTCATAATGTGAGTGCGATATTGAGCCTTTCAGCATAATTGTCACCATTGTTCCTCCGATATCGATTCTATAACCTTCAGTCCCCATACGAGCTACACTTTTACGTTCAAGTTTAATTTTACAGTCCTCCTCCGCTAATAAAGGCAGACCGATAGCAAACGCTGCAACACTGTATGATTCCGGGAGCTAATCCTAAAGGTCATCCACCAGTAGATTCTAAATAAATAAATCACTAATAAAGCCTTGCAAAAAATTCAGATCACAGACTTTCCAGAATGAGTCGCCCAAATCTCTTGCCATATGCCAACCTGTGAGGGGGCACCAGGCGGCTTCCCAGATCTTACCCTATGTTTTTTAAATATTCGCACTCCTCTCGCTATCGATCACACGACTTACTTGCATCCAAAGTACGAATGTCCACCTCCCGCGAACGTTCGCCCTTTTTATACCACTCCTGATCTATTCGAGAAGATTCTCTGCTGTTCTCATAGCGTGTGTGTTTTAAAAATAGTAGACAACTGGAGTTCTTGAACAATTGATTTTTTTTCCGATGACCAAAATAACTTAGGGGTAACTCTTTAATGCCCAATGTACAGTTGGATCGACATGTGCAAGGGAAACTGATGAAAATAAGGAAATTAGAAGGGGAACGTAGGAGGGATAAGTCTGAAATAGCGGTGGACGTTTTTCACGAATTGCTGTGGATTGTGTTCTGCTGGAAACAGACAAGCAGTAATGTATTCCATATCATTGACTTTCGAGGGATGAAAGACTACCTAGATTTCACTTTTCTCTACAGCAGATTTTTTACGATATACTCGTGATCGTGTGCAGCCTGGCGAGTATTACGTGGGACTTGTAAGAGATGAGGTATTGTATCCTTTAGTTCCTTACTACATTTACGATGAAATATCTGTAATAATTTCGGCGATGCTCAAGAGAGTCCAATTAGACGAAGCGATTTGTGATTTTGGATACGATACCCCATCCCAATCATGCGAGTTGTCCTCAAGACGTGGCCGGATGTAAGCTTTATAGATGGTAGCCAGTTCAGACGCAAAAAAGTATTTCTCACACTTTCGCATAATACATACTCGTTGCGAGGCATCAAGAGCAACTTCGTAGATGTGTTGACTCCAATCAAGATGTTTGTTGAAATCTGCACGCCACTGAAGGATATTATAAGTCGGAACATTATGTTTTAAAGATATATGACAGGAATGGGTTTTAGAGGCATTGAGGTCTACTCTGTTCTTCATGCCCCATTCCAGGATTAAAATGAAATCAGAGTTTAATGAACCTATTGACTCACTACGGCATGAGGATAAAGTCAAATTGGAAGGTGCTGTCAGGCGTGTCATCAGCGAAACTATGGATAGAATTTGGAGTTAATGATACAAGGTCATTTATAAATATTAAAAAGAGGGTGGGTGATAAGACAGAGCCTTGATGGTAGCTGCAATCAATGGAAAAGTGGTCAAACGTTACTCCATCTGGTACAACTCGTATGGAGTGCTTCGAAAGGAAGCTCTCAATCCAATTAAGAAAGTTTGAGTTAAGGCCAACGGCTTGGAGTTTAGCTATGAGATATCTATGCTAAACTCTGTCAAGTGCTTTCGCAATGTCAAGCGCAAGTACTAGCCCTTCAACGAATTTGTGTATGCATCAATTTCAACGATCAGTAAGATTCACTTGGAGATCTCCGGTAGAGCGTCCTGAACGGAAACCATATTGACAATCATGTATTAGGCTTTTTCCTCAAAGTAGTTTAGTTAGTACTTCTGCGATTAGCGACAGTTTCCATTATCTTTGAAAGCACTGAAGTATGGCAATAGGGCTATAGTAAGCAGGGTTTGCTTTGCATCCTTCTTAAAAATAGGCTGAGCATTCGTGACTTTGCAGTCAGTAGAAAGCTTTTTGAAGAGCATGAAAGATGGTAAAGATTGCGAAGTGATTTAGCCAGAGAGGAAACGCATTTCTTAAGGACAAAGGGAGGGTGTCATCAAGACCAGCACACTTTTTAGCATTGAGCTCATGCAGGATCTTGGAAATAACCCTAACTCGAAAACGCGGGGGTGGCAGCGTGAGATCAAAGGGTGGTAGTTGAGGGTGCTCTGATTTGGCTGTGAAAATCTAGAGTTCCTGTCAAAACTCACTGTCAAAAGGATTGTTTTTTCCACAAGATTAACAACTGTTCGGTCACTATCACGAAGAGGAGGTGTTGGTGATGATACAAAATTTTTGACTTAAGCGATCTGGAATTCTTGGGGCTTTCAACGACCTTAAATCTACGTTTTTGGTTATACTCGAACTGAGCCAATATAAATGAGTCTCTATTCTCGTTAGTCGGATTGTTTCAATATTTTTGAAACGACTCATTCTCGGCTTTCGTTGCATCGTGGCATTCTATTTTGAACTAAGAATCTTTCAAAGGCCTGCTCCTTTTGTGGCTAGAGGGAATATAGAGCCTTTTATACAGAACGACCTATATTATAGGCAATTTCGGCCTTTACGTGCAATGCACAAACATAGTCGTGGATGGAAGGAATGGAATTGGGAAGATAGGAAAAGGGGAGTGAGAACGACCGTAGTGAGTGGAGAAACTAGTATATTTTTTCCTCAGTTATACTGGCTGCTACTGACAAATATTCAGAAACCATCTACTGAGTATACAGACTTTCTTGAATTCTGATTCACTTTTACATCGTTTGCTCATTTTATTTCGAATAATTTTTCATCGCCAGTAGCAACTGCAAATTCGTGCTTAAAAAAATCCCACTGCCTGGAGTGGGAATCGAACCCACGACCTATTGACTGTAAAGCAAGCACGCTGCCCACTAAGTCACGGCAGCACCCTGATACCCTTTAGAATTGTCTCGGTTACAGATTTCACTGCTAAGTTACAACTTTTTGGTTTGAAGCACTGCCTCTAATCAAAGGAGCTGTACAAATTGTCAAGTGATCCCCAATCAGCTCTCTTGAAATAACAGACTGTTTTGCAGGGAGCTTTTGTTGCCGGTGGCTATGTTCCGGAGATTTGAAACAGTGCACGAGCAAGATGGTGGTCTTATTTTTCAATAGGTGCCAACACAGGGACATCATATTTTAAGGGTTGAGTTGTCAGTGAAGGATCAAGTAAGCTTGCAAATTGACCTGTAGTGTCATGTAGTTGTGTAGGACTATCTACCAGTTGTGCTAATCCGTTGGAGATGCGAAGCACTCAGTATCTCGACCCGGCTGGTCTGTATGGGAAGAGTCCTTAAGCCTTTCAACCTTATAAACATTGAGATCGCCCGCGATAACAATCTCAATAGCAGGGTTAGCAACATAAATAGATTGGATAGAATTTGACAAATTATATAATTTTATGCTGGTGTGTGCTGTACTGTAAGCTAGGGTGTAGCATAGTGGGTAGTGTGTTGGTCTTGTAATGAGTTCAAATCCCGATCGGCGCAATACATAATTCCAACACATTACCTGCTTAGCTATACCTTGGTCACCTCATTCTACGAAAATAAAAAATTCGTAGAAAGAGGGTTGTACGAAGGGCTAACAATCTTTCCACAATAAGTAATGAAAATGTTAAGAAACCTGCATGTCAGGAGGCCAAGGTCCGATTTGGGCTGTAGCGCCATTGTAGAAGTAGAAGTGTGCTGTACTCAATGCATGAAATATGATCTGCTTTTGGATATTAATTTCCATCCAGGTGAAGCTAAACTCTGGATTGGAGCATGTTCCCAAGTGTGGGACTAATTGAAAGGCAACATCATCGCGGACAAATGGCGATACTCCGCTAGCGTTAGATGGTTGATGAATGGCTTAGTGTTTTTTTTAAAGGCACCGATTATAACTTCGGAGGTTGGTATAGGAATAGGATGAAATTTTGGTAGTGTTATGAGAATTTTGGATGAGAGAGACGGAAGTGGCGATGGACATTATTTTTGAAGCGCTGAAGGTTATACTTGCTTGGAAATATGCTATCAGGCAGTGCGTTCCAAAGTCTGGACGTTCGGGAGATGAATGACTGTCTATATTTCACTGTACGAGGGGTTGACGGTAAACTTGTGCGCGCATTTAGCTTGACGAGTATTTCGGGGAAAACTATAAAGTGGAGGAATGAGTAATCTAAGTTCCGCACTGCAATTATCATGAAAGGAGCGATAGTAAATGCTGAGTACTGCAACTTTCCTACGATGCTCGAGGGAATCAACAGAAGTCGTAATGGTGTCATCTCTAATCAGTCGGGACGCGTGTTTTTGGATTCGATCGAGCAGCGCAAGGTGTGTTTTCGCTACCCCAGCCCTTAAATACGAATTGTACTCTAAATGAGGTCAAATGTAAGCCTAGTAGACAGTAGCTAAGTCGTGAAGCGTAAAATATTTTTTGCATTTGCGAAAAATACGTAGGCGTTTGGAAGTATCAAGTGCAACATCAAAGATATTTTTTCTCAGATCAAGATGGTTATTTAACTTTATGCCTATGATGAAAAGTTCATCTAAAGAGCTAATTGGTGCGTCGGTAAAGGCTAAATTAGACGACGACGCTGGAACATCACGATTAAGGGAAAGATGACAGGCCTGTGTTTTAGCGTTGAACTCTACTACATTTTTCCTCCCCGATTCCAGGATTAAATCGAGGTCAGAGTCCAGCGAACCAAAAAACTCCCTGCGTTTGAAAGCAATAGATTGCTTGTGAGAATTCAAAGGTGCTGTCATCTACAAAACTATGGATCGGATAGAGAGTAGAAAACAAAAGGTCGTTTAAGAATACTAAAAACAGAGTAGGCGATAGGACAGAAGCCTGAACGACACCAGAATTAGTTGGAAAAGACGAAGAAGTAACGCCATCGAATACTACTCGATAGAGCGTTCGGACAGGAAACTTTCAATTCATCGAATGAGGGTAGCATCAAGGCCAATGGCCGTTAGCTCAACAAGGAGACATTCATGCCAAACTCTGTCAAAAGCTTTTGCAATATCAAGAGCAAGAACTTGACCTCTGCCGCATTTGTGCAAGTAAGAGTTCCAATGTTCTATCAAGTAGACCCAGAGAACTCCCGTCGACCTTCCATGACGCAAACCGTATTGGCGATCGTGGATAAGCTGTTTATCCTCGTGATAGTGAATGATTTTGCAATTGACAGCAGTTTCCATCACTTTCGAGAGCACTGAAGTAATGGCTATCGGGCGGTAGTTAGCGGGGTTCACTTTACTTCCCTTCTTGGGAATCGGCTGAACATTCGGGACTTTCCACAATCGTGGAAAGCACCCTGAAGAGCAAGATAGATGACAAAGATTACGAAGGGGTTTAGCAAGAGAAGAGGAGCACATTTTAAGGGTAATGGGGCGAAAAGCTTACCGTGATAGGAATGAACATATTGCAAATTATACGTATTTATAAATAGAATATAAATCGAAAAAGAAAAAAACCTCAAATATATACGAATAATGAAAATTAAAAAATAAAAATATAAAATAAAACGTTAAAAAAAAGAATAAATGGGAAAAATGAGATGAATCGCAACAACTCTCAATTTATTTATTTTTCCTACGAACCATTCGTTTACAACCAAATTCTTTACTTATTGTGTTTTTAGGTAACTCTGAAGAATTCTGAAAAATATCTTTTTCATAAATTTTCTTCTGTCAACAAACATGCCCGTATCTTGATATTTACCTTAAAATATCATTCAATATCCGCACATTTTCTCGTTGACATTTAAACGGAAATCTTATGAGTCAAAGTTGAGGTTCAAAGGAATTTATAAAGTCGATTAAATGTGAACACCTGAAAATAAGATCGCTATGGGACATCAAAGGGAAGAAAATATTTTCTTAAGAGATATACACATATCGTATAGCCAAAAGAATTATGTTCTGCTGATGCTTAAAATATCTTTAGGATAGAATTTATTATTTATGTTTGATTTTTGATCAATGAATCAGGACTTTCCAGCGTATATAGCGATGATGTGATAATATGCTTATTAAATCAAAACTGCAATAAATTGAAATTCATTCTTATAAAGCTGTTAGCTCTGAATTTTTCCTATTTTTGGATTAACCCATTGTTAGATAGTATTTTGTAGTTACGAAATTTTAACTAAATCTAAATCGAAGAAAAAATGCTTACGGACAAATGAAAACTAAATCATAATAGGACTACGATTGGGCGTAAAGCCCAATCATGCGATTCTCTAGATGAAAGAAAATTTTTTTTGATATCAAGAAATATTTTATGGGAAGTGGTAGCTAGCGGGGGTGACGACATTGAACTAATTGTTTCACATCATGCTAGAGTCGCTATCAAAATGTTTTATCTTGTGTCATATTCAACAACGGAGGTGAACTAAACTAAATAAGATAAATAACTATTCCCTTCGGTGAACTAGAACTAATGAACTAGCTCACCAAGTTGTGCTATTTTCCCACCTTTAGAAAAAATATCATTTTGTATTGTAAAAAGTTTATTTTTATTCAAAACGTTCTACTTAATTTAAAAATGCTATAACAAATCCGTTCAATTGACACTTAATTTCATATCCGTTTTTATGCTATTCCGAACAATGCCGAACAAAATGAGCTTATTCAGGTTCGATATTTAGAACAACGAATCAGACCTATACACGAAGTCATTTGTTAATTGGCATATTCAAAAAATGGAACCGACAGTCAAAGCTTTATAAATTATTCAACAGCCGGTATTCTTCCAAAATTGATTCAATTATTTTATTATTTCAAAATTTTCAGCAAATAAAATTCTAGCTCACAAAACTTGATGCATTCCTTAATTATTTCGTTACAATTATTTGATTTCGGGTTGCCTCTACCAAACTTCTGCGATAACGAACTATTAACAATCATCTCTCTAGTTTTAACTTTCAACAGAGTCGAATTTAATTAAGTTTTGTCCTTAGAATAGCTAAACGAGACTTGAATTTCGCATTTCAATTTCCCAATACACTGGTATTCTTCGTTTCTAACATCTGTTCATGACTTTCACACAGTGGATTCGAGAAGTTTTCGATAAAAAGCAACAAATGTTCACGTTAACAAAAGCATTGCAACTGAAACGCTCCGAAGGAAGAAGTCAAAATCTGTCTTTCATTCTCTCCACATTCCGTCCAATAAGCTTACTCATCGTATACGAATAAAATAGATATATGAAATCAATAGCTCATTTCACGATTGCAAAAGAATTAAATCATAATTAACGCAAAAACTGATTGTTACTAAATCCTGAAACGATCAATACGAGTAACTATCCCTGATCGGACGTAATTTCGACCATTACAATCGTTTCGCTTGAAATTTCTCATATGTACAATATGCAATATATGCGACCATCATTCATCAAATTGAGATTACCAATTAAATTCCTGTCAGAACTATTAACATTAATCATTCGTAAACGAATGTGGACGCTGTGTCCGTTCGACTACATCATTTCTACCCTTAAACGCAAATATTGCACTCATTATCGTAATAATTTATGTGACCTATTGAACATTTTGCCGAGTGTAACTTTACATTAGTGTACACGAATACGGACCAAATATTCACCTGTCCCAGAGAGATTCACGTGAGCCGTACACCGGAAAGTTCAAATCAATAGGATGTCTCGACGGGACCCGGATATTATTTCATTGCTCCGGATGGTAATCTGATCCCGGTGATATATGCTTGACTATTGCGAGAGTAACTTCCTACCTCAACGGTGTTATCCGTAGCTCTAAAGTGATTTCAGGGGCTAAGCAGGCGCAGCTCTTAGACTCCGAATCGGAATCGGGGCTGGAAAGTACATTACCCCGCTAAATGAAGGAGATTCCAGCATTTTTTTTTTTGCCGTGCAATTTCCAATAATATCGAATCCAATTTGCATTTTTAATGAAAATAATCGAACAATTAAAACCTTAATTTCGCACGACTATGGAAATTAAGTGAATAATATTTTAAGAAGATGGCCTTTTTAAATTAGTCGAATACTGACTCTTGGGACTGTCGTCATTAATTCGATATTAAAGTTATTTGTTCTAATTATTATGAGAACTGGTACCAAAATATTATTTTAAAGTGTTTTCTCAACACATATTGTATTGGTAACATTAACAGAACACGCTGATATCTATCATGACCTCATGCCATCCCGCACGTCCTTCAGCATCTGAACCTAATCTAAATAGAGGGAATAGTCAAAAAAACTAAAAGAAAGATAAAATTGTTGTAGTTTATAAGAAGAAGAGATCTTGATGTAATTAATAAAGAAGAAGACAACTGTCATATTCGAAAAACGAGCGTGTGCCGACGGGCCGATTACGAAATAAAGCGGATTGATTGAAATAAAAATAAAAGAAAATAGCATTTCACTTTTAGCTTAGAACTTAATTTTTGAATACCTCAAAATTGTTATGTTTTATGACATTTTGTTATGGTTTTAAATAATGACACTTTATTTTATAAAACGTGACCGTCCGTCAACCATACTCTAACGCAAGTGACATGTCACCTTTCTTACTTTACAGTCTGTTACATACATATTTCTAATGGTAATCAACGGTATATAGTGAGATACACGACATCTTTCATCCTTTTATCATGCATTTCAATCGGACTTATTTTTAGCTAATATTAAGATACAATTTTACTTTTTTATTATAACAATAAAGTATTGTGATCGACACAAGAAATAAAAAAAATGTGCTACCCTGAAATTTTTTTTTTCGCGTTTCATGACTAAATTAGCCTAAAAATGCAAAAAAACAAAATCCGTCTGTCTGTACGCCGTACCCCGATGTGTACGCTCAGCGCACATTAACTCCCAAACCCTTCAAGATAGAAAGTTCATTTTTGGGGGGATTGTAGATAGTTGCGGATCTCAGGCGGATACCCATTTTGAGGGGTGTATGGGTTCAGGGGGAGATCCATTGGGGTGCGAAAAGGGGGTGCTAAGAACCAATTGTCGGCCGAATTTTTTTTTCAAATGATTATATCTTCGAAATTACTTATCGTAAAAAAATCATATTTAGAGACCGTCAAGGTGGCATATAGTTTCATCGGAACCAGCTCAGAAAGCGGCTAAATATTGTAAGGGGGAGGGTCAGGGGGGTGCAAAGAAAAACACTTAAAAATTAATATCTCAACTATCTCTTAAGCTATGTAATTGAAACTTAAAACGTATATTAAGCTATACTAGGCAAATACAAAAAAAATATAACATGTCGAAATAATAGTAGTGGGGGGAAATGGGGAACATTTCAAAAATGGCGCACTTTTCAAAATTACAAATCCTTATATCTCAAAAAATAGTACAGATATCAAATCAAAAATTTGTCAGATTGTAGAACTATATAATGATTAATTTTGTTAAAAATTTTAAGCTGGGAGGTGTAAGGGGAGGGAGGTGATAAGCAAAAATGTCGAAAACTTTGAGTGATTTTTTTAGGACTCTGGTGAAAGATACAAAGTTAAAATCTTGCATGTGAATACCTCTATTTGATGTTCATAAAAAATAATAATAACTTGATTCATATTTGTTATAAACCGACCCCCCGGTCTAACGTGCACAAGGTGTTTCATGTGCATTGAAAAAAACACATAAGCTGAAAATTTTTGAGTGAAATTTTAAGGTAGAAACTTGAAAATTTGCGAAATGCATTTAAAAAAAATCCCTAAATATACGAAATATTAACTGGTCGAAAACCCTTAAAACTTCTACCCCCTCCCATACAAAATTATTTTTTCGACCATTTTCAAGAAATCGATTATCACCTAACTATTAAAAGCTATCAATTTGAAATTTTGCATAACAACTTACAAAAATAATTAAAATGAAATTGCGTTAAAAGTTTTAAAAACGCGCTTGCCCTTCTACCCCTCCCATACAAAAGTATGATTTCGACTAATTTCATTAAATCAACTAATAACCAACAAATTAAAAGCTACGAACTTGAAATTTCGTACGAGCATCTTACAATAAAAATGAAAGAAAATTGCACCACAAGTTTTACGATTCCCTTACCTCCTCTACCCCCTCCCATACAAAATTATTTTTTCAAGCATTTTTAAGAAATCAGTTATCAGCTAACTCTTTAAAGCTATCAATTTCAAGTTTGGCATAAAAACTTATAAAAATAATTCAAATGAAGTTGCTTTAAAAGTTTTGAAATCGCGCTTGCGCTTCTACCCCCTCCCATACAAAACTATGATTTCGACCAATTTCATTAAATCAACTAAGAACCAACAAACTAAAAGCTACGAACTTGAAATTCTATTCAAGCACCTTACAAGAGACGCGAAATAAAACTGCGTATCAAATTTTACGATTCCCTTATATTCTCTACCCCCTCCCATACAAATGTTCGGTTTCATGAATGTAAAATACACCGAATTTTATGAAAATTCTATTCAACTTCGTCTATGAAACACATTCTATACAGAGAATATTGGACGTGATTCAAGCAATTAATTAAAAAGCTATTAACATCCACCCACCCTTACTATTACCTCTACTCCTCTCCTCATAAAAACCCAAACTTACAGCAACGAATGAAATGTTGTTAGCAGTCCTGCCCAAGAACTCCCTATCACTTAGCCTTCCCTAACCACTCTAACCTGCATATTGACTTTCCACTCATCCGCAACTTGTCCCAAGAATAATAAAGTTTCGCCCGACTTGTTGGCAGTTTATTTTAACTTTAATTCACTTAAAATATATTTATTTTTTATTATTTCTCTTGAGGTGTATTACCTCTAAATGGCAAAGGACGCAGGTGTCTTAAGCTATATCTTTTATCAATAATTTTTTTTCTGAATTTCGATTTTTCTCGTCGATGTTGATAAAAATTACTTCTGTTTAAGTCGTTTGAATCCTTTATGAAATTTCTAAAAGAAATATTTCACCCATATATTCTATCATGTAAATTTTTCCTTCGTATTTGGTTTTCATGCACAAATTTTATTTTTGAGTTTACATTAATCAGATATGTAGTGTTACTAATCACTTTTATTTATTTATTTATTTACTTATTTATTTATTTATTTATTCATTTAGAATTCATCAAGAAATGATTACTTAAAAATTATACACTACCATATATATTACAAAAATTACATTGAAAACATCATATTGTTATTTTAACAAAGCTGATTTTATCTGAGCATTATTAAGATTAAGATCAATGTTGCTATAATTAACGTTAAAAGCCCGCGAAATGGAAGTTATCGGTTCGTGCTGGCCGTAATTAGTGCGATGGAATGGAATGTCGAGAAGTACGTAGTCTCTCAAGGATCGATGAGGTATTTTGAAGAAGAGAGCTCCTAACAAGGGTGGAGAGTCAATCTCACCTGAAATTAATTTTACTGCAACTGCAGCACTAAGAATTAATCGCCTATGTTCGAGTGACTCCAACGAAAGAAGTTGAAGTCGTTCTTGATAAGTAGGAAGACATACGGGATCTGACCAGGGAAGACCTTTCAGAGCAAATCTTAAAAATCTTCGCTGTACAGACTCTATCCTATTGATATGAATATCATAGTACGGAGTCCAAACAGCGCAGGCATATTCAAGAATTGAACGAACAAAGCAAAATAAAGTGTATTTGTAATGTCAATCAAATTCCTGTTAAGACCCATTAAGGGCATAGGACAGAAACAAGGATCATGGGCTTATCACCCGTGATCTTAAGACCTAAATGATACGAGAAACAGATACATTTGTAATGTAAGGGTCGTTAAAGTCCTTAGACCATCGTTTTACAAAGCCCCTAATGGAGTTAGCCTTGATAACTATACAATCGACATGGTCGTCAAAGGTAAATTTATCATTGAATAGTACACCTAAATCGCGTACTTTGCTTAATTTTTGTAAAGCAATTCCCTCTAAAACATAAATAAATTCGAATGGATTATTTTTCCTGGAGAAAGATGTCATGGTGCACTTTACAACATTCAAAGGCATACAGTTTAAGGTACACCAGTCAAAAATTAGCTTTAAGTCATTTTGCAAAAGTAGATAATCATTCGTACAGGTTATAGTACGAAATTATTTTGCATCGTCAGCATACAGGAGAATATTTGAGTTGGATATGAACAAACTCACGTCATTAATAAATAAAGTAAACAGAAGTGGACCAAGATGGCTACCCTGAGGTACACCAGAAGTGTTAGGAATAATCGATCAGACAGCACCTCGAAATTGTACTCGTTGAGTTCGATTAGAGAGATAGGAATTGATCCACGTAGTAAAAATAGCTGGAAATCCGAGTCAGCAAAGCTTATACATTAGTAAGTTGTGATTAATTTTATCAAAGGCCTTACTAAAATCTGTATAAATACAGTCAACTTGTTTGCCTGCTTCAATCGCTGGAATCACAAAATTTGAAAATTCCATCAGGTTTGTTGTTGTGGATCTACCTTTGGTGAATCCGTGTTGGGTTGGGCTAATTATTGATTTGCAATGAAAGTACATTACGTCACAGACAATTGCCTCAAATAATTTTGGAACACTAGACAGCCTAGCTATAGGCCGGTAATTACATACATCATTCCTTTTGCCTTTCTTGAACAGGGGAGTTATTGTTGAGTATTTCCATAAACTAGGGAAAACCCCTCAACGAAGAGATGCATTAAATAAGGAGCTCAGTGGAGATAAAAGTGCAGAGGAGCACCTTTTAAGCACAATAGACGGTATACCATCTGGGCCGCTATTGACACTCTCAGAGATGTTCGTGATGAACTTCAATATAGTGGGCTCATCAATAAAAAGATCCTTCATCTCTAGTGTAGTAGAGGGAAATTTTGCAAAGTATTGAAAATTCTTAAAATTAATATCACAGTCTGGGGCGTCAAATGCAGCACGAAAATGATCCCCAATTTTCGCAGAAAATATTAGTAGTTTGGGTCGCTGCAAAACAACAACAATGCGGATTGATGTTACGACTGACACGCCGATCGTGGGAAAGCGATACCAGGTGCCATTAGCTGAGAGGAATAAGTTATCGGATATATTACAAAACTTGGAAAGTGAGGAGATTATTCGACCAAGCACGTCGCCACACGCAGCATCTGTTCTTTTGGTAAAGAAGTCTAACGGAGAGAGTCGAATGTGCGTTGACTACCGTGCTCTAAATGCGGTCACAATCAAGAAGCAGTATCCGATGCCGGTAGTGGATGAACAGCTGTCACGACTAGCAGGCAATGTATACTTTACGACTCTTGATATGACATCGGGGTATTATCAGATCCCATTACAAGAAAACAGCAAGAAGTATACTGCATTTTTGACACACGAGGGACTGTTCGAACATAATGTGATGCCGTTTGGACTTATCAACGCGCCTATGTGCTTTCAAGAGATGATTGTTAACATAATCAAAACGCTAAAGAATCGCACGGGCATCATAAGTTACGTCGATGAAGTCATTATAGCAACAAAAAGCGTACAAGAGGGAATGGAAGTTCTTCAAGAGTTTATGGACGCTATGCAACGAGCTGGACTAACGCTGCGACCATCTAAGTGCGTATTCTTCGGAAATTCTGTTACATTTTTAGGACACGTGGTGAGTCACGAAGGTATTAGGCCAGGCAATACACGAAATGCATTGCAGAGTTCCCCACTCCAACGAATGCTACGGCGGTGCGGCAATTTTTGGGAGTAACCGGTTTTTTCAGGAAATTCGTAAACGGTTACAGTCTAATTGCACACCCACTTACAAAGCTATTAAGGAAAACCCAAGTATATGATTGGCAACGAGAACAAGAAGAAGCATTTTCTACATTAAAGGTAGCGATCACTAGCAAGCCAGTATTAACGTTATTTGATGCTAATAAGCGGCACGAAGTTCATACAGATGCAAGCTCGGTAGGGCTATCTGGCTTATTATTGCAGCAAGAAGGAGACGATTTGAAGCCGGTGTTTTACTACAGCAGACAATGTAACGACGCAGAAAGCAGATATGCCAGTCACGAACTGGAGGTATTGGCTATTGTGGAGACGCTGCAACGGTTTCGATTGTATCTACTCGGAACTCATTTTCGCATTATGACGGACTGTAATGCCGTTGTAACAACGAAGGCGACATCACCTTTGCCGCCGCGAATAGCTAGATGGTGGCTTACACTTCAAGAGTTCGATTTCCAGTGCATACATCGGCCAGGAGCGAAGATGTTACATGTGGATGGTATGAGCCGTGCACCAACCTTACCACCGAGTGAGCCGAGAACAGTCGTGGACAACATCTTCTAGATAATGTTTAACTACCACACGGATTGGGTGATGTCTATGCAATTACAAGACGAAAAACTTCGAGAAATAGTAGAAGTGATCAATGGAAAGGCGGCGCCTAATCAAGAGCACATCAAATACGATTATGTGATACAGAAAGGAAGATTATATCACAAGGTAGACGGCGACAAAAGGTTAGTTATTCCTCAGTCAGTTAGGTGGCGGATTGCACAGGCCTGTCATGATGATGCGGGTCATTTTGGAGTCGATAAAACAATGGAACGGATCTCAAAAGACTTCTGGTTTCCACGCATGCGTCGGTACGTCAAATCATTTATTGATGCCTGCCCCGACTGCTGTCTTAATAAAGCGAAAGGGGGCAAAGCCGAGGGTCAACTACATATCGCAGAAGTGCTGCCGGTGCCATTCCGAAGCGTTAATATGGACCATCTAGGGCCGTTTCTGAAAAGTAAACCTGGAAACAGTTATATTATTGTAATGGTTTGTTCGTTCAGCAAGTATGTGGTAGTGAAGGCGCTACGAAATACAAAGACAGCGCCAGTGCTCACTCTTCTTCGAGACGTTATGACGATATTTGGTCAACCATTGCGAATTACGACAGACAGAGGTACGGCTTTCACGTCAAAGGAATTTGAAAAGTTTGTTGACACAAATGGAATACAACACATCAAGACTGCTGTTAGGACACCACGAGCAAACGGTCAAGCAGAGAGAGTGAATAAGACAGTGCTGACATTTCTACGATGTTCAACGAAGGCAAGTAACGAATGGGACGTCGAACTTCCAAACTTGCAATGGAGTATAAATTCGCAACGAAATGCAACAACAAAGTTTTGCCCGAACGAGGTAATCTTCAATTACGATTTACGCGATGTCAGCAGCAATCGAATTAATCAAGCAATCCAGGATGACGATCATCTTCAGGAAACGAAGAGTTACAGTATTCGACAGCAAGAAGCCGCAGCAAACATTAACGACGAGAAACAAAAATGGAAACAACGTTACGATGCCAAGCATCACACTCCGAAACAATACGTCGAAGGCGAATTAGTTGTTATCGATCATGTACCGAGTGCAACAGGACAATCGCACAATTTGGAGCCATTATACAAAGGTCCGTATGTCGTTACCAAGGTGCTTGATTACGACAGGTATATTGTTGAAGATCTCCCGGATGCTCCTCGAACACGACGCCGATACCAAGGAGTAATGGCTAGCGACCACATGAAGCCATGGTGCCAACTGGGACCTGAGATCGAGGAAACCGACGAAACTGAAATGGACGACGATCCGTATTCGCCCAGGAGTAACGAACTTGCAGGAAAGGCCGAACTGTCACCGATGGGAGAGTAGGACAGCGTCGCGTTCCAGAAAGAGAGCGGGTAGTTAGTGTCGAACGGCCGAAGCGATCGGACGTAATTAATTCTCAGTAATAAAGAATAATTTTTAACTAACTCATTAAAACGTTTTTCCATTCTGACTATCCTGACAAACAGTAGATGAATATATCAACTCATTACACAGTTTTTCTATTATTGTCTTGTCGCATCAAATTTTCGATGTGATTTTAATTCCTGTCCTGCCCTGGCCAGTTTTTATATTCGGGACCCATTTAGTCTCCACTTTTCAGTTTCAAGTTACCTTATCTGCAATAAAAACGGTTATTTAATAAACACGGATGATCTTAGACCGTGCAGTCAGTAATTGACAAAATCTTCCTATTTTCGTTTCATTGATAATGAAATTAAATTATTTTTTTAGGACAAAAATAATGATAATACCGGTAATCTTTGACTTATTTTGTATTATTTTGCAACTTGAACTCATTCCAGATGTTAATTTTATTTTGATATTCTATACTTAAGAATTTATCAATTAAATTTTGGTTGAAATCATTTCAGTCGACCTCAACGCGAAATTCATCTTCTACATAATACAATTTAGTTCTGTATGAGTGCATCTAATCTTAATATGTTATATACCAGTTTACCGGACTCATATAAATACCGATTGCTTGGAAACTTTTTGAATAGTTTTTGAGAGTCATTCGAAACAGAACAATCGTGTTAATTTTTTAAATAATTAAAAATAAAATCAAGGTTATTATTGAAATTTTAAATTAAATAGTTAAAAGAGATAACAAAATTTTCTATTTTACTTTTGTGTAGATGAAGTTCCTGTGGTTACTTGCTATGATTTTCGCTATTATTGCCGCCGTTTCAGGAGATAGTTGTCCAGCAGGTTTCACAAAGGACGGCACCCTGTGTACTACAAATCGTCCAGTTCATGGCGATTGTCCAGCATTATCTCGATTAGATGTTGGCATTAACAAATGCGTTTATGTCGCTCGTGGATAAGCTGATAAGTTAATTAATAAACGAAATGGACTTTTCATTTTGGAAACTGAGTTGGAGTTTTATTTATTATTTTCGTGTGAAATCTAACCATTTCGATGAAAATTTGGTTCTAAGGCTCTTCCATACCTGTCTGCTTCTTCGTAGGTCTTAAATTTTACGATTTTCAAGTTTAAATGAGCTCTTTCCGGCTAGTCTTGAGCTTTTGCAATACTTTGGGACGGGATCCTTTGTCTCACAATATCATTCTAATTCTATCCCATTCAATATAATTTTCCGAAATTCAGTATCAATCAAAATTTCAATTTTTCCAATTTTTGTATCACATTCATCATTCAATCTAAAACGATTGCTCGCTTCACAAGAAAATATGTCGGTACACATTCATTCAATATGTCAGCCAATACAAAATGCTAAACGGGTCAGCAATTGCGATTTATTTCAAAATGGCAATCTACTCAATGTTCAATATTATTTTACATTGTATACGCGGTTCACAAAGTGTGTTGAAAACGCCGGCAAAAGCGCTTGCTTTCAAATAGCATCAATTTATCAAATGTTTGGGCTCTTTCATTTAGGCCGCCATTATGCGTAAATTTTGCCTCCGTTATTTATGAAAAGAAATCAATGTGCCGTCGAAAACAATACTTCGATTGCTGCGAATACCGTAGAATACACAGAATGCATAAATCAGCCGTTCAATAAATTTGGAAAATATAAAAAAATCCTGAACGACTGAATGTTTGATATTGCCGTATAGCGAAGGTGATGTTTTTTTATTTAAAGCATAAGCATAACAAATTTGATTTATTTCACAATACTTTATTCTGAAATAACATAAGAAGAACAATTGAAATTATTTATTATGTTTACCTGTTTTATTATTTTTGGAAGATTTGGTTTTTTTTTTATTTCAAAAGCACGAGATAAATTTTATTTTGTCCTCCTGATGTTTAGGTTTTCAGACATTTATTTTCGCGGATGGGTTCTTAGACAATCGGGCTTGTGATGGTAAGGGATGAAAGTTCTTATTGAAATCGACTTAGACTTAAGAATTTGCACGCATGCAGTCCAATTTTTCATTTTTGTGCGAAAAATTGTTCACGCCTAGACCCATCGTAATACTAGTGCTTGTAAACTCACACTATTATCATATATCATCACTTAAATTAGGTATCTATCAGAGAAACTTGTTGATTTTAAGAAATTTTGTATTGGGATTGTTAGAAGGGGTGACAGCATTGCACTAATTTTTCTCACAGCATGTCAGAGTGGCTATAAAATGTTTTGTACAAAATTTAAGCTGTAAAAATGGAATAGGTCTTGAGAAAATGAGTCTATTTGATTTAATGAAATTCTGCGGCTTGTATGTGAGGTGGTAGAAAGAGTCGGGATTTTTTAATAATCATGCAATTAATATACTTTAAATTTCAAATCAGTAAAATTCAAACGTTTGAAGAAAATCGAATTTTTGTAAAGTTGTTAAATTGTGTCATATTGTATGGGAGGGGGTAAAAGGAGTGCAGCTAATCGTTTAATTTTTTCCAGTCTTTCTTATAATTCTAAATAAATATTTAGGATACAATTTCAGCTGGATATATTTTAAACATGCTGAGTAAATTGGTTTATAATATTTGAAGAAAATGTGCAGTTTGTGGTGGCGGAAGTAGTGATAGGATTCGAATAATTTTTAAACCGTAGATTGAAATCACAAAAAAATATAAATTTTAGAGCAATAGCTTTCATAGCTTTTCGAAAAAATCCGTTTATTTTGAAATTCCGAAATTGAGTCATTTTATATGGGAGTGGGTAGAAGGAGCGATTTGGCCTGTTCACGAACTTGACCTTACTTTTCTGTCAAAAACGACGTATAGAAAATTTGAACTTTCTAGTACAACGCGTTCTCGAGCCAGAGAGGACAGACGAGTGGACAGACGAGTGGACAGACGAGTGGACGGACGGACAGACGGACATACGGTTTTGAGATGTTTGAGTGAGAATATGAATCTCTGTATCATTAATTTTTTCCTCCAACCTTTATTTCTTACCGTTAATTCAATAATCTCATCATCCTTGCGTCAAAACAAAAACTCATATAAAGTAAAAAAAAACATTTTTTAAGCTGTGCCATACAAATTTGTTCAATCAGGTAAAAAAAAAAAATCTATACATATAAATATTGTAATGTCTGTCTGTTATTTATTTAGAAATGACTATAACTTAGCGTAAAGCCCAATTTGTAATACTCTAGATGAAAGAGAAATTTTTTTATTTTAAGAAATTTGGTAGGGGAAGTGGGTGACGACATTGAACTTATTTTTTCTCATCACGCAAAAATTGCTATAATACAAAATTTAGGATTCATAAATTTAATAGGAGAACCGGCCGGTCTTCTTTGAAAATCCAGCTGTCATCGAAGACGGGTGTTATAATAGTTTCGGTAAAAGTGTCTCTAAAAACCAAAATTTTTTTTTGACTGAAATTTTTTTGTATTAAAATCAGTGAATTCCATTCGAACCGAGTATAGTGGTATGGAATGGGAAAAGGACGGGTAAGGTAAGAAATTCTAAAGGGTGAAAAAAAGAGTGATAGGAAGGAGAAGTGCGAAAGTCTGGAGGTTAGACGGCCTTAGCACGTGGCGAAGGATTAAGAATTTTTTGTGGAAGATCAATTCACCGGGGAAGCGATCTATTCCCGGTCCATTATTGCGTTTTCTTTTATGGTCGACAGTTTCGTAGAGCGGCGTGGTGGCCGAAAAATTAGCGAGCGGTAAATCGAAACGGAATCCGGAATCCGTGTGGTTTGATGAGCGATGAATTCGGACTTTGTTCGGGCGGATCGCTCATCAAACCACACGGATTGCGGTCGGTTATCTTCGCAACTGGCGGAAGATCGTATGCGTGCAAATCGACGAGAGAAAGGAAAAAAAACTACTAGACTTACCTTATAGAAAGGTCGTTTGCAGGCCTTTCTGAGGCTGACGGTTCAGGACAAATCCACCGGGCTCCGTATAGGGAACCCAGCCTTCTTGAACAGCTAGTACCGCTATCTTTCCGGATTCCGTTTCGAACCGCTCGCTAATTTTTCGGCCACCACGCCGCTCTACGGAACTATCGACCATAAAAGAAAACGCAATAATGGACCGGGAAAAGATCGCTTCCCCGGTGAATTGATCTTCCACAAAAAATTCTTAATCCTTCGCCACGTGCTGAGGCCGTCTAACCTCCAGACTTTCGCACTTCTCCTTCCTATCACTCTTTCTTTCACCCTTTAGAATTTCTTACCTTGCCCGTCCATTTTCCATTCCATACCACTATACTCGGTTCGAATGGAATTCACTGATTTTAACACAAAAAAATTTCAGACAAAAACAAATTTTGGTTTTTAGAGACACTTTTACCGAAACTATTATAACACCCGTCTTCGATGACAGCTGGATTTTCAAAGAAGACCGGCCGGTTCTCTCTCGTACCGACTGATCACTAAAAGCTCGCTTTTCGGCATTGCCAGGCAATTTCCGATTGCGCAATTTACGGCAAAAGTTCTGCTGCTGGGGGACTCTCGTGCAGAGATAAAGGTAGGTTTGGACGGCAAAATTCATCGAGGCAACAATATAATTATTATTGCCGCGATAAATCCCGCCGCCCACCGTTACATATCCCTAGAAAGTCAGCCTTGTCTGGCACCCGTTCGTAAAAGAAATCTTTCGGCCAACTCTCGCCTATCTTAGATGTGACGTCTTGCATCTTTGTAAAATTCCTGAACTAAATCTACGATCTAACCTAAAATACCTCTCCTACGCAAAGCATTCCAAATGTAATCTCGCTTTACACTGTCGAAAGCTTTCCCAAAGTCCACAAACATGAGATGTAGTGGCAAACACATTTCGACGGAGAGCCTTCATCAACTGTATACGAGCATCGCGGAAGTACCTTCTTAATTCGGAAGTTTTGAGTTTTTGCCTTGTATCTCGCGACATCCAGGGTTTTTCATCGCTCTGCGCAGATGTGTTTCTGATTGCATCCCAATTGTGTGCGCATTTCATATCCGTCCAATGTGGATAATTTGTTCGATTTGATTCTCAGTACCAACATCAGGAAAAACCCAAGAAGTTTTATTGTGACCTTATGGGAAAAAGTGTCCCTCCGATGACCATTTGCGAGTACTACAAAAGTCCAAAAATATTTTGCTGTCTTCAGATCTCTTAATCCAAGGTTGTGTCGCTTCGACCCAAGGATCACCATGCTTCCCCTCCCCAAGACGTGTTCTAGTCCAGTGTTGTCAGAGCCATATCTCCTGAGGTGATACATAACAATACAACCTCTTGGCACACGTTGCACTCAGTTGGCCATAAAACTCTATAAAACTCTTCATTTTCATCAGGTATTACGGCATTAGTTGGGCATATCACTGCAGAATCGTGACGTTTGTGGTCTTGGAGCACTGGCGTAACTAAGAGCAGCAGCGCCCTCCCACGCGATTTTCAAAGCGCTGCACTACCCGAAGTCACACTCATTGCGGTAAATTTGTGGTTGTATCTCGTATTGAAGTAGCTGATTACAGTAGTTTGTTTTTCGACTTTAATAACTCGACGGACTCGAGCTATTCGATCAGTAGCAAAGTTTTATAAGAACTTAAACTGAAGTGGGTAGCAACACACGAAGACCTCACCAGAGTTTTATATCTGATACTACAACGGAGGTGCCCAGTTTTCCCGAATCATATCATATCAGTAGTATATAAAAAGGAATATGAGGTAAATAGTAAAAAACATGCTGAACTGATGAAACGAAGAATTACTGAATTACTGAATTGCTGATTGCTGATATGTTCAGTGAAGAAGCAGATTTATGATGAAAGTATTGAACCGGAGTAGCGAACACGTAGCAAAGTAGCATTCTGAGGGGAGCGAGGGAGTAGAGGTTTATGTTATAAAGTAGTAAGTTTGTAAAAATTAGCAACGGACCAAAGTAAACGAAATGCAACAGAAGGTAGGCAAATCGGCACAGCCATGAATGTGGTCCCTTCGAGTTGTACTTAGTAGCCAAGATTACGTCCACATCGCGCTTGTAATTTGTTCCTCAGTTCACGGCGTTGAGTTACGTTAGACAACCGGGCGCATCGACCCACAGACTGGTGGAGATGTTAGATAGGTCTAGCATTCAATAGTATGAATGCCGAACTGCAAATAGGTATAAACTGGTACCATCAAATGCATCATCAAAACAACCCATATTGCTAAAAAAAGCAACCGTGGAGTTAAACCCTCGTGGCACGTTAAACACTCATAGAGGTTCTGTTCAAGTTTGCAAATGCAAAAGTGAAGCTTTGTGAAAATTTTTATTAAATGCATTCGGTTTTCGTAGTGTTCCCTGACATCAGGTTTAGAAGTGAATAATTTTTTTAATCAGAGAACAAAATCTATCATCTCTACATCTATGGACGTCAACTTTGAAGAGTTTTACTGACTTCTAATTCAGGCGATGTGTTCCTACGGTCGCTGTAGAGTCACTATCAGCGGCGACGATTTGAGCGACGACGACAGTCATTTTAGAGTCGCTATGAGCGGCGATGATGTGAACGAAGAAGACGGTCGCAGTAGAATCGCTATCAGAGGCGACGATGTGAACGACGCTGTAGAATCACTGTTGGCGAAGACGATGTGGACGACTATATGGACGATAGTCATATGTACTGGGTATAAATAGGGCGAGTGTTTGTGAAAAATAGTCAATTTGGCTTGGAGACATCGGCTAGTCAATCGATAGTTAGATGGCGATAAAGTTGGAATTGACGACGAAGCGCGACAACGCGAATATTAAGGCGATAAAATGTGAACAAAGAGTGATAGCTAAAAGAAGTTAAAAGAATGCGATTTAATAGAGTTTTGCCGTTAAATTAACTTACTCATATGGTTGTTTTATTTTTATTAATTTTTTTTTTTTCAGTGACTCCTTGCGCACTTCAGTATTTAATATCTGAAATTGGTAAATTTCTGAATAATGGACCAAAAATAATCGGAAGGAAATGCTGAAAACTAAACGAAAACGATTTAAATTCGAAATAAGTAAAATAAGAAAATATAAAAATATTTGGTTTTAAAAGAATCCCAAAAAACCCCTTTTTTATGGGTAGAAGATTCTTACGCTTTTTAATGTGAAACTTCGATCTGAAATTTTGAGTTTAACTTACTTTAGGCACCACCGCTCCTCAGCACCCTTGAACCCTGTTGTTATAAAACCCTAATGAAAAAAAATATAATGAATTCTCAACAAAGTTCCTCACACACACTTGTACATTTTTTATTCCGCCTCTATTTATACTTAGAAATAAATGAAGAACGATTGTCTTTAAGTCCTCAAAACCCTAAGGTACTGGCATGTCCGAATTTCTGGACGGTAATCATTTGAACAGATGCACTGAAGGACTTAAATTAAATATGTACAATGTAAAATAATGTTGAACATTGAGTAGATTGCCTTTATGAAATAAATCGTTTAGCATTTTGTATTAGCTGGTACACATTCATTCAATATGAATGTGTACCGACATATTTTCTTGTGAAGCGGGCAATCGTTTTAGATTGAATGATGAATGTGATACAAAAATTGGAAAATATTAAATTTTTATTGATACTGAATTTCGGAAAATTACATTGAATGGGATAGAATTAGAATATTATTGTGAGACAAAGGATCTCGTCCCAAAGCACTGTAAAATCTCAAGATTAGCCGAAAGAGCTCATTTAAACTTGAAAATCATATAATTTAACACCTACGAAGAAGCAGACAGGTATGGAAGAGCCTTAAAAACAAATTTTTGATTGTTTTCATCGAAATGGTTAGATTTCACACAAAAATAATAAATAAAACTCACAACCAGTTTCCAAAATGAAAAGTCCATTTCGTTTATTAATTAGCTTATAATGCAAAACCGTAGTAAAGGCATTTATTAATTTTAACTTCAAACACAGATAATGCTGGACAATCGCCATGAACATTACGATCTGCAGTACACAAGGGGCCAAACTCTGTGAAATCTGGTGGACAAGTAACTCCTGAAACGGCGGCAATAATAGCGAAAATAATAGCAAGTAACCACAAGAACTTCATCTACATAAAAGTAAAGTAGAAAATTTTTTTATCTCTTTGATTTAAAATATCAATAATAACCTTGATTTTATTTTTAATTATTCAAAAAATTAACACGATTGTTCTGTTTCGAATGACTCTCAAAAACTATTCGAAAAGTTTCCAAGCAACCGGTATTTATATGAGTCCGGTAAACTGATATATATTAAGATTAAATGCACTCATACAGAACTAAATTGTATTGTGTAGAAGATGAATTTCGTGTCGACGTCGACTGAAATGATTTCAACCAAAATATAATTGATAAAGTCTTAAGTATAGAATATCAAATTAAAATTAACATCTAGTTGCAAAATAATACTTATTTTGTATTATTTTGTATTATTTCTAAGATCCAAGATCATCCGTGATTATTAAATAACCGTTTTTATTGCAGATAAGGTAATGTGGAACTGAAAAGTGGAGACTAAATGGGTTGCAAAGTCGAAAACTCTGTACGTCTGTTTATAACATAATTCTCAAAAGCATTGATCTATCATGCTGAAATTTTTTAAATATAATTTTTAACAAAACAGGAACTTTAAGATCGTGAACATTTCCCTACTCCTTGTACCCCACCTAATTTGATGAAATTTCGAAATTTAAAAAAACTGAATTTTCTCCGAAACTATTTTACCTATTAACTTGAAAATTAGGTCATAGTATAATGATATCAATATCATTAAAGTCAAAAAATATTGATCTGATCCCTTTGCTCCTTCTTCCTCCTCTCATACAAACCCACAATTTTCAAAAATATTTGTCAGTTTAGATTGCAGCTAGCAAAGCTAAAAGAACCAATTTTTGTCATAATTATTTTTAATTCAATTGCAACCAATTTTGTAAAAACTATCAACTTCACCTCACTCTTTCTACCCCCTTCCCATACAAATTTCGCAAAATTTTGGAATACTCCCTACCCCATACAAATGCATAATTTTGGTAAATGCATTTAATCGATTTTCATTGAAGCTAGAAAAACCACAAACTGTAAATTTTACCACAATTTGCCCCTTAATAATTGCAATAAATGCTAAAAATATATGAACTTCGCTCCACTCCTTCTACTACCTACCATACAAATTTTTGTATTGATAATTCAAGAAAAGTATTTCTCCTTCCAATATATGAGTAACAAACCAATGTGATTAGGATATTGATAAGCAGATTAAAAATCATCCCAAACATCCCACTTTCTCTGCCACCTCCCATAAATTCAGACAAAAATTGTTCAATTTTATTTGTTCCACAAAACCTTTTATATGTATATTGATTTTTAGCTTCCTAGCTGTAACCATGTTTGGGATATTTGAATTCTTAGTTTTTGTGTCCTCCTGAGATCCGCAACTATCTACAATCCCTCCAAAAATGAAATTTCTATCTTGAAGGGTTTGGGAGTTAATGTGCTCTGAGAGTACACACCGGCGTACGGCGGACGGCGCACAGACAGACGGATTTTTTTTTGTTGCATTTTTAGGCTATTTTAGTCATGAAACGCGAAAAAACAAAATTTCAGAGTAGCCAATTTCTTTTTCCCAAGTCAATCACAATACTTTATTATTAAAATAATAAAGTAAAATTACAAACCTCCTCCCTCTGATTCCACCTCCCATACAAAAGTCACAATTCACTATTCGAAAGAATTTGAGATGACATATTTTCCATCTAGAATGTAGCCTAGTGGGTAGCCTGTTGGTTTACAATGCGAAGGTCGTGAGTTTAAATCCCGGTCGATGCATAATTCGAACACACCTTGGTTACCTCAATCTACGAAAATGAAAAATTCGTAGATAGAGGGCTGTGCGAAGAGCTAACAAACCTCCCGCAATAAATAATGAAAATGTTAAGGAACCTGAAAGTCAGAAGGCCAAGGCCATATTTGGGCTGTAGCGCCATTGAAGAAATATTTTCCAGTACATTAAACTCTTTCCTATTTCATCTACAGTATCATATGATTGGCTCTTACGACCAATCATATTTTGTTATGTTTTAAGCTAAGAACACAACAACCTTATTTGGAAATAGTAAGAAATTCATAATAGTAACTGTGTAAAAAACTTTATGGAATAGTCTGCACACAGCAACGAATTTCGCTTTACTTTCGATACAAAAAAAATGAAAGCGAGTCGAAAGTAGGCTGATTTTTCATACATTGAAGGTGACGGTTCTGCATATATTTTAAGAGACAAAAATGCCATAATTTTCAATCATGTCAAATTTTGACCGCGTTCCGGGTAGCATTTTAAAAGTTACCGGTTTGTCGGAGATAAAAGTATAATCATTAAGGACGCTGACGTAGTGCAATGCCAAACATTTTCGACAGATATGTGACAATTTTTTTTAGTACAAAATAACAAGATTGTTATGAAACGGTGGGTAGGTGTGATGATATTTTTGACATGGCACATTGTATTCTAGACGTTAGATTTGTGACACTTAGTTCAGCATTTTATTGGAACGAATTTGATTAAAAGAGCTGATTGATGAAAAAAATTTATGAAAATTGTTCAACATTCCAACGACAAATTTGTCAGGATTTGTGCCACATCAACGCAACGACCCAGAGTGACGAAAATTCGACGCAACAAGCCAGAGTGACGAAAATTCGACGCAACGAGCAAAGTGACGAAAACTCGACGCAACGAGCAGAGTGACAAAAATTGGACGCGGCAAGCAAAGTGATTTGACGACAAAATACGAAGCAAGGAGAGTTGCAGGAAGGACCTCAACGATCAGCGATTTGCCGACAGGAATCAAATAATTTTTCATTCGAATCAGTAGGGTTTTTTTTGCTTTTGGATAAATAAAAGAAATTGCTTAGAATTCGAATTTTCATTGACTTATTTCTATTCTTGTAAGAATATTGATTGCGTCTTTTTTCTATTAGCCGTACCGCGTTTTTCGGAATAACTCGCCAGATCTGTGGTTCGGTCTGGGACGAGTGAGTTGAGGAACCAAAGCTTAAGTAAAGAGCCACTGGTGCCCACGACCCTTCTTCGAGGGTTGGCCGGATAGGATTCGTTCCGCCCCTAAGGGCTATTTGCTATTATACGCATTTTCCAATCGGGGAAAAGACCGTAAAATCTTGTTGTTAATACATGAGCATCGATAATTGTCAGTTCCTTTTTTTACTCTAGATGGAATCTAAGAGTTTTATAAGTTTGCTCTAAAGTTTATAACGCTAAGAAATTATGCTCGCACCGAGGCGCCAAGGTTACAGAAATATTTGATTTCGTCCAAAAATCTCAAAATCAGATTAGTCCGTCCGTCTGTGCGCTCTCTAGCTTGAGAACACTTTGAGCTAGAAAGTTCAAATTTCGTACACGTCGTTTTTGACGAAAAAGTAAGGACGGGCCAAATCGCTCCACCCCTTCTACCCCCCCCCCATACAAAATGACACAATTTCGCGATTTGACAAAAAACGAATTTGCTCAAAAAGTATAAAATCTATTGATCCGAAATTTGGAATATATTACTTTTATGATGGTTTCAATCTACTGTATAAATTATTCGAGTCCTCCCCGTCCTTCCACCACCTTTCATACAAACTGCACTTTTTCAGTCAATTTACTCAGTGCGTATAAAATTTATCGATCTGAAACCGCATCCTACAGCTACCCACCTGCGAGGACGCAAGCAGTGTGCTGGAATTATACAGCGACGAGGATTTGAACTCACGACCTTCGCATTGTAGACCAACACGCTACCCACTAATTATATTTATAAAAGCTATTAACGATTGTGCCAGCTAAAAATATTTTCATGTAATATTAATAATAAATTAGTTTCAGTACCTAGAATTTGTTATCTGTTAAATTTTTAACATAACTGATTAAGAACCAGAAAAAACCTAAATATTTTTACTCGTTGCATCCAAACAAAAATATCGGAAGATTATGATATTAAATTCTTATCAATAAAATTTCTTAATAAATTTAATTTGATGATTCGGCTATGACGAAGATTGCCTCAGATCAAATGCTTCATTGATAACTCGTTACTACGAGTACATAAGGGTTAAGAGGTTTTAATGAATTTATAATACGCTTTAAAATAAAAAGAAATAAGCAAATAATTATAATAAAATTTAAGATGTCATTACATTACATCTTCACATCTCCACAATGCGAAGGTCGTAAGTTCAATCCCGATAAGACAAAACTGTTTTAGTATATAGCAAGTTACTTAACAAACAATGTCTGAAATTCGAAGAAAAAAAACTAAATCAACCCAACCAACAATGTAATGTGTCCGAAATGAGAAGGTCGTAAGTTCAAATCCCGATAAGACAAAACTGTTTTACTATATAGCAAGTTACTTAACAAACAATGTCAGAAATTCGAAGAAAAAAAACTAAATCAACCCAACCAACAAGAGCACAGAGCTGAATTTATAATCAGCTTAACAATGTTGCACTACTTAACCAGCATGTGTTCCGATGTGTTGTGTGCTTAATAATAAGCGAACAACTCTGCTCCGCTAGTTTTACATTTATTATGAAATAAGAGCTGCTACAAGTTTTCTTTTAAATTAAACTTAATTTTCTCGAATACAGAAATACACAGTCTCGTTTTTCGCGATGAAAATCAGATACACGAATATCTTCAAGATTCTGTTTTTTTTCAATTTCAATTTATTTATCATTATTAGCATGTCTGAGGACCAATTACCTCGTTTATACATGCATGTATACATCAATAACAATAATCATAACATTAAAAGAAAAAAACAGCAAAATTAAAAAAAATATTATAAAATAAAATACAAATAAGTAAATTATAAACTACAAGGAAAAGTATTTTTAGAATAATAACAATCTAAAAACAAATAATAATATAATAATGAAAACAAGAAACAAAAGAGTGAAAAAAAAAGAAAATTTTATGCTCATTCATGCCAAGGTAGAAAAAGCCAAGTCTTTGAAATTACCAACCGTTCTCTGATCTCTAATTGATCTTGGAATACTATTCCAAAGTACAACGCCATGCACAAAAAATAATCCATAGCTTTGCCTACATCTGTAGCGGGGTTGAATATTTGAATTTTTTTACAACTTTATACATCATACAAATTGTTACGTTTAAAACCGCATAGCTATATGAGGATATATGTTCCCCTCTTCGAATATTAAATATATATCTAGCACATGAATTATAAGCTACTTCAATTTTATCACTAGATTTACTATCCGTAAGTCCAATAACACATACACCATAGGTTTAGGTTTAGGTTGTAGGAGGGTGGTTGCACGGAACTACAAGCACTGAGGCCATCTAGTTGGGCCCATTGTACTCCCCCTATAGTTATGAGTTGGAAGTCACTCCTCTTGCTCTAACCACTTGGTTCGGTTTGCGAACCTTAACAGGCTCGAATGTTGGACGCCTCTGAGGTCGTCTAGTTCTGAGAAGAATCTAGAGCCTAAACAAAGGAGACGACTGTTGGAGATTTGCGGACAGTGATAAAGATAATGTTCGATAGATTCTTCGTCTTCCTCGCAACCTCTACACAAGCTGTCGCTCGCGATCCGCATCCTAAATGCGTGCAGCCTTAGCAAGCAATGGCCTGCGGTCAGGCCGACAATAGTTCGGATACTATAGCGACTACGTTGTAACAGCTGAGCTGTAATATTTTTGTTCGGTTCTTCCCAAAAGGATTTGGCCGTTTTACAGCTTTCCAGCTGCCGCCACCCCGCCAAGAAAGAATCCGAAATAGTCTGTTTGAAGCTAGTCTTCAGCACTGTTGGTGCTACATCGACTGACTTCCTAGTGGAATTGATGTTTGCAGATCCTTGCCGTGCAAGCGTATCTGCCTTCTCGTTACCTAGCAGGTCACTATGACCCGGTATCCAAATTAGAAAAACTTCCGTTATTGCAGCTAGACGATTTAAATTGTGTCTACAGATGGACACTAGTTTGGATGTAGTCCTGTAGGATTGGAGTGCCTGAAGCGCAGCCCTGCTGTCCGAGAAAATGTAACAATTTCCGAGACTGTTCTGCATATCAAGAATAATTTTCGTACACTCGTTAATGGCTAATACTTCTGCTTGGAACACTGTCGCGTGTTCTGGAAGATGAAATGAAGTTTGGATGTCGAGGTCGTGGGAATAAATCCCTGCCCCTGTCCCCTGCCTAGTTTTAGATCCGTCTGTGTAGAGATGAGAACCTATGCAGGTGCTGAGTATCGTATTTGTTGCCCATTCGTTTCGTTCAGGAAACTTAATGTGAAACTTCCGTTTCTCAACCTGCGGTTGGTTCATGCAATCATACTCGCGGTCTAAAAGGGAGTTTGCGTTTCTAATGACGTTTAGAATTTGTCCATGACCAATTTGTGGCGCTGACCACGATTTAGTGGTTTTTAATCTAATGGCTGCCAAACCCGCTGCTTGCTTTATAAAAAGATCAAGAGGAGGTAGTGAGAGAATCACCTCCGAGCTGCAGTCGGTGTGGTTCTAAGGACACCTGTTATGCACTGACATGCCATCCGTTGGGTCAGCTGTAAAGGTGCCAGGTTGGTTTTTAGTACCACCGCCGGCCACCACACCAGCGCACCATAACAAATAATTGGTCTAACAATACTGGTATACATCCAGTGGATGAGGTGCTGCTTAAGGCCCCATATCAAAACGAACAGTTGTAAAGCGGATTGCATGAGGTCTCCTAGAACTTGCTCAAACTTACCAGTTAGCATGATGACAAAATCGTCTGCATATGCTACTGTGGGGTAGCCGTTCTGATTTAAGATGGAAAGGGGTTCATTCAATGTTAGGACCCACAGGAGAGGTGATATTATACCACCCTGTGGCGTTCCTTTGTAAACAGAGCCTTTCCTTGTCTCTCCACCCATTCGTGCTACGATTTTCCGTGAACGAAGAAGCTTTGCTATCCATGCAGTCAGGAGAGGTTCCACACTATGGCTGCGCAAGGCCTCAAGTATGGCATCAGTGTTGACGTGGTTGAACGCGCCTTCCACGTCTAGGAAGGCACCGAGTGCAACCTCTTTTTGATGGAAAGCTTTCTCTACGGCGGATACCGTCACATGCAAGGCGGTGTCAGTGGATCTACCTTTCAGATAGGCGTGTTGGTGGGAGCATCTAACCGAGAGGTTCAGATTTGCCCGCAGGTAGCTGTCTACCAGTCTTTCTAGGCCTTTAAGAAGGAACGAAGTCAGGCTGATGGGTCGAAAAGCCTTCGGGATATTGTGGGAGGCTCTACCTGGTTTAGGTATGAAAACTACCTTAACCTCTTGCCATAACGTCCTTTGCGAAATTATGAGCTTTGTAAAATTCCGCAGCATCGCACGAACTATGGGTTTTATGAACAAATTTCATTCATGTTAAGAGATTTCAATAACTTCTTCTCGCAATTGGATTTTCACATGAGTGTCCCACAAGTAAAAAGTCAGCTTTCTTGAGGTTAATAATTGTTAATAATTTTTGATTTTGTAAAAAGTTTAAATTTTCATGTACTTAATTCTGTTTTATTATGTTTTATTATTGTTTTATTATTTTTATTCTTTTTTTATTGTTTTCAAATGTGGATAAATGTAGTAGTAAATTTTTTTTGATGAAATAAATAATTATTATTATTATTATTATTAACTTCGGTATGTAACAAAGACTGATGCATGCTTTATATATGTCTACCAGGTACTGAATTATTGCTTTATCCGCGTTCTGGATCATTGCGAGATAGACTTCGTCCAGCCCTGGTGACTTGTAAGGTTTGAAGAAACTGAACGCCATTCCTATGTTTTCTGGTGTCACGACTGTATCTACTAGTTCTGAGTTAGCTAGAATGCGATCGGCACATGAACTTTTGTGGTGGGGGCTCAAAGCAACCAGGGAAATGCGTTTGCATTAAAAGTTCAAGTGACTCACCACTAAACCCCGTCCATGAACCATTGCCTTTATCCAGTAGTTCAGGCATGTATGGGTCTTTGGATAGGGTCCTCTTTATCCTAGCAGTCTCGTTGACGTTATCGATTTCTTCACAGAATCTCTTCCATGAATTTCGTTTGACGGCTCTTAGCTGTTTTTTATACAATGTAAGTGCTGCTTTGTATTTGTCCCAGTCTGTGTCAAGTTTGCTGGAGTTAGCTTTATTAAAGAGTTTTCTTGCTCGTTTTTTCAGGATATCGAGATCGTTATTCCACCAGACAGTGTCCTTACTATCTTTGGCAGACTTCTGAGGGCAGGAACCCTTGGGTGAGTTTGTTAGTATGTTTGTTAACATACCCACTCTTTTATCTAAGGAATCTTCTGTTTTTATTGGGTAAGGAACTATTGCAGTCTTTGTAGTCTTTGGTTTATTAGCTCCTGATATTTGACCCAATCAGTTCTTGCTGGATTCCTGTAAAACCGGCTATTTTTTATTGATCCCATTATTTCAAATCTTATCCACATGTGGTCTGACAAGGATGGTTCTTTCGAAACTACCCAGTTGTGGACCGTTAGTGATTTAGAGTTAGTTGCAAGAGTCAGGTCGATAACCTCGCTTCTTGCTCTATTTATGAAGGTGGGACTGTTACCAACATTACAAACATTTAGATTGTTCATGCTAAGAAATTCTAGAATTGACTTACCGCGATCGTTGCAGTCTGTGCTAGACCAGTAGGTGTGATGGGCATTGGCATCACAACCTATTACCAAGTCCCCTGTGTTGGACTGGACAAGCTGGCACAGTCGTTGGAACAACTCTTGCGTCGTATGGCTGGTATGATGATACCAGCTTAACTGGCTGCGGTGTTCCGTTAAGTGACCTCTCCCAAAGCGTCGTTGTTTGGTCTGGGCTGCTGAATTGCGGAATTAAAGTTAATTTTAGTGCTTTTTTCGCAACGACACATGTCCGTAGCTTACCTGTTTGGGGTCCGTGAAGGACCGTAAAAGTTTTATTGCACCATCCTAGAATGTGGTTAGAGCCACTCAACCACGGTTCCTGGACAAGTGCAACATCCGAGTGACCTCTTAAGAGGTGTTGTTGGAGAGTGGCGGTCGCCGCTCTACTGTGATGTAGATTGGCCTGAACCACTCTCAGTTTGCCGGCTTATGAGGTTGGCTGCGTTTGGTTTCGGTAGTTTGAAGTGGACCTTGTTGAGTCCACAATCCGCGAAACCTTTCGCTACAGACAACCTTTCCATGGAGCTTTGGTCGATTCCGAGAACAAGAAGTTGGCCCTTGTCTTTTTGTTCTCTATGAAAAAGCAGCTTAATGTACTGCAATAGGATTTCAGGGTCTTCAATGATACCTGGGATCCATGCAGACACTTTTGTCAGTCTAGGAGCTTCGGCACCTTCCACCACCTGTAGCTTGATGTCCTTCAAGAGCTCGTTCATCTTGGGAACCGCCTCCTGAAGGAAGACCAGAGTGTTTTGGTCCGCACAAGTTATCCTAAGATAACCTGGTTCGAAATCATACTTCAAAAAGCTTGGTTTAGCTGGTGGATTACCTAAGAGGTGTTCCCTCAGAATGTTCCTCAATGAAGAGTAGATCTGAGGCCTCACCGACTCTGGTATGATGCGTAGCAAGTCATTGGTATTGATGACTGCTGCCTGGAGGGAACTCCTAGCGACGTCGCTATAGGTAGCCGATCTCGGCTGCTTCTTTTTTGCTGCAGATATCGGCGTATTACTATCGTCCGATCGAATACGCTTATGTTTCTGCTTCAGTGGTTCCAGCTTCTTACCGGCGACTGTGCCCGCGGACGAGGGTTCTTTGGCTTTGCCAGAGGCGGTGCCATGAACTGATCGTCTCGAAGCCAGCGGGGATGAAGCTATTTGAACCACTTCGACATTTTCCACTGACGGCTGCAAAATGGGAGTTACAGCCGATTGGGGACCCGGATTCAAGCTATGAGTCTTGTTTCGTTGGGCTACCCTTCTCAGCTTATTCCTCCTTTTTGTTGCCGACAGTTTCTGAACCACAGCGCTATCCGTTGCAATGTTTGATACTCCTTTCAGCGGAGTGGTCGGAGCTTGTAAGGACTCTTTCGAAGGAGGCCTTACTACTCTGTCCACATTCGCATCGGAAGTACTGGCTTTATTAATCAGAGACGTTGCTGGGGTCATAAAACCTTTCGCCTCGTCTCTGATCACTTCGGCCGGCACGCTGGTTGGGCGTGAAACTTCTGCAGCTCGTGAATCGTCCGTCCCGGAAAACAGTCGACTCAGAATTGCAGCCACTTTAGCCTCTACCGCATTGTCAAACTTCGTTTTTGCAGTTTTCCTTTTTTGGGTGGTTTTAGCACGTCGACGGGCTCAGTTGCTAATTCCACCTTGAGGGGTTTGGATCGTCTCAGTAGCAAGGTCAGCCGAGATAGTTGTGCAGTATATTGTCGACGTCGAAGCGTGACCAACATCCATACTCATCTCCATTGGCTTACTCGTTTCTGAGTCTGCATCCTCTAATGCCATTAAAAAAGCGAGATCACTGAGCTTTGACATTGAAGACTCAGTGCGCTGGGTGGTTCCCAGTAGAACAGCACTACTAGAACGGTGCAACCAGGTTCTAGTAGTGCTGTTCTACTGGCAACCACCCAGCGCACTGAGTCTACTAGAACCTGGTTGCACCGTTCTAGTAGCTCCCGAACCGCGTTCGGACCCGGTGATTTTAGCACCCTCTTTGACTGAGGGCCAATACGGGGGGACTCCACCTCATAGTTTTTTGGGCTGGTTCGCGGCATGGTTTTTACAGGAAAGATATTTGCTGCCATATCCTCCCCAACATATTCATTCATTTGGGCTCACAACGTGGCGGTTGCCTACGTGTGTCCGATGATCTTGTTGAAGAGAGTATAACTGTCAAACTTAATTCCTTGCTATTGCCACGCTAACCGCGGATGAGGGTCTTGCGACACACCGCGGCGTCCTCCATCCACCACCTGAGGACGCGCCTGATAGGTTGCCCAACCCACAGGTACCCACACATACACCATAAGTAAGTATAGGAATAATTAGTGATTTTACCAGAAGTTTTCTAGTGTTTGCTGGTGTGTAATACGCTAAACCAATAAGTGTTCTTTAAACACCGTATACCTTTCCAGTGCAGTATCTAATATGATCATCCCATGTTAGCGTGTTATTAAATATTACACCAAGAGTTTTAACTTTTTTTTCGTATGGAATTACGATTTGTTGAATATATATTTTATGAAAAAGATCAGTATTGACACAACTAGAACCAATCACAAGAGCCTGTGACTTCCGAGGATTTATTCATTAGCCCATTTAGAAATATGTTCTAAGTCTTTATTTAGTTTATTGATAACATCTGCTATTTCGATGGTGTTCATCTCTATTAGTAATTTAATATCTTCTGCATATAAGGATATGTTGCTGAATTCAATACAGTTCACTATATGATTAAGAAAGAGAGAGAAAAGAAGTGGTCCGAGTATGGATCCTTGCGGTACTCCTGCATTCAAAACAATCACGTCTGAATTAACATTGCCTATACTTACTAGCTAGCTAGGGTGTAGTCTAGCGGGTAGCATGTTGGTCTACAATGCGAATGCCGTGAGATCAAATCGCGGTCGACGCATAATTCCAACACACTGCCTGCACGGGTATACCTTAATCACCTCAATTTACGTAAATGAAAAATTCGTAGATAGAGGGTTGTGCGAAGGTCTAACAACCCTTCCACAATTAATAATGAAAAAAATTTTAAGGAACCTGAAAGTCAGATGGCCAAGGCCCAATTTGGGCTGTAGCGCCATTGTAAAAGATACTTACTAGTAGCTTTCTATAACGAAGATATGACCATATCATTTTTAATCCAGTACTTGAAAAATTATACTCGCTACCAAGTTTCGTTAAAAGTTTATAATGATTTATGGAATTAAAAGCCTTAAAACAGTCAAGTAACACAAGTTCGCTAAGTTTTTGATTATCCAAACTAATTCGCAGGCTCTCGACAATGTTAATTAATGCCGTTTCAGTGCTGTGTAGGGATCGAAACCCAGATTGTCGGCTATCTAAGAGATTATTTGACTAATTGTAGGTATTAATTTGATCAAAGAGAATTCTTCCCAGAACTTTGGACAGAACAGGGAGCACGCTAATCGGTCTGTAGTCTTCTACCATCTTAGCATTACTTTTAGCAGCTGTAGTTTTATTACGTAGTGCCTAATAATTGTCTAAATTTGATGTAGTTTTATTTCGACGCTACAGGTAGTACGAGAAGCCATCAATTTAATAATATAATTATTCAACCATGGTGCATCAGATGTAATTTTGATAGTTGTAATAGGTACAAAGGTTTTAAAGAGTCTGCTAACCACATCATTAAAAAATTCAATTTGACTATCATTAGTTGCATAAATAAGGCTCCAATCTACGAGCTCAATGCTCATTTGAAGAGCATCGATATTAATAGATTTAAAATCATAGAAAGAATTGCGTATCTTGGATTTAAACTTACAACAATCAAAAAACGCGTATACCGCATCATGATCACTAATATGAGGTATGGCAATATTTCCTGAATCTAGTACAAGATCCGGTCTATTAGTTTAAATCAAATCAATCAAAGTTTCACTAGCAGTCGTCACTCGAGTAGGTTTAAATAAGTTAATTCTATTAAATCTAATACCCTCCAGAAAACTATCAAATCTCCTCGTCTCAGAACTAGTTGATAACATGTCTATGTTAAAGTCGCCAAGCATAATGTTCATTGGAGCCATACTACAAATATCGGTCATTTCGTTAAAAAACTGATTTAATTTATCAACTCGAATTGTCTGTGGTTTATAAACACAGCCTATGACTATTTTCAATACTTTATTGTTAGTCTCCAAGAACATGTACGGAACTTCTCCATCAGTAGAAGCAGAAGATTTAATAATTGTGGTATAAATACCGTTCTTTACGTACACCCCAACACCGCCCCACCCATTATAGATCCTATCATTTCAGTAAAAATTATAATTTTTTAAATTTACGCGCGAGTTATTTATATTCTCTTTGAGCCAGGTCTCTGTTACACAGATAGCGTCAAAATCATCGATAGTTAGCAAAGCATGAATATCACCTATGCTACTCAAGAGACTCCTACAATTGAATTGCAAAATACTAAATGGATTGGATTGCATGACGTTGTCAGTTTTTGTCAGAGCTGGTAGTGGTTTAAAGTGGCTGGATACATTTCTTTACAACAAATAAGCATTAAGTTCTCTGAACAATATAAAAGAATAATTACAAAAAAAAAAAAAAAACAGAAATAAAAATAAAAAACTTTTAAAGAAAAGTAAAATATGATACATACAAAATATTGGTTTGGATTCATTCTTAATGTGTTGTGAGTTTATTCATTTATTGCTCCAATCCCAATTAATTTAACTAAGCGTGTCATTTGATAAAGTTCAATTTTACATCTCTCTTCCATTTGTGATATCATGTAATGACGCTTCTATATCAAGTAATTTGGCCATCTCGGTGATTTTCATTGGTGTTCCCTTTGATGATACACAAACATACACAATCCCAAGCAATTGTGTATGGTCCCTTTGGCTTTGAGATCACGAGCCCGTTTAAAAATCAGTTTATTTGTTAAAGTTAGGCTTTCTGACATAAATACTGCGGAGTTGCCATTGAATCCTAAGTCATTCAGTTTTGGTTTCCGGAGTCTCATTTTCTTCATAAATTCAATTTTATTCCGAAGTGTCGAAAACCTTACCAGAATAACTGAAGGTTTTTTGCTGTTTCTGAAAGATTTTCATTCTGAACGAATGGAATACCGGGAAAAATGGTATTGCGCTCAATTAGTCTTCGTTCCAAAAAATCGCACTTATTATTTAATTCGATGCACGTTGGATTAATGCAACGGATTTCCTGGCTCTTCCTGTCAATAAGAGCAACTACCTCTTGCTTATATTTATCAAACATGCTCTGAAAAGTAGAGTACCTCCATCCAGGGTAGAGTATGGCAGATCTGTCACAACCGACACCTGCGAATTCACCATCCCCATTTCACCATTCGTGTAGTGGTGAGTTTAATGATTTCTTTTGCAAATTTCATGCACCCTAAGATAAATTATTGCTTCAAAATTTTTGTTTGTGACTTTTTAGTTAAGCATTACAAACTGCGCACAGTTCTTAATGTTCAGAACGTACCAGAAAAAAATCGACACTTTTTTTAAATTTCGCTCCAAAAACAGGGCTTCAGCTCTGAAAAACTATGGAAAAGCGGCTCTAGTGTCCCATCGAGTAACTATACTGAAAAGTAGCCATTATTTGTGAAAATTGTTGCTTTATTCTGCGCTCCATGTCCTTCATCTGGCTTGACAGATCGTCCATTGTCTTAGTTTGCATGGTCTTCGCCGATGAATTTACATTCAAAGGAGATGACTTAGCAGTTCCATGTCGAGTCGAACGAGTTGCCATCCTTCGAGCAAGTATTATTATAGTAGCAGCTGATTGAATTTATTTATCAACCCTACTGTACGTTTGTTCAATTTGGTTTTGTCTCGGATATTGGACTAGTGACTTCAGCAGCTGATCGAACCCTGTTTGTTTTGTTGTTAATTGACAGGTGTGCAATTTTGGTTGAGAAACTTACTTACTTACAAAACGAACAGAGCCAATCAAACAACAATCGAGTCACAAATAACACACCAAAATGCACAATAATTAGTCGCGATTCAGAACCGAGTGTCAACACGGAGCCAGGTCGTCCCTTCGGAGCTCTAGTGACGTTCAACTCGTCTGTCACTAGTTCGTATGCTGTCACTGTTTAAATTTAAATTCAATATACTTATTTTTTGACAATTTTGTATTAATATTAGCAATCACACACAGAAATATTACATATTATATAATATAAAAATCAAAAATCAAAACCGATTAACCACTTTTATACAATTATTCCAGAACAATTTACGGAGTCCAAATCAACCTCACTCGCACTTTTCCGCCATCAAACTTTTGGCATATGGACACTCACTAGAACATGGGCTTATCACCCTTGATCTTAAAATCTAACTTAAAGGACAAACAGATGCAGCACCACGGATACGGACAGATTGTACGGTAATGACTTTCGCCATTCGTAAGCTATGTTTGGCTTCTGGAATGTTCTGACATTGAATGGCAGTCGAAGAGCTGGGGTCACTCGGTCCATACACCGCCAATCAGTAATCGAACGTGAAATGGAGCACTATAACATCCTAATCTTGGGCTTGAGCAATGCCAGGTGGACATGATAAGAAGAAGAACGAACCCCGAGCGGAGATCTTCTATGCCGTAATGGACAGCGGGCTTGCTTCACAGTCAATAGGTCGTGGGTTTGATTCTGGCTTCAGACAGTGGGACTTTCTTAAGAACGAATTTTCAGCCGCTACTGGCAATGAAAAATTATTCCAAATAAAATGGGCAAACGATGTAAAAGTGAAAGAATTCCACTTCGAGAAGGTGTGTATACTCAATAGAAGGTTTCAGTTCGCTCTCTATCATTCAGTCCTCCACAACATCTGCAAATATTTGTCAGAAGTAGCCAGTTCAACTGGTATACACCAGCTTCTCCACTCGTTTCGGTCGTTTTCACTCCCCTTCCCATAACTTCCCTCCATGACTGTATTTGTGCATTGCGTATAACACAGATCATTCTGTTAAAAAAAGGCAAGACTTGCTTGTGCCTGGAATACAGCAACCGTCTTCTCTTGCTGGATCAATGGTCGCGGATCCTGGGAAGTGATTTTGTGCTGAGAGCTCCAACGTCAGGTTTTCATTTACTGTGATAGAACCCTCAGGTTACTCTATGAACCCCATTTTATTAGTGTGGCCATTCGAAAGTATCCTGTGGACTCTCGCGAAGCTGGTTAAACCATGAACACCTTTGCAGAACAATTTCCAGGATTTCCAGGCCCTTCTAATTTCCTGGTCGTACTCTCTCAGGGATTTTTTGTAATCTAATCTTATTCTATTCAACAATGGTGCTACATCCCAAACCGAGCCTTGGCTTTCTGATCTCCACGTTTCACAACATTTTCATTACTTGTTGTGGAAGAGTTGTTAGCCCTTCGCTCAACCCTCTATCTACGAATTTTTCACTTTCTTACCTTCAACCCTCCAATTAGTTAAGCTTTATTGAAGAACATTGTTTTTCATCTGTGCTTTTATTCTTCCAAGGAGCACTTCTGTTGCTATTTCTGGTTTTAACTGGGCAAAAGTTGTGATAAGCAGTTATGACGACGTTATTGATTTGCTTTGCCGCTATCTTAATGCTTTCTATATCTTTTATGTTTTGTATTGTTCCGACCAGTATTTGTCAAAATTACCCCAATTCGTAGCTTCTGGACGTTTGGACGTTTCAGATACTATTATATTATTCTAAATCGAATGTCGAACATTATATGCCTTTCATTGGACTTTGCGGTCTCATTGGAAACATGCCAGTTGGTTACCTTCGTGCTCAGGAATTGGGTACAAAGAATTATGTCTAAAACCCCAGGCCTTACTATAGTTATGAATGTTGGACTGTTACCAGCACGTACATTTAATCCATTTACCTGATCCCACAGTAAATATAGCTCTTGGATAAGAGCAACGTCTAGGTAGGCTTCAGGAAACTTTCATGAAATAACAGTTGATCCCGCTTTGGCATGGTGCAGGTTTATCTAAAGACACTGTGGGTGTTGGTGGTGTAGAGGCAACTTTATTAGCTGCAACTCTAATATTCACCAACCTTTGTTAGAAAGCCGATTTGGTTGGAGGGTATTTCTTAACCTGTCCAGATTTTATGCCCTTGGAGGTTCCGGGGACAGCCCGAGTTGATGCTTTCGGTGGTGCCTCACCTTTAGAAGCTTCAGGCTGCGTCTTGGTTTCTCAGCCTGTGTCTTGATATTTTCTTTACGGAGGGTCTTTGCTTACTAGCTTTCTTGCTGTCGTCCGCCCCGTTAGACATCCAATTCTCCAGTCCCGTTTTCTGACAAGTTCAAGAAGGACGGCAGTGGATTTTGATTAGGTCAGTAACGTATGTTTCATCTAACGAAACCAACGCCTGGTTGCCACTTTTACAGTCGTTTCTGAGTCTTCAAGACAGAAGCGACCGATCTCAGTTTCAACTAAGCCCATATTTTTGAGGTGGAGGTTTACTCTACTGTGCCCCGTCATAAGGCCGATTAGGGTACTAACATCATTCTTGCTGAATTTAAAAATATCCTCCACTTTGTTTTTTTTGTGGTAGGATGAATTTCTTTGAGATTGATAGACCCCAAAGTCTGTTCCAGTAGATTCTATGCTCTTGTTCACTAAACTCTCTAAGTATAAGATTGAAGTATTCTTTTGATTTTCCATAAAATCGCTTTGGTCCAATAAAATTTATTTCTGCGCCATTTTTTGCAAGACAATCAGCCTCTCCAATTCTATCAATTCTCAAATTTGAAGGCAGTCCCAAATTATCCTCTATCCGTATTTATCTACGACTATCCCATAGGATATAAATAGATTTGTTGCGATGAGCCCTCCTTATATTCTTTTGGATGCATAACTCCATTGCAATTAATTCAGCCTGGAAGATTGTGGCTTCTTTGCCGAGTTGTTTTGAGACCGAGAAGCTAGGACCTTTAACTCCGGCTCTAATACCTTCAGAGGTGCGTAAGCCATCTGTATACAGATGGTTGATTCCTCTTCCATTTCAGGTAGCATGGATTGCCAGTCCTCGTGTTCTGTGATTATAACTTTGAAGGGGGTTTCGAAGTTGAATTTTGTCGGCATAGCGTCCGATAGAGTGGAGGTTAAAACGTTTAGGCCTTAATTTTGCCTGTTTAATCTCAGATGAAATTTCTTCTTTCGGAAGAACGTATGCAATGCATACAATTGATTTTGGTGTATCTGCAGCATCCACAACATGCAGCTGTGCATCCGCCCGCGGTTTTAAAGTAGAGACTATGCTGAAGATCCAGTCCCTCATTTGCTCGTTGTTGCACATTATGGGCAGCCATCCACTTTTCTGGTTTTGACCAACAAAATGAGGATAGAGTCCGTCTCCTTGAATCTTGTCCATTTCGTCCATGGTTGCAGCTTTGATCTTTCTTAGCTGATCCCCATCCAGCGATATCGTAGCAATTTTCCTCCATTCCGGTTTTATTCCTTTTGATCATGTCTGAACATTGGTAGGGACACTCTTTGGTTTCACATTTCTTTGCACCTTATTTTAGACCTGTGCTGGTGTGCTGGTTTTTTTTCAATCCCATGACGATGACGTTTTTTGCGTCCTCCGACTTTCGTTGTTCTATGAGTTCACGCTCTTACCGGCGATCCTCTTCCAGTTTCTTATCAAAAACGATTTTTGCTCGAATTCGTCTCTTCGAGGCTCCTACGAAGTACTCGAATATACTCTTCAAGTCTGGTTCCGGAAGAGATGCTTTGGTTAACTACTAATATCTTCGGTCCCAGTCCTTGAACTTCTCCTAACATGACTTTTTCCGCTATGATTATAGATGGGGCTAGCAGATTCCCCAGTTTCTGTTGGTCTAGTGGTGTTAATAATGGAAAATTTTCATATTCCATTCCCTCCCCGCTGAACATGCTCCTAGTTGGTTCTACGCCGACAGGGGCAATAGATTCTACGTCCAAATAAAGTAGTGTATCAAGTTTGATCCCACGAGTATGACAAGCAGAGCTCCAATCATGTTGATCCAAAGACCGCATCCTCCAGCTGCTAATTATACTCTACATGAAATCTAAGAGTATATTGTGCTGCTTTACCGTTTGTAACGCTAAGAAATAACGCTCGCACAGGGTCGCCAAGGGTACAGAAATATTTGTTGTTGCTCAAAAACCTCGATTTCGAGTGACCGTCTGTCTGTCTGTCCGTCTGTGCGTCTATCTACAGCATAACTCTCGAAAGCTTTGAGCTATAGAGCTAAAAATTGTTGTCTTCATTTTTAGCAAAAAAGTAACTTTAAGTTCGTGAATGGACTACATCACCCCACTCCTTCTACCCCCTCCCATATGAATTTCATGAAATTTCGAAATATTAAGAAATTTATTTTTTTCTGAAACTATTTAAGCTATCAATTTGAAATTTAGGTCAAAATATTATGATATAGATGTCATTAATATCACGGAATATTGACCCGACCCCCTTACTCCTTCTACCCCCTCCCATACAAATGGACAATTTTGAAAAATACATATTTTCGATTTTCATTGAAACTAGTAAAGCTGAAAAGGCGAAGTTTAGTCAGAATTAATTCTACTATAATTGCAATTTATTTTAAAAATAATTATCAACTTCACCTCACTCCTTCTACCCCCTCCCATACAAATTTCACGGAATTTTGAAATTTAAATTAAATTATTTTTCTTCGAAACTGTGAAAGCTATCACCTGGATATTTTGTACAAAGTAAGTATACAAATAGAAATATTAATAATATAAAAAAAAATTGTTTTGATCCGTACACTCCTTCTATCCCCTCCCATACAAATGCACAATTTTTGTTAAATGCATTTTATCGATTTCCATTCAAACTAGAAAAAGTACAAACTTCAAATTTTGTCACAATTTGTTTCTTAATAATTGAAATAACTGTTAGAAAAAATTATCAGCTCCGCTTTACTTCTTCTACCACCTCCCATACCAATATCTGTATTATACATTCAAGAAAAGCATTTCTCCTTCAAGTATATGAGAGCTATCGACGTTGAAATTGAATCAAAGCATGACGATAAGGATGATGATAAGCAGTTTCAAAATCATCTTAAACGCTCCACTTCCCCTGCCACCTCCCATACAAATGCCCCAATTTCAGGAAAACTATGACCAATTTCTTTAAAAATAATGAAAACTAAAAACTTTAAATTCAGCACGAAACATTTTGTATGCCATGTTCGGTGTCATATACGAAAAATCAAACCTTGTCCTCTACTTCTACCACCTCCCATGCAAAAGTCTCTATTCACTATTCGAAAGAATTTGAGATGACATATTTTCCGGTATATTAAAGTCATTTCCGTCTCATCTAGAGTATCATATGATTGGGCTTTAAGCCCAATCATAATTCTGTTATGCTTCAATTTATAATTCAACTTTTAGTGTTCACTCGGGTTTTGTAATTTTCCATCCACTTTTCAACATAAAGAAAACAAAAAAAAAGAATCCAGCCAGTTCTTCTGCGACTCTCTCTTCCGACCACCCAAAAAAACTTTTCAAAAAGCCCCGATTTTTCCTTCAGCACTCTGTTTTATGTCCACTCAACGGTCTTTTCTTTCGCGCTAAAATACATGTCGGTAAACCAATCGTTATTAAATGTTTTTTTTAGATTGAGACGTTAGATGTCGTTTTTTTGTATTTTTAACGTTGCGTATTACTATTATTTACTTTTATTTTTTATTATTCATTTTACTTTAAAAAAACAGAGAGAAACAAAAAATTCATAAAAATTGGTCTAGTTTAAACTGTAGTAGAATAGTGGATCTATTGTACTAAAGTTTAAACTAAAGTGAAAAGAAGAAAAAAAAACATCCAAGTACGGATCGGGGAATCATGAAGAAATAAAATTAAAAAAAGCGAAATGTGTGCACAGGACTAAAAAAATTATTTATAATACAAAAATATTTCTTTTTTTTATTTAATTTAATAGATATAAAAATACGCTTTTCGTATCAATGTATATACTTCAATTATAAATTAGACAACCACGCTATAAGTAAAGTAAAAGTCGTTCTAGACTTAGGTGTATTGCTGGACTCATCTTTATCGCTTGCTGAGCATATGAGACATATTTTCAACAATTCCAACAGAGCGTTAGGTTTCATTAAGCGAGTCTCCTATAATTTTAATAATATCAGGACTATTAAAATCCTATACATATCTCTTGTACGAAGCAAACTAGAGAATTTATCAGTCAAATGGAATCCCTGTTTTAATATACATAGTCATTCATTTTAAACAGTTCAACATAAATTTCTTAGATATATTGCATATACAACAGGCCTACCTGTTGAAAACATTGACTATAATGCATTAATGGAATTAGTAAATATCACATCCCCAGAAAGAAAACGATACTGTTTTGATATTATTTTCCTATATGGTTTTTTAAATAATATCATTGCTGCTCCATATATCTTAAGTGGGATTTTTAATGTTAAAATCCCAACATATTCTACGAGATCAAACGAATTATTTCGATTCCAACATCATAGAACAAATTATGATAGGAACTCTATAATTGATAGGCTAATGCGATTGGGAAACGTGTTTTGAACTTAGGAACTATATGTTTGACTAGCTATAAAAATTGTGAAAATAACATTCCATAACGATGAATCTAATTTTATTAATTAGATGCTAAATAGCACCCATTGATCACCTTTATCTTCTCCACCTTCCAGCTCAGCTATCAACATGTCATTTATTATCACCAGAAACTGAGCTGGTGATAATATGCAGCCTTGTCTGGCACCCGTTCGCACAGGAAAGGTCTCGGCCAACTCTCGTCTATCTTAGATGTGACATCTTGCATCTTCGTAGGATTGCTGAACTAAATCTACGATCTTACCTAGAATACCTCTCCAACGCAAAACATTAAAAATGTAATCTCGCTTTACACTGTCGAAAGACTTCTCAAAGTCCACAAATATGAGATATAGTGGCAAACCCATTTCGGCGGACTGCTCCGATATTATCCGTAGCGTATTTGTTTGGTTGGTACAAGACGACCCTTTACGGAATCCAGCCTAATGAACTTCGCGAGTGCTCTCTGCAATATAACTAATCCTTTTAAAAATTACATTAGCCTTACTAGGCATATACCACGGCAATTGCCACAATCCCGAAGGATGCCCTTCTAAGGAATTTATATCTTCTTTCATTTCGCATCTCAGTAAGGAGTGGGAGGAGTGTATCGGCAGTCTGCATTGAGGAGTTCGGTTGGTAGTCCGTACATACCTGGAATTTTTTCTTCCACCATTGAGCGAATGGCGTAATGTATAGAGGATTGTTGCGGTTCGATGTTTCGCAATTGTTCTGTTTCTGGAATATCTTCCTCTGACAAAATGCTTCGTCCTTCCATCACCGCAACTGGTGTTCAATTATATTAAAGAGAGTTCCTTGGGCATCTCTTACCAGGCGGCTTGCGGTGAAATTCTTGTTCATTAACTGTTTCATAATTTTTAATAGCGAACCAATATTCCCAATGAAAGCCGCAGATTCCACTTTATTGGCCAGATCTTCAATGGACTTTCTCTTGTGGCATCTAAGAGCCTTCATCAACTGTATACGAGCATCGCGGAAGTACCTTCTTAATTCGGGAGTTTTGGATTTTTGCCTTGTGTCTCGCGACATCCAGGGTTTTTCACCGCTCTGCGCAGATGTGTTTCTGATTGCATTCCAATTGTGTGCGCATTTCATATCCGTCCAATGTGGATAACTTGTTCGATTTGATTCTGAGTACCAACATCAGGAAAAACCCAAGAAGTTTTATTGTGACCTTATGGGAAAAAGTGTCCCTCCGATGACCATTTGCGAGTACTACAAAAGTCCAAAAATATTTTGCTGTCTTCAGATCTCTTAATCCAAGGTTGTGTCGCTTCGACCCAAGGATCACCATGCTTCCCCTCCCCAAGACGTGTTCTAGTCCAGTGTTGTCAGAGCCATATCTCCTGAGGTGATACATAACAATACAACCTCTTGGCACACGTTGCACTCAGTTGGCCATAAAACTCTATAAAACTCTTCATTTTCATCAGGTATTACGTCATTAGTTGGGCATATCACTGCAGAATCGTGACGTTTGTGGTCTTGGAGCAATGGCGTAACTAAGAGCAGCAGCGCCCTCCCACGCGATTTTCAAAGCGCTGCACTACCTGAAGTCACACTCATTGCGGTAAATTTGTGGTTGTATCTCGTATTGAAGTAGCTGATTACAGTAGTTTGTTTTTCGAGTTTAGTAACTCGACGGACTCGAGCTATTCGATCAGTAGCAAAGTTTTATAAGAACTTAAACTGAAGTGGGTAGCAACACACGAAGACCGCACCAGAGTTTTATATCTGATACTACAACGGAGGTACCCAGTTTTCCTGAATCATATCATATCAGTAGTATATAAAAAGGAATATGAGGTAAATTGTGAAAAACATGATGAACTGATGAAACGAAGAATTAATGAATTGCTGATTGCTGATATGTTCAGTGAAGAAGCAGACTTATGATGAAAGTGGTGAACCGAAGTAGCGAACACGTAGCAAAGTAGCCTTCTGAGGGGAGCGAGGGAATAGAGGTTTACGTTATTAAGTAGTTAGTTTGTAAAAATTAGCAGCGGGCCCAAGTAAACGAAATGCAACAGAAGGTAGGCAAATCGGCACAGCCATGGATGTGGTCCCTTCGAGTTGTACTTAGTAGCCCAGATTACGTCCACATCGCGGGCAGAGATTCTTGGAATTTGTTCCTCAGTTCACGGCGTTGAATTACGTTAGACAACCGGGCGCATCGACCCACAGACTAGTGGAGATGTTAGATAGGTCTCGCATTCAATAGTATGAATGCCGAACTGCAAATAGTTATAAATTGGTACCATCAAATGCATCATCAAAACAACCCATATTGCTAAAAAAGCAACCGTGAAGTTAAACCCTCGTGGCACGTCAAACACTCATAGAGGTTCTGTACAAGTTTGCAAATGCAAAAATGAAGTTTTGTGAAAATTTTTAGCAAATGCAAATGGTTTAGAAGTGAATAATTTTTTTTATTATAGAACAAAATCTATCATCTCTACATCTATGGACGTCAACTTTGAAGAGTTTTACTGACTTCTAATTCAGGCGATGTGTTCCTACGGTCGCTGTAGAGTCACTATCAGCGGCGACGATTTGAGCGACGACGACAGTCATTTTAAAGTCGCTATGAGCGGCGACGAGTGAACGAAGAAGACGGTCGCAGTAGAATCGCTATCAGAGGCGACGATGTGAACGACTCTGTAGAATCGCTGTTGGCGAAGACCATGTGGACGACTATATGGACGATAGTCATATGTACTGGGTATAAATAGGGCGAGCGTTTGTGAAAAATAGTCAATCTGGCTTGGGGACGTCGGCTAGTCAATCGATAGTTAGATGGCGATAAAGTTGGAATTGACGACGAAGCGCGACAACGCGAATATTAAGGCGATAAAATGTGAACAAAGAGTGATAGCTTAAAGAAGTTAAAAGAATGCGACTTAATAGAGTTTTGCGGTTAAATTAACTTACTGAGATGATTGTTTTATTTTTATTTTTTATTTTTTTTTTCCAGTGACTCCTTGCGCACTTCAGTATTTAATATCTGAAATTGGTAATGGACCGAAAAATATTCGGAAGGAAATGCTGAAAACTAAACGAAAACGATTTAAATTCGAAATAAGTAAAACAAGAAAATATAAAAACATAACAGAATTATGATTGGGCTTAAAGCCCAATCATATGATACTCTAGATGAGATGGAAATGACTTTAATATACCGGAAAATATGTCATCTCAAATTCTTTCGAATAGTGAGTAGAGACCTTGCATGGGAGGTGGTAGAAGTAGAGGGGGTGGTTTGTATTTCTCCTATGTGACACCGAAAATGGCATGTAAAATGTTTCGTGCTGAATTTAAAATTTTTAGTTTTCATTATTTTTAAAGAAATTGGACATAGTTTTCCAGAAATTGTGGCATTTGTATGGGAGGTGGCAGAAGAAGTGGAACGTTTTCGATGATTTTCAAATTGCTTATCATCACTATGCTTTGATTCAATTTCAAAGTCGACAGCTCTCATATATTCGAAGGAGAAATGCTTTTCTTGAATTTATAATACAGATTTTATATGGGAGGGGGTAGAAGGAGGGAAGCTGAACTGATAATTTTTTCCTGGATTTATTGCAACTATTAAGAAATAAATTCTGGCAAAATTTTAAGTTTACATTTTTTCTAGTTTTAATGGAAATCGATATAATGCATTTAACAAAAATTATGCATTTGTATGGGAGGGGGTAGAAGGAGTGTAAGGATGAAAACAATTTTTTTTCCCGTTATTGATATTTTCATTTGTATACTTTATGCGAAATATCAAGTTGATAGCTTCAACAGTTTCGAAGAAAAATAATTTAATTTAAATTTCAAAATTTCGTGAAATTTGCATGGGAGGGGGTAGAAGGAGTAAGGTGAAGTTGATAATTTTTTCAATGCTGATTGGAACTATAATAAAAAAAAATAATTCTGGCAAAAATTCGTTTTTATAACTTTACTAGTTTCGATGAAAATCGAAAAACTGCATTTTTCAAAATTATGCATTTGCATGGGAGGGGGTAGAAGGAGTGATGGCATCGGATCAATATTCAGTCATATTAATGGCATCTATATCATTATACTTTAACCAAATTTCAAATCAATAGCTTAAATAGTTTTGAAAAAAATCAATTTCTGAAAATTTCGAAATTTCGTGAAATTTGTATGGGAGGGGGTAGAAGGAGTGGGGGATGTGGCCCGTTCACGAATTTCAAGTTTCTTTTTTGCTAAAAATGACACACAACAAATTTCAGCACGATAACTCAAAGCGTTCGAGAGTTATGCTGTAGACAGACGGACAGACGGACAGACTACAACTCGGAATCGAAGTTTTTGAGCGACAAAAAATATTTCTGTACCCTTGGCGGCTCTGTGCGAGCATTATTTCTTAGCGTTACAAACGGTAAGGCAAACACAATATACTCTCAGATTTCATCTAGAGTATAAAAATTTTGTTTTAAGGGAATCCCAAAAAACCCCTTTTTTATGGGTAACCACTTTTTAATGTGAAACTCCGATCTGAAAGTTTGAGTTAAACTTACTTTAGGCACCACCGCTCCTCAGCGCCCTTGAGCCCTGTTGTTATAAAACCCTAATGAAAAAAATATAACGAATTCTCAACAAAGTTCCTCACACACACTTGTACATTTTTTATTCCGCCACTATTTATACTTAGAAATAAATGAAGAACGATTGTCTTTAAGTCCTCAAAACCCTAAGGTACTGGCATGTCCAAATTTCTGGACGGTAATCATTTGAACAGATGCACTAAAGGACTTAAATTAAATGTGTTCAATATAAAATAATATTGAACATTTAGTAGATTGCCATTATGAAATAAATCGCAATTGCTGACCTGTTTAGCATTTTGTATTGGCTGACATATTGAATGAATGTATACCGACATGCATATTTTCTAGTGAAGCGGGCAATCGTCTTAGATTGAATGATGAATGTGATACAAAAATTGGAAAAATTAAAATTTTGATTGATACTGAATTTCGGAAAATTATATTAAATGGGATAGAATTAGAATATTATTGTGAGACAAAGGATCTCGTCCCAAGGCACTGCAAAAGCTCAAGATTAGCCGAAGGAGCTAATTTAAACTTGAAAATCATAAAAATCATCACCTACGAAGAAGCAGACAGGTATGGAAGAGCCTTAAAAACAAATTTTTGATTGTTTTGTTTTCATCGAAATGGTTAGATTTCACACGAAAATAATAAATGAAACTCACACTCAGTTTCCAAAATAAAAAGTCCATTTCGTTTATTAATTAACTTATCAGGTTATCCGCGAGCGGCATAAACGCATTTATTAATGTTACCACGATATAAAGATCCTGCTGGACAACCGCCATGAACTGGACGATTTATAGTACACAGGGTGCCGTCCGCTGTGAAACCTGGTGGACAACTTCCTGAAACGGCGGCAATAATAGCGAAAATCATAGCAATTAACCACAGGAACTTCATCTACATAAAAGTAAAGTAGAAAATTTTGTTATCTCTTTGATTTAAAATATCAATAATAACCTTGATTTTATTTTTAATTATTCAAAAAATTAACACGATTGTTCTGTTTCGAATGACTCTCAAAAACTATTCGAAAAGTTTCCAAGCAACCGGTATTTATATGAGTCCGGTAAACTGATATATATTAAGATTAAATGCACTCATACAGAACTAAATGGTATTATGTGGAAGATGAATTTCGTGTCGACGCCGACTGAAATGATTTCAACCAAAATATAATTGATAAAGTCTTAAGTATAGAATATCAAATTAAAAACATAACAGGGCTACGATTGCGCGTAAAGCGCAATCTTACGATACTCTAGATGAAATAGAATTTTTTGTGATCCCAAGAAATTTTGCATTGGTAGTGTTAGAAGGGATGATAGCATTGAACTACCTTTTTCCCAATCATGCTAAAGTAACTATAAAAATGTTTTATACGAAATGCTTACTCCAAAAATTGAATTGGAACTGAAAAAATTAGTGTGTTAGATTTAGTGAAAATGTGCAGTTTGTATGGGAGGTGGTAGTAAGAGTGGGGGGATCTTAGAGATTTTTTCAGAAGTAACTAGGAATATTATAAAATTGATATCCCTGAAATTTCAGACAAGTGCCATTCATACTTTTCAAGAAAATCAATTTTTTGTGAAACTGGGTCATATTGTATGGGAGGGGGTAGAAGCAGTGAAGCTAATCAAATATTTTTTTCTGATCTTAGTGATAATACTAATTAAGTATTTATTACAAAATATTAACTCAATCAATGTTATATGTTCTGAGAAAATCGTCTTAGAGCATTACATGAAAAAGTGTAGTTTGTATGGGAGTGGGTGGAAGGAGATGGAGGATGCAAATAATTTTTCTACTGTAGACTTTAATCATTCTAAAAGTAATATATCCCAAAATTCAGACTAATATCTTTTATACTTTTCGAGTAAATCCAGTTATTGTCAAATTGCGAAATTGTGTTATTTTGTATGGGAGGGGGTAGAAGGGGTGAAGGTAATCGTCTAAATTTGTTTGGACTTACTAACAATTTTAAATAAATATTTGGTGCACAATTTCAGCCAGCTAAATTTTATACGCACTGAATAAATTGGCTTAGAATAATTGATGACAAGTACAGTTTGTATGGGAGGTGGTAGAAGAAGGGGGAGGACACGCATAATTTTTATAGGAAAAATTGATATTATCACAAAAATAATATATTCCAAATTTCAGGCCAATAGCTTATATACTTTTCGAGCAAATCCTTTAATTGTCAAATCGCGCAATTGTGTCATTTTGTATGGGAGGAGGTAGAAGGGGTGAAGCGATTTGGCCCGTTCACGAACTTGACCTTACTTTTTTGTGAAAAACGACGTGTACAAAATTTGAACAATCTAGCTCAACGCGTTCTCAAGCTAGAGAGCGAACAGACGGACAGACGGACAGACGGACAGACGGACGGACGGACAGACGGACAGACGGACAGACGGACAGACGGACAGACGGACAGACGGACAGACGGACAGACGGACAGACGGACATCCGGTTTTGAGATTTTTGAGTGATAACATTAACTTCTGTATCATTCATTTTTTTCTCCGAGCCTTATTTCTTGGCGTTACAAACCTTAGAGCAAACTTATAATACTCTCAGATTTCATCTAGAGTATAATTAACATCTAGTTGCAAAATAATACTTATTTTGTTTTATTTCTAAGATCTAAGATCATCCGTGATTATTAAATAACCGTTTTTATTGCTGATAAGGTAATTTGGAACTGAAAAGTGGAGAGTAAATTGATTCCGAAATCGAAAACTAGCCAGGGTCGGACAGAAATTAAAATCATTTCAAAATTTGATGTGCCTTTGCAATGCTAATAAAACTAAATTATTATATAAATTCAATAGTTTAACATTTTTATACTCTAGATGAAATCTAAGAGTATATTGTGTCTGCCTTACCGTTTGTAACGCTAAGAAATAATAACTGCACCTCGATTCCGAGTGACCGTCTGTCTACAATATAACTCCCAAAAGCTTTGATCTCTCATGCTGAAATTTTTCAAATATCATTTTCAGCAAAAACGCAAGTTTAAGTTCGTGAACATACAAATTTCATGAAATTTCGAAATTTAAAGAAACTGAATTTTCTCCGAAACTATTTTAGCTATTGACTTGAAAATTAGGTCATAGTATAACGATATCAATATCATTAACGTCAAAAAATATTGATCTGATGCCTTTACTCCTTCTACCCCCTCTCATACAAACGCACAATTTTCAAAAAATCGGTTTACATTGCAACTAGCAAAGCTAAAAGAACCAATTTTTGTCACAATTATTATACTCTAGATGGAATCTGAGAGTATTATAAGTTTGCTCTAAGGTTTGTAACGCCAAGAAATAAGGCTCGGAGAAAAAAATGAATGATACAGAAGTTAATATTATCACTCAAAAATCTCAAAACCGGATGTCCGTCCGTCCGTCTGTCCGTCCGTCCGTCTGTCCGTCTGTCCGTCTGTCCGTCTGTCCGTCTGTCCGTCTGTCCGTCCGTCTGTTCGCTCTCTAGCTTGAGAACGCGTTGAGCTAGAAAGCTCAAATTTCGCACACGTCGTTTTTGACAAAAAAGTAAGGTCAAGTTCGTGAACGGGCCAAATCGCTCCACCCCTTCTACCCCCCCCCATACAAAATGACTCAATTGCGCAATTTAACAATAAACGGATTTGCTCGAAAAGTATAAAAGCTATTGGCCTGAAATTTGGAATGTATTACTTTTATGGTAATATAAATCTACCGTATAAAAATTATGCGTTTCCTCCTTCTCCTTCTACCACCTCCCATACAAACTGTACTTGGCATGAATTACTCTAAGCCAATTTACTCAGTGCGTATAAAATTTAGCGGGTTGAAATTGTGCGTCGAATATTTATTTAAAATTTTTAGTTAGGCCAAAAAAAATTAGACGATTAGGTTGACCCCTTCTACCCCCTCCCATACAAAATGACTCAATTGCGCAATTTGACAATAAACGGATTTGCTCGAAAAGTATAAAAGCTATTGGCCTGAAATTTGGAATGTATTACTTTTATGGTAATATAAATCTACCGTATAAAAATTATGCGTGTCCTCCCTCTCCTTCTACCACCTCCCATACAAACAGTACTTGGCATGAATTACTCTAAGCCAATTTACTCAGTGCGTATAAAATTTAGCGGGTTGAAATTGTGCGTCGAATATTTATTTAAAATTTTTAGTTAGGCCAAAAAAAATTAGACGATTAGGTTGACCCCTTCTACCCCCTCCCATACAAAATGACACAATTTCGCAATTCGAAAATAAATGGATTTGCTCGAAAAGTATAATATGTATGAGTCTGAATTTCGGGATATATTACTTTCATAATGATTTCAATCTACAATATAAAAATTATTTGCGTCCTCTCTCTCCTTCCACCCCCTCCCATACAAACTACACTTTTTCGTGAAATGCTCAAAGCCGATTTTCTCAGAACATGTAACATTTATCGAGCTCACATTTTGTAATAAATACTTATTTAGCATTATCACAAAGATCAAAAAAAAATATTTGATTACCTTCACTGCTTCTACCCCCTCCCATACAATATGACACAGTTTCACAACTTCACAAAAAATCTATTTTCTTGAAAAGTATGAATGTTACTAGTCTAAAATTTAAGAGATGTCAATTTTATGGTATTCTTAGTTATTTCTGAAAAAATCACTAAAATCCTCCCACCCTTTCTACCACCTCCCATACAAACTGCACATTTTCACTAAATCTAACACACTAATTTTCTCAGCTCCTATTCAATTTTTGGAGTAAGCATTTTGTATAAAATATTTGTATAGCTACTTTAGCATGATTGGGAAAAATTAGCTCAATGCTGTCACCCCTTCTAACAGTCCCCATACAAAATTTCTTGGAATCGCTAAAAATTCTATTTCATCTAGAGTATCTTAAGATTGCGTTTTACGCGCAATCGTAGCCCTGTTATGTTTTTTAATATAATTGCAAGCAATTTTGTAAAAACTATCAACTTCACGTCACTATTTCTACCCCCTTCCCATAAAAATTTCGCAATATTTCGGAATACTCCCTACCCCATACAAATGCATAATTTTGGTAAAAGCATTTAATCGATTTTAATTGAAATTAGAAAAAGTACAAACTTTAAATTTTGCCACCATTTGCCCCTTAATAATTGCAATGAATGCTAAAAAAAATTTGAACTTCGCTCCACTCCTTCTACTACCTACCATACAAATTTTTGTATTGGAAATTCAATTCCAATATATGAGTTCACTATCAGAATTCTTTAATGCAAGGAATTGCCATAAAACGGTTCCAAATTAAAATGTGGAAATCGAATTATCCTCTGGCTCATCATTTAGTGAAGGGACGAAACAAACAACAACATCACTCATATGATGTTAGCCGGGAAGTAACCACTTTTCAAACTTTTTTTTATTCCAATCGTTTGGAGTTCGTTTGATGTGGTTTGGAGATCAGAATCGTTTGACGGTTAACGGTTTTTTTTTAAAAATCATTCAAATTTCGACCATGATGTTGACCGGCGAGTAACGTTTTTTCAAATTTTTTTTTTGTACTCGATTGGAATTTATTCCCAAAGGTTTGGAGTTTTATCAGAATCGTTTGACGGTCCACGGTTTTTTTTTAATAAATCAATTAAAATGGAAATTTTTTCAATTTCGGTCACCTATGAAAGCGTTTTCTTGACGGCTACCGCCAAAAATAACTTTTTTCAAAACCTGACTTTTGTATTCGTTTAAGAGGTTTGGAGTTTTATCAGAACCATTTGACGGTTCACGTTTATTATCGAAATTATTGAGAAAACTATTGCTGGGTTTGAAACAAAACAATAAAAGAGTTTCTAATCAATCACCGAACGACGTTTCCACTCGATGCAACGTAAAAACACATGGCTTGAAAATGTGCGCACAAAATACAAGTCGAAAAATTGTATTACCTTTCCTATTGCCTAACCGAGCAATTCATGTCGGATCTTTAAACAGCGGAAAATTCTTAAGATTACAATAATAATAAACCAAAAACAAGCAAATCCTTTTTCCATTTACCGGTGACACTTTGTTTATTCGGATAATCCAGCTGAAGTTTGGATAAAATATTTTGAGTCTATGCCAAGTGCATATCATGTAAAAAACTGCAGGAATTGTGGCAGCGTTGCAATAATGAGCTCAACTTTAATGCCTAATCACCAAATAATTACTAAAGAAGGTTTCGGCGCTTTGGAGAATGCATTAGCCTTCCGCCATCAAACCGTGCACTGTCAATGTGGTGAAGCAGGCTCCCAAACAATAAAATACAATTCCCATCTTTTCATAGAATTAAGTATCCGCCCGAATCTTCAATCACCTCAAATGTCCTGCAAGTTACGGCAACTTCCAACGATATTAACATTGGAGAACAAATACAGGTTAGTGTTCTGAAATTAGAATACATTACATTATATATTACTTTACTCTTAATTTGAAAAGAATCACAAAATAACATAATTAATACTTCAGATTAGTTGGGGCTATTGCGTGGATTGAAGGGTATTTCACTGCATATTGCCGACGAACTTTTGGACGATGTGAAGAATATAATGACTTGTGCGCGAGGGTAAAAGTTCGCAATGAAGGGAACCTGATAACTCCAGCTGCCGCAATATACATTCGGAATGGAAACAACAATGAATGATGTTTATATCAGTCAAACTATGTAACAATATTATAAATAAATGTAAATAATGTATACAACTATTTATATAAATATAATTGAAGTGATTATTTGTTATTTGATCATAAATGGTATAACTTGGTTTTTGGCTTTATTTAGACAATAACTAGGCATAAAAACACGCTTTTTGAGACTTTCGTCTGCTTGTATGCATGTCCGGATTTAACTCAAAAACGGCTAAGCTGATTCTAATAAAGCTTTCGCAGTTTGTGGAGTATCCTAGAACCCAAATTCAAATTCAAATTTATTCATTCAGAAAAATGATGCGCAAGACTTACAATCTTTTTTTATGCAAGATTAAAGAGAAAAAAAGTAAATAAAATTAAATACAAAATAATAATAATAAAAGTTGTAACTATTATAAGGTTTTATTTCAAAATTTGACTTGACGTAAGTCGAGGGACATTTGAAAGGCGTTAGCTTTTTAAAACTCCAAAGCGCTTGAAACGGTTCTCAAATATTTAGAAAAGTCAGATATTGAAAAGTTATTTTTGGCTGTAGTCGTCAAGAAAAGGGTTTCATGGGTGACAGAAATTAAAAATTTTTCTATTTGAATTGATTTATTTAAAAAGAACCGTGGACCGTCAAACAATTCTGATAAAACTTTAAACCTCTTGAATTGGTCCTTAAACGAATACAAAAGTCAGGTTTTGAAAAAAGTTATTTTTGGCGGTAGCCGTCAAGAAAACGCTTTCATAGGTGACCAAAATTGAAAAAATTTCAATTTTAATTGATTTATTAAAAAAAAACCGTGAACCGTCAAACGATTCTGATAAAACTCCAAACCTCTTGAATTGGTCCTTAAACGAATACAAAAGTCAGGTTTTGAAAAAAGTTATTTTTGGCGGTAGCTATCAAGAAAACGCTTTCATAGGTGATCAAAATTGAAAAAATTTCAATTTTAATTGATTTATTAAAAAAAAACCGTGAACCGTCAAACGATTCTGATAAAACTCCAAACCTTTGGGAATAAATTCCCATCGATTACAAAAAAAAAATTTGAAAAAACGGCACTCGCCGGTCAGCATCATGGTCGAATTTTGAATGATTTTTAAAAAAAAAACCGTTAACCGTCAAACGATTCTGATGAAACTCCAAAATACTTCAAACGAACTCCAAACGATTGGAATAAAAAAAAGTTTGAAAAGTGGTTACTTGTCGGCTAACATCATACGAGTAACAACATCCCTACACCAAAGACATAAATATAAATAACACAAAATAAAAAATTGACAAAAAATTGGCATCAACTAGCATTAAGTCTATGCTTTAAACTTAGCTTATCAATAGAGAAGTCGAGTACATCAGCATTCTCCTTAACTTCTCTCGCAAGACGCGAAATCGGCTCATTCATACCATAGTTTGTCCGGTGAAAGCAAATCTGTAGCAATCTCGGCTGCCATGATAAAAATTTACCAACAGCAAACTGCATCAAACTCAAAAGTGTAGGAGAATCAACCATCCCTGTAAGAAGTTGATGAGCAGAAACTACATCGACGACATATTTAAAAGCTTAAGTCGATCGATATAAGGAGGAAGACGCTTCTCACAAATTTACGTTGAATTGATTCAATTCTCTCAATGTGCTCAACATAAAAATGACACCAAACTTGAAAATAAAGTAAACTTGAAAATTGTCAGAGTTGGAACTAAGGGACCTAAAAATGAGTAACAAACCAATGTGATTAGGATGTTGATAAGCGTATTGAAAATCATCCCAAACATCCCACTTTCTCTGCCACCTCCCATAAATTCAGACAAAAATTGTTCAATTTCATCGAAAATTTTGAAAGCTACAGACATTAAATTCTGCATGAAATATTTTGTATACTACGATCGTTGTTATATGCAAAAATTACAAACCTCCCCCCTCTGCTTCCACTTCGCATACAAAAGTCACAATTCACTATTCGAAAGAATTTGAGATGACATATTTATACTCTAGATGAAATCTGAGAGTATTATAAGTTTGCCACAAAGTTTGTAACGCCAAGAAATAAGGCTCGGAGAAAAAAATGAATGATACAGAAGTTCATATAATCACTCAAAAATCTAAAAACCGGATGTCCGTCTGTCCGTCCGTCCGTCCGTCCGTGTCCTCTCTAACTTGAGAACGCGTTGATCTAGAAAGTTAAAATTTTGTACACGTCGTTTTTAACAAAAAAGTAAGGTCAAGTTCGTGAACGGGCTAAATCGCTCCACCCCTTCTACCCCCTCCCATACAAAATGTCACAATTGCGCAATTTCACAATAAACGGATTTGCTCGAAAAGTATAAAAGCTATTGGCCTGAAATTTAGAATATATTATTTCTATGATAATATCAATCTACAGTAAGAAAATTACGTGTGTCCTCCCCCTCCTTCTACCACCTCTCATACGAACTGAACTTGTCATAAATTACTCTAAGCCAATTTAATCAGTGCGTATAAAATTTAGCGAGCTCAAATTGTGCACCAAATATTTATTTAAAATTGTTAGTAAGGTCAAAAAAAATTAGACGATTAGCTTCACCCCTTCTATCCCCTCCCATACAAAATGACACATTTTCGCAAATTGAAAAGTATAAAAGCTATTAGTCTGAATTTTGGTATATATTACATTCATAATGATTTCAATCTACGGTAGAAAAATTATTTGCCTCCTCCCTCTCCTTCCACCCCCTCCCATACAAAATACACTTTTTCATGAAATGCTCTAAGCCGATTTTCTCAGAACATATAACATTTAATGCGCTCATATTTTATAATGAATACCTAATTAGTATTATCTCTAAGATCAGAAAAAACTATTTGATTACCTTCACTGCTTTTACCCCCTCCCATACAATATGACACAGTCTTACAACTTTACAAAATAAACTGCCAACAAGTCGGGCGAAACTTTATTATTCTTGGGACAAGTTGCGGATGTGTGGAAAGTCAATATGCAGGTTAGAGTGGTTAGGGAAGGCTAAGTGAAAGGGAGTTCTTGGGCAGGGCTGTTGTCAATTTAACAATATTTCATTCATTTCTGCAAGTTTGGGTTTTTATGAGGGGAGGAGGAGGGGTAAGGGTGGGTGGATGTTAATAGCTTTTTAATTAATTGCTTGAATCGCGTCCAATATCCTCTGTATAGAATGTGTTTCATAGACGAAGTTGCATAGAATTTTCATAGGATTCGGTGCATTTTACATTCACGAAACCAAACATTTGTATGGGAAGGAGTAGAGGAGGTAGGGGAATCGTAAAATTTGTGACGCAATTTTATTCCCTTTCTCTTGTAGTGTGCTTGTACAAAATTTCAAGTTCGTAGCTTTTAATTTGATGGTTATTACTTGATTAAATGAAATAGGTAGAAATGATACTTTTGTATGGGAGGGGGTAGAAGGGCAAGCGCGATTTCAAAACTTTTAACAAAATTTCATTTCAATTATTTTTATAAGTTTTTAGGCAAAATTTGAAATGGATAGCTTTTAAGAGTTAGCTGATAACTGATTTCTTAAAAATGCTCGAAAAAATAATTTTGTACGGGAGGGGGTAGAAGAGGTACGGGAATTGCAAAATTTGTGACGCAATGTTATTTCCTTTCTCTTGTAAGCTGCTCGTACAAAATTTCAAGTTCGTAGCTTTTAATTTGTTAGTTATTAGTTGATTTAATGAAATTGGTCGAAATCATACTTTTGTATGGGAGGGGGTAGAAGGGCAAGTGTGATTTTGAAACTTTTAAAATAATTTCTTTGCAAATATTTTTATAAGTTCTTATGCAAAATTTCAAATGGATAGCTTTAATAGTTAGGTGATAATTAATTTCTTAAAAATGGTCGAAAAAATAATTTTGTATGGGAGGGGGTAGAAGTTTTGAAGGTATTCGACCAGTTAATATTTCATACTTTTAGGGATTTTTTTAAATGTATTTCCCAAATTTTCAAGTTTCTACCTTAAAATTACATCCAAAAATTTTCAGTTTTCGTGTTTTTTTCGTTGCACATGAAACAGCTTGTGCCCATTAGACCGGGGTGGTCGGTTCGTAACAATTGTGGATCAAATTATTATTTTTTTTCTATGTATATCAAATAGATGTATTCACATGCAAAATTTAAAGTTTCTATCTTTGAGCAGAGTCCTAAGAAATTCACTCAAAATTTTCGACATTTCTGCTTACCACCTCCCTCCCTTTACACCCCCTAACTTAAAATTTTTATCAAAATTATAAATTATGTAGTTCTATAATCTGACGAATTTTCAATTCGATATCTGTACTCAATTTTGAGATATAATGATTTCTAATTTTGAAAAGTGCACCATTTTTCAAATGCTCCCCATTTGCCCCCACTACTATTATGACCAAATTTTATATTTTTTTTGTATTTCGCTAGTATAGCTTAGTATATGTTTTAAATTTCAATTACATAGCTTAAGAGATAGTTGAGATATTAATTCTTAAGTGTTTTTCCTTGCACCCCCCCCCCCCCCCCCCGACCCTTCCCCTTACAATAATAAGCCTATTTCTAAGCTGATTCTGGTGGATTTATACGCCATCTTAATTGTCCCAAAATATGAATTTTTTATGGTAAGTAGTTTCGAAGATATAACCATTTCAAAAAAAGATTCGGCCGACAATTTGTTTTTAGCCCCCCCTTTACGGATGCTAATGGATAAAAAAATTAAATTATTTTTGGAATATGTCCCACAGCTCTTTCTATACGTGTGCTGATTTTCATTTTTCTATCTGCATTCGTGGTGAAGATATTAGCAAGTGTATATTTCGACTTTTTCCATCCCCCCGCCTCCCCCTTCCACCCCACACTCCCCAAAATTTGGATAATGGAGCTCACTTACGAAGTTAATAACCCACTCAAAAATCAACATTCTACCTTTAACGGTCTTGGAGGTACGAGTCCATATGTACGGCGTACGGCGTACGGCGGGACGGATTTTTTTTTTTTTGCTTTTTAGGCTAATTTAGTCATGAAACGCGAAAAAACAAAATTTCAGGGTAGCAAATTTTTTTTTTTTTCTGTGTCGATCACAATACTTTATTATTAAAAAAATAAAGTAAAATCGATTTTCTTGAAAAGTATGAATCGCACTAGTCTGAAATTTAAGGGATGTCAATTACTTTATTATTTTTTAATAATAAAGTATTGTGATCGACACAGAAAAAAAAAAAATTTGCTACCCTGAAATTTTGTTTTTTCGCGTTTCATGACTAAATTAGCCTAAAAAAGCAAAAAAAAAAAATCCGTCCCGCCGTACGCCGTACCTCCAAGACCGTTAAAGGTAGAATGTTGGTTTTTGGGTGGATTGTTAATTTGGTAAGTGAGCTCCATTATCCAAATTTTGGGGAGTGTGGGGTGGAAGGGGGAGGTGGGGGGATGGAAAAAGTCGAAAAATACACTTGCTAATATCTTCACCACGAATGCAGATAGAAAGATGAAAATCAGCATACATATAGAGAAGGTTATGGGACATACTCCAAAAATAATTTAATTTTTTTATCCATTGGCGTCCGAAAAGGGGGGGCTAAAAACAAATTGTCGGCCGAATCTTTTTTTGAAATGGTTATATCTTCGAAACTACTTACCACAAAAAATTCATATTTTGGGACAATTAAGATGGCGTATAGATCCATCAGAATAAGCTTAGAAATAGGCTAATTATTGTAAGGGGGAGGGTCAGGGGGGGTGCAAAGAAAAACACTTAAGAATTAATATCTCAACTATCTCTTAAGCTATGTAATTGAAATTTAAAACATATACTAAGCTATACTAGCGAAATACAAAAAAAATATAAAATTTGGTCATAATAGTAGTGGGGTGAAATGGCGAGCATTTCAAAAATGGTGCACTTTTCAAAATTAGAAATCGTTATATCTCAAAATTGAGTGCAGATATCGAATCAAAAATTCGTCAGATTATAGAACTATATACCTAGTCGTGCCATAAGTTCTGTCACACGTATATGGGCAATTTTTGTATAAATGAAAAAGAGTTTTTGACAAAGGAAAATATATTTTATTTTGGCATACTAATGGAAGTAAAATAAGCAACAAATTATTCAAAGTGGCCGCCTTTAGCCTTAACACAGCTCTTTAATCTGTTGGGCCAGTCATCGATAGCAGTACGCACTGTTTCTAGCGGAAAATTAGCTACTGCTTCTGTCAAAGATCGCTTAAGGCTCTCGATATTTGGGTGTCGTCTCGTGTACACCATGGACTCTAACTCCGCCCACAGTTTGTAGTCCAGGGGATTCAAATCTGGGCTCCCAGAAGGCCATTCCGTCGCCCTTATAAACTGTGGAATATTGGTTTCCAACCACGCTTGTGTGGTTCGAGCTTTGTGGGCTGGCGCAGAATCTTGCTGGAAAACCCAATGTCGATTGTTGAATAGCGTAGAGTTCAGCGGCTTCACACATCCCTCCAGGATGTCCGTTTGATAATTTTTCGCTGCAGTTTTTACGCCTTTTTCGCAAAAATGAAGCTCGGTGACCCCTTCGTAGCTGACACCCCACCATACCATGACTGATGCTGAATGATGTCCTCGCTGTACCCTAGTGGCAACTTCTCGGGCTTCTGCGGAGCTGTGGGCATACACCTTATCATTTTGGCGGTTGAAATGTTCCTCCACCGTAAAAATTTTTTCATCGGTAAATAAAATTTCTCGATGTTTGTTGTTGCCGTACCGCCGAAGGAGCTCTTTCGATCTGGTGCTCCTAATTTGCTTCAACTGCTCAGTCAGCAAATGTCCCGTTGATCGTCGAAAGGCACTCATCCCGAGGTCAGATTTTATGATGCGAGACATACTTCGGGTGGAGATGTTCATCTCTCGAGCCATGATTCGTTGTTTACGAAGCGGATTTCGACGAATTCGACTCTCGACCGCTTTGATGGCAGCAGAAGAACGTACATCACGCGGACGTCCAGAACGAGGTCGATCTTCAATAGTCTGGATCGCGTTATATCTCTGGATCGCACGATACACAAATCTTTGCGTTATTTTTAACGGGCACAACAACTTGAAAATTTCACTCGCGGATTTTCCACACTTATGTAGTGCAATCACTGCAGTTCGGTTTTCTATTACACCCCATTCCATCTTCACACGTTAACGAACACACTTTAAATGACCATCAACTGTCAACAACATTATGACGTTTATAAAACTGGCCGATATTGAAATGTCACTCATAAAATAAACTTGTTGCCAATGTGAGAAATTATGTGACAGAACTTATGGCAGGACTAGGTAATTTATAATTTTGATAAAAATTTTAAGTTAGGGGGTGTAAAGAGAGGGAGGTGGTAAGCAAAAATGTCGAAAATTTTGAGTGATTTTTTTAGGACTCTGGTCAAAGATAGAAACTTTAAATTTTGCATGTGAATACATCTGTTTTATATACACAGAAAAAAAATAATAATTTGATCCACAATTGTTACGAACCGACCACCACGGTCTAAGGGGCACAAGGTGTTTCATGTGCAGCGAAAAAAACACGAAAACTGAAAATTTTTGGATGTAATTTTAAGGTAGAAACTTGAAAATTTGGGAAATACATTTAAAAAAAATCCTCAAACGTATAAGATATTAACTGGTCGAATACCTTTGAAACTTCTACCCCCTCCCATACAAAATTATTTTTTCGACCATTTTTAAGAAATTAATTATCACCTAACTATTAAAAGCTAGCAATTTGAAATTTTGCATAAGAACTTATAAAAATATTTAAAATAAAATTATTTTAAAAGTTTCAAAATAGCACTTGCCCTTCTACCCCCTCCCATACAAAAGTATGATTTCGACCAATTTCATTAAATCAACTAATAAACAACAAATTAAAAGCTACGAACTTGAAATTTTGTACGAGCACCTTACTAGAGAAAGAAAAGAAAATTCCATCACAAATTTTGCAATTCCTTTACCTCTTCTACCCCCTCCCATACAAAATTATTTTTTCGAGCATTTTTAAGAAATCGGTTATCAGCTAATTCTTAAAAGCTATCCATTTCAATTTTTGCCGGAAAACTTTTAAAAATAATTGAAATGAAATTTTGTTAAAAGTTTTGCAATCACGCTTGCCCTTCTACCCCCTCCCATACAAAAGTATCATTTCTACCTATTTCATTGAACCAACTAATAACCAACAAGTTAAAAGCTGCGAACTTGAAATTTTGTACGAGAAGACTACAACAGAAAGGAAATAAAATTGCGTCACAATCTTTACGATTCCCCTACCTCCTCTACCCCCTCCCATACAAATGCTGGTTTCGTGAATGTAAAATACACAGAATCTTATTCTATGCAACTTCGTCTATGAAACTGACATTCTATACAGAGAATATTGGACGTCAATTAAAAAACTATTAACATCCACCGACCCTTACTATCAACCCTCATCCCTCCCCTCACAAAACTCAAACTTGCATAAATAAACGAACGAAATATTGGTTATATATACTGAAGCTTTTGAACGTTTCCGCAAAGTGTTGACAACTGTCCTGCCCAAGAACCCCCTTTCACTTAGTCTTCCCTAACCACTCTAACCTGCATATTGACTTTCCACGCATCCGCAACTTGTCCCAAGAATATAAAGTTTCGCCCGACTTGTTGGCAGTTTATTTTGTAATATTGCTAGTTATGTCTGAAAAAAATACTAAAATCCCCCCACTGTTTCTACCATCTCCCATACAAGCTGCAAATTTTCATTAAATCTAACTCACTAATTTTCTCAGTTCCCATTCAATTTTTTTAGTAAGCATTTTGTATAAAACATTTTTATAGCTACTTTTGCATGATGGGGAAAAAATTAGTTCAATGCTATAATCCTTTCTAACACTCCCCATACAAAATTTCTAGGGATCACAAAAAATTCTATGTATTTCATCTAGAGTATCGTAAGATTGCGCTTTACGCGCAATCGTAGCCCTGTTATGTTTTTCATCTAGAATGTAGCCTAGTGGGTTGTAGCCTGTTGGTCTACAATGCGTCAATGGTCTAAGTTCGAAGGGTTATTTTCTATTATACTCTTTTTCCAGTCGGGGAAAAGACCGTAATATGTTATATATTAATATATGAGCATCGAAAATTTTCAGTTCCTTTTTATACTCTAGATGGAATCTAAGAGTTTTATAAGTTTGCTCTAAAGTTTATAACGCTAAGAAATTATGCTCGCACAGAGGCGCCAAGGTTACAGAAATATTTGATTTCGTCCAAAAATCTCAAAATCAGATTAGTCCGTCCGTCTGTGCGCTCTCTAGTTTGAGAACGCTTTGAGCTAGAAAGTTCAAATTTCGTACACGTCGTTTTTGACGAAAAAGTAAGGACGGGCCAAATCGCTTCCGAAATTTTGAATATATTACTTTTATGATGGTTTCAATCTACTGTATAAATTATTCGAGTTCTCCCCGTCCTTCCACCACCTCTCATACAAACTGCACTTTTTCAGCCAATTTACTCAGTGCGTATAAAATTTATCGAGCTGAAACCGCATCCTACAGCTAACCACCTGCGAGGACACAAGCAGTGTGCTGGAATTATACAGCGACGGGGATTTGAACTCACGACCTTCGCATTGTAGACAACACGCTACCCACTAATTATATTTATAAAAGCTATTAACGATTGTGCCAGCTAAAAATATTTTCATGTAATATTAATAATAAATTAGTTTCAGTACCTAGAATTTGTTATCTGTTAAATTTTTAACATAACTGATTAAGAACCAGAAAAAATCTAAATATTTGTACTCGTTGTATCCAAACAAAAATATCGGAAGATTATAATATTAAATTCTTATCAATAAAATTTCTTAATAAATTTAATTTGATGATTCGGCTATGACGAAGATTGCCTCAGGTCAAATGCTTCATTCCATAACTCGTTACTACGAGTACATAAGGGTTAAGAGGTTTTAATGAATTTATAATACGCTTTAAAATAAAAAGAAATAAGCAAATAATTATAATAAAATGTAAGATGTAATGTAATGGGTCCACAATGCGAAGGTCGTAAGTTCAAATCCCGATAAGACAAAACTGTCTTACTATATAGCAAGTTAACTCCGCCATAGACGGTCCCAAGCCCAGTTTGAGAAAGGAGGAGGGAACTTGGAGTTAACCTGAATGGCCAGTAACACCAGTGCGTCTCAGGAAGTTGGCAAAAAGTATGGCATAGTTGGACTTGCAGCATAGCTGTGAGAACTCCAGCATGTCATATTTAGCTCAAAACTCCCACACTTTTTCTACTAGGGTGTAATAAATAAGTAGGACCGGTCCTCCAGGTCGGGGGTTGGGCGAGGCGCCGACAACGCATCACCGGAAAAAAGAACACTGTCCAGAAACCTGAAGAACAGCCTCGGAAAGGATGGACTCAACGGCAACGACCCCGCAAACGGAAAATGGACTACTCTATTGGATCTTGGAATGTTCGATCCTTATTTAGGACAGGAGCTCTGAAAGAGTTTCTCGAAGAAGTGGCAAAACACAACATCAACATAACTGCCATCCAAGAAACGAAATGGCTCGGTAGCGAAATCATGGACATGAGATCACACACAATCTATCCAAGTGGAAAATTGTCGGGAAGCAGAGAGTTTGGAGTCGCTTTTGTCGTTGACAAAAAATTTAAACAGCAGGTCACGAGCTTCAGACCAATAAGTGAAAGATTGTGTGCAATCCGAATAAAGACTAAATTTTTCAACACTTGGCTGATCAACGTTCACGCACCAACAGAAGACAAGGACGATATAACTAAAGACGAATTTTATGCCACCCTAGAGACAACCTATGATTCACTGCCCTCGAATGACCTAAAAATTGTCTTAGGGGATTTTAATGCAAAAGTCGGAAATGAGGAGGCTCATAGAGGAACAACAGGAGGGCACAGTCTCCATGACATAACCAACGACAATGGCCAACGTCTTATTGATTTCGCAAGCAGCAAAAATATCATAGTAAGCTCTACATGCTTCCCACATCGCGATATTCACAAACGAACGTGGGCATCACCAGACGGTCACACCTTCAACCAAATAGACCACGTTCTGATTGAGAAAAGGGCTGCATCCAGCATACTTGATGTACGAACTCTCCGCGGTGCGAATTGTGACTCTGATCACTATCTAGTCAGAGCTAAGTATCGATGCAAAATAGCTTGTCGTGGATATTCGAAAACGAGTAGAGCTCGCAAATTCAATGTCGACAAGCTTAACGACGAAACGGTGGCGCAGGCTTACATGTTAGCATGTAATAAACACCTGACACCAATATATGAAGATATCCAAAATATGCCAGTGGAGAATGCGTGGATGAAGATACGAGACGACATCAAATCCTCCGCGGAAGAGGTATTAGGGTATCAAGCACGGCGAAAAAATAGTGATTGGTTCGACCAAGAATGTCGCGACGCAATAGATAGAAAGAACGAAGCTTACAAAACTTTTACTGAACGACCAACACGAGCCAAAAAAGAAAGATATGACGAGCTTAGGCGATATGCGAAAAAGACCTGCAGACGAAAACAAAGGAAGTACCATAATGACAATATACAAAAAATGGACGACGACATGAGAAAAAATAAAACGCGGGACGCATACGCAATAGTAAAAGATCTAAAAAAAGGATATAAGCCAAAAACCAGTCTCTGCAAAGACGTGGAGGGCAACATCATCAGCGACGCACAAGAAATCAAAAGGAAATGGGCTTCCTACTTTGAACATCTTTTGAATCCCATCCCAGTAGCACCGATAACGACAGACAACATTTCAATTGAAGCCTCAACTGACAATGATGAACCATCATCGATACCACCCACGCTTGGTGAAATAAAAGCAGCCCTATGTGACCAAAAACGAAACAAAGCGCCGGGAATTGACGAGATACCAGTTGAACTTCTGAAAAACGGTGGAAACTGTGTCGCTGAAATACTGCACAACATGATATGCAAAATTTGGACAGAGGAAATCATACCCGACGACTGGCGAAAAAGCATTATATGTCCAATTTACAAGAAAGGAGACAAACTCTGCTGTGAGAACTACAGAGGTATATCATTGTTGTGTACGTCCTATAAACTACTGACAAAAATTATTGAACGTCGTCTTAAGCCCTATACTAATGAAATAATTGGCGAATACCAAGGCGGATTCAGAACCGGACGATCTACAACAGACCAGATATTCTCGGTGAAACAGGTGCTTGAAAAATGCTGGGAATATAACACAGACGTGCACCAAATATTCGTAGATTTTAAACAAGCATACGACAGTATCGACAGGAGCGTACTGTACCAAATCATGCTTGACTTTGGAATTCCTCCAAAACTAGTCCGACTAACAAGACTCACAATGACGAACACTGAATCCCAAGTGAGAATACAAACCGATTCCACAACCAGCTTTCGAACGGAATGTAGTTTAAAGCAGGGAGATGGTCTAGCCCCTATGCTTTTCAACTTGGCACTAGAGTATGTTGTCCGAAAAATCCCAGTCGACACCAACGGGACACTACTATTCAAGTCCACCCAACTAGTAGCATACGCTGACGACATTAACATTCTAGCAAGATCCTTCCCTAGTGCTAAGGAGGTATTTGTCAATCTTGACTCCGCCGCAAAAGAAGTCGGGTTGCGCATTAATGAAAGCAAAACAAAAGTAATGACGCAAACAAGAAGGAGAACGCCAATCAGACAAAACATAACAATTGCGGAATATAATTTGGAGAGTGTGGACAACTTCATATATCTTGGGGCTAATCTAGCAAAGGACGGTAATGAAACAGACGAAATCAAACGACGGATAATACTTGCAAATAAGACGTATTATTCGGTACTTCCAATAATGAAATCCAAGAAAGTGCACAGGAACAATAAGCTGCGGATTTATAAAACTATTATACGACCTGTGCTCTGTTATGGCAGCGAGACGTGGACATTAACGCGAACTTCCGAAAAAGCAATTAACGCATTCGAAAGAAAGGTCCTCCGAAGAATTTTGGGGCCTGTGAAGGAAGGAACGGAATGGCGAATAAGATACAACCATGAGTTGTATCAATTCTACGACGAGCCAGAAGCTTCAACGTTCATCAAGTTACGTAAACTGCAGTGGGCTGGCCATGTAGAGCGAATGGAAGACAGAAGAATCCCCAAACGTGCTCTTAAAGGCAAAGCGAGTGGTAACCGGCCAGTAGGCAAACCACGCAAGCGATGGGAAGACTCGGTTGATGAAGACAGCAAAGCCATTCTAAAAATTAGCAGCTGGAGGACGCGGTCTTTGGATCGAGACGATTGGAGGCGACGACTTCAGGAGGCCAAGGCCCGATTTGGGCTGTCGCGCCATTGATGATGATATAGCAAGTTACTTAACAAACAATGTCAGAAATTCGAAGAAAAAACTAAATCAACCCAACCAACAAGAGCACAGAGCTGAATTTATAATCAGCTTAACAATGTTGCACTACTTAGCCAGCATGTGTTCCGATGTGTTGTGTACTTAATAATAAGCGAACAACTCTGCTCCGCTAGTTTTACATTTATTATGAAATAAGAGCTGCTACAAGTTTTCTTTTAAATGAAACTTAATTTTCTCGAACATATAATCCCGAGAAATACACAAAGTCTCGTTTTTCGCGATGAAAATCATGTACACGAATTTCTTCAAGCTTCTGTTCAATATAAGATTTCATATTCTGTCTCTGATCCTTTCGTATCTGGATTTCGCACACGATGGTGTTTCGCTCGGCGCCGATACTCGTACTCGGAAAACTATTCATTAAAGACACGAGTACTATGCTAGTCGAAAGAACGTGTTACATGACCCGAGTTTTTCTTGTTCGCGCCCAGAAAGATTTCTTGAACTTTAGGACGACGGTTTGTGTCCTGACATTGTGTCGTTATCTAACAGCTTATAAACTTTTACAAAGTTTCTGTTACGCTAAACTTTTCGCTTTTTTTCAGTTTTAAATAGATACATTTTCTCAAGGAGTTGTTGGTATGGTTCATTGTGTTGCATGCACTTTTCAGAACGAAAACTTCATGAGGATGGCAAATGTCAATGAGATCTAATACATTATGTATAAGGATCAGAGGACACCAGTTTAACCTCTACGTGATAGAATTTTGCTACGGCCGTATGTATGTAATTCAAAGCACCTCGTAAAATGATTCTGCCTGCACCAATATTGATAGTTAAGTTTTGTCTATTTCGTTTTCCTTTTCTTTTATTATTATTATTTTGTTAGTTTTATCCTTTGTCAAATGGCGAGGGAAGGAAAGAAATAAACGATTCAATTGACTGCAAAAGTAACATTGGACAATTCAGTAGAGATAGAAATGCATATTTTGTCCTTTATTGCAATCTGATACGGTTCAATGTGAGAAAGTCTTTTGAGAAAAATACACGATTTCTGCTGCTTGCTTTTAAAAATAGTTTTCGTCCTTTGTACGAGCATACATGCTTGACTTGAGATGAAATTGTATCCATACAAAGGATATTGATAACTATCCGATATATGAATGCTTACGATTCACAGGGCTATTTGTGAATGCAAAATTCAGACTACAAAGTTTCCATAAGGTTTGAAATTGGAAAAGGTAAATCTATTGGGAAATAATGAAAATCTAAAATATTTTTTTAATTAGAATTTCACGATTTTCTTTTTGGAGTGGCTACTGCATCTAAACTATTCATAATAAAAAATTTGTTTGAGCTTAAAGCAATATTTGTTTCGTCTAAAAGTTTTGGGTAAAGAGTGTTTGAAAGTTTGAAAATATTTCATGATTATTGATTAAACTCCTTTTGGGATGGGGTAGTGGAATACACTCACAATCAGTTCTGCTTTCCCTTAAAATGGCATATGGACATTCACTAGATCATTGGTTTATCACCCTTGATCTTAAAATCTAACTTAAAGGGCAGACAGATGCAACACCAGGGATACGGACAGATTCTACGGTAATGAATTTTGCCATTCGTAAACTATGTTTGGCTTCTCGAATGTTCGAACATTGAATGGCAGTAGAAGGGCTGGGATTACTCGGTCCATACACCGCCAATCAGTAATCGACCGTGAAATGGAGCACTATAACATCCTAATCTTGGGCTTGAGCAAGGCCAGGTGGACAGGATCAGAAGAAGAACGAACCCCGAGCGGAAGGCTTCCATGTCGTAGTGGGCAGCGTGCTTGCTTCACAGTCAATAGGTCGTGGGTTCCCGCTCCAGACAGTGGGATTTTTTTAAGCACGAACTTTCAGTTGCTACTGGCAATGAAAAATTATTCCAAATAAAATGGGGAAACGGTGTAAAAGCTAAACAGTTCCACTTCAAGAAGGTCTATGTGCTCAGTAGACGGTTTCAGTTCGCTTTCTATCATTCAGTCCTCCATAACATCTGCAAATATTTGTCAGTAGCAGCCAGTAAAGGTCGTGGGTTCGATTCCCGCTCCAGACAGTGGGATTTTTTTAAGCACGAACTTTCAGTTGCTACTGGCAATGAAAAATTATTCCAAATAAAATGGGGAAACGGTGTAAAAGTTAAACAGTTCCACTTCAAGAAGGTCTGTATGTTCAGGAGACGGTTTCAGTTCGCTTTCTATCATTCAGTCCTCCATAACATCTGCAAATATTTGTCAGTAGCAGCCAGTAAAACTGGTATAATCAGCTTCTCCACTCGTTCCGATCGTTTTCACTGCCCTTTCCATACCTTCCCTCCATGACTGTGTTTGTGCATTGCACATAAAGACCGAAATTGCCTATAACAAGATCATTCTGTAAAAAAAGGCAAGACTTGCTTGTGCCTGGAATACAACAACCGTCTTCTCGTGCTGGACCAATGGTCGCGGATCTTGGGAAGGGATTTTGTGCTGAGAGCTCCATCGTCTGGTTTCAATTTTCTGTGATCGAACCGTCAAGTTACTCTATGAACCCCATTTTATTAGTATGACCATTCGGAAGTATCCTGTGGACTCTCGCGAAGCTGGTTAAACCATGAACACCTTTGCAGAATAATTTCCAGGATTTTCTTTTGGCCCTTCTAATTTCCTGGTCGTACTCTCTCAGTGATTTTTTTTAAGGACCCCACCCTCCAGTTCTATTCTTTTCAACAATGGCGCTACAACCCAAATCGAGCCTTGGCTTTCTGATCTCCAGGTTTCTTAACATTTTCATTACTTGTTGTGGAAGAGTTGTTAGCCCGTCGCGCAACCCTCCATCTACGAATTTTTCATTTTCTTACCTTGAACCCTCCAGTTAATTAAGCTTTATTGAAGAATCTTATTTTTAATCTGAGCTTTTATTCTTCCAAGGAGCACTTCTGTTGCTATTTCTGGTTTTAATTGGGCAAAAGTTGTGACAAGCAGTTATGACGACGTTAGTGATTTGCTTTACCGCAATTTTAATGCTTTCAATATCTTTTATGTTTTGTATTGTTCCAACCAGTATTTGTCAAAATTAGCCCAATTCGTAGCTTCTGGACGTCTGGACGTTTCAGATACTATATATTATTCTAAATCAAATGTCGAACATTATATGCCTTTTATTGGACTTTGTGGTCTCATTGGAAACATGCCAAATGGTTACCTTCGTGCTCAGGAATTGGGTACAAAGAATTATATCTAAAACCTCAGGTCTTACTACAGTTATGAATGTTGGACTGTTACCAGCACGTACATTTAAACCTTTTACCTGATCCCACAGTAAATATAGCTCTTGGATAAGAGCAACATCTAGGTAGGCTTCAGGAAACTTTCATGAAATAACAGTTGATACCGCTTTGGCATGGTGCAGGTTTATCTAAAGACACTGTGGGTGTTGGTGGTGTAGAGGCAGTTTTATTAACTGCAACTCTAATATTCACCAACCTTTGTTCCAAAACCGATTTGGTCGATGAATATTTCTTAACCTGTCCAGATTGTATGCAGGAGGTTCCAGGGACGGCCCGAGCTGATGCTTTCTGTGTTGCCTCGCCTTTAGAAGCTTCAGGCAGCGTCTTGGTTACTCAGCCTGCGTCTTGATATTTTCTTTACGGAGGGTCTTTGCTGAGTGGTAAGCTTTCTCGCTATCGTCCGCCCCGTCAGACATCCAATTCTCCAGTCCCGTTCTAATCCTCACTTGGATGAGAAGTTCAATAAGGACGGCACCGGATTTTGATTAGGTCAGCAACGTATGTTACATCTGCCGAAACCAACGTCTGGTCACCACTTTTACTGTCGTTTCTGAGTCTTCGAGACAGAGGCGACCGATCTTAGTTTCAGCTGAGCCCATATTTTTGAGGTGGTGGCTTACTCCACTGTGCCCCGTCATTAGGCCGATTAGAGTACTAATATAACTCTTGCTGAATTTAAGAATATCCTCCACTTTGTTTTTTTGTAGTATGATAAAATTTTTTGAGATTGATAGACCCGAAAGTCTGTTCCAGTAGATTCTATGCTCTTGTTCAATCAGCTCTCTAAGTATAAGGTATCCTTTTGGTTTGGCTCTGGTCCAATAAAATTTGGTTCAGCGTCGTTTTTGCAAGGCAATCAGCCTCTCCATTTCTCGCAATTCCCATATGTTCTGGTATCCACATTAAGGTTACATCGTTCCCTTTTCCCAGAATGATTAGGTTTTGAAGGCAGTCCCAAATTATCATCTATCCGTATTTATCTACGACTATCCCATAAGATTTAAATAGATTTATTGCGATGAGCTCTCCTTATATTCTCTTGGATGCATAGATCCATTGCAATTAATTCAGCCTGGAAAATTGTGGCTTCTTTGCCGAGTGGTTTTGAGACCGAGAAGTTAGGACCTTTAACTCCGGCTCCAATACCTTCAGAGATGCGCGAGCCATCTGTATACTAGATGATTGATTCCTCTTCCATTTCAGGTAGCATGGATTCCCTTCCATTTCAGGTAGCATGGATTGCCAGTGCTCGTGTTCTCTGATTATAACTTTGGAGTGGGTTTCGAAGTTGAATTTTGTCGGCATAGCGTCCGATAGAGTGGAGGTTAAAACCTTTAGGCCTTAGTTTTGCCTCTTTAGTCTCAGATGAAATTTCTTCTTTCGGAGGAACGTATGCAATGCATACAATTGATTTTGGTGTATCTGCGGCATCCACAACGTGCAACTGCGCATTCACCCCGGTTTTAAAGTAGAGACTATGCTGAAGATCCAGTCCCTCATTTGCTTGTTTTTAACCCCGTGACAATGACGTTTTTTGCGTCCTCGGACTTTCGTTGTTCTATACGTTCACGCTCTTACCGGCAATCCTCTTCCAGTCTTTTACCAAAAGCGATTTTGCTCGAACTCGTCTCTTGGAGGCTCCTACGAAGTACTCGAATATACTCTTCAAGTCTGTTTTCGGAAGGTTTGGTTAACTACTGATGTCTTCGGACCCAGGCCATGAACTTCCCCTAACATGACTTTTTCCACTCTCATTATAGGTGGGGCTAGCAGATTCCCTAGTTTTTATTGGTCTAGTGGTGTTAATAATGGAAAATTTTCATATTCCATTCCCTCCCCGCTGAACATGCTTCCAGTTAGTTCCACGTCGACAGGGGCAATAGATTCTACGTCCAAAAAAAGTAGTGTATCAATTTTGATGAGTATGACGAGCAGAGCTCCCATTACAGATGTAAGCCTATCTTACAAAGGGGTGTCGTCCGATGCCCCTAGGAGATCATTCGTGATATCACTTTTATACACCTGATATCATGCAGCCCTTGGCACGATGCTTGTACACCTTGACTTAAGTGTCGAACAGTGTCATTCACATCACCACCCAAGCCAGAAAACAGGCGTACTGAAGACCCTAATACTAATAGTAAGAGCTCAACGTATAACTGAAGGAAATCCGGACAGTCTACGAAAGGAAAATGAACAGTTGAATCGGGTATTCACAGCAAATGGATACAAAGCGAGCGAAATTAACAAGGCGTGGAAACCGAAGCATCCAAGGACAACAGACCGAGGGGACACTGAAGAAGGAAATGCAGACAAACGATGGGTAAAACTACCTTACATCCAGGGCACGACGGATAAGATAGGAAAAATTCTTCGAAAATCCAATATCAAGACAGCATTCACTACCCCGACTACTATCCGAGGAATTTTAGGAAACCAGAAGGACAAGAAACCATTGGAGACTGAAGGAGTATACAAAGTACCGTGCGGCTCATGCGATAAAGTATACATAGGAGAAACGGGGCGCACAGTCCAAACAAGGATCAACGAGCACCAACGATGCACACGGAAAAACCAGATACAGTAATCAGCGATGCGCGTGGTGGCACACAGTTCTGCGTTTCTTACAGGATGGGATGTCTTGGCGAACCACACTTTTTTGTACCTTGTTTAGACCGGCACTGTCTAAGGGAGCCATGTTGGCTAGTTCAACTGTTGTAAGGAATCAGTTTCCTAGACGATTTTTTCTTTTCCTTGCTACTGCTTCGCAGTGCCATATAATGTGTTCTGTCTTTTCTGAGTCTTTAAGAAAGAGGCGGCTGAAGTGTTCTGCAGTTTCTGAGTCCTTTCTTTGTTTCTGCGTCATTTTCTACAACGCTCTTCATTTCCCTCAATCCAAATATGTCCTGAGACACATTAAGGTTACTTTGTTCCTTTTGCCCAGCACGATTAAGTTTTGAATTCAGTTCCAAACCAGCCTCGATCCATGTCTGTTGGATGCTAGGACTTGAGAACTGCCCGACTACCCAAAAAAATATAAATATTTATGTTGCGATTAGCTCTCCTAATATTCTCTGGGATGCGTAGTCCCATTGCAATAAGTTCGGCCTGAAAGATTGCCGTTTCTTTACCGAGTGGTTTTGAAACCGAGAAGTTGCGAACTTTAGCTCCAACTCCAGTTCCCTCTGAGGTGCGTGAGCCATCTGTGTACCAGATAGTTGCTCCTTCTTCCATTTCAGGTAGCATAGATTGCCAGTCCTTGTGTTCTCTGATTATAACTTTGAAGAGGGTTTCAAAGTTGAATTTTATCGGCATAGTGTCCGATAGGTGACTTTTAAAATCCACCAGTTTGTATTTGTTGTCCCTTTTTTATTTGGAGATGTATTGGAAGAATGCTAAAGAACATTCCATTGCAGCAGTACGGCAGGTATTCAGCTCAGCTGTTACAAAGTAGTCGCTATAGCGTCCAAACTCTTGCTGGCCTGACCACAGGTCATTGGTTGCTAAAGCTGCACGCAATCAGGCTGCGGATTGCGAGCGAAAGCCTTTGCAGAGGCTGCGAGGAAGACGAAGAACCTTTCGAACATTATCTTTGTCAGTGTCCGCAAATTTCCAACAGCCGTCTCCTTTGTTTCGGCTGTAGATTCTTCTCAGGGCTAGACGACCTCAGAGGCATCAAACATTTGAGCCTACTTCGGATCGCAAATCGAACCAAATGGCTACCACAGGAGGAGTAAAAACCATCTCATAATGAATAGGAGGAGTACAATAAGCGTACCTAGATGGCCCCAGTGCATTTTGTTTTTACGAAACCACCCTTCCACAATCTAAAGCTAGGGCAAGTTCTCATTGCATCTGTGATACTAAGACAAGCAAGTCTTTGAGTTTTTTTGTAACGCGAGCTGTGCCTTTCGTTGACTGCTGATCCGTTTGTGGATATTGGTGGTATGATTGTTCTGTAACACCAGGTTGTAATCCCCATTTCTTACCGAACAAACTTTTACAGGCCCAAAACACTTTAATTGATTTGATGTTATATGTTTGTTCCAGGTGGGGTTGCTATGAAATATAACACCTAGACATTTGACCTCCCATGCTTCCCGATGGAGATTCGCCGCTCATCTTCGGTGAGCAGCAGATTCCGCTTCTAACCTTTTTGACCTTAGGCCGGAGAGTCACGCTTGAGAATTTATAGCAAATTCTGTGCCCCTTTTGTTTAAACTTCTCCGTCGATTGGCCGTCGATGGAAAAGGTTATTATGGTGTTTGTGCCCTCTACTCTCCTGCTGAGGGCTTTCTAGTTAGAGGCGCACAAACCAGCGATTCGAGCGTTAATTAGGGTTCTCTCGTCTGACGAATCTTCTTCGTGAGGAAAATATCGCGTGATTATTTCTAATCCTAGAATATTTTCTTCCGGCCCTGATATTAGTGGACTCTAGGCAGATGATGAACATCCATCCTGGCTTAAAGCCGAGTCCACCAAAAAAAAAGCAATTGATTAAAACTGCAATTATTATATTTTATCAGTCACTTTATTTTTTATATCTTAAGACATAAATTTTTTTTAATTTTTAACAAACAAAACCGCAATGATATGTTAATAAAACTCTCTAGGGAAATTTAAAATAATGAAATTGAGAAAACAAAAATATGATTAATATATTCGCGTAAAATCAGCATTTTTTTTTCTGAAACTTAATTATTTCTTATATACGTGTACGTATGTGTGTTTTATCATTCTGTTTACAATTTTCATAATAATCTTTCATATCATTTTAATTCGAAGAGAATACATTTCTTCTTTTCAACTTTCAGTTTTAGCACCATCGATTAGTTTTTTTTTTAACTGCAACTATCTTACTTTAATACGTGTAAAATAATAAATTAATGAGAAATATAATTGTTTTTAAGAAATAAAAATTAAATTTCTTGCGTGTTTCATCCGCTATAAATTTTATTTTTACTGCCATAAAATCGGTTAGTTTTTCGATTAATCAAAAATTTAGTTCATCTCGAATGAACAATCCATTATACAATAAGAAATTAAAATTTTATTTTTTTGCTTTGCAAGACTATCATTGCTTTAAAAACACTTTCTATATTAATTGTATTTAACTTTTCAATATTTGTACAACAACAAAATATTGTGAATTCTTTTTCTTATTTCGCTTCTGTATATAATCGATATAAATTAAGACAGTTTAAAAAATGTTTATTAAATTTTATTAGGCTTCGTATACCATAAATTTTTTAAAAGTGCTTAAAAATTACTTATATAAGTTTCATGTTCACATTGAATATTCAGTCTGAAATGTTTAATTTAATAATGTTTAATTTATTATTTTTAATTCAACGAAATATCTTAGATCAGGACATATGTCATTGAATTGTATTGTTTTTGCTACAGAAGAAGATAGCCTTTCAATGATTTTCAAAATATTATTGTAATGTAGGTTTTCTACTAAGCTTTTCCAATTATTTTTCATCTATTTTTAGCGAAAATTTGAAATACTCTTCTAGTGTTGGTTTCTTAAAAAAAAGGACACTCACAGCAGTTTAAAATAATTTATTTAATGAATAAATGGATCATTTAAGTAGTTCAAATAGATTCCTCAATTATCTACAATATTAGCAAAAAAACCAAAATCGAATGAGTACCTTTTATCTATCACTCCCCAAACTAAAAAAAAAAAACTTGGTTCAATGAAAACCCAACGTAAGTGACCTACCTACCTGGAAACACTGAAATGAGACATTCTATCCTCCCCGCTGTATTCTCCAATCATCGCCCGTTTTAACTACCACCTATTCCGATCGATGACGCATGGCCTGGCTGAGCTGCACTTCGATTTTTGCGATAAAGCCAAAAATTGAGTCGATTCTTGAATCGGCTCAAAACAAGAGCAGTTTTTTCGACGCGGAATCCATATGCTGCCAGAAAGATGGTAAAAACTTGTGGCTAGCAACGGATAATTCTTTGAAAAATAAATATTTAACCGTTTTTGCACAATAATGGCTCGAATTTTAGGAAAAAAAAAACGGCGGTTTTCAATTTATAATCCCAATACTTCAATCTATATGTGCTCTATTGTATTCTCAAGTCAATCAATCGATCAATCAATTTCCTGTTAGGACCCCCTGACTAAATTATAACGAAAAACTTGTGGCTTTTAGAGATTTCGAAAGAGGCGGCAGCTGTTCCTCTTTCTTCACCTAACAAAAGCTTGAAAATTAGCTCAACCATCTCTTGCTCATAAGAACAGGAATTTTTTCAGGAATTTTTGCAATTCGTTGTCTAATCAAACATCACTATCGACTTAATGGGCAATGAGTAGAAAATTCAGAGATATTAACCACACCTTTCCTATTGCAGATTACTCCGCTATCTGTTCTGTTCTCTGAAGGAAGCAAAGCCTTCAGAGGCATAGAGAGTTTATTTAAGAACACTCTGCCTGCTTGGATATACCTTGGCTACATCAATCTACAAAAATTAAAAATTCGCAGATAGAGGGTTGTGCGAAGAGCAAAAAACCCTGCCACAATAAGTAATGAGAATTTTAAGGAATCTGAAAATCAGGAGGGCAAGGCCCGATCATTGATGAAGAAGTAGAACAACAAGTCTTTACTGCAGTGTGCCGATGACGGGTCCTTTTAATCTCCGGTAAAGACCCCCAAGATATTCACAACAAAATTCAAGACTCATGCACACGACTAGAATGTTTTTTTAACAATCGCGGGCTGGAGATATACAACAAATTCCTGTTAAGACCCCCTATAGGGGAATAGGACAGAAACAACTCTCTTCCACAAGGCGCGATCCTGAGCATCGGCCTTAAGCTGTTGCCAGGACTTGTTTATTCCTCTAGCCTCCTGCTCAACTGCTCGCTTCCATGTGTTACATGGTCGACCAACCCGACGTCTTCCTTGAGGATTGTAATCCAGAGCCTGTTTGGCGATGTTTCACTTTGGTTTCCTCAAAGTATGACCGATCCATTGCCACTTCCGCCGTTGAATCTCAATACCTATTTTAGTCTGGCCAGTTGTAGTCCAAAGTTCGTCGTTGGAAATCACTTCTGCCCAGAATATTCCTAAAATGCGTCGAAGGCATTGGTTCACGAAAGTCTGTAGTTTCTTGGTAAGTCGAACGGTCACTTTCCACGTAGTACAACCATATAACAACACGGATTTGACGCATGCGTCAAAAACTCGCAGCTTCGTGCGAAGGGAGATCTCTCTTAACCTCCAGAAAGGATACCAAAGGACTGACGAGATTTATTTAGCCAAGCCTCAACATCCTTTTCGGCTACGTCGTCCATGCTGACAATGCTTTCAAGATAGCCAAAATCTGGCACCTCTTCTACATCCTGTCCGTTAAGAACAATCGGTGTGCTTACGTTCGAACCCATGTTTTACGCACATTCATTTTCAGTCTCGCGCCTTTGCATTCAGAATGCAACGAGCGAACATTTGACTCTAAGTCCGAACGGTTATGTGCAAGCAAACACACGTCATCAGCCTAATCAAGGTGACATAAGATGTTAAATAGTCTCCATAGAAGACCTTTACCACCTTCCAGTACAGCTTTTAAGATGTCATTTATTACCACCAGAAACAGGGCTAATATGCAGCCTTGTCTGACACCCGTTCGCACAAGAAAGCTCTAGGACAGCTCTCCTCTATGCAAGACGCGACACCTTGCATCTTCGTAGGATTCTTTAATCATAGCTATGACCTTATCTGGAATACCTTTCCTACGCAAAGCATTTCATATTCACCCAATGTGGATGACTTTTCGCGTATAATTATGGTGTATTCGCGATTTTTGTTGGGATCTCTGAGTTTGTCCACATAAAGCTTGCGCTTCATTTGAAAAATTTGTGGTCGTCGGATAGCTGCTGTACACAATCTCAAGCAGGCAACCATCAAGTGTTGATCGCTTCCCACATCAGCTCCATGTTTCGCTCACACATTGAGGATACATCTTCTCCATCGGCGACTTATAGCCAAATGGTCGATCTTGTTCTGAGTAACACCATCAGGGGAAACCCAAGATGTTTTATGATGACTCTTGTGTGGAAAAAGGGTCCCTCCGATGACCATTTGCCGAGTACTACAAAGCTCCACAAATAATTCGCCGTTTCCGGGTCTTTTAATCCAAGATCGTGACGCGTCGACCCAATGACGTGTTCTAGTCCACTGTTGTCAGATCCAACCTGGGCGTTCATATCTCCTGAGGTAATAAAATCACCTCTTGGAACACGTTCAAATGTGGCACTCAGTTGGCTATAAAACTCCTCTTTGTCACCAGATGTGGTATTAGTTGGTGCGTAGCACTGCAGAATTTGACGTTTCTGACACTGGTCCTGAGCCTGACTGTTTCTCGCTCTCGGTGTAAGGACGAACGCCACGCCATTTTTGGCTTCACTTTTAGGGCCAATGTACAGAAAATAGTGTTTCCGCTAGGGATGTTATAGTGCTCCATTTCACGGTCGATCACTGATTGGCGGTACAAGGACCGAGTAACCCCAGCTCTTCCTCCGTCATTCAATGTTCGAACATTCCAGAAGCCAATCATAGTCCGTTTTCGAATGCCAAAAGTCGTTACCGTAGAATCAGTCCGTATCCGAGGCGATGTATCCGTTTCTCGTATCAGTTAGGTCTTAAGATCACGGGTGATAAGTCCATGATACTTATTGTGGAAGGGTTGTAAGCCCTTCGCACAACCCTCTTTATACGAATTTTTGTGGAGATATGGTCTACCAAAACTCAGCTCAAGGTATTTACGTGGAAGAGTAAGCTTTCGAATTTTCATATAAAAAATAACAACACCGTAATTAATAAGTCGCCATTCTTTAAATACCTTGGAGTATACTTTGACTCTAAACTTACATGAAAATGCCATATTGATCAGGTAATAGAGACAAGCCTCCGGCGTGTATACTTTATTCGGTCTGTCTCTGATTCCTGGTGGGACGCTGTTCCGTCGTGCCTCCTAACAATTTTTAAGTCCACTGCGGACACTCACATTAAAAAGCTGGAGGAAATCTAGAATCGTGCGATTTGAGCTTACACTGGTCCAATCAGAACAACCCACATCGCTTCAGCCAATTCAATTCTTGCCGATAATCTCAGCGAACTGCGACTTTCAAAGTCATCTGACACATTTAGTAAGATCTACTGACAATCCAAGGAAGGAGAAGGAGAGGAGCCCGAGGTACCGCTCTATTTTCTATATCAACTTAAAATAGCTCGTTTTACTCCTTCAATATCTCTAGATATTGTGGAAAATGTAAAGGGGATCCTAAAAACTTTTCTAACACTTATGGCAAGCGCATTTATTTATCAGCCCTTTAAAGCAACCTCCATCAATTTTTCATCTAAAACAGTTTGATAAAGGTCTCAGAAGAGACCGCAACATCACACAAAATAAAGCAAACAGTGTAAAATCCAAAATCTTTCCTTTAAGTTTGTATACATTCATGCCAGTCCAAAGATGAAATGTCAGCGTTCGATTTTTTTTTTTTTTAAATCCTGATCTAAGCTATAGCACACTAATTCAAAAAGATTCCTATTGACTCAATGCGAGACGAATAAAGCGAAATATTTTTCACTTGTCCGCTCGACTCAATGCGTAATAATTTCAAAAAATTTACAAAAAAAAAATAATTAATTATGAATTAGTATAAAATTGCATACATTAATTAGGTAAATATTTATATAAGTATAATATAAAATCAGACTCTAGACTAAATGCTAGTATGCTAGTTTAATTATTATTAATATTCATATTCATAATATTTTTCTTTCACAATTTAATTATTAATTTAAGTGCTGTTCTGTTCGATATATATATTTAAATGTAATATTTTATTAAGAAATTTTCAATTTAATATTAGTTAAACATTTTATTAATATTTTTTTAGAAATATATTTATTCCGATCATCTAATTTCATTTCAATTTTTAAGAATAACTTTTCATTTCGTTCTGTTTCTTGAATATTTTTCATATTTAGTATTTATCAATGAATTGTTGTTCTGGTTGCTGTTTTTATTTTAATGAACATGTGTTTAATAATATATATTTAAACTGTTTGTTTGCTTATAGTTTTGTTTATTTTGTATTTTGTAATCTGTTTTCTTTTTAAAAACTATTTGAAGACTGTCAGGTATATTGTACTTTTTAGTCGGTTTGAGAAATTTATATCCGATTTTGTTTTTATCATTCATAATAATTTGAAATTAGTTAAATAAATTTATGAAAGGAAATTAATTTAGAAGTGAAAATTCTAATAATAGACTTTTAAGATTTAAATTGTCGAGAGAAAAAATTTTGTGTAATACCGGGCCTGATGATGATTTTAAGATCTACTAGAAATATCTGCCAACAATTAATATAAATATTTTTAAAAGTGTTTGTACAAAATTTGAAGTTGGTAGCTCTTAATGGTTTGGTGATAATCGATTTCTTAAAAATACTTTTGTATGGGAGAGGGTAGAAGTTTTGAAAGTATTCGACCAGCTAATATCTTAAACTCTTAAGCATTTTTATAATCGAGATGAAATCTTGGAACGCTAAGAAATAATGCTCGCACAGAGTCGCCAAGAGTACAGAAACATTTTTTGTCGCTCAACAATCTCGATTCCGAGTGCCCGTCTGTCCGTCTGTCGGTCTGTCTACAACATAACTATCCAACAGGCTTTCGTACTTCCATTAAAATATTACCCGCGCTGTATTCAAAATGACTTTCAAGGTCGGCAATTTTTTACACAATAGTGGTTCAAAATTTATTGATCACAATATTGTTGCGAAATTGTTACAAAAGTATGTATAAGAAAAATTTCAGTTTTTCTATTGTCACAGAAATTCGTACCTAACATATCTTGGAGCACTGCCATATTTTTCCTCAATTGTAGCTCTGTATGAAATTTTTTCTACAAATTTCTGTAAAAAACCTCACAAATTTAATACCAAATGTCACAGATTTAAACTCTCTTGTCACATGATTTTGTTGAAAAACAAAGATTTTTTGTGGAATTTCTGTTGGAAATTTGTGACGTTTCTTGAGGGCATTCAATACAAAAACTATGACAAGATCTGCGTCGCATAGAAATATACCAATTGCCCTATGGTAATATGTGCAAGAATTTTTTTGTTTTGGCTCTCTTTCTGGCGATCAAACTTTGAATGCAAAGCATGCATTAAATCCTTATTGTTGTGCGGTTGTAGGGGGTAAACGGAAGTAAAAATTTTGAGGCGCAAGTAGCTATGATTGAGTGATACCATAGCTTGAAGATCCAAAGCAAAATGTTACTAAAAGACCTCTCGCTTATAAGAAACTCTCGAAATTATTGATCCGATCCCCTTATTTCTTCTACCCCCTCACAATTAAATGCAGAATTTTGCATTCATTCGGTTTCTATTGTAAATCGCCAAGCTAAACAAAACGAATTTTCGCCAGAATTAATTTTAAGATAATTGCAACAAATTTTGAAAAAAAAAACTTTCAACTACACGTCACTCTATCTACCCCTCCCATTGAAATTTCACGAAATTTTAATTAATTTGTATGGTTTTGAGGAAAAGCCGTAAAAGTTATCAATTCTAAGATTTGAGACAAGCCTACTATTTGATTGGTTTTGACTCGAATACTCCTACTACCATCTCCTACACAAATGCACGATTTTGGTGAAAGCATTTAATCGATTTTCATTGAAACTAGAAAAGTACAAACTGCAAATTTTGCCAGAATTTGTCCCTTAATTGCAATTATTAATGCTAAAAAAATATCAACTTCGCTTCACTCTTTCTACCTCCTCCCATACAAATTTTTGTAGTGGAAATTCAAGAAAGTATTCCTCCTTCAAACATATAAGAGCTATCGACTTTAAAATTGTAACAAAGCAAAGCGACTAGAATGTTGATAAGAAGTTCCAAAATCATCCAAACCCTTCCATTTTCTCTGCCACCTCACATACAATGCCATAAATTCAGACGAAAATTGTTCAATTTCCGCAAAAATTATGAAAGCTACTAACTTCAAATACACCATTAAACATTTTGCATACTACATTCGGTGTCATATACAAAAATGATAAATCTCCCCCCTCTGCATCTACCACCTCCCGTGCAAAAGTTTTTATTCAGTCGAAGAATTTGAAGTGACAAATTTTCCGGTGCAATAAACTTTTTTCCCATTTCATCTTGAGTATCATAAGGCCCAATCATAAATTTTACAAATTTTCAAGTTTGTAACTTGAAATTTTATCCAAAAATTTTGATTTTATTTCTATTTTTTTTTTTTTTTCAATACACGTGAAACACTTAGTGCAGGTTAGGGCCCCCTTTTGATAGATATCAAATGGATGTATGCATGGGCAAGATTTTAACTTTGTATCTTTTCCCAGAGCCCTAAAACATTAATGACAAATTTCGTCATTTTGGCCCCTCATTTACCCCATCTTAAACATTTTCCGAAAATTATACATCAAACCACTCTATAATTTGACAAAATTTCAACTTAAAACAAGTATTGAGTTTTGAGATATAACGGTTTGAAATTTTGAAAAGTGTACCATTTTACTTCATTATTTCAATAATAAAGTAAAATTTCTACTTCTACTTCCGCAATGGCGCTACAGCCCTAATCTGGGGTTGTTAGACCTTCGTACAACCCTCTATCTACGAATTTTTCATTTTCGTAGATTGAGGTGACCAAGATATACCAAGGAGGCAGTGTGCAGGAATTATGCGTCGATCGAGATTTGAACTCACGACCTTCGCATTGTAGAGCAACACGCTACCCACTAGGCTACACCCTAGTTAAAAAAAAAATTTGCTACCCTGAAATTTTGTTTTTTCGCGTTGCATGACTAAAATAGCCTAAAAATGCAACAAAAAAAAAGTCTGTCAGTAAGCCGTACGTTTACGCCCAGAGAGTTAATATGCCTCCCGAACACTTCAAAGTAGAAAGTTCATTTTTGGGTGCATTGTAGATGGTTGCGGATCTCAGACAAACACCCATTCTGGGGTTAAGGGTTAAGGAGGAGGCGGAGGGAGCGCTAAGACCAAAAACTAAGAATTCGAATGTCTCAACCATGGTTCTAGATAGGAAGCTGAAAATCAACATATATATATAGAAGGGTTTGCGGGACGAACTCAAAAAATAATTTAATTTTTTCATCCATTGGGGTCCGAAAAGGTGGTGCTAAAAAAATTGTTGGCCGATTTTTGTTAAATGATTATATATTGTGACAGTAAAGTATCGAAATTTTGTAATTAAAATTACTCTGGGAAATGACACTTAAAAAATTTTTTTTAAAAAGCAGGTAGGACTGTCCTTAATCATTATTCCAAAAATTAGCGGGGTCTGTAAGTCAGTTTGTTTGCAGCAGCTGGTTAAATCGGTACACCTCAGTAGTCCACGGCGATTTTTGTTTTATGTCCTCGATCGACTGAAAACGGGTTCCAAGGAGCGGTAATTTCAGTTTCGGGGATAGGAAAAAGTCAGACGTGCCAAATCTGGTGAATACGATGGTTGATTGATAGAATTTGTTGCTTTTTTTGGCCTTAAATTCAGTCACAATTGAGGCTCAATGCGATGGCACATTTTCATCGTGGAAAATCTATGAATCATCCTTCCATAATTCCGACCGTTTTTTACAGATTTGCTCACGCAAGCAAACGCTTCAATACGGTCAAATACATAGTACTCCTTATTGACCGTCAGTCCCTCCGGAACGAAATCATGATGGATCAAATCTCGAATATCGAAAAAAATAATGAGCATCGTTTTGATTTTTGAGCAGCTTTGGCGTGGTTTTTTCGGTTTCGGCTCATTTTTTTCCACCATTCCGATGATTGCTGACTGGTTTGCATATCAAACTCATAGACCCATGTCTCATCACCAGTTATGATGCGCTTCATGAATGCGGGATTCAGCTTTATCGGAACGAGTCGAGCAAGGACGCGTTTCATGGCCAAAGTATCCACCAAAATCGAACGAACGGATTCGCGAGAGATGTCGAGCTCTCCTGCTATCTTCCTAACACTGGCATGACGATTTTCAAGCACCATTTCCTTCACTTTTTGAATGTTTTCGTCAATTGAAGAAGTCGGCGGAGGTCGTCCAGAACGAGGCATGTCTTCAACGATCTCTCGACCGTCCTTAAAGGCATAGTACCGCTCGTGTTTTTGATATTACTGAATCACCGTAAGCTTTTTTTCCAATATTCGCAATGATTCCGCACACATTTGTTTGGAAACATAAAATTTGAGAAAAACTCTATGTTCCATTTAATCCATTTTAACAATCGCGGTGGACCACTGAGGTGCACCGATTCAACCAGCTGCTGTATACAAATTGATTAACAGACCGTGCAAATTTTTGGAATAATAATTAAGGACAGTCCTGCCTGCATATAAAAATAAAAGTTTTTTTTTTTTTTTAAATATCATTTCTCAGGGTAATTTTAATTACAAATTCCCGATACTTTTTGGTCACAATATAAAGAGAATAAAAATAAAGGGCCCAGATGGCTGCCCTGAGGAACACTAAATTCCACAATAAATGTCTCTGAGCTATAATCGCTAATTTGAACGAACTGTTTTCTGTTAGATAAATACGAAGACAACCACTGAAGAATGTTCGAATGGAAACCGAGAGCCCGTAGCTTAGTAATAAGAAGTCCATGGTGGGCTCTATTAAAAGCCTTTTGAAAATCTGTGTAGATAACGTCGACTTGAAAACAATTCTCAATAGAATCCACGCAAAATTTAGTGAATCGAGTTAATTGCGAAGCTGTAGATCGGCCCTGGACAAAGCCATGTTGACAATAGCAAATAGATTCCTTAATTGAGAAATATATTTTATCCTTGACAATCGCTTCGAAAAATTTCGGTTTAGACGAAAGCATAGAGATAGGGCTATAATTTTCAATAAGGTACTTAAGATCTGCCTTATAAATGGGGGTAATAAAAGATATTTTCCAGATATCCAAAATTTCTCCAGACGACAGTGATTTATTGGAAATTAGGGCTAAACAGTGACATAAAGAAGATGAGCAATTTTTTAAGAACATCGCAGGAAGCGAATCGAAACCTGCGTTTTTTTGAACATCTTCGTCGGCCAGAGAGATATCCCCTAGGTCGGTAATAGCGTTCAAAGAGTTATATTTGTTATATGACTCCTCAGTCCGATCTGAATTGTATACTGGCCTAAAGTATGACGCAAAAAAATCACAAGTTTCTGCGATGTCACTGGATGAAACGCCTGAGTATTCCATCGACTTCGGGAGCTGAGATGATTTGCGTTTAGAGTTTAAATGTACCCAGAAGACTCTACTATTATTTTTAATATTTGATTCTGTCCAGGATAAATACCGACCATAAAGAAAACGATTCAGAAAATTGAATTCCTTCTTAAGACGCAGGAAAATGATATGGTCATTTATGGTTTTTGTTATTTTTAACCTCTTACCAGGGGTGTAAATATGAAACCGGAATTTGATCATAGAGGGCCTCACTGGTCAATGTGGTTATTGTGAACACGCGTCAGTGGCGCCATTTTCTTGTTTTGACATCGGACAAAGATTGTCAAATCATAACACTTTTCAAGTTTCATATAGAATAGTTTTTAATAACAGTGAACATGTCGAACTTTGTACCGCGAAACTACGATTTGCGGGCAGCTTTAATTTTCTGTTACCATTTGAAGAAAACTGCTGGTGAATCGCACCGAATGCTTGTCGATGCTTACGGTGATCATGCTCTTGGTAAATCGCAGTGCTTTGAGTGGTTTAAAAAATTCAAAAGTAGAAATTTTGACGTGACAAACGAAAAACGTGGAAAACCACCGAAAAAGTTTGAAGACAGCAGATTTCAAGCATTGTTGGATGAGGACGACGCTCAAACGCAACAGCTGGCAGATTAGTTAAACGTAACACGAGCAGCCGTCGCCATACGTTTGAAAGCCATGGAAAAGATCCACAAGATGGGAAAATTGGTCCCACATAATCCCAACGAAAGACAGCAGAAAAACAGAAAAACCACTTCCGAAATGCTGCTCGCCAGATACAAAAGAAAGTCATTTCCCCATCAAATTATGACTGGCGATGAAAAGTGGATTCATTTTGAGAATCCGAAGCGGAAAAATCATGGGTAACTCCAGGCCAACCACCGACATCAACTGCAAGACCAAATCGCTATGGCCGGAAAACAATGCTCTGCGTTTGGTGGGATCAGAAGGGTGTGATTTATTATGAGCTACTGAAACCTGGTGAAACCGTTAACACTGAACGCTACCGACAACAAATGATTGCATTGAATCAAGCTTTGAGTGAAAAACGCCCAGAATACCAGCAGAGAAAAAACAAAGAGATTTTGCTTCATGACAATGCACCATCACACACAGCAAGACTGGTCAAGGAAATGATAGAGTCATTCAGTTGGGAAATTCTTTCCCATGCCGCTTAATCACCAGACTTGGCTCCGCCTGATTACCATTTGTTTGCATCGATGGAACACGCACTTGCTGAGCAGCGCTTCACTTTCTACGAAAATGTACGAATATGGCTCGATGACTGGTTTTCATCAAAAGACCAACACTTTTTTTGGCGAGGCATCCACACATTACCAGAAAGATGGGGAAAATGTATAGCTAGCGAAGATGAAGGCCTTTGAATAAAATACTCCTTTTCATTTCCAACCAATAAGTGTTTTTTTTTTGAAAAAAAATTCCGGTTTCATATTTACGCCCCTGGTACATATATGCCTTGTTTTTACGGTTTTTTAGATTACTGAGGCGTTCATTGCCTCATAGAATTTTCAGAGTAGCTTTCTTTCTATACACGGAAATGAATAAATTAAGAGTCATCTTCAATCTGGATTGAAAAACTTAAAACGTGTCAGATAAATTAAAATTATGGAAAATACTGTCCCAATCGATTGAAAATAATCGTTCAATGCAACAAAATCGACTTTAAAAATGTTAAAGTAAGATGAAGAACTGCTCGAAGATCAGTTGTTTTTTTAGAAATAAAATTAAAAAAAAAATAGAAATAGCTTTATGATTAATTAAGTTATTCAAAAGAGGAGCACGCACATCATGTAAATAATGTTCAATATCTTTACTAATGAAAAATAAATCTAATAATCTATTAAGGCTATTTTTTACAAATCTAAGAGAGTAATGAATCGATGACTAAGAATTTCGTGGTCGTCTTCATATTGAAGGGTATAAAACATTTTTCTTCATCCGAGAATGTCCAGTTAATGTCGCCAATATTGAAGTTCGCCTCCCCTTGGTCCTTCACGATAAACTCGATGTTGAATATATGCGCCGTATATAACTCAATATCACTTAATGGATGAATGTAGCTCGCGATGAAATAGACAATGTTAGCAGGAGACGCTTTAGAAAAACTTACGCGTACATAGATTTGGTCGATCAATTCCGACTTATCAATCAATCAAATTCCTGTTAAGACCCCCTATAGGGGCATAGGACAGAAACAACTCTCTTCCCGAATTCAAGCTGTTCCCAGGACTTGTTTATGTCTCTGGCCTCCTGCTCAACTGCTCGCTTCCATATGCTACATGGTCGACCAACCCGACGTCTTCCTTGAGGATTATAATCCAGAGCCAGAGCAGGTTCGTGCGAAGGGAAATCTCTCTTAACCTCCAGAAAGGGAAAAGGATACCGAAGGCCTGCCAAGCTTTATTTATACGAGCCTCAATATCCTTTTCGGCTCCGCTGTCCATGCTGACATTGCACCCGAGATAACAAAGATCTTGCACCTTTTTCACATCTTGTCCGTTAATAACACGACTTATGATGCAGATCAATTTGCTTGCTAATAAACTAACTACGTACTGCCAATAGTGCCGCCACGTAGCTTGCCGATAGCACGAGAAGAGCGATCGCATCGATACACGACATAGTTGAAGTCGAAAATATCGGCGAAAAGAAAATTCGATTGCAGCCAAGTCTCTGTAAAGGCGATGACATCGTAATCAAGTGATGAAGATGATAAGAAAAGATCCGTAGTTTTCGGCCGAGTACCACCCGCATTCCGATAGTAGACTTAAACGTTGGAAGAAACTGAGCACTGGATTACGTTGTGGTCGGAACGACCTTCTATTCTTGGAAAAAAAACAGGAATTCCTTGATATTGACCGTGACTGGCCAGATAGACGGATCCAGAGCATTGGGTAATAAGTGCTCAAGAGCACCAAGCTTGAAGTTGACGAAAGGCATAGAAGACAGATCCACGTCTCTCTTCGTGAGTTTAGCGCAAATTAGCTAATCAGGCTTCACTTGCAGTTTAGAGGCAACGGAAGTTCTTATCGATTCGGCTGTTGTATACACGTGAAATCGGGAAACATGTAACCATTTCAAAGAAGGCACGACCTTGAATGCAATGGAATCGACGTTATGCAATGATACTGGGCGATTCGTATATGCATTATCGGTGATCTACGGGCTCATCAGATGACGAGCATTACTTTTTTGCAGCGGAAACAGTTGAGGATGATATTACAACCGAGGCAGAAGAAGCCACAGTGGCGCTTAGCGTTTGGCGGATAGAACGTGCCACCTCTACATTATTACCCGGCGAAACTGATGCCCGCTGCTCAATAGCAGGTTGATGAGGATGTGTAGGTTTATCTGTCAATTTGGCAACATTCGATAATAAACTCGAAACTGTGGATGTCAGAGCATCGAGCTTGCGATTTATTAACGACAAACACATTTCACGGCAGTCGAAGCAAGACTAAATCATGCGCGGCAAACTTAGTGCAGCGAACAATTTCGGAACCGTCATAGAATCGTCAATACATTTTGCGTGAAAAGCGCTTGCGCACACACCTCCACAACGAACTGACAAACTGTTTATCGCCGTACTGCACTTTTTACACTGCATAATCTATATGAAAAATGTTAGATATTTTAATAAATGTCTAAGTAGAAAATTGGCTTAACAGAACGAACAAAATACTGCGTAATCGAAAGAAACCGCAACTTAACTTGTTAGCCGAAGATTTAAAAATATAGTAAAAGAATAATAGAAAAACTCGCAGCGAAAAAAAAAACGCTTGCAATCACGGCAACCAAAACTTTTGAGCTGCTTAATACTTAAACCATACACAAGCATAAATGTATGACCACATGGAAAGTCTGTTACACAAGTAGCATCGTATATCCGATATATTTTACAAAAAAAAAAATTACCAACATTATTAAAAATTATCGAAAGTATAAAAGAAACGTAAAAATTTCAACAATACAAACTTGACTACAATTATTTTGTATTTGAAATTTTCATTTCTTCATTTAACTTGGAAATAAACTTCTCAATAAACGGTTTTAATTTGTATGTTGTTTCCTTTTTTGTTTTCTTTTTCTTTTTAATATATATAATATTGTATATATTTTCAATATTGAACAATGATTTGATTAATGAAAAAAAAAATATACATTTATATAGATTTTAATAGAAATTTTATTTCAATCATTTCAATTATTTTTTTTTTTGTTGCTTATTTTGGCACATATATATCAAAAAATATGCTTAAAGTCTTATTATTTTCAATCTAGATAAAGTTATTATGTGTGTTAAATTTTCAAACAGTACACAATCTAAAAAATTTCCCTTAACGTCTAATTTTTTTTTTATTATTTTATAATACATAAATTACTATGCTCTTGTTTTACTTACGATTAAATGTGTTTTGTATAAACGGTTGAAACTGAACGATGCTATTAATAAATTTTAATTCGCTCCATTTTTTTATTCGATATATAAATTTTTTTCGTTAAAGATTTTCTTAATGGCAGTTCTAAGAAAAACAAAATATAAAATTATTATTTATATAAGATTTTTGAACTTGTGTTATGATGGTTTTGAAAAACAAAAATCGATAAAAATAAATTTGATTTATCTAGAAGACATTTTAATGTAGTTGTTTTTTTTTAGTCAAATTAGAAAACTGCCCGATATTTAAATCACTTAACCAAATACAATCCTTGGTTTTTTTTATATTTTTTTTGTTTTTATTTCGTTTTAATTTATTTACAAAAATACGGAGAAATATTATTTCTACAGTTTAATTTATACTAAAATATAGATAACATGCGTTTCGGGTGTTTGGATAATATTTTGTATATTTTAACAAAGGATTTGTGTGTATGTGTGTAAGAGAGACAGAGAGAAAAAATAAATTTCTTAGTACATCTCTTAAATAGATAATAATATTTAATAACAAGAGTAATGAAGACTATTTTGACACTAAAATACATCTACATTTCTTTCTGTTTCCTATTTTTTTAAATTAATATTTCATTAATTAAAATTAGATCAGGTCCATTCGAAATTGGCATTTTATTTTCTTGTTGGTTTCAGTTTATTTATTTATTTATTTTTTATTTTTTTTTGTATGTGGAAGAATTGTATTTGGCTTGTATGATTTTCGATTTTAAAATTAAGATTTAAAACGAAAATTTGTTAATAGAAAAGATAAATGGAAAATAAAAAATACATTTTATTTAAAATATTATGTAAAAATTTACTTAAAATTGTTGCTATTTGAAAACATTGATTTTTTTGTTTTACACGTATCTGAAACACCGGATCAGAATTATTAATTTCAATTAAACATTCCATAGAAACATGCATGTCTTTTGTTACAATTAATAAAATATGTTTGTTTCGTTATTGCATTGTAAAAAAAAACATTCAACATGCATTTCAACGGAGTTTACTTGTTTCTTTTTTCTCTTTTTGTTCTTAGCTTAAACCTAAATACTATTTGATGAGTCTTTAACTGGAGTATCGGTATTCGTTTCTATTAGTAACGGTGTGATGGGATATCGTGTATGTTGTGATACTCGTTCCATTACGCATGATGATGATAATCGAGCCTCGGCATCGTGATCCCAACATTCTTCCATTGTATCGCATATTGCACTTAGTCCCTAGAAAACAAAAAAAAAAAATACACAAAACAAAAATGAGAAATTATAATAAATGTAAAGTTAGTAATGAGATTTTAATTTATCTGGGCATTTATTTAATAATAATAATAAAGTTTGTTTCTTGATTTTTGTTACATTGTATAATCTATACATATTAATATACAGTACAGTCGCGATAATTTCAACCTGCGATAATATCAACTAAATAAATTATACATTATTTACTCTGTAGTTTTAATTCACTGTTATGCTGACATTTCGATAATATCAATTTCGCCGATTTCGCAAGTAAGTGCGTTCCACGCGTGTTCTTAAATGTAATGGCTCCTCGAAAGTTTCAAAAGTTTTTATCGATAAAAGATAAAATTATCATACTTAATCAAATTAGAAAGTGCGTAAGTGGAAAAACGCTAGCGTTGCAATACGGAGTCGACAAATCTACTATAAGCCAAATAAAACGAAATGAGTGAAAAATTCGGCAATTCGCAGCTAATGCTGAGTGGTCCCGGTAAGAGAAAAACACTGAAAACAACAGAATTACCAAAAATAGAGCAAGCATTATACCGTTGGTTTCTAGAGCAGAGAAAACGACATGCTCCAATCTCTGCTTCCATTTTAGCAGAAAAGACCAGGCAATTGAATCACAAATTTAAAGAGTGCCTCAATTTTACCGCTAGTTCAGGTTGGATTGAAAATTTCAAGAAACGTCATGGAATACGCCTGTTAAAAATTTGTGGCGAAAAATTATCTAATAATCCAGAGCACGTAGGGAAATTTGTTGACCGTTTTAATAAAAAGATTGCCGAAATGAATCTAACTTTTGAACAATGCTACAATGCCGACGAATCGGGATTGTTTTGGAAGCTACTCCCTGAAAAAAACCCTTGCTCATTTTAAAGAAACCAACGCTCCCGGTCGAAAAGCCAGTAAAGAGCGCATAACATTTATGCCATGCACTAATGCTTCTGGTAACCACAAGCTCAAACTCTTAGTTATCGGAAAAGCACAGAATCCACGTGCATTCAAAAACATGGATCATAATCCCGTAGAGTACTTGAAAAATGCGTGGATGACCACTGCAATTTTTAAATTCTGGTTTCATGACAGCTTTGTGCCACAAGTAAGCGCAAATATAATTTCACATACATGTTCATATTAAATCATGTTTGGACTTTATATTTTGACAGGTGCGGAAATTCATGCGATCACGAGGTTTACCAACAGCCCTATTGTTGCTTGACAACTGTCCAGCTCATCCGAGTCCCGAAGAACTTAAAACTGATAATGGTCTCATTGTTACAATGTTTTTGCCACCCAATTGTACAGCACTAATCCAGCCAATGGATCAAAACGCAATTAATTTGGTCAAATTGAATTACAAAAAATTTCTTTTGTCACGTATAATTGAAAGTGATTGTGATATCGAAATGTCTGTTAAGAAACTGAATTTGAAGGATGCAGTTTTGCTTCTTTCAAAGGCGTGGAATCAAATTTCTTCAGAAAGCATAAAAAAATGTTGGAAAAATATAACCAGAAAATCAGAAGACTATTCGTCCGAAGATAATTTACCCTTGCAGACTCTCCAATTGCGAGCGCTTTCAGAGAAAAATATAGCTGAAGCAGTTTCTATCATGCTAACACGTATAACGCCAGCAGAAACTTTTAGTAACAGTGAAGTTGAAAATTGGTTACTAGATACCAATATTGTCAGCTTCGACGATAGTTCTTCCGAAGGAGATATTGCAAATCATCAAAATGAAATAATTATTGAAGCAACAAAAGTGAAAGACGATGATGCTATTCGATGTTTTGATGTTGTCTTAAAGTGGGCTGTGCAAAACTCAATTTCTATAGATAAAATTGAGACACTTCAAGAACTACGGAGCACGGCAATAAATAGGTGCTCACAACGAACTTTTAAGCAACCGAAAATAAGCGAATTCTTTCAAACATGAATTAAATAAAATTTCATAAATATGTATATATAATGTACATCTTATTTAAGTTCAATTAAATGTTATAAAAACAAATTTAAAAAAGTTTCGATAATTTCACCATCCCGATAGTTTCAAACAACCCGGTTTTCATTAGCTGAAATTATCGCGACTGTACTGTAATTGTAGTGTCTGTCTGTTATTTGCTTATAAATGGCTATAAGTTAGTTTTTTGAGTTATTTTAGCACTAACTAAGCATAAAATCACATTTTTGAAATTTTTGTCTGTCTGTCCGACCGCTTTTCGCGCACAAACGGCTGTAATGAAACTTGCACAGTTTGTTAGGCGTCCATCGGAATGAAATCTGCTTTCGGTTTCATTTCACTCCCCTCACGCCTTCTACCCCCTCCCATACAACGTGACTAATTTTCAAAATATATATTAATCAAATTTTCTTGGAAACTATAAAAGCTATTAATTTGAAATTTTGAATATATTATTTCTATTATAAATGCAATCTTTTGGTATACAAATTGTTTGAGTTTCCTCACTCCTTTCACCACCTCCCATACAAACTACACTTTTTCATGAATCACTTTACACCAAATTTCTCAGTACGTATAACTTCCATCGAGCTAAAATGTTGTATTAAATCCTTAATTAACATTATTATTAATATCAGGAAAAAATTAACCGATTAGCTTCACTCCTTCTACCCCCTCCCATACAATGTGACACAGTTCCACGACTTCACAAGAATTTGATTTTCTTGAAAAATCTGAATGTTACTGATCTGAAATTTAAAATATATCAATTGCATGATGATTATAGTTGTTTTTCAAAAAATCACCAAAAACCTCCTTCTCCTTCCACCACATCCCATATAAACCGCACTTTTTCATGAAATACTCTAAACGAATTTTCTAAGTACATTTAAATTTCATCGAGGTAAAAATTTGAACATAATCCTTAATTAGCATTATTATTAATATCGGGAAATAAATTAACCGAGTAGCTTTACTCCTTCTACCCCCTCCCATACAATGAGACACATTCTACGACTATATAACAATTCGATTTTCTTGAAAAGTGTAAATGATACAGATCTGAAATTTAAAGTATATCATTTGCATGATAGTTATAGTTGTTTCTCGACAAATCACCAAAAAACCCCCACTCCTTCTACCACCTCCCATACAAATTGCACAATTTCATTAAATTCAATGCACTAAGTTTCTCAGTACCTACTCAATTTTTGAAGCTTAAATTTGGTACATTTTTATAGCTACTCTAGCATGATGTAAAACAAATTAGTTCAGTGCTGTCACCCCTTCTACCACTCCCTTTACGCACAATCGTAGTCCTGTTATGTTTGTAAGTTTAATGTTATTTTAATTGGTTTTTTTTTTAAATAACACCAGCTACAATTATTCACATTCCTTAACGCTCTTCAACACGTATATGATCTCGAATCACGGATTTGATTTGACCACGAGCCTGTCCCATAAAAATGGGAGTATCATGCTTTCATTCTTAATAATTCTTGGTTCTGATTCCAACAATATATATACAAACCATTTTCTTCAAAGAGCCATTAAAGTAAGCAGATTATATATCCCACATAATGTATTACTAACTACACTCTCAAAAATTGCTTATTATTGCTATTTTTACGCGGACGAAGTCGCGGGCGTTTGCTAATACATAAATACAAAATTAAAGAAAAGAATTTAGGGTTCAGACACACATTGTCTTTTCAACTACAATATTCAGGAAAAAGGTGAAACAATTCAAACGCCTTTTTAAGTTTAACTAAAACTAACTTAAGACTAATTTTTCAACTACGAGGGCCGCTATTTAAGTTTTGAGCCTAACCTATACGCAGTGTTGATAGACGCCATCTGACGTTTCGAATGAAAAGTATGGTCTTTTCAATCATAACGTACTTCAGAGCGTTTTGACATTGGAGCATAACTTCTGTTGTTTACAGTCTGTTCAAAATTTTGTCTCAGCGAAAAATTGGAATTATCTCGGGAACATTTTCGTGCGATGATTTTTTACGATTTTGGACGTGGATTATCACGACGGGAGTGCATTGATCAACTCACTTCGACTTTTGGTGATGAAGCCCCATCCTCTGTGAAACGCTGGTACAACGAATTTGATCGTGGCCGTAGTTCGATCAGGGATGAAAATCGTGCAGGTCGTCCAAAATCAGCTGTTGTGCCAGAAAACATTGCTGCTGTTCGCGAACTAATATTGGAAGATCGTCATGTGACCTATCGGGAGATTGAGGCATCCGTGGGCATCAGTATGACGACCATCAACAAGATTTTGCATAAACATTTAGCTGTGAAGAAGATTTGTTCACGTTGGATCCCACATAAATTGACACAAGATCAAAAAGATGCTCGTGTCAAGTGGTGCAAGGAAATGATCAAAAAATACAATCGCGGTGCGTCAACAGCTGTTTATAACATCTACACAGGTGACGAATCTTGGATCTATGCATATCAGCCTGAAACAAAACGCCAATCCACCGTATGGGTCTTCCACGACGAGCCAAATCCGACAAAAGTTGTTCGTGCGCGGAGCGCTTCGAAGCAAATGATCGCCTGTTTCTTCGGAATAACTGGACATGTGGCAACCGTACCGTTAGAGGAACAAAGAACGGTTAATTCTGAATGGTACACAACCATTTGTTTGCCAAAAGTGTTTGGCGAAATACGAAAAAGGAAGCGGCAACGAAGGATCATTCTTCATCATGACAATGCGAGCTCTCACACATCGGCTGCAACAACCGCCTATTTGACTGGTCAAAACGTCGAATTGATGGGTCATCCTCCGTATAGCCCTGATTTGTCACCTAATGACTTCTTTTTATTCCCGAATATCAAGAATAAATTGCGCGGTCAACGTTTTTCGAGGCCTGAAGAAGCCGTTGATGCATTCGAAAACCATGTTTTGGAGGTACCTCAATCGGAGTGGAAAAAGTGTTACGAAGATTGGTTTAAGCGAATGCAAAAGTGTATCGATCATCATGGAGACTACTTTGAAAAACAATAAAGTCATTTCCAATAAGAAATTACTGTCGTTTCATTATTAGGCTCAAAACTTAACTAGCGGCCCTCGTATCTTGAAATTAAGTTTATTAATTTAGTTTTTTAAAAATTCAGCGATTATATGTTAATTCGTTTACTCTAATTTTCATAAGTCTTACTTCAGCAATATCATGTAACTTTATTGTGAAGTTATACAAGGTTTGTCAAGTAGAATCCACAATAACCATTTGTTATGTACGATTTGTACCACCATACGTGATTGCTGGTTGGACTACAGTTTTAGATAAAAGCAGCTTATTTTCCTGGGTCAGTTTCGATCGCCTATTGATCAGTGGATACAATATTTTTATAGTTTGTGTCGCTTTAGATACTACTGATTCCATGTGCAGATGAAACGTGAGCTTGGGATCAAAAGTAATGCCCAAGTATTTGATAGGTTTAGCCCATTTGACAGGTTGTCATAGTACACTCAAGGTAGGAGCCAAGAGGTATCGCGCAGCTCGTCGTTTAGTAAAATATATGCATTGTGTTTTGTCCGCATTAATTTGAATTTTTCACTTGCTGAAGAATTTATGTATGTACATTGTAACCATAAAATACAGACAATTTGTAAATAAAATAACTCTGGGGAATGATAATTCAATTTTTTTTTTTTTTTTGTAAGCAGGTAGGACTGTTCTTAATTATTATCCCAAAAAGTAGCGCGGTCTGTTAATCAGTTTGTTTGCAGCAGCTGGTTGAATCGGTACACCTCGGTATTCCTCGGCGGTTTTTACAATGGATAAAAAATATGGAACAAAGAATTTGTCTCAAATCTTGTGTTTCCAACCAAATTTCGTGTGTGGAATCGTTGCGAATGTTGGAAAAGGCTTACGATGATTCAGTAATAGCAAAACCACGAACCTACGAGTAGTACAATGCCTTTAAGGACGGTCGAGAGATCGTTGAAGACATGCCTTCGACCTCTTCAACAGACGAAAACATTCAAAAAGTGAAGGAAATGATGCTCGAAAATTATTATGCCAGTATTAGGGAGATAACAGGAGAGCTCGACATCTCTCACGAATCCGTTCGTTTGATTTTGGTGGATACTTTGACCATGAAACGCATCCTTGCTCGACACTTTCCGATAAAGCTGAATTTTCTTTAAAAAAAAGCACCGTGAACAGGTCACTTTGGACATGCTTGATCAAGCGAATTCTGATCCCACATTCATGGAGCGCATCATAACTGGTGATAAGGCATGGGTATACGAGTTTGACATGCAAACGAGTCAACAATCATCGGGATGGAGGAAAAAAATTAGCCGAAACCGAAAAAACCACGCCAAAGTCGCTCAAAAATCAAGACGACGCTCATTGTCGTTTTTTCAATATTCGAGGTCTGATCCATAATGAATTCGTTCCAGAGGGGCAAATGGTTAATAAGGAGTACAATTTTTTTTTATGTGACACCGAAACTAGAGGGGTTGCCCTTTTGTACTGAAGCACAGCTCCGGTAGGGGGAAGGATATTGGTTTTTGGGAATTAAGGGGATAGAGACGGAAATGGCTATGAATATTTCTTTTGAATTGCTGAATGTTGTAGTCATGCGGGAATACTGAGATGGGCAGCGAGTTCCATATTCGAACAGTCCGGTTTAAAAACGAATCACGTAATTTAATAGTGCGACCGAAGGTGGGGTTGAGAGAATACTTATGAGCGCGTAAAACATCTCTAGTATTACGGGGTAAGGGATTAGAGATTTCGTCCGAACAATCTCCATTGTAGTAGCGATACAAAAAGGGTTCGGGAGCTTACAGTTCGTCTATGCTCGAGTGAATCGAGCGAAGAAGCGATGTCAGAATTTCCTAAATAGTTCTAGACTGGGTACTATCCAGATAGGAGAGAGAAGTTTTTGCAGCTCTCGCCCATAGGTGGGAATTAAATTCAAGACGTGGTCTAATATAGGCCTTATAAAATGTCAGTAACCCAAAAGCGGCGGAATTGTGGAAGTAGAATTCATGGATTTTCCACGATGAAAATGCGCCATTACATTGAGCCTCAATTGTGACCGAATTTGAGGCCAAAAAAGTTGTTGCTTTTTTGCTTCAATCAACCATATGGTAGTCACTAGATTCGGCCCCGTGTGATTTTTTCCTATCATCGAAACAGAAATTACAGCTCCGTGGAACCCGTTTTCAGTCGATCGAGGACATAAAACAAAAATCGCCGTGGACCACTGAGGTGTACCGATTCAACCAGCTGCTGTAAACAAACTGATTAACAGACCGCGCTAATTTTTGGAATAATAATTAAGGACAGTCCTATCTGGTTATCAAAAGAAAGTTTTTTGAAATATCATTCCCCAGAGTAATTTTATTAACAAACTAGCAAACGCCCGCGACTTCTTCCGCGTAAAAATAGCAATAATAAGCAATTTTTGAGAGTGTAGTTAGTAATGCATTATGTGGGATATAAAATCTGCTTACTTTAATGGCTCTTTGAAGAGAATGGTTTGTATATTGTTGGAATCAGAACCATAAATTATTAAGAATGAAAGCATGATACTCCCATTTTTATGGGACAGGCTCGTGATCAAATCAAACCCGTGATTCGAGATCATATACGTGATGAAGAGCGTTAAGAACATGTGAATAATTGTAGCTGGTGTTAATTAAAAAAAAAAAAGTAAATAAAATAACATTAAGCATAAAAACATAACAGGACTACGATTGTGCGTAAAGCTATATTATTAATAGATGAAATCGAAATTTTTGCGGTGTTAAGAAATTTTGTATGGGGAGTGGTAGAAGGGGTGACAGCACTGAACTAATAATTATGTTTTGTACCAAATTTAAGCTTCAAAGATTGAGTAGGTACTGAGAAACTTAGTGCACTGAATTTAATGAAATTGTGCAATTTGTATGGGAGGTGGTAGAAGGAGTGGGGGTTTATGGTGATTTTTCGGAAAACAACTATAACTATCATGCAATTGATACACTTTAAATTTCAGATCTGCATCATTCACACTTTTCAAGAAAATCGAATTGTTACATAGTCGTGTAATGTGCCTCGTTGTATGGGAGGGGGTAGAAGGAGTAAAGCTACTCGGTTAATTTTCTTCCCGCTGTTAATAATAATGCTAATTAAGGATTAAGTTCAAATTTTTACCTCGATGAAATTTAAATGTACTGAGAAAATTCGTTTAGAGTATTTTATGAAAAAGTGCGGTTTATATGGGAGGTGGTGGAAGGAGAAGGGGGTTTTTGGTGATTTTTTGAGAAACAACTATAATCATCATGCAATTGATATATTTTAAATTTCAGATCAGTAACATTCAGACTTTTCAAGAAAATCGAATTCTTGTGAAGGCGTGGAACTGTGTCACATTGTATGGGAGGGGGTAGAAGGAGTGAAGCTAATCGGTTAATTTTATCTCGATATTAATAATAATGTTAATTAAGGATTTAATAGAACATTTTAGCTCGATGAAAGTTACACGTACTGAGAAAATTGGTGTAAAGTGGTTCATGAAAAAGTGTAGTTTGTATGGGAGGTGGTAGAAGGAGTGACAGACCTTAAATAATTTGTATACCAAAAGACTGCATTTATAATAGAAATTATATAGTCCAAATTTCAAATTAATAGCTTTTATAGTTTTCAAGAAAATTTGATTAATATATATTTTTGAAAATGAGTCACTTTGTATGGGAGGGGGTAGAAGGCGTGAGGAGAGTGAAATAAAACCAAAAGCAGATTTCATTCCGATGGACACCTAACAAACTGTGCAAGTTTCATTACAATCGGTTCAGCCGTTTGTGCGTGAAACGCGGTCGTACAGACAGACAGACAGACAGACAGACAGACAGACAGACAGATAGACAGACAGACAGACAGACAGACAAAAATTTCAAAAATGTGTTTTTATGCTTAGTTAGTGCTAAAATAACTCAAAAAACTAACTTATAGCCATTTATAAGCAAATAACAGACAGACACTACAATTATATTTATATGTATAGATTGTCGGTACTTTATGGTCATAATGTATGTCATCAAGTTGAGCCTGGATATTCTTTATGATGGTATTCGTGTCGGATGAAGATGAATAAATACCAGTGTCGTCAGCAGAGGGATGTCAGCCGTATAAATAATGTATAGTTCTGGGCTAAGACAAGAGCCCTGGAGAACCCCAGTGGAAATGTTGTGCTGAGGTGAGTATTTGCTCTGGACTTTTACAGTAAATGATCTGTCCGTGATAAATGATCGAATCAGTTGCACCATATACGTGGGGACAGCGAAATTGTGGAGTTTGTAGATGAGACCTTCGTGCCATAGTGAACCGAACGCTTTTTCAATATCGAGAGTAATCATCCCTGTAGAGTTTTTAGCTTCAAAACACTTGACGATATCAGTTTTGACTCTATTAAGTTGGTAATTTGTGGAGTGCTTTGATCTAAAACCGAACTGAGAGTTAAATATGATTTCTAGATTTTCAATAATCATATTCAGGCGAAGCAGAATTACTTTTCAAATAGTTTACTCATGACTGATAGTAGACTTATGGGACGTTAGCATGTGGGTTGGGCAGGATCTTTTCCCGGTTTGAGAATGGGTATAATTACTGCATGCTTTCATTTTTCAGGAAAGTAGCCGATTTCGAATCAGCTATTAAAGATGAAATTCATGAAAATTATGGCAACGTTAGGTAGATTCTTGACCATTAGCGTTGAGACATTGTCCAAACCAGGAGCTTTTCTGGATTTCATTTTGCATAGAGTCTGTCGGATTTCTTTTGGTTTGCTCAGTACTTCAGGATTTAATTCTTGGGCTGTGTCAATTTCCATATCTAGAAATGCCTTGACTTTGGCTTCTGACGTGAAAATAGAGATGTTAGTAGAGAAACACAGGAAGGAAAAGTTTGAAGTGACAGTGAACATCTTGAATTTCAGGCAGTTGAAGGGATGCAATCCACATCACGGTTGTCCAAACGATAAGGAACTGCCTAAATTTCACTGCTATTCATGACAAGGGCTTCACAGTGTACTCGTGTGCACTTGCAGCTTTAGTTCTTCATTTACTATGAAAATATCTACAGGAAATGCAGAAAACTACAAAATTTGGAGCTCTTTTGAAGCCGATACGGTCTGATCCCCAATTAATCAAAACGCATGCTTTCGTATACGGCCAAGCAAAGGTAGGTCCGATTTTGAGGCACCAGCCCAAACATACGAATACTCAAGACATGGCCGAATATAATTTAGATATGAGCCGTTGAGAGCAAAAGTGGTGTAAGTAATTTTTTTTAAATTTGGATTTATACAACCAGGCATTAAGTTTAACCTCATTCTGTTTCATGCCAAATCGGTGTAAATCTATGTTGAGCAGTTTGCCGGTGGCAGGGGAACGCTGAATTGTAGAAGAGAACGGTGAAACTGTTTTATGCAAAAGTGGTGTATGTCATTATCAAAAAGAAGTTTATCAATTTTATGACATTTCACCATATTTTCATTGATTTTAACTGCAGTAAAGGAAGTGCATATTTTTATATATTTTAATTTTTAAATATATTTTATATTATTCTAAATAAATTTTAGTTAAGTATTTATTATTTCACAAAGTGAAAGGAAACGGTTATTGGGATTTTTCTGATGATGACATTGGTGATGAAGACTATGAGCCCAGCTCTCCAATTTCTTCAAATGAAACAACATATTCTGGTAAATCTTTATTTAGTACAGGTTGCGTGCAAAAATCGCGGAGAGGCATCTATAAGTAAACGGTAGAATTATAAATTATAATTTTCAAGGAGTACCAACCTTCACATGATACATGTCAATTCCATGACATTGCGACCATTAATTTACAAGTGGCAGTTGTTTTAGTGACGCTACTTGTGATATTCCGAAGACAATGGAAAAAACATAACAGAATTATGATTGGGCGTAAAGCCCAAGCGAGAGTTTAGCCTAGTGGGTAGCGTGTTGGTCTACAATGCGAAGGTCGTGAGTTCCAATCACAGTCGACGTATAATTCCAGCAAACTGCCGCTTGGGTATGCCTTGGTTACCTCAATTTACGAAAACGAAAAATTATCGGAGCTAATATACAAAACGGTAGCCCTTCTAGTTCTGGTGCCACAAAAAAAAACATCGGCAGTTACCTGAGTAGAAAGCAGCCGGTGAAAGTCGTTCCAAGCGACCCAAAACGAAAATGTCCGCCGGTAAAGTTTTGGGTTGCGCATGAAATATTGTTCATCGGCTACACTGAAAAAAAAATATTACACAGCGTTGTTGCAGAATGACGAAATTGCAAAAAATCTGCCCTATATGAAAAAGAAAAAACTGCTCTTTCACCAAGACAATGCATCGTGTCACAAGTCGATTGTAACGATGGCCAAATTGCACGAATTTTTCGAATTGCTTCGACGTGCACCGTATTCTCCGAATGTGGCCCCCTGTTCGCACGCCACAAAATAATGCACCCGGAAAAGAGATAGGCGTCAAATACTGAAGTCGTAGCCGAAACAAATGATCATTTCGAGAGAAAAGCCAAATCGTTCTATAAAACAGGCATCGAAATGTTAGAGCAGCACAGGAATGATTGCATCACTCCAGTTTCGCACCGCCAAAGTTTCATGCAATCTGCATGTTCATATCTGTTTATTTGTACATAAAATTGTTATAACATTTAAAATTCTGTTCCTGTTCCTGCAGACCGTGAGGAAGGGAACGTCTCTGCAAACTGGTGAGCCTATTCAAGAACCTTTGTCAGGTCAAGAAGTTCACAGCGTTGTGGCAATCAAGAGGAAAAAGGATTCATCACAATGGAAGAAAAGTGTTAAAAAAGAGCAAACAGAAATTCTGGGAGCAACAAAGTGTTTGTAGCTAGAAACTGGGAATGTAGAAGAAAGCGTTATGAGAAGATCAGTGAAAACAGAAAAGTTTTGTTTGGCTCATTTTGGACGAAGTGTAATTTTAAGCATCTGAATAGTTACATCTATGGGTTTGCAGTTGAAAACAGACGACGTTGCAATGAGAGTAGAGGACAAAAATCCTGCACTCACAAATATTTTTTGTCCATTGAAGGAATGAGTCAGATGGTTTGCAAGCAATATTTTTTGCAAACAATTCAAATTTCTGACAGCAGAATGGCAAGAGCTGAACAGACAGAAAAATGTGGACGGGCAGATAACTAAAGAGTAGAAAGCTCAAGTATGAATAAAACTGATGAAATTTGTGAAAAATCATATTAATAGCTTTCTACATACACAAACCATTGCGCACGAGCTCATAACCCTAATCGTAGACACATAGATCAATGTCTTAATGTTAGAAAAAGGTTCCTTTTCTACAAAGAAAAGTGCCTTGAAGATAGAGCACAGTCGTTCCATAAAAATATGTACAGGAAAATTTTTTTCTGAACAAAGCCATGGATATTTACCAAATATGTGACATATTCAAATTGAGAGAAGCTGCGGCTGATGAACAAGATAAAATGGAAGCCAATCATGAACACATCTAAGGAAATCAGGAAAAACTAAGGAAGCAATGAAAAGTGATGATTTATTGGCTAATACCAATGAAAAGTATCGCGTTATTTCTTTTGACCTCCATTAACCACGTCAATCGCATATTACAAGCAAAATTTTTATTGTTACAATCTGGGATCGCATGATTTGGATACTCATAAGGCTTGGACGTGTGGGACGAGAGATGTGTTTGTAAAATTTCTAATTTATAGTGCTCGGCGTGTCTTTATTATATGTTGATATCGGTGCAATAGATTTTTAATTGAAGAAAGCGTAATCAAGGTTAAATCTCGGCTTGTCGCATCGAAAAGAATCTGTCATTGATATTGTGCAGAGATCACACACAACTATAGGACTTCAGTTATTACGGAAAAGTATGCATTCGCGTAATGTTTCTATGCGGCCGCTACATCAGTTGTTCCCAGCTTATAGTGTAGAAAGTAATGATTGAATTCAAAATTATGAAAATCTTGATTGATCTAAACGGTTCTTTCATTCTAAGTAAACATAACGAAATATACGAGTAACATAAATTGCAGTAGGCTTCACCAACCGAATTAATCCTAATCCACCCTTTGACTTGAATTTCATATTAACGTGGCATAACTCTGTAAACATGGTTGCATGGTAGCCCTAGTCGTTAATCATATATTCGCAATCTTCCACTAAAGCAAATAAGTGCAAGTGCTGCTCGATCGGAATTTTCAAGGTCTCCAACAACACTACGCTAGGAATACCTGCTACCAATGTTCAAGGTCTTCAGCAACAACACTATGCTAGAAACACCTGACTAGCAAGCGATCGGGTCGAAAACGACTCGTACGACAAGGAAATGATTTCGGACGAGATTTATAGAAGCGCCCCAGCAGCGGTCGGGCGTCAAGAGAATGAATTCTAACGAGATTTATAAAAGTGTCCCAAGACGACATAAAAGGGCGAGCGTTGTTGATGAAGAGTCAGTCTAGTTTAGGGCGATTGACATGTCAGTCGGTATTAAGAAAGCGAAAGAGTCAAGATTGACAAGCGATAAGTTTTGAGCTAGAAAGTCTCAAGTGTGTAGAGTGGTTAGTTAAATTAAATAAAGTGTTGCGGTTAAATTAAAGTGGACTTGTTAAACTGGTGGTTTTATTTTTACTTCAAATTCAGCGGCCCCTTACGCACTTCAATATCATTTTTATCTTCATATATTATGACATTTCCCAGCTTTCAGGTTGTACCAAAATTTTAGTGGAGGGGCGCTTAATAGCAAATCTTGAAAATTTACCCCTTTTAGATTTCTCAAGTCAAAAATTTCCCAAGTGACCATTTTCCATAAGCACTAAGCACAAAACAGGTTCCACTCTTATGCCAGAGCAGTTACTCAGTCAGTAACACCTCATTGGAATCGAAAAAACGTTGAAAACATATTTCAGACATTTAGGATCGATTTCATACTTAAGCTTAAATCGAAAATTTGCGGAAAATCGCTTTCGCAGTAACTCCATGGTTTCTTTCGCTGCGTGGAAGGTGTCACCACTCTGCTGATACCATATGTCTTTCAATTCGGGCCCCAATAAGTTTGTTATCATGTTGCAGTAAATGTTCGCCGCCTGACCTCTCCCATTTTCGAAAATAAATCCGGACCAATCTCACCGCCTGCCCAATAAAAGACTACACCAAATAGTAACGCACGATGAATAAATATTAGGTAACGAATACTCTTGGATTTTCCGACTCCAAAATTTGAAAATGCTTCGCTTAAGATGATTTTGTTCAAAAACTCGCCTTCAATAACAATTCACATCGCTTGGAATGGTCCGTCCGCCGGCTTCAGTTTTTGTGTATTAACTGGCTTTTATAAGCGCACAAATGCAAGTCCTTGGTCAAAATTCACCGCAAAAAGCTCTTTGAAACGAACGGTGACGGATCAAGGAAATCTCGACTCTTCTTCAAAACTTTATTTCACTGCCGCGATGTTTTCGTTTGACCAGCTGCTATAATTATATCCGGTACATTTTTGGATCGCTACCAATCCGCCCAAATTTTTATCACACATTAGTTCCGAGTAGACGAGAATATTATCCAAACACATCAGGAAGTTTGCCAATCGTCGTTCTGAAACCAATTTCATTGTTTGCTTCACTTAAACTCCGAATTAGGAGAGAATTCGTGAGGTTTACCAAATACATTTGTAGGTACTACAGTTACAAGATGATAGAAGCTGTATGCTAAAGGTGAAAACCAAATATATTTCAACCACTGTTATGTAGTATTTAATTTTACTCGTGATTTTCACGAGATCATCATATAAAGGGTGTTTTTCAGAACTTTGGCAGCACTGTTTTTTGTGACAGCCGATTTGACAGTTCCCGGTTGTTTTGGGGTTAGTTTCGTTTGGCAATTTATCATGAACAGAATCACGCCGGAGCAATGTTTGCAAATTCTTCAAATTTATTTTGAAAACCATGGTTCAATTCGAGAAACATATTGAGCATTACGTGCATTTTATGATGCTCGTAATCGTCCATCAGAGCGATTAATTCGAGAAACTATGGGTCGTTTTCGCAATACGTTTACTCTAAACGATAATACACATTGATGATCCAAATGTATCAATTCGCCATCGTGCTCAAAAATTAAACTTGTGTCCATCCACTTTATGGAAAATTTGGAGTAAAGATCATGGGTTTACGTCCTTACAAGATTCAACTTGTACAGGAATTGAAGCCACACGATCATCGTTTGCGCCGTACGTTGGGTGAATGGACCGAAGGAAGCATATTAATCCACAATTTCATTTGAAAATTTTGTTCAGTGATGAAGCACACTTTTGGCTAAATGGCTATGCCAATAAGCGGAGTTGCCACATTTGGAGCGATGATAATCCACAAGCTATTGTCGAAACACCATTACATCCAGAAAAAGTCAGTCAGTGCGCTTTATGGACCGGTGGAATCATTGGTCCACATGTCTTCAAAAATTATGATGGTTAGAACGTTACAACGATGAGCGGTACAGAGACATGATTACTAACTTTTTTGTGCCTCGATTGGAACGCATTAATGTCGCAGACATGTGGTTTTAACAGGACGGCGCCATATGCCACACAGCGCGCGATACAATTAATTTACTGAAAAAAACATTTGATGATCGATTAATTTCACGTTCGTTCGTGTGATTTGCCGACATTAGATTTTTTCTTAGGTGATATGTAAAGTCCCGTGTCTACGCCGATAAACCAGAAACTCTATTTCCATTACCGTTAGCATTACACATATTTACACAAAGATCTCTTGATACAGGAACTCGTTTCCTTTACTTTTTTTTAACTTTCTGTAAGTTGAACTAAATTCAATGGCATAACGAATTGCTAAGCTACGGTGTAGCCTAATGGGTAGCGTGTTGGTCTTACAATGCGAAGGTCGTGAGTTCAAATCTCGGTCGACGTAATATAATTTCTGCACACTACCTGCTTGTATATACCTCAATCTACGAAAATGAAAATTTCGTAGATAGAGAGTTGTGCGAAGGGTTAACAACCCATCCACAATAAACAATAAATAAATGTTAAGGAACCTGAAGTTCAGGAGGCCAAGACCCGATTTGGGCTGTAGTGCCATTGTAGAAGAACGAATTGACGCTAGAGATATTTAACTCTAATTTATCCCGAAATCTTCTCGTTAATAAAGCAACTGAATTACAATAATAACAACAACTTACCGCATGTGTTCTCCACTTTTCACTTATATGCGGTCTCAGTTTTTTCGTCACAACATTTTCTTGCATTTGTTCAAGCGATGGATGCAATCCCAACTAAGAGAAAAAGAAAACATTCAAAATTTCAGTCAAGTCAAAAAAAAAAACCAAAATGATAATAAAATTACCTCCGATTCAAACGGCAACGCATACTCTCCAACTGCAGCTCCATGAGCATCGCAACGTGAAACCATTTCCCATAGTACTAAACCGCAAGCGTACACGTCGATACGTAAAAAGGCATCGCGCGTAAAATTAATAGCACCCTCTAATACTTCTGGCGCCATATATCGTCGAGTACCAACTTGACCATGCGTATCGCCACAAGACTTACCTAAGTATGACAAAAAACAGGAACTAGTCACAAAAGAACAATACAGAGAAATTCTCTTTATAATAACCTGGTTGAAAAACCATTGCCAATCCAAAATCAGCAATACAAGCTGTCATATCGTCCTTCAAGAGAACATTTTTACTTTTAAAATCCCGATGAGCTATAGCCGGTTTCAAACCGTCGGCCTTATTCGCACCAATCTCTTCGTGTAAATGCATTAAACCGCGCGACATCGATTCAGCTATTTTACACAATTCGAACCATGTAATCGTATGCGATTTTAGATAATCGCACAACGAGCCGTGACTGTGATAAGCAGTGATTATCCAAAAATCAGTTTGTTTCTTATTAACGTGTTTCTCGACGCCGATAAATTCAAGAATATTCAGGTGTTTCATACGTGGAAGCTGAAATTCAATTAATCAGATACAATGTACTAAATCAACTGAAAATCAATTTACCTTATAAATATCTTGCTCCGTTATCCATGAATCTTTTTCTTGCATCGGAAAGATTTTCACGGCAACCACTTCGGCCTTCATTTGTCCCTGCCAGACAGTTCCGAAACGTCCATGAGCCTTTTCTTTAATCAAATCAATTTGTCGTTGAGCAATGCATGGCGATGAACTGGTTATTTCCGGTTCGTTCTGATCAAAAAAAAATAAATTTATATAATCCGACAAAAAAAAAAACAAATATTTTCAATGGTTCCATGAATGTTTTCACCGTGCATTTCGAATTGAAAGAAAAGATTTCCGGATTCTACACTGTCACGCTTGATTATTCGTGACGTTTCGGTTCCTGCTGAGACAATTATCAAACAGTTTGATAAATGTCTCAGCATAAACCGAAACGTCACGAATAATAAAGCGTAACAGTGTAGAATTCGGAAAACTTTTCTTTCGATTCTACACTGTTACGCTTTATTATCCGTGACGTTTCGGTCTCAGCTGAGACATTTATCAAACTGTTTGATAAATATCTCAGCAGAAACCGAAACGTCACGAATAATAAAGCGTAACAGTACAGTACCCGGAAATCTTCCCTTTCAAATACTTTCAACTTACCAATGGCAACGTATTGAACGATGCCTGTTTCTTATTACACGTGTAGAAGAATGATAATCCAATTAGTAAGAGAGCGAGAACAACGCATGTTACTATCGCAATAATCGTATTCTCATTCAGACCGTTCTTTTGGGGAACTAAAATCGACAAATTACTCATTAAATATTTCCCGCAAATTACCGTGTTAATATGATCGAATTACCTTCGATTTCGGTTGCTTTCGTTGTCGTCGGAATCCATTTCTGTTCCGAATTGCACATAGCTTCTTTACAACAACAAAAATTCAAATTGTTTCTTTTCTCAGGCGAATAATCAATGCATTCGGCCTGATCACATGCAACATTATTCGAGAAACATCCTTTCATTTCTATACTTGTCGTTCCTACAATTGAACAAAATAAAATCAAATTATTATCTTTTCATTACAAATTTTATTTATTAAATTAAAACTACTGCAAATATTTTGTCATTTAAGACAACACCTTAAGTTCATTGTCCGCCGGAATACATTAGATCTGTAAATTATTACTTTGTTTTCTATTGCCGCTTTAAATGATAGCGACATTCCGTTCGTATCTATTTTTACAGCAATGCCACATGTGCATTGCAAAAATGTTAAAATCTGGTGAGGTTGCATCAAATCAGATTTCCGAGAATTTACTACTCAAAGCAAATATTAGAATTGCACTAGAAGCGTGTTTTCTTGAAATGAAAAGAAAAAAATGTTTTTGCTTGTCGGTAATTTTTTTTTTTTTCTGAAATTAGATTACAGCTTATAACTTTGAATGCAATGTTATGGGACCTATGCGCTGCCGACAACACTGCAATGCTTCTTTAAATAAACTTCTATAAAGGGGGTGGTGATAATTTATGCGTTTCGGAAAGCTATCCGAAAAACTTTGGTTTCTTAAGATTACGATTTCAAATTTAGACACAGCGTCTACATTTAAAAACTGTGCACAATCAGATTTCAAATTTTCATGCGAATGTTCTGAGCTCAATTACAGAAAAGACACTAAAGAACTAGGATATTATGTATATCAAAAGATTTCATCAACACAACGGTCTCGGATTACAAAACTAACAAAATATTATGGTTAAAGGTATAACACCGCCTTTGGCTCGAGTTTTAAAATGCACACGTTAATTTGATTTGCGATTTCTAAAAGTATCAGTTTCAAAAGGAAAATTCTGCCGGCCGTTTCCATTTTTCTATTAATTGAAATCAACCCCAGGTTTATGGAGCCCCTGCTGAGAAGCTTTGAACTAATACTCTTGTATTACTAAATAGCTGTTGTCATGTTTAATCCTTATTTCTGCTCAATTTTACTTTGTACATCACCGAACACTATCTATTACCGAACAGTAGGTTTTTTTTTTAGTTATTCGTAATTGTCAATAAGAATCGTTTAAACCATACCATGAACCATGCTACTGCATTGAAATAGAAATTTTTGAATTCTTAACAAACTGTAAATACCTATATGGCTTGGTGATAAGGCCATGGTCTAGACTCCACTTTTCAGACTCGTAATATAACTTGCATATATACGCGTGGGCATTCAAATCAATCGAGTTTGATTCTGGTTACTATCGAACAGCAATCAAGCATTTCAACACATTGAAGATGAAACGCAAACAGAACAGGATTACGATTGGGCGTAATTTGTTGATTTGAAGAAACTTTATATGGGAAGTGGTAGAAAGGGTGACGACATTGAACTAATTTTTTCACATCATGATAAATTTGCAACAAAATGTTTTATACCTAGTCGTGCCATAAGTTCTGTCACACGTATATGGGCAATTTTTGTATAAATGAAAAAGAGTTTTTGACAAAGAAAAATATATTTTATTTTGGCATACTAATGGAAGTAAAATAAGCAACAAATTATTCAAAGTGGCCGCCTTTAGCCTTAACACAGCTCTTTAATCTGTTGGGCCAGTCATCGATAGCAGTACGCACTGTTTCTAGCGGAAAATTAGCTACTGCTTCTGTCAAAGATCGCTTAAGGCTCTCGATATTTGGGTGTCGTCTCGTGCACACCATGGACTCTAACTCCGCCCACAGTTTGTAGTCCAGGGGATTCAAATCTGGGCTCCCAGAAGGCCATTCCGTCGCCCTTATAAACTGTGGAATATTGGTTTCCAACCACGCTTGTGCGGTTCGAGCTTTGTGGGCTGGCGCAGAATCTTGCTGGAAAACCCAATGTCGATTGTTGAATAGCGTAGAGTTCAGCGGCTTCACACATCTCTCCAGGATGTCCGTTTGATAATTTGTCGCTGCAGTTTTTACGCCTTTTTCGCAAAAATGAAGCTCGGTGACCCCTTCGTAGCTGACACCCCACCATACCATGACTGATGCTGGATGATGTCCTCGCTGTACCCTAGTGGCAACTTCTCGGGCTTCTGCGGAGCTGTGGGCATACACCTTATCATTTTGGCGGTTGAAATGTTCCTCCACCGTAAAAATTTTTTCATCGGTAAATAAAATTTCTCGATGTTTGTTGTTGCCGTACCGCCGAAGGAGCTCTTTCGATCTGGTGCTCCTAATTTGCTTCAACTGCTCAGTCAGCAAATGTCCCGTTGATCGTCGAAAGGCACTCATCCCGAGGTCAGATTTTATGATGCGAGACATACTTCGGGTGGAGATGTTCATCTCTCGAGCCATGATTCGTTGTTTACGAAGCGGATTTCGACGAATTCGACTCTCGACCGCTTTGATGGCAGCAGAAGAACGTACATCACGCGGACGTCCAGAACGAGGTCGATCTTCAATAGTCTGGATCGCGTTATATCTCTGGATCGCACGATACACAAATCTTTGCGTTATTTTTAACGGGCACAACAACTTGAAAATTTCACTCGCGGATTTTCCACACTTATGTAGTGCAATCACTGCAGTTCGGTTTTCTATTACACCCCATTCCATCTTCACACGTTAACGAACACACTTTAAATGACCATCAACTGTCAACAACATTATGACGTTTATAAAACTGGCCGATATTGAAATGTCACTCATAAAATAAAGTTGTTGCCAATGTGAGAAATTATGTGACAGAACTTATGGCAGGACTAGGTACAGGATTTAAGCTTCAACAACTGATGTGTGTTAAGAAAATTAGTGTATTGCATTTAGTGAAATTGTGCAGTTTGTATGGGAGGTGGTAGAAGGAGCAGGGAGTTTCAGCGTTTTTTTTTTCAGTAATAAATACGAAGATTATGCAAATGACATCTTTCAAATTTCAGACCAATAGCATTCATACTTTCCAAGAAAATCGATTTTATGTAAAGTTCTGAAAATGCGTCACTTTGTATGGAGGGGGTAGGAGTGTAGCAATTCAAATAGTTTTTATACTACCATCATAAAAATAATATATTCCAAATTTTAGGTATATAGCTGTCATACTTTTCGAGGAATCGGGTTTATTGTGAAATCCCGAAACTGAATCATTTTGTATGGGAGGGGGTAGAAGGAGTGGAGCGATTTGACCCGCTCACGTACTTGGCCTTACTTTTTCGGCAAAAACGATTTGTACAAAATTTGATCTTTTCTACCTCAACGCGTTCTCCAGCTAAAGAGGACACGGACAGACGGACGGCCGTCCGGTTTAGAGATTTCGGAGTGATAATTTGAACTTTTGTACCATTTATTTTTTTTCTACGAGCATTATTTCTTAGCGTTACAAACTTTGTAACTAGATTGAATTTCCTATACTTTTTCGGTTCATTGATTTGACGAAAAATAAAAATTCCAAATAGCAAACGTAGCGAATGAAACTTGTAAATGTTGACGATGCCACCTATCCGAAGCTAGTTAGTGCCACTGATCCCAAATTTGGCCAACATAACCGAAAAAATCTAGCGAATGATTGTGAAAGTTCGTGCTTCAAGGTATATTTGGATCGGAAAATTCCAAGCGTGGGGTCCAATCAGGTGAATGAAATTTGTGATATTAAAAGAATTCGCAAGTAAATGTACCCAGTGTGGTACGCTAGTCTCATTTTATACAGATTTTCATAATGAACAGGATTTAAAATCAGCTACTGTAATTCTACTTACAGTAGCAGGCGATTTTGAATCCTGACTCTGAAAAAATCAGTTGGAGAAAAGTACTAAATAATTGTAATTAATAGTTCATAAAAAGGTGAATATTAAATAAAACGATAAATAACTAATTGTAGAAAGTGCAAAATTATTTTTAAAAAATAATTAAATAAATAAGGGATAGAAATTTCATAACGGCAATAACCCTTAAACCCAGTACTGCCAGAAGTTCTGCTACAATGTTTGAGCTTTGGTAATTCTCTTTGAACATCAAGCAACGACCTGTTGCTTACCTTCCATATTGAAATGCGCAAGAGGTCGCTGTATTTCAAGTAAAATAAAACTAGTTTGCTTTAAATTAAAATAATCGCGAAAGTTTTATTAATCGCATCCTTTAGCTATCACAAAGACTTTTTTCACTCAGCAATTGTCGCTTTTCTTTCTCCGATGCTAGTTTTCCACCTTTCGACTCTTTCGCTTCCGACTTTTAACTCCTCCATCGCGACTGTACCACCAGACGACCTGATCTTGACTGACTCACCCATTGCAAACGCTCGCCTTTTTATTTCGTTATTGCCGTCCGCCTTTCGTCCACCAGTCGACCTTCTATGCTGTTTCTGAGTACGTTCGATCAGTTCGAGGTCACAAGCAATTGATGATCGCGGATATTCGATGAACGACTAGGGTTGACATGCAACAATATGAAACTTGCAAGACCCCCCAGTTCAGTTTTGATCGTGAGCTATCTAAATGGAAAGAACAGTTGAAGAAAGCCACACAGCCGTAATCGCTCTGCACCGGGCCGGCAAATCAAATTCGCTTAAGACATTAGGAATAAACAGGATGATCATTTGGCGTCATCGCTTCAACAAGACAATCAGCGTAACATGGCTGCTCGGATCAGAAGAAATCCACTCCGAAAAAGGAAAATTTTAGCCATGGATTTCGATCCGATTAATGCCCCGATTGATCAGAAATTACCTTCATATTCGTGTCTTTCGGAGAGCAACTGATAAGATGCATACACCAGCTCTTAAAACCATACGAGCAGAAAGATCAAAGGAGTAGTTTGCTCGTTACACGAATAGCCAGCATCACACCATCTTGTTTTCTTACGAGAAAATCTTTACGACCGAAGATAAATTTAACCGTCAAAGTGACCGGGTCTATGCTACTAACTTTCGGGAAGCACGGGAAAAAAGTTGAGTGGGTACAAATAGGCCATCATCCTTCGCTAGTGATGGTCTGGTGGGTACCACAAAACTCTATTTTTGTGGAAAAGGCGTTAAAACTCCGACCAGTAATTATCAACAAGATATTGTTGCATATTAGCCCTAGTCGTTCATCAAATATCCGCGGTCATATACTGTCTTCTTCAATGGCACGATAGCCCAAATCGGGCCTTGGCCTCCTGATTCTCAGGTTCCTTAAAATTTTCATTACATATTGTGGAAGGGTTGTTAGCTCTTCGCCCAACCCTCTCATCTGCGAATTTTTCATTTTTGTAGATTGAGGTAACCAAGGTATATCCAAGCAGAAAGTGTGCTGGAATTATGCGTTGACCGGGATTTGAACTCACGACCTTCGCATTGTAAACCAACACACTACCCACTAGGCTGCACCCTAGCTCAGGTCATATACTGTTCTCGAAAGTAATGTTAAAAGTCAGCTTTTCTTGCTTATCATCTACCAATCAACACTAAATCAAATTAATACGCGCGTACGGCCACAAATTCCGATTATGTTGACTCATCCCATATTTCGCAAAGTTCCACTATTCTCGACACACTTTGGATTACTCATCGTCATGAGTCAGCGAACACCTGCAATGGTTGGGTATAATGGGGAGCGAGCGATCGTGAAATAGTCAGTCTAAATTGTGAAGCGAAAGAGTGAAGATCGAGTCGTCGCGTGGAAAGTCGTGATAGTGAGCTCTTAGTTGGTACTCTAGTAGGAGAGTTGCCAGGTGAGTACGATCAACGAGTATGATGAGTTTAAAACTTGAGTATGATCCACCGTCGATCACACGACGTACTCGCTTGCTAGATTCTACCTGTCGATCACAGGACTGACTCCCGCCTGTCGATCACACCCACTTACTGTAGCTCCACCGTCAATCCCATGACGTATTAGCTTACCAATCTCCACCGTCGAACACACGACGTACTCGCTTACCGAATTATTTGTCGGTCACAGGACTTACTTCAGTCGATCGACCATAGGACTTACTTCAGTCGATCGACCATAGGACTTACTTCAGTCGATCGACCATAGGACTTACACGCTTACTGTAGCTAACCGTCGATCCCACGAAGTATTCGCTTACCAATCTCCACCGTCGATCACACGACGTACTCGCTTACTGTCTGTCAGTCACAGAACTTACTCGCTTACTACTGAACTCCGCTTGTCGATTATAGGCTCCCGCGTATCGATCGCCTACCGACTACCCTACTCGCTGTTTCAAGTCTCCTGTCCAAATATCGCGAAACTGACTGCTCCTTTACCAACGCTCAGCTCACCTTTTTGTTATATCGTTCTTGTCGGCCGAATCATTTCCTTTTCGTCCGAATCATTTTCTTGTCGACCGTTTGCTGTTAGTTGCTTATATAAATCATTTTCTTGTCGGCCAAATCTATACATCATTTCCTTTTCGGCCGATTGCTGTCGGCCGCTTCAATACATCATATCCGATGAATAATATGTGCGCCCGTGTAATAGTTGTTGCTTTCTCGGTAAAAAGTTGCAGGTGTTTTCAGTACCGCATAATTGTTGTTGGTTGAAGACCTTGAACATTCGATGAGCAGCATAGTAATATGCATGATCGGAATATGCGCGCGCGTATATTTATTGTTCGATGAGAATAACTGAAAACATAAGACGAGCGACTAGGGCTGACATATAATAATATTAATATCACTCGAATACGAAGAACGTTTCAAGAACAGCATCCACCGACATTCTTCAAACTGTTGGCTAACTTCCATTTCATTTATTCATAATTTTACCGAAATTAATTTGTTTCTACATTAAAATTTCCAGAGTAATTATTGATACGGCAACGAAAATATTGAAAATTCTCGTCCGTCGCAGTCAGGCTTTTTTATAGAGCAGAAAATATTAAAGCAACTGTCGTTCTGTTTTGCTATAATTTTTAACAAAATACCTACAAGATCAGGACCATAAACGGAATCAGATAGAATATAAGCAGGGTGTACCAAAAAGAGATGTAGGGTTGAAAAGGCCATTATTTGGCAGCTGGTCGGCCGACAGGTGTCATCTATAAACGCGGGAAAATTACCAAGGAACGCTACACAAGGTAAAAAAATAGAAATCGTTGAATTTTATTACGAAAATTCGCGTTCAATGAAAGTTACGATGAGCAAAATTCGAGCAAATTTGCGTGCGCAACCTAATCAAAAAATTCCAAGAGACTGGATTAGTGCAAGATGTGGAGACACCGAAACGACTTCACCCCGGACGTTCAACCGAAAATATCGCCGCCGTGAAAGAAAGTGTTGAAAACGACCCAAACACCTCAATTCGTTACCGTACTCAAGAACTCGACCTCTCCACTTCCACACTGCAGCGAATGTTGACGAAAAAATTGGCTCTGCATGCGTACAAAGTAGAATTGACTCAAGAACTGCAGCCGGCGTACAACCAGCAGCACCGGACGTTCTCTAATTGTGTCTTGGAAAATATAAATGATGATGAGTTTTGCAAAAAAAAAAAATGTGTTTTCTGACGAAGCTCATTTCCACATTAGCGGTTACGTTAATAGGGAAAATTGCCGCATTTAGGGATTAGGGATAGCAAAATCTGCTCTTTCCCAATCGCAGTGATCAACTGCGATTGCTCTTTTTCAATATCGGTGAAAAGAGCAGCTCTTCTAATAGCAGTAATTTTTTCACCTCTATTCTCCATGCTAGTGCAAATATAAAAAAAAAATCAATCGCATCGCATGTATACAAGGCAAATAAAAAAAAACACCCGGTCATAGAAAACCAAACCAATTGTTTCCTTTTTTTACTCGATATTACTCACACAAGCAATTTCATTAATGAAGAACGTAAAGCCCTTATCGACACAATGGACTGCTACATAATCGGCGAATCTTGCAATAGCCACAACTCACATGTCTCACCTCACTCCGTCGAGATTGTTACTCAGAACAATTCTTGCCAAACTTGTCGCCGCTTACCAACGAAAGCGCACCTCATTGACCACTTCGCACGTCACCGAATAGATCATAAAACCCATCGATCAGATCAAAGCTCTCTAAACAAATCGCAGCCGCACTTCACCCAGCCTCAGCTCTAAGCTCACAGATCACACAACGGAAGAGCTTTCTTATGAACCATATTCTTATGACGCCATGTTGCGATGATCATTGCGGTAGTTTTATTGGCAATAGACCATAAGCAGTATGCATTTGCTCTCCTCTTCCAAACGCAGCATTTTTATACTCTGAATCGCGATTGCTCTTTTAAAAGAGCAGGTATGTAAAATAGTATACAATCCCCAATGGGGATCCAAGAACCCGCGATTCAGGAGAAGTCAACGCACTCACAGCGAGTGACTGTTTGGTGCGGATTGTACTGTATTTCGCCATTTTTCTCGGCGGAATTTTAATTATAAAAAAAAAACTAAATACACACTAATTAGATCGACCCGACACTATTTATTAAATATTTTTAGCCATCTAGAAGACAAACAAAAAAATTAATAAATAAAAAAACGCCCGATTTTCTTGGCGTTTTCACGCACTCCGAATGACAGTTTGATTATGCAGTAATGCCCTACAAAAAAAAACCAAGTACAATTACATAATTTCCCGCCGAAGGAAAATGTTTTTTTGGGATTTCCCAAAGATTCTCAATTGGATTGAGATCTGGGGATTGTGCTGGTCAATCCAAAAGCCTGACTCCATTATTCCTAATCCAACTCTTCACCAATTTTGAAGTGTGTTTAGGATCGTTGTCATGTTGAAACGTCCACAATAAACGCATATGCTCATCAGTATACGGCAGCATCGTTTCATCTAATATTTCTTTATAGTTAGCGGAATCCATTATACCATCAATTTTAAAAAGAGGTACAAGGCTATGACCAGAAAAACATCCCCAGAACATTAAATTACCTCCGCCAAATTTCACTATTTTATTTGTGTACCGAGGATTCAGTCTTCCACCTTTAGGTCTTCTTACATGACAATACCCATCAGTACCTCTTAAGTTAAATTTACTTTCGTCCGAAAAAAGCACGGTCTTCTACTTTTGTAAATTCCAATCGATATGATTTCTGGCAAATTCTAGTCTGGCCTTCAAATTTTTTTTAGAAATCAATGGCTTTTTTGCTTTTAAGCTTAGCTTGCTTTATGTCTAAATTCAACAGCTCTTCTTCGAATGATTCTAGTGGTTACATTTATATTCAGTTCGTTCTTTAACTGTTTGTATGATATTTCAGGATCCTTTTTTATTTTTATTTTAATATTTAAATCATCTCTTTGGGTAGTCTTTCTAGGTTGCCTTCCTTTGTGGATTGTCTCTACATTTTCACTTTTAACTATTCTACAAACTGTGGACTTTAACATATTGTTTCGAGCTAGGGGTTCGCCGGGATTTCAAGAAAAACAGAATTCGTTTAAAAATAAGGAATAATTTATTTATTCGCACTTTTACTTAATTTGCACTTTAACTTAATTCGCCTATTTGGCACTACCGCCGCGTATCGCTTCCACTGGTTCGCGTCTCGATAATTAAAAATGACTGACTGACTGCTGCTGTCTGAAAGTTGCGTGTATTTATACTAGTTTTTCCAATTCTCGAGCCTTCCGTGGTGTATTCGTCGGGTGGGTGTGTGTCTCAACTAGAATGATCTAGATCTTTGGTTATGGCTTTTTACATATTGGGGGAATGTTCTATATGGTTCTGGCATATTCGGGAAGATCATTGCCAGATCTATAACAATATTGTACTTTTTGAAAATGTCTTTTTGTGATAACCTGCTCCAATCCGGAATTTAATTATATCTGGATAAAACTTTTAAACCAAGGGCATATCTTGTATTTTTGTTATGTTTATAGAAGCCCGGCACTGAATGCAGCTAAAACAGCTAGTGAGCTGGATGGTTTGTCTGAATCCATCCAGTCCATTTACACACCCTGACGCTGAGATTGCGATTGCAATGTTCACAATACTGCCTGGCTTTAATATTCCTCCTGCACGGACCAACAGGGACGTGATACTGAGCTCTTTGCCTCGTTAAACGATCTAACAAAACTGGTAAATGAGCCTGCTCGTTTACCAGAAATTGCAGGTCAATTCTTCAATCTTCTTAATCTACCAACCAACCTGAGAAATACTCTCTCTCTCTCTCTCTCTCTGTAATATCCCCATCGCCAATTGGAAATACGGATTACCTTTTGATTCGTGCACAATTTCCTGTTGCAGCACAAAAACCGCTGCCATTTAAGGCACCCCGCAGAACTGTTTGGCATTTTAGAAGAGCCAATTGGGGGCGCTGAACGATTTCTTCAATGCCTTCAATTGGAAATCGTGGTTCGATTCTAATGACTACGATGAGGCCTCGTCAATGAAACCATCCTGATAGGTAACTCCAGCTAACAGATAGCTTTATAATGCATCAAAAAATGCTTGCAAGTCCATCCTTAAACGTGTTAAATTTGATCACAACCAAAAACTTAGGCGGAAGATCCTTCAGAGCCCAAATGCTTAAGATCTTTCTAGTCTTTTGTCAAAACGGTTAACAATAATTTCATCTCTTCATCAACACCACCACATGTCTCTACGTGTCTCATATCCAGGATCCTGCAAAAGCTCAATGTACACAAGTCCGCTGGCCCTAATGGCATTAAAATGTGCTCCTCTTCTCTGGCTAAACCCCTTCGCAATCTTTTTCATCTATCTCTTCTGGATGCTTTCCACGATTGTGGAACGTCGCGAATATTCAGCCAATTCCCAAGAAAGGAAGCAAAGCGAACCCCGCTAACTACCGCCCGATAGCCATCACTTCAGTGCTCTCGAAAGTGATGGAAACTGCTGTCAATCGCAAAATCAATCACTATCTCGAGGATAAATAGCTTATCCACGATGGTCAATATGGTTTCCGTTTTGGAAGGTCGAGATCTCCTGGTCTACCTGACGCAACGTTGGAACTCTTGCTTGCACAAATACAGCGAAGGTCATGTTCTTGCTATTGTCATTGCAAAAGCTTTTGACAGAGTTTGGCATGATTGTCTCCTTGTCAAGCTGAAGGCCATTGGCCTCGATGCTACCCTCATTCGATGGATTGAGAGTTTCCTGTCCGAACGCACTATACAAGTCGTATTAGATGGCATTACTTCTTCCTCTTTCCCAACTAATTCGGGTGTCCTTCAGGGTTCTGTCCTATCGCCTACTCTGTTCTTAGTATTAATTAACGACCTTTTGTCTTCTACTCTCAATCCAATCGATAGTTTTGCAGATGACAGTACTTTACATAACACCTTTGAATTTAACTCTGCTGCGGATTCTCACAAGCAATCTATTGCTTCCAAAAGGGCTTCCGTGGCGTAGTGGGCAGCGTGCTTGCTTCTCAGTCAATAGGTCGTGGGTTCGATTCTCAGTCCAGACAGGGGATTTTTTAAGCACGAATTCAGTTGCTACTGGCGATAAAAAATTATTCGAAATAAAATGGGCAAACGGTGTAAAAGTGAAACATTTCCACTTCAAGAAGGCCTAGATACTCAGTAGATGGTTTCGGTTCGCTTTCTATCATTCAGTCCACCATAACATCTGCAAATATTTGCCAGTAGCAGCCAACAACTGTAAAATATACCAGCTTCTCCAGTCGTTACGGTCGTTCTCACTCCCTTTCCTCTCCCTTCCCAATCTCATTCCTTCCCTCCATGACTGTGTTTATGCATTGCGCATAAAGGCCGAAATTGCCTATAACACAAGTCATTCTGAATAAAAACGCAGGGAGTTATTCAGTTCGCTGAACTCCGACCTCGACTTAATCCTGGAGAGGGGCAGGAAAAATAGTGTAGAGTTTAACGCTGCTAAAACACAGGCCTGTCATCTTTCCCTTAAACGTGATGTTCCAGCGTCGTCGTCTAATTTAGCCTTTAATGGCGTACCAATTGGCTCCTCAGATGAGTTTGTCGCATTAGGCGTAAAGTTAAATAACCATCTTGATTGGAGCAAACATATCTTTGATGTTGCCCTGGATACCTCCAAACGCCCAGGTATTCTTCGTAAATGTAAAAAATATTTTACGCCTCACGACTTAGCAACCATCTACAAGGCATTCATTCGAAAAAAAAAATTTTAAGTTCAATTCAAAATAGAGAAAATTTTAAACAAAATATTTTGTTTCTGACTTCGGTTGCAAATGTTTTTTCCAGCATTTTTCACAATTTCCCAATGAAACATTTAGGGCATTACCGTCATTTGGAGTACGTGAAAACGCCAAGAAACTCGGGCGTTTCTTTATTTTTGAATTTTTGCCTTCCGAAAGGCTAAATATTTAATAAATAGTTAATAAGAGTTCATTCAATCTCGGTATTGCGCCAGATTTTACCTAAACCATGTATTAGTACCACAGTTTTAGGCTCAGATGAGTCGATGAAAGTACGCCGATGAAATCCGGAATGAGAGAGTACTGAATAAAGTAAAAATCTTACAAAAAAAAAATAATAGAGTATTAATTGAAATTAAATAAATAATAATAATAAACAAAGAATAATTAATAAAATAATAAATAGTTAATGAAATAAATTAAAAAATTAAATAATAAAATAGCGGTAATAGAGATAAATATGAAAGTCAAATTTTTTCCTTTTTATTTTTTTTCTTATCTTGAAAAAGTGATTGTTCCCCAGACAGCCGCGTGCTGGTATAAGGGAAACGGATCGTGGTTTCTTTTTTAAACCATTAACGGGTTTTAATAGCTGATATTTGTTTGTTTAGTAGTTCTATGTATTTTTTGCTGCAATCTTGAAGCATCTGATATCCTTCGCTTGTCGAATTTCGTTTGGCAAGGAGTTGTAGTACAGTATTGATTCCTAAATGGGATTCTTTCTTATAGTGATTTCTATTCGGCAAAAAAATGTGACCCGTTTTTGCCCTTAACATTTTTTCTAGCGGTTCCTATGTTCTATTGGAAAAAAAAAATTCTGCCCTGCTAGAAAAATGGTTTGCGCACTAGGTAAAACTTGACCTGAAAATGCACATTTCTTGCCCCGAATTTTTCGGCGGCGCAACTCAATTGACCTGTAATGTACAACAACATGAAAAAAATAAATCATCTGACAACATCGGTAGCAGATTCTAACGGATAGATCTTACTTAAAAGGACTTAAAACTTTACATGAAGTATGCAATATGAGTGCATACGTAACTTTTCTTAATTTTCCCAAAATCTTCACAGGACCATTTAGAGATAACAAGACAAATTAAAACGCTTTGTTTTGACAGTTTCGAAAGGCAATCAGCTGTTCGGTATAGAGACAACATGATAAAAAAAAAATGCAAAAAACTTGCACTTAAAGTGTTCTATTGGAAATTGACCTGACCGACGGAACTGAGAAAAATGAGTGCAAAACTGCAATAATTTTGCATTTTAAAGGGCAAAAACGAGTCACATTTTTTTGGCGAATAGAAATCACTATTAGTCTATTTGTCCTACAGTTTCTGTTTCTTATCGCACTAGCATTTCTTGTATTATAATTGTAAATATCCGTACTATACGTTATTAGTATTGATGATTTTAATCCTTGGTTTATTATATTGTACATTAATTTTGACCGCTCAAGATTTAAGGTTTGTTGTAGGTTTAGATTGCTGTAGTTTTCATACAGGTCAGCCGATGATGTAAGATGTGGTAAATTATATACAGCTTTAATGCTTTTGTTCATGAGTCTTGATATTCTCTCAAGGTTATACATAGATGTTTGGCTCCATATTATAAGTCCATATGTTATGTTTAAAAGTATAAACGCGTTATACAAAATTTCTTTTATTGGTGTGGCTAGAAAGTAATTCCGTCGTAATAGTCCTGTGATGGGTGCTATTTTCTTGCGGATGTTATTAATGTGTTGTGACCATGATAGATTTTCATCGATCGTTAGTCCTAAATACTTGACTTGTTTTGTTCTACACAATTCAATTCCATCTATGTTAATTTTTGCATCGATATAAGCTTTATTTCTTTGCTTGAATATCATGAAGCTGGTCTTCCCTGCATTTAATGTTAACCTGTTGCCCAACAGCCAATTCTTAAATAACTTGAGGTCAGTGTTGATCAATGTTTCCAATTCCTGCTGACTTCTTCCTCTATAAAGCAGCAGTGTATCATCCGCGTACACAATATATTTAGCTCGAAGGCCTATGTGCTGCAAATTATGTATATAAAGTAGATAGAGAGTAGGGCCCAGGATTGAACCCTGAGGAATTCCAATATTAATTGGTTTTGAATTGCTGAGTTTATCTAGGTTTCTTGTAATGTAAGTGCGCCCTAGGAGATAGTTTTTTATTAAATCATTAATTTTTCCTCTTAAGCCAATTTCATTTAGACCTTGGAGCAGTATTTCGTGATCTACAGTGTCAAATGCCTTTTTTAAATCTATGAAGACTGATGTTACGTAGCAGCCTTTGTCCAGACCATCATTTATAAATTGCATCGCATCAACCAATGCTGCTGTAGTGGTGCTCTTTTCTTGAAAGCCATACTGATTTCGGTCAAATCCCATATTTTTGTTTATAAAGTTTGAGATTCTTTTGTTGATGACTTTTTCAAAGATTTTGCTAATGGAGCTTATCAAGGCAATCGGTCTGTAATTGTTTGGGTCTGAGATAGATCCACTTTTGAATACTGGAGTAATCAATGGTGTTTTTAAGCAGGAAGGGAATGTGCCATCCGCCATATGTGCGTTAATCGCTTTGGATAGTGGAGAGGATATAATCGTTGATAGTGTTTTTAAGTCGTTTGTTGTAATTCCATCAATGCCTGGTGCTATGCTGCTTTTTAGTTCAGCAATTAATCTACTTATTTCCTTACTACATGTGGGGTACAGAAACATGGTCTTTTTTGACTCAGGAGAGACATATTTGGGATAATGCTCTCCGTTAAGATTTTTTAGATCTTTCGCAAGGTTTTCTCCTATTAAGACGAAGTGATCGTTAAGCAGATTCCCAATTACCGCATGATCTGTCGTTGTTCCAGTTTGCGTATTTAATTCATGGATTCCCGCTTTATTTTGGCCGCTACCTTTTTGACCAAGAGTCTCCTTGATAAGAGACCAAAGTTTCCGAGGATTACCCGCTGTCGTTGCGTACCGGGTATTATAGTATTTCTCTTTGGTTAACCGTATCAGTTTGGTCGTTTCATTCTTAATTCGAATGTATTCTGATCTTAACATCTGATTAGTGGGTTCTTTCAGCATTTTTTTTGTATGATTTACGCTTTTTATCAATTTGGGTTAGAACATCATTCGTTATCCATATAGAGCTGCGCGTTCTCATGGTTTTAACTCTGGTTGCTTTTGTCTTCGCTGTTGTGTTGATAATTGTTTTTATTGATATATTATCTACTTTGTTAAAAATCAGATTCGCCTCACTCTTAAAGGTTTCCAAGTCTAGTATTTTAATGGTTTTTCTCTCCATCTTAACCTTCTCAATTTTGGTGCGCTTTAAACTCAGCGTCAGTATTTTATGGTCAAGTTCCGGTCAGTCATCATATTCTATATTGAAAGAATTAGTATTTTGTGGAATGTTTGTGGAGACATGGTCTAGCAATGAGCGTGTTTGTGTAGTGCATCTCGTCGAAGAGTTTCGATTTAGAATCTCCACGTTGTTGGTTTTCAACATTTCATGGTAGTGTCGGGTCGATTCAATTGTTTTTTTTTCAATATTTAGTATTTTTCAGTTTATAATTAAAATTCCGCCGAGAAAAACGGCGAAATCGCTGTTTTAGAGATTAAAAAGTCAGTTTCTAAAACGCATTTTTCGGGTGGAAAATATCGGTAATAAAAAAGCCGTCTGCGCCTTGAAATTAGTTCGTTTATTGTTCGATGTACATAATATGTGCCGTGAACTTCTTTTAGTGGATTTTTAGTTTGCCCTTATAACGATGTTGTACCAAAACAAATGCTACATCTCTTGTTAATACACTCTTTAGATCAAAACTAGATGACAACCATCCGCAGACAGACACCAGAATAGACAGTGCAATATCGCATTACTTATCTCGTTTTCTTGTTAGATTGCGACCAAATTCATAAAATCTTGGCAAGGTCAATCACGTCAATTTTGTGTATGTTTCAAAATGTTTCGATTTTATCTAATCAAGTGAGACACATAAAATCATTACTTCAAAACAGAGGGCGTTCTTAGAACGATATGACATCGAACAGAATTTCTATCGGAAAGATTTCACATTAGAAATTGCATCTTTCTCAGAAAAATAAACTGTTTTCCGCGTGAATAAGTCAATTTTTATAACAAATGTTTTTTGTTACTCCAATAGGGCGCGTTCCCAAAACAATGTAATCCGGTGTTGCTCACCGAATGATTGATTGCACAATGTATTGCAGAGTAAAAGATAAAAATTCCGATTACAAACTGTTGATATTTAGTTATTCGTGACGTTCCTTTCTCCGAAGAACCAATGAAATCTCCTTAAAAGTAAAATCATTCGAGAAATCAACTCACCTGTCGTATTCGACCACAGAACAAAACAACTGCTCGGCTTGTCCGAATCATTTTCGCATTTTTCAATATCCGGGCCGCAGAGTCCTTCCCGCTTGCATTTCTGAACGTTGTAAAGTTCGCATTCCAGCGGTCGCTTCACAATTACCGAACAGCTGGCCAGACCTTTGGTTAAAAATAGAAAACGAAAAGAAAAGCGATTAGAGCGTGCGACTAGAGGAAATCCGGCATAAGATTACCCAGCAAGGCCGCTACCGCATAACAAGCGCAGAATAATCTCGAAGATAGCATTTTGACGGGACGGTGGCGTCAAGCGATTCCCTTCTTCTCCGTGCGACGACGAAATCCCAGCACGAGAAAAACGAGGAAAAAAAGCGAAAGCAAAAAAGCACCTCGCGCACGCGACTTCCCTCCCACAGCACAAACTCGAATCCACTAAGAACTAAAATTTTCCCGGAATTTGCATTTTTGCCCCCGAAAAACAAAATCCCGTAAAAACCTACGATTTAATTTCTTTCTTTAAGAACTTTGCAACAAATATTTACAAACAAAAGGAAGTCAGAAAAAGAACGGAATTTACGTGGCAAGTGCGTAAAATCGTCGTCCATTCACGAAAAAAACAAAACATTTTCTTGGCGAGTTATTTTATCGTAATTCCGGCCGCATATCGTTTCGCTTTCGCGACGTCGGATTTTACGCTTAGATTGGCCGTCGGGTTCGCGCGAATTCCCTGCCGATTATTGTGATTTATTAATAATTATTTATTATTATTTATTAATTCGAACGCGAACAACTTGATAATAATTCGAACCGCACTACACTTACACACGGAAGACATTTGAAATGAAATGAATTGACGGATGATGGAACGAAATGGAATTGTGGAATTGGGCCGCAACATGTTGCCAGTTGACGTAAATTTCCGCCAACAAGTTCCACAGTTTTGTGATATTGCAGTCCAAAACGTGAAATCTGCCAAATTAAATTCTCTTCACTTAAAAGTTTTTCAAATAAAAGATATTTGCGAAATAAAACCACTAAAAAGTTACACGGACACGTTGCACGCATACATATGAAAATAAAAAGCGCCAAAGCCCTCTAAAGTAGAAAGCCATGTAAGTCAATCCAACAACAACACGTTGGAGTCAGAACAAAAATTACAGTTCCATACAAATTCGCTCGCTTTTGTATGGAGCGAATGCTTCGCCGAATTGCTGAAGCAAAAATGACCAGAGCCATTGCCAGAGCCAAAGCTTTCTACATCTCAAGCTGGGCAGAACTGACGTAGCGGCCATCTTGAATGACTCCAGCGGGTGTGACGTCATGGATTTTTCCATTCCAAAGGACCACCTGTATTATTTTTGACGAACTTGTCGTAAAAACACGATTTACCGAAAAAAACACAAAAGCATAATTAAATCAAATTAAGCACGGAAATATTACACGAGTGCACACTTTTTCGCAATAACTAAAATTTTACAATTTTCTGTGTGAAAATTAACTGGAGAACTCTGCACAATGTGAGTGACAGATTTTCTTCGGTGCGAGAAGACGAGATTTAACTTTGATCGCACTTTCTTCAATTAAAAATCTATTGCACTCTTATCAACGTGTAATAATTACATGCCGAACATTATTATTAGAGTACCTTAGAAAGCTGAACTATCTTTAACACTGCATTTAAGAATAAGCGCGATTCTTACGAAGCCCGCCGTATCTGCTCCATACGAAAGCGCGCGAATTTGTATGGCACTGTCATGTTTGTTATGACTCCAACGTGTTGTTGTTGGATTCAGTTACTCGGCTTTCTACTATAGAGGGCTTTGCCTGAGCGAAAGAAAACTGAGTGCTAAAACTTGCTATGTTACCATTGATCAAAAAATGTTTCGCATAAAAAATGCTTACCTCTCAAATGAACGATTTTGATTGGTACCTTCCAAAAATTTAAACAGCTGATGAGTCAGACAAAATTTTCATCTCTTTCAATTCCGTACGAGATATGTAGCTTTACCTCTTTTCTGTTTGTTTTGATTCTTTTTCATGCATATTTTATAGTATTGCCATATCCGAAAAATATGTGTATGAAAAGGTTTGCTTTATCATTGTAAAATTACATTTCATAAATTAATAATTTGAATAATTCTCATGATTGGAAATGTTTTATTATGTGCATATAAATATTTTACATATTGTTGTACAGGGTGTTTGGTACTCCGTGCGCCACCTTGTAAGGGGTTATTCCTAGATATATTTGGAGAAAACAATTTTTCTACGGAGATGGTCAATTTTCAATATCCGCGGAGATACAGGGTGACCAAGAAAAGTGTTTCGGACCTGTACCCTCACTCACTCAAAACGCTATATCTAGAAAACTAATAATCGCAATTCAAAGTGTTATAGCTTGTTTCTTAGGGAATCAAATTACCTTTCATTTGGTATAATAGTCCGCATTGCAACTGTACCCAATCCTGAGGTATTTGCCTCAGAACACAAATTTTTGATACTTTGACCCTCAAAAATTCTGGGGTCAATGTAGTTTTTCTCAAAAAAACGCATTATAAAAATGTCATTTTAATGTTATTTTTTTATATGCCATATTATTGCCTACAAACAATGTATACGCTTGCATTGCATAAATTTCATAGTTTAGAAAAAAATATCATTCCAATAGTATAGCACTTCTATCAAAAAACAAGAATATGTTGATCAACACTCTCCGCTTGAACTTAAGAACTTAAGAATGGTTTTTATGGTTTATTTCAAATTTCCTTAATTACAATAAATGTTCAAAATGGCTACCGTCTCCTACGGATGATTATAGAGCCATTAGTATGGTAGATGAATTAAATGATACTTTAGATGAGCCCTTATAACTTGCCAGGTTATTATCGATTTATTATTATTAATGTAACAAAGTATGAAAGAACCACAAGACACGTAGTTATATAGTATGTATGTATTTAATTTCTCTTTAAGAAACAAAACCAGACACATCAATTAAAATTTATAACGAATTACAATGAAGTGCTAAAGTTTTCTTTTGAAGAGCACCTCTAGCCTCCACTGATCCTCATCCTCTCTTTGGGGCCATACTAAGAAGTTGCTGAGGAAGATGTATGGCTTAGGCTGGGTGGGCAGGTTGGCGTCAAACCATCAGACGCTGTCGTCAAAACATCTGGTCGGGTTAATATCCGTGACCAGTTGAAGTCCCCTTTTCTCGTTGTATTACCTATTGGGTAAGTCGATGCGGCGAACTCCAAAGCTCGCGATATTTTTGTTATGACAGGCCAGTGGGTTTTATGAGTTTCCGGTGTAGCGAACCCCCCACGACTCCCGCAGCTAGACTCGGCATCAAGCTAGCGCGTCGCACCAGCACCTAGGAATGTCACTGAGATGGTTATAGGTGGTTCTCAGCCCAATCAATCCCGAACCTATAATTTCCTTTCAGAATTATTTTGGCTTTAGGGTCAAAATAATTCTCTTCCTAGGCCTCCAGCACATAACAAAGTACCTACTCTGGGGTAAGTCGACGTGACGAGCTCTAAAGCTCGATTTGTTGTTTTAGGCCATGGTTTTTATGGTCAGTATCGGAGCAACGAACCCCTTCCTCGTTAACACACTAGCACGTCGCTCCAGCCCGATACTGTTACCAAGATGGATGTTGGTGGATCTCGGACCAGTTTGTTTACCGAACCGTGATTTTCCTTTCATTTTTGTTATTTCGATATCTTGGTATCGAAATATAACTTTATCCTCTGGCCTCTAATACACAAAAAAACAAAAGACAATCTCATTCATTCATAAATCATACAAAACCTATGCTTTACTAGGGATTCGCAATGATTCATGAAATCAAAAACAAAACCACGGTACTGACATTGCTAAAAGAAGCAGCAACGTTCAACAACAAACATACGAAAAAAACACACAGCTCAAGAATCCCTTTTCCCTTTGAATTCACTTGGATGCGAGAGAAGGCAGCGAGCTTTTGTGACTGTTTTCTTGTACTGAGTTAGACATCTTTACGTCTTCACTTATCTCTGGTATCACCTAAATAAACTGTACCGTGGGTAAACTCGGGATTGTTACTTTTTGTTGACTAGCTTAGTAATGAAAGGCCAACGTTTTTGATTGTCAAATCACTTTGTTTTAATTGAAAGAAAAGATTTTCGGATTCTACACTGTTACGCTTTATTATTTGTGACATTCACCAAACCACTTTGTTTTATTTTATAATTTTCTATTTTGTGAATGCACTATAATTTTATTCATTACACTGAATCTAGCTACTTTTATATAAATTGATTTCCTTATTTTTGTTTTAGAAATGTAAAAAAATTAAGACTCATAAAAAGAGCGATTGAAAGACACGACGATGTTTTCTCTTCTAATATTCAGGCTTTGACTATTTTAAAAATAAAATGAATTACCAGCAAAAAAGGTGAGACGGAGAGAAAGCCTTTCAGCAATATAAATTCAGCGTCTTTAAACATCTGGTCGCCAAAACATGGGTCTTTCTTCGGGGTTTTCCGGTCCTTTTAATTAGGGTGTGTTGTAGTCGTACAGAGTGTTGTAATTAGGAGCATTAAGGCCAAAACGGATTATTTCGATACCAAAATATCGAAATAATCGAAAAGAGAACGGAAAAATCAAGGTTCGGGAAACAAACTGTTCCGAGATACACCAACATCCATCTCGACAGCAGTATCGGGCTGAAGCGACGTGAGAGGGGAGGTCGTTGCTCTGATACTGAACATAAGAACCATGGCCTATAATAACAAAAACCAGCTTTAGAGCTCGTCACGTCGACTTACCCCTGAGTAGGTACTTCAACATAAATTAGGGCTTTCTCTGATCGCGGATGTTCACCCGATCAGATGCCTCGCCGATGGCGACGGATGTTATGTCGCCTTACCCTGCCCACCCTGTCTTAGCCATACAGTTTCCAACATAAATTTTTTTTTGTATAGCCCCATGGAGAGAGGAGGAGGAAGTTGTGGAGGTTAGAGGGGCTCTTCAAATGAAAGCTTTAGTGATTCATTCTTTTTTTTCTATTTCAGAATTTAATTTAGACTTCTGCTATAATAACGCGGAAGTATTTCCTTTTCTTTTGTCAAAAAGGTAATTTTAGATCTACAATTAAATTTTTCAATAATAGCACGTAATTCCAATTTAACGGGAAAAAAATGTGGCTACAATATCCAAGATATACATACTTAATCTCTCCTAGATACATTTTGTAGTACATGATTTGTCTTCGTGTTAGTATTTACAACCTATAGGTGGATTTGTACTAGCGTATAGCCTAGCAAGTAGTGTGTTGGTCTTGTAATGCGAAGGTCGTGAGTTCAAATTCCGGTCGGCGCAATATATAATTCCGGCACATTGCCTGCTTGGATATACCTTGGTCACCTCAATCTAAGAAAATGAAAAATTCGTAGAAAGAGGGTTGTGCGAAGGGCTAACAACCCTTCCACAATAAGTAATGAAAAATGTTAAGGAACCTGGATATCAGGAGGCCAAGGTCCGATTTGGGCTGTAGCGCCATTGTAGTAGTAGTAGTAGGTGGATTTGTACCCTTACTCCTTTTTGTGTTTGTTTTTTTATTTTAATTTTTTTGTGTTATATAATCAAATGAATTATCTTTTAGATAGTATTTAAAATGTGGATGTTTTCTTGTTTCTCTACAAATAACAATAACAAAAAAAGGAGAAGTGTAAACTGACCGAAAAGTAAATAGAATATAAAAAAAATAATAATAGTTCGTTATTGTATAAATGAAAGCATAAAAAAAATTAAATTAAAAGTAAAACTAAAACTTCAAGGCACATAGCACCATGTAATATTTCAATTTAACACATAATTTACTTTAAATCTATTAAACTTAAAAGTTATTGCATTTTGTGTTTTATATCATGTTTTCCGTATTAAAAACTAATAAATTGAAAATTTCTTGAAACCAATTCTTTTTGTTCATAATTTTATTTTAATTAATGTCATTTCGATTTCTAATCAGGATCATTAGTTCATTTGTTTCTTTTTTTGTTTATGTAGAGTAGTTAAATTAACATAACTATATATATTTTTAGAGTTGTGTTAGAACTATAGTCAATAATTAGTTGTAGGCGATTTTATGTTTTCTTTTTTTTTCTATAATTGCACTTCATCGATTATTAGATTCTATGTGTATGCTGGAACCTTTTCTTGATTTTTGATTTCCAATTGAAATATATTCGAATTTTGACGTTCGTGTTTTTAAGAGAAAGAATAAAAATGATTGCTGGGATAAATGTTTGTTGAAAGAGAAGATGTCCTTCTCCAAATGCCATACGTTGCAATTTTTAAAATAATTGGACATTCGGATGATCATTTGCATCCCCTCTATTATACTATATTAATATTAGAGCGTTTACCTTGACATGCGATGTATTGTATCGTTTATATTGCTGCCATACGGCTTACTATCGTATTGTCGCGTTAGGTGTGGGCGCTCAACTCGGCTTTCACACACACGTGATAAAAAATTTAAAACATTTGTAAAATATTACAGGTCGTTCGCGTACGGGATTAGAAAATGCTATTGTGACGGCTACGCACGTCTCCGTCTACGGTTTTTAACTATTTCCCAGGATTTAGCGCGGACGTTGCTGATGCTACTAGTGCGCTTCGTTGCCGGTTTCCGGGAATAATTGAATAACGAACTCGTCATCGTCTCGTTGCTTCTGTGGCATTAGCAAGGTAGTAGAGTCGGGATCAGGACGGATTCGATGTCATTTTCCGCGGTGCGACGTTCCTTGGCTCGCCTTTCACGCACAGCAAGCGTGCACGAGCTGCTTCATTGCAACTGCAGCTTTGATCTCGCGAGTATCCTTGCGGAAATGCGAAGAAAAAGAAATCGAGTTATGTGGGGAATAATTAACACACACGATCGAAGCTCGAACCGCGCTCGTATTCTCTAATTGTACAGGGGACGTTTCAATGGGATACTCCTTGAGTCGATTGCGGGGACGAGAACTCGCGCGCGAAATAATCTGCGAAACGCGAACGGGACTTGCCAAAAAGCTTCTTCTTTATTCTTTTTTTTTCCCTACACCAGAATTTTTAGGTTATGAATTCCCTTTTTCTTGTTTTCACTCTCGATATGAGCTACAATTTATATATTTTTTTTTCTTTCCACCACACCACGTTGGGGCGATCTTCTCGTCGTCGACCTTTTCTGCTTCTGCCAAGTGGTTTCACCGCGGCGCAGCTGATTTTCTCGGACATTCGTCGCGCTTAAGGTTCTTTCGCCTGCGGACGAGTTGCAATACGCGGCGCCCGATAGGGGGGAAATCGAAATGATGATCGCTGTGGTGGGTTGCAGGAGGGGAGTGTGGAGGCCTCGGGTGGCGGAGGCTTACCTCAACACACGCACTACGGGGCGAAATACGATTCGACGAGTGAAAAAAGAAAAAAAACTAGCGAGAATGAAAACACGTTGAAGACGACAGCCAGGTAGCCGTGCGTTGCAGTCATAAAAAATGATTAGCTAAATTCCGGAGGTTTGGTGGCTCGTCCGTACGATCGACAATTTTTTGTTTTTCCCCTAGAATTCGACGGTGCGTTTTTTCTTTTTTTTCCTTCCGCCTCGTTTTCTTTTTACTTTCGAACGCTACCAACGATTCGACGGCCGAATCGATGCGCAGGATTACAATTGAAATAGTGTTGGGTAGGACAAGAATTTTTGTCCCATGTTTGTATGAGGGGCTCATTTGAAATTTGAGGTGGTACAATGTCCCACCTCAAATGTCCCATTCAAAAGCTCCATGTCCCATTCATACATACAATGTCCGTCCCATTCATACAATTTGCCTTTTTGAGGAGCAATGGTAGCAAATGAGCGAAAAATGACGTATATTGCGCTTTTATGTGTGCGCGTAGAGTATTTTAACCCTACTAACACCGTTTCTTATTGAGATGCGGTAGTAAAATGACGTATTATTAGGTGTGGTATTTGTGGGTTGTGCTTATAATATACATTCTTTTTTATTTTATTTATTCTTATTTAATTTTAAAAATTAAAATACAAAATCTCCTTAATTAATATCACAAAAAAATACATTCTTATTTATTTCAGTTATTCTTATTTACACTTATTCGGTTTCACTAGGGTTAAAACACTATACTAGCCATGTAAGTCAATCCAACAACAACAAGTTGTAGTCACAATAAAAATGACAGTTCCGTTCGCCAGCTTTTGAATGTAGCGGACACGGCGGGCTTCGTAAGAATCGCGTTTATTCTTAAATGCAGTGTTAAAAATAGTTCAGCGTTCTAAGGTACTTTAATAATAGTGCTCGGCATGTAATTACTACATGTTGATATCAGTGCAATAGGTTTTTAATCAAAAAAAGTGCGATAAAAGTTAAATCTCGGTTTCTCCCATCGAAGAGAATCTGTCATTCATGTGCAGAGTTCTCCGGTTCGTAATATTTCCGTGCTAAGAGCTTTGCTTTCAGCCATACAAATGCATGGGACAAAACCCGGTGAAGTGAGTGTGATTTGAGTGTTACAAATGTATTGGTACAGCAGCCATACAAATGCATGTTTTTAATTCAGATGCGACAAAAGCTCTGAAGTGGGACAAAAACTTTGAAGTGGGACAACAATATTTTTTGTAGTGATGGGACATTTTGACGTGCATGAATGGGACATTTGTACCACTTCTTGTATGAGTAACCCAACACTAAATTGAAACAATCCGAAAGTAATTTGATTTTAGAGAAGCGTCCCCGAAATCTGTGGTCACGAACACTTCCTTCTAGAGATGGGAAATCTGACTCTTTTCATTGAGTCGACTCATTTCAACTCACTCACTTGATTGAGTCGATCAAAAAGACTGCTTCAAAAGAGTCACAAGACTATTAGAGGTTATTTTCTTTCTAAATGAGACAAGTTCATGATAATTTTGTCTATAAATCAATATTCATCCGTCAATCATTTTGTTCATAAAAGAAAGATTTCCGATCTTATATTACTAAATAAGTATATTGTTTTTCAAAAAAATTTAGATGCAAAAATAAAAGACTTTTCGTAATATATATAGATTTGAAAGAAAAGATATCCGGATTTTACACTGTTCCGCTTTATTATTCGTGACGTTTCACTCTCCGCTGAGACCTTTTACAATCCGAAAATCTTTTCTTTCAATTCAAAATGCACTGTGAAAACATTCACCAAACCAATATATGTATATAGATATTTACAGCTTATAAACTAAAATCTTTCTACAACTAGTCATTACTCATATGAGGAAAATATGGCTTACAAACTATAATATAAAAAAAAGATATAAATTCAGACATAATGTAATATTTTTTAAAGTGAAAATGTTAAATAAACTAAAATTAAAATTTTCTAATAACATAAATTTACAAACCTTCGGAAATTTCAAATACATATATGTATTCGAATACTACGCTTAATAGCTACCGATTTTAAAACAATAATTTACAAAGATTGCGATTTACAAACGCAAAACACACGTATAATTACACAGCAAATTTCGAATCACGTTATTAATCGACTTATGTCACTTAATGAATGTGTCAAACAATTAAACAAGAGAGTTTTCCTAATCATCCCAAAAAACCGCAGAACAAAAAAAAAAAATTAAATTGCGTTTGTATTACACAGCCACTTATCAAAAGTCTTCCTGTGCACGTGTCCAAAGCACGCACAGCGCATCATCAACCGACAGCTCAGCTCAACGCATACGACGCAGCAAAGCCACAATTCGATGTCGGCGACACACAACATAAACCACACATACCGCTCGTACTCATCGGCAACTGTGTCGCAGCGTAATCGCACTTCGCACACTTCCGTTGCCATATACAAATGCATCATCGAGTTGGTGTAGTGAGGTGACACAATTGTTGCAATATAACTCTTTTGAGGTGAGACGCAACAGTCGCTTCAGTAAACTGACTGGCACATTTCGAGTGACACACTCCTGAGTTGCCCATCTCTACTTCCCTCAAGTTTTGAAAGCCAAAAAAACTTCACTTCCACGCGCGACGAACTCTCTTCTTCGACGATCAGTCCCCGACCTCGTGTTTAACCCTAACCAGAATAGAATTAGAGAGGATTAAGGCACCTTAAGTCTTTCTACGACTGTATAGAAATGCACGTTGACAGCCACAATAGACTTAAGGAAACTTTCGTCGACTTTTTCAAACTTTCGTTAAAACTTATGAGCACGGTTCTGAGCGTAGAAACTTAAGCAATCTTCTGCGTTTGACATTTCTTCACAGTTTTGCCCACATTTTTGTAGTTTGTGATTTCGGATTTGTGATTTGTATTTCTCTAAAATAAAAGATCTTAAATTATTCGAAGATTTGAGTGATTTATTGGATTTGTTTCCCCTGATGGTGTTACTCAGAACCAGATCGACCATTTGGCTATAAGTCGCCGATGGAGAAGATGTCTCCTCGATGTGCGAGCGAAACGTGGAGCTGACGTGGGGAGCGATCACCACTTGATGGTTGCCTGCTTGAGATTGTGTACAGCAGCTATCCGACGACCACAAATTCTTCAAATGAAGCGCAAGCTTAATGTGGATAAACTCAGAGATCCCAACAAAAAACTCGAATACACCACCATTCTACGCGAAAAGTCATCCACATTGGGTGAACATGAAATGCGCACACTGGACGCCAATTGGGAGGCAACCAGAAACACTTTTCTAACTAGTGCTGAAGAATCTGTGGGATATGCGCAAAGCGGTGAGAAACCCTGGATGTCGCAAGACACATGGGACAAGGTTGACAATCGGAAAAAAGCCAAATTGGCAATCATCTCTCAACCCGATGTCAACCAACGAACGCCCGACTTGAGGCAGAACTACCGCGATGCTCATATACAGCTTAAAAAGGCTGTTAGACGCGACAAGAGAAAGGCCATTGAAGATCTGGCAAACAAGGCAGAATCTGCGGCTTACCTTGGGGATATGGGTTCACTATTTAAAATCATGAAACAGTTGACGAACAGGAATTTCACCGCCAACCACCTGGTGAGAGATGTCAACGGAACTCTCCTTAATATGAGTGAACACCAGTTGCGACGATGGAAGGAATACTTCTCTGATATTTTAAACATCTTGTCAGATGAAGATATTCCGGAAACAGAACAACTTCCAAACATCCAACCGCAACAATCCTCTATTAGGGACGATCCCCCAGATAAGGAAGAGATAGTTTCCGCCATTCGGTCAATGGCGGGAAGGAAAGCTCCAGGTATAGACGGACTACCAACCGAACTCCTCAAAGCGGACCCGGAAATAACAGCCGATATACTCCTCCCACTCTTCACTAAGGTGTGGAATGATGGAAGATATCCGACTGAATGGAAGGAGGGCGTCATTGTGAAAATTCCGAAGAAGGGCGACCTTCGGGATTGTGGCAATTGGCGTGGTATATGTCTACTTACTGCCGTATCAAAAATTATGGCTAAGGTAATTCTCAATAGGATTAGTGATGTCGTCGAGAGCACTCTCGAAGTTTATCAGGCTGGATTCCGTAAAGGGTCGTCTTGTACCGACCACACAAATACCCTACGGATAATATTAGAGCAGTCAGCCGAAATGGGTTCGCCACTACATCTCATGTTTGTGGACTTCGAGAAGGCTTTCGACAGCGTTAAGCGAGATTACATATGGAATGCTTTGCGTAGGAGAGGTATTCCAAATAAGGTCATAGCTATGATTAAAGAATCCTACGAAGATGCAAGGTGTCGCGTCTTGCATAGAGGAGAGCTGTCCGAGAGCTTTCCTGTGCGAACGGGTGTCAGACAAGGCTGCATATTATCACCAGCCCTGTTTCTGGTGGTAATAAATGACATCTTGAAAGCTGCACTGGAAGGTGGGGAAGGTAAAGGTCTTCAATGGAGACTATTTAACATCTTAAGTCACCTTGATTATGCTGATGACGTGTGTTTGCTTGCACATACCCGTTCGGACTTAGAGTCAAATGTTCGCTCGTTGCATTCTAAATGCAAAGAGGCGGGACTGAAAATAAATGTGCGTAAAACCAAGTACATGCACATGGGTTCGAACGCAAGCACACCGATTGTTCTTAATGGACAGGATGTAGAAGAGGTGCAAGATTTTTGCTATCTCGGAAGCATTGTCAGCATGGACGGCGGAGCCGAAAAGGATGTTGAGGCTCGGCTAAATAAAGCTCGTCAGGCCTTCGGTATCCTTTCCCCTTTCTGGAGGTTAAGAGAGATCTCCCTTCGCACGAAGCTGCGAGTTTTTGACGTTTTGCGTCAAATCCGTGTTGCTATATGGTTGTACTACGTGGAAAGTGACCGTTCGACTTACCAAGAAACTACAGACTTTCGTAAACCAATGCCTTCGACGCATTTTAGGAATATTCTGGCCAGAAGTGATCTCCAACGACGAACTTTGGAGTACAACTCGCCAGACTAAAATAGGTATTGAGATTCAACGGCGAAAGTGGCAGTGGATCGGTCATACTTTGAGGAAACCAGAGCAAAACATCGCAAAACAGGCTATGGATTATAACCCTCAAGGAAGACGTCGGGTTGGTCGACCATGTAACACATGGAAGCGAGCAGTTGAGCAGGAGGCCAGAGGAATAAACAAGTCCTGGCAACAGCTTAAAGCCGATGCTCAGGATCGCGCCTTGTGGAAGAGAGTTGTTTCTGTCCTATGCCCCTATAGGGGGTCTTAACAGGAATTTGATTGATTGATTGATTGGATTTGTCGGGAAAATTAAAAAAAAAAAGTGTGATGTTAGAAGAATAGAGATCGGCAAAAAAAAACGGGTATTACCGATTGACGTTCATTCCAATGAAAACGCACGATCCCGGACAATTTTTCAAAAATAGCAGAATGAATTCGGAAAGGTTTGACTTTTTATAAGTTTAATAAAGCCTAGAATTCAGAAGAAATCCGCTCCGCCCTTCATCAAGCCAACATAGATTTAACGGCTCGAATGCCTTAAAATTAAGAAACACATTATGTAATTATTTTAACAGTTAAAATATATATTTTCATTCATCCAGGCCTTAAATTTAATTCAGTGCAGATATTTGTATATGTGACAGGTATTACAATTTTATGTAGAACGTTCGGTTCAGAGTCCACTACTCAGGTATTCGGTTTGTACTCTATAAAAGGTTAAAGACATATTTTCTGTTCAACTGAAGCACAGTTTGGAAAAGATCCGCCCTGGCTTCGTCTCGCTTCTCAGCGGGGACTTCGTTTAAGAGTGAAATAAGAGTTTCGCACAGTAAGGCATCACTATCTTCACTATCTCGACCTTGTGCTCGTTTCTTAACGGCTGCCGCCGCGTCTTCAATCGCTTTCAACGTGGATACAATGGTATTCTTTCTTTTCGGGGGTCGTTGGAACGTATCTGACGCATTTGAACTCGTACGTTTTGTACGAATGTTTCCCTTAAATGTTTCCATTTTTTTTTGCAGTTTTCAGCTGAAAAATAAACCAAAATTATTACTTAAACTTATCAAAATAGCAAAAAACATATACTGTCCTGTTTCAGTTCTTCAGCGATTTGCTTCCAAATCCTATTTTTATAAGTTTTGACAAAGTACTTTTTGTTTGATTTATCGTAAAGTACACTATTGGCTTGCACTTTAATAATAAGACTATCCTCGAATGAAATGTCTTCGGTCATCTCCATTTTAAAAAAAAAATTATTTCGATTATCAGTCTGTCGATACAAACTTGTTGATGAGTATTTGACAGCAGATATTTATCTTTTTCAGCTATCAAACTTCTCTTACCTTAAGATTATTATGGTTGGGTATAAGATTCGTTAAGTTTTGCCAAAAACTTCACATACCTTAATGAATTTGACGAAAAGATCTTAACGTGCCTTAAGTCTATTCTGGTTAGGGCTTTTCATTGTTTTCGTCCGTCTTTTTATCCCGTTGTCACTGACCGGACCGAGTTAGAGTGGCCAGATCGAGTTAGGGTGGCCAGATTGAGTTAGGGTGAGTGTTCGGTAGAATTTTTCTTGGATAAAGTTTTTTAGGGCGGGTTGAATATTTTGCAAGGCACTTTAACTTCGTCACACACAAGAGGTATACGTCTTATTTTAAAATTGGGATTGTCTGGTGGTACTGTTTCACCGTCGTAAAACAGTCGCCAGATTACAATACCCTTTAAGTTAGGATTATACAGGGTGGGCCATCCAGTGGTTTCTTTTTAAATCATAGGTTATTTTGACACTGAAAGCTGTTTCCCGCTCTAAATCTTGACAGAAAGTCAGTATCATACGTCCGCAGAACGAAATGAGTCGCTTTACACTTGAACAACGTTGAGAAATATTGAAAACTTATTTCCAAAGTGAGTGAGGTGTAGCCCAAATAGAGCGTTTTTTGGCATTTGGTGATGTCAATTGGCCGCCTCGGAGCTGCGATTTGACCCCTTTGGACTTTTTTTTTCTGGGGAACCGTGAAGGACCGATGCCGTTATGCCAACAATCCAGAAACGATTCAAGCACTTAAGGCCAACATCATCCAAGCAATCCATGGGCTACACAGCCCGAAACCATCGACATGGTCTTGGAAAATTGGAGTGACAGAATGCGCTACTGCGTAGCCTGCCGAGGCAGCCACTTGAACGAAGTTGTGTTCCATCATTAATAGGAATGTTTTCTCTTACTAATAAAGCCATAATACATGGAAAAAAATTTAATTTTGTTCATTTTATTGCATTTTTAAAAAGAAACACCCTGTATAGCGGTATTGTTTCACCGTCATAAACATCCGCCAGATTACAATGCCATTAAAATTGGGATTATCTGACGATATTGTTTCACCGTCAGATACAATACGTGGGTTTTTTTTATATCGTCGCATAATTTACAGGTCCTAAATGGTCTTGTAATAAAGAAGGAACCTTGCAGTAAGTGCATTGCATTACTTATTATGATGATTATGCAAAATATATTTAAACTTTTTGTTTTGCCATTTGAACTTTTTGACATTTGAACGTTTTGCCATTTGAACGCTTTACACTTTGCACTTATGCTTTGTTTGGTTGTTGGATGTGTAGTTAGTAAAACAAGGCTTTGAAGATCTAGGAATGTAAAGACTTTTTTGAAACAACTTTGTACTTATCATCTTATTTAATTGTATATTTTTCATAGCCACGATTCATAAACCATTATTCATTCACAAACTCTGCCATTATTCTTCACTACAAAAAACATTGTTTCTCACTGTAGTGAAAAGCTTTTATTTTCCTCTCCAGAAAAAGCTCATCAAATACCACAACCAAACCGTAACTTGCACCCAATGTCGTCCGATGGCGCTGCCAACATCCTCTCAAAGTAAACAATTTTAATTAAAAAAATCCGCCGCAACAAAATGCAAATTTCAACCTAAATAATTAAAAACACCTGACAGGAACACCACGCTTCAGCGACTCCCTTCCGAAATATTCACGATATTTTGCCAAAAGTCGCATGATATTGACCAGGCCGCGATTGCATCATCTTTGCAATCCATCTAAAAAGCCCAGAAAGATCTGACGCGACTTTCGGCTCAGTTCCAGACAAATATTACAAGTGAATGCAGCAAAAAATTCGTCAACGACCCGCCGCGTCCAAAGTGTCTCAATCAAATATCCGCTTACTACGTTCCGTGTAATTCCAGTGTTGTTAATATTTTCAGTTGCATACATGGAAAATTGGTCGTTCCCGTTCAGAGATTTTAGCTAAGTGGTTTTTTTTCTGTGCAGTTTTTTCTTTCATAGAATTTTTCCCATCGGTTTTTGAAGTCGATAAGGCGAACATAAGTATTGACCGTGGTTCAAAGTGTCGTGGGTGTTGTAACAGTTTAATCGCGGTTTTCGGAAATAAAACGCGAATCCTGAGAAGTGAAATTTGTGTGCGTCAGGCGAGTTGAGTGTTTTTGAACATCGGAAAAAAACTTACCAGCCGTTGTGTATTTTCTCGAATGCTGGTGTCACGTAACATGAAAGTTTTGTCATACGGAAAGAAAAATTTGGCTGCCTATCGGGCATATATCGCCGTCATTGTTTGTGTCTTAATGCACGTTTTCTTAACGATCAGAACCATTTTAGAAATTATTACTACGGACTATCATCGCTGTCATCGCTGCTGTTGCTGTCAGTCCTCGAAGCAGAACAAAATTTCCAAGAAGTGCGGTTTTATGTTTAATTTTGGTGAATTGAATAATTTTAATTTGAACTCTTGGATGTGGCACGGCTCTAACAAAGTTTTCGGGATGTTGTCCAACATTTCCGTGCGAGGTACGTAAAAACTTGAGATAAGTACGTGCGTCCGGAGTGACGCAAATCGCGAGTAGGGAGGGCGAATCACATGTCAAAAACCGATAGTAAGCATGACTGCGCAGCTTTTAGACGGCAGTGCCAGATGCGCGTGATTGTTGTATAACAATTAAAAAAAATGATTTTTTCAACGGACTTCTTATTACAAAACAATGAAATCAACTCGATTTGATTTTGAATTCAACTCAAAGTATTTGAAACAAGATTGATTCAACCCTGAAATAACCCTTAAATACATAAAAAATATATTTGAACAGAACATGTTCCGAAAATCCAAAATGGTGCCAACATGAATGCTCCACGTAGAAAATGCAATTCACAATACGTGGCACTATGCCATTAGATTGGATAAAAAAAATAGAGAAAGAGTGGATAAAAACTTCCACGTAAGATTGAACTTGTTAATGGCAAAGCTGCTATGACTCACCATTTATTTATGTATACGTAAACTCCATAAGACATTATCACAGTATCTCTCTTTTTTTAAATCTCCCTCCCACTGAAGACTGGAAGGTACATACGTTCGTCACTAAGAAGTGGGCAGCCCTTCTCCCTCACTTCTCTTGTTAACTAAGCGCTCAAAATAATTAAAACATCAGTCCTGAAACTCTGGATTAACTTCGCTTTAAAAATTTTAAAAATTAATCTTCTCGTAGTTGCGCACTTTTCGAAGATGGCTTAATACCCTTCTCGCCTTTCTGCATTTACCATTGCCCCCCAATTCAACACGTCCCTCACCTTATATAACTTCCCGCCTGTTCATTTTTGCGCCAAACTAGAAAAAAGAACAATTCTCCTACCCCGATCAACTTTTTGGATTCAATAACAAACCAATCCTCGTTCAGTCTTTGCTTACTCTACAAATCAATTTGAAGGTATGGTGTTTTACAAACCAATCAGAATCGTTCATTTCACATATGCAACATTTACGTGGGGAGGTCAAAAATTTCGCGGAATGACAGAGAAGGGGGGTAAAACTAAACAAGTTATTATTTTTCATTTTCAATATATTCTCCCTTAAGCCTAATACATTTATCACATCTCTCACAGAGTTTATTATTTCCTTCTAAAAAAAAAATGTTTTATCAAGGCCTTCAAAATAGGCTGAAATTGCCGACTTCACCTCTTCATCGTTGGTAAATTTTCTTTCCCGAATTTCTTTCTTCAGTTTTGGAAGGTAGCCAGGGGCCAGATCTGAACTACGAGGGGGTCGTTCAATATCCTGCAGCCTGGCTCTTGCGAACAGGTGCATTATCGTGCAAAAGCGGCACACCTCGAGTCTACTTTCCTCTTCCTCGTTCTTTGATGGCATCCTTTAAATTTTATAGCAGGTTGGCATAGTATTCCCCTGTGATATTTTGTCCTTTTTCTTTACAGTCGATCATCAAGAACTCTCCTGAATACCAAAAAATAGTGGCCATGATTTTTCAACGGATCGTGAGACCTTGAACTTCCTGGGGGTGAAGCGCCTTTACGAAGCCTGCTTTGATTCATGCTCACAATGATAAACCCATGTTTCGTCTCCATAACAATCTGGGTCAAAATTTCATCCCTGTTCTCGCTACAGAGATCCAAAAACTCGCGTGAACATTCGACGCGCTCCTTTTTCTGAACCGCCGAGAGCATTCTCGGTACCCATCTTACGCTGACCTTAGACATGCCAAAATGATTGTGGACAATATTCAAAATGGTTGTATCTGATACTCCAACAATTTTTACGATTTGTTTCTTCTTTAAACGAGCATCTTCGAGAACAAGTTTTTACACTTTTTCGACGATTTTTGAGGAAGTGGCTTCAATCGGCCGGCCCGAGTGTTTATCATCATCAATTCACTCTCTACCTTGCTTGAATAAACTATGCCACTTATAAATCATCGTTTTTCCAGGGCGAAAGTCCTCGTAAACAGATAACATTTCTTCTAACACGATTTGTGGCGTTTTTTTTTGCTTAGTAAGGAACTTTATGGCATCGCGAAACTAAATTTTGTACCATACCATATTTAGCGTTTTCTTTCCGATTGTCTTGTAGATTTTACGATAACTAAAATGTTAAAAATTCGATTTGACAGAAACTTTGGAGTATTAAAATCAGAGTGAAAGAGGACATAGTGGACAGATTTCCTATCTTGTCCATAGACCAAAAAATGTTTCGCATAAAAAATTCCTACCTCTCAAATGAACGATTATGTTTGGTTCGCTCAAAAAATTTAAATGGCTGATTACTAAGGCATATTTGACACGTAGATTGTTTGCATGTGTGCGTGAAGATTGCACGCATATTGGTGAGGTCGTTTCGAGAAGTAGTCTCCACTTTGCTAGGGTATAGCCTAGTAGGTAGTGTGTTGGTCTTGTAATGCGAAGGTCGTGAGTTCAAATCCCGGTCGGTGCAATATATAATTCCGGCATATTGCCTGCTTGGATATACCTTGGTCACCTCAATCTAAGAAAATGAAAAATTCGTAGAAAGAGGGTTGTGCGAAGGGCTAACAATCCTTCCACAATAAGTAATAAAAAATGTTAGGGAACCTGAATATCAGGAGGCCAAAGTCCGATTTGGGCTGTAGCGCCATTGTAAAAGTAGAAGTCTCCACTTTGTAAACTGTTTACGTATAATTAAGCTATGGTTAAAATAGCTCCAGGTAAAGGTATTTCCCCCTTCCCTTATTCATCCTCTTCATTCCGCGAAATTTTTGACCTCCCCTCGTATATGGCAAAAGTTAGTCTGTTGATAAGCTTAATACGAAGTTTTTGAACTGTATGTATGTGTTTAAACTGTGACTTCGACTTAATACATAATTCATCTGTTCTCTGTTTAAAATAAAAAATATTTTAAATATACGAGGGCGGTTCAAATATGATCGAGACAAACGCTGTAGATGGCGCGCCTGTAAGTTTTGAAGGTCGCGGCTTGAGTATGTGATAGCTGGGTCCCTTATGAATAGTGTGGCATAGTTTTCGTCGCGAACGCATGTTTCACGCACGTGCTACGACCATGAGTGAATATCAAGTGCCGACCGCCGTTGCGTATTGTCATTCGTTTTTTGGTGTGGGAAGGCGTTAAAAACACGGAAATTCTTCGGCATTTGCGAAATCAGTTCGATAGTGAGTACCTGAGTAGGTCTGCTGTGTTTAAATGGGCCAAAGCGTTCAAAGATGGCCGCGAAACCGTCGAAAATGAGCCGCATGATCGTTGACCGCGAACCAGCATCACACCAGACAACATTCGCTGCGTAGAACAACTCATTTTGGAGGACCGTAGGGTGAATGTTCGAAACATTTCGGCTGAAGTCGGCATTAGTATTGGTAGTGTAGAGTCTATCATCCACGAACACCTTCAATATCGCAAAATAACGGCGCGATGGGTTCCCAAACTGTTGAACTTCGAGCGAAAATTCATTCGGTTGGAAGTTTGTCGCCGCTTGCTGACGCGATACGAGGCGGAGGGGGATGGTTTTTTGACGCGAATCTTCACTACAGACGAGACATGGGTACACTATTACACTCCCGAAAGCAACGTGTCGTCTAAAGAGTGGAGGAAGAAGGAGGAAGGGGCGCCAGTCAAAGCGAAGACAACCAGGTCCGCGGGTAAAATTATGTGTACTGTATTCTGGGACCGGCGGGGAGTGCTGTACGTTGACTTCCTGCGCACACAACGTTCCATCAATGCTGCATACTACTCTAACCTTCTGAAAACACACGTGAAACCCGCTTATCGCTCGAAACGGAGGAGCATTCCAGCGCGAAGTGCTATTCTTCTCCAGGATAACGCGCGCCCTCATACCGCGCGTCCCACGCTCGTTACAATATCAGAATTGGGGTGGGAGGTATTAGAACACCCCGCCTACAGTCCGGATTTATCACCCTGCGGTTACCACATGTTTGGACCACTGAAAGAAGCCCTCGGAGGTCAAAGATTCAACACCGACGACGAGGTAGAGGAGTTTGTGCGCACATGGCTGTCCAAGCTGCCCAAGGAATTCTTCGATACCGGCATCAGAAAACTTCCGGAGAGGTGGCAAAAATGTGTAATTAGTGAGGGGAATTACCTAGAAAAACTGTAAATTTTTGTAAATATTTTCGATAATAAATAAATGTGTCAGAGCGTTTGTCTCGATCATATTTGAACCGCCCTCGTATAATTAAATCTTTATCCGTAATCTTCGTCGTTCCGAATCGAATTCTTCAATACCACATTTTATTGCATCATTTCGATCGCCATAGTAATGACCCAGATGATCCTACGCAAGAAAGAGCGAAACTGCGACATGATATCATAGATTGCGTAAGATTTAAGATTTCTCATACTTTCTTAGATTAAATACAATATAACTACATATTTTCAATTAGAATCTTTCAGTTATACCAGAGATAAGTGAAGACATACAGATTTCTCACTCAGTATAAGAAAAAAGTCACACTATGAAAAAGCTCGCTCACTTCTCTCGCATCCAAGCGAATTCAATACCGATGCCAGCACGAAGAGGAAACAAAGTTCAAAGCGAAAGATGACGTTGTGTGCCAGAAATTGATAATTATTAAACGGCTGTGTATCATATGCTAATTTAGCTAAATCACCAAAATAGTGACCTAAAAGTGAGCTAAATTACTCATTAGCTAAATTATAATTAGCACTGCTATGTGTCAATGGTATTAGAATATGTAGATCAGGAAATGAAAATAAACCCAATTGAATCAAAAATGTAACAGAATTGTAATTGGGCGTAGAGCCCCATCATATGATACTCTAGATGAAATGAGAAAGAGTTCAATGTACTGAAAAATATGTCACCTCTAATTCTTTTGAATAATCAATAGTGACTTTTGTATGGGAGGTGGTAGAAGCAGAGGAGGAAGGTTTGTAATTTTTGGATATGACACCTAATGTTGTATGAAAAATATTTCATGCTGAATTTAAGGTTTGTAGCTTTCATTATTTTCAATTGCACATAGATTTCCTGAAATTGGGGCATTTGTATGGGAGGTGGCAGAGGAAGTGGAGGGGCTTAGAAGATTTTGAAACTGCTTATCAACATCATTATCGCCAGGGTTTGTTTAAATTTGAAAGTCGATAGCTCTCATATGTTCGAAGAAGAAATGCTTTACTTGAATTTATAATATATATTTATATAGGAGGGGGTAGAAGGAGCTTTTTCTTCATGTGGTTATTTTATTGTACTGAGTGAGACATCTTTATGTGTTCACTTATCTCTGGTTATACCTACTGTTATGTCTGTTGCTTCTGTTCGTGCGGATGATAGGCTCGAATTAAGAAGGTGTTCAAAGTATTGCGCCCATCTTAATTTTATATCTTCCGCATTACTCAGAATAATGCCTTCTGCATCTTCTTTCATCCTTTTAAATAGGGAATACGCAGCTCTTCTGTTATGTAATTTAAAATGTTCGTCCAAGTTTTTAATTTCGTCATTATTGTACTTCCGTTTTTTTTTTGTCTCCATATTTTGTTTGCAAATCATCTGAGATCATTATATTTGTCCTGTTTGGCTCGTGTCGGCCGTTGCCTTAGTATTTTGTAAGCTTGATTTTTTCGCTCTCAGGCATCTTGGCATTCGTTGTCGAACCAATCATTTCTTTTGCGGCGGGGTTGTAGTCCTATCGCCTCTTCTGCGACGGATGTAATGCCATCTTTCTCTATAGAACAGAACGTGGTATATTTGGCTAGGATATAGCCTAGTGGGTAGTATGTTGGTCTTGTAATGCGAAGGTCGTGAGTTCAAACCTCGGTCACCTCAATCTCCGAATATGAAAAATTCGTAGATAGAGGGTTCTGCGAAGGGCTAACAACTCTTCCACAAAAATGTTAAGGAGGATGAATGTCAGGAGGCCAACGTCCGATTTGGGCTGCAGTGCCATTGTAGAAGTGCTCTATCTGGTTGAATGTTCGTCCGTTAGGTGATGCCCACGTTCTCACTCTTTGAGTTCCGTAGACTTTTCAATTTTTGATACTACCGTGTGCAGTGTAAGCATTTCTGGGAAAAAACCGAGGATGTCTGTATTTATTTTAACAATGGCGAAATTTTTTGGCCACACTATGCATTTGATTTAATTTCTAGCATATTTCTTTTTAACCTGATAATCTGTATCTTATAGCGAAAACTCAGTCTTTTGCCAAATCTATAAAATAAAAATGTCAAATCTTATTTATGCATTTTTTTTTAGGAAAAATTCAACATTTTCGACAACACAATAAATCTGATCCACTCAGTACTTATCTGTGACCCTTTGTTCGATTGGATGATGAAATTTCTTCGTACGCATCTAAATTGTTTGCTTCTTTACAGATACAGTGGTTTCACTCAGCGAAAAGAAGAAAAGAAAAATGAAAAAAATGATCTTGAATTTCATCACAATATGGATAACCTACGTTTGCGATGTCCGATGTTAGACACCAGCCAACATATACATACACCTTAAATATGTTCAACTTCTCCATGCACCGCCTTTCTCCTTAGAGCTTTTTCGTAAAGAAAAACATTCCTTCCCCAGTTTTACTTTGCTTTAAGTATAGCAGCTGACTTTTAAGACAGGTTTCATCATGTTTGAAAGCTGGAGTGGTGTCTGTATGTGTTTACATCGGCATAAATAGACCTATGTAGTCGAAGTATATTTTTATTTCAGGCCATTATTCAAATAATGAAAAGCTTCGAATTTCTTAGAAATAAGTTAAGTTAAGCTCTGCAGATTTCACCGGATGTACATTACGAATCTAATTGTGTATTTCTCCTCCATACAAGTATACATACTTCTTTTTTTTTTGTTTTTCATATTTCTCAGAATTTTGTCCGAAACTTATTCGCGAAATAGTTGTGGGCGATATTTTTAGAATTGTTGAATAAAAATTTTATTTTGGTTTGTTTGAAAATTGTTTGACTGATCGGAAACAATATGCAATGATGTCTGATTCAAAAGCATTTTTTTTTCATCAAAAATGATTAAAGCCAAAAAATTTAAAGAACCCCAATTTTCAAAACTCTTATGCAGAATTGCTAGCTAAATCGTATTGTTTACTAAGAATTAATCAATACGTTTATACGTTTGAGTCGTAAATGATATGGCAGTGTACTAAGTTGAGGGATCTTTTAACCTAGAAGTACTGTCTAATATAGGGTTTATCAACAAGAGGTGTAGGGTTGGAAAGGCCTATTATTTGACAGCTGGTCGCTTGACAGTTGTCAAAAATTTACTATGAAACGCTACACAGTGAAAGAAAAAATAGAAATCGTTGAATTTTATTATGAAAATTCACATTCAATCGCAGTTACAATGCGCAAAATTCGAGCAAATTTTGACTGTAATCATGTGCCATCTGACACGTTTATGCGGAACCTTATCGAAAAATTCCAAGAGACTGGCTCAGTGCAAGATGTGAAGACACCGGAACGATTTCGCCCCGGATGTTTGACCGAAAATATCCCCGCAGTTAACTACCCAAGCAACTTAATTAATTCTTCACCGTGGTCAAGAACTCGACATCTTCACGTCCACACTGCAGCGAATATTGGCGAAAGATTTGGCTCTGCATGCGTACAAGGTTCAATTGACTCAAGAACTGCAGCTGGCGAACAACCAACTGATTGGGTCTTGGAAATCATGAATGGTTTTTGCAAATAAAAAAAAGGGTTTTCTGATGAAGCTCATTTTTGTTAATAAGCTAAATTACCGCATTTGGGGGAAAACCACGAGGGATTTTAGGACAAGCCAACACACTCATTGTGGGCCGTCATAGGGCCGTACTTTTTCGAAAATGACAACGGAAGAGCCGTTACAGTCAATTGAGTTCGCTATAGACGCATTCTAAACATGTGCCCAGAGATGGAGTATATGGATTCGGACGACCTCTATTTTCAAACAAATGGTGCTGCGTACCAAACAATCCGAAACAATCGAGTTATTGCTCACGAATTTCCCTGAACGCGTTATTTCGCGTTTTGGCGACACCAATTGGCCACCAAGATCTTGTGATTTAACACCGTTAGACTTCTTCCTTAGAGGTTATGTTAAGAGTAAGGTCTACGCTAATCAATCGCAAACAATTCCAACTCTCAAAGCGAAAATTGAAACCGCCATCGCCGAAATAGGGCTCCAGTTATGCGAAAGAATGATCGAAAATTTCGAGAAAAGGATGAAGGTCTGTAACCAGAGGCGATCATTTGATAGATATTGTGTTCCATACATAGTCCCCATGTCTCTACTTTATATCACAACAAAAATTTCAGACATGCAAACAATTGTTCGTTCTATTCAAAAAGCAAATCCTACACCTCTTGTTGATACCCTTAGCATTAGGTACCAATTAATAACTTTCCTGTCGGCGTTTAGTAATCGCCAAAACTTATTTATTCTTCTAGCCTCCTTGGCAACTGTTTATTTTCATCTGCTACGTGGCTGATTAACCCCTACCTAGAGGATCATAGTCCAGAGCTTGTTTGTTGATGTTTTCATATGGATTCCTCAAAGCGTAACCGATCCAGTGCCAGTTTCGCCATTGTCAATGTCAATCTTAGTGTACTCCAACGTTGAAGACGAGTCTGGTTAGAATATTTCCTACATCGAAGATCTTGGTTCACGAAATTTTGCAGTTTCTTGGTAAGTCAAACGGTCACTTTCCATGTAGTACAACCGTATAACAAAACGCATTGATGCAATCATCAAACACTATTCCACAGAGAGCTGAAAATGTACAATATAGCTACCATGAGTGAGGATATGCGAATTTAAATGGCTGCCAGGAGTGAGGTTATACTTATTTACGATGACGCTACAGCCCAAATCGGACCTTGGCCTTCTGAATGCTTTGCTTTCATCCATTCCGGTTCAATGACCGCGTCCTCTAGTTTGAAAATTTTAGCAGTGATTTGCTGTCTGCGTCAATCGAATCTTCCCAGCGCTTCCGTGGCTTTCCAACTAGTCTTTGTCCATTGACTTCCCTTTTAGTGTGCGTTTGTGAATTCTTCCGTCTTCCATCTGCTCCAGATGACCAGCCCATTGTAACAGGAATGAGGTTATGCGAATTGCATACTTGTAAGAACTTGGACTTTGAAGTTGCCATCCCTAACAAGGAAACATTATTTTTCACTATTTCTACAATAAAATTTATCTAATCAAATGGCAGAAATTTAATGGATTTATTAGATTATTAACAATCTTATCGATTGGTGGTTTTATAGAAACAATGCCTATGAGCACATTTAATTAGAAATAAATAATAAAAACCCCCGTATCTACTACAATTAGCACTCTAGTGAAGTATATATGTAATTTGTTGTCAAGTCATGCTTGTACGCCATATTAGATAGAAATCTGATGAGTCATTCGCGGTCGACGTTCGAGCTTTTCGAATTTCACAACAGCATTCTACAAATGTGATTCGTGAGAGTTGGACGTATTTTCCGCGGTCCGATCCAGCTCATTTAAAAAGTTTGAAAAATTCTCTTGTGAAGTTTTATTCTTTATTTCGCTATATTCAAAGCGTTAAGTTTCTAATTTTAAAAAAAAAGAAAAATATTTATTCTGTGCGTTTTAACAGGAAGAGAGAAAAATCGTTGTTTTCCCTGCGGATATCAGTGCGTTGAAAATAAAAATCCGTTTTCAAGTCGGAAACTTGTGTGTTCGTTGTTAAATAACGCGTTTAATTCGTTAGTTAGCGCGCGCGCGTTTAAGTCCTACGAAAAAGGGCGCAAAAAAGGATAAAAAGTAGGTTCAAAAGATAGGAATTCTAATTAAAAAGAAAATTGCGAAATTACGACGTAATATCTGATTACGGGGAAAAACCACTTAATGGCGGCGCGTGATATCTTTTTTTTTCTGTTGGAAATATGTGAATGCGAGGTAGTGTGAGAAAAGAGCTTTGAAATATCTATGATCTTAAATCTCTTGGAAAAGCCTTTTTCTCTTAATTTTGTTTTTCCCCTCAAGTCCATACAGCAAAGAGAGTATCTGGAATTCCACTCTCTTTGTGCGTCTTCTCAACCCCTCTCCAAGTCACGCTTGTCCATTCACGTATCGTCTGATTTTTGCGCGCTCGCTGCGTTTTAAAACGTTTAGGAGCCAGGGGGAGACACTGGAATCCTTTACAATTATTGCTTAGAAAGTTTATTCAAACTTGTCACATTCTTTGTTTTTATTTATACACAATAAACAAATATCTGAAAGATATGGTGCTTTTTTCAACATCGTTAGACTATCTATAGGGTGTTTGAGCAAGAGGTGTGTGTGTAGGGTTCTACTTTCTACAATAGCACTACAGCCCAAATCAGGCCTTCGCCTCCTGATTTTCAGGTTCCTTAACATTTTTCATTATTTATTGTAGAAAGGTTATTAGACCTTCGCACAACCCTTTATCTTCGAATTTTTCATTTTCGTAGGTTGAGGTGACCAAGGTATACTCGTGCTGGAATTATGCGTCGACCGGGATTTGAACTCATGGCCTTTGCATTGTAGACTAACACGCTACCCACTAGGCTACAATCCTAGCTGGGTGTAGAGTTGCAAAGGCCTATTATTTAACAGCTGGTTGCTTGAGAATTGTTGACATTTGTCATATATGTATAAACGCGGGAAATTCACCACGGAACGCTACATAGTTGTTGAATTTTATTACGAAAATTCGCGTTCAATCGCAGTTATGATGAGCAAAATTTTGATCGTAATCATGTGCCTTTTGAGAAGTGTGTGCGCAATCTACTCAAAAAATTCCAAGAGACTGGGTCAGTGCAAGATGTGAAGACACCGACACAACTTCACCCAGGCAGTTTGACCGAAAATGTCGCCGCAGTGAGGGACAGTGCTAAAAACGACTCAACACCTCCATTCGTCACCATGCTCAAGAGCTCGACCTCCATGTTCACACTGCAGCGAATATTGACGAAAGATTTGGCTCTGCTTGCGTACAAGGTCCAATTAACTCAAGAACTGCATCCGACGGATCACTAGCAGTGCCGTACGTTCTCTGAATGGATCTTGGAAAGAAATCTTACACCTCTTGTTGATACACCCTATATGAATTAGAGCTCTTAATTCTCTGTCAATTCAGCGATAAAATTTGAAATATATCATTCACCATTTTCGATTTTCATGAAAGTTGCAGATATGTTCCAATGGCCAAAAACCAATATCGTTGAAGAATTTTTGTTTTAAATTTTTTTTTTTTTTAACTTTTTTTTTTTTTTTCTTTTTTTTTTTTTTTTAACTTTTTTTTTTTTTTTTAACTTTTTTTTTTTTTCAACTTTTTTTTTTTTTTAATTTTTTTTTTTTAAATTTTTTTTTTTAACTTTTTTTTTAATTTTTTTTTTAACTTGTTTTTTTTTAATATTTTATTTTCAAATTTTTTTTTTTTTAAATTTTTTTTTTGCGCTCATAAATTTTAGATGCACCTTGCATAGTTATTTCCTGCAATTTTTCCATTTTGAAAATCTCGACTTGCGAGTTGTACGAAAGACCCTTCAAAGGACATAGCCATTACTTTGAAAGTACCGAACTCTGAGCGTATAAATCCTATATCGATCGTGCATAATTTCTTGGTACGATTTTCCATTATTCGAGTAGGTATTTCTGTTTCGAAGTTTTTGATTTGTGTGGGAGGTCCTTAAAAGGACTTAGTTCGAAGATCAGATTCTAAAAGCGCATAGACCATAAATAAATAAATTCACCCTGCATGGTTATTCGGTGTTTTTTTTCAGAATTTTGACTTATGGGAGGTCCTTAATAGGACATAGCGCAAAAATTACCCGATTCTGAGAGCGCATAATTCCTTGTTATGTAGTTTTTCAATTATATTATATTCTAGGGGGTCTGGCTTGCCGCCTTCTCAGCCCCCTAACTTTTAAAATAATTAATTCCTAAGAAGCGAAAGGATTAAAATGAAAGATTTCTGGAATCTACACTGCTTAGTTTATTATGTGTGACGTTTCGGTCTCTGCTGAGACCCTTATTAGTATGAGAATAAGTCTCAGTAGAGACCGAAACGCCACGCATAATAAATCAAACAGTGTAGAATCCGGAATATTTTTTTTTTATTCTTTTTTTTTAATTAGATGATATTAATATAGAATTAATTTGAAATGTGTCATTTAACTTGAATAGAAAGGGGGTCGTAATTTTCACGAATTTCAGCGTAAAAAAATCATTTTCGAAAGGTTGGAAAAAAAATTTTTTTCTTAAAATTGTTAGTAGTCAGTGCTACTAACTCCCTGAAAAAAAAAGTATTAACCTCGGTAAGATTTGGAACACCTCTCTCGAGGGGGTGAAAAGTGTACTTACACATTTCAGCAAAAATAATTCATGTCTTTTGAAGGTTCAAACAATTTTGTTTCTTTATTTTTTTTATCTTTTTTTGTTAATTTTTAGCCTATTAGCTCCCTCATAAAATAGAAACCTCAGCCAGATCTGGAACATCCCCCTCGTAGAAGTTGCGTGCGCAATTGTCATCCATGACTGTTTGTGCATTGCACAAAAATGCCGAAATATTGCTTATAACACGAAGTCATTCTGTAAAAAAAATGTTTTATTCGTACGTAGGTGTCGATTTTGACACATAAGCCGTTCTCTATCTGCTACAGTGTCTTCTTCGTCTTGCATTACATAGAGTGGGCTGCCAATAAAAGTCATTTGCGAGGTATAATCACTAAAAAGTTTAACGGACACGTATCACGAAAATAAAAAGCGCCCACATTGTTAGATTGACCAAACCTCACTAATGTCTCTTATTCTTTCTTCTTCAAAGAGTAACTCTTGACTCTACTATAAACAACGTATTGTCAAGCTATTTATTTATTTATTTAAATAGGGGATCATGCGAGAGCACTGCGACCTTCTCGGCCTATTGTGCGTTTATTGCCCCTTCACCCTACCATATCTCAGTAGCTTTAGCTAATCTGATGATCTTTAAGGGAGCCATATTGGCTAGTTCTTCGGTAGAAAGGAACCCTTTCCCAGTAAGATTGTGTCTTTTCCTAGCTACTGCTTCACAGTGGCATAGAATGTGTTCTGTCGTTTCCGATTCTTCGAGACAAAGGCGACAGATGTCGGTTTCAGCTAAGCCCATGTTTTTGAGGTGGTGGTTTACTCCACTGTGCCCCGTCATTAGGCCGATTAGAATACTAATATCCTTCTTACTGAATTTTAGGATATCCTCCACTTTGTTCTTTTGTGGTAGGATCAGCTTTTTTGAGATTGACAAGCCTGGATGTATATTCCAGTAGATTTTATGTTCTTGTTCTACCCATTGTCTAATTATAGTGTTGAAGTACCCCTTTGGTTTTCCGCAGAAAGGTTCTGGACCAATAAAATTAGATTGAGCACCGATTTTTGCTAGGTGATCAGCCTCTTCATTTCCCTCAATTCCCATATGTCCTGGTACCCACATTAAGGTTACATTATTCCTTTTCCCCAGGATTATAAAGTTTTGAAGGCAGTCCCATACTATCTTTGATCCATGTTTATTGGACGCAAGAGCTTTGAGTACCGCCTGACTATCCGATAGGATATAAATAGATTTGTTGCGATGAGCTCTCCTTATATTTTCTTGGATGCATAGCTCCATTGCAATTAGTTCGGCTTGGAAGATTGTGGCTTCTTTACCGAGAGGTTTTGAAACCGCGAAGTTAGGCCCTTTGACTCCGGCTCCTGTCCCCTCAGATGTGCGCGATCCATCTGTATACCAGATGGTTGACCCTTCTTCTATGTCAGATAGCATGGATTGCCAGTCCTTGCGTTCCCTGATAATAACTTTGAAAGGGGTTTCAAAGTTGAATTTTGTCGGCATGGCGTCCGAAATAGTGGAAGTTAAAATCTCCATTTTTGGGTCCCTTAGATTTTGAGGTGACCTCTAAAATCCCCTGGTTTGTAATTATTTTTCTCCTGTAAGCGTATCATCCTTTAATAGCCTCCTTCTTTATTTGGAGATGTATAGGAGGGATGTCCAGGAACATTTCCATTGCCGCTGTAGGACAGGTTTTCATAGCACCTGTGATACCAAGACATGCTAGCCTTTGGATTTTTTGTAGCGTAAGCTGTGCTTTGCGTTGTAAGATTTTAGTCCACCATACCGTTGATCCGTATGTGACTATAGGGAGAATGATTGTTCTGTAGCACCAGTAAATCATTTTGGGCTTTAGTCCCCATTTTCTGCCAAACAAGCTTTTACAGGCCCAAAACGCCTTTAGTGCTTTGGCATGAGTCCTTTCTATATGTTTATTCCAGTTGAGTTTGCTATCTAATATAATACCTAGATATTTTACCTCATCTGAAAGGGGTATAGGTGTTCCATTTATTGAGGGAGGTGTAATGTTGACCTCTCTTCTGTTTGTGAATGGTATTATCTCAGTCTTGCTTGGGTTTATGTTTAAGTTCTTAGACCGACACCAGTTCATTATCACCTCTAACGCTGATTGAATTCTTTCCGAAATTATTGAATCGTGTTTGCCTCTAATGATAATGACGATGTCATCAGCATATCCTATTGCCTCGTATCCTTGGCTTTCTAGACGGTCCAGAAGCTCATCTACTACCATTGACCAAAGAAGTGGAGATAGTACCCCACCTTGGGGACAACCCCTATAGGTCTGTGCAGTCAATGTGCTATCACCTAGATCCGTGGTTGTCGTTCGGCTCCTTAGCATGGCATGTATCCAATTTGTTGTTGCCGCTTCCAAACCCTTTTTCCTAGCTGCCGCTATGATTGCTTCATGGGGTAGTGTTATCAAACGCTCCTTCTATATCTAGGAATGCGCAAAGGGCAATTTCTTTGTAGGCTTTAGCCTTTTCGATTTGTTTAACCAATCTATGAAGGGCTGACTCGGTTGATTTACCTTTTTGATAGGCATGTTGGTTCTTATTTAGACAGACCCTCTTGGGCCCCGTTCTTATGTGAATGTCCACTAACTTCTCCATCGTTTTGATAAAGAAAGAGGTTAGACTTATAGGGCGATATGACTTAGGCTGTTCACTGGGACGGTTCCCTGCCTTAGGTATAAATACCACTCTCGCTTTCCTCCAGATTTTAGGGATGTATCCCCATGCAAAACTTGCTTTAAAGATCCTTATCATTGTTGGCATTAGGATCTCTATCCCCTTCTGCAGTAGTGCGGGGAATATTTTGTCTACTCCGGCTGATTTGTAAGGCTTAAAGGTGTTGATAGCCCATCTGATCTTTTCCGGAGTGAAGATTTTACCAGCAATACTTTTGCTGGACGGAGTTTGACGATTCATCCTTTCCTCTACCTCTAAATCTTCATTGTTATTGATTATCTTACAGCCTGGGAAATGTGTTGCCAGTAACATTTCAAGAGTTTCCATGCTGCTTTTAGTTAAGGACCCATCCGGTCTCTCTAATAGGCCGATGTCTACCGGGGTGTCTTTTGACAACACTTTTTGTAGTCTTGATGCCATTGGAAGATCATCTATTTCTTCACAGAATTTACTCCAAGACTCTTTTTTTAACTTTTTTAAAAGCTTATTATATTCAGTAAGGGACTTCCTATATTCGTCCCAGTTACCTGAGGTTTTAGCTCTATTAAACAATTTTCTAGTTTGTTTGCGTTTTACCGCTAATTCCTCGTTCCACCAAGGAGTTTGTTTATCCCTTTTTTTGTGTAGAACTGGACAACTCTGTTCGTAAGCACTAATGATATTGTTTACGAGTTGGTGTGCAGTTTCATCAATACAGTCCGGACTGCTTATTATTTTGTGTTCGATACCTATTTCGTACTCTAATATTGACTGGTAAAGATTCCAATTGGTACGTTTATGGTTTCTGTATTGTTCCATGTAGCAAAATGTCGTCTTGATATCAAAGCAGATATGCCTATGGTCTGATAGCGACGCATGTTTTGATACGTGCCAATTTTCACACTTATCAGCCAGGCAGGGGCTAGTAATGGTAAGGTCCAGTACCTCCTGCCTAACTGAATTTATGAAGGTCGGTGTATTACCTTTATTTAATATATCTAGGTTGTTAGTAGTGAGAAACTCCAAAAGCGACTCACCTCTTTTGTTGATGTCACTGCTTCCCCAGATAGTGTGGTGTGCGTTTGCGTCACAGCCCAGGATGACCGGTAGCTTGTAGATTCTGCTATATTCCACTAGTTCCATAACGCCTTGAGGTGGATTATCCGGCTCCTCACCAGGAAAGTATGCCGAGGCGATTATGACCTCTTGATATCCACCTGCCCTTGGTATTTTCACCAGTGCAGCAACTAGATCTGTCCTAATGAAAATTGGGATATTTAGATAATTGATCTCAGATGATATAAGAAGTGCTGCCCTTGGCCTGTCGCTTCTTCTATCATATATCAGCTTACCTATTTTATTTGGAATTCCAATTATTTTACCATGCGAGGCCCTTGGTTCTTGTAGGAGCGCCACATGGAATTCCTCCTTTGCAAATCTCCACGTCAGAACGTCCATCGCCACTGCTGCACGATGGAGATTTGCCTGGATGACTTTTATTTTATTAATTTGCTTGGCCATCGTTGGTAGATTGCGGATTACCGCTCCTTACCTCCTTGGCCTTAGGGCGTAGAGTCACACTCGTAAATTTAAACCAAATTCGGTACCCTACCTTTTTTAGCTGCTCCATGGATTGGCCGTCGATGGAGAAGGTAATTATGGTGTTAGTGCCCTCTTTCCTTCTACCGAGGATCTTCCAGTTTGAGGCGCACAAACCGTCGTTTTGCGAGTCGATGAGGGTTGTGATAACCTCTGTCGAGTCTTCTTCTTGTGGGAAGTATCCCGTGACCACTTCCAATCGCGGAATATTTTCTTCCCGGACAGCCATGATGTTGGTCGAGTCGTCCGGCTTGATTGTTTTGGCTGTTAGCTCAAGCCACGATGCGGTTTTCTCGTCCCCGCACACTGCTAGCATCCACCCTGGTTTGAGACTAAGTCCGCAGAACTTAGGCTTAGTTCCCTCTTTAGACGCTGCCGGAATCCTTCCCAAAATGGTTTTTTGAATTGCAGCTAACTGCTCTGGGGTAAGGACTTTGAGCGGATGCTCGGTATGTATTAGTCCAATCCTAATACCTTTTACCGCGTCTCTGTAGCTTATACCCGACGTTGATGGTTGTACCTCTACTGTGGGTCTGTACACGACGCTCTTGCTGGCGGTCTTTTGCCTCTTGCTTTCGCTTCCGACTGAAGGCGGTGTGTTTGATGAGGTTCTACCTCTTTTTACCGCAGATTTTTGTGCCGGTGCTAACGTGTCCTTCATAGGCAAGCAGGCAAGATCGTATGCCTCGTTAGCATTTTTTCCCTGGTTACGATGGTACATATACCTTCTTCTAGCTGCACCTCCTAACCTCTTCTTGTTTTCCCTCAGACTTAACTGCTTTAATTCCGCTAATAGCAGTTGTTCGTCCGTTTGGGATTTTTTTGCGGTTTTGCTATCCGCTTTTAATGGTGGTCTCATTATCCTTTTGTCGACGGAGGTATTAACCTCTGCTGTCGACAGTCCATTTTCTGGAGGAGTGCTTATATTACTGCCCTCTTCCGTTGCGATATTAACCGCTGTTTTTGATGCATTAGAGGAAGCATCAACCTCTTGTGTGTTTTTATTTGTTGTTGTATACATGTGATTCCCACGAGAAGCGCGAGAAAGTAAAGTCACCCCTGGCAGAGCTCCGCATTACCAGGGGAAGGCTTATTAAAACTGGAGGTCGCCCGGTATCCAGAGTTCGCATATTTATGGTTAGTTACCCACTAACCGTTCATCCATTGGCATATGCTGTTCCACCGTGGATTAGGGGATTTTTATATGCGAGGTTTACTCCTCTAGCGTCATACTTTATTAAGGTCACCATATAGGTAGTACGTACACCTGCGGATCATTTCAGGGATAAATCCCCTTGTAACCATATAGCCCCCTGAAAACTGCCTAAAACATGACCAGTCCAGATTTCAAGAGGATCCATGCTGTGATAGGATACGGAACCGACAGCTAGGCTGATCAGTTTTAATCCCCCCCATCACATCCGCCCTAGACCATAGATAGGTTACGGAGCCGACATAAGACTGTTCGACTTAATCCCCCCTATCTTGATAGGTTACGGAGCCGATAGCAAGCTATTTGGCTTAATCCCCCCTATCAGTAGATCTTTTAGCGTTACCCAGTCTACACCGCGTGGAGGCGATCTACCTAGCAGACCATTGTCAAGCTAACAAAATCTCGAGAATATAAAAATTGCGCATCATTCTCTCTCTCTCTCTCTTTATTTCAAATCAACTCTGCATTATAGGGTCTTCTCATATTTCATATTTATGTGCGGGCATGGGCATAGACAATATAGCGGTTGCTTAATTTGACACTGAATGCGCTTAAATTTTGCTTTAGTGTGTAAAAAACTTGATCAAACACTGACAGTGTTCAAATACAACAATTTTTTCATCCAAACATATGTTACTGACGTCATCCCAGTGCAATCGCAGCTACACATTGAAAGCTAATGAGTGTAGTCTCGTAGCGTTCACAATCGTTTTGTATTAAAAACTTTCGATATTTCTTAGTTAAGAGCAGTGTTAAATATGTATTTGCATTTACTATCGCTACTTCAGTGGTAAATGTAGTGCGGAGCTGAGCTCACTCATTCATCCACTTTAAATTTTTACCCGAAATACCCTCCATTTCCGTCTCTCTCCCCAAAATTCCCATTTTAATACCAATCTTATCCTCTTATCTTCTACTAGAGATACTCTATGAAAAAGAAAGAACAAGACTGGTACTAAAGTTCGGCCAAGGTGATAACCAGCTTTTCCGTTAAATTTGAAAAAGCGCGCTGCTATTTTCCAGCGTGCGATAAGTAAGCAAATGTGATTGCAATCCGTTCATTAGTACGTGAAACATACCAAATTAAATTTTCACTACTTAAAAGTACTGCAAATTAAAGATATTCGCGAGTTAAAATCAGAAAAAGTTGCACGCACACATACGCATCAGGACTGTAATTTCGAATTTCGAACTTTAGTTTTGTTCTTTTTTCTTGTCATTGTGACAGTTCATTTTGTACATTCGGCGAAGGTACATTCTTCATCTAAATATTCAATATCCTCGTAAATATTTTTCACTCCGCTGATCTCCAAATCCGCGGAAGTTATTAACGGGATAGCCTATTTAGATAATTTCAATTTGCTTTTATTGTTAAAGACAATGGTACTTACATGAAAATGCCTTGAACACAGATGCGAATTTTTAGTGGGAGACCATCCACTCATGTTTTACCCATTTTTTCCACTTCTCGCGCTTTTCCCTATCTAGCGGAAACTTCCCCCTTTTTTCTACTTGCACTACACCCAACTGCACAACACGACATTATTGATTATATTAAGAAAATAAATAACTAATTGCATAAACCCTAACCCGTCAGATGTCAAATTTCGAAATTGCACCTATGCCAGCGACATTTGCGTCGAAATAAGGAACTACAAATAGTACTACATGCATTCTCACCCACACTTAAGTATCGGTTTTCGAAATGGAAAATAAAAAGCGCCCCATCTGACAAGGTGGCCCAACTCTTTTACCAGGTGCCTTGTTCTTTCTTTTTCATAGATTGACTCTATATTATACGACATAACTGTGCAATGAATTAAAGGGTGACCCCAAGTTATAGTCGATGCTTTAAAAAAATGTCCTTTCGACGGAATTATCATTATTTTGCGCGAAAGAAAAGCATTTTGGGCAATTAGATTCTTAGGGATAGGAAAATAATAATCGTATCGCGAGTTATTGCAGCTCAAATTATTGTTGAGCTAATTCTAAATTGAAAACCATAAGGATATTTCGGTTCATAATTAGTGCTCATACAGTGATACGAAATGAGCCTTCGGGGCCCCATTCTGCATGCAGAATTTAACGAGGGTCCTCCAGGTCTGGACAGCACTTTTGCCGACCGCTCAGGAGTTTGTGCGTGAAGAAATTCAACCTGGAAGACCCTCATCCTTGAGGGTACTGTCACGAAAACCGGTGTCTGCTCCAATTCGTCGCCGATCGTTTTAGCTCCGGCTCCGTATATGGCATCCTATATAGGCTATACGAGTCCCCAGGGCGGGAAGCTGCGAGCACGTCTGCCCAGCTAGCCCCCCCCACTTCATTGAAAAATAACGAAAACATTACAGAATTATGCGCTATTTATGCGGTCTCGAAAACAAAGAAAAAAATTTTGCGCTCATTTGGTTTAGTAGGAATTAATTATTTTAAGGTGGGGGAGCTGAGTAGGCGGCAAGGTAGCCCCCCCCCCCCACCCCAAAAAAATGATATAATTGAAAAAATAAATACATAGAAATTATGCGCTATTTATGCGCTCTCAGAATTCGGCCAATTCGATTTTTGCGCTACGTCCTTTCAAGAACCTCCCATACAACTCGAAAGCTCCGAAAACAGTAAAACAGAAATGCCTACTCGCACAACGAAAAATCGTACCAAGTATAATGATGCACGATCGATACATTCAAAATATCTCACTGTTAAAAATCATCATATTGCTATTCTCATAAAAAACTTAAATTTTAATTCATTATTTATCAAATAACATAAAATATTTCATTAACAAATGAAAATTAAATTTGGACTCAACATGAAACAAACAAACATCAAATATTCTTAAATTAACTATACGCTATAGACTGCAATCTGTATGTTTGCTTTGAAACTATCAGGAAGTCGCATGGCTCTCGTCCTGCAATCGTCATAGAATACGACGTTGTTGTTGTGAAGGCTTACTGCAGTGAAATGTCTAACAGCATTTTTTTCAATTTGTTGTGTTGGCAATTTGAATACTATTATTCCTCTTAAATAATATTCCTTTTGCATAAAACTGCAGTGCAGTTTTTTTGAAATTTTATTTATTTCCACTTCAGTACTACAGTTGTAGATGTTGTGTCATTTAAAAACCCTTAACACTTTCATGCCCGAATTAATTTCTATGGATCTAAAAATTTTCTCAATGTTGGATATTGTTGATAGGCAGTAAGATAAGATACCTGATTTTTTCAAAATTTTCCAACTACCAAGTTCGAAAATGAAATACTGTTACTATAGGGCAACATTGGGTGCCAGGGGTAAAACAGTAAAAAAAAATTCGAAGAATTTTTTAGAAATACTTGTATTGAAAATTAATTTGCTTTTGAAAAAAAAATTATATTAATTATTATTTAAGATTTTGACTGGAAAAAACAGTTTTTTGTAGTTGTTAACCACATAACCTTACGTCACATTTCATGCAATCAACTTTAAATTGACACTCATAACAAGGACAATGCCCAATTTGGCCATAATGAGCATCACTTTCAGGAGATATTTGGTTTTGTCTTTTTTTATTTATTTATTAGTCATTTCTGTTTTACTGTTTTGAGTTGTATGGGAGGTCCTTTAAAGGACGTACCGCGAAAATCGAATTTGCCGGATTCTGAGAGCTCATAAATCATAAATCGATCGTGCATCATTACTTGGTACGATTTTTCGTTGTTCGAGTAGGCATTTCTGCTTTACTGTTTTCGGAGCTTTCGATTTGTATGGGAGGCCCTTGAAAAGGCGTAGCGCAAAAATCGAATTTACCGGATTCTGGGAGCGCATAAATAGCGCATAATTCTTATGTATTTATTTTTTCAATTATATCATTTTTTAGGGGTGGGGGGCTAGCTTGCCGCCTACTCAGCCCCCCCCCCCCACCTTAAAATAATTAATTCCTACTAAACCAAATGAGCCCATAATTTTTTTCTTTGTGTTTTCGAGAGCGCATAAATAGCGCATAATTCTGTAATTTTTTCGTTATTTTTCAATGAAGTGGGGGGGCTAGCTGGGCAGACGGAGAAGGGCATCCCCTGTACCTTGCCTTAATAAAGACCGAATTCTGAGAGCGCATAATTCCTATGTATTTATTTTTTCGATTATATCATTTTTTAGGGGTGGGGGGCTAGCTTGCCGCCTACGCGTGTAATGTTTTCGTTATTTTTCAATGAAGTGGGGGGGCTAGCTGGGCAGACGGAGAAGGGCATCCCCAGCCATGGGAAGCGCCGAGCCTATAACTGTGTGGCTTAGCACTTCATTTTATTCTTATTAACCTGCTTGGATTAACGAAAAAAAAACTTACAAGTCCGCACTTGTACCTTGCCTTAATAAAGGAAAAATCTTTTTAACAAAAAAAAATTAAAGTGACTATGTATGGATTGGTTTTTTATTTAGTTTAAATTCCTAACATAATTCTAATTGTAATTTTCGTTGGGTACCTTTGTGTGATAGTTTTTTCTCTTCGTAGCTCGGCTTCGAGCTGTGCTGCGCTCGTTAAATTTCTTTAAGCAGTGGCGGCTCGTCAGGTGAAGCGCATGAGGGTGCTGTTCTGTTGCAACTGATAAAAAATACTCTTAAATAAACAAGAAAGAACATTTTAAATATTGTTTCAATTTCAATGACGTAGCGGAATATCGTGTGCGATCTTGGCCAAACAAATGCCGATATGGCATATGTGCTCAAAGGGTTAATATTTTCGTTAATAGATATCAATTTTATTACATGTTAAATGTACAGAAATCTTAATAAAATTGATAAAGTTCATGATAACGAAAGACCGCCATTTTGTTCAGTTAATTACTTTTGATTCTGATTGCACCGAAAGATAATGATGACTCATCAAAATCATAAGTTTTCTTTGTCTATTGAAGTGGACGTGTTCTTAGTGTGTGGGGTATCTGAGTTCTGTTGGCTTTTGATCAAAATAGCATTCAACAATATCTTAATGACATGTTCTCATTATTTATTATTAATTTTAATTATTTAATAATTTTTAATACAACTTTTCTTCTCTTTTTTTGCAGCTTGAAAAGCCAAAGCTTTACACGCTTTTCAGTTGAGGTCTTTTAAGACTTAAAAATTTCCAGAAAACTTAACGGCGAATTTCATGTAAGTTGAAGGATATTTTTTAATTTCTTTTATATTCATTTTCTAAAATATTTCCGGTAAATTGGTATGTTTATAAAATATCAGACCGTATAATATTTTTTTTTAATTAATTGACGTATTTCAAGTAACGTAATTTCGCGAAAAAATCTGCTTTTACTGTGAACTAAACTTTAAAGGTTAGCAAATTTTTTTTTTTAGTCCAAAATACATTTAATAAATTAAAAAAAAAATTAATCTAGGAAAAAAATACTGTAGAAGAAGAGTGCCCCCAAATCCTATATATTTGTAAAATCATAAAGGATCAGTGCCGTCTATTAATTTAGATACATTTGAATTTATTTCCAGTTATTTGCATCGTTTTGTAATGTTTAATAAAGTTGTAAGATTTTTTTTTTTTTGTTGATATTAAAATATTACGACTAAGAAACGGAAATCATTTTCTTTTTTTTTTTTTGAATTAAAGACTTTCTTAAATATATCGAGTATCTTCAACTGTGCCAAACTTTAATTATAATACAATTTTTTTTTGTTACTTCTTTCTTAGTCCCGTATAAAATGGCTTTCCCCGTCAAAACAAACTGCCACGAAAGGCTTGAAGAAACAATCGCAAACACAAACGTTTTCGAAAATTCACAACAACTCGAATTTGAATATTACCCGTCCCTTTTTGGTACAGACGGAGGAAGAACTAACATTGAAGGCGATCAATACGAACGGCGAATATATAAACAGTTCGAAACAAATTCATCTATACGAGGATACGACAGACGATTTAGAAATTCAAATAGAAGACTCGATCCATACGCTTTTATCGCCGATATACCTGAACGAAGACAGCTTTATTATGGGGATATCGAATGCAGAGATTGGGTCTCTAGCTTACCAAGAGATAATGACATACGCTAAAGACGAACAATTAGTAAATGATTCTGTTAATGGTGAGTAAGAGTAACTATTCTTTTTTTTTATTAAGTAAACGACGAAGCAATCAAATGATGATCATTCTAATTGTTAGATGCTAATTTTATAGTTCATAAATCATAAAAAAAAAATTCGAAAGCGACTAGTCATATTATTATTTATTGTTCCAGCATCATTGTCCCGATTATTCCAAATTAATTGTTGACGCAGGTTCTGTTTAGTCGAAACGCCAGATTCTGCAGGATGTTCTTTGGGCTACGAACCCATCGTGCAAATATTTATACGCACACTTTTTTTTTATAGCATTGAACATAACTTAGGGTATCACCCTTTAATGCATTGGATGCACAGACAAGTCGGTATAGGGTAGGTGAGCGATGAGGGGATTACAAGGGAGTTTCTGGAGAGGAGAGTTTAATACTTCACTGTACGTGACGGTAAAGTTATAACAGTGAACTCATTAGCGCGTGCGGCTTGCCGAGTATTCCTGGGATAGTTGAAAAGAGGGATGACGTTGGACAGTTCTTCGCTGCATTTACTGTGGAATTATCAATAGTAAACACAGTAACGCGACGTTTCTACGATATTCGAGCTAAATTTTTAGCTGTTATAATCTCATCTCCAATTAGACGGAACGCATAGTTTCTTCCTAGGGCAATAAATTTGAAGGTCTGTAACGCCTACTTTGAAATCTTAAAACGGCTCCCTAGATTGCTGCGAAACTAACGCTGACGTGAACACCGTATTTTGAGCAGCTCTTCTGCCAGCCGTGTTCTGCTTTATGTAAAAGGAATTCGTGTATCAAAATAAATCTAAATAAATAAATAAATAAATAAATAAATAAATAAACTTTCGTCTTTCTCCACCTAAATTAAACTTATATAACTTTTTTCCCCAAGTTCTATACCGACACAGCTGTGCATAGCATTATAGTGTGACCCCCTAAAATGTGTGCGGTTCCTTGAAAAAAAAAATCATTAAAAAGTAATATAATTTTACATTGTAGGTAAAAAAATCAGTCATTAATGTCAGTTCAACTTTTTCGAGTTTTAAACGTATTGCTTGGCCATTGATTGTTTAATTGATTCGAGACGCTGTATCCCAGTGGATAGCGTGTTGGTCTACAATGAGATGGTCGTGAGTTTAAATGCCGATCTTCGTATAATTCCAGCACGCTGCCTGCTTAGCTATACCTAAAGTTACTCTATGGAGAAGAAGGAACAAGGCACCTCGTAATAGAGTTTGGCCAAGGTTATAACCAGCTTTTCCGTTACATTGGAAAAAACCTCCACCTATTGGGTTGGCAACTAAGTAATTGTCGATTTTTTCATACAAATAAAACACATTTTTTTAAATACAAAGAATGAACTTTAATCAATGATATATTTTCCATTTTGTGCGATGACCTTTTTTTTCGTAAAACTTCTGATCTTTATCGGAAAATGCGATTTCACAGCGTCATCATCACTGAAAGTTTTACCATCCAAGGAGTTTTGCAAAGATCGAAATAAATGGTAATCTGATGGAGCAAGGTCAGAGCTATATGGTGGATATAACATCGATTCCCAGCCAAGCTCCAATAATTTTCGGCGTGTGACCAAAGATGTATATGGCCTAGCGTTGTCCTGGTGCAAAATGATACCTTTTCGATGGACCAATTCTGGCCGGTTTTCGTTGACCGCTGTATTTAATTTGTCCAGTTTTTGATAGTACACATCTGAATTGATCATTTGGTTCCTTGGAAGCAGCTCAAAATACACCACACCTTTCCAATTCCACCAAATTGAGAGTAAAATTTTCTTTTGGTGGATATCATCTTTCGAAAATGATTGTGCTCATCAAGCCTGGCCCATGATCGTTTTCGATTGACGTTATTGTAAACAATCCATTTTCATCGCCAGTGATGATTAATTAAAAAAAGGGTTGAATTCATTGCGTCTAAGATACAAACTGCAAGCGTTAATGCGCTTCGTTAAATGAATTTCTTTCAATTCATGTGGAAACCAAATATCAAGCTTTTTAACGAGTTTCATACGTTTAAAATGCTTCTCAATCGCTGTATGTGACACATTTAATTTCTCTGCTATCTTTCGTACAGTGACATGACGATCCGACTGAATTATGGCTTTAATTGGATTATCATCTGGTCGACCTGATCATTGTTCATCCTTGAGTGACAAATCTCCGGAACGAAATTTGTCAAACCAATTCTGGCACTGTCTTTCTTTAAAAGCTTCATCACCATAGACATCACGTAACTTTTTAGCAGCTTGCGCTGCGTTCTTTCCTTTACGGAAATAAAACAGTAAAATATGTCGAAAATGCTCGTTTTTGCATTCCATATTAAAACTGACGCCAAAGTAATACCTTTTAACAAAAATACGCGTAATTTCCCATAAGTAATGTAAGACTGACAGCTAATAAATGTTAAAAGGAGAAAAATATATCATTGACAGAAGCCATTAAAAAATATGACCAGACAGTAGTTGAAAAACTGTGTTAAAAATGTCGTGTAGTGCACTGAGATGTACAAGTAATAGAAAGAAAGGGAATAGGCTCTTTAAATTTCCGCAGAAAGCTACTTTACGTGATAAATGGGTAAGTCTATTAAGCAGACCAAATTGGAGGCCGACCAAAAATTCATGCCTTTGCACTCGCCATTTCAATGTGAGTCAAATATCGATAAACAAAAACGGTCGTTTAAAATTAGTAAAGGGAGCTATTCCTACAATATTCTTCACGGACGCTGGGGATAGTGACGACGAAACTATCGTATGCGTTACATATGACTGACGTTTGAAAGATGACATTTCTCAACTTCGAAAGTCATAAGAAACTGTTTCGAAAATGTCCGACTTGTATATGTATGTATGCGTGGCACTTTCAGAGATTTTCTTTTGCAAACTTTGTAAATATTTCAAAAAATTGTTCCTTCAAAATTTTTGTTTATAACTTTTTATTCAAGTTTTATGAACTGCGCATAATTCTTGATGTTAATAACGTACCGAAAAAAAATCGACACTTTTTTAAATTTCGCTCCAAAAACAGGGCTTCAGCTCTGCCAAACTATGGAAAAGCGCCTCTAATGTCCCATGGAATAACTAAGTCTGCTCAATCTGATGATGATGCAATGGCGCTACAGCCCATATCGAGCCTTGGCCTCTCGGATGCACCTCCTCCAATTGTCTCGGTCCAACGACCGCGTCCTCCAGTTTGAAAAATTGATAAGCGATCTGCAGTCTGCGTCGACTGAGTCCTCCCATCGCTTTCGTGGCTTCCCCTGCGGTCGGTTACCTTGAGCTTTGCCCTTGAGCACTCGTTTTGGGATTCGTTCCTCGTGCATTCGTTCCACGTGGCCAGCCCATTGCAGCTTGCGCAGTTTGATCACTATAGATGCTGGTAGGTCGTCAAATAGTTGATACAGCTCATCGTTGTATCGAATTCGCCAATCTCCTTCTTTAACTGGTCCGTATACCTTCCGAAGAATTTTTCGCTCAAAAGTGTCGATTAACTTCTCCGAAAACCGTGTCAAGGTCCACGTTTCGCATCCATATAGCAGCACAGGACGAATTAATATCTTGTAGATGCGTAGTTTATTGTTTCGATGGACCTTCCTTGATTTCATTATGGGGAGGACCACATAAATTGCCTTGTTAGCTGCCGTTATTCTTTGAATTTCATTGTCGTCCTTTGTGAGGGCTCCCAGGTATACAAATTCATCCACCTGCTCGAAGTTGTATTCGCCTATTGTAATGTTCTGCCTCTCTGAGACAGTCATGTATTTAGTTTTCGCTTCATTGACCCTGAGCCCTACTTCAGCCGCTGCCGACTCCAACTCCTGGAATACCTCCTTAACGCCAAGTATTGATCGGGCCAGAATATCCACGTCGTCTGCATACGCCACCAACTGTGCGGATTTACGAGTAGCGTACCTCTGGTGTCCACTGAGGTTACTGAAGTTGCTTTCCTGACGACATACTCGAGCACCAGGTTAAAGAGCGTGGGGCTAGACCATCTCCTTGTTTAAGACCTGACTCCATTGGAAAGCTGTGAGTCAACTCGTTTTGGATTTTTACTTGGCACTCATTGTTTTCCATCGTGGCTTTTATTAACCGAACTAGTTTCGGTGGGACACCTAGTTCAATCATTATTCTGTACAAAGCATTACGGTCGACACTATCGTATGCTTGGCAAAAATCGACGAACAGTTGGTGCACATTAATATCATATTCCCAGCATTTTGCTAGCACCTGTTTTACTGAGAATAGCTGGTCCGTTGTCGAGCGTCCAGATCTGAAGCCACCTTGATATTCTTCGATGATGTTGTTAGCGTATTCACTGAGTCTTCGTTCGATAATTTTAATCAAGATTTTGTAACACGTACATAGGAATGAAATTCCTCTGTAATTTTCGCAACGCAAACGGTCACCCTTTGTGTATACCGGACATATAATGCTTTTCCGCCAGTCGTCGGGTAATTTTTCACTTGTCCAGATTTTAACAATTAATCTAAATATTCGACTGGTAAGCTCTGTTCCACCTTCTTTCAAGAGCTCTGCAGGGATTCCGTCAATTCCGGGCGCCTTGTTCTATCTTAAATTATGTAAGACTGTCTTTACTTCATCATAAGTTGGTGCAATAGGCTGATGATCTCCATCTGGATCTTTGGAATTATAAAAGGTTCAGTCTGTGATGTCGTTCTATTTAACAGTGTTTGGAAGTACTGAACCCATCGTGCATTGATTTCGGTAGCGTCGCTTATGATGTTGCCTTCTTCGTTCTTACAGAGGGTAGTTTGCGGTTTGTAACCTTGTCTCATTTGTTTCACGGTATTAAATGCTGCTCGCACGTTATTTTTCTTCAGGTTTTCGTCCAGTGATAAAATTTTGTCATTGTTTATTTTGCGTTGTTTTCGTCTGCAGATCTTCTTGGCGTTTCGCTTGAGCCGTTGATATTTGTCCTCTCTAGCTCGTGTTCGTCTGTCGAGAAACAGTCGATAGGCTTCGTTTTTCTTGGTAATGGCTTCTTGGCATTCCTCATCGAACCAGTCAGTTCGTTTTCTCCGCTCTAAATGTCCTAAAGTGTATTCTGCTGCGCGGTGAATACTATCCTTAATGTTCTGCCACATTTGGTCAATACTTTCCTCAGGCTCAGCCTGAGGTAATGCCTCAATATGTGCTTTGATTGTGGTCATATATTCCACTTTCGTTGTGTCGTCCTTTAGTTTTTGCATATTGAGCTTCGGAGCCCAGCTCCTTTTAGTGTGGCCCTTGTTAGCTATGCGACAGCGGTATTTAGCTCGAACGAGAAAATGGTCCGAGTCACAGTTCGCGCCACGTAGAGTCCTGACATCTAGAATGCTGGACTCCTCTCAATCTACGAAAACGAAAAATTCGTAAAAAGAGGGTTGTACGTAGAAGTTACAGTCTTTCCACAATAAATAAGTAATGAAAAATGTTAAGGAACCTGAAGGCCAAGATTTGGGCTGTAGTGCCATTGCAGAAGTATTCGTTTCTCTCAGTTAGCTTGCCCATGATAGAATGAGTGTGTCGATTTGTCATTTTTAGGACAAGTAAGACTGATGTATTCTACTGCCCCATCCAACGGGAAATCTCATAGTGCACCAAAATGATGTGAAGGGTGTTTTTGTAAAGACGGAGAACTTTAAATTGACACAGAACAATGTTTTTTAATATCCATGAAATTGGCTTTATTTGAAAGATAATTTTGTAGCATTAATGTTCGAATATGATTTCGCGCATGTGGTCTCCGCGGCTGGCGCGTACATGGCGTAATCTGAAAGTCCAATTTTCACACACACATTTTGTTCGGTGATGAATAAAAACTTTTGGCTAAATGGCTATATCAATAAACAGAATTGCATCTGGAGCGATGATAAAATCCACAAACCATTGTCGAAACACCATTACACGGAGAAAACGTCACCGCTTGGTGCGCTTTATGAGCCGGTGGAATCATTGGTCACGTGTCCGAAATCATATTCAAACATGATTACTAGAAAATTCATCTTTCAAATAAAACCAACTTCATGGATATTAAAAACATTTTTCTGTGTTTTATTTCAATTTAAAGTTCTCCGCCTCTAAAAAAAACACTCTGCCTGCACATATCAGCTAGGATTTGAACTTCTCACACATAAATTTTGCATTATAAAGCCAAAACGCTACCATCACGTCACATCACATCACCACGCACTTGTTTTTTCCACTATGAAAAATTTCCTTGCCGATTCTGTTCGTCCCTATTTTACACACTCTTGTTAAAATTCATTCGATTGGTGTCTGGTAAATTCAATTTCTTTATTTTTGTTCCCCATATTAAATATGTAATAACATTTCATACGAGTTCACAAAAAAAAACAAAATATCTGTCCAGAAAATTCTTCGAATGGAAAAAAAAGATGAATTTCATCAATTGCGAAATTCAAATTTGAAAGTGTGTGTGATACTTGCGCAGTCTCTATTTCACTCTCTTTCCTTCCGTACACGACTATTTAGGAACTTCCCCTTAAAAAAAACTGAAGAGCTGAATGGCTCCCGAAAAAGTTCTCTTCAAATTTAATCTACAAGATAAAAGCTCACATTTCGTTCCGATTTCCAATATTCCAATAAGAATCTTGTTAACGTTTTACGATCGCCTATAAATGGGACCGGCTCGTGCTCAATCTCTCAGAAACGTTTGTTCATTCATTCGAATCGGTGGTTCGTGTAGAGTTAAATAGTGAGGTACGTGTTTTTTGTTTAACAAAACAGCTGAGCCCAGCCGGCGCACACACACGATACTTCACCTTGCACTTGAACAACAACCTGTTGACCCATATCTTGAAAGGCTTGTATTCATTAGTTATTTTATGAATTGATAAAAAATCCTATAATGTAATTTTATTTAATTATTCTTATATAGAACTTAAATATTTTTTATTTTAGCTTATGTTTACCTGAAATTTGAAAAAAAAAAACAATAATAATATTACGTTTTTATGATGCGAAATAAATTTTTTTCTTCAATAAAATGAATCATCCAAATTGAATTTTCTATTCTTGGCTTTTTCTATGTTCAAGAAAAAACGAATATTTGATATTGAGATATGAAGGGAATATTTTTTAAATCAAAATTAAAAAAAAAATGGCGAATAAATTTTCTTTTATCAAAATTACAATAAATAAATCTTTTAATCAACAAATCAATCAAAGAAATAATTCATTTCCGATCGCCATTTTGGGTTTATATTAGGCAAGTTATTTGTAGTTACTCCATAAGACACTAGAGGCGCTTTATCATAGTTTGGCAAAGGTGAAGCCCTATGTTTGGGGCGAAATTTAAATCACTCCACGAATAGTGAATTAGGGAAGATGAATTCGCAAGTGTCGATTGTGGCACATCTGCCAGACTGCACGGAGTGACTCTAAAACAACGTGGTATGTAATTTGATTATGTGCCGCCATTTTGTTGTAATGATCATTATGAAATCGGAAAAGAAACAAAATGGCGGAAAATTATTTTAATGCTCGCGATTTAATTAGGCAGATGTAGTATATTAGTAGATTAAAATCAATTTTATGGAATAAATGCGTTGGTAGTACCCCGGCTATTTTACACGGTCGCTAACAGGCAGTTTTATGAATGAAAACATGAATGTTATAGCATTCACGTTTGCGAACGTGATAAAAACTATTAACTCAATTTAAGTGATAGAATATCAGTTGCAAAGTTTTATATCTTCTTTCGGTTCTGTTTTCTGAACATCTGTGAGATGATTTAGCGGAATCCGATAAGATGATCGCTTCATAATAAACATGATGTGAATTTTCAAGTTCAATGTCGGTGAACTTGATTGAGCAACATTTAATAAAATAATTCTAGTGAAAGTAGATTCGAGCGGTTAGCGAGTAGGAATGAAAATTTACACGTGTGATACTAATTAGTAGGTGCTAGGGTGTAACTTTTTTTTTTTTTTAAGATTATTTTTTTTTTGTAGTCCAAGTAGGTGTTTCCTGATATTCACATTGCAGAAGATTCATTCCTGTTGTTAGTTCATGATCCCTTTCCAGGTTTTTCTGAATCAGCAATTCGCTTAACTTTCTTATCAACAAAATGTGGATGCTACCAGATTAGGGAAGTTCTATAATATCTTACGAGATTTGCGTTGTTGTGTAGACCAGTACGCTTTGAACTATAGGCCTGTACAGTTTTTCTTTACTTTCAATTACATGAATTAAGAGATACAATAATGAAATATTTATTTCTTGCGAAGTCATGCATTAGGGAGACAGCAACCGTTTTGCAGCCCGGCTCTACTAAAAATGAGTTTTTAAGTTACTTATATCTTTCCTAATACTGGTACGATTTATATTTTATTTAGTTAGTGTTAGTGTTATTGTGTTAGTGCTAGTGCATTAAATGAATACACACTTTTTTTGAAATATCAATTTACTGCAACTTTGAGAAAAAATATTAGGTGTTGGAATTAATTCGTAGCGTTTTGCAAAGTTTGATGGTTTATTCTGAAAATATTATTACAGTGGTATTATTGAAAGTGTTGTCCATCGTTTTCTACTATCTTTTTCCATCTTTCTGGCAAAGCACGAATACCACGTCGAAAGAATTCTTCATCTTTAGATTCGATGAATGAATCGATCCAATTCTTGGTACTTTCGTAAGTTGTCGAAGTGCTGCTCTGACAAGCCATTCGCCATGGACCGGAACAAGTGGAAATCTGATGGAGCGATGTCTGGCGAATATGGCGGATGGGATAAAACTTCCCATTTCAGCGTTTCTAAATAAGTTTTCACCACTTTTGCAACATGGGGTCTGGCATTGTCGTGGAGCAAAATCACTTTGTTATGTCGATCCTTAAATTGGGGGCGCTTTTCATTTAATGCTTTGCTCAAACACATCAGTTGACGTCTGTGCAAGTGTTTGACACGGGTTTTCATCAAGAATTGTCACCAATTCTTCATCTTCAAACTTTTTTCGGCTGTCCGGGACGCTCCTCGTCTTCCAAGTCAAAGTCTCCATTTTTGAACCGAGCGAACCACTTTCTGCACGTTTGCTCAGCTAGAGCATATTCACCATAAACGTCTACTAAAATGCGATGACTTCCCGCGGCACTTTTCTTCATGTGGAAGTGCAACACTCCCCGCAAAAACTGATTTTCGGGCACGAACGTTGACATGTTTGATGACGCACAACAAAATGTTATAAACTCGATAAAGAAATGTCGTTCAGTGGACTAGATGCGCCATGACAGTAGCTTTATGGAGAATAATTGCTTTTGTATATGTGACTACGGATACTTGAGTAACGCCACCTTTTGCAAAACGCTACGAATTAAGTCCAACCCCTAATGCAAAAATTATTCACCGATTTTGTTCGCAAAAAAATTTTTTTTTCTTCAAAATTAATTCGTGTGTGCGGTAGAAACAGTAATGATTTCCCTTTAGAATGAAATAAGAATCGTCCAAATATATTAAATGCTGAGAAAAAGGTACATAAAGGTAAAAAAAGACGATTTTTCAGGACGGCCATTTTTCGGAAAAAACGGTTTAAAAAATGGATTATCGCGAACTTCAACAATATGTATGACCCACTTCCACTTGCCAGATTTTGATGTAACGTGCACCAATCAATGCAAAACTGATTGTAGATATTCAAAGAAATTAAAAAATTAAAAAAATTATGCTATCCCCTTAAAGTAGCATAGAAATAGGTAGTGCAGTTCACCAAGTGCAATCCCGATAGATACATTTTGAGAAATCTTTCATCTAGCTGAACACGCAGACTAGTTTATTCTTGAAATTGTATTTGCATATGGGCAGTAATTTATCTATCCAAAACAAAATGAAATTCACTGCTGACGCGCACGTATTCTTATTCAAATGACTTTCAGCGTTCCAACCTCATCTACTGACATTATGAGCTCCTCATTCCTTTAATCACCGATTTCTTTTCATACCTCTATCAAACCGAATATGTAAGCTACAATAGCTGTGTTTTGAATCTTTAAACAAAATGGCGGTGGTAAAGAAAATATGAGAATAGTGGAAAAAAAATTAAAAAAAAGTTGAATTCTTTTTGTTCATCTCTGTGTATTCTTTGGGCTCTTGCGATGAAATTATTTTTTAATTTCATGACATTTATTCGAATTTCAAAATTCGTCCTCGAAAAACAAACATGGCGGACATAACGCAGTTTCCATGCGCAATAACTTGAATCGAAGTTCGAAAAAATGTGCCAAAAAAGTTATTTCGTCGTCAAATCAACACCTTTCAGTTACGTACATCATCTTTGCAGACGGGTTGAGAAGCGAAACTTGCCTGAAATAAAATGGCGGATAACGCAAAAAAAAAAAGAAGAGGGGGGGGGGGGAACTACAAAAAATTGATCAATTTCTTAACGAAAGTTGAAGTCTAGAATCACAATTTGTCGTAGATCTCATTAAAAAAAATCGAGTTAGATATTGTCGGATCATAATTGATGGATTGGTAAAATCTATTCAAAAAATGATTCGGCCATTTTGAATCAAAATGGCTCTCTATTTCCGCAGGATTTGTTAACCCTGTACGTCTTGCAAACGTACAGCACTCCATTTGGCTCTCTCCACTCTCCTATAAAACCGATACCCCCACCACTTAGATATTCTTCGACTGAGTAAGTGTTCAATCTGATGTCGGTTGGTTCAGATCTTGCACGTGGTTTCTATACAAGTTACAATATGTAGTTTGTTTTTAAAAAAAAAAACTGTTTTAACTTGGCTAGAAAACATGTGGATATTTCAACCCGGACGACATCAGATTCAACACTAGTCTGTGGTGGGGGTATGGACTAAATAGAGGAGTGCCAGACGTGCAGATCAGAGCAAAAGGAGACAGAGTGCACAGACTTTCTGTTGCCCATAGATCAAACAAATTTTCGCATACAAAAATGCCTAGTTCTCAAATGATTTTGATTGGTTCGCTCAAGGTTATACTTTCGAGAAATTGAAACAGCTGATTCGAAGGCATATTTTACACGTAGATTGTTCGCATGTGTGCGTGAAGAATGCACGAATATTGGAGAAATAGTCTCCACTTTGTAAACTGTTTTACGTATAATTTAACTGTAGACCAAATGGACTGTCAAGGTAGTATTATCATTTTAAAGGGTTTCTGATGCCGTTTAATATTTGTACGTCCCGCAGACGTAGAGGTGCTAATGGGTCTAAATATGGGTGGTGAGCTGTCCGAGTTAAATAATTCGTAAAATTCGATTTGGGAAAAAAAAAAATAGTTCTTCAAACCTTAAACTTTCCTCCAGCAAAATCGAGTTTCACTCAACTAGGGTGTAGCCTAGTAGGTAGCGTGTTGGTCTGCAATACGAAGGTCGAGAGTTCAAATCCCGGTCGGCGTATAATTTCAGCACACTACTTTCATGGGTATTTCTTGGCCACCGAAAATGAAAATTCGTAAATAGAGAATTGTGCGAAGGTGCTACCAACCCTTTCACAACACACAAATAAAATGTTAAGGAACCTGAAGGATAGGAGGCCAAAACCCGATGTGGGCTGTGGGGCCTTTGAAGAAAATTTCATTCATGGTAACAGGAGATAATCTCCAGAATTTGATTTAATTAATTTAAAAAAAAAACTCCCATGCTATTTTTCTTGCCATCGACCTATCACTGATGAATCATTCAAATTATTGATAGTACTATAATATCGCATGATTCTCACTATGAAGCGGCACAATTGTACGCAAATCCTTCTACAGCGCCTTACGACGACTTCAACATCATGCCGGACAAGTTGCTACATGATTTATCATGATAGCTCCGATTTTTTTTTATTTTGTTCAACACAACATAAACACTAAGGGAATCAAGCTCCCAATAAAATAGGGGAGAACCTGTACGTATCTATTCATTATGCTTTTCCTTTCCAGAAAGCTTCAAACGAGAATGCGTGTGTAATTGATTAATTGCACTGAGAGTATCGGCAACTCGTCCAAGAATTGACCCGCTTCCCCTCGCTTCTTAGTTGATTGCACTCGTCCAAGAATTTTGACCCCCTTCCTTTAGTTGTACTTGAGCCTGGGGCATATCTTACTACATAAGTAAAAATGGGGAGCTTATGCTCGAAGCAAAAATACCAGCAATTAGTGGGAGGGGGTGATTGCACTGAGAGTATCCCTACTCATCCAAGAATTAACTCGCCCCCCTCCTCTCCCCCCTCTTTGTTTGTACCTAACCTGGTGCAGATCTCGCTACTTAAGAGAAAATGAAAAGCTTATGATCCAAGCAAAAATACGAGCAATTATGAGTCGATTTGGGGGGCATTAATGTACAGTGTGTGATATTAAAGAGAGGAATTGTCTGATCGGTATAATTCGTGGTGGCGATTACCAAAACTTGGAGCATGTGATTCATAATATTACAGGTCGTTCCGGCCGGTCTGAAATTCACGTTTGCCGAGCAGAGGCAGTTATCACTCTCTCTTCACACTTTTCGTTTGACTATTTCGCAACAATTTTAAATTAAAAACAACAACAATACAAATAAAAGATTCATTTTGCGTAAAAAAAATCAAAAAAAAAGAAACAAAAATCAAGTACAAATGGTGGTATCCTTATCAAATTCTATGATAATATATCGGGGGTGGTAATCGATAATCTCAGATAAATTAAGGTGAGTGAATTTAAGAACATTATTAGTGCAGTTTAGTGTGCTCCTTGTGACTATTTTTTAAGAACAATATTCGTATACATAATTTGTTGAATAAAATTGTTTTATAACAATTCTTTTCATTCAGAAACTCTGCTAGTTGATATTTAGTTGTAGTTTAAGCTTTAAAGTTTTAATAAAATTAAATAATTATGTGCGCAATTTAATCAGATTGAAAAGCGAATATTAGATAAAATATTTCATTATTATTATTTTCAACGATTTTTTGTCCGTATCACTGCTGAACATTTGATATCGATAGTGAAGTGCGCGGGATTTCAAGTAAAAACTACTTCAATTTAAAACAACTAAAAACATTTTTTTTTTTAAATCACTTTTTGTTTTTTTCTTTAATATTCGGGCAAACCGCTCACCATTCGTTCGCTTACTTATTTACGATGGCGCTACAGCCCAAATCGGACTTTGGCCTCCTGAATACTTTGCCTCAATCCATCTCGATTCGGTGACCGCGTCCTCCAGTTAGAAAATCTTAGCAGTGATTTGCTGTCTGCGTCAATCGAATCCATTCGTTCGCTACTCGTTTGCTATTGGCACGTGTGTGCAGAAAAGCCGAAGACCGCGAACACTCGACGAACGACTAAGGCTGACATGCAACAATATTTTAGTTTTATTTAGCTGGATGATAATTAACATTTGCAATTACTGAAATTAGTTTCTCTCAATTTCGATTCATCACAGCCCTAAATTTCTAAGCTAATTCGAATCAAGGAAGTTTGACTGTACCTTCTAGATTAATTCTAGTACTTAGGAAATATGAACATCATCGAACCGTTTTAATAAAAAAAAGAAAATTTAGATTTTTTCTGTTTCATGAAAAAAAGTATACGAATACAAAGATATGGTCATTTGGTTGCTTAGTTATTTTTTCTGTCGTTCTAAAACCAAATGTACTAATTACCATTTTTTTCATCTTTAGAAAAAAGCACAGCCGAAATAATTTATAATACTGCAGCGCAAGTACAAGATTGTCTCGATTTGCCGTCAGCAATTTATAAAACATCTACGAATAATCAATTTACACTACAAGAAGAATTCATTGAGGAGTTTATTCAATTTCCGTTGTACGCAGTAGATACAAGCGTAGCAGCATCAACTCCAACAACAGTTGGCGAATCATCAACAATAATAAAACAGCATAATAATAATAATAACAATAATAATAACAAGAGTGACAACAACATTATGTATCCGTACGGCGATTTTTATCGTTCATCATCCAATGACAATCTATTCGACAACGAGTCCGATCCACAATTTATCAATAGTCTAGAGGCGGAAAAACACGAAAAGCCTATCGATAACGAAGAAATTGATAATTTAGCATGCTTAAATATTTCGAATGCAACCGAAGAAACATTCGATTTTAATCACGGTAATGCTTTACCATCAACTCAAGAAATGATCGATTTGGGTATCTCCACTCAAGATTTTACCCTTTTTAAAGACACACTGTACGATCAGAACAACGAAGTCGCCGATTCCAATGAAATCATAATGGTTGATAATTCCACACAATTCGAAAACGAATTGAAATCGGAAAAGGATCCAATGTTGAGTGTTGACATCTTGCATGAACAATCAAATAATTATGAAATCAAAACCGTTAAATACGAGCAGATATGCGATAACACTATTGATGAACAATCGTATCGGGTTATCGAAACGAATTCGCAAAAATCCGAAAATAATCGTAACAAGCGAAGATCGGTTGAGGCAAAAACGAAACGCAATTTGCCAAAATTAAAAATAAAAGACGAATATAATGATATTGGGTCGGAACAGGTGAATACAGGTGATATTTTAGAGGACGTTTTGTTCTGGGAAAGTCAAGAGCTCAAAGTAAGTATTGTTCAGCATCGAAATTCTATTTTCAACGAAATTTTTGTAGAAACGATCTAATAATTTCATTTTTTTACAGAATAAGAAAATCAAGCTCACGTCTGCTACCACTACCACCACTACTCTACCACTCGATTTCTACTCAAATGCAACCAATTTCGATGAATCCACACAATTTTCGACAATTTCATCTGTACCTGGCAGCAGTAATTTCTCAGATGCACCATGGACCGCACCATCTACACCATCGACTTCGTTCGATTACAATAATTCCTCGGGACCGAGTACACCCGCGAAGAAAAGCCGTGGTCGTCCACCAAAAATCCATAGTACTGTACCCGATCCGGATGAATTGAGTCGTATGCCCGAAACAAAACAAAAATACGTTTTGGGCCGATACAAAAATAACGAAGCCAGTCGACAATCGCGTTTGAATCGGAAAAATAAGCAAGAAAATAAGAAACGCGAAGAAACTATTCTGGAAGCCCTCAATAACAAATTGAAGAACGAACTAATGAAATGGCAGACAAAAGAGAGCACATTGAAACAAATGCTTAGCGAACAGATAAAATCTACTTTGTAAATTAGTGTAAGAATATCCTGATTTCGATTTTAAGTGTAAATTTTAATCTAGATACCAATAATGTTGTTGTAATGTAGGTTTTTTATTTTTTAGAAATGCTGTTTTATCGTATTACATTAACTATATTACGTTTACTTATAATGTCAATTTTAAAATTTTATTTTGGCATAATTATTTTGCATTTTTATTATGTGTAAGTTTAAAAAAAAAAAAAAAATACATAACTGTAACAAAAAAAAAGAAGATAATAATAAAATTGACCTACCCTTTAAAGAAGATGCGTTTTTCATGATGTGCGTTTTTTTAGGTGAAGATTGATTCCGAAAATTGGATTAGAGCAAAAGAGGACAGAGTGGACAGACTTCCTATCTTGCCCATGACCATAAAATTTTTCGCATAAAAAATTCCTAACTCCCAAATGAACGATTTTGGTTGGTTCGCTCAAGGTTATACCTTCCAAAAATTTAAACAGCTGATTACTGAGGCATATTTTACACGTAGATTGTTCGCATGTGTGCGTGAAGTTTGCATGCATATTGGTGAGTTCATTTCAAGAAGTAATCTCCACTTTGTAAACTGTTTACGTATAATTCGTCGCCTCCAATCGTCTCGATCCAAAGACCGCGTCCTCCAGCTGCTAATTTTTACGATGGCTTTGCTATTTTCATCAACCGAGTCTTCCCATCGCTTGCGTGGCTTGCCTACTGGCCGGTTACCACTTGCATTGTCTTTCAGAGCACGTTTGGGGATTCTTCTGTCTTCCATTCGCTCTACATGGCCAGCCCGCTGCAGTTTACGTAGCTTGATGAACGTTGAAGCTTCTGGCTCGTCGTAGAGTTGATACAACTTATGGTTGTATCTTATTCGCCATTCCATTCCTTCCTTCACAGGTCCCAAAATTCTTCGGAGGACCTTTCTTTAATATGTGTTAACAGCTTTTTCGGAAGTTCGCGTTAATGTTCACGTCTCGCTGCCATAACAGAGCACAGGTCGTATAATAGTTTTATATATCCGCAGCTTATTGTTCCTGTGCACTTTCTTGGTTTTCATTATTGGAAGTACCGAATAATACGTCTTATTTGCTAGTATTATCCGTCGTTTGATTTCGTCTGTTTCATTACCGTCCTTTGCTAGATAAGCCCCAATATATATGAAATTGTCCACACTCTCCAAATTATATTCCGCAATTATTATGTTTTGTCTGATAGGCGCTCTTCTTCTTGTTTGCGTCATTACTATTGTTTTGTTTTCGTTAATGCGCAACCCAACTTCTTTTGCGGCGGAGTCAAGATTGACAAATACCTCCTTAGCACTAGGGAAGGATCTTGCTAGGATGTTAATGTCGTCAGCCTATGCTACTAGTTGGGTGGACTTGAATAGTAGTGTCTCGTTGGTGCCGACTGGGATTTTTCGGACGACATACTCTAGTGCCAAGTTGAAAAGCATAGGGGCTAGATCATCTCCCTGCTTTAAACCACATTCCGTTCGAAAGCTGGTTGTGGAATCGGTTTGTATTCTTACTTGGGATTCAGTGTTCGTCGGACTAGTTTTGGACGAATTCCAAAGTCAATCATGATTTGGTACAGTACGCTCCTGTCGATACTATCGTATGCTTGTTTAAAATCTACGAATATTTGGTGCACGTCTGTGTTATATTCCCAGCATTTCTCAATCACCTGTTTCACCGAGAATATCTGGTCTGTTGTAGATCGTCCGGTTCTGAATCCGGTATTGATATTCGCCAATTATGTGATTAGTATAGGGCTTAAGACGACGTTCAATTATTTTTGTCAGTATTTTATAGGACGTACACAACAATGATATTCCTAATTGAAAGAAAAGATTTCCGGATTCTACACTGTTACGCTGTATTATTCGTGACGTTTCGGTCTCTGCTGAGACCTTTATCAAACTGATCGACAATTACAAAACACAATTTTTATATAGAAGGAAGGGTAATTAAGGTTAAATTAGTTAATTAAGGTTAATTAATTAGTATCAGATAGTTAAATTAGTTAAGGATTTCTGGGTACGGATTTTGTTCTTACCAAATTTTAAGGCAGGTAGCCAAACTGCTGATAACTTGTATCCGGTGTCTCGGTTGAAGTTCTGTGGATGTTTCGAAATTTCTATTGCTTCTCTTACTATTCGTTGATAATATTGATTTGATTTCTTGTGTGTCGCTGATGATGTTGCCTCCTGCGTCTTTGCAGACACTGGTTTTTGGCTTATATCCCTTTTTTAAGTCTTTTACTATTGCATATGCGTCCCGCATTTTATTTTTTCTCATGTCGTCGTCCATTTTTTGTATTTTGTCATTATGGTGCTTCCTTTGTTTTCGTCTGCAGGTTTTTTTCGCATATCGCCTAAGCTCGTCATATCTTTCTTTTTTGGCTCGTGTTGGTCGTTGAGTAAAAATTTTGTAAGCCTCGTTCTTTCTATCTATTGCATCGCGACATTCTTGGTCGATCCAATCATTATTTTTTCGCCGTGCTTGATATCCCAATACCTCTTCTGCGGAGGATTTGATGCCGTCTCGTATTTTCATCCACGCACTCTCCACTGGCATATTTTGGATATTTTCATATATTGGTGTCAGGTGTTTATTACATGCTAACATGTAAGCCTACGCCACCGTTTCGTCGTTAAGCTTGTCGACATTGAATTTGCGAGCTCTACTCGTTTCAAATATCCCCGACAAGCTATTCCGCATCGATACTTAGCTCTGACTAGATAGTGATCAGAGTCACAATTCGCACCGCGGAGGGTTGTATGCTGGAAGCAGCCCTTTTCTCAATTAGAACGTGGTGTGTGTGTGTTTGTGAATATCGCGATGTGGGAAGCACGTAGAGCTTACTATGATATTTTTGCTGCTTGCGAAATCAATAAGACGTTGGCCATTGTCGTTGGTTATGTCATGGATACTGTGCCCTCCTGTTGTTCCTCTATGATCCTCCTCCTTTCCGACTTTCGCATTAAAATCCCCTAAGACAGTTTTTAGGCCATTCGAGGGCAGTGAGTCATAGGTTGTCTTTAGGGTGGCATAAAATTCGTCTTTAGTTATATCGTTCTTGTCTTCTGTTGGTGCGTGAACGTTGATCAACCAAGTGTTGAAAAATTTAGCCTTTATTCGGATTTCACACAATCTTTCACTTACTGGTCTGAAGCTCGTGACCTGCTGTTTGAATTTTTTGTCAACGACAAAAGCGACTCCAAACTCTCTGCTTCCCGACAATTTTCCACTAGGATAGATTGTGTGTGATCTCATGTCCATGATTTCGTTACCGAGCCATTCCGTTTCTTAAAAAATATGTCATCTCAAATTCTTTCGAATAGTGAATACAGACTTTTGCATGGGAGGTGGTAGAAGTAGAGGGGGAGGTTTTTATTTTTCTTATATGACACCGAACATGGCATGCAAATAGTTTTTTGCTCAATTTAAAGTTTTTAGTTTTCATTATTTTTAAAGAAATTGGTCATAGTATGGGAGGTGGCAGAGGAAGTGGAGCGTTTAAGATGATTTTGATACTGCTTATCATCATCCTTATCACCATGCTTTGATTCAATTTCAAAGTCGATAGCTCTCATATACTTGAAGGAGAAATACTTTTCTTGAATTTATAATACAGATATTTGTATGGGAGGTGGTAGAAGGAGTGAAGCGGAGCTGCTAATTTTTTCTAACACTTACTTCAATTATTAAGAAACAAATTCTGGCAAAATTTTAAGTTTGTACTTTTTCTAGTTTGAATGGAAATCGATATAATGCATTTAACAATTATGCATTTGTATGGGAGGGGATAGAAGGAGTGTACGGATCAAAACAAATTTTTTTCGTATTATTAATATTTCTATTTGTATTCTTTATACAAAATATCAAGTTGATAGCTTTAACAGTTTCGAAGAAAAATAATTTAATTTAAATTTCAAAATTTTGTGAAATTTGTATGGGGTAGAAGGAGTGAGGTGAAGTTGGTAATTCTTTTTAAAACTAATTGCAATTATAATAGAATGAATTCTGGCAAAATTTCGTCTTTTCAGCTTTACTAGTTTCAATGAAAATCGAAAATATGTATTTTTCAAAATTGTCCATTTGTATGAGAGGGGGTAGAAGGAGTAAGAGGATCGGGTCAATATTCCGTGATATTAATGATATCTATATTATAATACTTTGACCTAAATTTTAAGTCGATAGCTTAAATAGTTTCAAAGGAAAATAAATTTTTTAATATTTCTAAATTCCATGAAATTTGTATGGGACAGGGTAGAAGGAGTGGGGGGATGTAGCCCATTCACGAAGTTAAAGTTACTTTTTAGCTAAACATGACACACAACAATTTTTAGCACTATAGCTCAAAGCTTTCGAGAGTTATGCTGTAGACAGACGCACAGACGGACAGAGGGACAGACGGTCACTCGGAATCGATGTTTTTGAGCGTTTCTTTTGAGTTTCTGTACCCTTGGCGGCTCTGTGCGAGCGTTATTTCTTAGCGTTACGAACGGTAAGGCAACGACAATATACTCTCAGATTTAATCTAGAGTATAATAAACCACAAGTTCACATATGTTTTAAGTGACACCGAGTTACTGTTTTGTACTGAAGCGTTGATCTGTTTTTTTATTGCATCGAACATGGGTCACTCTTTAATGCATTGGATGCCCAGTAAAGTTGGTATAGGATAGGTGAACGGTTACTGTTTAAATCCATTTTCTTTCATACTGTTTAATTCTTAATTCTTAATTCATTCTCATCATAATTGCACATTTTTTAAATATCACATTACTGCACAGATCGTTCTTATATTTTCATAATAATTTGCTTCACACGATTTGCACTTTATTCATATTTCACATAGTTTTATGCACACACGGCTAGCCTGTCATGTATGCAGCCAAAATATGTAGAATCTGTAATTTTACTTTCCCACAAGCGTAAGCAATTTTATTCGTTCCCATTAGCGTAAGCATTTTTATTATATATAAACTGTAGCCTGTAAGTAATAAATCGTTCAGTATTTTTCCGAATTTCGTCATTATTCTTTCGTGTCACATCAGGACAAGGAGAAGCCCTTGTCCAGCTTAAACATTTGGAGGCCCCGGCGAGATATCGAACTCGTGATCTTAACATAATTTAAATAATAAACTTTTTCCACAGTTCAAATGGAGGAATTGATCTTATCACAGGTGACGGAGGGAAAGGAAATTGAGCGACTGATCATCAATTATCGGAAGAACTCGCTGCACCGCAAGACACTGGACTACTTGAGGGCGAAGCTCGAAAACTTGGAGCAACTATGGGCGAATTTCGATAGAGGTCATCAAGCGGTACTTAGATTCGGACCCAACGAGTCTGAATACATCACAAGCCGCTATTATGAAAAGGTCAGCAATGGATTCGCGAAGCTGAAGGAAGACATCTTGGAGCAGCTGGCACTAAAAAATGGTGCTCCACCTAGCGTCGAAAACGCAGCAGCGAAGACAGACGACAAAGTGCCTCCCGCTCAGCCTTCTACGTCAAAGAAGGCTCCGAGCAAGATGTCTTTCCCGGAGGATTCGGAGCTGGCCGCCCTCTTCAGACGACAGCGAGCGTTAATCAGTGTACTGCAGCGCCTGATTAACGACATAGAAAGAAGACTGCATTCGCCGAACTCATCAATTTACTATCAGGTAAAAATCGAGGCGGTGACTAAATACTGGGATGAAATCTCGGCCATCAACCAGTCCATATGGGCAGTTTGCAGCGAACCAGAGCGATACGACTACGACATCAACACCATCTGTGACATCGAGGAGTCAACACAAGACATCATCATCAGATTGAAGGAGTTGCTTCATAGCGCATCGCCTCCACCACCAGGCGGATCCAGTGGACCATCAACATTGAAGCTGCCACACATTAAGCTGCCCACTTTTGATGGTAACTATTTGGAATGGAGATCCTTTTCCGAGCTATATCGTCGGCTAATTCACGAGCAGCCGATGAGCAAAACCGAAAAAATGTTTTACCTAATGGCCAACCTATCAGGTGAAGCCAAACGGTTAATCCAACACTTCCCGGTATCGGAGTCCAGTTATAGCTCCGCCTGGGACACATTAGTGGATCGTTACGATAACCAGCGGTTATTAGTAACTTCTATCCTTAATCGGCTTCTGGGTCAATCAGCATGTCAGCTTGACTCCGCTTCCAGCATCAAATCTCTCCATGATGTGACCAAAGAATGCATTTTGGGATTGGAAAATCTTGGAGTTTCCACCAAATCATGGGATGCATTTCTGGCTCACATCACGGTTAAGAAAATGGATAGAAACACTCATGGTTTGTACGAGCAAGCGTTGGAATACCCGAAACAAATACAAGGCATCCAGGAGCTACTAAATTTCCTAGATGCACGATTTCAATCTCTTCAGACTCTTGGCAGAACCTCTGGACAGCGACCTCAAGCAGAAAGTCGCTCGAACGGGTCATCACTGGTAACATCCGGAACCACTGCTTGTCCGCTTTGTAATCTTGTTCACGCAATATACACTTGTCCAAAATTTCTCAAGATGGATGTAAACAGCCGTTGCCAAGCAGTGAGAACTCACAAGCTTTGCATGAACTGCTTGCAATGCGGCCATTTTGTGAGTCAATGTCAATTGGGAAGCTGTAAGAAGTGCTCGAAAAGGCATAATACACTGCTTCATGAGGAGACAACAGCAGCTCGATACGTGACCCAAGCCAGAAGGCCCGAAGCATCAACAAGCAGCACATCATCAGCTGCTCTCACATCTGAAGCCATCATAAACAATCGGTCCAGTTATGTATTTCTAGCAACTGTAGTAATACATATAATGGACAAACATAATAATCCCATCGAATGTCGAGCAGTCTTGGATTCCGGATCCCAGCTAAATTTTATCTCAGCTGAATTGGCAAAACGGCTTCAACTAACACATACTAGCTGCAACACCATCGTTGCTGGTATCGGAAGCCGTGAATACAGAGCGCAGCAGCGGCTATACACCAAAATTCAGTCAAGATTGAATAATTTCTCTGTGGACATTGAAGCAGTTGTTCTACCAAAGATAACCAACAACCAGCCAGCTCGTTTTGTAGACATCAAACACTGGAACTTACCATCCAACATAAAACTTGCTGATCCAGATTTTTATAAGCCGAAGAAGATTGACCTACTTATTGGCGCTGAGCACTTCTCAGCTTTGATGTCCGTTGGTCAGATTCAGCTAGACAAAACCCTACCCACTCTTCAAAATACAATATTTGGGTGGGTGGTACTAGGAAGAAGCTCGGACCATACATCCCCTAAGGCGTTCTGCGGAGTAGCCACTATAGATGAGACAACATTCGATATTCAGCGCTTATGGGAGCTAGAACAGGTTAGTACACCAGTCCAACCACGAACTCAAGCGGAGAGTCTCTGCGAAAAATATTTTGAAAAGTCTACGACTCGTGACCACTCAGGTCGATTCGTAGTGAGACTTCCATTTAAGAAAGATCCAACGGTCTTAGGCCAGTCAAAGGAGACTGCAGTCCGTCGATTCATTTCATTAGAGAAAAGAATGAACAAAGATTCTCTTCTTAAATCTCAATATGTCGCCTTCATGGACGAATATCTAAAACTAAAGCACATGGAGAGAATACAAGAGAGTGAGATACAACGGTCGCACTATTTTATTCCTCATCACTGTGTGCTAAAGCCATCCAGTACTACAACTAAACTTAGGGTGGTATTCGACGCATCATGCAAGACATCCACAAATATATCGCTCAATGAGATATTATTTAAAGGTCCAACAATCCAAGACGATTTATTCTCGATTCTTACTCGCTTTCGTCTACATAAATACGTCTTTACCGCAGACATCGAGAAGATGTACCGGCAAATATTGATAGACACAAGAGATCAAGAATATCAGCTGATAGTCTATCGCAACGAAGTGACCAAGGACATGGAATTCTACAGACTCAAGACTTTAACATATGGGACCACTCCAGCCTCTTTCTTGGCAACCAAGTGCTTACAAAAACTATCAGAAGAGAATGCAAGTGTCTACCCGTTAGGATCTAAGGTGGCAAGACGAGATTTCTACGTAGACGATATCATGACAGGGAGCAACAATTTGAACGAAGCATTGCAAATGCAGGCACAGCTAAGAGGCCTTCTGAAAGGTGCAGGTTTTAATCTTCGGAAGTGGTGTTCCAACAATCCCATGCTCTTAGCAACAATACCTGATGCAGATATTGAATTCAAGCTAGATTTGAATGACAAAGGTGAAGAAGGTATCAAAACACTAGGAGTTACATGGATGCCCAAGGCAGACCAGTTTTTAATCCAAACAAACTGGCCAACGTTAAAACGGATTACAAAACGTTCAATACTAGCAGACATCGCTCACATATTTGACCCACTGGGCTTAATCAATCCGGTTATAGTGCATTGCAAAATATTCTTCCAACAACTATGGAAGCTCAAGCTTGATTGGGACGCAGCACTCCCAGAAGAACTTCATACACGTTGGTTGAAATTTCGAGATGATCTCCCATTGCTGAACAAACTGACGATACCAAGACAAGCATGTATTGCAACATCAAAGGCACTATACCAGATTCACGGCTTCAGCGACGCTTCAGAAAAGGCTTATGGGGTGGCTATCTATCTACGCTCTATTGACACAAAGGGGAATACAACTGTCAGGCTACTATGTGCTGCTTCCAGAGTTGCACCAGTAAAAACGGTTACTTTGCCACGTTTAGAACTATGTGCAGCACGAATGTTAGCTCACATGACCAATCGAGTGAAGCACATACTAGAACTCAACGATGACCAAATATTTTATTGGTGTGATTCTAAAATAGTCCTAGGTTGGATAAGAGCAGAATCCTCATCGTATAAAACTTTTGTGGCGAACAGAATATCCAGTATTCAAAATTCAAGTTCTATACAACACTGGAAACATGTCAATACCAACCTCAACCCAGCCGATCTAGTGTCCAGAGGGGTGTCGCCGAGCATTCTGCTAACCTCGCAATTATGGTTTAATGGACCAGACTACCTACGAAAATCTCCATTTGAGTGGCCATCAGAAGATGCTTCAACAGAAGACACCAAAATAGAGCTAAAGGCATCATCATTAGTGGCAACAGCTCACAAGCGAGCTCATTTCATTGATGTTATCAATCATCGAAATTCCTTCAAGCACTTAATTCGTGTAGTGGCATATGTTGCAAGGTTCGTAAAAAACCTGCACTGCAGAACTAATCGTTCTGCAGGATCACTTACTGCTATGGAGACTAATGCAGCATTAAAAATCACCATTCGACACATACAGTCCCAAGGCTTCGGAGAAGAACAAAGGACACTGAAGGCAGGAAAACAACTAAATAAGCATAATCGATTAGCAAGCTTAACCCCATTTGTAGACAAAGACAACATACTACGAGTGGGGGGAAGGCTTCAAGCAGCAAATATTCCATACGATACTAAACATCCAATGCTGCTACCGAGGGATCACGCTTTAACACGATTATTAGTAACCGAGGCTCATAAAACAAATTTTCACGCCGGACCACAAGCACTGCTGTCGATAATTCGACAACGTTTCTGGCCACTAAAAGGGAAATTGCTGACGCGATCAGTAGTACAGCACTGCATAAGATGTTTTAAAGCCAAACCAACATTAGGTACTCAACTAATGGGCAACCTACCTGCTCCAAGGATTCAGGAAGGCCGTCCATTCCTGCACTCTGGAGTCGATTTCTGTGGACCAATTTGGACTCATTTTAAAATTCGTGGTAAGAGACCACAAAAATCGTACATAGCGGTATTTTGCTGTTTTTCTACTAAGGCGACCTCGAGGTTGTTTCAGATCTCTCGACGGACAGCTTCCTGGGTGCCCTAAAACGTTTCTTTGGCCGGAGAGGAAATTCTAGAAGCATTTATTGCGACAATGCAACTAATTTCCTCGGGGCGTATAACCGGCTAGAAGAATTAAAAGATATGCTGCAGACGAAGGAAGTACAAGAGAAGATTGCATCGCTATGTCTCTCAAGGGGAACTGATTTCCATTTCATCCCACCACGAGCACCACATTTTGGCGGACTTTGGGAAGCCGCAGTCAAATCTGCTAAGCAGTTGCTGTTCAAAACAATACATCCTGTGTCACTAACCTACGAAGAACTGGAAACGGCCATAGTGGAGATCGAAGCTATACTAAATTCAAGGCCATTAACACCACTATCATCAGATCCCAACGATTTAACGGCCCTCACACCAGGGCATTTTTTAATTGGTGAAGCACTCACAAGCTTACCAGAAGCCACAATATCAACGGATCGTCCGAGTCTTTTGACACGCTGGAGATTGGTCCAATATATAAAAACAGAGTTTTGGAAACGTTGGACCAAAGAATACTTGTGCGAACTTCAGCAGAGGGTAAAATGGACTCAGAAATCCGCTAACATCAATCCAGGGACCCTAGTGCTAATCAAGGATGATTCACTACCACCTCTGAAGTGGCACATGGGGCGAATTCTTCAAGCCGTTAAAGGAGACGATGGACTAGTACGAGTGGCTGACGTCAAAACTGCAACAGGCGTTTTTCGAAGACCTATACATCGTCTGTGTCCACTACCAATTGATCCAGAAGTGGTGCCTGAAAACCAAAAAGATGCTATCTCTGCAGGCATTTATCCAGAACCGGCCTCAAAAAGAAGCCACCAAAGGGACAGTGCTATCTCTGAAAACACCAAACCAGTCACCACATCGGAAAATGCACCAAAAAAAAGACGTCGAAAAGAGGGGGCTATCAACGCACTCAGCCTATTACTTCTGACACTCATTTTACCAGCATTTTCAGAATCGATTCAAATTACATCTTTCCCGTCTCCACCTGGGCTTTACTTTGAGAATATAGGAACCACCAACCTGATATCAGACGAATGGAAATCAGTTCCCCTTGAGAGACATAGCGATGCAATCTTCTCTTGTACTTCCTTCGTCTGCAGCATATCTTTTAATTCTTCTAGCCGGTTAAAATCATCGTATATTACAATATGACGACATACTGGCAAGAAGCGAATGATCTAGCGATCGAAATTGACAAATTGGGGGAGCTGTGCAAGCAGTCTAAAGGTGGCGGATACTGCTCAGCCATCTTAGAGCAGTTGCAACATCAATTCGGGCAAATTCAAGAGTTAAACAAGCTCCTCATTACCAAAGAAACAAAGGCTCGTAAAAGGCGAGCCCCTCTCGAAATTATCGGAAGTATATCCAGCTCTCTTTTCGGTCTTCTGGATCAAGATTACGCAGAAGAACTAAGCCGCACAATTGAAGCCATGCAACATAACGATGCACACCTCAAGGATATGATACAAGCACAAACTCTCATCATCGAATCCACTGCAAATGTTCTCAAGAGTACAGATGATAAAATACAGAGGCAGTTTGCACATCTGGATAATGAAATGGGCTCATTAGTTACTGAGCTCACGTCTATAAAATCTGAAGTATTGGTCGAACGTTTGCAGCGGTCAATTACATGGACTTCGATTCATCTTACTTTAATCCTACAGAACTATCAAAATGTTCAAAGCACTCTCCTGGACGTTTTAATGAATATACAGCACGGACGAATCAGCCCCTTACTTGTAACACCTGAGCAACTGGATGCAGGAATGAATAAGATTCGACCGCATTTGCCACTGTCACGTAGATTACCGGATTACGAAGGTCGCACAGACATCCTACAGCTATTTCGTTTGATGTCATTACAAGGTCGAGCTACATCGGATTATATAATTGCTGAAATCAGAATACCATTACTCACTGATGAAAGATTTGATACGTTCCAAGTAGTTCCTGTACCCATGACCTTGAAAAGGGGCAACGCCCGCGTTACTCAAACCACAGATATACTGATTATTGATCCACACAGAGATCAATACTTACCTATCACTCTGGCGGACTTCAGTAAGTGTACGCAACTTTTCAATGCAGAATTCTTTTGCAGGCAGTCACATCCTATTTACCACAGAGGTTCGAACCAAAGCCGATGTGAAATAAATCTACTCAATCATGTCGAATTTTCTACAAGCGGATGCAGCGTCATCATCACAGATGAACTTCAAAAATGGACCCCGCTTCATACATTTCAAGCAGTATAAAGTTGAAGTGTATGTAACTTCAACGAGGGGGAGAATGTTTAAATCCATTTTCTTTCATACTGTTTAATTCTTAATTCTTAATTCATTCTCATCATAATTGCACATTTTTTAAATATCACATTACTGCACAGATCGTTCTTATATTTTCATAATAATTTGCTTCACACGATTTGCACTTTATTTATATTTCACATAGTTTTATGCACACACGGCTAGCCTGTCATGTATGCAGCCAAAATATGTAGATTCTGTAATTTTACTTTCCCACAAGCGTAAGCAATTTTATCCGTTCCCATTAGCGTAAGCATTTATTCTTTCCCATTAGCGTAAGCATTTTTATTATATATAAACTGTAGCCTGTAAGTAATAAATCGTTCAGTATTTTTCCGAATTTCGTCAGTATTCTTTCGTGTCACATCAGGACAAGGAGAAGCCCTTGTCCAGCTTAAACAGTTACAAGGAAGTTTCTGGAAGTGAAAGTCTAAATGTCGGCGGATGTAGGCTTTGAAACACTGAATGTTATAGTCTTGATGTTCGGGTGATGAAGGACTGACTACAACTGTACGCGACGATAAAGGCTTAACAGTGAACTCTTGGGTGCGTGGGTGAGTGGGAAGGATATTGATTTTTGGGAATCAAGAGGATAGAGACAGTGGTGACTATGAATTTTTTAACATGAATATTGTTATGTGTGACGAGTTTCGCGCGCTCCACGTCATCATTATCATTTAGAGGCGGGGAACTTTAAATTCAATCAATTAATCAAATTCCTGTTAAGACTTCCTATAGGACAGAAACAGCTCTCTTCCACAAGGCGCGATCCTGAGCATCGGTCTTTAGTTGTTGCCAGGACTTGTTTATTCCTCTAGCCTCCTGCTCAACTGTTCGCTTTCATGTGATACATGGTCGGCCAACCCGACGACTTTCTTGACGATTATAATCCAGAGCGTGTTTGGCGATGTTTCGCTCTGGTTTCCTCAAAGTGTGACCGATTCACTGCCATTTCCGCTTTTAAATCTCAATGCCTATTTTAGTCTGGACAGTTGTACTCCAAAGTTCGTCGTTGGAGATAACTTCTGGCCAGAATATTCCTAAAATGCGCCGGAGACATTGGTTCACGAAATTTTGCAGTGCCTTGGTAAGCCCAACGATTACTTTCCACGTAGTACAACCATACAACAACACGGATTCGAAAATTTAAATTGGCATCACTGTTTTTGTGACAGCCGATTTGGCAGGTCCCGGTTGTTTTGGCTTGGCAATTCATCATAGATAGACTCACGCCAGAGCAACGTTTGCAAATTGTTTAAATTTATTTTGAAAACCATAGCTCAATTCGAGAAAAAAATTTATTCAAAGATGAAGTAAACTTTTGGCTAAATGGCTACGCCAAGAAACAGAATTGCCGCATTCGGAGTGATGATAATCCACAAGCTATTGTCGAAACACCATTACATCCAGAAAAAGTCACAGTTTGGTGCGCTTTATGGGCCGGTGAAATAATTGGCCCACATGTCTTCAAAAATGATGATGGTCAGAACGTTACAGTCAACGGTGGGTAAGCGGTACAGAGACACGACTACTAACTTTTTTGCGCCTCAATTGGAGAGCATTAATGTCGCAGACATGTGGTTTCAACAGGATGGCGCCACATGCTACATAAGGCGCGAAAAAATTAATTTATTGAAAGAAACATTTGATGATTGATTAGTTTCACGAAATGGACCTGTTAACTGACCACCTCGTTCGCGCGATTTGACGCCATTCGATTTTTTCCTCTGGTGATGTGTAAAGTCCCATGTCTACACCGATGAATCAGAAACTATTGAGCACTTGAAAGCTAACATTCGACACGTTATGTCGAAATACAGCCTGATTTACTGCAAAGAGTGTATGAAAATTGGACTTTCAGATTATGCCATGCACGCACCAGCCGCGGCTGTTACATGTCCGAAATCATGTTCAAACATTATTAATTATTACATAAAATTATCTTTCAAATATTTCATGGATATTAAACGCATTTTTAAGTGTTTTATTTCAATTTAAAGTTTTCCGCCTCTAAAAAATACACCCCAGTTTTACTTATTTATTATTATTATTATTTTTTTTTCAATGTTTTGCACAAATTATTTTAGTGCGGAACTTCGTGAAGCTGGTATTCTCGACTTCTGAAAAGAAATTTTCAAAAAGAAATAAAATAAGACGACGGCTGGATCGCATTCTCTGTGCTGTGCACCTTCAATTAAAACTCAAACAACAAAATACTGAAATAATAAATAGAAAGTATTGTTGCGAGCTAGGAGTTCGCCGGGATTTCAAGTAAAAACACAATTCGTTTAAAAAAATAAGTAATAATTTATTTATTCGCACTATAATTCAATTTCCCGCTTAATTCGCACTATATGGCAATACCGCCGCGTACTTTTCTATCGCTTTCACTGGTTCGCGTCTAAAAATGACTGACTCTCTCGCTGAAAGCTTTCGTGCTTTTATACATCTCTTCCTATACTCATGACTGTTCTCGAAGCTTCCTTCGGTGTGTATGTGTGAACTATACCGGAAAGCTCTAGATCTTTAATTGTGGCTTTCTACATAGTTGAGTATACTGTTCTACATAATTCTTGTCTATTCGAGAGAGATCGAGTTGCGAGGCTGCCAGGTCTGCATGTAACAGTATAATCGTAAAATGTTTTGGTTCATTTATTTTTCTGTTAAATCCTTTCTACCTACTTTGAAATGCTTACATATTCGTTACTAGGAATGTTTCTTTCTACCTTATGCAGACATTATTCGTAATGCTTACATTTGTATTATTTAAAATATTTTCTTCTACCTTACTTGGGCATTGCTTGTAATGCTTCCCTTTACTTTCCGGGTAATGCAAAGGTAAGGTACGTAATTCTCTTATTTACCTTCCCGTTATAGGACATCATGCGGAAAATATATGAACTGGTAATAAACAAGTAATGCTTCCAGTGCTTCCTACGAATGCAATGCAATGCATAATTTTACCTTACCTTTCCCGCTGGGATGTTACACATAGAGATGGTATGCTATTTCACATACCTGCGATTTTTTCACTGCTACTTGAAAAGAGCAATCGCATATTGCGATTCAAAATTTAAAAGAGCTGCGATTAGAAAAGCAGAGCAAATGCATACTGCTTACGTTCTATCACCAATAAAATTGCCGCAATGATCATCGCTACAAATTCCAGAGTTCTTGTTTGCACTCGCATATTAGTCCCGCAACTCACGCATTCCACATCGATCGCTAAGCAAATTGTAATTTTCCTACATCTATCAATCAGGCAAGACTCAATCTGATAGCTCAGCATAGTGAACACTTTCCCCATTTCCCCCTGGGAATGAAAAGATTTTCTTTTACTATCCAATGTACGAAAAAACGATCGAGCGCAATCGAGTCAGGATGGCAAAAAAGTCAATAGCATTTCATATACACAAGCCAGACAAAAAAAACATCACCCAGTCATCGATCGCATGGCAAATATACAACCGCATCGCATATATACAAATACAAGCCAAATAACAAAAAAAAAAACAACCGGTCGTAGAAAACCAAAACAAAAGACCCTTTTGTTTTGGTTTTTTTTACACGACACTACCTCACACACAAACAATGAACAACGTAAAGCTCTTATCAGATCCCGAAACGAAACCCATGGAAGTCGATTTTTACCCAAACGTCGTTATTCCGATTGCTCTCGATTGCTCTTTCGTTGCTGTTATATCGCTTGAACGTTGTTATTCCGATTGCTCTCGATTGCTCTTTCGTTGCTGTTATATCGCTTGAACGTTATTATTCCGATTGCTCTCGATTGATCTTTCGTTGCTGTTATATCGCTTGAACGTTATTATTCCGATTGCTCTCGATTGCTCTATTGCTCTCGATTGCTCTATTGCTCTCGATTGCTCTTTCGTTGCTGTTATATCGCTTGAACGTTGTTATTCCGATTGCTCTCGATTGCTCTTTCGTTGCTGTTATATCGCTTGCGATCAGCCATACATCAGCTCTGTGATATTAAACGAGCAGTGTCTGCTCTCAGTTATGTTGCTTTAGACTAATGAATGAATGAATGTAGATGAAACGATTGCGATTTGATGAAGAATTTGCTTAGCGATATTTTGATCGGTGGGTGGGATCTGATCTGATAGGTGAGGTGTGGAACGTCCGATGATAAGGGATTTGTTTAGCGATATTTTGATCGGTGGGATCTGATCTGATAGGTGAGGTGTGGAACGTCCGATGATAAGGGATTTGTTTAGCGATATTTTGATCCGTGAGATCTGATCTGATAGGTGAGGTGTGGAACGTCCGATGATAAGGAATTTGTTTAGCGATATTTTGATCGGTGAGATCTGATCTGATAGGTTAGGTGTGGAACGTCCGATGATAAAGGATTTGTTTAGCGATATTTTGATCGGTGAGATCTGATCTGATAGGTGAGGTGTGGAACGTCCGATGATAAGGGATTTGTTTAGCGATATTTTGATCGGTGGGATCTGATCTGATAGGTTAGGTGTGGAACGTCCGATGATAAAGGATTTGTTTAGCGATATTTTGATCGGTGAGATCTGATCTGATAGGTTAGGTGTGGAACGTCCGATGATAAGGAATTTGTTTAGCGATATTTTGATCGGTGAGATCTGATCTGATAGGTTAGGTGTGGAACGTCCGATGATAAAGGATTTGTTTAGCGATATTTTGATCGGTGAGATCTGATCTGATAGGTGAGGTGTGGAACGTCCGATGATAAGGGATTTGTTTAGCGATATTTTGATCGGTGGGATCTGATCTGATAGGTGAGGTGTGGAACGTCTGATGATAAGGGATTTGTTTAGCGATATTTTGATCGGTGAGATCTGATCTGATAGGTGAGGTGTGGAACGTCCGATGATAAGGGATTTGTTTAGCGATATTTTGATCGGTGGGATCTGATCTGATAGGTGAGGTGTGGAACGTCCGAAGTGGTCAATGATGCGCTTTGCTAGAGTTTTTTTGGCGGTTTTTGTTCTGAGTTTCGATCTGGTCGGTTGGTAGGACATGTTGCGGCTATCGCAAGTTTCGCCGATTTATGTTGCAGTCCACCATGTCGATAAGAGCTTTACGTTCTTCATGATGAAATTGCTTGTGTGAGGTAATGTGTGAAAAAAGTAAACAGTAGACCCTTTTGGTTTGGTTTTCTACGACCGGGTGTTTTTTTTTTATTCGACTTGTATATATGCGATGCGATCGATGACCGGGTGTTTTTTTTATTTGGCTTGTGTATATGAAATGCGATTGACATTTTTGCCATCCTGACTTCATTGCGCTCGATCGTTTTTTCGTACATTGGATAGTAAAAGAAAACCTTTTCATTCCCAGGAGGAAATGGGGGAAGTGTTCACTATGCGCACTGATCTGGTGGTACTGAGAGATTGGGTCTGCCTGATTGTTAGATGCAGGATTTCGCAGAAAATTACTATTTTGTCTCTTTTTTTTTAATTGCGCACTACCATGGATAATAGAGGTGGAAAAATCACTGCTATTGGAAGAGCTGCTCTTTTTCACAGATATTGAAAAAGAGCAATCGCAGTGGATCACTGCGATTGGAAAAGAGCAGATTTTGCCATCCCTAGTTACACATGTAGCTTCGTGTATTTGGTGCTTTACACACAAAACATTTGAGCCGATATTATTCCAGCGGTTCCGTCAAGTGATAAGTTCCCGGTAGTTTTGTTCACAGAGTATATTCTGTGGACGGAAACTTTTCATATGAACGCTTTATTTTATTATTTGCTGTAAAACAGTCTGGAAATATATAGATAACTAGAGATCAGTTAAAATATAAAAAAAAAAGAATAATCGATTAATATTTTGAGTAGTTACTAAAAAACATCATTTTTTATTTATAATTATTACAATACAATTTTTCTTTTCATTTTCATTTTTCTTAGTTAGTTCAATGTTTCACTGCATATTTATGTAATTTATTTTTAATTTTATTTTATTTTCATTCTTTAATATTTTTTTTTTACAATTTCGTTTTTTTTTTAAATACATTTTAATATTTTGTTTTTTATCTGAACTTATTGCACCAAATTTTGTTAATGCTAATAATACTCAGAGGAATGAATAAATTTGAAATAATAAGAAAAATATTTCTTTTAAGAAAATTTACGATTAAAATATATTCAGTTGTGTTTATGAAAAAAAAAAAATATAATATTTAGGTTTGATTTGGATATTACGTCCGGTATACAAACACAAACTGAACACGGCATATTTTTACTGTACAATAATTATATTGGTTACAATAAGTATTTTTTTTTCAGTCACAACCGTGCTAGTTACGTAATTTCAATAAAGAAACACGACAATCACTTATGATAGGTTTTACCACAAACAAAGAAAACCCAGGCATTATAACAAACGAAAGCAAAGTTGAAAAAAATACTGGTCATCTCTTTCTTCGAATCTTCACCGAATCATTGCTAATTACAAGGACCAATTGAGCTTTGAAAGCAATAACCGAATTGACTTCTTCTTTTACAATAGGACTACAGCCCAAATCGGGTCTTGGCCGCCTTACCTTCAGGTTCCTTAATATTTTTTCTTCGTAGATTGAAGTGTCCAAAGTATGCCCAAACAGGTAGCGTGCTGGAATTTTACGTCGATTGGGGTTTGAACTCACGGTCTTCGCATTGCAGACCAACACGCTAACCACTAGGCTACATCCTAGCTAGCCGAAGTGACTTGATGTCCATTAATTTATTATTTGCTCAGACAAATGTAAAACAAGAAATCAACAATTCCAACCAAAAAAAAGATATTAAAAACATATTTTCATGAACGACGACCCTACAAACAATTTTCAAAAAAATAGAGTAACACCATGCAAGAAGAATACTGCAAATTCATCATTCGTGCAGTGGTTTTTCTTTGCGAATTTCATCCACCTTAAGATAAATTGAGGCTATCAGTGCAATAGCGGCCTAACCCACCAAACCCAAAAAATTCAAGTATTAAAATTGTTGTTTCCCTCAGAGCACTCTTATGACATTTGATATGATTACAATTTTTTTTTGAAAACTTCAATAGATAGCAGCACATTGGCCTATCCAAAAAAAAAGACTCCAAACTAACCGTAAAATACACTACTGGCCTATGAGAATTGAACAGATGAGATGGTTAGGCCACTCGTGTACTGATACGAGGGTAGTCCGAGAAGTACCTGACCTGATGTTTGTTTGGTAGCTATCGATTGTGAACGCCCTCAATATTTTCATTTGAAAGGTCTCATTCCATCAATATCAAAGCGGAACAAGACTCTACTCTTGAGGAGTTTGCTTCTTCGTTTACAATAGTAAAATATTGTTATATGCAGACCTGGCAACCCCGCACCTCGACCTCTCTCGAATAGACAAGAATTATGTAGAACAGTATACTCAACTATGTAGAAAGCCACAATTAAAGATCTAGAGCTTTCCAGTATAGTTCAGACATACACCCCGACGGAAGCTTCGAGAATAGTCATGAATAGGGGAAGAAATGTATAAAAGCACGAAAGCTTTCAGTCGGGAACCAGTCTTTTGATGACCGAGACGCGAACCAGTGCAAGCGATAGAAAAAGTACGCGGCGATATTACCATTAAAGTGCGAATAAATAAATTGTCACTTATTTTTAAACGAATTGTGTTTTATTTGAAATCCCGGCGAACCCCTCGCAACAATATTTATGGCAGAATTTAAACGAGTTCGCACAAGCTACCAAGACGAACATTCCCTCATTTGGTTCGTTCCCATTGGTCAACCAAATGACGGGACCGTTAGATGACAGCTTTCGTGCATTCTAATTGAATTAGTGTTAATAGTTTTTGTGTTGGCAAGACACATTCAATTTTTGACAACTTCAGTTTTGTATTCTTGATCTGTCACCAATTTTTTATCTGTTGTTTACTTCCGTTCTTGAAGGCTAAAATTTCGATAAAGCTTTAATTCATCAATAAGAATCAGTAATCCAGTGCGTTTCTTCTGATAATTTTATATCGTTAACCAATAGGGACTACTCCTGAAATGGTGAAAAAAAAGCAACAGAATTGTATTGGATGATTCGTCGAGCGCGAGCTAGCTGATATGGCAGGTATTTCAAAAGTGCTGTACATCGCATATTGACTGAAAATTTTGGCAAGAGAAAGCTGTGCGCACGATGGGCGCAGCGATTACTCCCAATAGAACGAAAACTTCGTCGAGTCAATCGAGTGTTTGGCGAAGTTTTACAGCAATAAAGCTGAGTATTCGAATCGATTCATAACCATGGATGAAACATGGGTCCATCATTTCACACCTGAGACCAAGGAACAGTCAAAACGATGGACAGGGGAGAATCGGCTTAGGATAATTTCCATTGATTATCTTCAGAAAGGAAAATCAATCAAACTTGTTGCAGCTTTTGAGTGAAGAAATCAATCAAAAACGTCCAAATAAGGCGAAAAATAAAATTTTGTTTCATCAAATTCACACATCATTTATCGCAATGGCCAGAATCAATGAGCTAAAGTTCGAATTGTTTACTCACGGACCCTATTTATCAGATTTAGCCTCCTCGAATTATTTTCTGTATTCAAACTTGAAAAAATGGCTCGGTGGTAAAAGATTTGCTAACCATGAAGAGGTGGAAAAAATTATTAGCGTTTAGCACGGAGATACAGTAAGATATCTACAATTAAATAGAAATCAGACTAGACTCTTGGTGAATGTCCTAATTGGACACTGTTCGATGAAAAACATCTTCATGAAATTTGACTCTCGAGGATTACCTCTGAAGAATTTGTAATGACAAGGAGGAAACACCCAAGCAAATTCTCTGGAATTGGGATTCATGGAACCAAAGTGAATTTCTGATCATTTTTCTTCGAGATACTATAAGTGTTATCAGCGAACTGACGAACTTTTAAACAATTACCAGAAGATATCACAATAAGCCTACCGAATGACGTAGTGATAGAGGAAACTAACCAACCCCAATGTGTTATCTAATCATTGTTTTAGAAGCGATAGCTGGGTATTTATTATTTGTAGTTTTACCATTTAAATTTTTTTATCATGTTTAGTGTTTTCAATGTTTCTTTTATTTACTTTATTCAGAGATGATTTATAACTTTTGATTGATTGTGGGTTTTGCATCACTGTTGCTTAAAATTTCAATGTTTATTTATTTGTATGTTGTGTGTGTGTGTTTTTTTAAATGGGGCGATAAGTTTTAAAGTTAAAAATTTAACAGTTTTAATACGAGCGAAATAAAATTAAATATCTGCTTTGGAGTTAGTTTGTAATTGAAATGATCGAATTTAACATAAGCATTACAATTTGCTAGGGTGCAAGCTAGGGTGTCGCCTAGTAGGTAGCGTGTTGGTCTTGTAATGCGAAGGTCGTGAGTTCAAATCCCGGTCGGCGCAATATATAATTTCAACACATTGCCTGCTTGGATATATCTTGGTCACCTCAATCTACGAAAATGAAAAAATTCGTAGAAAGAGGGTTGTGCGAAGGGCTAATAGCCCTTCCACAATAAGTAATGAAAAATGTTAAGGAACCTGAATATCATGAGGCCAAGGTCCGATTTGGGCTGTAGCGCCATTGTAGAAGAAGAAGGTTACAATTTGCTTCATAAAACTCCTAATCCATAACGTTAAGAGTTAAGCTTACATGCATTTTCGAATTCTTTTCTTTCACAATGCGTTTACGAATTTTCGGATTTTAATAGATTGAGTAGTACAGTAGTGCCAGAAAGTCTACAGGAGAATTTGTCTTCGAATTGTTCTGAAGCATGGTCATTGGCAGAGAAAAGTCTACAAGAACTTAGCATTATAAACTGTGATGGAATCATGTATCGAATCTCGAGTGTTTACACTCTAGATGAAATCTGAGAGTATTATAAGTTTTCCACAAAGTTGAACGCTAAAATTTAAGGTTTGGAGAAAAAAATAAATAACACAGAAGTTAGTAGTCCAGAAACCGGATGTCCGTCTGTGCGCTCTCTAGCTCGAGAGCGCGTTGAGCTAGAAAGTTTGAATTTCGTACACGTTGTTTTTGACAAAAAAGTAAGGTCGGGTTCGTGGAGAGCCAAATCGCTCCACCCCTTCTACCCCCTCCCATACAAAATGACACATTTCCAAAAATTTCCAATAGTTACATTTACTTGGAAACTATTAAATCGAAATTTAATAGAATAAATTATTTTTATGATTTTAATTTCTTCTTCTTCAATGGCACCCTAGACTTCGTCTCCAGGCCATCAGGTTCCTTTACATTTTTCTTTTTTATTGTGGAAGGGATGTTAGCCTTTTGCACAACCCTCTATCTACGATCTATTCATGCTCGCAGATTGAGATGACCCAGATATACCCACGTAGGTGGTAGAATTATGTGTTGACCGGAATTTAAACTTACGACTTTCGCGTTGGAGACAAACTCGCCAGTCATTAGGATACACCCAGGCTGATGATTTCAATATATGGTATAGAAATTATTCGAATTCCCCCACTTCTTTCGTCACCTCCCATACAAACTGCTCATTTTGTTGAAATACTGTAAACCAATTTACTCAGTACGTATAACATTTATCGAGCTCAAATTTTGTACTTAATACTTAATTAGCGTTATTATTAAGATTAGAAAAAAAATTAACCGATTAGTTTCGCTTCTTCTACCCCCACATTGTATGGGCACAATGTGACATAATTTCACAACTTTACTTGATTTTCTTGAAAAGTATGAATGCTACTGGTCTAAAGTGTGGGCAATTGGTTTCTTTTTAAAAATGCAATAAAATGAACAAAATTAAATTTTTTTCCATGTATTATGGCTTCATTAGTAAGAGCAAACATTCCCAATTAATGATGGAATACAACTTCGTTCAAGTGGTTGCCTCGGCTGGCTTCGCAGTAGCGTATTCTGTCACTTCAATTTTCCAAGACCATGTCGATGGTTTCGGGCTGTAGCTCACGGATTGCTTGGATGATATTGGCCTTAAGTGCTTGAATCGTTTCTGGATTGTTGGGATAACATCGGTCCTTCACGGTTCTCCAGAAAAAAAAGTCTAAAGGGGTCAAATCGCAGCTGCGAGGCGGCCAATTGACATCGCCAAACGCCAAAAAACGCACTGTTTGGGCTACACCTCACTGACTTTGGAAGAAAGAAATGGGCAGAAAATAGAGCTTTTTTTCATTATTGTTTTTTGACATCGATATGTGTAATGGCTGGACTGAACCAAAAATGTTACACGTCCCGAAATCGTTACTCCAACAGACGCCCCTAATCTCAATTCAGCAAAAAATCCGCATTTTTTCCCATACTGAAACTAATCTAAAATACCATCAGGTACGCAGAACTATGGTATAGTAGTAATGCTCAGATTCGGTATGAAAATTGTGAAATTACGACGGTCTATCTCTTGCCGACCGGCAGAACTGTTGCCGACTTTTACGCTTGCTACTGAACTATGGCCGCCTGGTATCTCAGGTCAGATTTTGAATACGAAGCGGTCGAATTGCCGCACGAATCGTGCTCTGGTTTTTCCCCGGGGAGGGCGGTACTTTTTCAGCTTGCGTTTTTCTTTTGACGCGCAACCGAGTTTACCGAAATCTCCGCCAGCTACTGAATCATAATTCCATAGACGTGTTTCCGTTCGGATTTTATATGGGAAGGAGCCGAATTTCAGGCCGTGTTGGATTGTTTTTCTCTTGACAAGCGTAAGTCGACACCGAGACTTATGCTACCTACTGAATTATGGGTGCCGAATATTTCAGATTCGATTTTATTGGGAAAAGCCAGGCAATGTTTCTTGAGGCATACAAGGCAGAGTTCAATGAATGAATTTACAGGCTCGAAATAACTTCTCGAAATAAACTCTTCAAAACTATACGTGAAAAATGTGTTTTAAATAATACTAATTAAAAAAATATATATTAGCATATGAAGACATATCCATGTTCCTTATGTACTTCCGTGCAGCGGAGATCATTTTTATTGAAACGATTTAGCTCAATTTTCATTTCAAAAGCTTCAACAGAAAATTGTTCAATTCACTTTTCATATCCTTTTTAAATTCAATGTTGTTTCGATCTTTTGGACTAAACTTTAGAGACTGTTAGATTTTCAACTCGGGTAGAGGAGATCGAGTTGTACCATCGAAAAATTTATTGCAAGAAATGTGACTAAATCGGGTACTTTCGACTACTACTCAGAGGACAGATTTTTTTTTGGAATAGAGCATGAAAATTGTTAAATATTGTTGGAAAAATTGTAAGAGCAAAAACGGGATAGAATTTTTTCGTAGAATAGAAATCATTATAAGCTCATCGACGACGGAAGTACTCCCAGCCAGAGTTACTGCCAAAGTACTTCCCTTCAATCGCAAAAAAAAACATTTTTCTAGATACAGAAATGAGATTCCGTCCTTTGATACTTGAAAAAGAAAAAAAAACAATCGACATTAAATCTGTTGCATAGCCAAAGTTAAGAGTGTACGGTCTGTGGCGACGATACTGACCTGACCGAGAATAGTTCGGACGTTATAGCGACTACGTTGTAACAGCTGAGCTGCGATATTTTTATTCGGTTCTTCCCAAAAGGATTAGGTCGTTCTGGAGCTATCCAGCTCCCGCCATCCCGTCAAGAAAGAATCCAAAATAGTTTTTTTGAAGCTAGTCTTCAGCACTGTAAGTGCTACATCGACTGACTTCCTAATTGGTTACTGTTTGCAGATCCTTGCCTGGCAAGCGTGTCTGCTGTGTCGTTTCCTAACAGATCACCAACCAAATTAAAAATACAGCTGCTATCCGATTCAAATTGTGGCTACATATGGACACTAGTCTGGTCGTAGGATTGGAGTGACAAGTGCAGCACTGCTGTCCGAGAAAATGTTAAAATTTTTGAGACTGTCTAGTATACCTAAAAGAATTTTTGTGCACTCTTTAACGGCTAGTACTTGCGCTTGGAACACAGTCGCGTATTCAGGAAGATGTAAAAAAAAAATGCAGGTGTCGAGGTCGTGGGAATAGGTTCCAGCACCTGTCCTCCGGTTTGTTTTAGATCCGACCGTATAGAGATAAGGACCTGCGCAGGCGCTGAGTATCCTGTTTGTTGCCCATTCGTTTCGTTCAGGAAAGCAGACAAATCACTCCGTTCTTAGTTGGACATAACATGGATCAATTGTTTGACCAGCTGCGCGGTATGTGGCACCAACTTGTAGGAACCACATATCACTAATGTCAAATCCATCCAATTTTGGCCAAAAATGGTCTTCCAGCATGGCACGATAGCGAACTCCATTGACCGTAACATGACGATCATTTTCATCGACGAAATCACACCTTCGGCAAGAAATCCATACCACACGGTCGCTTTTTATGGATGCACTGGAGTCTCTTGAAGCACATGTGGGTTTGTTGCTGTCCAATAACGCATATTTTGCTTATTGGCAAAGCCATTAAGCCAATAATGAGCTTCATCGTTGAAGATGATTTATCGATGAAATTCAGGATTTTTTCAGATTTTTTCAGAGCCCAATCGGAGGAGTTTCAGCGCGCAAACTTCACCATGATAAAAATGTAAACCTTGACTGGTCATGTGGAGCGGATGGATGGCGGAAAAATTCCCAAGCGCGTACTCAAAGGACCACCGGTCGGGAGTGCTGGGAGGATTCGATTGACGCAGACAGCAAATCACTGCTAAGATTTTCAAACTGGAGGACGCGGTCACTGAACCGAAATGAATGGAGAATGGAGGCCAAAGTCCCATTTGGGCTGCAGCGCAATCGTAAGTATGTAATTAATAGGGACATCTACATCTACAATAACGCTACAGCCCAAATCGGACCTAGCCCTCCTCATATTCAGGTTCCTTAACATTTTTCATTATTTATTGTGGAAGGGTTGTTAGCCCTTCGCACAACCCTCTTTCTACGAATTTTTTTTCATTTTTCTTAGATTAAGGTGATCAAGGTATACCCAAGCAGGCAATGTGTCGGAATTATATGTTGCGCCGGCCGGGATTTGTACTCACGACCTTCGCATTACAAGACCAACACACTACCTACTAGGCTATACTCTAGCTAATTAACAGGGACACTAGCTTCTTAAATGGTCTAATTGCGTTTAGCAATAATGAGATTAAGCAATAATAGGTCTGTGATGTCCTTAAATGTCTTGCGCTGTACGCATGCTATAATGAAATTATCAACGTGCATTTCCTAGACCGAGAGGTCTGGGTGAACCGCTGAATCACTTTCATGCTTGGGATTGTGAACTGAAACTGTTGACACGAACCTGGAATTGACAATATATGCGAGTCATTAACTCGCATTGATTACGTCCCTGCCCTTTGTACACACCACCCGTTGCAACTACCGATTGAATTATTTAGTGAGGTCTCCGGACGTGATCTCTATGACGCCTAGTTTGCTACCGTTGTTTCGCAAAAGTTGATTATTTAGAGGAGAAAAGGACCAGATCGGTTTTTTGGCGGTTGGTGGTAAGTCCATTATCTAGAGCTCAGCTCTCAGTTGTGAAGTGGAAGCGATAAGGTCACCAAGAACTTACGCAAACTTACCAGATAGCATGATGACAAGATTGTCCGCATATGCTATTGCGGGGTAGCCTTTCTGATTTCAAATGGAAAGGGGTTCATTCACGGTAAGGGCCCACAGCAGAGGCGATATTATGCCGCCTTGTGGCGTTCCTTTGGAGCCAGAGCTTTTTCTTGCCTCTACGATTTTTCGTGAGCGATGAAGCTTAGCTATCCATGCAGTCAGGAGAGGTTCCACACTATGGCTGCGTAAGGCATCAGGCATGGCAATCAATTTGTACGTGGGTAAATGCGCCTTCCGCATTTAGAAAGGCACCGAGTGCAACCTCTTTATGATAGGAAGCCTTTTCTACAGCGGCTACCGTCACAGTTAAAATCTAGAACTCACCTCGAGATAAGCTAAATTTTCAGACGGCATTTCGCGCGAATTTCAATAGCAACACTAAATTTTTATTGGATAGTTGTAAGCGTAGTAACCGTTTCTGACATTTTTAGTGAACTTCGCAACCATTTAGCTTTATTGGTGAGTATTGCCTGATAGAAATTTATGCGTGAAATTACCACGAATAAAGCATTGGATATTTAGTTTCGCTCGAAATGAGCACTAGGTTTCAGGCAGTATCAGTGGACTTATCTTTCAGAAAGGCGTGTTGATGTGGGCACTTCACCGAGAGTTTTAATGTTGATACTCTTTATGTTCTACAAACATTCGGTGGTAATTCATTTCCGGTTTTCTTTTGAAGTAATTTTCAGAGCGCTATGTACAAGGATCATGCAGAAATAGCCGCCAAGAGGAGCATAAGTAACCGACATATGACATTAGATTAAGATTGAGGAATTTTTCGAGATCAATTATTGCAAAAGAAGATTTAACTTGCAAGCGATGGACAGCAACTTGTAGTTAAAGTTTTTTAAAACTACAGGTAGTGTGGTTTAAGAATGTTGTTGCATATTAGCCCTATTCGTTCATCAAATATCAGCGGTCTTCCACTGTACTCGAAAGTAATGTGAAATGTCAGCTCTACTTGTTTATCATCTATCACTCAACACTGAATCAAATTAATGCGCGCGTACGAGCACTATAATGCAGACCTGCACTACAGAAACCTTGAGCATTCCACCAACCAGGAAACTACACATATAGTGATTTCTATTCTTAAAAAAATGCGACCAGTTTTTACCTTTTAAGCTGCAAAAGTTTTGCACTCATTTTGTTCAGTTCCATCCGTCAGCGATCCGAATAGCTGATTGCCTTCTGAAACTGTCAAAACAAATTTACAAACAAGTTGGATCGGTTTTAATTGTCTTGCTATCTTCGTACTATTTATATGAAACAGTTCCACTTCAAGAAGGCCTAGATACTCAGTAGATGGTTTCTGTTCGCTTTCTATCATTCAGTCCCCCATAACATCTGCAAATATTTGTCAGTAAGCAGCCAGTACAACTGAGAAATATACCAGCTTCTCGACTCGCTACGGTCGTTTTCACTCCCCTTCCCCAACCTTCCCAATCCCATTCCTTCCCTCCATGACTGTGTTTGTGCATTGCACATAAAGGCCGAAATTGCCTATAACACAGGTCATTCTGTAAAAAAAAAAAAAAATGTACAACTATTTTAGCATTGGTGTTGATGCATAAGTTGCTTTAAATTTCCTCAAAACTCGTGAAAGTCGTTTCTCGTTGCTAGAAGAAGAATCTGTTGACGCTGTTAGAAGATTTTTCTTTTCATGTTGTCGTACATTACAGTTCAATTGAGTTGCACCGCCGGTAAATTCGGGGCAAGAAATGTAACTTTTTCCATCGGGCCATCGGGCGACAAAAGAATGATTCGGGCGGGGATGAAATGCTATTTTTTAGGCATCAAAAAACAGTAATGAAAGAACACGTGCACCCCCAAGCACACACAATCATCGAATGTCTTCAACAAAAATAATACGGGCAATGTAGAGAAGTGTCCGACTGCGATCGGGCGACAAAGAAAAACTCGGGCGACGATGAAAAACTTTATAGAAGCAATTAACGGCGCCTAAACCGAGAAGGAGAAGATTCACACGACATGGGGAATGATTCGGCCGACAAAAGCAATATAAAAAGGCGAGCGTTTTTGTTGAACAGTCAGTCAGTCTAGTTTGGAACGATCGATGTTTAGAAAGCGAAACAATTAAAGAGTTACTCTATAGAGAAGAATGAACAAAACAAGTGATAACCAGCGCACACTTATTATCCAGCATGCGAAGAGTTATCAAATTTGATTGCAAACTTTTCACGCAAAACCTATTAAATTAAATATTTTCATTAAAGTGCTGCAAATAAAAGATAAAAAGTTGCAAAGACACGTAGCATGCATAAAATAAAAAGCGCAGATATTGATCGATCGACCATCAAACTCTCAAGGGTGCCTTGTTCTTTCTTCTTGGTTGAGCAGTTCTCAAAACAATGACCCAGATGGCATTAGTTAGTTTTCCAAAAAAAAAAAAAATCTCAACAATTAATTTTCAAGTTCAAGCTCTAAAGCGATATTAATCGATCGTAAAAAAATTAAAACTGTTAATTTTCAATCAAAAATTATTTTTTTTTACACAAAACAAGAAAAGATTAAACATTTTGTTTTTGTCTATGTCTAAATGATTATCATGATCCGTTTAAAACGGTTTTCTTCTTCTATTTTCCTTAAATTAAAAATGAGATTTAATTTTCAAATATACACGAGACAAAATGCTATACAAGTTTGTTTGATTGATTTTAAGTTTTTGCAAGGTTCATAAATTTTGGCAGTATTGCAATAATGCGTTGTATGTTGTATGTAGCATACAATTTTAACCACATTACAATAGTTGTTTTTCTTTAAATATATGTATATAAAAAAAAATAGATTGCAAATTTATAATTCTGTTAACGGCAGTTGTAACCATTTTTTTTGTTGTTGTTTTTTGTGTACAAGATATTTTTTTCTGTTTTGTTTAGTTAATTTCTAGCACCTACGATACTTATTTTTTTTTTTTTTTAAAACAGGAGATGATCGTCTAGTCGAGTTCTATTTTTAGAAAATTAAAAATATTGAAACAAATAATTTTAATAATAATTAACAATTTTATAATATTTTTTTATTTGTTACTGTTGTAGGGTATGTGATTTGTTTTCAATCTGCAAAATATCTTGTTGAAAATTTTTCATAATTGAAAGGAAAATTAAAAGTATATTAATGAAAAAAAAAAGAAAAATGGAGTATTGATGGTTTTTTTCTAAGTTATTTGTATTAGTTATAATATCGGGCAGATTTTTTTTTTTGATTTTTTTTTATAAATTTTACAATTGCGGTATTTTAGTTTGTTTTTAAGTTGTCTGAAATATATAAATAATTACAGTTATCAAAATAGAATTTGTTTTCTTTTAAATATAATTAATAGAAAATGTGTTCCGTGGTATTTTCTTGTATAATAATTATGTCAATAATAAGACTATAAAGTTCTACACATCCCTTTTATCCGATAATTTTTTTTTTAGTTACATTTTACAATTATTATTTTATTTTACAGTTATCTTAATAACAAATAATAGGTTTTTTTTATTGCATTTGCTCTGTTGCTCTTTCTCCCTCGCTTCCTTTCGGTCTTTTAGTATTCTCATTTGTTATTATTTTTTAAACAATATTTTCTAAACATTCTATCGATTCGTTTTTTTTTCTTTCTTTGTTTTATGCACATATATTTTAATTCTAAATAATATAAAAATAGTTTTGTGTATATTTTCTTATTATGTGTTTCATTGTTTCATCTTGTTTTCTTCATCTTTAGATTAGAATTGTTTTTATTTTTTTTAATAAACTTAATAAAATTATATTGAAATGATATGAGTATAAAATTAAGTGTTTTATGTGTAGGAAAGAACAAAAACAAAATATTACATTATTTATAGTTACTGATAAAAACGTACAAGATACAATTAAATGAGAAATAATATGATAATTTTTTGTCCATTATTAGGATTTTTTTTTTTGTGGCTTAAACATATTTAAATATGATTCATTTTTGTTTTGTTGTTATTTTCTTATTGATTTGGAAGGCAATTATTATTTTTATTTCTTTCTTGTAACACGCGCACATTTTTAAATGTTTTTCATCCGAGCAGTGAACATTAAACAGTCTGAAAAAAATGGAAAATGATGAACAATTTTTTTTTAGATATTTTATTAATTGTAATGATTAGATAAGTATGAAATTTTTCTGTACAAGTAACCCTCGTAGAACTCGGTTCCTTTCAAGGGGGTTTTAATGAGAGTCCCCGATCTTTAACCCTTCAGGCACATTACAAATTACCGCGACTTAAATCAACTTAACAAGCTGTTAAAAACGTTGAAACATTTGTATGGGAGCAGTCACATGAGCTTAACTCGACTAGAGTCACTGTATAACTGAGAAACTTCCTCGGTATGGCGTAGTCGAGTTGCTCATTTATACTGTGACTCTAAGCTCTACTTGCTCATCATCTACCATTGAACATTGATGCAAATAAGTGCACGCGTACGAACATTGTGCTGTCGAATTTTCAAGGTATCCAACAAGCACACCTATGATTTGTTCACCGAGAACGAAACCATGCAGCATACCGAGCGGCCAAGGACGAAATCAATAACAATTGCACAGGTCTCGATCATGTTACATGCCCATACCCATTGGACATTGCTCATGAACACATCGTCGTATAGACGACGACAACCATTGCTGTAGAGTCGCTATGGGCGGCGATGTGAGCGACAACTACGGTCGCTGTAGAGTCGCTATGCGCGACGAAGATGTGAACGACGACGACGGTCGTTGTAGAGTCGCTATGGACGGCGACGATATGGACGGCGACGATATGGACGACGACGATGGTCGCTGTAGAGTCGCTATGGGCGGCGACGGTGTTTTTTTTTATGTGACACCGGAACTAGAGGTTTTGCTGTTTTGTAATGAAGCACAGCTCCGGTGAGGGGGAAGGATATTGGGGTTAGAGACGGAAGTGGCTATCAATATTTCTTTTGAATTGCTGAATGTTGTAGTCATGCGAGAATACTGAGATGGGCAGAGAGTTCCATATTTGAACAGTTCGGTTTAAAAACGAATCCTTAAGGGTATGGAACTCTTCATACCCTTTAATTATAAAGGTATCAAACCGTCGAAGGATTCGTGGTTTACTAAAGATTGTCTTATGGCCATCCGGAACAAGAAAAAATATTTTCAAATTTTTAAGAGCAACCCAACGTTTGCCAACAGATCTCTTTACAACGTGTCAAGAAATACATGCAAGTCGATTTTGAAAAGTGCTAAGACCAAAAATTTCGACGGAAAATTCTCGAAACACCAAATGGCTCGAGATCTTTTTGGTCATTTGTTAAAACGGTCAACAGCAACCATGTAAAATCATCTACACCACCTCTCCTAGATGGGGACTGAATTGTAGTCCATCCTGTTGAGAAAGCCAATCTTCTCGCAGCAAGTTTCACACGAAACTCCAGGCTGCCAGCGTCAAACCAATCTCCCCCGCCTGTAACACCATCTGGATTTCGTCTACCTGAGATTCATTTTCGCACACGATTTATCTCCAGAATTCTTCGTGAGCTCAATGTTCAGAAATCTGCAGGTCCCGATGGTATTACCCCCTTAGTCCTAAAAAATTGTTTTGCGTCCCTGGCTAAGCCGCTGCGCGATTTATTCCATCTCTCTTACTCTTCTGGACACTTTCCGCGCACGTGGAAAATGGCGAATGCCGATTCCCAAGAATGGAAACAAAGCACTGCCCGCCAACTATCGCCCCATCGCCATTACTTCCGTTCTGTCGAAAGTGATGGAAACGGCTGTGAATCGCAAAATAGTCCGCTATCTTGAAGAAAATAAACTTATCAATGATCCAATACGGATTCCGTTCCGGACGATCTACAGGTGATTTCATTTCATTTCATTTTCATTTATTTGGTACATACTACAAGATTACAAATCTTTTAAAAGTACATAAAATGTGGTAGAAACTCAGGCAAAAAATAAAAATTTTAATTAAATTAAGTAACTTATAACTAAATACAGTGAGTTATAGAGATGTATATTAAAATAGAAATAATGTAAATAATGTAAAAATAAAATAAGAATTATAGTATAAAGTTAATTTAGAAAACTATAAAGCAAAGAAATCAATATGAATAACAATATCAGCAAGAAGAAGGAGGGAAGGAAGGAAGCGCCAAAAGTATGTTTAAAGAATATAAAATCAAATTAAAGAAAAATAGATTAAAACTCAAGGGAATACACGAATCGCCTGAATGCACCCTGATCATCAAGACGCTGAATATGAGGCGGAAGACTATTCCAGATTCTTATGGTCTGGACGAAAAAGGAACCCTCACCAACCATTTTAGCGAAACGCGGAGCAAGAAATTTGCGGTGTCTGTTGGTTTTCAGAGGTATTAGGTACTCGCATAAATACAAAGGCTCATTTTGCTGTAAAATATTGTGCATAAAAATTAGTGATCTGCGCTTAAGGAAAGAGGATAATGTGCAGCCTAGAATGCTCATCTGAAATTGCGATATATGGTCATAGCGCCTTAGTCCAAATACAAAGCGGATACAGTCGTTGAAAGCCACATTTAGCCTATGTTGACATTTGTAATCATGTTTAGGAAATACTAGACTACCGTATGTAAAGAAAGGTATAATTAGGGATCTCACCAACTTCAATCTGGTATACATAGGAAGGACACTAGCAAAAACCCAAAGTCTTCTCAGACTACCATATACCTTTTTTAGGACACCATCGACTTGCTTACATCCGGACATAGCCGAGTCAAGGATTACTCCTAAGTCTGTTACATGGGTTTGGAGTGCGAGGGGTGTTTTGTTAACTATTGGGAGAGGAAGATCACATGTGTTAGGATTAGGAAGTCCGGTATAAAATACAATACATTGAGATTTTTTCTCATTGAGCATAAGATAGTTAAGTTGAGACCAACTTAATATACGAGCAATATCCCGATTTACGCGTTCTACTAAGTCATCAACTAGCCCAATAGGCCTACTTGCGCATCGTCCGCGTACAAATGAATACTGCAATCCTGTAAAATCTCCGGTAAATCATTAATATAAATGCTGAAAAGTAGTGGGCTCAAGACTGATCCTTGCGGAACACCACACAGAAGGGGTAACGACGAGGACAGAACATGATCAATTCTAACTTCCTGATGCCTGTTAGCTAAGTAGCTACCAATTAATTTGACCGCATTAGTGGAGAAATTGAAGATTGACGATAGCTTGTCTAGCAGTCTGTTGTGGTCCACCATGTCAAAGGCTTTAGAGAAATCTAAGAGAACAAGGTAGGTAATCATGTTCTTGTCCAAAGCAGCTCTAATATCCGAGGTTACTTTAACTAGTGCAGATTCGCAACTATGTCGAGGCCGGAAACCAGATTGGAAGGAGGATAGCATTTTGTTGCTCAGTATATAGTCCTGCATTTGAATAGACATGATTTTCTCTAATATTTTAGAGAGGATACATACAATGCTGATGGGACGGAAATCATTAGGACTAGAGGGATTTTTATTTTTCGGAATAGGTATCACGGTAGCAAGCTTCCATGCAAGTGGAAAAAAACTCATGTTTAGACATGAATTCACAATATGGAGAATATATTGCCATATATATGGGTATTCGTACAAAGGTATTCGAGAAGGAGTTGGTGTTATTATTGATCCTAGGGCCGTCGGCTGATCTATTACTCGAAGAGATATTAGTAGGGGAGCTACGAGTAGATGCAATATTGAGGAAATGGGCATTTAATACGTCTGCATTCAAATAAGTTCCGCATCGCTCCTTACCACAAACACCTGCCATCTTTAAGTTGCTCCATAGCCGTTTCGAGGGTAAATTTGGATCAAACTTTCGACTAAAATACTGACGTTTAGCGTTGAGTATAGCACAAGTCGCTGCGTTACGTGCAGCTTTATAAAGACAACGAGCGTTCTCTGATTTCTTCTTCAAATAGTCACGATAGAGGTACTCTCTTTCCGCAATAAGTCGAGCAACTTTCCTAGAATACCAAGGACAAGCGACTTTGTTCGGTTTTAAAGTTTGAAGAGGTACGTATTTGTCATGAAGGTACCGAACAAGATTGTTGAACAACTCTAGTTTTTCATCGATGTCAGGAGTTACAAATATACTATCCCAGGGAAGTGAGTGTAATTCAGCGAAGAGATCGACACTGTTGACATTGTTATAGTCCCGAAATGCAAACGATCTAGGTGGATTTTCAGTAAGCTGAACGTCATAGGACATAAAAATAATGTCATGATCCATTGTACTGGGTGGAGAAGATTGATGGAAGAACAAGAGGCGATTAATGTCAGAGACGAGAAATAAATCCAGTAGAGATGGGCGAGGATCTCTTGGTATATCTGACTGACCGTTGGAACTCGTGCATCCATAAATTTGGCGAAGGTCAAGTTCTGGCGCTTGACATCGCTAAAGCATTTGACAGAGTTTGGCACAATTGTCTCCTAGTGAAGCTCAAAGCAGTCGGCTTTAATAATAACCCTGTAAAACGGATCGAGAGTTTCTTACATGAACGCACCATACAAGTCGTTTTAGATGGCGTGGTATCTTCTCCCTTTTCCGTAGATTCCGGAGTCCCCCAAAGCTCTGTTTTATCACTCACACTCTTTCTTATTTTTATCAATGACCGTCAATCCGATACATTGCTTTACAGATGACAGTACCCTGGATAACATCTATGAATTCGACTCAATTACTAACGCTCACCGTGTCCCGGTAACATCTAAACGTGCCGAACTATTTGGATCATTGAACTTTGACCTGAACCTAATCTTGGAATGGACCAGGATAAATAGAATGGAGTTCAACACCTCAAAAACACAGGCCTGTCTTCTTTCCCTTAAACGTGATGTCCCGGCGTTTCTAATGTAACTTTCGGTGGTGTCCTACTAAACTCTTCCGAATACTTCTCACTCCTTGGCATCAAAATAAATAACCATGTTAATTGGAACCAGAACATACTCGATGTAGCACTTGACACTTCCAAACGCCTAAGAGTTCTCCGAAGATGTAATTGTAATGTAAATCCGACTAATTGGAGATGAAGCCAACGGTTTCTATAGTCTCCCTAGAGCATCGCAGAAATGTCGGAGTACTAAGCATTTACTACCGCTACTTTCATGGTAAGTGCAGTAAGGAACTTGCTAAACTTATTCCACCTCTGTACTCATTTCCTAGAAACACTCGCCTAGCTTAACTGTTAAGCTTCCAACTTCCCGCACAGTGAAATATAGGCAGTCATTCATACCCCGAACTTCTAAGCTCTGGAATGCATTGCCTGAAGCTGTATTCCGATTGTCATACGACCTTCGACGTTTCAAACTCAACGACCACCGGCATTTTAGGTTTTTCCCCTTGTTAGTCCCGTCTAACCTTAACTCCTTAACTCCTTTTTTTCCCCTACCGACATGACTGTGTAATTTAGATTAAAGGGTGAACCCCTAAGTTGTGTTCGACTACTTAAAAAAAAAAATCACGAAATTTGACAGTGCGACCGAAGATGGGGGTTAAAAGAATACTTATGAGCGCGTGAAGCAGCTCTGGTATTACGGGGTAAGGGCATACATGGGGGCAAAAGATTAGAGATTTCGTCCGAACAATCTCCATTGTAGTAGCGACACAAAAGGGTTAGGGAGCTTACAATTCGTCTATGGTCGAGTGAATCGGGCGATTACGTGATGTCAGAATCTCCTATAATTTTAATTGTCCGAGACTGAATAACATCCAGATAGGAGAGAGAAGTTTTCGCAACTCCCGCCCATAGGTGGGAATTAAATTCAATTCGTGGTCTAAAATAGGCCTTATAAATTGTCAGTAACCCAGAAGGGGGGAAGGAGTTTTTACACCGTTTTAGGTAGCCCAAACATTTAGATACTTCCTTGGCGATGTTAAATATATGATCGTTCCACGATCAGTTATCTGTGATTTGGATACCTAACATCTTAACACTTGATGAGTTGGTTAATGGCTGGCCTCCGAAGGTGATTGGGTCAAGGTTAGAGTGACGTTTGTGGGACACAAGACAGCACTTAATTCTTATTGCCCCAACTAAGAATTTTAGCCAAGTCGTCATTCAATGATTGAACCATGTACCTACGTTGTTCTACTAAGCTAGTACATCGGGCTAAGGACGCAGTGTTGAAGTGATAGGATAAGTCTAAAGTGCTGTCATCAGCGAAGCTATGTATAGGATTGAAAGTTGAAGATAGTCCTTAATAAATATCAGAAAAAGGGTGGGAGACAGAACCGAGCCGTGAGGGACACCAGCGTTAATTTTATGAGAAGTGGAAACCACACCATCCAGTTTCACACGCATTGAAAGATTGGCTAAAAAACTTTCAATCCAGGAAATAAGAGAGTCACCCAAACCAATAGCTTTAAGTTTGATTAAAAAGGCATTGTGCCATACTCTGTCAAAAGCCATGGAAATATCGAGAGCGATAATACAAGATTCAACAAACTGTTGAATGCTCTTGTTCCAACGTTCAGTGAGGGTGGTGGACAGGCAATCGAGATCAGGCGATCACGTAACGAAGTCGACGGCGGAAGCAATAGAGCATCCGGTCAGCGACAATCTACAAATGCAATATGTGTCTCGAAATAACCGTCTAGGGAAAACTGGATAAATTGAGCTCACGGATCCACCAACGTTTATATAATTTTCCGCCGATTTGGTTCTCACTAATGACAACATACGACATAATAATGATTAGCATCATCACTATATTTCGAAATTTTGGTTTTTTCAATTTTTTAATCACAAATTAAAAATTCTTCTAAGAAAACTTCGTTTTTCACGCAAACAATTGATTTGACATTTGAAATAAACGTCAAATTAACCTTTGTGGTCCGATGTGGGCTATAGCGCCATCGTAAGTAAGTAAGTGTTAAAAACTGCGCACACTGATGTTAAGAACGTACCAAAAAAAAAAGGTCGACACTTTTTTAAATTGCGCTCCAAATATCGGACTTCACCTTTGCCAAACTATGGTAAAGCGCCTCTAGTGTCCCATGGAGTAACCATATCAGGCATAAGGCATACTAAACAATGTTGCATGCGTCTGGATATAATTTCTTTTTCATTTTAAAGACCTGTCAATGAGCCCGGCCTGGTCTTGAAGTTCTTTTTTAAATTGCCCTAACCTAGCCTGGATCATACGATAAAACTATCGTGATCATCGAAAGACAGGTAGTACAGCAATGCACGTATGCCACCAATGGGCCCATTGTACGCCGTTTCGCAAGCCTGCTACTTTTATTGATTCCTCTCTATCAAAACCACCCCATAGCATCTTCGTACATTTTGTTGGCGTAGATTGTTTTAATCAGTCTCAAAGGGAGCAGCAGCAGATTCGTTCATGGCCAGCTTGTCCAGCAAAAATGCATTTTAGGTCTACATTTCATTTCATCGACTATCCGCGATCATTGATTGCTTGTGCCCGCGAACTGCTCACACGTATTCATAGAAACAGCATAGAAGTCCGAAAAGAATGAAACGAAATGTGCGAGTGTTTGTGATAGAGAGTCAGTCAAGATCAGGTCAGTACGTGGTAAAGTCGATGGAGTCAGTCGAAGTCAGGTCATTGCGTGGTAAAGACGATGGAGTCAGACGGAATTCAGAAGGCGATTAAGTCGGAAAAAATGTTAACGTGATGGTTAAAAAGTATTTGCGGACAATAAAAGAATTTTGTGTCGCGAAAGATTTAAAAATGACGCGTTACGTAAAAGATTTGAGTTAAAAGAGGAACTCGGTAAGCGTGAGTGGTACGGACGGTAACAAGGCAGAGCTTGATTTTTTTTATGTGTCACCGGAACTAGAGAGGTTGTACTGTACTGAAGCACAGCTCCGGTGGGGTGGGAAGAATATTGGTTTTTGGGAATTAAGGGTTAAATCCAAATGATGGAGACAGTTATGAGTTTTCCATCGAGCAGGAGACCGAATAGCCGACCGTACAGCAAAGTGTTTGATGCAGGCTATGCAACAAATGACGGCAAAAATTGATCAGCAGAACCAAAAAATGGACCTGCGAAGTCGACAGACAAGGGAACTAAAGGTAGGGCTAAACCAGCAAAGCCAACAGGCCAAAGAGCAGGCGAATAAGTTGAAAGACCAAATGATGTGTAAAATAGACGCATGCTAAGCTTCTAGAAGAACGAACGGCTCTAGAGCAGACGATCAACGAAAATATTGGAATGATCGAGGGCATTTCCAGTAAAGTAGAGCGACTGAAAAGGGACTTCGAAGTGGTGAAAACAACTGGGAATCTAAAGGCTCCATTCTTCGATGGTCAAACACCATGCACCATCTACAAGACCCAATTTGAGGCGGCGTCTACCAACAATCGTTGGACGGGTCAGGAGCGAGCTACGGCCTTGATATTGACATTACGGGATCTGTGGCTGAAATATTGCAGAAGAGCACAGGCGAACAACAAAGAAACTTTCAGTTCCTAGTGCAGACCTTGGACCTTCGATACGGTGAAGATCACATGCATTATAATTCGTAACTTTCCAATCGTATACAGAAACCCGGCGAGACTTTCCAATAACTTCCACAGGATGTTGAAAGGCTAGCGTTATTAATCTTCCCTAGCTTGGATCCAAAAACCGTAATGAACGTATATTGGACGCATTTAATTATGTTCCGCTGGAGAAAGAGCTACAACAGGCATTAAGATTGACGGGTAAGAATACAGCGCAACAGACTTTGGTGAACGCTCTGACCCTTAAAGCCACTAAACAATTGCCATAAGGTAATTTGCGGGTCCAAAATATGACTGCGACCAGGAAATGCTTGTGCTAGAGGTCAGAACAAATCGTAAGTTACCGAAGGAATTCTCCGATATTGGAATTTCTCCGAAGTGAGAATTCCAGACAGGCAGGGCACTTAACACGTAACTGCTGTAAATCAAGGAGATTATCAAATTCTTGTGCAGAATGTTCCTCCAGATCAATTTTGCAAACCAATCAGCAAAATATGGCTAGGGCCGTAATCTGCGAAAACAATATGGAAAAATATCCTGAACAGAAATAAAATCTACCACATCAACAAGTACGAGGCAACTCATCAAGTTTTCGAGAAGGTAATTTGGAATGGCTGTGCAATTATCGATACCAGAGGGGAGATCCTGGGTGTAGCTTAGTGGGTAGCGTGTTGGTCTGAAATTCGAAGGTCGTGAGCTCGAATCCCGGTCGACGCATAATTCCAGCACATTGCCCACGTGGGTATATCTGGGTCACATCAATCTGCGAATTTGAATTCGTAGATAGAGGGTTGTGCGAAGGGCTAAGAACCCTGAAGGTCAGGAGGTCAAGACCCGATTTGGACTATTGTGCCATTGAAGAAGAAGAGGGGGAGATCACAAGGGCCCCAGCGTAATTAGGAAGGACAATACAAAAAAAACACCAGAATGAATGACATAGAATACCGCAAAGATGAAAGGAGTAGACAGAGTGGCGAAATACCATGACGAACAGGAGCTAAGGAGGCGGTAATGTTACATGTCGGCCCCAGCCGTTCATCGAGTATTCGCGATCTTCTGCTGTCTACTATCCTGCACAGACACACACGCACACATACGTACGAAGATTAGAGAACGAAATAAAAAGAGCGAGCGTTCGTTACAGAGCGTCAGTTGAAGTTGGGAAAGCGATTAAGTCGTGTGATCGACAGCGCGAATATAAAGGCGATATAGTGTGACCAAAAAGTGTTAAAAGTGGTTATTTAAAGGCGAATAGAAATACTCATCAACGATGTACAGAGCGACACCCTGCTGGCAAAAGAACGCTGGTACAGAATAATTCTGTTTTATTCTCGGTATCACATTACATTCGCCAAGTATTAGAATACCTGGTCTTGTAGTCTGAGTATGGATATACAGTGAGAGATAGACGGAGTTCAGACCCTGAATGTTAATTTATTCAATTCCTCATATTTTAGAAATCCTTGAGAGGCATTTCCCCTTCGAACATAGTTTTTTTTTACGGCTCCCAGTATAACTTAAGGGGTCACCCTTTAATGCAATGCACAGTTATATCGATATAGGAAGTGAAAGTATTAAGGTGGGGAGAGACAAAAATGACGGTAGAAAATGTTCTTGAAGCACCGCGGGTTGTACTTGTTTGGAAACGAACTCGCTGGCAAATCGTTTCAAAGTCTCGACGACCGGGAAATAAATGACTGCCTGTATTTCATTTTACAAGAAGGCAAAAGTGTGACCGTGTGCGCGTTCAGCTTGGCGAGTATTCCAGGGAAAAGTATACATACAGTGGAGGAATGAGTGCGCTTAGTTCCGTACTGCATTTACAATGGAAGTATCGATAGTAAATCCTGAGTACTCCGACATATCTGCGATGCTCTAGAGAATCTATAGAACACGTGATGGAACGCATGTTTTTGAATACGATCGAGCAACGCGAGGTGTGTTTTGGGTGCTCTAGCACAAATATGCAAGTTGTACTCTAAACATGGTCTAATGTAAGGCTTATAAATGGTTGCTATGTCGATGGGTGTGAAATATTTTTTGCACTTTCGGAGAAGACCTAGACGTTTAGAGGCGTCAAGGGCAACATCATCATGCCTAGGTGTAGCATAGTGGATAGAGTGTTAGTCTACAATGCAAAGATCGTGAGTTCTAATCCCGGTCGACGCATAACTCTAGCACACTGCTTGCGTGGGTATATCTGGGTTACCTCAATCTGCGAAAATGAAAATTCGTAGATAGAGGGTTGTGCGAAGGGCTAACAACCCTTCCACAATAACAAATAAAATGTTTAGAAACCTGAAGGCCAGGAGGCTAAGGCGCGAATCGGGCTGTAGTGCCATTGAAGAAGAGAAGGGCAACATCAAAGATATGCTGCGCCCAATTCATTAATTTTGCCGCCTAACAGCGTGAAATTCTTCGAAGTGCTAAGTTGTGCACCATCATAGGTTAAATTGTGAGACAACACTGGAACATCACGTTTGAGGAATAGACGACAGGCCTGTGTTTTGGGTGAGTTGAATTCTTCTCTATTTTTCCTGCCACATTCCACGATTAAGTTGAGATTAGAGTTCAGCGAACTGAATAACTCCCTACGATTGGAAGCAATAGAATGATTGTTGATTCCGCAGCACAGTTAAATCCATAGGTGTTGTCTAAAGTAATGTCATCAGCAAAACTATGGATTGGATTGAGAGAAGATGACAGAAGGTCGTTTATGAAAACTAAGAAAAGTGTTGGAGATAAAACAGAACCTTGAGGGACACCGGAATCAATTGGGTAGGAAGAAGAAGTAACGCCAGCTAATGCTACTTGTATAGTGCGTTCAGCAAGATAACTCTCAATCCATTGAACAAGGGTATCACTAAGGCCTATGGCCCTAAGCTTAACTAAGAGACATGCCAAACTCTCTCAAAAGTTTTTGCAATGTCGAGAATTTGACCTTCGCTATATTTGAGTTCATGAGTACATGAGTTCCAACGCTCTGTCAAGTAGACTAAAAGATCTACCGTCGACCGTCCAGAACGGAATCCTTACTGAGGATCATTTGACGATTTTGAGATTGACAGCAGTTTCCATTACTTTCGAGAGCACAAAAGTGATGGCTATTGGGCGGTAGCTGGCGGGGTTCGCTTTGCATCCTTTCTTGGGAATTGGTTAAACATTTGCAATTTTCCATATACGTGGACAGTACCCAGAAGAGCAAGAAAAATAGAAAAGATTGCGAAGAGGTTTAGCTAAAGAAAAGGCGCACTTTTTAAGGGTAATGGGGGGAATACCGTCCGGACCAGCAGATTTGTAGATATTGACCTATTTAAGGATCCGAGAAATAAATCTCGTGCAGGCAGTGAGAAACCAGAAGGATTTCCAGCGGGAGGCGATTGGTTGTTTGAAGGCGGTGGAAGGCGAGATTTATGAGCGCTATCGACTTAAAAATCGGAACACGACACGGTGATAAAAATGTTGATAAGCAGCTTTTAAATTGTCCAAATTCTTCAACTCCTTCTACAAAATTAAGACTAGACTGAATTATGGGCCAAGTACGGATGATCGATTTGAATATAAAACTTTCAACTTATCTACCACGCTTGTCACGAACTTCATTAGAAAGTAAATACAGATTTCCGAATTCGGTAAGCCAAACGATGATTATTAATTGCTCACATAAATTGATTAAACACGAAAAAATCGCTTTTCAAACACCCTGATAAGAAATCAATTGGAATTTTAATACGTGATTACTTTCGGATTATATAAATATTTCTTACCTGTCTATTTGAATTTTTTAACATATCTATTTCTTCCTGTTTTACACTAACAACATTACGCCACTTTGAATCTTGCTCTAGGGCTTGTAATTCTAGATTTTTTAATGTATTTTCCTGTAAGTAAATGTTTTATATAAAAAAAAACTATGTAGGCATTGTTTAAAACACACAAAAGAAAAACAAGCACTTACTGTATTTATTACTACGCTTTTCAATTCAGCTACTTGCGCTCGAAGTTGAGCATTTTGTAAAATGATATCATCGTTACTATTACCATTGTTGCTGTGCTCTTTATGATTATTTATTGATTCTGTATGATTGCTAGTGCTGTAGTGATCATTATTGGACTTATTAACAACATTGTTCAGTTCAATTTGTTTTAATTGTTCGGCCTGCTTATTAATTTTCGATTGATAATCTTTAACAATTTCACTGGTGTGTGACGAAATCACTTGTTCGACCCATTGATCGAAAGATAACGACAAGGCAGAGCCCGCTGAAGTAGCAACCGCTTCGGGGAATAAACGTTGAAGGAGATCTCTTAATCGGTCCTCTTGGCTTTGTGGAGAATCAACTAGAGGTTGCTAAAAAATGATTGAAAAGAAAATCCATTATCTATCAAATCTCATTTTCAAGAAAAATCATTCATTACGACATGCAACACACAGTCCAACAAAATAAGTAAAAATTAACTTACAACTAAACTATTTAAATTTTTGCTAACGGATTTAACAGCACTTGTCTCAGCCTTTTGCAATGCTTCAACCAATTTCCAATTCTTCGTGCGCAAATCCTAAGCACGATATCAAAAAAATAAAATGAAAAAAAAGGATTAGAATGGAAATTAGATGAAATGCATTTTACTTTTACGTTTAGCATTGTTAAACTGAATTTAAACTCGGACTTTACATTACACGAATTCAAAATCTACATGCACCGCGCAACTAAAAAAATACAAACTTACATTATTTTTCTCTTTTTGTTCATAGATTTGTTTCTGCAGTTCGTTTTCCTTGCTAATTAAATTTCGAATGTTTGCTTCGTATTCGGCAAGTTTATCGTCTTTTTCCTGAACCGTTGTCTCGTAAGTGCTTAAAATCGATCGTAATTCATGTGAATTGTTCGCTTGCTCGACATATTTTTCATTAACGACAGCCAATTGCCTATTCAATTCATCGATTTGTGTTGTTAAACTATGGACGTGATTCTGTTTGTTTGATAGCATTAAATTGGCCGCATCTAATGCAGCCTTCAAATTGCCAATTTGTTGTTGCATATTGGCCTTGTCCTCTTGTTCGTGATTTTGACAAAGGATTTTCTTTTCGGCTTCGCTTAAATTGATAATTAATGCGTTCTTATCGTTACTGAGTAACATGATTTCGTTACGTAATGCGATAATTTCGTTCTTCAGTTGTAAATTTTCGTCGTTTTGTGGCTGTAGGATTTCAACGATTTGACCAACCAGCGCATTACGCTTGACCATATCACTGGTCTGATTCAGTTTTTCGATTTGATTGAACAGAATTTGCGGATTGAAGTGTTCTTCTTGACTGGCTCGTTGCATCTTAAGCATATTGTATTGTTCCTTGAGTTTTTCGATTTTATCATTCATGTCCTGCGTTAAATTTTGTATTTCGAGCTTTTGCGATTGAATCTCTTCGATGTAGGCCTTGATATTTGCATTGTTTTGGGCACGTTCCGTATTAATGGTTGCACGTAATTCGCGCAATTTTGCTTGTATGCCGGCCGAAGCATTTTGCTCTTCTTCGAATGCCTTCTCCTTTTCTTCCAACTTTTTGCGTAACTTTTGCACAATATCATCGCTCCATTCGGAATGATTGGCTACCGTGTCCTGTTGCTTATTCAAAAGATAATCGATCAGAATTTGAATTTCGCCACGAGTAAATTCGGCACGGCCCAGTGCCGACATAAGAGAATTAACTGTCGGCACGGGAAGTTCTTTACGCGCAGCCGGCTGCTGTTGGGGATTTTCCGGCTTCTTCTTTGGTTTTGGCTTATTTTGAGTTTTCGGTGAATCAATCTGTTTCGCTTGTTTCTCGTCGGGTTGCCGTGTCTCTTTAGCTACGGCGACAATTTGTTCTTGTTGAATGGTTACATTACTTTCGACTTTCTCAACGACTGCTTCCTTCTTGACTTGTTTTGGTTTCTTGTTGGAATCTTTTGCGGCTGGTTTCTGGCTCTTGGGAGCTTCAGGCGTTTCTTCTTTAGCTTGACGCTTCATTTCTACAGCATCTTTGGGATGAATGATCTCGAACGTATTCAACGGTTCAGCAGTTAGATTTTCCTTAACGAGACTCGATTCGCTCTTATTAATCAATATTCCAGTGCCTGAACTTTTCGGATTGCTATTTTTTCGCTTATTCGGTCTTGCCGCATTCGCAGAATTATTGTTGCTCTTCTTCTGATTCGATCCGCTTCGTTTCGATTTGTTTCCGTAGAGTTTTTCGGCTAAAAGTCGTTTTTCAGCTGCGACTTCTTCGAATGTCTTGCCACGGAAAAATTTATTAATGAATAATAGCGAACAGGCAGAAGCTAAGAATGCACAAGCGATTACGATGAGAACGTGAAAGTCCATATTTGCATAGCCTTTAAACGTCTGCAGTAACTGTAAATTTAAAATCTGAAATAAAAAAAAGAAAATTAAAAAATATGATTATCGCTGTATCTACGAGTATTTTCGGAATGGAAAGTCTATGAAATACAGATTTGCTCTGCACAGTCCTCACTGTTCGCATTTAATCTTTAGTTGCTAGCAAGGATCTTGCTTGCTTTAACGCTGACACTAAATCTACAGTGCGTTAACGGCAGAAAATTGGTAAACTGGTAGCACTTCAAATCAGATTAGAATCAAATTTAGAAAAAATTGCAAAATTCAATCAATCAATCGAGCAACAAAAATAAATATGGTGATATTGAATGACGCTGGAAATAATGTTGTTTTAATTGCTTCCATTTATAAATGATGCTTTCTTTGCACTTATCACGAAAATGAAGTGTTTTTCAGTTTCATTTGTACTCATTTCATCGCGCGATACAATTGTATCATAGATTAGATTGTAGAGTCGGCCGGTACACTATCATTTTCTATTACTGACGGTCACGTATACACTCTGAATCATCAATTCGTATTTAACAATAATTTTCTTAAATTCAAGAAGGCTTTTGAAAGAAATGTATTACAAATTCTCAGAATTTCGAAAGATTTTCAAAATTAAAATTGTTGTTATAATTATCCCAGCTACTGTTCATTGGTGGAGCAACACAGGAAATGAAATTGGTTAGGACTCGAGTGGAACGGCTTCATAGGCGAGTTTAACCCAAACATTTAGTTTAAACTGCGATTTAAGAGAAGGAAACCAGAAATTTAAGCTAAATTTTCGGTTTAGACTCGACTGTGAGAAAACAGATATTTGAAGTTTTTTTTTTTTTTGCGGATCCGATTAGAATTGAAGATTTAGGTTATACGCATAGTTATAGTATAAGAGAAAGTGCTACTATACGTAACTTTCAAAATATTGTTATAAATCTGACAACCTCGACGTCCCCAGCAATATCGAGAGAAGTCCATCAACATTTCAAAACACTATCAACATGTTTCCAGACACTTCTACCGAGCTCCACAATGTAGGCAATCATTCTAGACACACACACACAACGACACCTGTCTGGGAGACTTAGTATAAATACCCGCCAACTTTCAGACAACGAGTCAGTCATTTTGGTGACACCTATCGGTGGAAGAACGCGAATCGGTACAAGTGATAGATTGGCAGTGTTCCTGAGTTGTACGAATTAAGTTTTAGAGCGAATTTAGTGAAGTGATCGGGAAATTGTGTATAAAGTGCGATTAAATAAAATTATTCATTATTTTTAAACGAATTGTGTTTTCCTTTGGAATCTGGCGAACCCCTAGCTCGCAACAATTGGTGTCAGAAGAGTGGGATTCCAAGGATAAATTCGGGTTAAAAATCGCGAGTGAAATTAAAAATTCTCGGAACGGATAATTTTGTGAGAGCGGAAAAGTGAAACTAAAATTCTCGAACGGACAGTGAGAATTTGGTGAAACCGAATATTCTCGAGTGCTGTAGTGAACAGTGACTTTAATTAGCGAAGTAAAATCGCGGAACTAAAATTCTCGAACGGACAGTGAGAATTTTGTGAAATCGAATATTCTCGAGTGCTCTAGTGAACAGTGACTTTAATTAGCGAAGTAAAATCGCGGAACTAAAATTCTCGAACGGACAGTGAGAATTTGGTGAAATCGAATAATCTCGAGTGATTTAGTGAGCAGTGACGTAAATTTAAGTGAATTCGAATCGCGGAAAAACTGGAAATAATCGGTAGTGAAAATGCCGCGTTATTTAAAAGACTTAAAAGTAACGGAGCTGAAGGAAGAGCTCAGTAGACGCGAGTTACCTACAACAGGGAGCAAGTCTGAACTTGTCAGCCGTATGATCGAGACACTTGAGGCTGAGGGTGAGAATGCAGATAGTTTTGAGTTCCAAATTGAAGAAACTCGTAAAGAGGAGTGTTCTGGTACATCGGATGCTCTAACACAATTAATGCAACAGATGATGAACAAATTAGAGCAACAATCAGTGGACATTAAACAACAATCTGCGGATATTAAACAACAATCCACGGACATTAAACAACAATTAGACCAGACCTCAAAGGAACTCAACCAAAAATTGGAGCTGCAGAATAATAAAATAGACACCATGGGTAAGGCAATAGAAGAAAACGTGGAGAAGAAACTTCGAATCTTCGAAGAGCAAATTACGGAAAAGACATCCGGGATTGCAGAAGAAGTCGAACGCCTAAAAAGAGACTTCGATAACGTCAAAGCGACTGGAGTCATCAAGGCAGAACACGTTGCGCACAAGGGTCTCAAGGCTCCAATCTTCGATGGACAAACACCGTGGGCTATTTATAAGACCCAATTTGAGGCCGCCGCAAGAAACAACCATTGGAATGATCTGGAACGGGGAACAGCTCTTATATTGGCGCTAAGAGGTCCACCAGCAGAAGTTCTTCAAACGATTCCGCAGGAGCAACAACAAGATTTTTCAACGTTAGTCCAGACATTGGATCTTCATTATGGCAGTGACCACATGCGAGAGATCTACAAAACGCAACTGTACAACCGAACTCAAAAGAATGGTGAAACACTTCAAGAGCTGGCACGCGATATTGAACGACTCACACTATTATCGCTGCCTAATGCGCAAACAGAGCAACGAAACGATACAGCTGTTTTCGCATTTAACAATGCTGTACAGGACAGAGAGCTGCAACAGGCGTTAAAACTGGCAGGTAAGAAAACGATTGGCGAAGCCTTAGTATATGGGCTGACGTTCGAAGCTGCCAAGCAAAGCTCGCGGAGTAACTATCGAGTTCGAGAAATAGTAGAAGAATGTGTGTGCCAGAAAGCCGAGTACACCAAGCGGAGCGAAGGATCTGGTGCTCCTCGATGCTGGAATTGTGGACAGGCAGGACACTTACGACGCGACTGCCGCAAACCCAGAAAAGCGATCAACTACTGTTCCGGCTGCGCTGCTAAGCAAAGAGGAGGAAGGGGCGAACCGTCACGAGAGCACGCTTCGCCTAATGACAGTCCGGAAAACGAGTAAAGGCCAACTTCATGGGGCAGAAGTTGGCTGGTAGAATCGACGCCCCCGGAACCATCATCGCAGTTTCTCGACTACATCGTTGTGAAAACGACTTATGTATGAGTGGTCGAGTCGGCAAATTAAACTGCATCATAACAGTCGACACAGGCGCAACACGGTCAGTGTTAAGATCTGACCTCGTAGATCGTACTTGGCTTCACAACACCAAGAAGTGCGCACTTCGCACTGCTACAGGAGAAACTACAACGGTCCATGGAGAAATAGCTCGTGACATACAGCTTGGAGATTTGACCTTCTCGCATGTATTCGTGGTAGCTGATATTACCGATGAGTGTATCCTTGGAATGGATTTTCTGAAACCACACGGTATAAAGCTGGACTTAGGACAACGAATAATGAAGTGGCGGAATATTGAAATCCCGATGGAAATAACATCCTCCAACACAACAAAGCTGCGAGTTGTATTATGCGAAGATGCGGACATACCAAAGTCATCTGAGAATGTTATTTGGGCAGAGCTCGATGGTGATCCCGGGAACCACCGATTCTACCTCATAGAACCGGAAACGACACCTGCATTACGAAGTCTAATACTAGGAAAAACGCTCGTAAAAAGGAATGAGAAGATGATGGTACCAATAAGAGTCCTGAACGTTGGGACCAGCACATCCCTCTATTTTTAATGGCCTATAGAACATCGGTGCATTCAACAACAGGAGAAACTCCGTCCCGAGTCATCTTTGGAAGAAATATTCGAGTCCCTGCGGAGCTAATGTTTGGAGTGCCACCAGACCAACCAACCAATGCTAAAGATTATGTCTCGGATCTTCGATGTCGACTAAAGACAATTTATAACCTGGTCAGAGATAAAATTGATTTGGCGTCCGACCGCATGAAGACGAGGTATGATCAACGGGCGAACTCATCAGGATTCCAAGAGGGCGAGTTGGTTTGGTTATACAATCCCAAACGACAGAAGGGCAGATCGCCGAAACTACAGCGCAACTGGGAAGGCCCTTACCAGATCATCAACCGATTAAATGATGTCGTCTATCGGATTCAACTACATCAAAAACCTCGCACTAAAATGAAAGTGGTACATCTAGACCGACTAACAAAGTACCAGGGTGCCATGGAGGAAGTGAACAACTCTGTTCGGGACGAACAGGGACTAAGGAGAGGGTAATGTTATAAATCTGACAACCTCGACGTCCCCAGCAATATCGAGAGAAGTCCATCAACATTTCAAAACACTATCAACATGTTTCCAGACACTTCTACCGAGCTCCACAATGTAGGCAATCATTCTAGACACACACACACAACGACACCTGTCTGGGAGACTTAGTATAAATACCCGCCAACTTTCAGACAACGAGTCAGTCATTTTGGTGACACCTATCGGTGGAAGAACGCGAATCGGTACAAGTGATAGATTGGCAGTGTTCCTGAGTTGTACGAATTAAGTTTTAGAGCGAATTTAGTGAAGTGATCGGGAAATTGTGTATAAAGTGCGATTAAATAAAATTATTCATTATTTTTAAACGAATTGTGTTTTCCTTTGGAATCTGGCGAACCCCTAGCTCGCAACAATATTGTTGCATATCAGACCTAGTCGATCATCGAGTGTTCGCGATCTTCAGCTATCTGCAGACACACACGCACACATGTTGCTCATCGACTGTGCGTCACGAAAGCAGCGAGTGGCGAATAGTGGACAAGATGCGGCCAAGTGGCGGACGAATAGCGGCCAAATAGGAAATGATTCTAAATTGGGAAGCGAGTAGGGGAGTCTGTAGGCGAGTGCGATCGACGACCGGGATGAGTGAGAGAGTATGTCGTGTGGTCGGTGGTCAAGGTGAGTAAGCGAGTAGGTTTTGTGATCGATCGGCGGGAGCAAGTCCTGTGATCGAAAGGCAGAATTCAGTAAGCGAATACGTCGTGTGATCGACGGTGGAGATTGGTAAGCGAATACGTCATGGGTAGAGATGGTATGCTCTTTTACAAACCTGCGATTTTTTCGCTGCTCTTTCAAAAGAGCAATCGCATATTGCGATTGAAAAATGAAAAGAGCTGCGATTAGAAGATCAGGGCTAATGCATACTGCGTACTTTTCATCGCCAATAAAATTGCCGCAAGAATCATTGTGTCCACGTCCCACTTCACCTCGACCAGATCGTAGCTCAGATCAAAGGTCGCTAAACAAATCGCCGCTTACCCACGAAAGCGTACCTCATTTCATTGATTACCAATCAGATCAAAGCTCGCTAAACAAATCGCAGTTGCACTTCACCGATCATAGCTCGTAAAGTCGTAAACCTGCTCATCCCGTCATTCATTACTATACCTACTCAGTGTACAGCTAAAGCTCTGTACAATGAGCAAGTGGCGCCACGCAGAAGCAGTGATATCACTGAGCAGTGTGCAGATATCGATATCGCTATACAGTGAGCAGATATCAATTTAAGTGATCAGTCAGCAGATATCACTGAGGGCGAGCAGTGCACATGAACAGATATCATTGAGCAGGTGGTTGGTGCAATGTTCATCATGCGCACTGAGCTCGTGGTACTGAGCATGAGATTGGGTCTGCCTGATCATTATATGCAGGAGTTCGTAGAAAATTACAGTTCTGTTTGTTTTTTTATTGAGTTGTACTTTTTACATGTACATAAATATTTTGAATTTTTCGAATTTGATTTCATTTCAGTTTTCTATGCCCTTCCGTTTAATTCGTTTTTGTTTTCTTTCAATTTGAGCATCGCTAAATTAAAAAAGAATTAAGTAGCAGCTCTTTTCGAAATTATTTATCACTGCATCCCTGCTCACTAGCATGGAAAATAAAGGTGAAAAATCACTGCTATTAGAAGAGCTGATCTTTTTCACAGATATTGAAAAAGAGCAATCGCAGTTGATCACTGCGATTGGAAAAGAACAGGTTTCTGCAATCCCTAGTCGTGGGATCGACGGTGGAGATTCAGGAAGCGAGTAAGTCCTGTGATCGAAAGGCGAGAGTAAATCTTGCGATCGACAGGCGGAATTCCGTAAGCGAATACGTCGTGTGATCGACAGCGAAGATTGGCAGTCGAGTCGGAGATTGGAAAGCGATAAAGTAGTGTGAAAACAGAGCGATGAGTGCGAGTGCTGAGCGAAAAGTATAAAACCGATTTAGTTGAAGCGGTTAAATAAAGTTTTACGGTAATTTTAAATCAAAAGCGACTTGTTTTTATTTTATCTTGAAATCAAGCGACCCCTAGCTAGCGCACTTCAATATCAAAGGCTATGTCGCAAATCTAGAAGAGCAATGACGCAATTGTAAAAAATGAAGCTGTTTAATTAAATACATCAGAAGTATAAACAATATTAAACCTTACATATGGCTTGATCAATACCACTTAGTGAGGAAGCCACAATCTTCTAGGCCGAACTAATTGCAAAGGAGCTATGCATCTCAGAAAGTATTAGAATAGCTCGTCGCAATAAAATGGATAGTCAGGCAGTCTAAGAGCCTTAACATCCAGCAAGCTACGATGTAGCCTAGTGGGTAGCGTGTTGGTCTGCAATGCGAAGGCCGTGAGTTCAAATCCCGGTCGACGCATAATTCCAGCACACTGCTTGCTTGGGTATACCTTGGTTACCTGAATCTACGAAAATCAAAAAATTCGTAGATAGAGGGTTGTGCGAAGGGCTAACAATCCTTCCGCAATAAATAATGAAAATGTTAAGGATCCTGAAGGTCAGGAGGTCCGATTTGGGCTTTAGCGCCATTGCAGAAGCATCCAGCAACCACGGATCGAGGCTAGTTTGAGTCTGCCTTCAAAACTTAATCACCCTGGAAAAAAGGAACAGAGTAATCTTAATGTGGGTCTCAGAACACATAGGGATTGAGGGAAACGAAGCGGCAGACCACAGTGCAAAAAATGGCGTGGAAAAAACTGTTATTGGCCCAGAGCCATTCTGCGGTGAATCAAAAAACATTCCAAAGTTATACTGAGAAAGTGGATTGAACAAGGGCAAAGAATCCACTGGAATAGAATTCCAGCTTTATCAATCTCTAAAAAATTAATCCTACCACAGAAAAACAAAGTGGAGGAAATCCTGACACTAAGTAAGAGTGTTATCAGGTATCTGATCGGCCTCTTGACAAGCAACAGTGAAGTAAACCACCACCTCAAAAATGTGGGTCTAACTGATACAGACATCTGTCGCCTCTGTCGACTCAGAAACGACAGAACACATTCTATGTCACAACGAGTATCAAGGCAAAGATGATTTTGACAAAATTTAGGGTTACGACATTTGGCCGTTCCCCTCACTATATATTGGGAGTCGAGTTACTGTATAGGAACGGATTCTATCAAAATAGAATATGGACTCTAGATTCCAGCACAGAGCACGAAACTTTGAAATCGAAGATTGTTTTTACCTTATTTTCTACGATCGATTTTGTTTCGCAGAAATTTAAGGCCAAGTATAAATTTAAATCCCCGCAAGGGGGTAGTGGTAGGATGAGGTTTTACCAATTTCTGCAACAATCTTTGGAGACTAGCGACTCCACGGACCTGAGCTAATTATCCCCCTGTGAGATGGGGGCAGTAGAATTCACACACAGGCAGTCCTGCTTGCCCTAAAAATGGCAAATGGACACTCACTGGATCATGGGCTTATCACTCGTGATCTTAAGACCTAACTGATACGAGAAACGGATACAGCGCCTCGGATACGGACTGATTCTACGGTGACAACTTTTGGCATTCGAAAACGGACTATGATTGGCTTCTGGAACGTTCGAACATTGAATGACGGGAGAAGGGTTGGGGTCACTCGGTCAATCAGTGATCGACCGTGAAATAGAGCACTATAACATCCAAATCTTAGGCTTGAGCGAGGTCAGGTGGACAGGATCAGGAGAAGAACGAACCCCTAGCGGGAACACCATTCTGTACGTTGGCCCTGAGAATGAAGCCAAAAATGGCGTGGCGTTCTTCCTTACACCGGGAGCGAGGATTATCGTCGTTAGGCTCAGGACCAGTGTCAGAAACGTCACAATTTTGCAGTGCTACGCACCAACTAATACCGCAACACCTGGTGGAAAAGAGGAGTCTTATAGCCAACTGAGTGCCACATTCGAACGTGTTCCAAGAGGTGCTATTATTATCTCAGGAGATATGAACGCCCAGGTTGGATCTGACAGCACTGGACTAGACACGTCATGGGGAGGCTTGGTGACCTTTGGGTCGACACGTCACGACCTTGGATACAGAGACCCGAAAACGACGAACTATTTGTGGAGTTTTGTAGTACTTGGCAAATGGTCATCGGAGGAACCCTTTTTCCACACAAGAGTCACCATAAAACAATTTGGGCTTTCCCTGATGGTGTTACTCAGAACCAGATCGGCCATCTGGCTATAAGTCGCCGATGAAGAAGATGCCTCCTCGATGTTCGAGCGAAACGTGGAGCTGACGTGGGGAGCGATCACCACTTGATGGTTGCCTGCTTGAGATTGTGTAGAGCAGCTATCAGACGACGACCTCAAATTCTTCAAATGGAGCGTAAGCTTAATGTGGATAAACTCAGAGATCCCAACAAAAAACGCGAGTACACCACTATTCTACGCGAAGAGTCATCCACATTGGGTGAATATGAAATACGCACACTGGACGCCAGTTGGGAGGCAGCCAGAAACACTTTTCTAACTAGTGCTGAAGAATCTGTGGGATAAGTGCAAAGCGGTGAGAAACCCTGGATGGCGCAAGATACATGGTACAAGGTTGACGATCGGAAAAAAGCCAAATCGGCAATCATCTCTCAACCCGATGTCAACCAACGAGCACCCGATCTGAGGCAGAACTAGTGCGATGCTCATATACAGCTTAAAAAGGCTGTTGGACGCGACAAGAAGAAGATCTGGCAAACAAGGCAGAATCTGCGGCTTACCTTAGGGATATGCGTTCACTATTCAAAATCATAAAACAGTTGACGAACAGGAATTTCACCGCCAACCATCCGGTGAGAGATGTCAACGGAACTCTCCTTAATATGACTGAACACCAGTTGCAGCGGTGGAAGGAATACTTCTCTAATATTTTAAACATCTTGTCAGAGGAAGATATTCCAGAAACAGAACAACTACCAAACATCCAACCGAAACAATCCTCTATTAGGGACGATCGCCCAGATAAGGAGAAGATAGAGGACCCGGAAATAAAAGCCGATATACTCCTCCCATTCTTTAATGTGGTTTGGAATGAAGGAAGATATCCGACTGAATGGAAGGCGAGCGTCATTGTGAAAATTCCGAAAAAGGGCGACGCATGCGTCAAATCCGTGTTGTTATATGGTTGTACTACGTGGAAAGTGACCGTTCGACTTACCAAGAAACTGCAAACTTTCGTGAACCAATACCTTCGACGCATTTTAGGGCCTTCTGGCCAGAAGTGATATCCAACGACGAAATTTGGAGTACAACTGGCCAGACTAAAATAGGTATTGAGATTCAAAGGCGGAAGTGGCAGTGGATCGGTCATACTTTGAGGAAACCAGAGCGAAACATCGCCAAACAGGCTCTGGATTATAATTCTCATGGAAGACGTCGGGTCGGTCGACCATGTAACACGTGGAAGCGAGCAGTTGAGCAGGAGGCCACAGTAATAAACAGGTCCTGGCAACAGCTTAAGGCCGAAGCTCAGGATCGCGTCTTGTGGAAGAGAGTTGTTTCTGTATTCTATAGGGGGTCTTAACAGGAATTTAATTGATTGAAAATCATTGCAAATGATTCAAAAACAAGGAAATTGGATTCCATATGTACTGAACACATTGAACGCTGATTTCGTATGTGTGAAATGCAGCTTAGCAGACATATAAAAAAGGGTTTTTTGCATCATACAGACACTGATGATGAAAAATGGATCCAAATGGGGACTACCTGGCCATGCTTCAACATCAACAGCCAAACCAAACATTCATGAAAAAAATCCCCATGCTGTGTATTTGGTGGGATCAGCTTGGTGTCGTGAATTATGAGTTGCTCAAACCGGGGGAAACCGTTACTGGAGCTCTCTACTAAACACAATTAATGAGATTCAGCCGAGCACTCAAGGAAAAACGCGCGAATTACTACTCCAGACACGACAAAATTATTCTCTTGTATGATAATGGTCATCCGCATGTTTCGGCGCCGGTCAAAACGTATTTGGAAACACTTAATTGGGAAGTCCTATCCCACCCGCCGTATTCACCAGACGTTGTCTCTTTCGATTATCACTTGTTCCGGTCGATGGCACATGGCCTGTCTAAGCAGCGCTTTACATCATATGGAGATACTAAAAATTGGGTCGATTCGTGAACAGCCACAAAAGATGAAGAGTTCTTCCGACGTGATATCCGAATGCTACCAGAAGGATGGGAAAAAAGTAGTGGCTAGTGATGGACAATCATTTTAATAAAATTTAATGTACCGTTCTTTCACAATACATTCCTAATTTTTGATAGAAAACGGCGGAAACTTATTTGTATTCCTAATAAAATTCAGCAAGAGTGATATTAGAACTCTAATCTATAGTTACTCCATGGGACAGTATAGGCGCTTTTCCATAGTTTGGCAAAGGTGAAACCCAATATTTGGAGCGAAATTTAAAAAGTGTCGAACTTTTTTTTTTGGTACATTCTGAACATCAAGAGCTGTGCGCGGTTTCTAATACTTAACTAAAAATCACAAACAAAAATTTTTAAGCAACAATTTATCTTAGGGTGCATGAAATTTGCAAAAGAAATCATTAAACTCACCACTACACGAATGGTGAATTGTGTAAGGCGAATTCGCAGGTGTCGATTATAACATATTTGCCAGACTCTACGTCTTCTTGCATGGTGTGACTCTACTCTAATCGACCTAATGACAGGGCACAGCTGAGTAAACCACCACCTCAAAAAATATGGGATTAGCTTTAGCTGAAACCGACATTCGCCGCCTGTCTCGAACATTCAGAAACGACAGAACACATCCTATGTCACTGTGAAGCAGTAGCAAGGAAAATACACCATCTTCTCGGAAAAGATTTCCTTTCTACCGAGAAACTAGCAAACATCATCAATGGCGCGACAGCCCAAATCGGGCCTTGGTCTCCTGAAGTCGTCGCCCCCAATCGTCTCGATCCAAAGACCGCGTCCTCCAGCTGCTAATTATACTCTAGATGAAATCTGAGAGTACATTGTGCTTGCCTTACCGTTTGTAACGCTAAGAAATAATGCTCGCACAGAGCCGCCAAGGGTACAGAAATATTTGTTGTCGCTCAAAAACCTCGATTCCGAGTGACCGTCTGTCTACAGCATAACTCTCGAAAGCTTCGAGCTATAGTGCTAAAAATTTTTGTGTGACATTTTTAGCAAAAAAGTAAGTAAGTTCGTGAATGGGCTACATCCCCCCACTCCTTCGACCCCCTCCCATACAAATTTCATGAAATTCGAAATAATAAGAAATTGATTTTTCTTTGAAACTATATAAGCTATCGACTTGAAATTTAGGTCAAAGTATTATGATATAGATGTCATTACTATCCCGGAATATTGACCAGATCCCCTTACTCCTTCTACCCCCTCCCATACAAATGGACAATTTTGAAAAATACATATTTTCGATTTTCATCGAAACTAATAAAGCTGAAAAGACGAAATTTTGTCAGAATTAATTCTACTATCATTGCAATTTATTTTAAAAATAATTATCAACTTCACCTCACTCCTTTTACCCCCTCCTATACAAATTTCACGAAATTTGAATTAAATTAATTTTCTTCGAAACTGTTAAAGCTATCAACTTGATATTTTGTATAAAGTTTACAAATACAAATATTAATAATGCGAAAAGAATTTGTTTTGATCCGTACACTCCTTCTGCCCCCTCCCATATAAATGCATAATTTTTGTTAAATGCATTTTATCGATTTCCATTAAAACTAGAAAAAGTACAAACTTCAAATTTTGCCAGAATTTGTTTCTTAATAATTGAAATAAGTGCTAGAAAAAATTATCAGCTCCGCTTCAGTCCTTTTACCACCTCCCATACAAATATCTGTATTATAAATTCAAGAAAAGCATTTCTCCTTCAAGTATATGAGAGCTATCGACTTTGAAATTGAATCAAAGCATGGTGATAAGGATGATGATAAGCAGTTTCAAAATCATCTTGAACGGTCCCCTTCCTCTGCCACCTCCCATACAAATGCCCCAATTTCAGGAAAACTATGACCAATTTCTTTAAAAATAATGAAAACTAAAAACTTTAAATTCAGCAAAAACCATTTTGCATGCCATGTTCGGTGTCATATACGAAATACAAACCTCCCCCTCTACTTCTACCACCTCCCATGCAAAATTCTCTATTCACTATTCGAAAGAATTTGAGATGAAATATTTCCCGGTGTATTTAAGTCATTTCCATCTCATCTAGAGTATCATATGATTGGGCTTTAAGCCCAATCATAATTCTGTTATGTTTTTTGAGATGGCTTTGCTATCTTCATCAACCGAGTCTTCCCATCGCTTGCCTACTGGCCGGTGTCGACTCGATTTGCCTTTCAGAGCACGTTTGGGGATTCTTCTGTCTTCCATTCGCTCTACATGGCCAGCCCACTGCAGTTTACGTAGCTTGATGAACGTTGAAGCATCTGGCTCGTCGTAGAGTTGATACAACTCATGGTTGTATCTTATTCGCCATTCCGTTCCTTCCTTCACAGGTCCCAAAATTCTTCGGAGGACCTTTCTTTCGAATGTGTTAACTGCTTTTTCGGAGGTTCGCGTTAATGTCCACGTCTCGCTGCCATAACAGAGCACAGGTCGTATAATAGTTTTATAAATCCGCAGCTTATTGTTCCTGTGCACTTTCTTGGATTTCATTATTGGAAGTACCGAATAATACGTCTTATTTGCAAGTATTATCTGTCGTTTGATTTCGTCTGTTTCATTACCGTCGTTTGCTAGGTTAGCCCCAAGATATATGAGATTGTCCACACTCTCCAAATTATATTCCGCAATTGTTATGCTTTGTCTGATTGGCGCTCTCCTTCTTGTTTGCGTCATTACTATTGTTTTGTTTTCGTTAATGCGCAAACCAACTTCTTTTGCGGCGGCGTCAAGATTGACAAATACCTCCTTAGCGCTAGGGGAGGATCTTGCTAGGATGTTAATGTCGTCAGCGTATGCTACTAGTTGGGTGGACTTGAATAGTAGTGTCCCGTTGGTGTCGATTGGGATTTTTCGGACGGCATACTCTAGTGCCAAGTTGAAAAGCATGGGGGCTAGACCGTCTCCCTGCTTTAAACCACATTCCGTTCGAAAGCTGGGTCTGGAATCGGTTTGTATTCTCACTTGGGATTCAGTCTTTGTCATTGTGAGTCGGACTAGTTTTGGAGGAATTCCAAAGTCAACCATGATTTGGTACCGTACGCCCCTGTCGATACTGTCGTATGCTTGTTTAAAATCTACGAAGATTTGGTGCACATCTGTGTTATATTCCCATCATTTCTCAAGCACCTGTTTCACCGAGAATATCTGGTCTGTTGTAGATCGTCCGGATCTGAATCCGGTATTGATATTCGCCAATTATTTGATTAGTATAGGGCTAGCCAACTAGCCAACATGGCTCCTTTAAAGATACTTAGATTAGCCAAAACTATTGAGTTATGGTAGGGTGAAGGGACAATAAATGCACAATGGGCGGAGAAGGTCGCAGTGCTCTCACGTGTTCCCCAAATAAAAAAACGCCGACCGTTTCTGAAATCCAGACTGATCAACATGAAGAGTCGTCTCTATAGCATCATCACTTCTATTGGGAATATTTTTCGATCGGTATACCTGCATCATTGAATTTCTGGAAGATCGATCGCATACCAATTGACAGAATGCTCAAAATCATCCAACTTGGAAAGTTCACGGGTCAATTCCTACTGAAGTGCCAATGAGAATCAACATTGCGAAAAATACAGAAATTTAATAACATTAGCGATCGCAATAAAAGATAAATTCACATGATTGCTGCACTCAGGAATTTTTTTTTTTTTAATAAAAGACGAGATAACGGCATTTGTCAGTAATTTTAGAGACCATTTTGCGTCACCGGATACTCAACATCACCACCCATCACGGGCGTGCGGGCTCTTTAAAACAAATAGAGCAGAAAAAACACCGTCGGTTGCGTCTATCGCGCCGGCAAGATTGGCTGTTTCTTATCACGCAAAGTTGTTTACCGGAAAAAAAATGGAAACCATCTCCGCTATTTCTGTTCATGGTTCGAGGCAGCAAAGGCCGAGATACCACCTAATCGGAACTTTCAAGAAACAGAAAAAAAAAACATCAAGCATTTTTTTTTAACCATCTCTTATCTAGCACTTGAGACTGATTTGGAAAAAAAACTACGCTTGCGAGAAACGATGAATGGAGAAAATAAGAAAAAAAAACCCTGCAGACAATTGTCCGCTGGCTGTGCGCTTAAATTTTACAGAAATTATGTGGCACGTGGCAAGTGTACGATACCACCAGAGCAACAGCAAAGGAATGCGAAGCGAAATGAATTAGTGCTGAGTGGGGCGACGATGGCAGGTCATCGGTGGGGTCAAGAATGCACACGCTGTGCGGCAATGCGGGGCGCTCCGTCAGCCAAATTGAAAGGCGTTGAATGTGCGACTTGATGAATGAAACTCGTCATTTCGAGCCGGAAAGCCCCGGGCTAGCTAGAAATTGGGGTCAGTCAGGCCGCACAAACGGCAAATTTCCGATTAGTGGGAACCCGGAGAGAGGTGACGAGACGGACCCGGATGATGTCACTTGCAAGATTTTCCGATTGGGATTTTTCAAGTCACCATCGTTCCGGTCGCAATCTCATCCCCCCGTCCGATCAATTGCACGCGACCTTAATCGCAATTGCTCCGGTAATTTTCGAGTGAGATATTTCTGGCAAATTCTTTTGACGTTTCTCGCTACAAAGCGAAACCGCCATTGCACAAAAAAAAAACGCCGAAAGCCCTTTTTCTCGCGACACAAAAACTTGCCAACGCAATTTCCCCGTTAAATTGCCGCGCCAGCTGGCCACTGTTGTATTGAATGGAAGCGGACCGATTCGATTCACTTAATTTTAGTAAAATTGCGAGTTTTCTCGTTCTACTTACAGTTCTACCGGAATTGTGAAAAAACTTTTGTAATTTCTTCAAAAATACACACACGTCAAAAAAAATGTAATTTATCAGCGTCAGTTCAGTGGACGATGTAAGTAAGGTAGGGCTGCCATTGCGGCGTGGATTCTATTCGGTTACGATCAATTTACGATATTATTCGAATTGGAAGAAATTTCAATGAAAACGAGAAAAATTTGCTTTCACCTCTAATTTGAAGTATTTCCAACTGATTTTCAGTCATAATTTGATTGCGATCATTTTTGTTATTTTTTGTTTCGTCCCATCAACACATTCCACAAAAGTTTTGCAATCGTGGTTGACAGTTCTGCCAAATGTCATCGATGCTGCTGTTTACTATTACAGTTCGCATCGAGTGAAACTCTTTTATTTCGCATTCAATGTTCGGTTCTGTCGCGATATTATGATTGAAATTGTTGCAAAATTAATCCGAGATCAGACGCCGGCTTATTTGTGCGGTGAAATTGTCGAATGTTTCATAGATTTTACGAATCCGGCTCAAGCGCAACACAAAGTTTCGCAAAGCAATAGGTGAGTAGTTGAGAATTTTTTTTTTGTTATTAATTCAATTAATAATTACGCTGGTTTTTGCAGCGATTCGCACGAGAATTTGGCATGGGCATCCGTACAAATTCACTGCTATTTGAATTCGACAACGCATCGCGAAAAGGGAGGCGGCGGCGAAGTACAATTTACCGAGCTGACGAAAGTTTCGGGCACGTCTTTAGGAACGGTCAGCAAACAATCGGGTGATGTTTTTCTGGCGACAAAGCCGAAAATTCTGTTTTGCGATTTACGTTTGAATAGCGGCGAGACAAAGTCGTGTAAGTTCGGGCCATGTGGTTTATTTTACTTTCAGATTGACTGCTTTTGGATGAGGTAAGCAAGACCCATGGGAAATAGGTTGGCAATAAGCTAAGTCAAGCAAAGAAAGAAAATTTCAGAATCAGAACAATTATCAAACATTAAACCGCACCAATCCTCTCTATTAGGGATGATCCCAGATGAAGATGAAATAGTTTCCACCATTCGGTCAAAGGTATAAACCTTCGAGCGAACTCCTTAAAGCGCATCCTAACAGCTAATATTCTGCTCCCTCTCTTTAATGTTCACAATATGCAAATTGTTTCCCATACAGCTACGAGCTGGTATAAATGAAAGGTTTTTTTTACGGTTATCGAAATAAACTTAGGGGATCACCGCTTAATGCGCGATGCACGGTTAAGTCGACATAGGTAAAGGAAACAATTGGAATAGGGAAATTAACAGGGAAACACAGGAGGGAAGAGTTTGAAGTGGCAGTGAACGTTGTTTTAAAACTGCTGAAGGTTGTATTCAGTGGGAAAGAGACTGCCTGGTAATGAATTCCACAACACTGTCGTCCGAGGGATGAAGGACTGCCTAAACTTCACTGTTCTCCAGGGCAAGAGCTTCACAGTGTAAGCGTGCAGCTGGACGAGTATTGTTGGGGGGGGTGGGGGGGGGGGGGGGTATCTACCTATAGTAAATGCAGACTACTCCGATATTTCGACGATTCTCGAGGGAGTCAATTGAGGCCGATATAGCTTCATATCCAATTAATCGGAATGCATGTTTCTGGATACGGTCGAGTAGAACCAGATGTGATTTTGGGACCCCAGTCCAAAAATACGAGTTATACTCAGGACATGGTCGGATATATAATACATTGCGACCAAAAAGTACCGGGAATTTGTAAATAAATCGCAAACTATTTAATTAATTGTTAATATTTATTTTATTCATATTAATCAACAGGCATAAGCCACCTGACATCAAAATATTAACAATATAGTAATCAGTTTAACATTATTAACATTTTTTTTAAATTAATGGTTGTATTAAAATCAAAATAATCAAAGTAAGAATTAAAATTTTTAGTCATTGTAGTCATTGGTTCCTGAGACCCAAAGTTTGTATGATGCGCGTCCAAATGCAAAAAGCTATTAAACCTAAGAGACCTAGAGCGCGAGTTAAAGTTAACTAGACTTAAAAGATCAGGTGAGATAATGATACCTGAGACGATTTTATACATAAACTAGCTGACCCGGCAAACGTTGTTTTGCCATATAAATAATTTTTAAGTAATTTCTAGTGTAGACAAAAAATAGCTTACTTATTGTAAGTGTGTAAGAATGTGGTATATGCGTGAAATAGGCATGGAGCGCTATGAACGATGAGGGAATATAAAAATAACAAAAGGCAAACATTATTTTTAAGTTATTATAATTTATTCCTTAAAATTATATATCATTAATTAATCAATTACGACAGTAACATTTGTTAGTGTTACTGTCGTAATTCAATATCAATCTCTTAATGCTATAGCGTGAACAATATTTTTTGTTAGTCCATCTTTAGCTAATACAAACAAACTGGATGGTTTACCCACTCGAGAGCATGCCACGTATAATTGTCCGTGTGAAAAACATGGTGTTCTCAAATCTAAGCCACAAATAGACATCGTTTGACCTTGGGATTTGTTGATTGTCATTGCAAATGCCAATCTAATCGGAAACTGAATACGTTTGAATTGAATTGGCACATCTGTAGGTATAATAGGAATCCGTGGTATTAATATATTTTCACCTCGGAACTTGCCATTTAAAATGCTGGCTTCGATCACGTTTTTCATTAATTTTTGAATGACTAATCGCGTACCGTTGCACAGCCGGGGCGGGTTCAAATTACGAAGCAAGATAATCGCAGATCCAACCTTTAATTGTAAATTATGCGGTGGCATGCCTGGCAAATCCAGTGAGTTCAAAAACTCTGTGGGAAAATTTACTGCTTCGCTGTCGTCGCAAACTGTATCAATAGATTTATATGATACCAAGTTCCCTGGCAACAACATTTGTATCTTCAGATTTAAATTGTCAACGTCTACATTTTTTGCCGCTAAAATTGCTCTTTCTGCAAGCCACTCATGATTTATGTACTGTGTGTGTACATCGGGAAATATTTGTTCAATGAGAGTATCTTGCGAATCAGCGATTGTGCAGAAATCGGTCGGTAATTTTACGTATCCAGTTTCATCTATAGCAACTTTTCCATCACCGATATCTAAGAGTTGTTTTGAAAATGTTTCAGCGGATGGATCTTGAAGCATTTGAACGCGCATATTTACTTTCAGCTGTACTTTTTCAACATTACGCCACAATGGAGATGATTTTAAGCAAGCGTTGATCTCATCAGCGTATGTTGAACGTGGAATGACTGGAAGTGTTTGCCTGAAATCACCTGAAAGGACCAACAGAGTTCCGCCAAATAGTTTGTCGTTGTTTTTAATATCTTTCAATGTCCTGTTCAACGCCTCAAGCGAATGTTTGTGTGCCATAGTACATTCATCCCAGATGATAATTTTACACTGTTTCAGCACGGTGGCCATGGACGATTGTTTCTTAATGTTGCATACTGCGTCAGGGTTATTCTGAATATTTAGTGGCAGCTTAAATACTGAATGAGCTGTTCTGCCTCCATCCAATAAAGTTGCTGCAATGCCCGATGATGCAACGGCCAATGCGATGCCATTATTTGATCGTATTTCAGCAAGAATTAGCGAAATAACGAATGTTTTGCCAGTTCCACCCGATGCATCCAAAAAGAAGAACCCACCTTGTCCAGCTGAAACTGCGAGCATAATGCGATCATAAATGGTTCTTTGTTCCTCATTCATTAGTGGGACATTGCGGGTAACAATCGCTGCCATTTCTACAGTGCTGTACTGCAGTTCACGATTCATTTCAGTATTCATTAAATCTGAGTGGTAAGTTGGCAATGACAATGCAAAGATCCTCAATAGCAATTAGTGCTTCATTGTACATTGCGTCGCTGAATGTTATGGTTAGATCGTGGCACCGTGTACGATGTTGATGCAATATATCATCAGTCATTGAATCTTTGTGATTATCCCACAATATCTGTGCTCGGGCTGGGAAACATGTAGTCAACACTATAGCGAATAGTAGACGAATTTGTATTGCTGTACAGTTCAATGCAGCTTCAGCAAGCATACATTCCCACTGGTTGTCGTCTTCCAGCAAGCCGAGTGCAAGGCATGCATCTTTATACGTTGGATAGTGTTGCCCATTCACTTTACGTATATCTTGAAATGATAATGGGCCAGTAACATTAACCAACAACAGTCGAAGATAAAAGCACTCAGTGTGTCTTGGATTGACTGTAAATAATCGCCCCAAGGCGTTTGATTTAAATAAATTGAGACATGCAGCAACTGGTGAGCCTTGCTTGCGGGGCATCCATGTTTTTGTTTGAGTCCATGTGAAATAGCGTGGTACTTGTGAATAGAGTAATGTTCGTGCAAAGGCACCAAAATCATCCGCACGATTACACAATTCAAAAAATTCAGTGAGTGTAGTTTTAGGTGGATTTATTGCACGATCAATCGCTGTCTCGTTCGTGAAAAATACACGCTGACCGTTTTCAAGATGGACGGCTAACTGAACAACTGCTGGATCCCGTTCATGAATTGGAAAACCAAAGATACGCCAAGCAGCTTCATTGGAGCTGATGTACCGACCAATTTGGTAGAGCGTTATTTCATCGTTTTTATTCACTGGAGGAGCATTCACATTAGTATTTTCCACTCTAAACACAGCCATATCACTGCCTTTATGGACATACTTGCAAATGTATTTGATGCTCTTCACAGAACTGCAGAACTCAACATTAATATGAGCATTGTATGTCTTGCTCAGCAGAGGCGAATATGGCACCACCCAACGATTGTCAATATCAATGTCTGTGTTGCTGATATTTTTAATAAATGATTGTCCGCCATTATCGGGATTTCTTCGACGATATATTGGGTATCCGTCGACATTTGTGACCGTATCATTAGTAAAATCTTTAGGGAAATTTTTAGTACATTTTCCATCTGCCATGCAAGGCGATGAACTATTAAGAGTACCACATGGACCATGGATCATGTTTGTTGTAACAATATCAAACAGCAGTTGGTCAGTGGACGGATCTGGAATTTCCGCAGAAATGATACTATCGATTTCTTCAGGACGGATTTTGTCGATTAACCAAACCAAAATGTGTGCATGAGGTAATCCTCGCTTTTGCCACTCAACCGAATACAGCCAGCAACGTGTGGGACCGAATACATGTAATTTAGTAATGAAACTTATTAAATACTTCAACTTTTGTCTGAACACACGTACTGTAATGTCATGGCGATGTATTGCATTTTGGCCAGGCAATAGCAAAGATGCAATCTCTGGCCATTTTGGATTACATGTGAACGTGATAAATAAACATGGTCGTCCATAATCGCGCACGAAAGTCAGAGCATCCTGTATATATTCTTGCATATGACGTGGACTGCCTACGTACGATGATGGTAAAATGACATGGTTACCAATTTCGGCGACGTCGGCGTTGTTGTTGATAGCGTCTCGCAAATGAATGTACTCTTCCGCACGCAGCTTTAGTTGATTATATCGTAAGTATCGTAGTCGTTCGCCCTCAATCTTCGCGTACATGTCGACCATGAATTGTTGACAAAGCTCACGACATCGTAGAATGACGTTGTCCAGGCCGCGTCTAATCATTAATTGGTACGCATAATAATCCTTTGAGCTAACGTTCTTGTTTGTTTCAGCTCCTGTAATAATTTATATTCATAAAAATTAATTTAAATTAATTACGTTCAATAATTTAATTGTTTTGTTAAATGATTAATGATCAAATTCATAATCAATGAAGTACCTGATACGAGATCTCGTTGTTTTATGTTTATGCAATATCCGTCTTGTCCCTTCCAGAATATTAGCGGATATTGGAGAGCGTCATATGAACGATGTGTATCAGCAATGAACTGTAGATTATTATTTCTTCTACGAATCACAATTTCTCGTGCACCTGTACGATCGCCAACCATGATTCCAGCAACATCATCAACAGCGGGTGCATTGAATCTACGAATATGCTCTCCAGCTGGTGTTTTATCAGGATTAATGACGATAGCGTGATTATCGCTTTGTAATTTGTGCATGTGTGATTTGAATATTTTCAACAATTCGTTGTGCTCATTCAATAGAGCATCCAGCTCGCTGACGATGCGTCTGGCATAAAATGAATCAAGGTTATTATAATCACAACGTGCATTCACGCGATTGGCAAGTGCGCTTCCGGAATCCTCGCCGCCCATGAAGTAGATTTGTAAAAATTTATGTGGTTCGTTTGGCATTGGCAGCAGTGAGCCAATTTTATGATAAGCTTGGCCTCTGATTTTGAATGTAGAATTGTATTGTTGACCATTTGCATTAGTATTTCGAACTATTTCTGTTGCTCCGAACGATGTCATTTGAAAGCATGAATTGAATGTTCGAATTGACTTCAGAAACACGTTAGAATCTGGATCCGTGCCGATAAGTAAACCGTTCAATGGTTCAGGTGGTGTTTCAATTTCAGGTAGTTGCACTTTTCCTGACGCGCAACACATCCCAGCTGGTTCATTTTTGAATTTCAGAGCATGACAATGCGGACATTCCTTGTCCATAGCACCAATTACCACTTTTGAATGAGCATAATATTCAATATCGGGCTCATACTGGAATGCTAGAGCCAGGAATGAATCAGATGTAAATGCTCGATGTACCTGTTGTCGTTGTTGGTCATTTGTTCTGCGTCTATTGACTGTGAAACGGCGTGATTGTCGTTGTTCTAATCTTATTACTTCATTGCGTTCAGCTCGTGTATCTTCTGACTCTTCTTGACGCAATTGCGCCATTCTGACACGTGCATCAGTATTTTGTTGCTGGATTTGTTCTTCGGTTCTTTCGGATCTTCTATTCCCCAAGCTTCGAGATTTACTTGTATTACGGCTCAAATCAGTCCCTTTGCGTTTTCTTGGCATTGCTCACTGTACAAAACACACATAAATAGAATTAATGAAATTACTTAATGATGAAAAATGTTAAAGGTATAATTAGGGCCAGGATTTTTGTTTTGAATGATTAGTTTGAATTTATGAAATTATAGCAAAAATATAAGTTTTATGAAAAAATTTTTCAGACAAAAGTTGTAGAAAATTAAATTTTACGAAAGAAATTGTCTCTTATAATTTTCTCATACAACCAATATTTCCATCGATATTTCAAAATAAAGATTCATAATGATTGATTCAAATTTTTGGAAACTATGAAAATCTTAATTGTTAAATTACATTTTTATAAGATCAAGCATTCAGGAGGCCAAAGTCCGATTTGGACTGTAGCGCCATCGTAAGTAAGTAAGTAAGATCAAATATATTTGCCGTAATGTCAAAAACTTAAGAGCATTAATTGTAAAATGTTAAAATGAAATCACGGCAAAAATCTTGGCCCTAGTTATAATGTATTTAATATTTGGTTGTACACACATTCATTTACATATTCATGTAAACATTAGACTGTTTTACAAAAGCGAAAAATTTTATTTTTCATAATCATATCAAAAATATATGGTTAGAAATGGTAAAAAAAAAATGAATACAAAAAAAAAGTTTGCCCAATTTTAATAAAAATTAAATTCCACCGAATCTTTTTTGACCGTTTCCAACAACATTTTCGATATAAATAAAAAAAAGTATACTTACAACACAAAAGCCGTTGTTGGTGGAAGCTCGTGCCACGTGTTGAGTACTTTTGAGGTTATGAAAATCACTTGATTAACTAATCGTGCAAAATACACTCAAAATTGATAATTTTATTATTATTAATAAAATAGGAATGATTAATAGTTAATATGAGAGTTACACTGAGATAGCAAAATAATAATTGTCAACGTTACTACTACACTTGATGCATAAACAATAATGATGGCCGACAACTGTGTAGGGAGTGAGAGAAGTCTTATTGTGTGAGAGAAACAGGAGACCGGCTTCGTTCTCATCCCTACTCCGTGCTGTTTACTGGGTCAGAAGTGACACCTGTAGACAATTGGCGGGGATAACTAATTAAATGACGATTGATCAGTTATCGACCGGGGATGAAAAATGATTAAATTACTAAAATGGCTATTAAAAAATAGGGGTTGGTGATAAAAGGGTAAAAATTTAGGGTTGTATGTATTTTTTAATGCGACATAATAAAAAAAATAAAGAAATTAAAAAAATGTTTAAAAATTAAAGAAAAATGTTAAGGGTGGACAACCCTTATCACTAAGGGGTATGAAAAATAGATGTTGGCCGATTCTCAGACCTACTCAATATGCTCACAAAATTTCATGAGAATCGGTCAAGCCGTTTCGGAGGAGTAAGGGAACGAACATTGTGACACGAGAATTTTATATATAAGATATAGCCGACGCCAACTCCCTTCGTTGTTCAAGTGATGACATCCCAATAAGTTGCAAACGATCACTGTATGGTGGCAGTCGAAGCGAATCAGCCCAAGGCAAATGATAGAGTGCGAAACGTAAAAATTTGCGCTAAACGGACTCGATACGTGCAACATGAATTTTATAAGACGGTGACCAGACAACTGAACAATATTCCAATATCGAACGAACAAAACAATAATACAGATTTAGAGATACATGCGGGTCACGAAACTCTCTAGAGAATCTCTTAATAAAACCCAATACAGAGTTAGCACGGTTAACAATGCCATTTATATGAAGACGAAAATCAAGCTTAGAATCCAGCGTCACACCTAAATCGCGAATATGGTTCACAGACATAAGAGAAATACCAAGCGCTTTAAAATCATACACAAGAGTGGACTTTTTACGAGAAAAACGAGCAACAAAACACTTATCAATATTTAAAGTCATCCCATTTTTACAGCACCAGTCACAAAAACGAGTCACATCCTCTTGAAGAAGACACTGATCTGCACTGGACTTAACAGTTCTAAAAATTTTAACATCATCTGCATAGGCAAGTGTTTCGGAGTTCTTAATTACACTAAATAGATCATTAATGAACAAAACAAAAAACAAAGGGCCAAGGTGACTACCCTGGGGAACACCTGATGAGGCATAAAAAGTATTGGACAGTTGGGAGTTGAACCTCACCTGGAGAGACCTTTTATCGAGATAGGATTTAATCCACATTAGAGTTTTCGAAGAGAACCCAATCTTGTCAAGTTTAAAAAGAAGCACTTTATGTGAAAGCTTGTCAAACGCTTTACTGAAATCAGTAAAAATTGAATCAACTTGATTCCCTGCCTCAATAGAACGCAAACAGTAATTGGTGAATTGTACCAAATTCGTAGCAGTAGATTTGCCTGGAATAAAGCCATGCTGCTTCTCTGAAAGAATTGATCTACATTGAAAACTTAGTGAGTCACATACAATTTTTTCAAAAAGTTTAGCAATAGGAGATATTTTAGCAATTGGTCGGTAGTTCGTCACAACATCTTTCTTCCCCTTTTTGAAAACTGGAACAATGAAAGATTTCTTCCATATAGATGGAAATATGCTTGCATTTAAGGAGAAGTTAAATAAATACGTCAAAGGCAACACTAAGCTAGGACAGTTGCGTAACACCGATCCAGGGACACCGTCAGGACAGTCAGAGTAGTCATCATCAATTTTACATAAATAATCAGAGACGATAATATCAGTTACACAGTAAAAATTCACGTTAGCACTTGACAAAGAAGAAATGTAGTCAAAATATTCATAGTCAATATCACAAAAATCATTATCAACAAACGCTGAACGAAAGTACGACGCAAAAAAACCACATATAACATTGGAATCATGACTTGACTCACCGTTAAAAATAAAGGAGGATGGATATTTGTTAGATTTTCTTTTACCATTAGCAAAGTCCCAAAAACATTTAGGGTCAGATTTAATATTGAGCGCGATCTTGTCAATATAACATTTATAAAGCAAATTTGCGTAGCTATTAAATTTTCTACGAAGGTCTGAATATTTAGCGTAGTCTAAATCGTCACGGGTAGCATTATACCTTTTCCACGCACGGTTGCGATCATTTCTAAACATTCTTAACGTTTCATCAAACCACGGCTGGTGAGAAGATATATTTTTTGTTAATTTGTGTGGAATGAATTTAACGAAACCCGCATATAAAACGTAGTAAAATAACTAAATTAAAGTGTCAATCTCGGATGTCTCGGAAAACAATGAGGTCCAGTCAAATGATATAAAGTAATTATTGAGTGAACAAAAGTTAGCTCTTTTAAAATCAAATTTGTATATTGGAGCGTAAGATTCTACTGATTGCACGCAATAATTAAAGTTGAGAAAAAATGCTGGATGATCAGGAACTTCGTTCAACAGAGGAACATCAACCCGGGCTGTGAATGTATTCGAACAGTCCGATGTAAATGCCAAGTCCAGCACACGACCACGATGGTTTTTGATCCCATTTACTTGTTGCAATCCCTGGCTCACGAGATTGTCAAGAGTAAAGAATTCCACTTCGGAGCAAGCGTTGTTAGAGCATAAGAATTCTTCACATACAGATGGTTCCCAGACAAGTCGCGGAAGATTAAAATCACCAAATACAATGATATCATCGTCCACTCGACAAAGTTCCAGCGTGTCGTTAATAGCGCGAACGTAATTCGCATATTCCGTCAACGGAGACTTTGGAACAATATAAAGAAGCACCACATAGAGTTTCTTCTTCCCAAAGTTGATACACACGGAAAGGAACTCCAGATTAGTTGCAGAAGAAATAATAACTTCGGAGCAAATCAGACTGCGACGGATCCCAATAAGTAATCCACCACCCACAGGTGGATTAGACAAGGTTCCATGTCTATCACGGCGAAACAGTTGAAAATTGTTACTAATGATTTCGTGATCCGAAAAACCACCATGAAGCCAAGTCTCCGTCAGGCAAATAACATCAAATTCGCAGCACATTGAAGATAAGTAAAATTCATTAGTTTTCGTCCTCATTCCATTTATATTTTGGTAGTAACAACTCAGTAAACTCAAGGCTTGTTTGGTTACTTTTGAATTGCTTGGAGTCTTGCACGCCGAAAATCCCTACTGACAAACTCTTTTACGAGTAAGTTAGCTGGCCAGAAAGTCGGAGAGGCGAGAGTTTTGAATAACTTCGACGGCACGGATACTTTAAAGGAGGCAATGTTGCGATCCACTCTGTTTTTCGGCGTTATATTTTTGCAGGAGATATCATACTTTGAAGCAGCATCGTCAAGTGGAATACATTGCAATTTGCTAGCAATGTACTGCAAAACGTCATCTTCAGACGTAGAGAATTCAAGACGGGAAATAAAAATTGCTCTGGGAGGAACAACTACCCTTAGTGGAAAGTCAACAATACCATCAGCTGATGAACAATTGGAATTCACAGCAGCAAGCACAGCCGGTGCAGGAGACGACGCACTGTCGATTTGTAGTCCAGGAATCAGTTTTTGATGTGGTTTCGAGCACGATATATCAACTGCAACGTCGTTGTCAGTCAGACACAGCTCAGCCATAAGCAAATTGGACGTTCGAACACCATCCATACTCGAAGCTATTATTTCCTCACAAGGTGAGGGCAGGTTAGCTTTGTTTAGCTTCGATTTATTATTCGGAGGCACTGTACCAGCGATGAACTTCGATTTCTCCTTTTGGGACTGGCAAGTCACACGGCCAGTACTGACTGCAAGTGATGAGACAGCCGCTTTAGGCTTAGCAACCTCGCACGCAGATAGTGACCGCCGTTTGTCAACAAGTTTAACAGCTGGCACAGCGGTAGATGAACTTTGCCCGGTATGAGAAAAATTTACCGGATTTTCTAATTCCGTTAGACGTCGAAGTATTTCATCGAGTTTATCGTTAATAGACTTTAAAGAACAATTACACATTGCTGAGCTTTAGAAAACCGTATAATAAAAAAACAAGATAACAATTCTATACGAAAATCGAAAATTAAACGAAAATTAAATGAAAATCGATTCACAGTGCACATATAATTATATTTCGTGAGAAATGTGCTACTAGAAATGAAATGCGTCCGTACTCAATCACGTACACTTGATGATGACTTGATGACTCTCCTACAGACTCCTACTTTAATTGGCTTCGGGAATCGCGATCTTCATCACGATCGTGGAAGATTCTTCAAATTCTAGATCATAGTCATGATCGATGTAAGTAGTTGTCCAATCGTATGACTTCTGCGCGCAGCTTCGAATCTTTGTGATTCGCCTTAGCTGATGCCGCTTGCAATAAAATTGCGCAAAATTGTAACAGTCAAGCTCAATTCGGCGATCACGATCACGATTGAAAATGATGAATAGTTCAGCGGCAATTTGAATATAATTTAGCCGTGTCAACACGCTTCGAGTGAACTACGCCATAAAAGTAATCCCCATTGGATGCAACACACATATGCCAGCGTTTTTTTTCAGTCCTCGAAACGCTTTTCATAAGCACCTTTTGGTATGGCATTCAGCTCCTTAAGCGAATTTTGTTTTATGTCCTCGACTGAAAACGGGTTCCACGGAGCGGTAATTTCAGTTTCGGAAATAAGAAAAAATCACAAGGGGCCAAATTTTGTGAATACGGTGGTGATGGAATTTTTTGCTTGTTTGACCTTTAAGTCGGCTACAATCGAGACTCTATGCGATGGTGCATTATCATCGTGAATTCTCCCCGTCCACAATTCCGGACCATCTGTCCCTCCGGAACGAATTCATGATGGATCAAACCTCGAATATCGAAAAACAATCAACATCGTCTTGATTTTTGAGTGGCTTTGGCGTGGTTTTTTCGGTTTCGGGTCATTTTTTCCTCCATTCCGATGATTGTTGTCTGGTTTGTATGTTTAACTCGTAGACCCATGTGTCATCATCAGTTATGATAAATAATAAATAAAGCTAAAGTAGCGGCATCATCTGTGTTAAAGTCGTCTGGAACTTTAACCGCTAAGCCGCTAAGTCAAAAAATAACGAAATTGCTGTTAGTGGTAAAATAGCAACACTTTCGTCCGCTGGAAAAATATCTCCAGCGACTATGTAGTTTATCGTCGCGCATCATCAACTGGATTATTTCGGGGTGGCGGTGTTCTAATCACGATAAAGTGTTCAATTGATCTATGCTGTGACTTCGACAATATCGAACTGTGGGAAATTCCACTGATAAAAATGCACTTCGCACATTTGTAATTTTAAAAAATCAAGTTAACCGATTTTTAATAAAAAATAAATATATTATGAATTATGAGTTGATATTAATTTGTCAAACTATAAAGACTAAAATTAAATTGTTTGATTAAAATAAAACTAATTAAGATAATTGTTAATAAATAATAATAATAAAATATTCGAACAACAAATCGAATCATAATTGATAAAATATATCAACCACAAATGGTGACCCCGACAAAGGCACACGCCTTTTGAAGAAACTGTTCACCAACAATTTAGTGACTCCCTTCATCAGCAGCAACAGGCCCGACGCCTTTTATTTTCAAAATTTTGAATTGATTTCAATTCAATCAACATCAAACAGCGCACGATTCAAGACGTCGCTAAATTCTACGGATCCTTAAACGAAACACGCATGAAGATGTTGCTGATTTTTACAGATCTTACAAGAAACAAGCAATCATAAGCAGTATTTTGGCAATTAAGAATATCACAACGCCAGTTTCGTCATATTCGACAGCATCAACTCAAGCGTCAATTACTCATCATCATTAATCGTCTCAGTCTTTATGGACACAACATTACAAGCAGCAGGATTTTTGGTATTTAATTAATTGTTTACTACTCCTATATTATGTTGTATTATATTTTAATTGTAATTATTTATGTGCATTGATAATTCCTACTATATTTTCCCGGTTCGGTTTCGCAAAAATTTTTCGTAGATTTGACTGTTTTAATTGATTAACAAAATATGTCTCTTAACGACATCGAAAATTCGTCGGTACGAACCAGTGAAGTTAACGCGTCTACGAATTCCAACATGCAAATAACCGCGGCTGCAATCCAGAAATTACCTTTCTGGACATCGAACCCAGCAGCATGGTTTCGCATCATGGATGCACAATTTACTGCAGCGAATATATCGACTGAACTGACTAAATTCAATCATGCGCTCAGTATGTTAAGTGCAGCGGAATGCGAGCAGTCGATGGACATCATCGACAGCATTCCAGCGGAAAACCCTTACACTTGTTTTAGAGATGCAATGGTGAGAAGATACGGAGAATCCGAGAATCATAAATTAAAACGACTTATGAACGGATTGGATCTAGGGGATTTAAAACCCTCACATCTTTTAAGTCTAATCCGTTCCCTCGCAGGAAACAACTTTCCAGTTAATATAGTTAAAAAATTTTGGCTTCAGCGACTTCCGTCTCAAACACAAGCCATCTTAACGGTATCCTCTGGTTCCCTCGATGAATTGAGTGAGATTGCTGACAAGATTGCTGACACATCTTCTCATTCACAAATCGCAAATACTTCGGTTTTTCAGTCGTCGAATGTGCAGCAATCGGAAATTGAATTGTTGCAAAAACAAATTACTACTTTAGCCGCAACTGTCAGCGAACTAGCTCAGATTACAAGACAAAGTCGAAACTTTGAACGGTCTCTCAATGTTCAACGCGGCAAACGAAATAAATCACGTCGGGGTCATCATTTGTGGTTGATATATTTTATGAATTATGATTCGATTTGTTGTTAGAATATTTTATTATTATTATTTATTAACAATTATCTTAATTAGTTTTATTTTAATCAAACAATTTAATTTTAGTCTTTATAGTTTGACAAATTAATATCAACTCATAATTCATAATATATTTATTTTTTATTAAAAATCAAGTTAACCGATTTTTAATAAAAAATAAATATATTATGAATTATGAGTTGATATTAATTTGTCAAACTATAAAGAGAACAGCTCTGTGTCACCGTTGACTTTGGTACGCAGAAGGAGGTTACGTTCATCATTAGCTACATCCCACCAAAAAGTTCACTAGATGTATATGAAAAGCATGTTTCCAATATTGTGTCTATCACTGAGGAACTCTGCATCGATCAGCATCCATTTATTCTTGATGACTTCAATATAGGGGATGTCGTATGGAACTTCATGACAGAGGAACAATTGTTCGTCCCTTTCATTGTTAAAAAAGATTGTGAACGTTATACAGCCTTGAATTATTTCAAATTAACTTTGTTAAAAATAGTCGTAATCGAATCTTAGATTTAATGTTTGTTAACAACGATTTCAGTACAAATTTATTTAAAGTAACTTGTCCAGTTTTGAAGAACTCAATACATCATAAGGCCATTGGTATTAGATTCGAATTTTATATTTTCCAAAATAATTGTTGTAATGAAGTAAAAAAGGTGTTTGATTTCGCTAAAGTCAATTATGTCACTGTAAACAACTATTTATTAACAGTAGATTGGTACGCGCTTTTTTCCGACTTGAACCTACTTGATTCTTATTCAGCTTTCCGCGAGAAACTATAGGGTGGGCAATTAATTGGTTTCATTTTAAATCATAGGTTATTTTGACACTCAAAGCTGTTTCCCACTCGAAATCTTGACAGAAAGTCAGTATCATACCTCCGCGGAACGAAATAAGTGGCTTTACACTTGAACAACGTTGGGAAATATTGAAAACTTATTTCCAAAGTGAGTGAGGTGTAGCCCAATCAGTGCGTTTTTTGGCGTTTGGCGATGTCAGTTGGCCGCCTCGGAGCTGCGATTTGACCCCTTTGGACTTTTTTTTCTGGGGAACCGTGAAGGACTGATGTTATGCCAACAATCCAGAAACGATTCAAGCCATTAAGGCCAATATCATCCAAGCAATCCGTGAGCTACAGCCCGAAACCATCGACTTGGTTGGTCTTGTAAAATTGGAGTGACAGAATGCGCTACTGCGAAGCCAGCCGAGACAGCCACTTGAATTAAATTGTGTTCCATCATTAATGGGAATGTTTGCTCTTACTAATGAAGCCATAATACATGAAAAAAAATTTAATTTTATTCATTTTATTGCATTTTTAAAATTAATTCCCCACCCTGTATATGAATTATTTGATAATATGGTCCCGTTAATAAAAGAGAAAGAACGTTCTAGGCAACCATGGTCGAACTCAAGACTTGTTAACTTTAAAAACCGTAAAAATAAAGCGTTTAAAGAGTACAGAAAAATAATAAATAATAGTATCTACGATCGTTCAAATTATCTCTACATTAGGAAGGAATATACCTACCTTAACTCATTCTTATATAAATCATACATTGCATCTATCGAGTTGAAAATGAAATCAGATAGCAAATTATTCTGGTTATTTCTTAATTCCAAGAGAAAACAGTCATATTTTCCAAAGACCCTTGAACTTGATGGAGTGATGTCCAATAACATTAGAGACACTTGCGAACTTTTTGCTACATTTCTTAAATCCGCTTCCAATTCCGACACGCTTCATAATCAAGATGTCTCAGAAAGATATCATTCGCTGCAATAAATCGTTGATATTGGAAATATGAGTGTAACCTTGGAGGAAGTTCTCACTGCGATGAATAGATTAAACGATAGTACTAAAGCTGGATGTGACTTAATTCCAGCCATATTTCTAAAAAATTGCTCGTCTTCGTTAGCACAACCTCTAACCATCATCTTTGATAAATCTCTTCAGACTAGTGAATTTTTGGATGAATGGAAAATATCCCATGTCACTCTAGTATTTAAATCAGGTCAAAAGCATTTGGTGAAGAATTACCGCCCAATATCCAAGGCCTTTGACAGAGTTCACCACAAGCTACTTATTCTAAAATTACAAGCTCTTGTGTTATTTTCAAGTACGCTTTTGTGGATATCTTTTTTTCTAACTAATAGAAAACAGTTTGTGAGAATAGGTAATTGTAACTCCTCGACCTATGATGTAGTCTCCGAAGTTCCTCAAGGAAGTCATTTGGGACCACTCCTATTTCTCCTTTTTCTAAATGATGTTCCTTCGGTATTAAAATTTTTAAAATGCCTCTTATACGCAGTTGATTTGAAAATGGTCAATAAAATCAGTACTATAGAAGACTGTCAAAAACTCCAACACGATATTAATGCACTCTCGGAGTGGTATGTAGATGATCTCCTGACTCTTAGTCTCCCTAAATGCAAAATTTTCTCAACTTATAGACGTCCTAACGCCAGAATCTTCGAGTATACTATGAATAACATTGCCTTCTTAAGAACGGATGAAATTAAAGATCTTGGTATTATCTTTGATGTTAAATTATCATTTAAGCCCCATATTGAGTTCATCACTGCCAAGGCATACTCGATGCTGGGTTTTATAAAAAGGAACTTCTCGGATTTTCATGACCCTTATACACTGTTATCGTTATTTTCCTCTCTAGTAAGGCCGATCCTTGAATATTGCTCTATCATCTGGAGCCCATCATATAACATTCGCATTGCTCGCCTAGAACGTATCCAACGAAACTTTACCAGGTTTGCGTTGCGCAGATTTAATTTTGCATCTGGATTGCCTAGTTATAATGATAGATGTTCTCTAATTGGGTTACAAACTCTCTCCATCCGTAGAGACGTATTTTGCATAATTTTTGTGCGCCATTTCCTTCACTTTTTGAATGTTTTCGTCAGTTGAAAAGGTCATCTAGAACGAGTCATGTCTTCAACGATCTTTCTTTACTTAAAGGCATTGTACCACTCGTAGGCTCGTGTTTTAGGAAATACTGAATCACCGTAAGCCTTTTCCAACACCCAGTTAGTTGGGAACACAAAATTTGAGAGAAACTCTTTGTTCTTTATTTTTATCAATTTTAAAAATCGCGGTGAACTTCTGAGGTGTACCGATTCAACCACCTGCTGTAAACAAACTGAACAGACCGCTCTAATTTTCGGGATAATAATTAAGGACAATCCTACCTACTTACCAAAAAAAAATTTTGAAAAATCATTTCCCAGGGTAATTTTAATTACAAATTCCTGGTACTTTATTGCCAGAATGTAAACCTTATACGGCCATGTGCAAAAGTTTCGGGCACCCTATAATTATCGAAATATTTTAAACTACGGTTGTCAAAATCAATCAACTTCCTGTTAAGAGCCCCTATAGGGCATAGGACAGAAACAACTCTCTTCCACAAGGCGCGATCCTGAGCATCGGCCTTAAGCTGTTGCCGAACTTGCTTATTCCTCTGGCCTCCTGCTCAACTGCTCGCTTCCATGTGCTACAAGGTCGACCAACCCGACGGCTCCCTTGTGGAATATAATCCAGATCCTGTTTGGCGATGTTTCGCTCCGGTTTCCTCAAAGTGTGACCGATCCACTGCCACTTCCGCCTTTGAATCTCAATACCTATTTTAGTCTGTCCAGTTGTACCCCAAAGTTCGTCGTTGGAGATCACTTCTGGCCAGAATATTCCTAAAATGCGTCGGAGGCATTGGTTCACGAAAGTTTGTAGTTTCTTGGCAAGTCGAACGGTCACTTTCCACGTAGTACAACCATATAACAACACGGATTTGACGCATGCGTCAAAAACTCGCAGTCTCGTGCGAAGGGAGATCTCTGTTCACCTCCAGAAAGGGGAAAGGATACCGAAGGCCTGACGGGCTTTATTTAGACGAGCCTCAATATCCTTTTCGGCTCCACCGTCCATGCTGATAATGCTTCCGAGATAACGAAAATCTTGCACCTCTTCCACATCTTGTCCGTTAAGAACAATCGCTGTGCTTGCGTTCGAATCCATGTGTACTTATTTGTTCTTGCGCACATTTATTTTCAGTCCCGGCTCTTTGCATTTAGAATGCAATGAGCGAACACTTGACTCTAAGTCCGAACGGTGATGTGCAAGTAAACACACGTCATCAGCATAATCAATGTGACCTAAGATGTTAAATAGTCTCCATTGAAGACCTTTACCTTCCCCGCCTTCCAGTGCTTTTAAGATGTCACTTATTACCACCAGAAGCAGGGCTGGTGATAATATGCAGCCTCGTCTGACACCCGTGCGCACAGGAAAGCTCTCGGACAGCTCTCCTATATGTAAGACGCGATACCTTGCATGTTCGTAGGATTCTTTAATCAAAACTATGACCTTATCTGCAATAATCTCCTTTAACGCTGTCGAAAGCCTTCTCGAACTCCACAACCATGAGATGTAGTGGCGAACCCAATTCGGCAGACTTCTCCAATATTATCCGTAGGGTATTTGTATGGTCGTTACTAGACTACCCTTTGCGGAATCCAGCCTGATAAACATCGAGAGTGTGCTCTCCACGCCATCACTAATCCTATTGAGAATTACCTTAGCCATGATTTCCGATACAGCAGCAAGTAGACATATACCACGCCAATTGCCACTATCCCCTACAATTGTGTTAGTTAAAAATCAAAAATACAAATTTTTAAAACATTGAACCTTTATAGTTTTTATAAATATTTTGCTGAACCACCCACCTCTTGATTTAATGACTGCAGAGAGTCTGTTAGGCATACTGGTCACCAATTTATTATATTCTGCGCTACTTATTTCGTTCCATTTTTGTTGCAAGGTGGTTTTAAGCGATTTTTTTAAAGTTATTTGCACGTCTCGAATCTTCTTCTTTAATATTTCCAACAAATGTTCTATTGAATTAAGATTTCGAGACTGTAAAGGCCAGTCAAGTAATTCAGTAGAATTTCGCGCATCCAGCTCATTGTAAGCGCAGCTTTGTGGCATGACGCATTGTCCTGTTGATATTTGACTTCGCGTATATTTGTTTTACCAAAAACTTTCCGAAAGAATGGCATTAAATTTGATTCTAGGACTTTCATGTACTTTTCACTGTTCATTCTGCCCTCAAAATTGGTCATTTCCCCTACACCACTGGCCGCCATGCACTCTCAGACCATACTACTCTGTCCGCCGTATTACATAGGCCACTCCAGAGGTTCCAAATACCTGAAAAATAATAAATAAAATATAATAATTTCTCAAGTGATTGGATGGGTGTAGATGTGGGAATCGAACGTAGCCAATTAAAACAAACACAACAAACTTCACATCAAATTAATACCGCAAGCAAGTGTTCCAGCATCAAGGAGCTTGGACCAAGCTCTTGTTCTTTTTACAAGCAGCAGCCGTGGAACGTGGACGTGTTTCGAATTGTGTAAACTTTATATTTATTTTGCATTGATCTTAAGACACATTGAACTTATTATATTTATTTTTGGATTGAACTTAAAGTTTCCTCCGCGAAGACACTACAGCCTAAATCGGACTTTGGCCTGCTGAATGCTTTCCCTCCATCCATCTCGGTTTAGTGACCGCGTCCTCCAGTTAGAAAAGCTTAGCAATGATTTGCTGTCCGCGTCAATCAAATCTTTTCAGCGCTTCCGTGATTTTCCGACCGGTCTTTGTCCTTTAACTTGCCCTTTAAGTGTGCTTTTGGGAATTCTTCCGTCATCCATCCACTCTACATGATCAGCCCATTGTAGTTTCTTAAATTTTATGAGGGTTGACACTTCTGGATTGTCGAAAATGGCATACAATTCTCTATTGTGTCGTGTTCTCCAGATCGAATCTTCCCTCACAGGTCCGAGGATTCTTCTGAGGACCTTTCTTTTAAAGGTGTTAAGGAGTTTTTCGGACGCATGAGTTAATGTCCACGTTTCGCTGCCATAGCATAGCACAGGTCTTATGATCGTTTTATATAGCTTAAGCTTTGTTTTCCTGTGTACGTTCTTGTTTTTAATTATTGGAAATACCGAATAATACGTCTTGTTTGCCATCGTTTTCCTTCTTTTGATGTCGATGGTTTCGCTTCCATTCTTCGATAGGTTCGCTCAAGGTACATATATGAAGTTGTCTACGTTTTCTAGGTTATAGTCTCCTATCGTAATATTTTGTCTGATTGGCGTCTTTTTCCTACACTCCGCGACAACTGTTTATGACCAACCCAATTTTTCTAAGAATTCCATAATTACGTAGTAAAATTCAATGATCTGCTTTGCCATTTTATTGCTTAAAGTAAGTTCTTGACGCATCTAAATTAAAATTATTGTCTTTCGCTACCGGCCAACAAATATTAAATTGCCTGAAATAGTATTCAAAAGCGCGACAACTGTTTATGACCATCAGTTCAATTTCGTTATTTCTGGCAGATAGACGTGTTTAAAGAGAAAATTTTCGGGTTGTTGTAATTCTTTGTAATTATGTGCATGAACAGTTTTTTAGAAAGATTTAAATATTATTGAAATGGGAAAAGGAACAATTTTAACGGCTTTCGAAATTGGTCAAATTGAAGGATACAGGCTGCTCAACTAGAGAAATTGGAAGAAAACTGGGGAGAAGTCATGGCGTGATTTTGAATTACCTGCGCGATTCGGAAAATTATGGGAAGAAGAGAAAGGGGGGAATTAAAACTTCAACAACGGAAAGGGAACGCCGCAGTTTATTAAGACTTGCATCCAATGAACCACTCACAGCGAGAGAAATAGCAAACAGAGCAGGAACATCTGCTAGCCTAAGGACAGTACAACGCATTTTAAAAGAATGTCCATATTTAAAACGGATGAAAATGGCAAGAAAACCAGTTTTAAAAAAGGTTCACCAAGAACAGCGTTCGGCATTTGGTCGAAAATATATGGATTGGACAACAGAATGGCAAAAAGTTATTTTTACTGACGAAAAGCGTTTCTGTCCTGATGGTTATTCTTTCTATTTTCACGATATGCGAAAAGAAAAGCGATTTCTCTTACGACGACAGACAGCACTTGGTAATGGTAATGGTAATCCGTAATGGTATGGGGCGCTGTGTCCCACAACGGCGTGGTCGATTTAGTAGTTCTTGATGGAAAACAAAACTTTCAAAAATATAAGGAGCTTTTAATGCAGGAGAAGATTAAAATAACGGAAGTTATGGAGACTACTAATTGGATTTACCAACAGGACAACGCCTCCATACATACTGCGGAGCTTGTCAGAAACTGGATTTCAGAAGAAAATCTTCGTGTTTTATAACATTCCTTTGGACTACGTTCAAAAATTATACAGCCGAATTTTTAAGACAATACAAAACAGTGGAAAATACACTCACTATTAAAAAATAAATTTATTATAAATTATTTTATTTGTCTTATTTTTCTCCGTAATTTTCATGTGGTCATAAACAGTTGTCGCGCCTTTGAATACTATTTCAGGCAATTAAATTTGTGCTGAAAGGTAGCGAAAGAGAATAATTTTAATTTTGGTGCGTTACGAACTTACTCCATCTAAATAAAAAAATAAAATGACAAAGGAGATCATTAAATTTTACTTCGTAATTATGGAATTCTTAGAAAAATTGGGTTGGTCATAAACAGTTGTCGCGGAGTGTAGTATGCGTCATAATTTTTGTTTTGTTTTCATTAATACGTAGTCCAACTTGCTACCGAGTCAACTTTTACAAATACCTCCTTATCACTCTCCAGAGGTCTTGCAAGGATATCTATATCGTCGGCATATGCTACGAGCTGTGTGGATTTGAAGCATAGTGTTCCCTGGGTGTCAACGGGAAGTTTCCGAAAAACATATTCGAGTGTCAAGTTGAAAAGCATTGGTGCTAGGCCGTTCCCTTGTTTAAGGCCGTTGTTTGTTTTAAAACTTGAAGTCAGATCGCTTTCTACTCTAACTCGTGACAAAGACTCGGTCATTGTCATTCTTGTAAGCCAAACCAGTTTCGGTGAGACTCCAAACTCCAACATGATTTTACATAGTACGCCCCTGTCGATATTGTCGTATGCTTGCTTGAAGTCAAAAAATATCTGGTGCACATCAATACTATATTTCCAGCACCTGTTTAACTAAGAATATCTGATATTCACCAATTACTTTGTCAGCATAGGGCTTAATTCTCTTTTCCAGAATTTTCGTCAAGATCTTATAAGACGTACACAATAGAAATATTTCTCGGTAGTTTTCGCAGCAAAGTTTGTCACCTTTTTTATAAATTGAACATATGATGCTCCTGCGCTAATCTTCAGATAGTGTTTCCTGTGTCCATATCTCCGTGACTAATCTATGTAGAAAATGTGCTATGCAGGCATCGCCGGAATCAACTGGAATTTGATCAGTGCCCGGCACTTTGTTGTTTGGAAGGTTGCTTAGGTCAGTTTTGAATTCTTCGAGTGTGTGTTACATAAATTATACCTGCTATTGTTTCTGCTGCTGCTGTTCGAGCGGGTGATGGGCTAGGATTAAGAAGGTGTTCAAAGTATTGCGCCCATCTTAATTTTATATCATTACTTAGAATGTTCCCTTCTGCATCTTTGCAGATAGTCGTTTTCGGTTGGTATCCCCTTTCCAATTTAGGGAATACGCGGCTCTTGTCTTGTATAATTTAAAAAGTTCGTCCATGTTTTTAATTTCGTCATTATTGTACTTCGGTTTTTTTTTTTTTGTCTGCATATTTTGTTTGCAAATCGTCTAAAATCATTATATGTGTCCTTTTTGGCGCATGTCGGCCGTTCTGTTAATATTTTGTAAGCTGATTTTTTCGCTCTAAGGCATGTTGGCATTCGTTGTCGAACCTGTCATTTTTTTGCGCCGGTGTTGTTGTCCTATCACCTCCTCTGCGACAGATGTAATGCCATCTTTAATATTTTGCCACAAAATTGGCGCGAAGTTCCTCTCTAAGGCTGATACGTACTTCGCAGCTAATTTTTCATCCTTCAGACTTTCTATGTCGAATTTAGGAACCGGTTGTGTTTTCGTTTTGCGATTCGACATCGAAACTTGGTCTTTACCAACTAGTGATCTATGTCGCAATTAGTCCCTCGACATGTACGCACGTCGAGGATGCAGGAGACCGTATTTTTCTGGTGTGTTTGTTTGAATGTTCGACCGTCGGATGATGCCCACATTCTCTTATGAATGTCACGATGCGGGAAGCATGTCGAGCTTACAATAAGATTTTTGCTGCTGGCGAAATCAGTCAGCCTCTGGCCGTTGTCGTTACTAATATCATGGAGACTGTGCTTTCCAATTGTCCCTATATAAGTTTCTTCTTTGTCCACTTTCGCGTTAAAGTCACGTAATACTATTTCGATATCGTTCGACGGAAGGGAGTCGAATGTTCATTCTAAGATGCTGTAGAAATCATCTTTAACTTCGTCGTCTTCCGTTAGGACGTGGACCTTAATAAGCCATACATTAAAGAATTTTGATTTGATGCGGATTGCACACAATCGTTCACTGACGAATTTTATATTGGTAGCTTGGTGCTTAAACTTCTTGTCGACGATAAACGCAACTCCAAACTTCCACCTTCCCGATTTTTTCCCACTTTTGAAAATTCTGTGCGATCCAATGTCAGTAACTTCGCTACCTAAAAATTTAATTTCTTGGAGTGCTCTCACTGCTTCTGCTCCGTACAGGTATCGCACGTTGCAAGATCCGAAGGAGTAGTCTATCCTTCCACAAAAAATAATGAAAAATGTAAGGGAACCTGAAGGTCAGGAAGCCAAGGCCCGATTTGGGCTGTAGGGATTTGAACTCACGACCTTCGCATTGTAGACCGACACGCTACCCACTAGGCTACATCTTAGAAGGGAGTAGAATAGCTGAGAATAAATTGTAACTTCTGTTGTCGACTCACCCAGGACTTCCACAGGCAAGCAAAATCAGCAAGTTGAGAAACATTTTTTCACTGTAAAATATGAACTTTACAATTTGATTGGCATGAAAGTTGAAAATTATGACGTCCCGATATTACTTGGAAGTGGAGGTCCTGGGTAAGTCTATAACTGAATTCATAAGTCAGTCTCAGCTATTCACATTATACACCTCGACTACACAAATTTGAAATTGACTCCATTCGCACGAGAGTAACACATACCAGTATTCCAACCCTTCTTTTGGTAGTTATGCTGGTTTTTCAGATTACGTGATCTATTGAAAATGAACTGGAGCCATTATTCATCCTTAGCTATTCTACTCTCGCACCTCAACTACAATCTCTAGATGCGAATATAAACTTTTAGGCCAGCAGGACCAAATTGTGCGACAATGGTTGAAATTAACACCGGCCATTGCTGGATTGGTGTGCGGAGCTCGAGTGATCTCGTCAGAAATTGCAAAAAACCTTTGGTGAAGATCATCAATTAGTGAGCAAGCGTCTCCGAGAAGGGTGCGGTTCCTCGAGCCACTAACCCTCAGATCGAAACTATGCTAAACTTAGCTGAAGTAATTGAAACCTTTGCTATAAATAAGGAACTCAATTGAAACGACCGCGTAGCTCCCTTAGACACAATCCATTTTCTCCGTGAAAATAAGTTAACGAAATTTCTTTTTACAGATCTCTATCGTGAAACACTTCCAATTAACGGACCACCAACATATCGTGGTTACGGCATAAAATACTTCTACCGGATTTCAATAGCAACGCAGCGAGTCAAATCAAAAGTTCATTTATTAAGCGTTCCGATTCGTGTACTACCGCTTCCGGCAGTTGTCCGTCCCGAAGAAGTCCCTGCTTTATGCAACGATACGAACGAAGAGCTTGCACCGACAAATCCATTTTTCGAGAACAATAACACCCAATCGGAAGTGGAAGTTTCATGGCATCATTTACAGGTTAGTGAGAAAAAACAAATCGGCAATTTAACTGTATCAGCAGCTTAATATTTCCTCCGAATTTCAGAACATTACCGCTCGACGACTACCGAAATTCTATCGAATATCGAACAAGCGAGGACATGTCGGTCGCTTTTGTATTTTCAAGCACGCCTACAAACTGGGCGAAGATATCGTCGGTACATTAGACTTTTCCAATCGTACCGTCCGATGCTGTCAATTATCCGTAACTCTTCAATCCGAAGAGATTCTACATAAGAACAATAAAAATACTCAAACAATGGCAATTGTCGATAGCGACACGGTAAATAGCAATACAACGACGGCAGGTCAACAGCATATGGAAAACGGCGGTACGACACCGTCGCAGCAACAAGGCGAAATAATCGGAAAACTAACGAGTCACACTAAATATCACGAAGTATGTCTGGGCATGATGCAAACACAAATCATTATTCCAATACCGCTTTTCGTGACGCCATCGTTTTCAACCGATCTTGTTCAAGTTCGATGGCGATTGCATTTCGAATTCGTCACCAGTGCCGATTTGGATTTTAATTCGTCGGATCGCGAAACGGAAGATTGGCGTGCACCGGACGATATTCCAATCGAAACAATGATTTGGAATTTACCGGTTACGCTCTATCCGACTGCACCGTTGCAAATTTTTCAGCCATGCGGTGCGTACTCATTAGTTATTAAGTAAAAATTGAGATTTGTTTTTTTTTTTTTTTTTTGTGAAGAATGCGATTTAGAACGAAATTGAATGCTGGCCATCATATCACTTTTTTTATAAACAATTTTCAAAGATATTAATAAAAATAATAACGGTAGAATTTTAAAAGATTTTTACGAATCTTGTATTAAATTAGAATGCAATTAAAATTTACCAAGTAATTAAAATTAAGTTTTGAGTTAGACCAGTTCATGGATTACGTGGAAATGGTAGAAATTCAACAAAACAACATCAATTTGGAGTCCTCGTTTTGTGTAATTTATGGAGAGCTGTCTGAGGCTCTTATTATTTTTTCCTGTATGGTAATCATTTGGCAATTATTTTAAGCGATCGTTAATGTTTGGTTCAAAGCAATATAAATTTATAGTTAGATTTTACAGATGTTTTTTTTTCTTTGTAATTTCCAGGGGATATGTGTCAAGAAGATGGTGTTATATAATTCAGTGTTTTTATTTCCTTCTGGTGGTAAGAAGTGATATCTAAAAAGCTGTTCTGGAAGGTCGAAAATTTAAAAAAATTCAGTGAAGAATGTTTTAACATCTTAAGCCACCTGGATTACAGCGATGACGTGTGTTTACTTGGGTGTAGCCGGTCGGACATAAAACGAAATTCATGCACATGGGTTCGAGCACAAACACATAGATTGTCCTGAACAGACAAAATTTTTGTTACCTTAAGGTGCGTTTACACCAAATGTGCATGTTGATAGATACGAAAGTGGATTGAAGTGTGTCCTTCGTGATGGCAATTGGTATAGTCCAATTGAGTTTTGCGGCCATTGTGGCGCAGATGGATCGAGTTGGAAAAATGTGATACGTTGCGGCTCGTGGTCCTTTAACGAAGTCATCGCGGAGAACTTCCGGACACACCACGCTGAGTCATGTACTTGTCAGGCATGCAATGAATCAAGTGCCGCAGAAAGTCCTATGGGTAAGTACATATGCACATTTAGATTTAATTTCTTGCTGTTTGGGTCCAGTTGCTGCTTTGAATTTCGCGAATCATCTGTTGGATTGAAATTCTCCGCGAAATTATCTGTTACCGTCCATATGAAAAGGGACCTTATCTTGACATTCCATGCATCTTCAACTTGTCTTGGGGATTCAAACTATTTATATACTTAAAGATTGCATTTATAATAAAAACAATATATTTGAAATTTCAAATTAATAGCTTTTATAGATTCCATGAAAATTTGAATGGGAGGGGGTAGAAGGCGTGAGGGGAGTAAAATAAAACCTGAGGTAGATTACTCCCCGAGGCAGACCTAATAATCTGTGAAAGTTTCATTACAATCGGACAGATAGACAGACAGAGAAAATTTTTAAAAACGTCTGATTCCCCTTAGTCATTGTCCAAATAAAGCAAAAAACTAAGTTATAGCCATTTATAAGCAAATAACAGACAGACACTACAATTATATTTATATAGATTATTAGTAAGGTCAAGAAAAATTACAATCTTTCTACCACCTTCCATACAATTTGACACAATTCATAAACTTTACAAAAATACGATTATCTATAATTTCAGTGAAATTAAGAGGAGTGTGGTGGTCGAGCAAAATGCCGAAAATTTTCACAAATTTTTTTAGGGCTCTGGTAAAAGATAAAAAATTTAAATTTTGCACGTGCCATTTAATATACATAAAGAAAAAATATTAATTTGAATCAGAACTGTTATCAAGGATGTAGTCTTCCTCTTGGGACCAGACCGTTCCAGAGGGTCCAGATTTTCTTTTTTCTACAAAAGGCGGACAAACTTCTAATACTCTCAGATTTCATCTAGAGTATAAAGACAATTTTGTAACAATCAACACTATGCATTTCATAATATGGATTCTCGTTTGTGTCCCTCTGCAGGTTTGCGTGAAATCGATTTTGACGGCGGTTGTGTCGATGCCTATGATGCGGGTACGGACGAGGGACATACCTGCACCCTCATTCTTACTGAGGGCGAGTCGGCAAAGCACTTAATCGCCCCTAACAGTCGGACGGCGAAAATACGGAGTGCTGGCGCTTTGTGGAAGAGTATTGAACGTCCGCGATGCTTCTCGTAGGAGAATTGAAAAGGACCCCATCGTTAAAAGGCTTATGACAGCCTTAGGGTTAGACTTCAACACTGTATACGAGACCGAGAGCGACCTGAAACGTTTGCGCTACGGGTGTATTTGGTTGATGTTCGACCAGGATGCGGGCGGGTCTTGAATCAAGGGAGGAGTTATAAATTTGTTCGATTTCTGCTGGCCAAAATTGAACTTCATACAAGTCATTATAACTCCCATTGTGAAAGCCAAAACACAAGACGAGGAGTTGTGGTTCTACTCGCTTCGCGAGTTCGAGGAGTGGAAGGCGGCAGTTCCCCAGTGGCGCACGTTTGCACCTCAGTACTGCAGGTCGCTCTGTTCATCTTCCCGTGAGGACATTGCGAAATACTTCAAGAACTTGGAAAGGCATCGCATTCAATTTTCATGGGAGGGCGACGAAGTCACCCGCACCATGGAAATGGCATTCAGCAAAAATTTAGTTCAACACCGCAGAGAATTGATTGATTCATACATGGACGGCAGCCAAACAACATATTTGTATGGAAAGCATACGAAGACTGTATCTTTCTCTGCGTTTGTGAAGTTGGAGCTTGCGGCCGCCTGGCAAAGCTTCAATGAGAATTCCTTCCCTTCAATTGTGGACGGGTTGACAGTTGGACAAAGGAAAGTTCTATATACGATGTTGAAACTCTATCCCGACTCTCAAGTTCGTGTGGACAGCCTGGCGGAAGCAGTTATTAGGGAGACTGGGTTCCATCACGCAGCAAGTCATCTCTACGCGACCATAATAGATATGGCAAAAGACTACGTTGGCTCCAACAAGAACATCAATCTTTTGGAGCCGCGTGGTGAAAGTGGCACGCGGTTGCACGGCGGAAGGGACAGCGTGGCACCTCGATACATAGAGGTTGCGCTGTCCCCACTGGCGCGTCACTTTTTGGTGCATCCGGACGATGCCCCTTTGTTGCAGTACGGACTCCAGATAGATGGCGTGAAGCCGAAAGAGCCCTGCAATTTCTTGCCTCTAATACCCATGGTATTAGTGAACACTATTAATGCCCTGGGGTACGGATTTACCAGCAAGACGACATCATACGATCCACGTGATGTCATGGCGAACATGCGGTCTCTCTTGCTGGGAGGGGGCACAGTTGAGATGCAGCCATTCGTGAAAAATTTTCGTGGGACATTTGAAAGGATCGCTGAGTCGAATTCGTACGTGTGCCGCGGAGAGGTCATAGTAACAGGCACTAAGACCGTGGAAATAAGAGAGTTGCCGGTGGGAGTGTGGACGGAGCGGTACAAACGATTAGTGCTCAAGCCTCTGCTGGAGAGCGCCGTGCACAGGCCGATATTATTGAAAGTTGAGGACTTCAGCAGTAGTACGTCGGTTCGTATCGTGGTGAAATTCGCTTCGACTGAGCTCTTCGAAGCACTGCGCAGAGAAGACGGTGGCTTCATCAGGTTTTTGAAGCTTACAAAGAGATGCGATGCTACTATGCGACTGTGTGTCCTAGATGCCGACAACCGCCTACAACAACTGAAGTCAACGGACGACGTATTGCGGAAGTTCTTCGAGATCCGGCGGCCCATGTACGTTCAGAGGAAGAATTTGACGAAGAAAACGGTTGAGGAAATGTGGTTGGAGGATTTGGCGACGCTACAAAACCTCCTTCCCGATGATTTAAGAGACTACGACGATGCTGCGGGAGAGGAGATGGAGTTGGAAATCGTCGACACAGAGGAAGAAGACATATTGAGCGATGAGGAGATGGAGCTGGAAATCGTCGACAGGTACATTTAAAAACGACATTTAGTCGATCAGCAAAAAATTTACATTTCATTCTTCGGCAGCTTCGGAGAGAGCGACGAGGAACCCTCTTCATTGGGAGAGGAGGTGGAGTTGGAAATCGTCGACACAGAGGAAGAAGACATATTGAACGATGAGGAGATGGAGCTGGAAATCGTCGACAGGTACATTTAAAAACGACATTTAGTTGATCAGCAAAAAATTTACATTTCACTCTTCGGCAGCTTCGGAGAGAGCGACGAGGAACCCTTTTCATTGGGAGAGGAGGTGGAGCTGTAAATACCAAATACTATGAATAATATAAGTAATAGTAAGTAATACTGTACACATAATAAAAGGGGGGCTCATGAGCGAAGTGGCACCAACGAAAGACCATACGTGTGTGGTGTCTGTGGAAGAGGCAAGACCACTAATGTTTATTAGAAATCTATTTCAAACGATTGTTTTTTTCCACAGGCTTTAGATATGAAGGACGCTATATATGTAAAACTTTTTCATAAAAATCAGGCCGTAACTAAAGCTTTTTGTGAAGAATGCGATTTAGAACGAAATTGAATGCTGGCCATCATATCACTTTTTTTATAAGCAATTTTCAAAGATATTAATAAAAATAATAACGGTAGAATTTTAAAAGATTTTGACGAATCTTGGATTAAATTAGAATGCAATTAAAATTTACCAAGTAATTAAAATTAAGTTTTGAGTTAGACCAGTTCATGGATTACGTGGAAATGGTAGAAATTCAACAAAACAACATCAATTTCGAGTCCTTGTTTTGCGAAATTTATGGAGAGCTGTCTGAAGCACTTATTATTTTTTCCTGTATGGTAATCATTTGGCAATTATTTTAAGCGATCGTTAATGTTTGGCTCAAAGCAATATAAATTTATAGTTAGATTTTACAGATGTTTTTTTTTCTTTGTAATTTCCAGGGGATATATGTCAAGAAGATGGTGTTATATAATTCAGTGTTTTTATTTCCTTCTGGTGGTAAGAAGTGATATCTAAAATGCTGTTCTGGAAGGTCGAAAATTTAAAAAATTCAGTGGAGACTGCTTAACATCTTAAGCCACCTGGATTATAGCGATGACGTGTGCTTACTTGGGTGTAGCCGGTCGGACATAAAACGAAATTCATGCACATGGGTTCGATCACAAGCACATCGATTGTCCTGAACAGACAAAATTTTTGTTACCTTAAGGTGCGTTTACACCAAATGCGCAGAGCCAAGCAAAATCTTTCAATGTAAGCATGTTCACCCAGTCAGAACTAGAGATACTCGATATACACTACCACTAGTCTCCTAATAGAGTTTGATGCATGTACAACGATTACGCGGGAAATTTTGTCCAAAATTTGAATTTTCTCAATTCCTTTTTTTTGTGAAGTAAACACAATCATAATGGATTATTATTTACGAAAGTCATATTTATTTTCGATTATAATGAGTATTCGATTCAAAAGCTTGTAGTTTAACGCAAGTTTGTGCTCGTGTCCGTACATTTGAACACCGTCAAACTCAGGCTGTTTTTCACATTTCTTATGTTGCCTTCTTGTGCTTCTGCACTCACGCTGAACTGTTGGTATTATAGCATTGACCAAACTCTATTAGGACAGAAGTATACGTGTGTATCGCGTATCTCTAGTCCGAACGAGATTTGTGCGGAAACGTAAGCATGTTGCTCACTATGCTCCAACTTGTCTGGAGCATTTTGATTGCTCAAGTTTACGAAGGTTTAACAGCCCTTCCACAATAAATAATGAAAAATGTTAAGGAACCTAAAGGTCAGGAGGCCAAGGCCTGATTTAGGCTGTAGTGCCATTGGAGAAAGAAAAAGTTTGCAAACGTCAGTTGAAAAGTCATTCCACGCTTCTATTTTTTGGTTTCGGATGTGGTAGTTTTCATAGCTAGAATCCCAAATCGCTTCCTATCGCCGATAACAATCAATCGATGAGCTCCACTATTTGTTGTTTATTCCACATGTCAGCCATATCCGTTGCTCGGATCAAATCAATGCGCGGCATCGTTCAATCTAAAGCTAAGCGCGCAAAAGCTTTTGTTGTTATTGGAATTTGGAGCATTGTGAGCATGATATTTTTTGTTAAAACATCTTCCTCCCGGAGGCATGATATTCTGTGTTAAAACACATTCCTCTCGGAGGCATATTCATCAGGCATAGCAAGATGCTACTCTCAAACCTCCTCGATAACAGCAAAGCGAGGTTTGAGCGCCTTAGTTGGTTACCAGTCATCAGTCATCCTATAAATCGTAACGTAAGCAACATGATTTTCGCACTCCGAACCTCTGCGTCGAGATTTTCATTTAACTATTATTCTAAATCCTAATTTTCGGAGTATGCTGATACGAAAATAATTTCGGAATCAGAATTCCTTAGGGTTGTCTTAATTCGCATCTTCGATTAATAATATCAGACATAGGATGCCTATCTGATACTTAAGGTATCAATGAATTTATTTTTATATCAGGCAGATATATTTAAAGGGAAAGGTCCTCAGTTGCGAGATTCTTCATCTCCGGTGCAGACGTTCCCAGTTTTTTATTTGCCACACACTATTCCACACATTCCTTCCTCGATGTATTTCATTCAGTATAATTAAATATTTCAAAATATAAATAAATTTGAGCAATATAATTTAAACAATACAATCAAGCAACACCAAGACACCATTCGCGAGTTGGTTTGGTACTAAGCCCAGTATCGAACATTTTAAACATTTCGGATCGAAATGTTACACATTTGTGCCGGACGAAAGGAGACGAAAGCAATTCAAACAAATCTTGTCGGTTACGATTTGGTATCAAAGGCATACAGGTGTTACGCACCGGCCACAGGCAAAGCTATCGTCAGTAGTATGTGTGACAGGTCCACGCCATCTAGGTGTCGGCCGGAATTTCCGACCACTGCAGATTGCCCAAAAGGTCGGCAGCGACTTTCGGCAATGACCACGTCGCCCAACGTGTTCGGGGCAGAACGGTACCTTTTTTTGAGGTAAGAGGAAGAGGTAAGAAAATCTTTGAACTGTGCGGAAACGAAGGAAAAATACCGAAATGAAAGACCCCAGTGACACTTTCTAATAGAGAAAGCCATTATTTTATACTTTCTCCGTCGATCCGCAATTCAGTCGCTCAATTTCAATTGAAAAGAAAAAAAAATTTACGCAAAAATTTCAATCATTTTTATTAACTTTCATCCAAACGGTTCAAAAGTTGACGGCTGCTAATCGCATATTCTACAATTTTTTTTACATTTGTAAATAATAAATAACACTTAATAAACACATAAATAAAATAATCCTAATTAAATAAAATAAAATAATAAAAAAAGGAAAAATTCATCATGATTTTAAACGTCTGTCGTTTTTTTCTTTTCGGGCGTATGATTTATGTTATTTTGTGTAAAATTCTGACATAATAGTAAAATTCTGACATAATAAGCCTTGTGGAAGTGAAAAAAGTTCTAAACAATTCCCAAAAATAATTACACAAACATAATTCTAATGATTCTGGAGGCGCGCTTAGCACGCATTTCGTGATAATAAAAGGCAACGCTTAATATTAAAAAAAAAAAATAATAATAATAATCAAAATCAAGAAAATAATTAAAAGATAATTTTCGGGGAACTCTGTAGCATCATTCCTTCTTCGCTCTCCTTTTTGCAACCATATCTGGAGACATAATGCAACGTCGGGATCGAGATGCACTTCATCGTCGTCAACAACAACATCATCTTCAGCAGTCTCAAAGGATAAGTCTTTGGCCTCTTGATTATAATTTTTTTATTAATGTTCAAGTCTCATTTCTGTAATGCTTATACATGTCTTATAATTTTTTTTATATATATTTCCTTTTTTTTTGGGCTATAAACAAAAGCAGGATATTTAGAAATTATTCCTCGAGGAGGGTCCCACGCCTATTGTTGTGCGCACAAGGAATAGGTAGGGAATCAGTAAACTTCAGGTTTAACTGTTTTGTAAATGTTCAATTAATCAGAAAGAGTTAGAAACTACATGGGTTTTATTCCCTCTTTAATTTATTATCATAACTATGTTAAATGAAAATAAATAATATCATAATTGGATTGAAGGGAAAAATTTATATAAAACTAAAGAAAACGTTTAAGCTGGGTTTTGTTGTAAATTGAAAGAAATGGAAATTCTAAACTTTCGAGATCTTAAGATAAAATTATTTTCTAAAATCAATTAAAAAAAATTTTATTTCTTTTTGAAACTGTTTATACTCTAGATGAAATCTGAGAGTATATTGTGTTTGCCTTACCGTTTGTAACGCTAAGAAATAATGCTCGCACAGAGCCGCCAAGGGTACAGAAATATTTGTTGTCGCTCAAAAGCTTCGATTCCGAGTTGCTGTCTGTCCGTCTGTCTACAGCATAACTCTCGAACGCTTTGAGCTATCGTGCTGAAATTTGTTGTGTGTAATTTTTAGCAAAAAAGAAACTTTAAGTTCGTGAACTCCCCACTCCTTCTACCCCCTCCCATACAAATTTCACGAAATTCCGAAATTTTCAGAAATTGATTTTTCTTTGAAACTGTTAAAGCTATCGATTTGAAATTTGGGTCAAAGTATTATGATATATATGTTATTAATATGACGGAATATTGATCCGACCCCGTCACTCCTTCTACCCCCTCCCATACAAATGCATAATTTTGAAAAATGCAGTTTTTCGATTTTCATTGAAACTAGCAAAGTTATAAAAACGAATTTTTGCCAGAATTAATTTTATTATAATTTCAATGAGAATTGAAAAAATTATTAACTTCACGAAATTTTGAAATTTAAATTAAATTATTTTTCTTCGAAACTGTTAAAGCTATCAACTTGATATTTTGCATAAAGTATACAAATAGAAATATAAATAACGAGAAAAAAATGTGTTTTGATCCGTACACTCCTTCTACCCCCTCCCATACAAATGTATAATTTTTGTTAATTGCATTATATGGATTTCCATTAAAACTAGAAAAAGTATAAACTTAAAATTTTGCCAGAATTTGTTTTTTTAATAATTGCAATAAACGCTAAAAAAATTATCAGCTCTTCTTCACTCCTTCTACCCCCTCCCATAAAAATATCTGTATTATAAATTCAAGAAAAGCATTTCTTCTTCGAATATATTAGAACTATCGAATTTGAAATTGAATCAAAGCGTGGTGATAAGGATGATGATAAGCAGTTTCAAAATCATCTTAAACGCTCCACTTCCTCTGCCACCTCCCATACAAATGCCTCAATTTCAGGAAAACTATGTCCATTTGAAAATAATGAAAGCTACAAACCTTAAATTCAGCACGAAATATTTTGTATACCACATTAGGTGTCATATCCAAAAATTACAAACCTTTCTCCTCTCCTTCTATCACCTCCCATACAAAAGTCACTATTAATTATTTAAAAGAATTGTAGGTGACATATTTTCCAGTACATTGAACTCTTTCTCATTTCATCTAGAGTATTATATGATTGGGCTTTACGCCCAAACATAATTCTTTTATGTTTAAATTTAAAATTGCAATATTAAAAGAAAAATGACATCAGTATTACTAAATTAATTTCGTTGTAGGACATCTGGACCAAATAAAAATTATTTTGTTTTTTCACATAAATTTACAAGACAATTGGTTGTAATCCTTTTCTTCTTCTTTTCTTTTTTTTGCTATATTTTTTTATTTTATATTTAAAGACACGAATTATTTTAGCAGAAAAGAAAAGAAATTGAAAGCCTATCATTGTTAAATTCTTTATTACTAATGAATTATATAAATCATAATACGAAATGACGATCTAGTTTGAAAAATTGAAAGGCTCCTTCTCTAGTTTCCCCATCCTCCTCCCTCTCTCTTCATGGCCGTTTCGTTTGTTTCGAATTTTAGCTCGTCGAGTATGAAGTTTTTTAGACGATTACGACGCATTTTATCGTGTTTCAGCACATCATCATCGCTGAGAAAGTTGATCGACGTGCAGATAATTCTTACAGATAAAGATTTGGAGGGGTAAATTTTGTATGGAGGAATATTACGTGCGACGATGATTGCGGTAGACAAATTAGAGGAAGCGCAATATTCAATGTGCAAGTTCTAAAAGGATTCGAACTCAACGAAAAAGAAGTAAGTTTTCTACTATATAAAATTTTTACGCAGATATTTGAAGAATTTGTTTCGCCTGATTTTCAGTTCATCGATCTTTGCATATTACTTGGATGCGATTATTGCGACAGTATCAAAGGTATCGGACCGAAACGATCAATCAATATCGAAATATTGATACAATTATCGAGAACATTGTTAAAAATAAGTACACAATTCCAGAAAATTGGAAGCCGCGAACTTTTCAAATATCCAGACATCACAACTGGAGACAGTAGTATTTCGATTCCCACTAATCCCAATTTGTGGGGGTAATACAATTTACTATTATGAAAACACACCACGTAATATTAATACCTTTTATTTTATAATCATGTTTGTCTTGCATCTTTAAATTACAACTCAAATTCATAAACATTAAACTCGGCTCCGACGAAAGTTAATGCGACTCGATCGAAAAGGAATAACACGCAATCCAGAAAATTTCTTGGAAAACCGAAAAAATACCTGTGTCGGTGGACCGGAAATAGTCGTATTTTGACTGGGCGTTTCCTGCGACAGAACTTGAATCAAGAAGACCTGACTGTAAACGTACGTGTGCTGCCCGTGTCACACCATTCTCGCAACTTCTTGAATCGCACCCTGAATGTCATCGGGATTGGTAAGAAATTTCGAAATTGCCGTCTTGCCGCGAAAATACCTCGATTTGTTGGGCAGCCGTCGAAATGGAAGTGATTTCGCTTTGGAAGCCGGCATCGGAAATGAGCTGAAAGAAACGACCAACAGTAAGCCGCCAGTTCGGAAGAGAGTTCATACGAGGAAGATTACTAGGAGACTGTATGGCTAAGGCAGAGTGGGCTGGGCGGTGCCAAAAACTCCTGACACCGTTTCGTCGAGTCAACATTCCGACCATGAGATTCTCCCAATTTTAAATTGCCCTTTCCTGGGTAAGTCGGCGTGATGAGCTCCAAAGCTCATTTTGTTGAACAGGCCTAGGGTTTCATGACAATATCGCAATATAGCAACAAACCCCCCCACGACTCCCGTAGCTAGACCCGACATTAAGCTAGCACGTCGCCAGCCCGATATTGTCACCGGGATGGATGTGGTGTGGATCTCGGCCCACTCTAAGTCCCGAACCTTTCATTCCCTTCGGTTTATTCGGATGCATGGGCATCTGAATAAACCAGCCAAGGCCTACGCATACAACACGTAATATAAAAGAGATAGCGACTGGAAAATCGAGCAGATTCACGAGGAGAGTATAATCTCCATAAAGCATAAGGAAACCAACGAATTTTTCAGCGCGGATAATGATGAAGAAGGCAAAGGCAAAAACAATCACGCAAAATATTTCGCCAGGTTCGGGCAACGAGTTCACAGAAATCGGACGATCAAATAAGGGTGTTGGTGCTGTAAAATGGATAGACGAGGGGAATTCATATAAAACTCATGGCACAAACTAAAAGGAACGAGAAAACGTATTTGGTTAACACTGCAGTGATTGAACCAAAAAGTTTAAAAGTTTTGACAAGTGATCAGAAGGATCAAGACTATTCATCAAGTCTTACTCGCGGCTTCATGCTTATATGTACGAGGGGTGTATGATAAGTAGTTAGGCAAGAAAACGCATTTAAAAAAAATTTTTTTTTATTTATTTCTCAATATAATCTCTTTTCAGCTCGATGCATTTAGTCCAGTGATATTTTAACTTTTTCAAGCCATCCAAAAAATATGATTTGTCGAGCTCCGCAAAATAGGCCTCTGTTGCGTCGATAGCCTCCTCATTCGGGCCGAATTTCTTTCCTGCCAACGATTTCTTCAAGTTTGGAAAGAGGAAAAAGTCACAGGGGGCCAAATCATGGGAATATGGTGGGTGAGGCAGCAATTCGTAACGCAATTCAACCAGTTTTGCTGTGGCGATTGCGGACGAGTGAGCAGGTGCGTTGCCATGATGAAAAGGACTTTTTTTCGCCAAGTGAGGCCATTTTTTTTATCAATTCAGCATTGAATCGATCCAATAAATCAGCATAGTACTGCACCGTGATTGTTCGTCCTTTCTCCAAATAGTCGGTGAAGATGATGCCTTGCGAATACCAAAAAACGGTGGCCATGACTTTTCCGGCCGATGGAACCGTTTTCGCCTTTTTTAAAGCAGTTTCGCCGAGTGAAATCCACTGTTTCGACTGTTCTTTCGTTTCTGGCGTGTAGTGATGGATCCATGTTTCGTCAACAGTCACGAAACGCCGTAGAAATTCTTTCGAATTGCGCTTAAACATGTCCAAACAGTGCTCCGAAGTTGTCATGCGATTGCGTTATTGCTCCACTGTTAGCGAACGCGGCACCCATCTCGCCGATAGCTTTCTCATGCCCAATTTTTTGGCTAGGATACTTTATATGCGTTCAATTGAGATGTGTACAATGTCAGCAATCTCTCTGACCTTCATCCGATGATCTGCTAACACAATATCATGGATTTTATTAACCATATCCTCCGTAGTCACCTCAATCGGACGGCCTGGGCGCTCTTCATCAAAAACGGATGTTCGGCCACGCTTGAATTCATTAAACCAATATCTGATGGTAGTCATCGAAGGTGCATGGTCTTTATAAACGGCATGCAGCTTCACTTTGATTTCCTCACACGTCTTCCCATCCAAAAAAAGAAATCGAATCACTGATCAATATTGCTCTTTCTCCAGGATTGCAAATAAACACGAACTTGATGAATTTCACCAGATGTCAAAACAAAACTACTCGATAAATCTGTCTGAAATTTCCACAGTCGTCATTATAAAGATGGCGCTACATGATGGCATAAACATTTTGCGTCAGTGTTGCCATCAGTCGGTAAACACGGGTGCTTATCATACAGCCCTCGTAGTGTCAACCTAAGGCGAGTTTTGCAATGTTTTAATTTATGTTGACAATATAATTATATCAAGCAAATGCGACAAGTTACTATCGTACTATGAGCGAATTTTGAATGAAAAATTCAAAACCAAAAATCTCGACATCATTCGAAATTATTTGGGATTACAAGTCAACAGAAGTGCGTCTGGAAATTTCGCGATTAACCGGCATACATCATGATAGCCGCTAGCAGCAAACCGAATCAATTACTAAGAAAGGAATGCGGCGTCACGCAATTTCAATGAGGAGTGTTAAATGACAGCTTTCTTGCATTCTAATTGAATTAGTATTAATCGTTTTTGTGTTGGCAACACTAACGTAGAGGCATTCAATTGTTGTCAACTTCAGTTTTGTATTCTTGATCTGTCGAAACTTTTTTGTCTTTTTCTCACTTCCGTTCTTATTTTACGCGGCCAGAAGGCTAAAACATCGATAAAGTCTTTTCGTCAATAAGAATCATTAATCCAGTGCGTTTCTTCTTATAATTTTATATCGTTAACCAATAAGTATAGTAATGAATGAACAGATAAACAGGTCGTAGGTGAAGTGCGATTGCGATTTATTTAGCGAGCTTTGATCGGTGGATTTTATGATCTGATCGGTGAAGTGGGACGTGCGAAGTGGTTAGTGAGGCGAGCTTTGTTCTGAGCTACGTTCTGGTCGGGGTGAGGTGTGAGTTGCGGCTATTACAAGTTCCGCCAATTTATGTTACAGTTCGCTGTGTCGATAAGAGCTTTACGTTCTTCATTGATGAAATTGCTTGTGTGAGTAATATCGTGTAAAAAAAAATAAAATAAAACAATTGACCCTTTTGGTTTAGTTTTCTATGACCGGGTGTTTTTTTTTTTATTTGGTTTGTGTACATGTGATGCGATTGACATTTTTGCCATCCTGACTCGATTGCGCTTGATCGTTTTTTCGTATATTGGAAGAAACCCTTTTCATTACGAGGCGGAAATGGGGGAGATGTTCATTATGCACACTGAGCTTGTGGTGCTGGGCATGTGATTGGGTCTGCCTGATTATTAGATGCAGGATTTCGCAGAAAATTGCTGTTTTGCCTGGTTTTTTTTTATTGATTTGTGTTATTTTAACCAACATGTAAATAAATACTTTGAATTTTTTGGATTTGATTTCATTTCAGTTTTCTGCCGTCTTCCGTTTAATTCGTTTCCTTTTTCTGTTTCAATTTGAATTGCTGATAAGTAGCTCTTTTCGAAGATATTTATCACTGCAATTACAGTTTTTGCCATCCTTGCGCACAAGCATGGAGATTAGAGGCGAAAAAATCACTGCTGTTAGAAGAGCTGCTCTTTTTCACAGATATTGAAAAAGAGCAATCGCAGTTGATCACTGCGATTGGAAAAGAGCAGATTTTGCCATCCCTAGTTGGCATGCATGTTTTTGAATACGGTCGAGCAACGCGAGGTTTGTTTTGGGTCCTCAAACCCAAACAAACAAATTTAACTGTAGGTTACTTCAAATCATGCTATAGGTGATCGGAAAAGCCGAGAATTCGCGATTTTATAAAAACTATGTCAACCCTTCCGCTTGAATGATATCCCACATTTTTATTGATTGGTTTATACCGAAAGTTTAGATGAAGGATACTTCCCCTAAGGAGGCGCTATTGATGATAGACATCTGCTTGGCAAACTTTCCAAATAACGACCTTGAAAGTGATAATCTACTTGTTCAGCGCAGTTTCTTCCCTTTAGGGACGATTGTGTGTAACCTTTCGCACGATGAGCTTGCTTACCATGCCGAGAGTAAAATTGGTATCCTATGAAACGGCAGTCAAATGATGAAGGAAAAACAAACCGAAGGCTCTTATTTTAATTTACTATATTTGTTTTATTGGAACAACTGTATAAGTTTTAATACTCAAACGAAAATATATCACTCTTCAAAAAGAAAGAAAAAAACAAAAAAAAAGTCAAATAAGTCTAGCGAAGATGGTTCTTAAATAATTTACAAAACATCAATTACAATTTACAGGCTTTGTTTAGAACAAAAAGCAATGCATGTCGGATTAAACGAAAAAGAAAATTCGTTGAAATGATGTGAAAAAAAACGGTCTGGGTGGCTGGGACGATAACTAAAACAACTTCTTAGAACTACAACGCACCTGACTGCATTTTTTATGGGTTTAACTGAACAATTTTTTTTAAATCGAGAGTTGAAATATTTTCTATAATTTTTGTTTGTTGTCGGTTGGGTCTCTTTCTGCTCGAAACCGCCGTTACACATTTTTACATAATTTTTGTTGTTAATAAATGGAATGAGCTAACAAAATATGCCTTTATGTACATTTTTAGACATTTAAAACTTAAGTTTAAAAAGAAATGATTAAATTACGCAGAGTCGGGCTGGCCTGGCTAGGTGGGGGTAGTGAATTGCCGCACAGCACAGACACCGCCCCGCATCGCTTAAACTTTGTCACCCATTTTGACTTTGGAAGTCATGTAAATTCCGACAATTAGACCGAACAGACCAATGGCCGAGCCGAAAATCTCGACAATCAGGATCTTGACGAAGAGCACCGAGTTGGCGGCATCGGCCAGGGCAGCTCCCGATCCGACAACGCCGACCGCAATGCCGCAGAACAGGTTGACAAGGCCGACAGAAAGGCCAGCAGCGAACATGACGTAGCCAGCCATGTAGTTATTGTCGCGGATTTGCGTAATTTTTGTGTTTTCGTCGTAGCTCTCGAGCAGGCCGGAGAGCACGATGGCCGTGATCAGGCCGTAAATAGCGACCGCTTCGCAGAAGATGACCGAGATCAGATTTTTGGTTTTGATGCGGGGCGCCTTGACACCGCCTCCGACGATACTAGTGCCCGTCGTGTGGATGCCGAGGGCGGCTCCGACCACGGACAGGGCGACGGAGAGGCCAATGCCAACCGTGGCCCACATGTACGGCGACGTGTTGGACAGGAACCAGCCGATGCTGACCTGTTCGCCTTTTCCCGTCAGGATGTAGTAGAGGATGAGAACGGTGCTAGCTGCGACCAGCGTTCCCGTGAAAGTGTATCCCAGCATGTACCTCATTTTGCGTTTTTCTTAATTGTAGTTCTGTTAATCTGCAAAATTCCCGGAAATTTAGCGAAATTTTCGACTTGAAATGCGCACAAAATTCACTTACAAAACCTTCTGATCTCCTTTTAGCACTTTCGATTGAGAAAATCACCCATCACATGACAGATAGAGAAGAAAATGCAGCGCTCATGTGTCGGGATACGAAACTAGAAATAATTATTTGGGCTTTTTTTTCGTTCCTCCAGTTAAGGGTGCTTTCTAATTCGGCTGTATTTGGAATGGTGTGTTTAGTTTGGCGTATTTTACAGTATGACACGTAAAATTTGGAGGAGTTGGAATTTAGGTACTTCATTCTTCTTAATTCAATTCAATTCGATGAGGGCGTTCAGCGAAGCGTGCGATGCGGTCGAGGCCTTTATAAGGCGGAAAATTCTAGAGTTGTGTTTCGCCAGCGTTCGTACGGCGACCTCAAAACTACTTCGACTCGCAAGGGTCGTCCGTGTGAAACGGACGAAAATTGCGTCATCTCCCATTAGAACTTTCACAATACGGAAGTCCATCATTGCTCGGGAGATAAATCAAGTCATACGGTTCAAAGGTATCGTATTCAGAAAGACAACAATAAGCTGCCTTAAACTGAATACGATACCAAAAACAAATTTTCAATGTCAGGCCGCGTACCAAAGAATAATACGCTCTAGCCTTATTCTTCTTCTTCAATGGCGCTACAGCCCAAATCGACCCTTGGCCTCCTGACCTTCAGGTTCCTTAACATTTTAATTATTTATTGCGGAAGAGTTGTTAGCTCTTCGCACAACCCTCTATCTACGAATTTTTCATTTTCGTAGATTGAGGTAACCAAGGTATATTCAAGCAGGTAGTGTGCTGGAATTATATATTGCGTCGAACGGGATTTGAACTCACGACCTTCGCATTGTAAACCAAACACGATACCTACTAGACTATACTCTAGCTTTAGCTCTAGCCTTACACTAATGAAAAATAATAAAACAATCTAAACGTCCCAGCACATGCGATTATGTATATACATATCGACATACAGCTGAGACGAGTAAAGAACCATTCTGGCCCATGCGAGTATGTATACAGATGTATATCTACATACCGACATACGCGGCTATAACAATGACTAAGACCCAAGTGCATGAAATGCAACGAGCAATGTATGGAAGAAAAAAAATATATGAAGCGAAGAAAAGTTCTATAGGAAAAAAAATGATGACCGCGTGTTATCGCACTCAATGGGCATTTTCTTCAGTACTATGGAAGAAAGAAAAAAAAAAAGGTAAACAAATGAAATTTTATTTTATTAAAATTATGGAAAATTAAATTTGTTACCTTTGAGTAAAATTGAAGCAAATCATGCTTACTTAGCAAAGAATTAGACTTTGCTGCATTTATGGTAAATAAAGTTTTTTATAATAGTACAAAGGTTAATAGAAAATTTTGTATAAAAAGCCGACCTCAACGCAGGTTCGGTCTGAGTAATCTTGAGCCTTCCAAGCGCTCACGCTGATTAAATTTCGAGCCTTCCAAGCGCTCAAACTGATTTACTTAGAGCCTACCAAGCGCTTGAGCCGATCAGAGTGGAGCCTCCCGAGAGCTTCAAATCAAAAGTTTTAATTAATCCTCGAATAAACAGTTAATAACAGTGAACAAGAATTCTTTTTTTTGGTAACCATAGAGGTAATATTTTCTTTCAACTAATCTTTTTTAATTTTCAGGGTCTCCATTAAATCCTGACCCGCCCTCGGCCTTACCGGGCTTTGAGCGAGCGACTGGCCCTTTGAGCTAGATGGTCAGGTAAGCTCCTGCCCTCAACGAACCAATAATCTCACTCGAGTCACCATGGCTTGCCATAGCCGTGCGTAAACGGGCCCTGAAGATAATTTCGCAGTTGGTAAACCCATCTTGCCTCTCTGGTGTGATGACTTTGAGACTACACTGGGTAGTCTCTTAGTACATTCATACCTCTACTTGCAACTTCTAAATATTTCGGCTATGAGCCTACATTGGATAGACTCATAGCCCGGCCTTATGTTTGGCCAATCTCGTACATCAGTACACACTTTACTTTAAACTATGGGTCTACATTGGGTAGACTCATAGTCAAAATCTCACGCTATAACGATCTTGAGTTTTGGAGTTTATGGATTTACCATAGAGCACTCCCCCTTTTTACTTATTTCGATTAAGTAATTTGTATGAGACAAATTACTTACATTGGAGTAAATCCATAGTTGTGGATTCCATCAGCATTTTTGCTAATACTACACAAAAGTAAGCTAAGAAAAATTAAAGATAGTTATGGGTTTACATTGGGTAAACCCATAACATAAAAATCTTAGCAAATGTCCACAACGACGATGACCGAGATTAGTACTACTGGGACAACCCCCATTTCCGCACCCCATTTCAAACCAAAAAAAAAAACAGCGACATACAGTTTTCATTTTTCCTACTTTTGGATTTGAGTGAAACTTCTCCAACGTAGTTTCACTCTAAATCCGTAGACGTTTTTTTGTGATCTGTCGTATCCAGCAGAGTGCCAAACTAGCGCACACCGAAAGAAATTCACTCACTCGCATGAGAGTCCAAAGGACGAATCTCCGTACTGTACTACCGAAATGCGCACCTCACACAAAATCCGAAGGCGGACGAAAATTAAATAACAACCTAAAAAACAAAAATTACTTAGGAATTTTTGTACCACACGAAAACGAACTGCTGGACCATTGTTGCTTTCCTCAATTTCCTACTGCCCCGGAAAATTCGCGAGTATTTTCCTTTTTTGAGGGCTCTCGATTTTCCTTTTTGTGCACTTTCTGAAATCACTGCACCCACTTCTCACTTTCTGTTTACGCAAATTACCTTTATTTCCGCCGTCTTCATCGTGCTTTTAACAAAAGGGAAGGCGAGAAAACACCACGAATCGCGCATTTGAAAAATTCTGGACCGTCGCGCAAATAACCACGATGTTTGAAAGTAAGAATTTCTAAGAACCAAATTGACAATGCCATTCTGAAAATTCGAAAGTGCCATCTCTTGATGCGGAATCTTCAAAAATGAAGCAAAATTGCGTTGCACCATCTGGTGACACATGGTATGAAAGAGAAAAATGACAAAATGACTCGCTCACGCAGTTTGGTCTACGTAAATGTGTTAGCGAACCAAAATTTACCAAGTGTTTTTATATTAAGTAGGCTCAGCATGGGCGCTAGTCTCGAATCAAAGGAAGATGCTCTTTTTTATGGTTGCGAGTATTTTTATTCTAAACGTTAAACAGGTTACTTACATGACTAAGCACATACATAGGTATCAATCTACCCTAAGTATTAAACTAAATTATTTGTGCATGGCGCCAAAATTAAAATTCAAATATTGCCGTTACAGTATTCGGCCTTCCTGACCCATCTATTGTCCTCAATCAAATCCAAAATTGTTGTCAAATTGCTTTATATTGAAAGCCGCGCAAGTTCCGAGGAACTTTTTATTTGTTACTGATCTCCCGGACTATCTAGGCGCTTTATCATAGTTCGGCAATGGTTAAGTCCGATATTTGGATCGAAATTTTAAAAAAAAAGTGTCGACGTTTTTTTCGATATGTTCTTAAAGTTCCCTAATTCATTTATAGGTTCTTCTAAAACCTTGATGACCGCCTACCGGTAGGTCATAGTATTCACTCAGAATTTGTTCTATATCTTCCCTCTTTTCCAGTCGTATTAGATGATTTCGATTATGTTTTGGAGGTTCTGTTTCATTATAAAATCTTGGAGGTTCTGAATTTTTGCTATGAGGTTCTGTTTCATTATTGAGTCTTGGAGGTTCTGAATTCTTGTTATGAGATTTTGTGACTCAGCTGGACTCGAATTGGGTGAAACTTTGTTTAATTCGCTTTTTAGTTTTGATGATGATTTGCCTCGACCGTCGCGCCTTGTCGACCGAGGGGTTGGGAGTTTCCCGAACGATTTCGTGTGTTAGGATTTGAATTACTTGGTCCAGCATTAGGTTCAGCTCGTTGATTTCCTTTAGCTGGGGAATTAATTCCAGAGAACTTCTGAAATCTTTTGTTTTCGGCTAACTTCTCTTTGTCCAGAGCATAGTCTATAGCGTCGTGTAGATTCGTTATTAATTAAGTTACCTTAGGGACAACAGTGTAATTTTTTTGGAGAGTTCTTATCGATAAAAAAGATTGCGACCTCGATGTTGGATTAAGAAATATGACTAGGTGTAGAAGTTTAGTTAATAAGTCTGTTCGACTTTTAAATTGTAGTAGATTTTACTACAATTTTAATCGGATATCTCACGCCTCGCTTGAAATTGTTTAAAACCTTTTGCTCGTTCAAATCTCTGGCGGCTTTGGAACTCATCGAGTCCAAACTTTTAGTTGTTTATATGTTCAATTCTTCCAACAGTTTCTCCAATTTATCAGCGTATTCCTGGACTGTTTCCGTCTTCTTCTGCAATATATTAAAAATTTCGTTCTGGACTATTTGCGCTGGACGCTCCTTTGAGAATTGTTTCTGAAGGGCTTCCCTTAGCAAATTTAAGTTTTCGTAATCGTTGTATCTGAGTATTAGCTTATATGCCCTTCCTGTTAGCTTTGATCTTACCAAATCCAAAAATTCGGCTTTATGCTCTAAATTAGTGCCTGTACGAAGAAATTGTACATTGTTTCACAAAAATCTATGTAATGCATTGAAATTGCCATCGTATTCGGGTATCAACTCTATTGCCTGTGGCAGGTCGAATTTAAAGTCAGTATTCGGCATAGTAAAAAGCTTATTGAGGTGCGAATTAAAACGGAAATTATAACTGCTGTTTGGTTCTGCAGTCAATTTCTTGAGCTTTGGTTCCACTTTTCTGGTCCTTGAGCCGAATTGTTTGCCATGCCTGATACTAACGTTCAACGTCACCTCCTCCTGGGCATAAATCTATATTTGGTTAATCCACTATGAAAGAAGTCCGCGAGATGGAATCAAAATTTGAAGACCACACAATGTAAAGAAAATGAATGTGCACAACAACAAAAAACGTGAATATCAACATAAACCGTGATCGATCTCAGAGGATTAAATCCGAAATCGAATCAAGAGTCACGAAAATTAATTACACTAACACGAATCACGCAAAATCAACACTCACAAATTAAATGAATGTATCGGAAAATTCGAATTACCGGTTAAAAGTTCGGAATGGATTGCAATCAAAGAAATAATTCGAAAAGAAACAATTATTGACTTATTTAATATTTTCTTCTTATCAAGTGTTCGCAATTTGGTGCGGTGTGCTGAAATTCTTCGATTGCCGATTCGCTGTTACGATGAGTTGAATTGTTGAGGTATCGTTGAATGTCCTGGAATCCATTTGAAAGTGCTGATTTGAGATTGAGTTCTAGAGATGAGCTGTTGTGAAGAGATGCATTGACGACACTTAAGTTGATTTAAGTAGAGTTGCGTTGACTACAATTATGTTGATTTCAGATGAGATGGTACTATTGGGAACTGTCCTCGTTCCTTCGGTGGAGACTGGTCCTCGTCTCTGATGAACTTCGTGTATTTTTTCAAAAAAAATCTTTCTTTTAACTTCTTTATTGTTATGTTATTTATTTTGTTTATTTTTAAGTGGTATTCATTATTTTATTATTTGTCGATATTGATTACTTTTTTGTTGGGTTTGGGAGAAAAGGATGAATAAAAAAAGACAATTTTTAAAAAACGAAAATTGCTTTTAATTAATGCTTACTAATAATTAGACGCGGCGAAGGTCCAGTTCCAACTGTTCAATAAATTACCCGCGGACGAGAACGATTGAAAAAGTGCATTATCAGCACACACGCGAATGAACGACAAGTGCCTTATCAGCACACACGCAAATAATCTCAGCTCAATGGTATTGCGGAAAGAAAGAACCGTACGTTGATTGAGATGGCACGGTGCATGCTGATTGAGGCCGAATTGGAAAAGCAATTTTGGGAAGAAGCCGTCGTAATGGCGAATAATGTGCAGAATCATTTACCGGCAAAGGACATTGTGAAGACACCATTCAAAAGTTGGTTTGGTACTAAGCGCACTATCGTACATTTTAAACGTTTCGGATCGAAATGTAACACATTTGTGCCGGACGAAAGAAGATGAAAGCTTAACCCGAAATCAATTCAAACAGTTCTTGTCGGTTACGATTTCGAATTAAAGGCATACAGGTGTAACGCAACGACCACTGGTAAACTTATCGTCAGTCGCAATGTAAAATTCATCCATAAAGATCGAGCAGATTCAGGAGGAGAATGTAATCTCCATCAAGCATAAGGAAACCAACGAATTTTTCAGCGCGGATGAGGGGACAGATGATGAGGGAGGCGAAGGCAACAACAATGAGGGAGTGGCGGCGCAAAATATTTCGCTAGGTTCGGGCAACGAGTTCACAGAAATTCGACGGTCAAACCGATCAAATAAGTGTGTTGGTGATGTAAAATGGATAGACGAGGGGAATTCATATAAAGTCATGGCACAAACCAAACGGAACGAGGAAACGAATTTGGTTAACACTGCAATGATTGAACCGAAAAGTTTAAAAGAAGCTTTGACAAGTGATCAGAAGGACCAATGGCTTAAGGCAATGAACGAGGAAATGGAGTCACTAAAACGGAATGGTACTTGGGAACTGCGCGATGGAAAGGCAATCGGTAGCAAATGGGTATTCAAAATCAAAACGAACACTGACGGCACTGTTAAAAGCTTGAAGGCGCGCTTAGTGGCACAAGGTTTTACCCAGAAGTTTGGCACTGAGTACGGTTTGGTATTTGCACCAGTTGTCAAACAGATGACGTTCAGGATACTTCTTTTGATTGCAGCCAAAGACAAATTTTCCGTGCAGCATTTAGACGCGGAGACACCTCTTCTAAATGGGGAGTTGAACGATACAATTTACATGAAGCAGCTACCAGGTTTCGTCAGCGAAGACGAGGAAGATCAATTTTGTCTCTTGAGGGGGAGTATTTACGGCTTGAAGCAAGGCCCTCTAGAAATACGTTGTGCTTTGACAGTTCTCTTGACTGACATTTCGCGGAGAACTTCGAGCTAGTACGGAGTATAAGAAAAAACAGATAACTTTACTTTAAATTAATAGTTTTTTATTCTATTTTCAGCGCAGTGATGTATAAATGTGCAGTCGGAGTACACTCTGAAATTTGTGGTTGCCGGGAAGGAGAGCTTCTATCACTACAACAATAACACTAACGAATTTGACAGTCTGAAAAAGGATCTGTCGATTTCATAAAACGAGCCGGAATGGAAAACTTGAATTTTTTCGATTCTGAAATCAAGCGTTTCAGTGCCAAAAACTGGATCGCGTCAAAACTATGGCCAAATGGATGGATGAATGCTCGAAACTCGATCGTGAATGTGCGATTTCAAACTCAAATTGCACCTGAACCAGCGACAATTAGCCAGGCTGGAGAAATCGCGTGCTGAGAACTGCCAATAGATCGCCCAACTCGAAGAAATGATTGGATCTAAGCAAAAACAGATCGTCGAACGGCAATCTGGTATCAAAACCATTGATAATATCGTTCGAACGCAACAGATGAGCATAAAAGATCGCGACGAGCTGATCAGCCGCGTTCATAGCCTCAAACAATTGCTCGACTCGAAGATGAATTCGGTCTTAGAGCTGCAGAACATCGATGCGTTGCATTAAATCGCCTGATCAAGCAGAAAATCGAAAAGTCACCGATTTCAATAAATACCTGTACAAAATTTTTGCCGATCGCGAAGGAATGGCCAACGTTCAAGATCTCTGCATAAATCAAAACAGTAACATCAGTGTCGAGGATTATTTTGACAAGGTCGTAGAACCTGAAACGTATCTCACCCTGGAGGAAGTTACTTTGCTATTGAAGGATATTCCATAGTAGTTACCTAATTAGAGTCTAAGGTTTCAGCCTTTTTTTCAATTAATTCTTATTTTGTCCCAAAGAAACTTTTGGTGTTTTTTTCAATTTCCCATGATATTTACAAATAAATGCAATATTATTGTAACACAATTCAAAACAAATGATTTTTTGATTGACAGTCGAATCATTCAGGGACGATAATATCCGTGCAGGACCATGTACGCCGTCACCTGAATAAGGCTCTCAGATCAACGCAAACAGGCGCGACGCGAACCCTAATAGCTCTTTGAGTAGAAACTCTTTGTGATAGCAATAAAATAGACTGCCACGACATGTTAAATTGAATTGTCAAACTGACAAATCTCGCACTTGGGTGAGCTCCGACTTGCTCGGACACCTTAGGTTTAGTTCAGAAAAACCTGGTATTCCACGTCATCGTTTTCAGCATTACGGCCTGGTATTTTTAGAGGGTCTTGCTTGAAGCAATCAGCAAAAGTTTGGAAATAGACGATTCAACAGGTCTTACTTACGTACAAAGCAAAAATGATCCATGCTTATGTGTAGTGTCAAGGCCCTCTAGAAATACCAGGCCGTGATGCTGAAAACGATGACGTAGAATACCAGGTTTTTTGAACTATACCTAAGGTGTCCGAGCAAGTCGGAGCTCACCCAAGTATGAGATTTGTCAGTGTGACAATTCGATTTGACATGTCGTGGCGGTCGGCTTCTGCATGTCAGGATTCGCGTCGCGCCTGTTTATTAATAATATTTAATATTTTACATCTATTCACCATTGTGCTGAAAATAAAATTAAAAACTATCAATTTTAAATAAATTTACCTACCTACTACTTATTTTTCATATTGGCGCGAATCCAACACCGAAGTTCTCCGCAAAATGTCAGTCAAGAGAACTGTCAAAACACAACGTCATCACTGACGTCATCAAAAACCTGCTATATTTCCTGCAGCTGCTGTAAAACAGCTCAGCATTACGGCCTGGTAATTCTAGAGGGCCTTGGTAGTGTCAACCGAAGGTGAATTTTGTTGTTTTGATTTATGTTGACGACATAATTAAGGCAAGCAAATGCGGCCAATTACTATCGGACTGTGAGCGAATTTTGAACGAAAAATTCAAAATCAAGATTCTCGGCAGCACTCGAAATTATTTGGGATTACAAGTCAACAGAAGTGCGTTTGGAAATTTTGCGATTAACCAGACAGCATACACCATGAAAGCCGCTAGCAGGGAACCGAATCAAGATATTAAGAAAGGAATGCGGCGTATTATAATTTGATTGAAGAGGAGTGTTAAATGACAGCTTTCTTGCATTCTAATTGAATTAGTATTCATTGTTTTTGTGTTGGCAATACTAACGTAGAGGCCTTCAATTGTTCTTAACTTCAGTTTTGTATTCTTGATCTGTCGAAATTTTTTTCTCTTTTTCTTACTTCCGTTCTTCAATATACTGGTCCAGAAGGATAAAGTCTTTTCATCAATAAGAAACAATAATCCATTGCGTTTCTTCTGATGAATTTATATCGTTAACTAAAACAGAGTAGACGATAAGACAGAGTTATGAGGGATACCGAAATTAATTGGGAAGGAGGAAGAAGTAATGCCATATAATACTAATCGTATCGTGCGATAGGACAGGAAACTCTCAATTCATTTAATGAAGGCAGCATCGACGCCAATGGGCGTTATCTTAAGAAGGAGACATTCATGCAAAACTATGTTAAAAGCTTTTGCAATGTCAAGCTCAAGAGCTTGACCTTCGCCGTTTTTAGGCAAGCAAGAGTTCGAACGTGCTGTCAGCTACACCAAGAGATCTTCCGTTAGCCTTTCAGAACGGAAACTACATATATTGGCGATAGTAGATTAGCTGTTTATATTCGAGATATTGAACGATTTTGCGATTAACGATAGCTTCAATCACTTTCGAGAGCATTGAGGTAATGGCTATTGGGCGGTAGTTAGTGAAGTTCGCTTTACTTCCTTTCTAGGGAATCGGCTGAGCATTCGCAACGTTACACAATCGTGAAAGGCACTCAGAGGAGTTAGATGAAAAAAAAAATTGCGAAGGGGTTTTGTCAGAGAAGAGAATTTTAAGGGTAATGCCATCAGAGCTAGGGATACTCGATACACACTAACACTTCTGTCCTAATAGAGTTTGGACAATGCATGTACTTACTTACTTACTTACGATGGCGCTACAGCCCAAATCGGACTTTGGCCTCCTGAATGCTTTGCCTCCATCCATCTTGGTTCAGTGACCGCGTCCTCCAGTTTGAAAATCTTAGCAGTGATTTGCTGTCTGCGTCAATCGAATCCTCCCAGCGCTTTCGTGGTTTTCCGACCGGTCTTTGTCCGTTGACTTTCCCTTTTAGTGTGCGTTTGGGAATTCTTCCGTCATCCATCCGCTCCACATGACCAGCCCATTGTAATTTTTTAAATTTTATGAGGGTTGACACTTCTGGATTGTCGAAGATGGCATACAATTCTCTATTGTATCGTATTCTCCAGATCGAGTCTTCCCTCACAGGTCCGAGGATTCTTCTGAGGACCTTCCTTTCAAAGGCGTTAAGTCGTTTTTCGGACGCCTGAGTTAATGTCCACGTTTCGCTGCCATAGCATAGCACAGGTCTTATGATTGTTTTGTATAGCTTAAGTTTTGTTTTCCTGTGCACGTTCTTGTTTTTGATTATTGGAAGTACCGAATAATAAGTCTTATTTGCCATCATTATCCTTCTTTTAATTTCGATGGGTTCGCTTCCATCCTTCGATAGATTTGCCCCTAGATATATGAAGTTGTCTACGTTTTCTAGGTTATAGTCTCCTACTGTAATATTTTGTCTGATTGGCGTCTTTTTCCTAGTTTGCGTCATAATTTTTGTTTTGTTTTCATTAATGCGTAGTCCAACTTCCCTTGCTACCGAGTCAAGGTTTACAAATACTTCCTTAGCACTCTCCAGAGATCTTGCAAGGATATCTATGTCGTCGGCATATGCTACGAGTTGTGTGGATTTGAAGCATAGTGTTCCCTTGGTGTCAACGGGAAGTTTCCGAACAACATATTCGAGTGTTAAGTTGAAAAGCATTGGTGCGAGGCCGTCACCTTGTTTAAGGCCGTTGTCTGTTTTAAAACTGGAAGTCAGATCGTTTTCTACTCTGACTTGTGACAAAGACTCAGTCATTGTCATTCTTGTCAGTCGAACCAGTTTCGGTGGGACTCCAAACTCCAACATGATTTTATACAGTACGCGCCTGTCGATACTGTCGTATGCTTGTTTGAAGTCAACAAATATCTGGTGCACATCAATATTATATTCCCAGCACTTTTCCAGCACCTGTTTAACTGAGAATATCTGGTCCGTGGTTGAGCGTCCAGCTCTAAATCCGCCTTGGTATTCACCAATTACTTTATCAGCATAGGGCTTAATTCTCTTTTCTAGAATTTTCGTCAAAATCTTATAAGACGTACACAACAGAGATATTCCTCGGTAGTTTTCGCAGCAGAGTTTGTCACCTTTTTTATAAATTGGACATATGATGCTCTTGCGCCAATCTTCAGGAAGTATTTCCTGCGTCCATATGTCCGCGACTAATCTATGTAGGAGATGCGCTATGCAGGTGTCGCCGGCTTTCAGAAGTTCAGCTGGGATTTGATCAGTGCCCGGCGCTTTGTTGTTTGGGTGGTTCCTTAGGGCTGTTTTTACTTCTTCGAGTGTGGGAGGACTCAAAGCGGATCCTTCATCAGTTATACCTGCTATTGTATCTGCTGCTGCTGTTCGTGTAGGTGATGGCCTCGGGTTAAGAAGGTGTTCAAAATATTGTGCCCATCTTAGTTTTATATCTTCCGCGTTACTTATAATGTTCCCTTCCGCATCCTTGCATAGGGTCGTTTTCGGTTTGTAACCTTCTTTCATCCTTTTGACAAGGGAATACGCGGCTCTTGTGTTGTGTAATTTAAATTGTTCGTCCATGTTTTTAATTTCGTCATTATTGTACTTCCGTTTTTTTTGTCTGCATATTTTGTTTGCAAATCGTCTAAGATCCTTGTACTTGTCTTGTTTGGCTCGTGTCGGCCGTTCCGTTAATATTTTGTAAGCTTCATTTTTTCGTTCTAAGGCATCTTGGCATTCTTTGTCGAACCAATCATTTCTTTTGCGCCGGGGTTGTTGTCCTATCACCTCCTCTGCGACAGATGTAATGCCATCTTTGATTTTTTGCCACATTTCTTCTATTGGCATGCTGACAGTGGTATTCAGCATTGTCGCGAAGTGCCTCTCCAAGGCTAACGCATATTTCGCAACTATTTTCTCGTTTTTGAGTTTCCCTATGTCGAATTTAGGAACCGGTTGTATTTTTGAGTGTCCTCGGTTTGCGATTCGACATCGAAACTTGGTCTTTACCAAATAGTGGTCTGTGTCGCAATTAGCCCCTCGACATGTACGCACGTCGAGAATGCAGGAGGCCGTCCTTTTCTCTATTAGAACATGGTCTATTTGATTGAATGTTCTTCCGTCGGGTGAAGCCCACGTTCTCTTATGAATGTCACGATGCGGGAAGCATGTCGAGCTTACAATAAGGTTTTTGCTGCTGGCGAAATCAGTCAGCCTCTGGCCGTTGTCGTTACTAATATCATGGAGACTATGCCTTCCAATTGTCCCTATGTATGCTTCTTCTTTACCCACTTTCGCGTTAAAGTCACCTAATACTATTTTAATATCATTCGACGGAAGGGAGTCGAATGTTGATTCTAAGGTGCTGTAGAAATCGTCTTTAACTTCGTCGTCTTTGTCTTCCGCTGGGGCGTGGACATTAATAAGCCAAACATTAAAAAAAACTTGTTTTGATGCGGATTGCACACAATCGTTCATTGACGGATTTGAAGTTGGTAACTTGGTGTTTAAACTTCTTGTCGACGATAAACGCAACTCCAAATTCCCGGCTTCCCGATGATTTCCCACTTTTGAAAATTGTGTGCGATCTTAAGTCATTAATCTCGTTACCTAATAATTTAGTTTCTTGGAGTGCAATTATGTTTATATTGTATTTGACTGCCTGTTCCAGAAGCTCTCTCACTGCTCCTGCTCTGTACAGGGATCGCACGTTCGCACAATGCATGTACAGCGATTGCGAAATTTGAATTTTCTCAATTCTTTTTCTTTAAGAAGTAAACACAATCAAAATGAATTGTTATTTATGAAAGTCATATTTATTTTCGGTTTTAATGAGTATTCTATTTAAAAACTTATAGTTAGTTTGCGCTCGTGTCCGTATATTTGAAATTGGTCAAACTAAAAAAGTTTGGGCGTTTTTCACATTCTAATGTTTCCTTGTTGTGCTTCTAACGATCTCGCTGAACTGTATAGCATTGTCCAAACGCTATTAGGACAGAAGTGTTAGTTTGTATCGAGTATCTCTAATCAGGGCTAGCAGACTTGTTAATATTGAATTTTAGCAGGATCGTGGATATAAGACGTGCGTGAAAATGAAGCGGAGGCAGAGAAAAACCAGATATTGATGCGACAGGATGGAATTGGTTTGAAGGCGACAGTGTAGAGTTTTAAGCGATGCTTGCTGCCAATAAGTAAGCTTTTTCAACAGGATCAATTACGGTACGATCACCTTCGAGTGGTGGAATTATTATTGCCGTTTTGACAACAGGTCTCGAGCCTTTTAAGAATCTTGCGCTTAAGTTTTTGGTTTGAACGCTACAAATTATCGAGTAGCCAATTTAAGATGGAAAATAAAATTTCTACTTCTCTAGATTTTTAAGTATATTAAGGCGGGAAAGAAGACAGAAATCGAATACTAGGAACTTGTTTAACAGTTTTGTAAATCGCTCCTGAAATTTTTTTCAACTTCCCTTTTTAGCGGAGTACCAACAATTCTTAAAATCATAGTGAAATCGTCCCGTTAATTATAACGTCGGATTTTAGTTTGCGATTACACCTCAGTACAACAAACCTCGCTAAATTTAAATAAACTAAAACCGCATCCAACTCTCGATTGCCAACGGTTGCCGGTGCCATCACCCCCAACAGTAATAACGTGAAAATATTTCGGATTTTTAAAGTTTAGTTTTATTCCCTAGAAAGTACATTAAAAAAAATGTAAAATTTCGGGTCACTTATTCGTCAGCCTTGGTCGCCCGCGTGTAGATAACCTGTGAGTGGTGTTGGATGACCTGCTTGATCAAACCTGTAAACAAAAAGAACGCTCGATTAGCCCGGCCGGAAAGGAAATGAAAACCCGAAAAACTTACCCTTCTCACGGAGCTCAACGAGCGCCCGCTTCGCCAACGAGCCACGAATCTTCAGCCGTTCGGACACAACGGACGGTGTGATGAGCTTCGATTGCGGCACTTCCTTGTACAGTTTTTCGTACGTTGCCTTATCGAAGAGCACTTGATTGTTGAGCTTGTCACGGACCTTTCCCTTGGACCACTTCTTCTTCTTGGCCTTGCCACCGCCGCCTCCTTCCTTCTTCTTTTGTGTTTTTTGCGGCTGCTTAGCCGACGACTTGGCGTCCTTCTTCGGTGGCTGCGAAAAAAGAGACACATTGAAATTTCTTGAAATATTAAAAAAAAAGTTCAATTTTCGTGGAAGAATTTTAAAACGAAAACAAATTGACACTGCCGGAGCTCCATAACCACATGGCACTTTGGGGTTGGAGTTGGCGAAATTTTACACTATTCTCGGATTGCTAGGGAAGTTTTAACTGATTTTGTGATGGCGGTGTCACTTTGATTCTGTTTTAATCGACTTTGTCAGAAAAAAACTTCATTTTCCACTTCAAAATTGAAAAAATCCGAAAATTTTCGATGCAAGCAAACTCACCATCTTGAAACTTCAACGCGAAAGAATCGTGCAGGAAACACGCAATGCTGCCAACCTTCCAAATTGCTGAAAAAATGGCTGCGGTTGGTTTTTATTTTGGGGCAGAAGTTGTTTCTTCGTTTTTAATATCGAGAGCGAAATCTAGGACCAGCATTCAAGTCTGAAATAACTTTAAAAGCATTTTTTCGACATTAAATTGGCTTAAATGTGAGGTAAAAGAAAAAACAGTTTGAAAATTTTCACCAATCCGACTGCAGTGACATCTCCAACTTCCGCCGTTTTGACGTTGCAATTGCGAAAATTCTTAAAAGAAAAAAATGTTTATTTCGAAAACCGACTGTCATCATCGTACGTCAGTCAGCTCTGGGAAAAAATTTTTTGTTATCGTCAAGCCGAGCGTGTATCGAACTTTTCAGTCCGCCTTTTTACCACGTAAAACGCTCGAAAAATGTCCTCAACTTGAATTGAAACGGTTCGCCTTGCATTGCAGATCGGTGCGTTCTATTGATTACGATTTCGTGACGCGTTTCATTGAAAACTTTCGGTATTTTGTTGAGTTCCTGACGTAGCACAGCAGGGTTATGTTCGCGGTCGATGTTGACGGTTACACGTATGCATTCGCGGGGAGGAATTGAAAATCCAACCCGATACCTTTTTCTAGCTCTCTTCTTATCTCGTGTCAATAGAGAATGATGAATATGATTAACGTGTTTGTTTTGTCACATTCGCAGAATGCTGCCCATGCACAGCCACGATGCGTACAAGGACAAGCGAAACTTGACGCTCAAGGAGAAGCTGGCTGGCTGGTGGCGGCTCATCTTTTCGGATCGAAATTCCCGGAATCTGTTGCTGTTCCTGCTGCTGAACTTGAGTTTTGCATTTGTCGAACTGGTATACGGCGTTTGGACGAATAGTTTAGGTGAGTTGGGGGGTGGTCTTGGCGGAATGCAAGGTCGAACTGATCGAGCTGCGCAGTGCAGCCGAATTGCAGACTGGCTTAGCCGGTTTTCTAAGATGTTGCACTGTAATTAAGATAAATTATCGGGAAGAGCAGGTTGCTGTTGTAAAAATGAAGCAAATCGGGGGTTTTTACGTTCGAATTTGGATCTACGTGTTTTGGGGTCTGGGGGTTTCCCTATAATCAAATTAGTGACACGATTGAGTGTGTCACAGTTCACGCTAAGTGAGAAGCTGCTTAATTTACGGAAAAAGATTTTTTAAAGCTATAGTTTGGTAGGTTCCGGAAAACTCAAATTTCTCATCGTTCTAGATAGGTCGTCGTTAGTCATCAGTTAATCCGTAAGCATGTCTGTCCAACACATTGCCTTTACCACTTTCTGGTGCATTCAAAGCCAAGTCGCAAGCAGTAGACATGAAACGCGGAAAGAGTACGAAAACAAGTAAGAACACTCGACGGCAGGCTGCTAAATCTGCTAAAGACGTTCACCCACGGTCGAATCTACATCTTGATGACAACGGCACCTTCCCATCATGTGATATATCGAAACAAGTGAACGCTCCATCTGAGTCTGATAATGCACCACAACGTAGATCTACTGCGGTTGATTACGACTACAAACAATTGGATATTGTGCCTGAAACTTGGACTACGTCAAAAGAATTTCGCTGCACTTTACAAGCAGCTGTGCAGCCAAAGTTACTTTTTATATCGCTCGTAGTATCTGACACCACGGAGAAGGAAATTGCTGACAACATTCTCGGTATTTTACGCTGTGCAAATGTTGATGTATCACTGGACTAAGTATCCTGCAGAAACATTATTCCTATCTCTCGCGATGTTGGCGCGAGTGTTTCTTCATTCAACGTTGTTCTGCCGGATGCTTGCCTTGCCCATGTTGTGTCAACCGAACTGTGGCCGAAATCTGCTATCGTCCGTGAATTTCTGCGCTTACCATCTCAACATCCATCATCAAAAAACGGGCAAGCTCTATCTCGATATCTTACAGCGGGATGCGTACGAAGACTCTGGATTTATATCTCGTCGCTGCTGTTTGTTTCTTTGACATCGTGTGCATTTGCGAGATATGGTTGTCCTGTCAGTCCAAGGATTCTGAGCTTTTCGATTCCGACTTTGAAGTTTTTCGTCGTGACCGCCATCCCAACTTACTTGATCCACCGGTTGAGTGTTCTCTGCGCCGTTCATCGTCGGTTTTCTTCTACGATCATCGATGTTCCAGGAACCGAGAATCTAGAGTTCTTGTTTGTAGATGTAACACTCGGAAGCAGCAAGCTATATTTCGTGACTATACATCACATCGCCTTCACCTTCATCAGTTCACGATGCGGTTTATAATGCGTTTGAAACCTTGCTTGGTCTTCTACATCCTTTAGACGATATTTTAATTCTGGGCAACTTTAATTTACCACAAATACAGTGGCTAAGCTCTGATGATAATGAGGTTTGTTTGCGACGTTACTTTTGATATACCCGAGATAATAAAAAAAAGAACTTTGTATGTTGGTTAATATTGATTTTTGATGGGAGCAAATACCGTTAAAGCAAAAGCTTGGCTTGATAAGTGTTATGGAGAATCTGCTCCATCGAAAGCAACAATCAGCCGTTGGTTTGGAATTTAAATGCTGTCGTACAGACACCTATGATGCTGAATGCTCTGAATGTTCGAATGGGGCCGTTATTCCAGAAAACATAAAAAAGTGCACAAAATTGTTTCGGAAGATACAGTGAAGTTGCAGGAGATAGCTAATATCCTAATCATATCAAAAGGTACTGTGTTCATCATCGTACATGAACATTTGTCCAAGAAAAAGCTGTGTTCAAAGTGAATGCCGCGTTTGCTCACATTGGACCAAAACCAGTAATGGTTCGATGGTTCAGAGCGCTAGTGCTTGGTGCTGTTTAAGCGGAATAAACAGGATTTTTGCGTCGATATGTGACAATGGATGAAATATGGATCCATCACTACACTCTAGAATCACACCAACAGTCAACTGAGTGGAGAGCAGCTGGTGAAAGTCGTCCGAAGCGACAATAAAGTCGAATTTTGCCGAAAAAATCGGTTTTTGTTAGTTATGCTCGGACTTTTTGACCGATGTGTTATATGCGGAAAATTTATAAATCGTAACTCCGCAAACGTATGCAGAAGTCCGGTGAAATCCGTTGCCCAGGACATCGAAATGCTGACATTAATATTTTTTCCCAGCTTGGATATGTGAAACCGTATTGAAAGGATAGTGGGCGCTCTGCTGGATGGAGAGCTACAACAGGTGTTGAGATTGTCGGGCAAGAAAAATTCGTAGGAATCTTCTGACCTTTGAAGCTGCTAAACAATTATCGCAAGGTAATTCGCGGGTCACATGAACAACAAGCTGCGGATATGTAAAACTATTATACGACCTGTGCTCTGTTATGGCAGCGAGACGTGGACATTAACACGAACTTGCGAATAAGCAGTTAACGCATCTGAAAGAAAGGCCCTCCGAAGAATTTTGGGACCTGTGAAGGAAGGAATGGAATGACGAATAAGATACAACCATGGGTTGTATCAGCTCAACGACGAGCCAGAGGCTACAATGTTGATCAAGCTACGTAAACTGCGGTGGTCTGGCCATGTAAAGCGAATGGAAGACAGAAGATCCCCAAACGTGCTCTTAAAGGAAAAGCGAGTGGTAATCGGCGGGTTGATGAAGACAGCAAATCCATTTTAAAAATTAGCAGGTGGCGGACGCGGTCTTTGGATCGAGATGATTGAAGGCGAAGACTTCAGGAGGCCAGGGCCCGATTTGGGTTGTCGCGCCATTGATGATGATGATGAATCCGCGGATCCGGAAAATGACTGCGATTAAGGAATGCTTGTGGCAGAGGTCAGAACAAAGCAAAAGTTACCGAAGGAGCGTATTAAGTGGTTGGGAGTGTGGAAACGTCGGGCGTATAAGACGTAAATGCACCAGAACCAAGCCAAGAGGAATGAATTGTTCAGGATGTGTTACCAAACAAGAGTCGCCAAATGATTAGCGAATCCGGAGATTTACTGTCGGAATCATGCAAAGTGTGCGCCAGAGAGAAGAGCCCAGTAAGCAGAGTGTAAGCTACAAAGTTTCCCGCTGTTGGACAGGCAGGGCACTTACTACGCGTCTGAACTGCACTGCTGTAAGCGAAGTAGATCATCAATCTCTTGTTCAGAATGTGTCGCCAGATCAGTTTGGCAAAACATTTGGCGTTCTCAGGAAAACATGGTTAGGGCGGAAGGAGCTAATAAGGCAGAATTTAAGACCTGAAGCTCCACGATGTTGGGATTGCGGATATGCAGGCCGTTTCCCAATAGACATTGCCAGCAGTAAATGCTCAAAAATGACGGATCGGAAACGTCACATGGTAAAGTTAGGCATCTGTCAACAACTCCTCATCATTAAATTCGTCAACTTCTATCCGCGTCATCTACTTTCTTGTGCGCGAATATGTTGAAATTTGATCAAAATTAGCGTCATTTGCGGGAAGTTTTGCTTTTTGCCTTCAATTCAAAAAGATCTTTGGCTGACGCGCTTCGAATGATTGTTGAAACTTATGGTGCGAGTGGTATTAGTGAAAGAACGTGTCACGAATGGTTTCAACGCTACAAAATGGGTGATTTCGGGGTGGACGAATGGTGGAAAACTTGGAAGACGCAAAGTTGAAGGCATTACTGGCCGAAGATTCATGCCAAACGCAACAAGAACTTGCAGATTCATTCTGTATGACTCAACCAGCCATTTTACATTGTTAGAAAACCTTTTTAATGATGAAAAAACAAAGAAATTGGGTGCCATAGAGTTAAAGACAAGCGACGTCGAATGGCTTTTTTTCACATCGAACAGCTGCTTCAACAGCTAAAAAGGAAGGATTTTTTGCATAGGATGAGACGCAAAAATCGTGGGAATACCGCAGCCATGTATCAATATCGACGGCTAAGCTCAACATCCATGGCTCGAAAACTGTGCTGTGTATTTGGTGGGACCAGCTCGGCGTAGTGTACGGTGAGCGAAGGCAACGGGGTGAAACCATCACTGGAGCTCACTACCGAACACAGCGAAAGCGTTTGAGCCGAGCATTGAAGGAAAACCGGCCGCATTACGAGGAGAGACACGACAAAGTGATTTTGCTGTACAAGAACGCTCGTCCACATGTTTCTCAGGTTATGAAAACCTACTTGGAAACAATGAAATGAAACGTTCTATCCCACCCGCCGTATTCAACAGACATCGCCCGCTACCAGCTATTCCAATCGATGATGCATGGCCTGGCTGAGCAACACTTTCGTTCTTACGAAGAAGCCAAAAATTGGGTCGATTCGTGGACACACAAAAAAAAAAGCAGTTTTTGGACGCGGAATCCGTATGCTGCCAAAAAGTTGTGGCTAGTGACGGACAATTCTTTGAAGAATAAATATTAAAAAAAATTTGCACAATGAAGACTCGAATTTCAGAAAACAAAAAAAAAAACGGCGGCATTCAATTTATATTCTCACCTGGGTATACCCCATGCGAAGGTCTTGAGCGTGTACTGCCAGCACATTTTCCACATCTGCATCATATCTGGGTCACATTAATCTGTAAAAATGAAAATTCCTCAATAGGGGGTTAACAAACCTTCCATGAAAACAATGAAAATTGTTTAAGGAACCTGATAATCAGGAAGCTAATGTTCGATTTTGACTGTAGTACCATTAAAGAAGAATAAGAATCTACATTTTAGGCTCTTCCCTTCTGAAAATCTCTTCTAACCCCAACGTTTACCGACCCTAAACTGACTTCGCTCTGCATACAAGGCATTAAACGGTGATACCCTTAATTATTGAAGTACTCAAGGGGTCGCTATGAATTTCAAGTAATAATGAAACTAAGTCCCTTTTGATTTAAAATGCCGCAAAACTTTATTTAATCGCTTTTTCCGTAAATCACTTTACACTTTTCTTTCACTCTGTATTGCTTCTGAACATCAACTCTTGCGCTTCCGACGTCGACTAACTCCGTCGACTTCACTACGTTTTTCGATAGACTACTCCACCAACGCTCGCCCTTCTTTTATATCGGTCTTGTCGGACGAATAATTTCCTCGGCTGTTCACTGTAAGTTGCTTCTATAAAATCATTTCCTTGTCATCCGAATCATTTCCCTGTCGGCCGAATCTGTACATCATTGTTGTTGCTTTCTCTGTAAAGAGCTTGCAGGTGTTTTCAGTACCGCAAAATTGTTTTTGGTTGAAGACCTTGAACATTCGATGAGCGGCATAGTGTGAGAATCGCAATTTGTGTGCGCGTATATTTGTTGTTGGTTCAGAATAACTGAAAACATACGGCGAGCGACTAGGAATGACATGCAACATTATGTTTGGTGCCGTTAAAAACATCGATTTTGCAGTCAAGCCTGTCGTTTTGAATTTATAAGACAACTTCTGTATAATTGTTATCTTTGTAATTTCAGCATTTAATAATATCATTTTCTTTTTCAGGTCTTATCTCGGATTCATTTCATATGTTCTTCGATTGTACCGGTCTTCTGGCGGGTCTGGCAGCATCGATTATCACAAAATGGAAAGCCAACGAAAAATATTCATACGGTTATGTACGAGCCGAAGTAATAGCCGGTTTCGTTAATAGTTTATTCCTGCTGTTCATCGCCTTCTTCATACTGTCGGAAGGTGTCGAACGATTAATAGAACCGCCCGAAGTGAAACACGAACGACTCTTTGTCGTTTCGGTTCTTGGACTTTTAGTTAATTTAGTTGGAATTTATGCTTTCCAGCATGGTCACGGTCATTCGCATGGCGGCGGAGGACATGGTCACAGTCACGGTGGCGGCAGCAACAGCAATCACAGTCATGGCGGCGGTCAAAATAATCACAGTCACGGCGGTCACAACGACGAACATCACTTGCTCATGAATCATTCCGATCATGGTAATCATGTCGATCACGGTCATAGTCATAATGACATAAAACTATCGGGCGGCAATTCGCAAATTATGCGCGGTGTCTTCCTTCATATTTTGGCCGATACGCTTGGCTCGGTTGGCGTCATTATATCCGCCGTACTTATGCAAATGTTCGGCTGGATGATAGCCGATCCGATTTGTTCGATTTTCATCGCATTACTAATTGCACTTAGTGTTTTAAGCTTGATTCGAGAATCGATTATGATCCTGATGCAACGGACACCGATCGATTTGGATCATGCACTGCCGCAATGCTTAGCGCGAGTTAAGGGATTGGCGGGTGTCGAATCGGTACACGAACCACACTTTTGGACGTTATGTTCGGGCGTGTTTGTTGGCGGTCTTATTTTACAAGTGAAAAAGGAAGCCGTTCCGAAATATCTAATTACACATGTCCAAAATATCTTTAAAGATGTCGGCGTTAAACAAATTTATATTCAGTTAGATTATGTGTGATATAATTAGCGTGTTGTTTATTAAATTTTTTTTTTTTTTTAAATACAATTTATACAAAATAGAATTTAGCAACTAAATTATAATGTTTATTTTGAGAGAGGAGACGCAGGATAGAATGAAAATGGTGCTCAATAATTTCGGTGAATTATTGCATACCAATAACCACTTACTTGTTGTATAAAGAAAAATATTTGTTTTATTGTTAATTTTTCATTCCAAGATAATGCGTAAGTGCTGTATTATTTTTTTTTTTTACTTTTCGCAAAAAGAGTTTTACAAACAGTTGAGACCGTTAATATTAGCAAGAAACGATGATCGTCATTGATATGTGATGCATTGTTACTACTTAATATGTGAATGGTTTTTTTTACCATAAACGACACGTTTCTTGGTTCATTTTTACTGAACTACTCGAAGGAAACGATATTCTTTCTCGAAATTCCAAATCATTGAAATAATAATTTCCTAATTATAAGAATGCATGATTTTTTCTAATGCGGATGATGCATCCGAAACAAAAATAAAAATTTCTAAAATTTGAATAATCGTTTTTTTATGTTATCGTTATCATCAATCAGATGGGATGAAGTTTTGACAGAAATTTAATTGAAATTAGTACAGGATTAGATGATTATGCTTATCGTTGATTTTTTATCAATTGTTAACCGATTTTATGTAAATATCTGGAATTTGTAAAGCAAATAATAATTTTTGTACACTTTGAAGAGATTAGATTAAATCACAAACGATTTGTTTACTGAGCCATTGTGAGGTGCAATCAAATGATAAATTGATAAAAATGCTGACGTTTGTTGAAGATTTAATGAGATGAATAAAAAATTTCATTGTAGTAATTTTACGTTAAAAGATTTCATAAAACGCAATCGACTAGCTCTCGAATTACTCACTTTGATTGCGAGAAAAAAAGCACTAAATTAATATGTACAACTCCAAATGAATGATATCTCGCTTGATTGATCTCAATAAATTCGTATTGCGCAAAATAATAATAATAATAAAAAAAAACAGAATTTAACTCGTTTCCTGATTAAAGTGGTAGAACTCCTGAATTTAAATGGAAATTGCCGCACGATAATTTAATTAAAACTTCCGACACGCTGCCATGTACTTAATTTGCCAAAAACAGCTCATCATCAATCATTCGCCTACAATTTACACTTTCATTGGAAACATTTTTGGCCGGATAAAATACCATTTTTATCCCCTTGTAGGCCATTAATTATTTGTCCGTAATAGAGATATGTGTAAAAAAAATGTTTTTTTATCATCATCCATAGTTTTATCTATGAAAATTTTCTTTTATTTTCCACGCGAATCCATCGTTCTGAAACACGTCGGCTTTAAAAAAAAAAAACGAAAAGTCCGCAATGAAAAAAGGATTCGAGTTTGTCTAAAGGATATTGCATTTCAAAGCGATTGTTTCATTTGCTTTGAAGGATATGCCGCGTAATAAAGTGAACACATTCGTATACCCTACATATATCTACGTTAGCTACTTAATATCCTATTTATATACGGACGTTGAGTAATGCATCCTCTTCTTTCCTTTCGTAAATTTACTAAAGGTAATCTTTTGAGGTAGCTTCCCATTAGCACATACTTGAAGAAATTTATTTGACTTCAAAGGCATATGTTTTTTTTTTGAGTTTAATGCATTTTTTCTTGTAATATATTTTTTTTTTAGATGAAATCTGAGAGTATAATAAAAGTGTGATGTTAAGTGCTTATAATGCTAAGAAATCATAAATTTTGAAGAGAGACAGGAATGAATTGGCATTTTAAATTGTATGCCATTTTCTGTAGAAAAAACATATCTTAGACAACTGGCAATAGAAAGCATTGTAATTAGTCGTGGAGCATTACACGATCGACCAACGCATTAAAATTGAGGAAATTCGCTACAAAATGTGAAAAATTTTGCAGTTTGGTCAGAGGCGTCCGAGTCTTGCGGCTGTTCTTGGTTTTTTTTTTTAGCTCTCTCGCTCCCCCAATCGTGAGGTAATTGATTCGGTCCTGGTTCGAAAAGTTCTCACGTATTAAGGTTATCAGAGCCTACCATCTCTTAACACGGTGGTACATTAATCGAAAAATTTGAGGCTTAATTGTTATCGCGACCGGCTTCGTACCGGTCGGACGATTGTGAAAACATAGTCGCACCTCGATTCGCTATTGTGCTCAACAATTGGACATTGCAAGAAGCAGCGAATTTTATTGAATGAAATACATTTGAATGCTTACGAGATGAGACTCGTCAGAGGACATAGCTACCCTCATTGATGCCCAAAATGCTGGTTTGTGCGCCTTAAATTGGAATTTAGAGGGCACAAGCATAATTATAACCTTCTCTATCGACGGTCAATCGATGAGAAGCTTAAACTAAAGGGGCACAGAGTCTGCTATAAATTTTAAAGCGTGACTCTTCGCCCAAAGATCAAAAAGGTCAAAATCGACAAGCCGCAGCTCAATGAAGATGACCTTAACTCTAAATAAACTTAGAGCTATTCAAGTGAACTTTCAACGTGCAGCAACGGCCATGGATATAATAACATGGAGATTTGCAAGGAGGAACTCCACATAGCCTTAATAAAGGAACCAAGAGCCGGGAAGGGTAAAATTATTGGTATTCCTCAAAAAATGGGTAAGTTAATCTTCGATAAAAGAAGCGACAGGCCAAGAGCTGCAATTTTAATACCATTCAGAAATTAATTACCTAAATATGCCTACTTTCATCCGAACAGACTTAGTAGCAGTGCTGGTGAAAATACCAAAGGCAGGAGGAAGTCAAGAGGTGATAATTGCCTCGGCCTACTTTCCTGGTGAGGAGCTAGATGCTTTATCTCAAGGCGTCATGGAGCTTGTGGAATACAGCAGAATTCTCAAAACACCAGTCATTCTGGGCTGTGACGTTAACGCGCACTACACTAATTGACACGTATCAAAAGAAGCTTCATTGTTAGATCATAGGCATATCTGTTTTGATATTAAGACTTAATTTTTTTTACAGAATGACCTGTGTCATAGGCAATTTCGGCCTTTATGTGCAATGCACAAATACAGTCATGGAGGGAAGGAATGGGATTAGGAAGAGGAGTGAGAACGACCGTAATGAGTGGAGAAGCTGGTATATTTTTCAGTTCCTACTGACAAATATTTGCAGATGTTATGGTGGACTGAATGATAGAAAGCGAACAGAAACCATCTACTGAGTATCTAGGCCTTCTTGAAGTAGAACTGTTTCACTTTTACACCGTTTGCCCATTTCGAATAATTCTTCATCGCCAGTAGCAACTGAAAAATTCGTACTTAAAAAAAAAACGTGTCTGGAGTGGGAGTCGAACCCACGACCTATTGACTGAGAAGCAAGCATGCTGCCCACGCCTCTTTGGCTATATAAGCCAGTACAGAAACCCAAAACGTACCAACTGGAATCTTTACCAGTCAATCCTAGAGTACGCACTAGGTATCGAAGAGGAATCAATAAGCAGCCCAGATTACATTGATAAAATCACGAACAAACTCGTTAACAATATTATTAATGCTTACGAACAAAGTTGTCCTGTTCTACACAAAAAAGGGATAAACAAACATCTTTGTGGAACGAGGAACAAGCGTTAAAACGCAAACAAACTAGGAAATTGTTCAATAGAGCAAAAACCTTTGGGAACTGGGATGAATACAGAGAGTCTCTTATTCAATATAAATAACTTGTAAAAAAGTTAAAAGATAGTCTTGGAGAAGATTTTGTGAAGAGATAGATGATCTCTCAACGGCTTCAAGACTCCAAAAGGTGTTATCAAAAGACACCCCGATAGATATCTTAGAGAGACCAGATGGGTCCTCAACTTCATCAAATCAGCATGGAAACTCTTGAAGTGTTGTTGACAATATGGGGTATAGTTAGTAAACTTTAACTCTTGATAAAAATAATTTAAAATTATTTATTCTTTAAACAATTATTTATTTTTTTTATTTAACAACTTTAGTTATATGCCACATTTTTTTTATGAAAATAATATTTTGTGTGCATATCCGACAAAAACTTTTTACATACTGACTTTTATTTTTTATTTAATTTTTTTTTTAGAGCCAGGATTTAAAATCGCCTGCTACTATAAGTAGAATTACAGTAGCTGATTTTAAATCCTGTTCATTATAATTATGTACTGTATAATATGCGACGAGATTTCCCAGCCTGCAAGATAATTAGCAACAATACAAATTTAGAGTTAGAGGAAAGGATGTATCATCAAACTCCGTTTAGCAATAGCATTGTTGGTAAAACCTTCACTCCGGAAAAGATCAGATGGGTGATCAACACCTTTAAGTCCTACAAATCAGCCGGAGTAGATAAATTATTCCTCGCATTACTGCAGAAAGGGTTAGAGATCCTAATGCCAATAATGATAAGGATATTTAATGCCAGTTTCGTATGGGGATACATCCCAAAAATTTGGAGGAAAGCGAGGGTGGTATTAGTACCGAAGGCAGGCAATCGTCCCATTGATCAGCCCAAGTCATATCGTCCTAGAAGCCTTACTTCCTTCTTCGTTAAGACGATGAAGAAGTTAGTGGACATTCACATAAAAACAGGGCCTAACAAGGGCTGTCTTAATAATAATCAACATGCCTACCAAAAAGGGGAATCAACAGAGGTAGCCCTTAATGGTTTATAAAACAAATCGAAAAGGCAAAAAACTATAAAGAAATTGCTATTGAGCATTCCTAGATATAGAAGGAGCATTCGACAATACTCCCCATGAGGCCATAATAGCGGTAGCTAGGAAAAAGGGTTTGGAATCGGCCACGATAAAACGGATACACTCAAGTCTTAAGAGCCGAATGACAGCCACGAATCTAGGTGACAGTACTGTCTTACAGGGGTTGTCCCCCAAGGAAGAATACTATCTCCACTTCTTTTGTCAATGGTAGTAGATGAGCTCCTGAACCGTCTAATAGAACAAGGATACGAGGCAATAGGATATGCCGATGACCTCGTCATTATCATTAGAGGAAAATATGATTTAATAATATCGGAAAGGATTCAATCTGCCTTAGAGGTGATAATGAACTGGTGTCAGTCTAAAAACTTGAACATCAGCCCAAGTAAGACTGAGATAGCACCATTTACAAATAGAAGGAAATTCCACATAATACCTCCTTTAATAAATGGTGTTGTGTTACATCATTCCTCCAATAGTCACATGCGGATCACCGATTTGGTGGACTAAAATTTTCCAACGAAAATCACAGCTTACGCTAAAAAAATCCAAAGGCTAGCTTGTTTTGGTATCACAGAAGCAATGAAAACCTGTACTACGGCGGCATTGGAAATGTTCCTAAACATCCCTTCGATACATCTCCAAAGAAAAAAGGAGGCTATCAAAGGGGTTTTATGCATACAGAGGGAAAACGATTACAAATCAGGGAATTTTAGAAGTCACTTCAAAATCCTGAAAGACTCGAAAATAGAAGTTCTAAACCTCCACGCTATCGGACGCTATGCCGACAAAATTCAACTTTGAAACCCCTTCAAAGTCATAATCAGAGAATGCAAGGACTGGCAAGCCATGCTACCTGAAATGGAAAAGGAATCAGCCATCTGGTATACAGATGGCTCGCGCACCTCTCGGGGACTGGATCCTGAGTTAATGGTCCTAACTTTTCGGTTTGAAAACCATTCGGCAATGAAGCCAGAATCGTCTTCACAATCATCATCTAATTGTAATGGAGCTATGCATCCAAGAGAATATAAGGAGATGTAGCAGTATCGACACTTAGTTTTAATTCAGTTAATAAATCGGATTACTACATAAAAATCCTAACGTGATTTTACTTAGTTCTGATCTTATTAAAAAATAAAAATTGTACGACTGTAAGATAAGCAAGTCATGATCTTTAAAAAAAGATATCAAAATAAAAAATAAAAATTAATATGAAATTTAATTTTAATTTAATTTAAAAATATTCAATGAAATAATTATAATATTGTTCTGGTTATTTAAAATGTTATTTAAATAAAGTGTTAAAAAATAAATAAAATATTAATTAACTGGTGCAATAGAGAGCTCATAGCAACAAATCTATATTATTATATCCTATCTAATAGTCAGGCTCTCACGTGTTCCCCAAATTATATAAATAAAGAAAAATGTAGGAGAACTCTCAGTTGACACCAGAAGGACGCTACTATTTAAATCATCGCAGATAGTACGAGGGCGGATCGATACTGACGTGTAAAAATGAAGAAAACAAAATTTCTTCGGCAAAAATTTATTTTATTTTTCAACATTGTCCTTTTAGCGCGATACACTTAGTCCAGCGTTTTTCCAATTTTTGGATCCCTTCCAAATAATAAGATTTCTCTAACCCTTCAAAATATGCGTTGGTTTCATTGATGACGTCACTATTCGTGGTGAATCTCTTTCCAGCAAGCCATTTTTTCAAGTCTGAAAACAAGAAAAAGTCACACGGGGCCAAATGACTCTGGAGAATACGGTGGGTGAGGAAGCAATTCGTAGCGTAATTACAATAATTTTGCCACTGCAATAGCAGACGTGTGAGCTGGAGCGTTGTCGTGATGAAACAGCACTTTTTTCTTCGCCAAATGTGGCCGTTTTTCCTTGATTGCAGCATTCAGTCGATCCAATAACTGAGTATAGTATGCTCCCGTTATTGTTTTTCCTTTCTCCAACTTTTCAGTTGCTACTGGTGATAAAAAATTATTCGCAATAAAATGGGGAAACGGTGTAAAAGTGAAACAGTTCCACTTGAAGAAGGCCTAGATCGTAACCCCCGGAATACATATAAAAGCCATGCGATAGGCAGTTGTGTATGTGTGACAGCCGTCCGGCGGTCGGTTGCTTAAACGTCAATTCCGTATGAAAATTGTCGACAGTGCAAAGGAGTTGACCTTTGTGGCCGTAAATATCGCAGTTTTTTACAAATTTTAAAGGTGATTATTGTTGTAAATAATACCTAAATTAGTGGCGAAGTGTATTAACCAGATTTTAAAACAGATCTTTCTATCCAGACGTGTTTGGGACGAAAATTTAAGTTTTTTACCGCGTTATTTACCGTCACTTAATGGCTGTAAATAGTGCAATTTTTCATCATTTCATCAGGTAAATATCATTATTAACAATTGATTAAACATCCGTGCAGTGTTTTAATAAGTTTTTAAACAGATATCTCTTTCGGAAAGCGTTTCGGACTAAGATTGTCATCGTGTGATTGCAGGGAAATCGGTTTTTTTTTTGCACAGCCTGTTGCAGGATTTAGTATCGGCGGAAAGACGGAAACGAAAACGTGTAATTTTTTTAATGTTAATTAGATAATAAATACTTTCCATTTTAGGTACTATACCGAAGTAAAATATATATTATATATGTATGTATACCATATATATTTGAAATTTGTTGTTGATTGAAAATATACTATAATTTAAAAAGCAATAAATGTTTTATTTATGTTATACGATGCATAAGATTCCTCAACAATTTCGAACTGTGAAATGGTTGAAATCTGAAAATGAAAACGAAAAGTGCTGTCGGCATAAAGAATAACGTTTGGGATTACCTTATGAAAAAGTATATTCCAATTGATTGTCGCAGGAACAATATCTCGCAGAAATTTCCGGATGTATCGCTTGATCTAGTAGTGAAGACTCCTGACCTCTAAAGCCAACTATCGGGAATCTTCTTTCTTATAGTAAAAACCACACACTAGGGCCAAGTATTTTCTCAAATTGCGACCGAAACGTTGGCCAAAATGACGTATTGATTAATTAAATATTCACACCACCTTGGCACTAAAGCATTGGTTTTCTTCGATTTTTCGACAAAATCGACACCGCCCGGCAAACAGGCCAAACGAAATTTTGGCCCAAGTTTCTTGGCCAAATTATCCCCACTTTGGGAATATTGATTTTGGTCAATACTGGACCCTAGTGTGTGGATCTAGCATTACGAAAACACGTTCACAAAATTGCACTACACTAGGAATTTAACTTTATTCTGATTTTTTTGTAGTGAATAAACTACAACATTCCTAACCTATAAAACTTAACCCCAAAAAACTTGTTTCGCGAAAAATAACTGCGGGGAATTTCGGCCGACACTGCTTACAATTAACACAAACGTACGATCTTTCTATATTTAAGGACGAAACAAAAACAAATCGGTGAAAACACGACTAAAATCCCGATCGAAAACACCAAACTTAAAGAAAATCATCCCGCACGCGAATAAAATGACAGTCGACCGCGGACGGCTAATAGCTTCATATGTGTAAGTGCCATCTTCTATCGCATGGCTTTTACTAGTATTCCGGGGGTTACGCCTAGATGCTCAGTAGATGGTTTCTGTTCGCATTCTATCATTCAGTCCCTCAAAACATCTGCAAATGTTTGTCAGTAAGCAGCCAGTACAACTGAGCAATATACCAGCTTCTCCACTCGCTACGGTCGTTCTCACTCTCCGTCCCCAACCTTCCCAATCCCATTCCTTCCCTCCATGACTGTGTTTGTGCATCGCACATAAAGGCCGAAATTGCCTATAACACAGGTCATTCTGTAAAAAAAAAAAAAAAACTGTCGCCATAACCTTTCGAGCCGATGGAACGGTTTTTGCCTTCTTCGGTGCGCATGAACCGGCTTCCATCCATTGTTTTGACTGTTGTTTGGTTTCTGGAGTGTAGTGGTGCATCCATGTTTCATCAACAGTTATGAATTGACGAAGAAATTCATTTGGGTCACGTTGAAACAGTTGTAAATTGTGCTGTGAAGTTGTCACACGATTGCGTTTTTGGTCGATTGTGAGCAAGTGCGGCAGCCATCTTGCAGATAGCTGCCGCATGTCCAAATGATTTTTCAAAATATTCCAAATACATTCATATGAGATGGTTACTTCCTTAGCTATCTCACGCACTTTCACTCGACGATCTCCTAGCACGAGATCATGGATTTTGTCGATCATTTCTGGTATGGTGATCTCATTTGGACGACCTGGACTTTGCATGGTCTCTGTGCTCATACGAACATGCTTGAAATCTGAAAGCCACTTGTGAATCATTGCAATTGATGATGCAGAGTCCCCATAATGTTTATCTAATTTTTCTTTGGTTACTTTAGCTGTTTTCCCTTTTAAAAAGTTATGTTTAATCAACACACGAAATTCGTTTTTATCCATTTTTGAAATCAATTTATGAAAAGTTGACTTGCTTAGTCAGCAGTTTCACAAAAACTAAAAAAGGTATCAGGCTAAGCCTTTGCAGGTAATCTATTTAAGGACGAAGCAGGTAAAAAAATACCAAATTCTTTACCAACCCCCTCCTTCTTCATTTTTACACGTCATTATCGATCCGCTCTCGTAGCTTACGCAGACGACATAAACATAATGGCGCGATCACAACTGGACGCCAAGGAATCAGACGAAATCTAACGATAAAACTATAATCGGTGTGCGCTAATTTTTCGCACAGGTAGTAAGAATATGGAATACGTTTCCACACGATGCACGTAACATGAAATGTCTGGAGGGTTTCAGAAAACTCATATCTTCTCATTTATCTAAGTCCAGTATTAACCTTCTGCCATACAATAATTAAATAAACTGCGAACAAGTCGGGCGCAACTTTATTATTTTTGGGACAAGTTGAGGATGCATGGAAATTCAATATGCTGGTAAGAGTGGTTGAGGAAGATTAAGTGGAACCCCCTTTTACAAGTGGAACCCCTTTTCACAAGTGGAACCCCTTTTAGGGCAGAGCTGCTGTCAATTTAACACTTAATTGCGAATACGATCAATAGCTCCGTACATGTAATCAATATTTCAATATTGGCCTAAATCATACTTTTGTATGGGAATGGGTAGAAGGGCGGACGCAATCTCAAAACTTTTGACGCAGTTTCATTTCAATTATTTTTAAAAGTTTTTGTGGAAAATTTCGAATTAAATTCTAGCAGTTAGGTGATAATTGTTTTGTTAAAAATGGTCCAAAAAATAATTTTGGATGGGAGGGGTAGAAGTTTTCAAGGTATTCGACCAATTAACATTTCATTCTTTTAGGGATGTTTTTTAAACGTATTTTGCAAATTTTCAAGCTTCTAGCTTAAAATTTCATTCAAAAATTTTTAGTTCATGTGTTTTTTTCATTACACTTGAAACACCTTATGCACGTTAGACCAGGGGGTTCTGTGCATAACAATTGTGGAATTTTTATTATTTTACTTCATTATTATAATAATAAAGTATTGTGATCGACACAAGAAAAAAAAAAAGTTTGCTACCCTGAAATTTTTTTTTTTCGCGTTTCATGACTAAATTAGCCTAAAATGCCAAAAAAAAAAATCCGTCTGTCTGTACGCCGTCCGCCGTCCGCCGACGTGTACGCTCAGCGCACATTAACTCCCAAACCCTTCAAGATAGAAAGTTCATTTTTGGAGGGATTGTAGATAGTTGCAGATCTCAGGCGAATACCCATTTTCGGGGGTATACGGGTTCAGGGGTAGGCGGGGGGAGCGCTTAAACCGAAAAATACGAATTCAAATATCTCAACCATGGTAACAGCTAGGAAGCTAAAACTCAACATTAATATAGAGGGGTTTATGGGACAACTTTTAAAAATAATTTAATTTTTTTATCCATTGGGGTGCGAAAAGGGGGGGCTTAGAACCAATTGTCGGCCGAATTTTTTTTTCAAATGATTATATCTTCGAAATTACTTATCCTACCAAAATCATATTAAGAGACCGCCAAGGTGGCATATAGTTTCATCGGAACCAGCTTAGAAAGCGGCTAATTATTGTAAGGGGGAGGGTCAGGGGGGGTGCAAAGAAAAACACTTAAAAATTAATATCTTAACTATCTCTTAAGCTATGTAATTGAAACTTAAAACTTATATTAAGCTATACTAGGCAAATACAAAAAAAATATAACATGTTGAAATAATAGTAGTGGGGGGAAATGGGGAGCATTTCAAAAATGGCGCACTTTTCAAAATTACAAATCCTTATATCTCCAAAAATAGTACAGATATCAAATCAAAAATTTGTCATGTAGAGCTACATAATAGTTAATTTTGGTAAAAATTTTAAGTTGGGAGGTGTAAGGGGAGGGAGGTAATAAGCAAAAATATTGAAAACTTTGAGTGATTTTTTTAGGGCTCTGGTAAAAGATACAAAGTTAAAATTTTGCATGTAAATACCTATATTTAATCCACATAGAAAAATAATAATAACTTGATCCATATTTGTTATAAACCGACCCCCCCGGTCTAACGTGCACAAGGTGTTTCATGTGCATTGAAAAAAACACATAAACTGAAAATTTTTGAGTGAAATTTTTAGGTAGAAATTTGAAAATTTGCAAAATGCATTTAAAAAAAATCCCTAAATATACGAAATATTAACTGGTCGAAAACCTTTAAAACTTCTACCCCTTCCCATACAAATTTATTTTTTCGACCATTTTCAAGAAATCAATTATCACCTAACTATTAAAAGCTATCAATTTGAAATTTTGCATAACAACTAACAAAAATAATTAAAATGAAATTGCGTTAAAAGTTTTAAAATCGCGGTTGACCTTCTACCCCCTCCCATACAAAAGTATGATTTCGACTTATTTCATTAAATCAACTAATAACCAACAAATTAAAAGCTACGAACTTGAAATTTCGTACGAGCACCTTACAATAAAAATGAAAGAAAATTGCATCACAAGTTTTACGATTCCCTTACCTCCTCTACCCCCTCCCATACAAAATTATTTTTTCGAGCATTTTTAAGAAATCAGTTATCAGCTAATTCTTAAAAGCTATCAATTTCAAATTTGGCACAAAAACTTAAAAAAATAATTCAAATGAAGTTGCTTTAAAAGTTTTGAAATCGCGTTTGCTCTTCTACCCCCTCCCATACAAAAGTATGATTTCAACCAATTTCATTAAATCAACTAATAACCAACAAACTAGAAGTTACGAACTTGAAATTTTATACAAGCACCTCACAAGAGAAGCAAAATAAAACAATATGTCAAATTTTACGATTCCCCTACCTTCTCTACCCCCTCCCATATAAATGTTCGGTTTCGTGAATGTAAAATACACCGAATTTTATGAAAATTCTATGCAACTTCGTCTATGAAACACATTCTATACAGAGAATATTGGACGTGATTCAAGCAATTAATTAAAAAGCTATTAACATCCACCCACCCTTTTTATTACCCCTACTCCTCCCCTCATAAAAACCAAACTTACAGAAACGAATGAAATATTGTTAACTCCCTTTCACTTAGCCTTCCCTAACCACTCTAACCTGCATATTGACTTTCCACTCATCCGCAACTTGTCCCAAGAATAATAAAGTTTCGCCCGACTTGTTGGCAGTTTATTTTTTGTATGTAAAACAAATAGATGTATCCACATGGAAAATTTGAACTTTGTATCTTTCGCCAGAGCCCTAAAAAAGTCACTCAAAATTTTCGACATTTTTGCTTACCACCTCCTTCCTCTTGCACCTCCCGACATATTATGTTATCAAAATTATGTAGTGCTACAATTTGACAAAATTTCAATTTGATCTCTGCACTCAGTTTTGAGATATAACGGTTTGAAAGTTGAAAGTTAAAATTCTCCCCATTTTCCCCCACTACTATTATGTCCAAATATTATATTTTCTCGCATATCGCTAGTATAGCTTTCTTTGCAACCCTGACCTTCTCCTTTACATTAAATAGCCTCCTTCTAAGCGGATTCTGGCGGATCTGTATGCCACCTTAATGGTCTCAAAATATGAATTTTTTGTGGTAAATAATTTCGAAGGTATAATAATTTGAAAAAACAATTCGGCGTACAATTTTGTTCTTAGCCCCCTCTTTTTGGGCCCCAATGGATAAAAAAATTAAATTATTTTTAAAGTTTGTCCCACAAACCTCTTTCTATGCATGTTGATTTTCAGCTTCATAGCTGGAACCATGTTTGAGATATTTTAATTCTTAGTTTTCGGTTTTAGCGCTCCCCTCGCGACCCTCTGAACACTTACACCTCTCAAAATAGGTGTCCGCCTGAGATCCGCAACTACCTAAACCGCCTTAAAAATGAACTTTCTATCTTGAATGGTTTGCGAGTTAATGTGCGCTGAGCGTACGCGTCGACGTGCAGACAGACGATTTTTTTTTGAGTTTTTGGGCTATTTTAGTCATGAAACGCGAAAAAACAAAATTTCAGGTTAGCAAATTTTTTTTCCAGGTCGATCACAATACTTTATTATTAAAATAATAAAGTAAAATTTTCCGAGATACGAGGGGAGGTCAACAATTTCGCGAAATGACAGGGAAGGGGGGTAAAACTAAATAAGTTATTAGTTTCTCTTTTGAATGTATTCTACCTAATACATTTATCACATCTCTCACAAAGGTTATTAATTCCTTCGAAAAAAAAAACGTTTTATCAAGGCCTTCAAAATTAGCTGAAATTGCCGACTTCACCTCTTCATCGTTGGTAAATTAGCTCCCCCAAAGTACTTTCTTTAGTTTTGGGAACAAATAGTAATCGGAAGGGGCCAGATCTGGACTATAAGGGGGGTAGTTCAATATTCCGTAGCCGCATATCTGTAGGGTAGCCATTGCAACGTGGCGTTTGTGAACAGTTTTGATACTCGTATTTAATTACAATTTTCTTTGTAAATTTTTTAAAAATCACATTACATCACCATCAATTTTGTGTAATGCAGACAACCATGTGAATTATGATCATCTGATAGTGAATTTGATGCGGTGAGGGGATTCGTTAATGTCATACGTTAAAATATTTTCAGTTCACACATCATGTTACATAAATGACATTTATTTTCTATTTCGAATTTCAATTCAAATATTTAATTTTATTTCAGTAAAATTTTTTTCCGAGTATACAGTACGTATTATGGAAGGACTAAATTTGTAAATATAGTTATAAGGTTTGAGTAAATTTGAAATTGGATTTTGCAGGTTCCATTTGAACAATAATTGTTGGGAAATTGAAAGCTATTTACTCAGTAAAATTCGATTTTGGATTTATACACTGGACATACGTATGCATGTATGGCTAGTGCGCGAGTAATAGCAACCATGATGGACATTCCGTAGATTTACATAATTTGTATTCAATCATTTATAATACCCTATGATGGAATATGTCGATCCTGATGCATTGGGTTCATCATGCCTATCACATACGATATCGTTTCGAATGTAAAGTTTAATAAAAATTGCAAGATATTGTATATTGATGATATCCGAAAACGAGGGGGTAGGAATTGTGGAGGGTTGGGAGTGTAAGTTCGGCATCCTGTCGCGGATATGCGTATGTGTATACATAGGCGAACTTTGCAAATATGTTTGCAAAAACTCAATATTCTGTTTCGACATGCCGAGTATTATTATTATATATGGTAAGTACACACCGTAAATCATTCATTGAGTCTGATTGCTCTGTGAGCCCCAAATGTGTCGGATTCGGCTCTATGAAATTTATGAGGACCAGATCCAAGAGTTATTGAGTGCTGGAATGACACCAGTTGTCTGTTGCCCAATCCTCATACGCGCTTAATGGTTGATCGCAATATATGCATGCCTTGGGCATTCATCATGAAATGATAATACTCCAACTCTCATCAGGCCGAACACATAGAGCAGGCATTTTAAATCGCCTGCTACCAAATATTAATAAGCTTTATCAGAATGTTGGTAATGATAAAAACAGAAACTTAATAGCATATTCCGGATGAAATTTTTATTTTCAATGATATTATAATTGTGTTATTAAGGGAATCGGATAATGATGAGACGGAGAAGTCAGCCTTGGAATTATTGCCGGAACTTTTACAATATCAGATTTGAATAGTTTTCTCATACATAGAGTGGAATTTCATTATAAATAAGTAAAAAATATTATAGTCCAAGAGCCCTAGAACAAAAAATAAGAACGAACAGCAATAGCGGTATGAAATATATATAATGATAGTATACCGTGTAACTAAGACGAAGGACGATAAATTCATTTAAAAATTAGGTACCGAATGGGTCCTGCATAGTAGAACGAAAAAATATTTCCAAGATATCGATTCAAACTTGGTGTCATTGGAAAGCCCTTGAGGAGCTCTTTACGAATATCTAATTTCTTCTCACATTTACAAATTGTTTTGTAACAATTTTAAATAATATTTTATTAAATTTATAAAATCAATTTACCATTGTCGAAGGGGTCAAATTATATTTTCGTAAAATACTCAGCGAGACCTTTCGAATAAAATCAAGTTTGTGTCTCTACCTTGAAATTAGTTTTATATCCCAATCTGCAGGACGCGTTTAACACCGGTTTTGGAAATCAATTTTTCGACCTTCGTCTTAGTTACACTGCGTTCTATCATTATATGTATTTTATATCCTTGTCGCCTTTCATTGGTCTTTTGCTCTAAGGCTCCTGCTCTATATTGAGGACATTCAAATAATTTTGCTTCACTGGTGATTCTGTTAAAAACAATAATCATTTTGTTATTATCGTGAAAAAAAAAAACATATCAGGACTACTTTGATTTTACGAAATTTAGTATGGGAGGTGGTAGAGGGGGTAACGACATTGAACTAATTTTTTCACATCACGCTAGAGTTGCTATTAAAATGTTTTATACAAAATTTAGGATTCAAAAATTGAATAGGTACTGAGAAAATTGGTGTATTCGATTTAGTGAAATTGTGCAGTTTGTATGGGAGGTGGTAGAAAGAGATGCGAGTTCTTAATGATTTTTCAAAAATAACTACGAACATCATGCTGTTCACATATTTTAAATTGCAGATAAGTAGCATTCATACTTTTTCCTTTTGTAAAGTTGTAAAATTGTGTCATATTGTATGGGAGAGGGGTAGAAGGAGTGAAGCTAATCGTCTTAATTTTTTTTGGTCTTACTAATAATTATAGATAAATATTTAGGGCACAATTTCAGCTCGATCAAGACGTACTGAGTAAATTTGTTTAGAATATTTCATAAAAAAGTGCAAATAGTGTGGGAGGTGGTGGAAGGAGGAGGAGGACTCGAATAATTTTTATATGGGAGATTGAAATCATCATAAAATTGATAAATTCCAAATATCAGATCCATAGTATTTATACTTTTCGAGCAAATTCGTTTAATTTCAAATTGCGAAATTAATGGTAGAAGAGGTGAAGTTAATCGTCTAGTTGTTTTTGGTCTTACTAATAATTCCAAATAAATATTTAGTGCATAATTTCATCTCGATAAATTTCAAATCTACTAAGTAAATTGGTTAAGAGTATTTAATGAAAAAGTGCAGTGTGTATGGGAGGTGGTGGAAGGAGGATGAGGGCTCGAATAAATTTTATACAGTAGATTGAAATCATTATAAAAGTAATTTATTCTACATTTCAGATGAATAACTTTTATACTTTTCTAGCAAATCCGTTTATTGTCAAATTTGCGGAATTGTGTCATTTGAATGGGAGGAGGTAGAAGGAGTGGAGTGATTTAGCCCGTTCATGAACTTGACATGTACAAAATTTAAACTTTCTAGGTCAACGCGTTCTCAAGCTAGAGAGGATATGGGCGGACGGACATCCGGTTTTGAGATTTTTGAGTGATTATATGATATACAATTCATTTTTTTTCTTCGACCCTTATTTCTTATTGTTATAAACTTTATGGCAAATTTATAGGGTGCGCCATATTTAATGTCGTTATATAACCAACCAGTTGAGCAGGAGGCCAGAGGAATAAACAAGTCCTGGCAACAGCTTAAAGCCGATGCGCAGGATCGCGCCTTGTGGAAGAGAGTTGTTTCTGTCCTATGCCCCTACAGGGGGTCTTAACAGGAATTTGAAAAATTTGAAATATAACCATTGAATAACTTTGAAAAAAAACAACCGATTTCTATTTATGAGGTGTTTTTATTCAATTTGGTCCTTTGCCTTGAGCTCGTCAATGGTCTAAGGCTTGCTGGCGTACAACTTACTTTTTAAATAACCCCACAGTGATCAAATCTGGAGATCTGGGTGGCTAGTCAATATCGCCTCTTTTTGACATCAGACGTCCAGGGAATTTTTGTTGCAGAAACTGAATTGTTTGATTTGCAGTGTGGCATGGCGCACCGTCTTGTTGAAACCAGTAACCGTCAAGACTGACGGACAATCTTCAGTTAACAATATTTTTAAAAATAACTTACACAAACTGAATTGCAGTGACAAGTTGTCCGAACGACAAGAGAAATGGTTACTCATAAAACACGTAAAATCATATTTATATAAGTTTATTCCGGGAATTTCCAGTCAATGTAATGAATACAGAGATCGGCGCATACGAATATTCGTTTAGTTTTCAATATTCTGCGGGAATATTCATATTTGTATTCGTTTCAGTGATGGTAAGTAATGATCGTCATAATTTTCATAATATAAAAACAAAGCATATTCTCAAAAGGATTCCACCGCTTGTAAGTAATTGCGCCATCTTATACATATTCTACTTGAAATGACCTTACTCGTACACACACTAGCAACAAACAAACAAACATCAGCCCTTATTATTAATTTTCTGGTCTGACTTTTATGCTGTTTGGGCGGTTTTGTGGCGAAAATAAGCACCTATTACGTGACTCTCCCTCTATACATATTATTCTCACGCCATCCCCTCCACCCTCTTCCTCTCTTCATCGTCAAGTCAACATAAATGATTACAGCAGCCGGGAATGACTGTTACGATACGGACAAAACACAACTGTCTACTATCTCTACATTTTAGCTCCCCAACCAACAAAAGACATTATGATAAAAGGCTCAAATGTGCAATGGGTATAATATTATTTCGAAAAAAAACCCCAACCACCTAACACAGGGGTTGTTAGAATAGGTATCATCGCATTCCCCTTCAGAAACAAAAATTCCCATGGTATCCATTAAAAGGTTTTCTGTAAGTGCTAAAACCATTTTCTCATTTCTGTAATAGTCATTATAGAAAAGGATTCGGGTGTAATTCGAATGATGAAGAACCGAAACGAATTCTTGTCTTAAATTTTTTTGTCTGAGAAAACGTTTATTAATTGTTTATATGCGATTTTGGAAGTAAGGCGCGCCTATTGTGCTTTAGGAAGAGAGCTCAAAATACAGAAATCGCAATCCAAGTTCAGTTTGTCTTTATGTAATTATCCCAGTTTTTGGTGTTCTTCCTTTTAATTTATGGTATTCTTCTTTCATTTTTGTAGTTGTGTTTTCTGATTTTCCCACTAGAATTCCGTTTTTGAATGTAATATTTTGCCTGGCTCCATATATTACTTTATAAATCGAACATTTCCAAAACTCTTTATGATGATTCTTACAATAAAATACTTCAAGTTCCCTTTAAAATAATATAAGGATTATATAGAAGTCTCCGTGACGTTTCTCTACAAACTTATATAACTTATTTTTTTCAACTCAAGAATCGCGATTATTTTCTTCTTTCTCTCGTTTTATTATGATTTTCAATTTAATATTACGCGTATTAATTATTGAAATTTTCAATACATAGAGAAACCCAGGGCTTACTAATTTGAAAATATGACCTTAAAACACAACAGGGCTAATTAAGGGAGCTGGAAATTTTTCTATAAATACATTATTATATGTATAATAATCACATTAACATGATAATATTGAACGAAAACAAACGAACAGTATTTTTGTTTTCAAAAATAGAAAATATTGTCATTTAGACCTTTTGCTCCAGACGTTATGAAAACATATAATACTAGTGGAAATGCAGAAGAAATATATTTATTTAACTGGTTAACTACATTTTTCATTAAATATATTCTTTTCATCAAATTGACACACTAGGACAGCCTCATTATTTTCACTACCTATTTACGCACAGGAATTATTTGCCCACTTTTTGAACTTGGCACAAGCGGCCCAACATTCAACTAATTTTGAGTAAAATTCAACGCAATTTCAACATTCACAGTCAGAAAGGAATACTTTCCCATTCCGCGTACCCGTTTCGCCATCGGGACACAATTCAGATTAGGGAGGTAGGGCCATTCGAGAAGTATAGGCAAACTAATGTTTAACTACACAAAACTAAAGACAATGAAACGTAGTACACACTAACTACAGTTGTAATGTAAACAAGTATGTTTCCCTTACTGTGATTACAAAATCTTCAAGAGTTTCAATACAGGAGCAAGAAACGCAGAACGGAAACTTCACGCACCAATGCTCAAGAAAACTAGAGTAATATGGCTGCCTGTAGTTGAGCAGTAACAGGATGGTCTAGATTTACTTATTACCGCACGCTGGCAGCACCTCCTTGAATGCGAAAAACGTTGAACTTCATTCCGCCCTGGTACCCCGTTGCGCCCCGGGGTTTTTATCATTTTATTGCTGCGTTCATTCGTTCATCAAACAAAACAAGGTACTTCCGGTTTGAATAATTCATAATAATGTCTCGTAAAATTATTGTTTTATTGACGTATGGTGTTGTAGATAGTACAACTTGTATAAGCAAGCGTAAGACTTTATAAATATTAACACTTCATTAACTTTCGCTTAAACTTAATTTATACACTAAGGAAGAGATAATTTTATTGCACAGTGGCAGCTTCTTCTTCTCCTCTTTTAGGAATGTAATACGAAGAAGAAAAACTTTAATGAATATTTTTTTTGGTACTGTGGTTATGAAAAATGCAATAAAAGATAAATGTATACATATAGGGTGGCGGTATTCTGCCAATGAATGTGAATGACCAGCTCGTCACTGGGAATAGACACGAATTGCGAGCAACTTCACTAGAAAAACATAACAGAATTATGATTGGGCTTAAAGCCAATCATATGATACTCTAGATGAGATGGAAATGACTTTAATATACCGGAAAATATGTCATCTCAAATTCTTTCGAATAGTGAATAGAGAATTTTGCATGGGAGGTGGTAGAAGTAGAGGGGGCGGTTTGTATTTTTCGTATATGACACCGAACATGGTATGCAAAATGTTTTTTGCTGAATTTAGAGTTTTTAGTTTTTATTATTTTTAAAGAAATTGGTCATATTTTTCCTGAAATTGGGGCATTTGTATGGGAGGTGGCAGAGGAAGTGGAGCGTTTAAGATGATTTCGAAATTGCTTATCATCATCATTATTACCATGCTTTGATTCAATTTCAAAGTCTTGCTTTTCTTGAATTTACAATACAGATATTTGTATGGGGGGTGGTAGAAGGAGTGAAGCGGCGCTAATAAGTTTTTCTAACACTTATCTCAATTATTAAAAAACAAATTCTGGCAAAATTTAAAGTTTGTACTTGTACTAGATTGAATGAAAATCGATATAATGCATTTAACAAAAAATATGCATTTGTATGGGAGGGGGTAGAAGGAGTGCACGGATGAAAACAATTTTTTTCCCCGTTATTGATATTTCTATTTTCATATTTTGTACAAAATATCAAGTTGATAGCTTCAACGGTTTCGAAGAAAAATAATTTAATTTAAATTTCAAAATTTCGTGAAATTTGTATGGAAGGGGGTAAAAGGAGTGAGGTGAAGTTGATAATTATTTTTAAAGTAAATTGCAATTATAGTAAAATGAATTCTGACAAAATTTTGTCGTTTCAGCTTTACTAGTTTCAATGTAAATCGAAAATATGTATTTTTCAAAATTGTCAATTTGTATGGGAGGTGGTAGAAGGAGTAAGGGGAGCAGGTCAATATTCCGTGGTATTAATGATATCTATATCATAATACTTTGACCTAAATTTCAAGTCGATAGCTTGAATAGTTTCATAGAAAAATCAATTTCTTTTTATTTCGAAATTTCATGAAAATTGTATGGGAGGGGGTAGAAGGAGTGGGGGGATGTAGCCCATTCACGAACTTAAAGTTACATTTTTGCTAAAAATGACACACAAAAATTTTTAGCAACATAGCTCAAAGCTTTCGAGAGTTATGCTGTAGACAGACGCACAGACGGACTGACAGACAGACAGACAGACGGACAGACGGACAAACAGCACCTCGGAATCGAGGTTTTTGAGCGACAACAAATATTTCTGTACCCTTGGCGGCTCTGTGCGAGCGTTATTTCTTAGCGTTACAAACGGTAAGGCAAACACAATATACTCTCAGATTTCATCTAGAGTATAATTAGCAAAGGCATAGAGAGGTTTGTGGGACAAACTCTCCAAAAAGGAGAGCTATACAAAAAATTGTCGACCGAATTTTTTTTCCCAAATGATTCTATCTTCGGAATTACTTGATCTAAAGAATTCTTATTTTAAGAGCAATTAGGCGGCATACATTTCGACTATATTCAACTTAAAGGAGGCCAATAAATGTAAGGGGGAGGGTCAGGAGGGTGCAAAGAAAAACTCTTAAGAATTAATATCCCAACTATCTCTTAAGCAGTGTAATTGAAACTTAAAACGTATATTACGCTAAACTAGTGAAATACGAGAAAAATATAACATTTGGATATAATAGTAGTATGGGGAAATGGGGAGCATTTTGAAAGTGGTGAACTTTTCAAAACTTCAAACCGTTGTATCGAAAAATTCAATACAAGCACAAATTTTCAAATTTTCAAATTGTAGAGCTATAAGATGTATAATTTTGTAAAATTTTTAAAATGGAGGGTGAACAGGGAACGAGGTGGTTGGCCAAAGTGTCGAAAATTTTCTGAAATTTCTATAAGGGTCTGTGAAGTTGAAATTTCGCACGTGCATACATTCATTTGATATAAATACATAAAGAAAAAATAAGAATTTGAACCAGAACTGTTATCCACAAAAAGGACACCCTAGCCAATACTAGGTGTTTCACGTGAATTAAAAAAAAAACACAAAAACTCAAAATTTTTGAGTGAAATTTTATGCTACGAAATTTGTGAAATCCATTTACAAAAATGCTTAAATGCTTAGATATTAACCCCCTCCCATATAAAATTATTTTTTCGACAATTTTTAAGAAATCAATTATCACCAAACCATTAAAAGCTATCAACTTGAAATTTTGAACAAACACTTATAAAAATATTTAAGATCAAAAGTTTTGGAATCCTTCTTGCCTCTCCCATGCAAAAGAATGATTTCGACTAAAACTAACAACCAACAAATTAAAAACTACGAACTTGAGCGCACCACAAATTTTACGATTCCCTCAACTCCTCTATCCCCACTCGTACACATGTATGGTTTCAAGAATATACAAAATAGAATTTACTTCGTGTATGGATTTCAATGGTTGTAGGATGAGGTTTTACCAATTCCTGTAACTATTTTTGGAGAGTAGTGACTCCACGGACCTGAGCTAACCATTCCCCTGGGTGATGGGGGCAGTAGAATTCACCCACAGCTAGTCCTGCTTGCCCTAAAAATGGCAAATGGACACTCACTTGATCAGGGGCTTATCACCCGTGACCTTAAATCCTAACTGATATGAGAAACGGAGACATCGTCTTGGATGCGCACGGATTCTACGGTAACGAGCTGTGGCATTCGAAAACGGACTATGATTGGCTTCTGAAACGTTTGAACATTGAATGACGGGGGAAGGGCTGGGGTCACTCGGTCCTTGCACCGCCAATCAGTGATCGCCTGTGAAATGGAGCACTATCACATCTTAATCTTGGGCATGAGCGAGGTGAGGTGGACAGGTTCAGGAGAAGAACGAGATCCGAGCCAAACACCATTCTGTACGTTGGTCCTGAGAGTCAAGCCAAAAATAGCGTGTGGTCGTCATTACACCGAGAGCAAGAAACAGTCTCATCAGCTTGAAACCAATCTTGGATAGGATTATCGTCGCTAGGCTCAGGACCAGTGTCACAAACGTCACAAGTCTGCAGTGCTATGCACCAAATAATACCGCAATACCTGGTGATAAAGAGGAGTTTTATAGCCAACTGAGTGCCACCTTCGAGCGTGTTCCAAGAGCTGATATTATTATCATCTCAGGAGATATGAACACCCATGTTGGATCAGACGACACTGGACTAGAACACGTCATGGGGAGGCATGATGACCTTTGGGTCGATGTGTCATGGCCTAGGATTAAGAGAGCCGGCGAATTATTTGTGAAGTTTTGTAGTACTCGGCAAATGTTCATCGGAGGGACCCTTTTTCCAGATCGACCAGTTGGCTATAAGTCGCCGATGGAGAAGATGTCTCCTCGATGTGCGAGCGAAGCGTGGAGCTGACATGGGCAGCGATCATCACCTGATGGTTGCCTGCTTGAAATTGTGCACAGTAGCTTTCTGCTTCCCACTTTAAATGAAGTGCAAGCTTAATGTGGATAAACTCAGAGGCCCCAACAAAAAGTGCGAGTACACCACCGTTCTACGCGAAAAGTCATCCACATTGGCCATATATGAAATGCACACATTGGACGCCAATTGGGAGGCAACCAGAAACACGGACAAACTGCAATTTTTTTTAGAAATACTATAAACCAATTTACGCAGTACGTATGAAATTTATCGGGCTGAAACTATGCACTAAATATTTATTTAGAATTATTAGTGAGAAAAAAAAATTGGGGGAATAGCTTCACTCCTTCTACCCCCTCCCATACAATTTGACACAATTCATCAACTTTACAAAAAGTCGATTTTCCTAAAAAGTATGAATGGTACAGATCTGCAATTGCACAAATGCCAATTAAACGATGTTTACAGTTATTTCTATAAAAGTCATTAATAACTTCACACTCCTTCTACCACCTCCCGTACAAACTGCACAATTTCACTAAATCCAATACACTAATTTTCTCAGTACCTATGAGATTTTTAAATCTAAATTTTGTTTAAAACATTTTGATAGCAACCTTAGCGTGATGTGAAAAAATTAGTTCAATGTCGTCACCCCCTCTACCACTTCCGCTACAAAATTTCTTAAAATAAAAGAAATTTTCTTTCATATAGAGTATCGCACGATTAGGCTCTACGCCCAATCGTCGTCCTGTTATGTTTTTTTATATTAATTAGTTAATGCTTAATTTTAGGTGCTCAGCACCATTTTACTTTATTATTATAATAATAAAGTATTGTGATCGACACAAAAAAAAAAAAAAGTTTGCTACCCTGAAATTTTTTTTTTCGCGTTTTTCCGCCGTCCGCCGTACGACGACGTGTACGCTCAGCGCACATTAACTCCCAAACCCTTCAAGATAGAAAGTTCATTTTTAGAGGGATTGTAGATAGTTGCGGATCTCAGGCGGATACCCATTTTGGGGGGTGTACGGGTTCAGGGGGAGGCGGGAGGAGCACTTAAACCGAAAAATACGAATTCAAATATCTCAACCATGATAACAGCTAGGAAGCTAAAACTCAACACACATATAGAAGGGTTTGTGGGACAACTTTTAAAAATAATTTAATTTTTTTATCCATTGGGGTGCGAAAAGGGGGGGCTAAGAATCAATTGTCGGCCGAATTTTTTTTTCAAATGATTATATCTTCGAAATTACTTATCGTAAAAAAATTATATTTAGAGACCGTCAAGGTGGCATATAGTTCCATCGGAACCAGCTCAGAAAGCGGCTAATTATTGTAAGGGGGAGGGTCAGGGGGGTGCAAAGAAAAACACTTAAAAATTAATATCTCAACTATCTTTTAAGCTATGTAATTGAAACTTAAAAAGTATATTAAGCTATACTAGGCAAATACAAAAAAAATATAACATGTCGAAATAACAGTAGTGGGGGGAAATGGGGAACATTTCAAAAATGGCGCACTTTTCAAAATTACAAATCCTTATATCTCAAAAAATAGTACAGATATTAAATCAAAAATTTGTCAGATTGTAGAACTACGTAATGGTTAATTTTGGTAAAAATTTTAAGCTGGGATGTGTAAGGGGAGGGAGGTGATAAGCAAAAATGTCGAAAATTTTGAGTGATTTTTTTAGGGCTCTACTGAAAGATAAAAAGTTAAAATTTTGCATGTGAATACCTATATTTAATGTACATAGAAAAATAATATTAACTTGATCCATATTTATTAAAAACCGACTCCCCCGGTCTAACGTGCACAAGGTGTTTCATGTGCATTGAAAAAAACACATAAACTGAAAATTTTTGAGTGAAATTTTAAGGTAGAAAGTTGAAAATTTGCGAAATGCATTTAAAAAAAATTCCTAAATATATGAAACATTAACTGGTCAAAAACCTTTAAAACTTCTACCCCCTCCCATACAAAATTATTTTTTCGACCATTTTCAAGAAATCAATTATCACCTAACCATTAAAAGCTATCAAATTCAAATTTTGCAAAACAACTTACAAAAATAATTAAAATGAAATTACGTTCAAAGCTTTAAAATCGCGCTTGCCCTTCTACCCCCTCCCATACAAAAGTATGATTTTGACTAATTTCATTAAATCAACTAATAACCAACAAATTAAAAGCTATGAACTTGAAATTTCGTACGAGCATCTAACAACAAAAATGAAAGAAAATTGCATCACAAGTTTGACGATTCCCCTACCTCCTCTACCCCCTCCCATACAAAATTATTTTTTCGAGCATTTTTAAGAAATCAGTTATCAGTTAACTCTTAAAAGCTATCAATTTCAAATTTGGCATAAGAACTTATAAAAATAATTCAAATGAAGTTGCTTTAAAAGTTTTGAAATCGCTTGCGCTTCTACCTCCTCCCATACAAAACTATGATTTCGACCAATTTCATTAAATCAACTAATAACCAACAAACTAAAAGCTACTAACTTGATATTCTATACAAGCACCTTACAAGAGCCGCGAAATAAAACTGCGTATCAAATTTTACGATTCCCCTATATTCTCTACCCCGTCCCATACAAATGTTTGGTTTCATGTATGTAAAATACACCGAATCCTATGAAAATTCTATGCCACTTCGTCTATGAAACACATTCTATACAGAGAATATTGGACGTGATTCAAGCAATTAATTAAAAAGCTATTAACATCCACCCACCCTTACTATTACCCCTACTCCTCCCCTCATAAAAATCAAACTTACAGAAACGAATGAAATATTGTTAACAGTCCTGCCCAAGAACTCCCTTTCACATAGCCTTCCCTAACCACTCTAACCTGCATATTGACTTTCCACTCATCCGCAACTTGTCCCAAGAATAATAAAGTTTCGCCTGACTTGTTGGCAGTTTATTTAATCTATTGATCTAATAATTAAATAAAATGAAAAAATTTTCTTTTGGTCAGTAATACTGCACTACTTAGAAAAAATCAGATAATATAAAAGCCGAGAAAGAAAGTACTCCGCAGAGATCTTCTCGAAAACAGAAAAGGACTAAAAAGGCCATTGCCATTAACAAATGATAATTCTTAGAAAACTTTCATCATGAATATTTCATCAAGGACTTAATTGGTCTTTAAATAAGCACGAGGTGAATTAATTTTATCTGTTCACAATGTCATACCAAAAAAAAAATTTTTTTTGCCATATTAAAACAAAAAGAAATGGATCATCACTGTTTTGAATCCCCAGGAAGTCGCTTTTTCCATTTCATCCTGAAATGACGAAATACAGCTCGGAAAAAAAACATTCTGAAAGAAAAACTTTTTTTGCCGTTTTTCATTTCTTTTTCTCACATTTTATGGATAAGGGAAATTGTAAACGACCACTGATCCCTTGAGACATAAGAATGTCGTATATATTCTCTGAAGGAAAGGAGCAAAAAAAAAATAATAATAATTTTTGTAGGACTACTTTTCTCCTTGCTATGAAGTTTTAAGCCTTCAGTTTCACGTTTTGTTTTCTTTAAAAGACTTAATGCTCTTTTTATGTATCATTTCATTTATTGTTTGAATTTAATTTCAAAATGCCGATGTTAAATCCTGGGCCGAGCCATGAGACGAAATCCTGTGAATATTTTAAGAGAACCAAATATTTAATGCTTTGTAAAAATATTTAAACACCATGGTGGATTTGGATCTGAGCGATCGACTACTAATTAGAAATTTGCCATACATATGCCTATCTTAGGCTCTTTTCTTCAAAATATAAATAATAAATGCTCTTCCACGAGGTACGATCTTTTATTACTTTAGCCTGCTGTACAACTTTTCGCTTTCATGTGCAAAGTGGTTGGTCAACTTAACGCCTTTCTATAGAGTTATAACACTGCTGGCCACCACACCAACACGCCATAGCAAATAATTGGTCTGATAATACTGGTATATATCCAGTGAATGAGGTGCGGATTAAGGCCCCATCTCAAACCGAATTTTTACAAGCGAAGAAGGCTACGGTAGCCTTTTTTGATCCTTCTTGAATGTTGGTCTTCCAGGATAATTTACTATCAAGAATAAGACCTAAGTATTGAACTTGATTCGAGAGAACTATAATGATACCCTATATGCTTCGTGGATTGAAAACATATGGTCTTCTTTTTCTGGAGAAGAGAACAAGCTCTGTTTTTTAAGGGTTAATGGTAAGTCTTTTATCTAGTGCCCAGCTGTCTTACAGTTGTAAGGCGGAGTGAATAAGGTCCCCTAGAACTGTATCAAACATCAGCAGATAGCATGATGGCAAGATCGTCTGCATATGCTATTGTGGGTTAGCCGTTCCGATTTAAAATGGAAAGGGGTTCATTCACTGTTAGGATCCACAGGAGAGGCGATATTATGCCGCCCTGTGGCGTTCCTTTGTGGACACAGCCTTTTCTTATCTCGTCACCCATCCGTGCTAGAATTTTTCGTGAGCAAAGAAACTTAGCTATCCTTGCCTTCAGGAGAGGTTCCACACAATGGGTGCGCAAGGCCTCAAGTATGTCATCAATGTCGACGTAGTTAAAAGCGTTCCACGTCTAGAAAGGCACCAAGTGCAACCTCTTCATGATGAAAAGCTTTCTCTACGGCGGCTAACATTACATAGGCGCGTTGGTGGGGGTATCTGACCGAGAGGTTCCGATTTGCCTGCAGGTAGCTGTCCACTAGTCTTTCCAGGCCTTTAACAAGGAACGAAGTCAGGCTGAGGGGTCGAAAAGCCTTCGGGATGTTGTGGGAAGCTCTGCCTGGTTTAGGTATGAAAACTACCTTAGCCTCTTGCCATAGTTTCGGTATGTGGCAAAGACTGATGCATGTTTTATATATGTCAACCAGGTACTGAATTATTGATTATGATCCTACTATTTCAAATATTGTCTGACAAGGATGCTTCTTTAAAAACTCGCCTGTTGCGGGCCACTAGTGATTTAGAGTTAATTGCAAGAGTCAGGTCGATAACCTCGCTTCTTGCTCTATTTATGAAGGTGGGACTATTACCAACATTTCAAACATTTAGATTGTTCATGTTAAGAAATTCTAGAATTGATTTACCGCGATCGTTGCAATATGTGCTAGACCAGTAGATGTGATGGGCAATGGCATCACACCTTATTACCAAGTCCCCTGTGTTGGACTGGACAAGCCGGCACAGGTCAGTCGTTGGAATATCCCTTGCTGCGCATGGCTGGTATGATGAAACCAGCTTAACTGGCTGCGGTGTTCCGTTAAATGATTTTTTCCCAGAGAGTTGTTGTTTGGTCTGGGCTGCTGAATTGCGGAAGTAATGTAAATTTTACGACACATGTCCGTAACTTAACTGTTTTGGATCCGTGAAGGACTGAAAAAGTTTTATTTCACCATCCTAAAATAACGCTAGAGCCACACAACCACGGTTTCTAGACAAGTCCAACATCCGAGTAACCTCTTAAGAGGTGTTGTTGTAGAGTGGCGGTCGCCACTCTACTGTCATCTAAATTGGCTTGAACCACTCTAAGTTTATCGGCTTCTGAGGTTGGCTGCATTTGGATTCAGTAGTTTGAAGTGGACCTTGTTGAGTCCACAATCCGCGAAACCTTTCGCTTCAGACAACCTTTCCATGGAGCTTTGGTCGATTCCGAGAACAAGAAGTTGGAAAAGTTTTCATACCTCCGTGGATAGATTCTTTTGCAGCTTAATGTCCTGCAGTAGGAGTCCAGAGTCTCGAAAGATACCCGGGATCCATACAGACACTTTTGTCAGTCTAGGAGCCTAAGCACCTTCCACCACCTGTAGCTTAATGTCCTTCAAGAGCTCGTCCATCTTGCGAACCGCCTCCTGAAGGAAGACCCGAGTTTTTTGGGGAGCACAAGTTCTCCTTGGATAACCTGGCTCGAAGTCATACTTCAAAAAGCCTGGTTTACCTGGTGAATTACCTAAGAGGTGTTCAACCAGAATGTTCCGAAATGAAGAGTAGATCTCAGGCCTCACCGACTCTGGTATAATGCTTAGCAGGTTGTTGGTGTTAATGACTGCTGCCTGGAGGGAACTGCTAGCGACGTCGCTATAGGTAGCCGATCTCGGCTGTTTCTTTTTGCTGCAGGTATTGGCGTATTGCTATTATCCGATCGGATGCTCTTGTGTTTCTGCTTCAGTGGCTCGAGCTTTTTGCCAGCGACTGTGCCTGCGGCCGATGAGGGTTCTTTGGCAGTGCCACAAACCAATCGTCCCGAAGCAAGCAGGATAAAAGTATTTAAACCACTTCGACATTATCCACTGACGGTTACAAAATGGGAGTAGCAGCTTATTGGGGACCCGGAGCCAAGCTATGAGTCTTACTCCGTTGAGCTGCCGTTCTGAGCATACTCATCCTTATCGTTGCCGACAGTTTCGGAACCACAGCGCTATCCATAAACGATAGTTGATAGTCCCACTGACAATTTGTTAATTGAGGATTTTAGTCAAAACTACCTTAAAGTCCATCAGACCATTCTGCTTCAAATTGTTGAGTAACGAATAAATAAGCCTCCAGTTGGTTGGATAGAAATTGAAAAATATCTACGAAATAAAGAAAAATGCGGAATAAAAATAATTAAGAAACTTTTAAAAGAAAGACAGCCAAGTGAAAACTACATATTTATCATATTTAGAAGATAAAATAGTTTCCTAACATGGCATGATCCTTCTGCATTCATTGCATGTCATAACAAAAATTTTGCTAATAAATTTTGTCAAAATATTGAAATACTTGCTTTACATGGGTGTTACAAAAGTGAAGGGACAGCATTATTGCTTTCAGTTAACATGCAGTTCCAGCGTGCGAGAATAAACGTATAATAAACCCAGTCCTTATAGCCGTTTAAGTGATTAATGTGGGAAACCACGTGCAATATGCAGACAAGCAGTTCAACAGTGGCATATATGGGATAATTTATCACGGCGTCATGCAGCATATTCTCTTCAAAGGCCATTCTCATAATTGTTAGTGACATAGAACACCATACTTACGGCTATAGTGTATTCATACATAAATGTGCGGGAGGGTAAAATCTGACGCACACGTTTATGAATATGTAGGAATCATAGCTAAGCTTCCTACACTAAAACGTGTTAAACTGTGAACAAACTTGGACAGATATCATACTCCATCCGAAAGGACTAAACACATGTATGGGGCGGGTATTCGGGACACATGATGGTTTTACACATAAATTTTCGAAATGAAATCCATTTCTCTGTCCAAACATAATGGTGTATATATCTACTGTGCATAAATTTTGATATGACGTCGAGGAGAAAGTTATGAATACGTAAGAAAGAATACCGACTCGAATTATAATAGCTAGCAAAACAAATTAATTCACTTAAGAGAAAAACATCCAAGCTACTACTAACTATTTCTTAAGGAAAAACAATTTTCTTTACAACAAGGACACCAAATTTCCACCTAAACTTTCTTTATGTGCTTGATTTATGACGCCTTAAACAAAACCAATAATCCTAATTCGAAATTCTTTAAAGAAAACTTGATAAATTAATAATAAAATCTTATAAAAGTCTACGAAATCACCAAAGGGTACATGCCTTACGGTCACGACGTAAATACTCATTATTGGAAAAAAGTTGCGATGAAAACTTCCGTAATTAGTATTGGAAATTTCATCTTCTTTTCCTGTATTTTTCTTTCGATATTTATTTTTTCTCTTCTATTTTTATTTTCGACCAAGTAGAGAAACAAGAATAGATTCCTTTTGCCATATTTCGTTGGCAATTTATTACTCCTCATTGGCTTCTTGTATTTTCTTACGCCCATTGAGCTTCTCTTCCCCCCTCACTTCATCGAATTCGCCAACGTTAAAATCGTTTCCTTGGCCATCGAAAAATTCTTTCGTTATTTAAAGAAAAAACAGTTTTGATGACCTATTTGAAAAATTGGAAAGTCCAACAAATGCCGGCCAAAGGAAAAAAGATGCTCTTGCCCGTTGAAATCTAATTAGGACTAACATAGCTTGAAATTCGAGAGTTCTCGATGTACAATTTTATTTAGTTTTATTTTTTTATTTTTTGCACTTGATAACTTCAAGAAAAATTGAAAAGCGTCAAATCTGTTATAATTGGCAAGAGGAAAATGTTTGATAATTTCCTGTGTGTCTATCGTTTGAACGAGTAAAATCAATGAACGGTTTTTTAGTATTTTCTTTATAGAGTGTTGTTTTTCTTTTAATTTTTGAGAGAAATACTTACTAAAACCAAATATACTTAAGATACATTATACTCAATATTGAAGTGCGCAAGGAGTCACTGGATTTTTAGCAAAACTACAAAATTTAATAAGTTCACTTTAATTTAACCGTAAAACTTTATTTAATTATCTTTCCATTAGAAAATTTTTTTTTTATTTTTAATTTACAAATTATTTCTTAACAATCTTCATTCTTTCGTTTTCAAAATTTCGACGGAATTGTCGACGACTCCAAACTGGACTGACTGTTCACCAAAAACGCTCGCCTATTTCTATTAGAGTTTTTCTATGAAGAAGAAAGAACAAGACTGGTAATAGAGTTCGGCCAAGGTGATACCCAGCTTTTCTGTTAAATTTGGAAAATTACCCTGCTATTTTCCAGCATGCGATAAGCAAGCAAATCTGATTTCAAACCATTCATTTGAGCGTGGAACCCGCCAAATTAAATTTTCACCACTTAAAAGTACTGCAAATTAAAGATATTCGCAAGTTAAAATTAGAAAAAAATGCACGCACACATACGCATCATGAATTTCGAATTTCGAACTTTACTTTTGTTCTTTTTTAGTAAAGAAATGTCAAGAGAAATGTCACGATGCCAATTCATTCCGTTCATTCGGCGAAAGTAAGGGAAAAACATTAATCATTTCCTTAAATGTTCAAAAATATAAACTTTCCAGGAAACCGAAGCGAGCATGAATCATCCGCTTTTCAGTATAGCCAAAGAAAAGGTTCCGCCTTGGGAGAAAAAACTGCAGAGACGAAAAAAGCTGACGATGACCATTAGTTCGACATTTGAATTCAGGAAGTTTCTTTGCGTTGATGGGCCTGAAGGTCCCTGAGGACTGTATGTTTCCTGTAAGCCTGATGCGGATGGTTGCCGTTGGCCTTGAGAAGGCTCACACCCTGGACGTGAAACGAACGGACCTTGGCAGTTTCCTTGTTGTGGTCGATGACCCTGCGGACCTGTACCAAATGGACGTTGTGGAGCTGAAGAACCCGCTGGTTGCCATCCTGGTTCTGACCCATAATTACAGTTGGGCTTTTGAGGTTGACCGGGATAAGAGCCTGGCTTTTGACTACCGTTTTTACATGGCAGAAGATATTGCGATGTTGGGTCTGATGGATCCTGGTCGTTGTGAAGCTGATGGAAAACCGGGTTGTTAAGGTTCTTAGCCACCTGCTGAGAACCTTAACCTGATACGAACGGACTATGGCAATTGTAGTGAACCTGATGGGCTGTCTGGTTGATATCCTGGATTTGAGCCATATTCACAGCCCGGATGAAAATAAGCTAGGGTGTAGTCTAGTGGGTAGCGTGTTGGTTTCACAATGCAAAGGTCGTGAGTTCAAGTCCCGGTCGACATAATATAATTCCTGTACACTATCTGCTTGGATATACCTTGGTTACTACGAATATGAAAAATTCATTGATAGAGGGTTGTGCGAAGGGCTAACAACCCATCCGCAATAAATAATGTAAAAATTTTAAGGAACCTGAAGGTCAGGAGGCCAAGGCCCGATTTGGACCGTAGTGCCATTATAGCAGTAGAAGAAGGGTGCAAATAAGGAGCATTTTAAAAATGGAAGACTTTTAAAATATTAAACCGTTATATTTCAAAATCTCATGCAATTATTAAGTTGAAATTTTGATAGAAGCTATCCTTATGACTTTTGATTTTGGTGAGGCGTTGTTGTCAAAATGTCAAAATTTTTGAATAAGTTTTCCAGGGCTTCGGCAGGAGATGTTAAGTTTCGTTTCAGCACCTGCATATATCCAAATATCTAAAATTCATATAAGAACGAAACGGGACTACGATTGGGCGTAAAGTTCCAATCATGCGAAACTCTAGATGAAAGAGAAATTTGTTGATTTTAAGAAACTTTAAATGGGGAGTGGTAAAAAGGGGTGACGGCATTGAACTAATTTTTTCACATCATGATAGAGTTATTACCAAAATGTTTTCTCCAGAATCTAACCTTCAAAAACTTAATAGGTGTTGTGAAAATTAGTGCATTATATTTAGTGAAATTGTACATTTTGTGTGGGAGGTGGTAGAAGGAGCAGGAAGTTTTCAGTGTTTTTTCCAGAAATAACTGTTAATATTATGAAATTGACATATCTTCAATTTCAGACTAGTAACATTCATACTTTTCAAGGAAATTGATCTTATGTAAAGATCTGAAAATGCATCACTTTGTATTGGAGGGATTAGCTAATCAGTTAATTTTATTCGATCTTACTAATAATCCTAAATTAATGTTTAGTGCCCAATTTTTGCTCGATAGATTTTATACGTACTGAGTAATTTGCTTTATAGTATTTCAACAATAAGTACAGTTTGTATGGGAGGTGGTAGAAGGAGTGAAACGATTCAAGTAGCTTTATACTGTGGATTGATACTGTCATAAAAATAATATACTCTAAATTTTAGATCTATAGCTGTCATACTTTTTCAGAAATTCTGTTTATTGTGAAATTTCGAATTTAAGTCAATTTGCGTGGGAGCGGGTAGAAGGGGTGTTGCGAATTGGACCATTTACGAACTTGACCTTAATTTTTCGGTGAAAAAGACTTGTACGAAATTTTAACCTTCTAGCTCAAAGGGTTCTCGAGCTAGACAGGCCACGGACGGACGGACGGACTGACGATTGGACGGACAGACGAACATACGGACAGACAGACAGGTGGACAGATGGAGAAACGGATAGACAGACAAATGGAGAGACGGACAGATGGACAGACGGCCAAACGGACAGACAGACAGAAGGACAGACGGACAGACGGCCAGACGGATGGACGGACATCTGATTTGGAAAATTTTGAGTGATAATATGAACTTCTGTATTGTTCTTTTTTTCTCCAAGCCTAATTTCTTAGCGTTACAAACTTTGTGGCAGCCTTATAAGACTCTCATATTTCATATAAATGAAGCAATTTCCCATTTTTGTACTAATTCGATTTTCTTGAAAAGCTTAAGAGGTACTGATCTAAAATAATGAAATATTTATGATATTTCTAATTCTTCTTCCTCTTCAATGGCACTACAGCTCGAATCGGGATTTGGCCTTCCGGCTCCCTAACAAGAGTGAGTGGAAAATTTCAATGATCCACAGTTTCAAAAGTTAAAAATGTGTAGGAAGCTTTGTAAGTTGATTTTTCAAATTGAAGTATAGCGAGAAATATCCTTGATAGAATCGAGGATATTTAGCGCTGCAATCCCAACTCAATTTTAACTTTAATTCCAAGAGCAGTGTTTCTGATTATTATGTCAAGGTTATAGCTTCCGAGCTAATTGATAAAAAAATCAGAGTCATTAATTTAGAATTCCTTGAAATCCGCCTTCACAGAATATTTTAACAAACACATTAAGGGGTAAGAACCTGATTTGCAAGCAACCTTTTTTTTATTCCAATGTTCAGCTCTATATCCCAATTTGAAACCGATGTCAGAATAAACGACATTCAGTATTTTCAATTTCATTCTGAAATCCATACCCCCCGTTGTTAATCATCATACCGTCAAGTGTAATTACGTTTTGGTAAGTATTTTCGAAAATTTTCCCTCGATGACATGTACGATTTCCGAGAAGCATTTCATTTTGTGCCTTTCATTACCAGAGACGTGTATTCGGAGCGAATATTCTATTCTGGCGCAACCTATCAACAATAGAGCATAGCGAGCTACGTACAGAGATCCTTTTCTACTTCATTCACGCAATTTCATAGACACACATCTCTATCGCTTTTAGCACTTATTTCCCGCTACTTGACTGGATTATGTATATATGTGTATGAAAAGGATCCAATCTGTCGAGCATAAGGAAAATACAAACGTTCGCGTATCGAAGGATCTGCCGCATCAAATCGATTTAAATGACAGTCTTTTCCCGAAGATCGCTTCAAAGCCGGTTCTTAGGTGACACCGACAAAGCAAACGATGAAATCATTAAATCCATAAAATGAATTTTATGGTACGATTATGAGAAAATTCCTTGTACACAGGCAGCTCTCGTCCTTGTTTCTAATGTTTAGTATTCGTTCTTACGAAGGTACATATGTACTTGTATTTCTGTATATATTTTGGAGTTGATATTATATTTTTCGACATGACAGTCTTCCTATTTCGGTAATTTTCGTTTTATTTTGATAATGCTTTTCGAGGTTACTTTTCCATATTGATTTTTCCATTGGCAGCAATAAAATGGGTATGAAATTGCCTTTATTTAGATAATAATGGATTAGATATATATGTATTTTATTTTGTGAAAGTAATAGCTGCTAAGACCTTGATTCGCATATTATGCGACCGTTTGGGGGAGTCATAAATATATTGAAGCTAAGATCAAGAGGGGGAAGAAAGAATGAGGGAATATCAATATTTTTTGCACGATTCACATACCTAATCCTGACACAGAACTGTCAGCCGATATATGCCTGCCTACTATAACGAACCCAATCACACAGACTTCAACCACTCTCGCCGCGGGACTGCTGTTAGGAATTACTATGCGGGGCTGATTAGTATTTTATGCTGTGCTCCTTATATTGCTTCTGTTTTCCTTTCTCTTTCGATTCTCCGAAGATCCTTTTGCATATTTGTGCAGAGTGCGCATATTTTCATCCAATTTTCGTCTGATTGCATTCAATGGCCAATTTTACGATTGACCATGTCAACGAGCTAGGGTGTAGCCTAGTGGGTAGAGTGTTGGTCTTGTAATGCGAAGGTTGTGAGTTCAAATCCCGGTCGGCGCAATATATAATTCCAGCACATTGCGTGCTTGGACATACCTTGCTCACCTCAATCTACGAAAATGAAAAATTCGTAGGAGATGGTTGTGCGAAGGGCTAACAACTCTCCCACAATAAGTAATGAAAAATGTTAAGGAACCTGAATGTCAGAAGGCTAAGGTCCGATTTGGGCTGTAGCGCCATTGTAGTAGATATCAACGTTCGGGGAGCTAGGGTGTAGCCTAGGGGGTATCGTGTTGGTACAATGCGAAGATCGTGACCTCAAATCCCGGTCGACGTAATATAATTCCTGCTTGGAAATACCTTGGCTATCTCCGTCTATGAAAATGAATAATTCGTAGATAGAGGGTTGTGCGAAGGGTTAACAACTCATTCGCAACAAATAATGAAAAAAAAAAAAAATTTTAAGGAACTTGAAGATCAGGAGGCCAAGGCCCGATTTCGGCTGTAGTGCCATTGTAAAAATGTCAACGTTCGGGGATTGAGTTCTGCTTACCTTTCCTTATACATTTACACCCAAACATCAAAGCCAGAATTACTAGCACTTGGCGAGTGTAGCACTTTTATTCTGTGCCCGGGAATCGTCTTCTTCCAGCATTTTTTCGCCAGCAGGGAATCGCTCTCTACTTCCGCGATGATGTGCCCTTCCAATTAGTTCCGCATTTAGGTACCTCCACCAATCCGGAATTTAATTTTATCTGGATAAAACTCTCAATCCAAGGGTATACCTTGTATTCTTATTACGTTTATGGAAGCCCGGCATTGAGTGCACCCAAAACAACTACTGAGCTGGATGGTTTGTCAGAATCCATCCAGTCCACACCCAGATGCTGAAATCGTGCGGTTTCAATGTTCACAACATTGCCTGGCTTAAATATTCCTCCTGAATGGACTTTGAGGAACGTGATACTGAGCTCTTTGCCTCGATAAACGGTTTAACACAGCTGGTAAATGGGCCTACTCGTTTATCAGAAATAGCAGGTCAATTCTCCAATGTTATTGATTTATTTTTTTTTTAATTTCACAATCGCTAATTGCAAATACGGATCACTTCTTGATTCGTGTACAATTTCCAGCACTAAAACAACTGTCAGTTAAGGCACCTCGAAGAACTATTTGGCATTTCAAAAGAGTTAATTGGAGGGCGCTGAATGAGTTCTTCCATACCTTTAATTGGAAATTTTGTTGCAATTCTAATGGCTGCAATGAAGCCTATAGACTTGTAACCGAGACTGTTCTGAAAGTTATAGTCCTCTGTTTACCTTCCAGTCAAAAGATAGTCCGACAGTCGAAGCTAACTGAGAGCTTTATAATGCATCAAGAAATACCTGTAAATCTGTCCTGAAACGAGTTAAATTTGATCAAGACCAAAAACTTCGGCGGAAGATCTTTCAAAGTACAAAAGGATCAAGACCTTTTTGGTCGTTTGTTCAAACGGTTCACTCGTAGATGGTGACCGTACCATAATTGATGCTGTTGAGACAGCTAACCTATTTACAGCAACCTTTGCGAGAAACTCTACACTATCACCTTGAAACCAAAACCCTCCTATCGCAACATCATATAGTTTTTCGCTGCCTCCGCTACATTTCCTCACACGTCTCATATTCAGGATTCTGCAAAAGCTCACAAGTCCGCTTGCCCTGATGGCTTTCGCCCCATGACCCATAAAACGTACTCCTTTCCTCTGGCTAAACCTCTTCATAATCTTTTTCATCTATTTTACTCTTTTTGGTAGTTTCTACGAAAGTTGCCAGTGTTCAGCCAATTCCCAAGAAACTGCGCTCTTGAAAATCAAGGAAATTACTGTCAATCCTGACAGTGCAATATCTAGAGAAAAAACAGCTTATTACGGATCGCCAATATGGCTTCCATTCTGGAAGATCGACGAGCTAAGGTGAAGCCTAGTGGGTAACGTATTTGGTTTACAATGCGAATGTCGTGAGTTCAAATTCCGATCCACGCATAATTCCAGCACACTGGAATATATCTTGGTTATCTCAATCAACGTAAATGAAAAACTCATAGATAGAGGGTTGTACGAAGAGCTAACAACTCTTCCGCAATAAATAATGAAAATGTTAAGGAACCTGAAGGTCAGGAGGCCAAGGTCCGATTTGTGCTGTAGCGCCATTGAAGAAGAAGATCGACGAGTGATTTCTTAGTCTACCTGACGGAACGTTGGAGCTCTTACTTACGGCAAAGACCAAGCTCTTACGGTTGCCGTTTCAAAGGTTATTGATAGAGTTTGGCAAGAATGCCTTATTTTTAAGCTAATGGCTTTTGGCCTTGATGCTACCCTCATTTGATGGATTGAAAGTTGCCTACCATACGAGTTGTATTAGATGGTGTTACTTTTTCCTCTTTTCCAACTAATTCTGGTGTCCCTCAGGGTTCCGTTCTATCGCCAACTCTGTTCTTAAATTATTGTCTTCTACTCTCAATCCAAGCCATAGTTTTCCAAGTGACAGTACTTTATATAACAACTTTGAATTTAAATCTGCAGCGCAATCTGCTGCTTTCAAACGCAGGGAGTTATTCGGCAGAACTCCGACCTCGGCTTAATCCTGAAATGGGGCAAGAAAGAAATAGTAGAGTTCTACGCCGCTAAAAAACATGTCTGTCAGCTTTCCTATAAACGTGATGCTCCAGCGTCGTCGTCTAATTTAGCCTTTCAGAGTAACAATTTGCTCTTCAAATGAGTTAATCCTATTAGGCGTAAAGTTAAATAACCACCTCGATTGGAGCAAATTTTTCATTGATTGCCCTTGTTATCTCCAAACGCCTAGATATTCTTCGTAAATGCAAAAAATAATTTTACATTCGACCTCCTTTATTAGCTGGAGCATTTATTGGCTGGAGCACCCAAAGTACTGCTCGATCGAATCCAAAAATATGCGTTCCGACTAATTGGAGATGAAACCGTTACGGTTTCTGTTGACTCCCTTGAGCATTGCAGAAACGTCGGAGTACTCAACATTTACTATCACTACTTTCATGATAAATATAGTCCAATCATTACTCTACTTTGATCCTTTCCCCGAAATACTCGTCAAGCTAAACGTACCCAAAGTATATCGTCAACCCTTTCTTCATAACTCATAGAGCGATGTATAGACAGCCAATCATCTTCCGAACGTCCAGATTTTGCAACGCATTGCTAGCTAGCATATTCACAAGCAAGTATCACCTTCGGTGCTTCAAAAATAATGTCCACCGCCATTTGCGTCCCTCTCCCCCAAAATTTCCATAACACCACACCAAATATTATCAGCATCAAGGCTCAGGATTATAATCCACAAGGAAGACGTCGGGTTGGTCGACCATGTAGCAAATGGAAGCGAGCAGGAGGCCAGAGGAATAAACAAGTCCTGGCAACAGCTTAAGACCGATGCTCAGGATCGCGCCTTGTGGAAGAGAGTTGTTTCTGTCCTATGGCCCTATAGGGGGTCTTAAAAAGAATTTGATTGAAATATTATCCTCTTCCTATACCGACATAACTATGCAATGCATTAAAGGGTGACACCCTAAGTTATACTCGGGTCTTTAAAAAAAATTAAAAATATAGTCCATGAGGAATGGTGGACTCGGCATATTATTTTCCGATTCTGTGAAGCGATAGCAGTTGAAAACAGCGTGTTCTGTTTCTCTTATTGATCGAGACAATCTGGATAAAGAGGTGAGTTATCGCGACCAAATCTTTGGAAGTATTTGCGGTAGGTGCCGTGACCTGAGAGGAACTGCTTGTGGTAACAATTGCACACATCTTCTGTCAATAGCTGCCTCCTGTTGTATCGAGGCCCTTCTTAAGTAGATTCTTACCATCTTATTCGCGAGAATATCGATGGGGATTAATCCGGCTGTAAAACAGACTACTTCGTCCGCTATTGTTCACTGATGCTCTTTTCGCGGAGAGCCTTTATGTTGGCGACAGTTTTCTCCTTGTTTTCTTTGTCAATCCAGAGCCGCGTAAAGAGAACTGTGTTGAATATAGAATCCTTCTAGCATATCGAGGTCCACCGATGTTTGGCAGTATTCGGTAAAGGGCTACCAGCATTTGCGCCGCCTTTTTGCTCGCGAAGTCTACTTGAACTTTGAACGTTAGTCTATTATTGAGCATATCTATTCTAGATATTTATTTGCTTCCTTAGATCTGATGGCTTGACTGCCGACCTGAATGTTCGCATTTTCAATTTTCTTTTGACAAGTTTTTAGGACAGCCTCTGTTTTGTGGTTAACTAGTTCTAAACCAGCGGAATCTAGCCAGTCTTTAATTTTTGTTACTACTTCATTTGTTGCTGATACTACTTCGTGGCTGTGCTTACGCACGATAACAATGGCGATGTCGTTAGCGAGCTCGATTAATTTTACTCTTTGTGGCAACAATAGTCGAAGAACTGCATAGTTCATGACGATCTCCACAGGAGAGCGCCCAGAACGGATCCTTGTGGGACCTCGCGGTGACGTGGTAGCACTACACCCCCTCATCAGCTTGGTACCTCAACTTCCTGTTGAAAAAATAGTTTGCAATTATTTTCAACTAGTAGTATGGTGCATCCATCCTGGCCAACGATCTCCTTATAAGTGACCAATCTGCCGAATTAAAGGCATTTTTATTGTTCAGCGTCGTTACTGTAGAATATTTCTTTGTCCCTCATCGCTATTTTTCTCCTTGTATCTTTTCAGCTGCTGTATCTACTACTGCTTTTATGGCGTTAACAGTGCAACGAGATTTCCTGAACTCGCACTGGTGTATTACGGTTCCATCGCAACGTAGTTGAAATAACCTGAAAAAAGAAAGGAAAGGTATCAGCGTGAAGAGTGTTAAAATTATAATAATTTAATTTGACCATGGCTAGGCCAACACCTCGAGTGATTACCTTCCGCATTTCTGGGGTTATCTCTTATCTCTTTAGTAGCGCGATAGCCTATATTGGGGCCTGGCCTCTTGAAGTGGTCGCTTCCAATCGTCTTGATCCAAAGACCGCGTCGTCCAGCTGCCAATTTTCAAAATGGCTTTGCTGTCTTCATCAACCGAGTCTTCCCATCGCTTGCATAGTTTGCCTAATTGTATAGTTAATACAACTCATGGTTGTATCTTATTCGTCTTTCTTCACAGGTTCTGGGCTTATATTGCACTCATATGCAAAGAATGTTGCGTCAATATTAAGGCTGAAAGGAACGAAGTCAATTAGAGCTAGTTATTGTAAATTGGTAAGAAATTATAGAAGGATACTTACGTCGAATCACGAAGCCAACGTCAGTCTCAAACACGGAGCTGGAAGAGGACGCAAACGAGGAAAGATACACTGTACGAAAGAATATTTAGAAACGTAACACAACGATCACGTCGTGGTTCGAACCTTTGCTTAGAATTGTTAGACCTGAAGTAGAAGATGATTGCAATCGAATGGAAGTGATGGTTCAATTGCATAGAGCAAGGTCAGTCCTAAAACGTCGAAAATTGAATTGAAAGATATTTTACGAGGACAAGGTGCACGACGAGAAGATTACCAATGAACGAGCGTCGCACAGGAATCGGGAAATTAACACCGAATCGTCTCAATAATTCGAACCCGACGAGACCGATTAATCGACGCAGCCGGATAAATGTAGGGACGATCCAACAAGGGCTCCATCGATCGAATTCTAGTAAAGTTGAGTAAAGATAGAGAATTTAGCTTTTGTTTTGCAAGAAAATTTAACGTTAGATTAGATTGGAATATTTAGTAATAAATTGGACATATTTCAATTAAACGTTTTTATCATTCATGATTATTTTGTGTAAGATATTTAGATATTTGTGACGAATTTTTCTTGCCAGTGTGCGAATCTTTCTCTCTGTTGGTCTGTGACTCGGCCTAGAATTTGAGAACTGGGATGAAAAACCAAGTACGAAATCACTGGGGCCCGCGGCCCGTCTCCAGGGGTGGTCGTACTGGCTCTGTACCGACCCTTTGGCGCTACGGGTTATTTTTCTGTTGGCATTTTCCCAGCCGGGAACGATGGTTTTCTAGATGGCAAGTTTCCTTTTGGTAACAGTACCAAACGTTGGCGCTCCCATAGTTCAGGAAAGACTCGTTCCTCTGAACAGTTTTGCATCGTTGTTATAGAGATGTTGAGCCTCTTTTGAACAGCCACTTTCTTTGCCTTATTTGGGATGCCGCCGAATCCAGCAGCCTCGTTATTGCTTATCTTTCTAGATGTTACAGTTTCCTCGACGTCATTTCAGGGATGGGCCCTACGCTGATCTTTCTGATTATGCTACACAAAGTAGCATTTGAGGGAGCAGGTGCTCATCTATGGATCTTAGCATCATCGAGCAAGCTATTTGGACCTGTGTGCCATCAGCCACGTCATCGTAATCCTGTATGTTATACCCCAAGGTTTTACATCGTTACATAGATTTTTTGAACACATTTCCATACTCTATTTAATCGTATTTCATAGAAGGGAGTTAGTTACGAAGGTTATGTCTATGATGGAGCCCATTCCTGCTTTACGATACGTGTTTGCCTGGCCGTTATTTTCAATCCCTAATTTTAGTAATGCAAAGGTTTTCAGTAGAATATGTCCTCTAGTGTTGGTGAGCCTACTGTCCCACTCTGTTGCGCGTGCATTGAATATACCGACTATGACCGCTACCATATGCGCCGACTGTCAGATTACTTGTATCTAACATTGTCTGGTATTCACTCGCAGCTGGTTCTTTCATAACAGCTGAAGAGGTGGATTCGCATTATTTTTGCTTGAACGAAACCCTTCGATTTCATGGAAGGAGTATTTTCCACATATCTATATTGCTGCTTGAATGGTTTTGTCATAGTTTCAGATATTGCCATCGAAAGTTTTATACGGATTGCTATCTAAGATGATGTCCGCTACCTGGTTCTTAGCAATTTGCGTCAGGATATCCTGACCTATAATTTTTGCGTCAGATGGCTCTCCTGAAGACCGAGCATTTGTTGCTGCCGGGTACTACTTGCTTCGCATCCTCTGGGTAATCCTTTCTACTACCTGACTGACAGACTGGTACTCGGATTTGATATTTTTGAGCAACAGCAAACATTTCTGTATCTTTATTGGCGACTCAGTACGTGCTCGTTTTTTTGGTTATTAAGATCATAACATAATTTCCGACATCATCTAGATCACATAAAATTACTAAGGTTAGGCGTTTAGGTGTAGCCTGGTGGGTAGCGTGTTAGACCACAATAAGGAGTTCCGATCCCGGTCGACAAATAATTTTAGCACACTACTTGCAATGGACACCTCAATAAATAAAAATAAACTGCCAACAAGTCGGGCGAAACTTTATTATTCTTGGGACGAGTTGCGGATGAGTGGAAAGTCAAGTTAGAGTGGTTAGGGAAGACTAATTGAAAGGGACTTCTTGGGCAGGGCTGTTGTAACAATATTTCATTCGTTTCTGCAATTTTGGGTTTTTATGAGGGGAGGAGGAGGGGTAATAGTAAGAGTGGGTGGATGTCAATAGCTTTTTAATTGATTGCATGAATCACGTCCAATATTCTCAGTATAGAATGTGTTTTATCGACGAAGTTGCATAGAATTTTCATAAAATTCGGTATGTTTTACATTCACGAAACCGAACATTTGTATGGGAGGGGGTAGAGCGGGTAAGGCAATCATACAACTTGTGATGCAGTTTTACATATATCGTTTCTCTTGTAAGGTGCTTGTATGTACAAAATTCCAAGTTCGTAGCTTTTAATTTGTTGGTTATTAGTTGATATAATGAAATTGGTCAAAATCATACTTTTGTATGGGGGTAGAAGAACAGGCGTGATTTCAAACTTTTGACGCAATTTTGTTTCAACTATTTTTAAAAGTTTTTGTGCAAAATTTCAAATTAATAGCTTTAAATACTTAGGTGATAATTGATTTCTTGAAAATGGTCGAAAAAATAATTTTGTATGGGAGGGAGTAGAAGTTTTAAAGGTTTTTGATCAGTTAATATTTCGTATATTTAGGGATTTTTTTTAAATGCATTTCCCAAATTTTCAAGTTTCTACCTTAAAATTTCACTAAAAAATTTTCAGTTTATATGTTTTTTTCAATGCACATGAAACACCTTGTGCACGTTAGACCGGGTGGGAGGGGGGTGGTTTATAACAATTATGGAACAAGTTATTATTATTTTTCTATGTATATGAAATAGATGTATTCACTTGCAAAATTTAAACTTTGTATCTTTCACCAGAGCCCTAAAAAAATCACTCAAAATTTTCGACATTTTTGCTTACAACCTCTCTCCCCTTACACCTCCCAACTTAAAATTTTTACTTACCAAAATTAACGACTATATACATAGCGTCCCCGCAAGGGGGTAGTTGTAGTATGAGGTTTTACCAATTCCTGCAACTATCTTTGGAGTTAGCGACTCCACGGACCTGAGCTAACTATCCCCCTCTGGGATGGGGGCTGTAGAATTCACCCACAGCCAGTCCTGCTTGCCCTAAAAATGGCAAATGGACACTCACTGGATCATGGGCTTATCACCCGTGATCTTAAGACCTAAATGATACGAGAAACAGATACATCGCCTCGGATACGGACTGATTCTACGGTAACGATTTTTGGCATTCGAAAACGGACTATGATTGGCTTCTGGAACGTTCAAACATTGAATGACGGGGGAAGAACTGGGGTTACTCGGTCCTTGCACCGCCAATCGGTGATCGACCGTGAAATGGAGCACTATAACATCCAAATCTTGGGCTTGAGCGAGGTCAGGTGGACAGGATCAGGAGAAGAACGAACCCCTAGCGGAAACACTATTCTGTACATTGGCCCTGAAAGTGAAGCCAGAAATGGCGTGGCGTTCGTCCTTACGCCGAGAGCGAGAAACAGTCTCATTAGCTGGGAACCAATCTCGGATAGGATTATCGTCGTCAGGCTCAGGACCAGTGTCAGAAACGTCACAATTCTGCAGTGCTACGCACCAACTAATACCGCAACATCTGGTGACAAAGAGGAGTTTTATAGCCAACTGAGTGCCACCTTCGAACGTGTTCCAAGAGGTGATATTATTATCATCTCGGGAGATATGAACGCCCAGGTTGGATCAGACAACACTGGACTAGAACACGTCATGGGGAGGCATGGTGACCCTTGGGTCGACGCTTCACGACCTTGGATTAAGAGACCCGAAAACGGCGAATTATTTGTGGAGTTCTGTAGTACTCGGCAAATGGTCATCGGAGGGACCCTTTTTCCACACAAGAGTCATCATAAAACATCTTGGGTTTCCCCTGACGGTGTTACTCAGAACCAGATCGACCATTTGGCTATAAGTCGCCGATGGAGAAGATGTCTCCTCGATGTGCGAGCGAAACGTGGAGCTGACGTGGGGAGCGATCACCACTTGATGGTTGCCTGCTTGAGATTGTGTACAGCAGCTATCCGACGACCACAAATTCTTCAAATGAAGCGCAAGCTCAATGTAGATAAACTCAGAGATCCCAACAAAAAACTCGAATACACCACCATTCTACGCGAAAAGTCATCCACATTGGGTGAACATGAAATGCGCACACTGGACGCCAATTGGGAGGCAACCAGAAACACTTTTCTAACTAGTGCTGAAGAATCTGTGGGATATGCGCAAAGCGGTGAGAAACCCTGGATGTCGCAAGACACATGGGACAAGGTTGACAATCGGAAAAAAGCCAAATTGGCAATCATCTCTCAACCCGATGTCAATCAACGAACGCCCGACTTGAGGCAGAACTACCGCGATGCTCATATACAGCTTAAAAAGGCTGTTAGACGCGACAAGAGAAAGGCCATTGAAGATCTGGCAAACAAGGCAGAATCTGCGGCTTACCTTGGGGATATGGGTTCACTATTTAAAATCATGAAACAGTTGACGAACAGGAATTTCACCGCCAACCACCTGGTGAGAGATGTCGACGGAACTCTCCTTAATATGAGTGAACACCAGTTGCGACGCTGGAAGGAATACTTCTCTGATATTTTAAACATCTTGTCAGATGAAGATATTCCGAAAACAGAACAACTTCCAAACATCCAACCGCAACAATCCTCTATTAGGGACGATCCCCCAGATAAGGAAGAGATAGTTTCCGCCATTCGGTCAATGGCGGGAAGGAAAGCTCCAGGTATAGACGGACTACCAACCGAACTCCTCAAAGCGGACCCGGAAATAACAGCCGATATACTCCTCCCACTCTTCACTAAGGTGTGGAATGATGGAAGATATCCGACTGAATGGAAGGAGGGCGTCATTGTGAAAATTCCGAAGAAGGGCGACCTTCGGGATTGTGGCAATTGGCGTGGTATATGTCTACTTACTGCCGTATCAAAAATTATGGCTAAGGTAATTCTCAATAGGATTAGTGATGTCGTCGAGAGCACTCTCGAAGTTTATCAGGCTGGATTCCGTAAAGGGTCGTCTTGTACCGACCACACAAATACCCTACGGATAATATTAGAGCAGTCAGCCGAAATGGGTTCGCCACTACATCTCATGTTTGTGGACTTCGAGAAGGCTTTCGACAGCGTTAAGCGAGATTACATATGGAATGCTTTGCGTAGGAGAGGTATTCCAAATAAGGTCATAGCTATGATTAAAGAATCCTACGAAGATGCAAGGTGTCGCGTCTTGCATAGAGGAGAGCTGTCCGAGAGCTTTCCTGTGCGAACGGGTGTCAGACAAGGCTGCATATTATCACCAGCCCTGTTTCTGGTGGTATTAAATGACATCTTGAAAGCTGCACTGGAAGGTGGGGAAGGTAAAGGTCTTCAATGGAGACTATTTAACATGTTAAGTCACCTTGATTATGCTGATGACGTGTGTTTGCTTGCACATACCCGTTCGGACTTAGAGTCAAATGTTCGCTCGTTGCATTCTAAATGCAAAGAGGCGGGACTGAAAATAAATGTGCGTAAAACCAAGTACATGCACATGGGTTCGAACGCAAGCACACCGATTGTTCTTAATGGACAGGATGTGGAAGAGGTGCAAGATTTTTGCTATCTCGGAAGCATTGTCAGCATGGACGGCGGAGCCGAAAAGGATGTTGAGGCTCGGCTAAATAAAGCTCGTCAGGCCTTCGGTATCCTTTCCCCTTTCTGGAGGTTAAGAGAGATCTCCCTTCGCACGAAGCTGCGAGTTTTTGACGCATGCGTCAAATCCGTGTTGTTATATGGTTGTACTACGTGGAAAGTGACCGTTCGACTTACCAAGAAACTACAGACTTTCGTAAACCAATGCCTCCGACGCATTTTAGGAATATTCTGGCCAGAAGTGATCTCCAACGACGAACTTTGGAGTACAACTCGCCAGACTAAAATAGGTATTGAGATTCAACGGCGAAAGTGGCAGTGGATCGGTCATACTTTGAGGAAGCCAGAGCGAAACATCGCAAAACAGGCTCTGGATTATAACCCTCAAGGAAGACGTCGGGTTGGTCGACCATGTAACACATGGAAGCGATCAGTTGAGCAGGAGGCCAGAGGAATAAACAAGTCCTGGCAACAGCTTAAAGCCGATGCGCAGGATCGCGCCTTGTGAAAGAGAGTTGTTTCTGTCCTATGCCCCTATAGGGGGTCTTAACAGGAATTTGAAGACATAGCTCTACAATCTGACAAATTTTCGATTTGATATTTGTACTTAATTTTGAGATATATAACGATTTGTAATTTTGAAAATTGCGCAATTTTTGAAATGCTCTCCATTTCCCCCCACTACTATTATTGCAACATGTTATATTTTTTTCGTATTTTCCTAGTATAGCTTAATATATGCATTAAGTTTCAATTACTTAGCTTAAGAGATAGATTATTAATTTTTAAGTGTTTTTCTTTGCACCCCCCCTGACCCTCCCCCTAACAATAATTAGCCATTCTCTAAGCTGATTCCCGTGAAGCTACTATATGCCACCTTAATGGTACAAAATATGAATTTTTTACCATAAGTAATTTCGAAGATATAATAATTTAAAAGAAAAATTCGGCCGACAATTTGTTCTTAGCTCCCTCCCCCCTTTTCGGACACCAATGGATAAAAAAATTAAATTATTTTTTAAGTTTGTCCCACAACCCTCTCTATACCTCTACTGATTTTCAACTCCGTATCTGCATTCGTCGTGGAGATATTAGCAACTGTAGTTTTTGACTCTTTCCCTCCCCCGCCTCCCCCTTCCATCTAACACCCCCCAAAATTAAGAAAATAGAGCTCACTTACCCAATCAACTCCTTCTTCTACAATGGCGCTACAGTCCAAGTCGGACCTTTGCCTCCTGACCTCCAGGTTCCTTAACATTTTTCATTATTTATTGTGGAAGGGTTGTTAGACCTTCGCACAATCAACAATCCACCCAAAAACGAAAATTCTACCTTTAACGGTCTCGGAGATATGAGTCCATAAGTAAGGCGGGACGGATTTTTTTTTTGCATTTTTAGGCTAATTTAGTCATGAAACGCGAAAAAACAAAATTTCCGGGTAGCAAATTTTTTTTTTCTCTGTCGACCACAACACTTTATTATTAGAACAATAAAGTAATTCGTAGGTAGGTATTGCTGACAACCCTTTTACAATAACAAATCAATGTTAAGGAACCTGAAGGTGGCCAAAGCCTGATTAGGGGCTTAGTGGCAATGAAAACGAAGAAGATATAAATGACTTGTTGGGTATATTGAAGCCTAATTTATCGTATTTCCATTTGAAATAAATAACATCCTACTTAAATGTTTTCGGCTTCCAAAAAGAAAGACTTCATATCCACCTTTTCTTCTTCTTCTTCTACAATGGCGCTACAACCCAAATCGGACCTTGGCCTCCTGATATTCAAGTTCCTTAACATTTTTCTTATTACTTATTGTGGAAGGGTTGTTAGCCCTTCGCACAACCCTCTGATTCTCTCTGAGCTGTATTTTTTAGTACTTCAAACGACGATAATATCCTCACTCGTTCGTTAAAAGTAATAAAGGCAATTTAAATTCAAGCAAATTAATTAAATATTCCATTTCCTAAAATCTCTCTTATTTATTTCAAAAAATCGTATCTAAACAAATTGAATAGGTTTTATCAAAAACCTTTTTAAAGTCAGAGATCCGGTCCATCTTATCGCTTTCATGGTTTATTAATGTGCATTAAAAACCAAATAAATTTCCTGGGCCAAAAATGAAGAAATAAGTTTCATAATTTACAGATTGTTTCTGATGGTTTTTTGTTGTCTTCCTACTGAAAATGCTTGTAGGACGCAAAAGAAAAGAACAACAACAACAACAAGAAAACAAATCTAGAAGGAATTAATTTACTTTTTTGTAGACCACAGCGAAAAGCCAACTAAGTGCTTTATGGAAGTTAGCAAATGGCTCGGAAATACAGCACACATTTTAGCGAGATGTATATTAATCTGTTGAATTTCATTTAACTTACTGAACGTATGAGAATTTAAAATAATTGAAAAATATATGAAAATAATTTTTTTATCACATATATTTCGAAAAAGTTTTGAATTATTAAAGGTTTTATAAAAATTCTGTATTATAAAATCTTGTTTACTGTATTTGTATTTCAATTTTATCAATTTATGTGCTTTACATGAATTAATAAAATTCATGTTAAAAAATTAATTTTGAAATTAAAAAAAAAAAATGCTTTGAAAAACACAAAGATTGCATTCAAATTAAATTTATCAGACAAAGTACGAGTGCTGAGATGCTCGAAAACTTATCTCACTGGCCAGGCACTTCTAGATAATTTGCAAGCTTCACTTTGCCTTTTCTCGCAAGACAATTATTTTTCAGTTTTACTTCCACAATTACCCTTGCGCCCTTGAAACTTGCCTCTTCTCCCCCAAGCGGGGGTGCGGGGGTGATATTTACGCTAATGCCAATTAGGCTAGCAAAATACTGAAAACAGTTCATTACCTTTTTTATCTATCGAAAAAGTTCTTTGCTTACAATCTACAATTTTTTCACAAATTGCAAAATTCATAGAGAACTAACTTTTCTGAATATAATGTATGGAAATGCTGTAATATTTCAGTAAGTAATTTCTTATTCTTTTAAAATTTAAAGTAAACTAAAAACGCATAAAAAAAGGAAAACAAATCTCACTACCCTGGAGAGAGAGTGTGTAACAAGACCAGAAAAGTTTCACTTTACCTTTGCCCCATATCAATGCTATGTAAATTTAGTTCCAAAGTATATTTCTGAAGAAACTTGCGAAAAAAATAAAACGCCCCAGAAAACTGCACAGTTGCATCTCTTGAATGTCGACATTATTCATGAAAATATCGCAAAACATTTCACAGTACTGTATTAGTTCCATCAAAGTATATTTTCCAACGAATTCGCCGAGATACAATATATAAACTATCGTCAGGCACGATTTTTCCTAGTATCATCGAAACATAGCAATCGTTTCTCGTAATAAAAAACTTCATAGCTACCTACATACTTCGTATGATGCAGAAGAAGGTTTCTAAAGATACACGCTCCATTTAATTTCCACTTGTATCACGATATAGTGCAATATAGGGAAAAAAAAGGAAATTCTGAAATGTACTGTTTAGAAAGATACTCTCGCGTATGCACTTTAAACCACAGAGTAATGGTTATAGATTATCTACATACTTTCAATTTGTCAATATATTTTGCTTGCGCTTCCATATTTAAAATTATGAATCGCATTTAAATTTCTTTCTTATAGCAGATGAAATAATATTGAGTTGCAGCAAGGATTTAATAATAATAGTAACGCACTTTTGTACAGGTAAAAAATAATTTAATATTTATCTGGGTTGCACTTGAATGACGGGATTTTATTAACGGATAATTGAAAAATTTTAAAATTTAAATTATAATATTTTAGAAACTTTTTTTTCGGCAAAATTCGATGTCACAAAATTGATGTTGATTTTTCAAATTTAATGAATTATCTTCGAGCCAGGGACGTCTTCTGGTAGGAGTTAGGACTGGCAGGCAGGACGTAGGACATAAGGCTATATGTAAATGGGTATTGAAAATTGGCCCGATCGTAAGAGAGAGAAGGAGAGGATGGACAGAACTAGGTCTGTTAAAACTGCGTCGAAGACGGTCCCGGTTTGAAAAATGAGGAGGGAAGTAGTAGTTCTGGAAGTAAGCTTAGAATGGGTATAGTTGTTCTTGCGTTGTAACTGAGAGAACTCCAACATATCCCATTCAGCTGAAATGATACAGCCTTGTCTGTATGGCTTAGTATATACACCTGGCCCTAAAGATTGGGGGTAAGGAGATGGGCTAACAACCTGTCCCCTGATGCTTCGCCTCGGATGAGACGTATTCAACGGAAAAAAATCCAGCAAACGAAAAATTGAGCACTCTTTCTGAACTTGGAATGTAGTTCAAATCTCTGAAATCACTTCTGGAGCACTCAATAATAATGTTTTTGCACTTCAAGAAAACTAAATGGCTTGGCAGTGAAGTAATGGACATGAGGTCGCACATAATCTTGAAAACTATCGGGAAGCTGTTGTTGTATTGTTGCTAATAATAATACATACAGAAAACCCCACCAGAAAAAAATCGAAAAATCTAACCCGAAGAATAAGTAAGGACAAGTTCGTGACCGGGCCGAATCGCTCCACCCTCAGATACAACATAACACAATTTCGGAATTTGAGATCAAACGGATTTTCTCAAAAAGCATGAAAGCTAATCTGAAATTTGGAATATATTAATCTTATAACGTTCTCAATCATAAATAAACTGCCAACAAGTCGGGCGAAACTTTATTATTTTTGGGACAAGTTGCGGATGAGCGGAAGTCAATAAGCAGGTTAGAGTGTTTAGGGAAGATTAAGTGAAAGGATTCTTGGGCAGGCCTGTAGTCAATTTAACAATATTTCAGTCGTTTCTTCAAGTTTGGGTTTCTATGAGGGGTGAAGGAGGGATAATAGTAAGGGTGGTTGGATGTTAATAGCTTTTGAATTGATTGCTTGAATCACGTCCAATATTATCTGTATAGAATGTGTTTCACAGACGAAGTTGCATAGAATTTTAACAAAATTCGGTGTATTTTACATTCGCGAAACCGAACATTTGTATGGGAGCGGGTAAGGGAATCATAAAATTTGTGAGCAGTTTTATTTCATTTCTCTTGTAAGGTGCTTGTACCAAATTCCAAGTTCGTAGCTTTTAATTTGTTGGTCAGTAGTTGATTTAATGAAATTGGTCGAAATCATACTTTTGTATGGGAAGGGGTAGAAGGGCAAGCGCGATTTCAAGACTTTTGACGTAATTTTGTTTGAATTATTTTTAAAAGTTCTCATGCAAAATTTTGAATTAATAGCTTTAAATAGTTAGGTGATAATTGATTTCTTAATAATGGTCGAAATTATACTTTTGTATGGGAGGGGGTAGAAGGACAGGCGCGATCTCTTTTGACGCAATTTTATTTCAACTATTTTTAAAATTTTTTCCGCAAAATTTCAAATTGATAGCTTTTAATAGTTAGGTGATAATTGATTTCTTGAAAATGGTCGAAAAAATATGCATGGGAGGGGGTAGAAGTTTTAAAGGTTTTTGACCAGTTAATATTTCGTATATTTAGGAATTCTTTTTAATGCATTTTGCAAATTTTCAAGTTTCTACCTTAAAATTTCACTCAAAAATTTTTGGTTGATGTGTTTTTTTCAATGCACATGAAACACCTTGTGCACGTTAGACCGGCGGTAGGGGCGGCCCGTTTATAACAATTATGGAATAAATTATTATTATTTTCCTATGTATATCAAATAGATGTATCGATATGATAAATTTAAACTTTGTATCTTTCACCAGAGCCCTAAAAAAATCATTCAATATTTTCGACATTTTTGCTTATCACCTCCCTCCCCTTACACCTCCCGACTTAAACTTTTTACCAAAATTAACAACTATGTAGTTCTACAATCTGGCAAATTTTCGATTTGATATCTGTACTATTTTTTGAGATATAAGGATTTGTAATTTTGAAAAGTGCGCCATTTTTGAAATGCTCCCCATTTCCCCCCACTACTATTATTTCGACATGTTATATTTTTTTTGTATTTTTCTAGTAAAGCTCAATACACGTTTCAAGTTTCAATTACATAGCTAAAGAGATAGTTGAGATATTAATTTTTAAGTGTTTTACTTGCACCCCCTGACCCTCCCCCTTAATATAATTAGTCACTCTATAAGCTGATTCCGGTGGAACTATGTGCCATCTTAATGGTCCCAAAATATGAATTTTTTACAATAAGTAATTATCGGAGATATAGTCATTTGAATAAACAATTCGGCCGACAATTTGTTTTTAGCCCCCCCTTTGCGGACGCCAATGGATAAAAAAACTAAATTATTTTTAAAGTATGTTCCGCAACCTCTGTACTAATTTTCAACTTTCTATCTGCATTCGTAGTGGAGATATTAGCAAGTGTAGTTTTCGACTTTTCCCCTCCGCCCGCCTCCCCCTTCCACCTAACACCCCCCAAAATTTAGAAAATAGAGCTCACTTACCCAATCAACAATCCACTCAAAAACGAACATTCTACCCTTAGCGGTCTCGGAGATAAGAGTCCATATGTACGGCGTACGGCGGGACGGATTTTTTTTTTTTGCATTTTTAGGCTAATTTTTTTTCGCGTTTCATGACTAAGAAACCTATTTCAACCTATTTCACCTATTTTAGGGAACTCAAGAAATTGAATTTCTGCAAAACTAATTGGAATTTGAGAGTGCCAATTTTTTTGGAAGTGCTTCCCATTTCATCAAAACATACAGAATTTTTTTGATGAGATGAGATGAGTCCTTCTCGAAATTGATGCAAGAGCTCAGGTGGTTTTAGTAATAATAATGATATAATTGAAGAAAGATCAGTATAAAACAATCAGTTTATTTATTAAAAAACATTTTTTTTTGGATTGTATGGTAAATCTTCTTCTTTTTTTGATTCAGCCAAAAATCTTTTTCCAATGTTTTCCTATAGTTCTGAAATTGCAGCCGCCCAGTCCAAAATATTTGCATGAAGTTTACATAAGCCTGATCTTCAATTAATTTTGGAAGAAAATCGAGAAGGTCTCATCTCCGAAAAAGGTGAGCAAGCAAATTCCTGTTAAGACCCCCTATAGGGGCATAGGACAGAAACAACTCTCTTCCACAAGGCGCGATTCTGAGCATCGGCTTTAAGCTGTTGCCAGGACTTGTTTATTCCTCTGGCCTCCTGCTCAACTGGTCGCTTCCATGTGTTACATGGTCGACCAACCCGACGTCTTCCTTGAGGGTTATAATCCAGAGCCTGTTTTGCGATGTTTCGCTCTGGTTTCCCCAAAGTATGACCGATCCACTGTCACTTTCGCCGTTGAATCTCAATACCTATTTTAGTCTGGCGAGTTGTACTCCAAAGTTCGTCGTTGGAGATTACTTCTGGCCAGAATATACCTAAAATGCGCCGGGGGCATTGGTTTACGAAAGTCTGTAGTTTCTTGGTAAGTCGAACGGTCACTTTCCACGTAGTACAACCATATAGCAACACGGATTTGACTCATGCGTCAAAAACTCGCAGCTTCGTGCGAAGAGAGATCTCTCTTAACCTCCAGAAAGGGGAAAGGATACGGAAGGCCTGACGAGCTTTATTTAGCCGAGCCTCAACATCCTTTTCGGCTCCGCCGTCCATGCTGACAATGCTTCCGAGATAGCAAAAATCTTGCACCTCTTCCACATCCTGTCCATTAAGAACAATCGGTGCGCTTGCGTTCGAACCCATGTGCATATACTTGGTTTTACGCACATTTATTTTCAGTCCCGCCTCTTTGCATTTAGAATGCAACGAGCGAACATTTGACTCTAAGTCCGAACGGGTATGTGCAAGCAAACACACGTCATCAGCATAATCAAGGTGACTTAAGATGTTAAATAGTCTCCATTGAAGACCTTTACCTTCCCCACCTTCCAGTGCAGCTTTCAAGATGTCATTTATTACCACCAGAAACAGGGCTGGTGATAATATGCAGCCTTGTCTGACACCCGTTCGCACAGGAAAGCTCTCGGACAGCTCTCCTCTATGCAAGACGCGACACCTTGCATCTTCGTAGGATTCTTTAATCATAGCTATGACCTTATCAGGAATACCTCTCCTACGCAAAGCATTCCATATGTAATCTCGCTTAACGCTGTCGAAAGCCTTCTGGTGAGACCTTCTCGAAATTCACTCCAGTAAGACATACATTTTCTTTCACTTTTGAAAATAGATATTCTGAGGATTTGAACGATCGCTCTGGTTTCCTCAAAGTATGACCGATCTGACGAGCTTTATTTATACGAACCACAATATATTTTTCGTCTTTCATGGTGACAATGCTGCCGAGATAACAAAAATCATCCATCACTTCCACATCTTGTCCGTTGTGCTTGTGTTCGAACCCATGTGAATGAACTTGGTTCTACTCAAATTTATTATCAGTCCTGCCTTTTTGCATTTAGAATGCAACGAGCGAATAATTGTTTCTAATGTTCGAACGATTATTTGAAAGTAAGCACACGTCATCAGCCTAATCAAGGTGACTTAAAGATGCTAAGCAGTCCCCACTGAAGACCTTTGTCTTCCTCACTTTCCAAAGCAGCTTTCAAGATATCATTTATTATCACTAGAAACATGGATAGTGATAATGCATTGTGGCAAAAAAAGTATCGATAATTTGTAATTAAAATTACTCTGGGGAATGATATTTCAAAATGTTTTTTTTGGTAAGCGGGTAGGACTGTCCCTAATTATTATCGCAAAAATTAGCGCGGTCTGTTAATCAGTTTGTTTACAGAAGCTGGTTGAATCGGTTAGTAGTCTATGGCGCTTTTCGATTTATGTCCTCGATCGACTGAAAGCGGGTTCCACGGAGCGGTAATTTCAGTTTCGAGGATAGGAAAAAGTCACACGTTGCCAAATCTGGTGATGGTTGATTGGTGGAATTTGTGATTTTTTTTGGCCTTAAATTCGGCCGCAATTGAGGCTCTATGCGATGTCGCATTATCATCGTGGAAAAAAATCCATGAATTCTCCGTCCATAATTCCGCCCGTTTTTTACGGATTTGCCAAACGCTTCAATACCGTCAATTAGCACTCTCTATTGACCATCTGTCCCTTCTGAACGAATTCATGATAGATCAAACCTAAAAAAAACAATGAGCATCATCTTATTTTTAAGCGGCTTTGGCGCATTTTTTCGGTTTCGTCTCATTTTTTTCTTCTATTGGTTTGGACTATTTCATGAAAAAGTGCAGTTTGTATGGGAGGTGGTGGAAGAAAGGGAGGGATTTCAGTGATTTTTTGAGAATCAACTATACTCACCACGCAATTGATATATTTCAAATTTCAGATCAGCAACATTCACACTTTTCAATAAAATTGAATTTTCGTAAAGTCGTGGAATTGTGTCACATTGTATGGGACGGGGTGGAAGGAGTGTAGCTAATCGGTTAATTTTTATATTAATAATAATGCTAATTAAGGATTTGGTACAACATTTTAGCTCAATGAAAGTTACACGGATTATAAATTGGTGTATAGTATTTCATGAAAAAGTGTAGTTTGTATGGGAGGGGGTGAAAGAAGTTGGGGGATTCAAATAATTTATATACCATGGATCACATTTACGATCAAAATAATACGGTATAAATTTCAAATGGTTCGTTCCAATGGTTTCCAAGAAAATGTGATTATACTCTAGATGAAATCTGAGAGTATATTGTGTTTGCCTTACCGTTTGTAACACTAAGAAATAATGCTCGCACAGAGCCGCCAAGGATACAGAAATATTTGTTGTTACTCAAAAATCTCGATTCCGAGTTGTTGTCTGTCCGTCTGTCTACAACATAACTCTCGATAGCATTGACCTATCCTGCTGAAATTTGTTTTCTGTCATTTTCAGCAAAAAAGTAACTTTAAGTTCGTGAACGGGCCACATCCCCCCACTCCTTCTACCCCGTCCCATACAAATTTCATGAAATTTCGAAATTTAAAGAAATTGATTTTTCTCCGAAACTATTTCAGCTATTGACTTGAAAATTAGGTCATAGTATATATGATATAAATATCAAAAATCTCAAGAAATATTGATCCGATCTCCTTGCTCCTTCTACTACCTCCCATACAAATTGACAATTTTCAAAAATGCATTTATTCGGTTTGCCATTGCAACTAGCAAAGCCAAATGAACCAATTTTTGTCATAATTAATTTTATTATAATTGCAACTAATTTTGGAAAAACTATCAACTTTACTTCATTCCTTCTACCCCTCCCATACAAATTTTACGAAATTTCGGAATTTCAATTAAATTAGTTTCCTTCAAAACCGTCAAAGCTATTAACTTTAAAATTTGAGAAAAGCATACTATTTTAAATATGATTGATATCAAAAAATTTGGTTTTGATTCGTGTATTCCTTCTACCGCCTCCCATACAAATGCAGAATTTTGGTAAATGCATTTAACCGATTTTCATAGAAACTAGAAGAAGTAGAAACTTGAAATTTTGAAATTTTGCAAGAATTTGTCCCTTAATAATTGTAATAAAAGCCAAAAAAAAAATCGCCTTCTCACCACTCCTTCTATCACCTCCCATACAAATTTTTATATTATAAGTTCAAGAAAAGTTTTCTCCTTCGAACATATGAGAGCTATGGACATTAAAATTGTAACAAAGCAATGTGATTAGAATGTTGATAAGCAGTTTCAAAATCATCCAAAATCTCCCACTTTCTCTGCCACCTCCCGTACAAAAACCATAAATTCAGACAAAAATTGTTCAATTTCCTCGAAAATTATGAAAGCAATAAACTTTAAATTCAGCATGAAACATTTTGTATAGTACGTTCGATGTTATATACGAAAATTACAAAACTCGCTTTACGCCCAATCATTATTCTGTTATGTTTATTATATATTTTTGAAAATGAGTCATTTTGTATGAGAGGTGGTAGAAGGCGTAAGCCCATTGAAATAAAACCACACGCATATTATATGCATACCTAATAAAAAAACGTGTGATTCTGCTTAGTTATTGCTAAAATAAAGCAAAAAACTAACTTATTGACATTTCTAAACAAATAACAGACAGACACTACAATTTTATTTATATGTATAGATTACCATAGCCATGATTTTCAAAGTACACATATACCATGCCAATTGCCACAACCACAAAGGTCGCCATTTTTCGGGATTTTGGTAATGACGCTCTTTTTCTATTCTGCCGGATATATTTCTTCATTCCACACCTCAGTAAAGAGTGGGAGGAGTATATCGCTAGGAGTTCTCTTTGAGGAGTTCGGTTATATCCGGGGCTGTTCTCAAGGTAAGCCGCGGATTCTTCCTTTTTGGTGAGATCTTCAATGGCCATTCTATTGTCGAGTTTAACAGCCTTCTTAATCTGTACAGATATATGAGTATAGCGGTAGGTCCATCTTAAGTCGAGAGATCTTTGGCTGACATCAGGTTGAGAACTGATATCCAATTTGGTGTTTTTCCGACCGCCAAACTTATTTCATGCGCCTTTAGACTTCCAGAGTTTCTCACCGCTTTACATATGTATGTCCCACAGATTCTTCAGTATTTGTTAGAAATTTTATTCTGATTGCTTCCCAATTGGCGACCATTGTGCGAATTTCATATTCACACAATGTGAATGACTTTACGCGTAGAATGGTGGTGAACTTGTGTTTTTTTGTTGGGCACTCCTAGTGTATGCACACTAAGCCTACGCTTCATGTGAAGAATTTGTGGCCGGCGGAAAGCTAATGTGCAAAATCTCAAGCAGGCAACCATCAAGTGGTGATCGCTTCCTTCGTCGGCGCCACGCTTCGTTGGCACATCGAGGAGACATCTTTTGCATTGGTGACAAATGGTTAAATATTCAATTTGGTTCTGAATACCACCATGAGGAGAAGGTTAGATGTCTTATGGTGACTCTTATGTGGGAAAAGGGTCCCTCTGATGACCAATTGCCAAGAATTACAAGACTCCACAAATAATTTGCCGTTTTTGGGTCTATTCATTCAAAGTTGTGACGCGTCTATTCAAGGGCCACCATGCTTCCTAATGGCGTGCTCTACCCCAGAGATGTCAGAGCCAACGTGGGTGATAATAATATCACATCATGGAATGCGCTCGAGCGTGGTACTCAGTTGGCGAAAAACTCCTCTTTGTCACCAAGTTCGCGCGTAGCACTGCAGACTAATACTAATATTTGTCCTGACCCTGACTACGATAATTCAATCCAAGATTGGATCCCAACTAATGAGAATGTTTGTCGCTCTTGGTATAAGGACGACCTCTGCGCCATTTTTGGCTTGATACTCAGGACCAAAGTACGGAATGATGTTTCTGCTCGGGGTTCCTTCCTCGGCTGACCATCTGCACCGGACCTCGCTCTAGTCTGAGGATTGGATGTTTTAGTCCTCCGGTAGATTACTGATTGGCGGTGCATGGACTGAGTAACCCAGCCCTTCCACGACGGCTCCGCCATTTTTGGCTTCATACTCAGGACCAATGTACAGAATAGTGATTCCGCGCGGGGTTCGTTCTTCGTCCTCTCTACCGGATCTCACTCAAGACTAAGATTTGGATGTTATAGTCCTCCAGTCGATCATTGATTGGCGATTTCTGGACCGAGCGACCCAGCCCTTCCACCATTATTCACGTTTCAGAAATCAATTATAGTCCATTTTCGAATGCAAAAACTCGTCACCGTAGAATCCGTCCGTATCTGAGGCACTGTATCCGTTTCGCGTATCAATTAGATTTTAAGATCACGGGTGATAAGCATGATACAGTCTGTGCCCATTTGGTTCTATTCTACTGTAACTTTAAAAAATTTGAATTATCTAAGAAAAAAAAAATTCCGTAAAAAAGCCAAATCGATATCCTTGAGTGACCCAATTTAAATCTTCTCTATTACCAAAAAAAAAAAAGTTAAAACAAAACATTAATCAACGTATTTCATCTGAAATTATTATTGCGTATATTTTCACGCCCATTCGTTTTGAAATCATTATTTTGCGATATAATTCTCTACTGCAAAAACACTAAAGTCATCTAATTAACCGATTATGCATGCAAAGAACCCGTTTAACGATAAATGAACCAGCAATTTATAGAAAAAGAATTTCACAGTATAATCAGCCATTACCGCTTCACGAATACGAACTTAACGCAAAAAAAAAGATCTCTATTTCCTATTATACTCCACTAACTATACCAACATTTTCATGAAAATATCTAAAGTATAGAACGATCGCATAACGAATGGAAAACGATTTTTCTCCTCGCGAAAAGAAATGCGTCCTTAGATACCAACTCACGCCATTATTTCGAGCAAAAAAGGTGTCATAGGGTTGTTTGATTAATGGCCAAACAAAAATCCCGAAATAGTATTAAATAAATATGAACAGAGTATTGGGAAGGGAATAAGCGAGTATTTTATACAGGCCAGACTCGTTCTTCTCGAAGAAAAACCCGATCTTAATTATATTTTATGATTTCTTGTACTTGATTCTCATCCCGATTCGCCATATTTCTTCCACTCTGCCCGAGCTCTATTTATTTATTGCCGAAAATGTAATTTACTATTTTCGCTACTTTCGTTTCGTTCACGTCGCCAGGTCCTGTTCGGTTGTTGCTGCTTTGGTCCTTCTGGACGTCATGTCAGAAGCATTAAGGCTTCTTAATGCGCTAAGTGACAGCTGAACAGTATTAATCATAATTGCTTCGTTATTGATAATGTGAAGTAGCCTAGTGCCTATAGAAGATACCGAAGATGGTCCGATCCGTTTCACTTGTGCTTATTGATTTTCCATATAGTGGCGACCAAACAGCTATCGCCTGTGTGAATAATTCTATTTTGTTGCGATAAGGAATCGAGTTTGTGTCTCGTCTAAGGACGCCTCTGTGAGTATATCATAAGCTTTTCGAATTATATGAAACCATTACGCTATTACACACGTTATCTCTGCTTTGGGTGACGCTATGCTATGTAATAGTGCCTGTTGGCACTAACAAGGATCGATTTGTTCTGTTTGATAGCAGGCAATTTTTCTTCATTATAGTGCTAGTTTGGTATCCTTAATCGTTTAGTTTATTGCGCAAATATCGTAGCTGCTGTAATTATTGCGAAAACTTAAAGCGATATGATGATCACGAAACGAATCGTAGTTTGATTTGGCCGCCACTAAGTGCTGCCGTTTTGAGGAATATTCTTGCACTTCAGAAATTTTTCAAACATACATATATATTCACCAAACTAACATATATAAGTTCGACTCGACATTTTTATTCGTTTAATGATCTTGTAAACTGAGTTTGTAAACTTTATAACATCTGAATGTATAAACATAGAAAAGCTGGTTCTCAGAAGAAAATTTTGCAAGCCTTTAAGGACTGATGGACACGCAGAACCAAATTCATAAAATTCACCAATCGAATTCAAACAGTACTGACTTGTGCATTTATTAAATTACAAACAAATTATCGCAAAATTCAACCGAATATAATTGGGTTTACAGCCGAAATTTTGAATCGCTGTAATTTTCAATGCAAGTTTCTATTAATTATTCGAGTGCTCTATTCACAGAGACATACCAGCTTTCATGCAAATTTCGGAATTGGAAAATGTTCAGTTTTCAATTCATTTCCATATTAATTCATTTGATTCGAAATGTTGGATTCAAATTAAATATTAATTTCAAATCTTCCATCCAGGCTTTTCCGGTTTTCACTTCAACACTTTTATTAAATCTACCTGAGGGATAAAACCTTCATCACTATTTCGAATCAGACATTTCCTTATCATAACACAATAGTGTATCGCTTTGTATATCGAAAACTGATGTAATCAAGGAACGTAAATCGAGATAGTTATAACCTTAGTTGGTTTGTCGAAAACCCTTCTTTGCTCACCAGAAAACTACAAGAGAATTTTTGCCAGAAAATTGAAAACACACGTTGTACAAATAGCCTACAGCTGAAATCTCCGTATATCGTCCAAACAAGGATAATTAGCAATTCATTAACGTTTACTGTGCAGTATACCGAATTGACCATGCGAGTATTACTGGTAGTCATGCCAAACCATACCATAAAAATGCCGTCACACAAAATCCTTATATGTGTACCGCTCAAATACACTCAGCTAACTAGGCTATGGCAACATTGGCGGCAGCATTTTCTATCTAGCAGTGTGTTTAGTCCTTTATGGATGTTGCGAGTTTAGTATATGGCACACACTGTACTTTCGGTGGTATAAAGTTTCTGAAACGGGCGGACTATACGATATGGTAGGCTTTAATAAAACATGTCGACATGGTATGGAGGTTTCATGTGTGTTTGAACGAAAAGAGCTGCAGATAAAGCGATTAATCAAAATGACTATTCCGTGTAATGGTGCTCTGATTTTCTGTAGTTGTCCTGCACGAAACGTAAGCTCACCTATGCAGAGGTATATTGCTATGGGTAATTGATTTCTGATTATGTTACCTGGGCACACCCGGAGTATTATACTGGGTACTAAAGTTATACACATTGTTTTGAATGTCCTGTCGCACTAAGATTAATTACAATGGGTCACCGGTATTATAACATTTGGTATAGAATTGTTTAGAGGTGTATCAGGTAGGAGCGTGGTATACATAAATTTATAATAAACTAAATAATTTTTTGATGAAAATTTCGGTTTTACTCAAGTCATCATGAACAATTCGAGGTTTGTATTTAGAAGGTCACTGTACATAATTTATTTATTTTTGTTTTTTTTTTTGGTATTCTCATAAAAGTCAAGCTATAATATTAATGTCGCACGGAGAAAGTTATTAATGTTAAAATTTGATTGCAAGGTGCGAGAATAATTATTTCGTATGGCAATAGAGATTTGTGAATGAGTGGAGAAAAGCTCTATTAATTAATCTAAACTTAAGGTTTGATTAATGATTGCAGTCGATTTGTTATTATTGGAATGGGCTCGCCTTTAAATAATGAATTAAATTCAATTGGTTTTTGTATTAGCGAGATGTTGAATATTTCAAATAGGTTCTTCGATAAAGGATTTTGGATTTTACTATATTGATTTTTTGTATGTTACATATATTTATCCACATGAATACAGCCAGAAATGGGTGCTTGAGTAATTTTGGTAGGCTTTGAAATTTTTTTTGGTACTACTGTTCAGAGGTGTTCTGCATAATTTACAAGTGCCAAATTTCAGAAGAATCGGACAAAAATGTAGACCTATGAATTTCAAGAATCGTTCTTGAATGTAGTCAGATTTTAAACCGTAATATTTCAAAACAAGGTTCATTCATTTTAAATCTTTAAAATACCATAGCTCGGTCAATTTTTGAAATTTTTTAATACAAAAATAGAAGTGATTTCTTCACAATTTCATTAAGTAATTAGAAAATGCATATAATTCAATTTTGACTACTGACAAGACAAGGTACCTGGACATAGGAACCATACCTTGAACGCTTTTCGTGAATGTACCGAAATTAGCCACGAGTTCACGGTTGTCTTTAGCAACACGGATTTTTTTTGTGACGACAATCTTTAACGCCCCCGAAGGTAGCAGTTTATACCATATGCAAGTATGGCATTCATACTGCTGGATGAGAGACCTATCTAAATCTCTACCAGTCTGTTGGTCATGGCACCAGGTTGGAAAATGCAACTCCACGTCAAGCTCCGAGGAACTCTGCCCGCGATATGGGCTACCACAACCAGCACGTGTTCCGTTGAGCAGACCTCAACCATCGCAGGCTGTGGAAGCAACCTTCCATGGGCTCCCCGACTACCGTGGCACCAGAAAACCTCTGGTTGGGCTTCGTAATCGTGCAAGAATTCATTCAGATTCTATGGCCCGTCAAGAGATAACCCAGGCTCAGACAAAAGTCAAACTCTCGGTTATCCCTCACGAAGTTCACGGTCGCAATAAATTTGTGCGTCACCCTTCCCTTATCGGTACCGTTCCATCTGGCTTGCCACAGTGACGTAGCCTTAAGTTCGAGGAGGCTCCTCTCCCTAACCTCATCCGAAGTTAACCAATCGTTAACCAGCAATGGCGGTCCCTTCCGGTACCTGGACAGTTACATTTTATGTTTGTTGTTAATTGTACTTGGTCTCGTGTTGTATAACACATAATAGTGTATAGGTACTAATGGAGCAGTTACGCCGGGTGATGTGATGATTTGAATACATAAAATACATAGTGCATTAAGTGTTTCTCGCTTATTCTTTCTTTGTAATTCCTTAATCAGTGATGTAACTAAGACCAGCAGCGCCCCACTCCCGGGGCAATTTTCAGAGCATTTCCCGCCCCCACTTACTTACTTACGATGGCGCTGCAGCCCAAATCGGGCTTTGGCCTCCTGACTGCTTTGCCTCCATCCATCTCGGTTCAGTGACCGCGTCCTCCAGTTTGAAAATCTTAGCAGTGATTTGCTGTCTGCGTCAATCGAATCCTCCCAGCGCTTTCGTAGTTTTCCGACCGGTCTTTGTCCATTGACTTTCCCTTTTAGTGTGCGTTTGGGAATTGTTCCGTCATCCATCCGCTCCACATGACCAGCACATTGTAACTTTTTAAATTTTATGAGGGTTGACACTTCTGGATTGTCGAAGATGGCATACAATTCTCTATTGTATCGTATTCTCCAGATCGAGTCTTCCCTCACAGGTCCGAGGATTCTTCTGAGGACCTTTCTTTCAAAGGCGTTAAGGAGTTTTTCGGATGCCTGAGTTAATGTCCACGTTTCGCTGCCATAGCATAGCACAGGTCGTATAATCGTTTTATATAATTTAAGTTTTGTTTCCTGCGTACGTTCTTATTTTTAATTATTGGAAGTACCGAATAATACGTCTTGTTTGCCATAATTATTCTCCTTTTAATTTCGATGGGTTCGCTTTCATCCTTCGATAGGTTCGCCCCTAGGTACATAAAGTTGTATACATTTTCTAGGTTATAGTCTCCTACTGTAACATTTTGTCTGATTGGCGTCTTTTTCCTAGATTATTTCCCGCCCCCAGATCCATGCTAATTGCGATAAGAAGTGTACAAGTTTATAATCTGTTCCAGATTTCCCAAGTAAAATCCCTGTCGACAGTGGTTTTGTGAATATTTTCACAGAGCATTTCGAATTGAAAGAAAAGATTTCCGGATTCTACACTGTTACGCTTTATTATTCATGACGTTTCGGTCTCTGCTGAGACCTTAATCAAACTGCTATATTCGATAAAGGTCTTAGCAGAGACCAAAACGTCACGAATAATAAAGCGTAACAGTGTAGAATCCGGAAATCTTTTTTTTTCAACCCTGTCGATAGGCTTAATAAGAAGTGTTATCTGGGAGTTTATGAAATCCATCATCTGCGGATCGAATGAAGTCAACTGGTATGAGTTTTGCCGACTTCTGATTCAGGTGATAGATTGCTATTTTGTTCTTTGAAAGGAAAGATTTCCGGATTCTACCCTGTTACCACATTAAATTAAAACCACTGATTCGTGGTCAGCACCACAAATTGGCCATGGCAAAATTTTAAACGTCATTAGAGACGCAAACTCCCTTTTAGACTGCGAGTACGATTGCATGAACCAACCGCAGGTCGAGAATCGGAAGTCTCACATTAACTTTCCTTCCTTTCCAAACAAGATACTCAGCACCTCTACAGGTCCTTATTTCTATGCGGAAGGATCTAAAACTATCCAGGGGACAGGTGCAGGGATTTATTCCCACGACCTCGGCATCCACACTTCATTTCATCTTCCAGAACACGCGACTGTATTTCAAGTGGAAGTATTAGCTATTAACGAGTGCACAAAAATTATTTTAAATTTATAGAACAGTCTCGGAAATTGTTAGATTTTCTCGGACAGCAGGGCTGCACTTTTGACACTCCACGGACCACGCCTAAGCTACTGTCCATTTCTAGACACAATTTGAACCGCCTAGAGGCTATAGCCGGAGTTTTACTAATTTGGATATTGGGTCCTGTTAGGGAAAGAGGCAGCAGACACGCTTGCATGGCAAGGATCTGCAAACATTAACTCCACTAGGAAGTCTAGCTTCAAACAAACTATTTTGGATTCTTTCTTGGGATGGCAGCAACTGGGCAGCTGTAGAACGGACAAAACAGTTGGTGCAGAATCGAATAAAAATATTACAGTGCAACTGTTACAACGTAGTCGCTGTAGCATCCGAACTATGGTTGTCTTGATCACAGGTCATTGGTTGCTGAAGCTGCACGTACTTAGGCTGCGGATCGCGAGCGACAGCCATTGCAGAAGTTGCGAGGAAGACGAAGAATCTATCGAACTTTTACGTTGTTACTGTCCGCAAATCTCCAACAGTCGTTTGCTTTGCTTAGGCTCTAGATTCTTCTCAGAACTAGACGACCTCAGAGGCGTCAAACATTGGAGCCTGCTACGGTTCGCAAATCGAACCAAGAAATGCACTGTGAAAACATTCACCAAAGGGCCGACAACTTAAAGAAAACGATTCAAGTTCGAATTAATTGGAACATGAAAATGTATGAAATTGTTTATTCAAAGAAGAATCATATTTCGTTTCTTGGTAGAAGATTCTTACGCTTGCAAAAGAAAGCGCGGATCTCAAAGCTCGAGTGTAACTTCCCTCATCCAACGATCCTTGGCGCCCTTGAACGCTGACGCCCCTGCAATGCGGAGTCAGCATGAGTGCTCTCAACGCCACTGTCCTTAAAGCTTAAATAGCAATATTACTCAAATAAATTTCTCTGGTTCTTAGCCCGTCAACTGAACAAGGTGAGTTTTTGTCATAATAATGTCGGCAAAATTTGTTGCTGGAAATATCCTGAAAATTTCATCACAAAAGTGAAAAGTTTGAAAGTTCTGAACATCACAATTAAAAAAATATCTATTAAAATTTTGTTAAAAATTTCATTTTAAATTACACAACACGGGTGGCGTGTATTCTCTTCTTAAGAGGATGAAAGAGAGATACCAACCGAAGACGACTGTCAGCAAGGATACAGAAGAAAACACTACAGATTATATGGAAGACATAAAATAAAGATGGGCGCATTACTTTTTTCAATCGGAGCCTATCATCAGTACGAATAGCAGCAATGGACATAAGAGCAGGTAAAGGGTCTGCAACTTTGCCTCCGCCGCTTTTCGTTCAAAATTCGAAGCTTTATTCTTGAAAAATGATATATATTATAACTTAAAGTACTGTCCGTCACTAGCCACTACTTTCTCCCATATTTGTGACAATTGTCGAATACCATCTTGGAAAACGATGCGTCTTTTGAGGCGATCTATGCATCGATCAATTTTTGGACTTCTTCATAAGAACGGAAGTGCTGCGTAGCAAGGCGATGCGTAGCCAGGCGATGCGTCATCGATCGGAATAGGTGGTCGTCAGAAGGGGCGATGTATGGAGAATCCAGGGGGCAGGTATGATGTCCCATTTCAGTGTTTCCAGGACGGTTTTCACAACCTAAACAATATGTGCCCGTGTGTTATCGTGAACGATCTTGCGACGATGTTTATGTTGTCAGCGTATGCTACTAGTTGGGTGGACTTGAATAGTAGTATCCTACTGGTATCAACTGGGATTTTTCGGACGACATACTCTAGTGGTAAGTTGAAAAGCATGGGGACTGGACCATCTCCCTGCTTTAAACCACATTCTGTTTGTAAGCTGGGTGTGGAATCGGTTTGCATTCTCATTTGGGATTAAGTATTCGTCATTGTGAATCTTGTTAGTCGAACTAGTTTTGGGGGAATTCCAAAATGAAGTATGATTTTGGTCGTTCAGTGAAAATTTTGTAAGTTTTCTTCTTTCTATCTATTACATTGGGACATTCTTAGTCAAATTAGTCATTAGTTTTTTGCCACGCTTCGTATTCTTATATCTCTTCTGCAGAGGATTTGATGCCGTCTCGTATTTGCGTCCACATATTCTCCACTGGCATATTATGGATGTTTTCATATATTGGTTTTAAGTGTTGATCCAGTGTAGAAATGTACGCCTGCTCTACCATTTCATCTTTAAGCTTGTCGATATTGAATTTGCGAGCTCTACTCGTTTTCAAATATCCACGACAAGCATCGGCATTGATACTTAGCTCTGACTAGATAGTGATTAGAATCAAATTTGCACCGTGGAGGGTCCATACGTCAAGTGTACTGGAAGCAGCCGTTTTCTCAATTAGAACGTGGCCTATTTGATTAAAGGTGTGCCCACGTTCGTGAATATCGCGATGTGGGAAGCACGTAGAGCATACAATGATATTTTTGCTGCTTGCGAAATTAATTAGACGCTGGCCATTGTCGTTAGTTATATCATGAAGACTGTGCCCTCCTGCTGTTCCTCTATGAGCCTCCTCCTCTCCAATTTTTTAAAATCCCCCAAAAAAATTTTTAGGTCATTTGAGGGCAAAGAATCATAGGTTGTCTCTGCGGTAGCACAAAATTCGTCTTTAATTATATCGGCCTTGCTTTCGGTTGGTGCGTGAACGATGATCAACCAAACGTTGAAAAATTTAGTTTTTATTCGGATTGCACACAACCTTGCTGTTAAAATTTTTTGTCAACAACAAAAGCGACTCTAAGCTCTATGCTTCCCGACAATTTTATTTAAGGATAGATTGTGTGTCTCATGCCCATGATTTCGTTTCTTGGAGGGCAGTTATGTTGATGTTGTATTTTGCCACTTCTTCGAGAAACGCTTTTAGAGCGTCTGTCCTAAATAAGGATCGAACGTTCCAAGTTCCAGAAGATTAGTCCTTTTTTCGTTTGCGGGGTCGCTGCCATTGAGTCCATCCTCTCCCAGGCTGTTCTTCAGGTTTCTGTGCAGTGTTTTTTTTTGGGTGATGCGTTGTCGGCGCCTCGTTCAACCCCCGACCTGAAGGGCCAGTCCTACTTATTTATTTCATCCTGGTGGAAAAAGGGTGGGATTTTTCAGCTAAATATGACATGCTGGAGTTCTCCCAGCGGTGCTAAAGAGGCCAACTATGTTTTTGACTACTCCCTCAGACGCACTGGTGTTGCTAGCCATTCGGGTTAACTCTATGCTCTCTCCTTTCTTAACCGGACTTGGGACCGGCTATGGCGGATACCGTATTGGGCAAATTTATTTTAGGTAATTGCGAGGACAGGTATTATTATATTAGGCATTATGGTATTATTTTGCTGCGAGGGTGTAGCCTAGCCTGTTGGTCTACAATACGAAGATGGTGCGTTCAAATCTCCGTCAATCTATAATTTCAGCACACTACTTGTGAGGGTATATCTTGACCACTTCAATATGACAAAATTAAAATTCTTAAATACAAGGTTGTGCAAAGGGCTAACAACCATTTCACAATAGCAAATGAAATGTTAAGGAAACTGAAGGTTAGGAGGCCCAAGTCCGATTTAGGCTGTGTTGCCATTGAAGAGAAGAGGTATTATTTTGCAATAGTAAATTTTCTGGTCCAATCCTTACAGTGTCCCTACCGAATATTGCAACAATTATTTAAAACTTATAACAGTAATAAGATCTACTCAACCCGTTCTTTTGTTACTTATTTGTTACGTAAAAGTTTTAATCACTGAATGGTATACAATTTCTGGAAAAAGGCTACAACAATCGATTTCCACTTGAATTTGATTATTATAGTTCTTCGTGTAATTCCCTGATACTCAATCCGCTCAACATCCAATGCTTCTCAGACTAAACTCTTAACGATTGTATCAGTTTTCTCTGAATTTAAGCTCAGTCATAGCAGAATAAGATCATCGTGCATAGTACTTTTGCCCCTCGATATTTTGCTTTATAGAAATACTCTACACCCCCATTGTATCCTAATTCGCCAGTGTAGCTTTTATACATTTACACAATATAACGAAGATGGGTTGATTTCTTTTCCCTACGTTCACTCCAGTATATTACTTATACCAGGAATTATGTGTAATCCTACGGCAATCCAAAACCTTTTCAGATGATTATAGAGTGCGCACAAGAAAAGGATTTCGCTTTATTTCGTCCTCGTTTTTATGCTGATTGCTGTCATTAGAAAAAGTTTATCCTCAAGGAAGAATTACATCGATTCTGTTCTGCTTCGTTCTTTGTTTTTCGTCAGCGTTTCGTTTCTTTTATCATTTGGGCGCGTCTGATTCCTTCAAGTGTCCTTTCAGTGATACACATAGAAATTGTATCATCAAATCGAAAAGATTCGAGACGAAAGATAACGAAAAGAAAAATCTTTGAGGGAAATTACTCCCACTGCCCAACACAAAACCGAGAACCAGAAAGAATTTTATTTTTTAAGAACTCAGATGGAAATTGGTTCACAGTGGGCAGACGACTTTCGTGCACATAATTGCTAAAGTTTTTCACTACTTTTTCCAATAATGTCCCAAAACTCATGAGTCTTTCAGTCTGTGTTGAATTTTATGAGCTATGTTTTCGTATTTTTAGCATAGCCCCAGACAGTTTGGAGATGGAGAGTTTGAAAAGTTTCAATGCTATGAGTTTTTCGTCTTTCTATGGGCTTTTTCTTTTTGATCGAAAGAAAACCTTAAACCATTGAAGACAATGTTACACAAGTGTCGTTTTATGATCCTATGAAATCCTGTAATCATCTGATACTGATTCCTAATTGGATAGAAACATTGTCAGGATATGAAAGAGAATAGAACGATAAAATTGAAATATATGAATTTTTAGAGGAGGAAACAGTAGAAGTAATAGAGTTGCGAAGAATTTTATGATGATGCAGTCTTCGGAGTTTCGGAGTAATAAAACCATAAACATTCAATGAATATAAAATTTATTGAAACTTTATATAGTTCAGACTCTGTATTTTTATAGATCTAGGAGTTCCGTGAGACCAGCTTTTTCAATAATCTCAAAGGTTGCCAAAACATAAATTTCGCTTAAGAGGCCCTTAAAGTCGTGCTAATATTCATGTTCATGTCTTACCTACTTCCATTCACCTTTTATTTTCATATTTCTTTTCATTATCTTCTCTATTTCATCATACACTTAAATCTCCAATATTATCCTGCTGTACTCTGTTTTGTATGAAAATTTAATGAACAAATAGAAAACATATCATGACTTCTACTGTAGTGCATTATTAGGATCATCATCAATCAATAATATTAGCAGTATCTGACTTCTATCCTCGATTAACTTTTGAATCTAGAATTATCTGTAAAGATTCCTATATGATCCGTAGCGGACCAATAGAAGTTGATCCAAGGCAATTTATAGGACCGAAAAACCTTTTCAAAGTCAATGTGTTACCATACCGTATAATAGAAGAGCCTAGAAAAAAGAAAGGTTGGAAACCCTGACTAAGAACAATAACAACAGTAGTAGCACTAAACAGAAAAGCCACAACACACCGAAGCCAGTACTAATTTTCCCCGACATTCAATTATGCCATCAGTTTTTACAGCCTGAGAAAGGATTTCCCAAATGGTCTACCCTTTCATGCCTTATCAAAAGCAAAGGATCTTAGTCCCCGGTACTTTTGCATTTGCCATCATTATGCGGAACAAAGTGTGTATTTGTGCGAGTATGTCGAAATTTAGAAGGGATATATGTATACCATCTAGGAAGGAAACAAACTAAAGAAAAAAGATGAAAGACGGAAATCTTTATTAAAACTATAGTTGAAGCTTACTCTTCCAGGTACATGTTGTTGAGCAACATGAAATTAAAGTTTGTGTTTTATATATGCTCTACGCATTATTATAGTGAGAAAGTATACCTATGCATTTATATATTCAGTTCACTTAGTTGATACTACGCGTATATCTAAATACAGTGAGTCACAATAATAATTAGACTCCTCTCGAAAGATGATAAAACATACATATTCTGGAATGAAAAGATTTCCGGATTTCATAGAATCCGGAAAACATTCCTTCTAATTCGAAATGCACTGTGAAAACATTCATCAAACCAAATATCAATATTTTGTTCGCGTTAAACTGGCATGCGATGGAACCTTTTTCTGCCGTACACTAAAATTTCCGCTGGAAAAGTGATAATTAAATCCTGTAGGAGATATTCAAAGGAAATAAAAAAAAAAATCTTTTTATTTTTAAACTTTATTGCAAAATCGTCTCGAAAATCTTTATTTGACCCCTGAAGGAATAATTAAGGATAACGAAGGATGTCAGTATATAATTAGCAGTAAGATATGGTCAAGTTTTAATATTAACCATTGTAGTAATAGTAGAAAAAATAAAAATAGGCGTAAGATACAAAACATCAAACCCCCCTTTCGCGTAAATCTATGGCCAATTCCACCTTGGATCAATTATCGTTAACTGTAGGTTTACCTGCTCCTTCGTTTTCTCAGCTTTTTAACCCTCCAATTTATTTTCTGGCAGAGCTTCCGCCAACGGTTCAGGGATCGTCCCAATTTATTCCCCATGTGCAAAGTTCGCAACGCTTGTCATATCTCAATTCAAACAATCTATATAAATATAATTGTTATGTCTGTCTCTTATTTGTTTATAAATGGCAATAAATAAGTTTTTTGCTTCATTTTAGCAATAACTAAGCAAAATCAAACGTTTTTAAAGAATTTCTCTGTCTGTTTGTCTGTCTTTCCGGCTTTCACGCAAAAACAGCTGCACCGATTGCAATGGAACTTTCACAGATTATTAGGTATGTTTCGGGGGGTAGTTTGATTTAGGTTTTATTTTTCTCCCCTCACGCCTTCTACCCCCTGCCATACAAAGTGAATCATTTTCAAAAACTTATAATAATCAAATTTTCATGGAAACTATGAAAGCTATTGATTTGAAATTTAAAATATATTATTTCTATTATAAATGCAATCTTCAAGTATATAAAAAATTTGAATCCCCCAACTCCTTCCACCACCTCCCATACAAACTAAACTTTTTCATGAAATACTACACTCCAATTTTCTCAGTACGTATAACTTTGATCGAGCTAAGATTTTGTATTAAATCCCTAATTAGCATTGTTATTAATGTCAGGAAAAAACTAACCAATTAGGTTTACTCCTTCTACCCCCTCCATACAATCTGACACAAATCCACGACTTTGCGAAAATTCGATTTTCTTGAAAAGTGTGAATGTTACTGTTCTGAAATATAAAATATATCAATTCAATGATAATTGTAGTTGCTTCTCAAAAAATAACTAAAAACCCTTCACTCCTTGCACCACCTCCTATACAAACTGCACTTTTTCATGAAATACTCTAAACCAATTTTCTCAGTACGTATGGATCGAGCTAAAATTTTGTACTAAATCTTTAATTAGCATAATTATTATTATCGGGAAAAATTAATCGATTAGCTTTACTCCTTCTACCCCCTCCCATACAATGTGACACAATTTCACGACTTTGCAAAAACTAGATTTTCTTGAAAAGTGTGAATCTAACTGATCTAAAATTTAAAAAACATCAATTGCATGGTGATTATAGTTGTTTCCAGAAAAATAACCAAAAACCCTCCACTCCTCCTACCACCTCCCATACAAACTGCACTTTTTCATGAAATACTCTAAACCAATTTTCTCAGTACGTATAACTTTGATCGAGCTAAAATTTTCTGATGAATCCCTAATTAGTATTATTATTATTATCGGGAAAAATTAACCGATTACCTCCACTCTTTCTACCCCCTCCCTTACAATATGACACAATTTCACGACTTTGCAAAAACTCGATTTTCTTGAAAAGTGTGAATCTAACTGATCTGAAATTTAAAAGATATCAATTGCATGGTGATGATAGTTGTATCTAGAAAAATTACCAGAAACCCCCACTCCTTCTACCACCTCCCATACAAATTGCAGAATTTCACTAAATCCAATGCACTAAGTTTCTCAAGTTACCTATTCAGTTTTTCAAGCTTAAATTTGGTCGATTTCATCGGTAGTATCATATAATGGGGCTTTGCGCACAATCGAAGTCCTGTTATGTTTTTAAGCTTAATGTCATTGTATTTGGGCTTTTTTCAATTAACACAAGCTACAACTATTCACATGTCCTTAACACGTATACATATGATCTCGAATCACGGGTTTGATTTGATCACGAGCCTGTCCCGTACAAATGCGAGTATCATGGTTTCATTCTTAATAATTTATGGTTCTGATTGCAACAAAATACAAAGTATTGTTTTCAAAGAACCATCAAATTAAGCAGATTATTTATCCGACATAATGTACAAAAAAAAAAAAGAAAACAAAGTCCCCCATCTCTTTTAATTTCAAATCCTTCCATTGGGGGATTACGACAATTTCGTGCATGGAGACACAATTAACCCCCACGTACTTCAGAGCTCCATCTCTCGTTAACATCAGCAGCAGCAATATACATGCCCGGGAAATACCAGATGCTACCTTCAGTAGTCGTAACAATTCAAAATTCTTTGACCTCCTTCTTCCCCCAGCTGTGAAGCTCACAATAAACCCAGAGGGTTCCTCTGAATACGCTTAAGAGATCACCAAATTTCTGTATATCTCTCGTAACTACATAACAGATCTGACACGACCTGCGTAAATGGCAAAACTAGGACCAGTACTATTCTGTCTATTCAACTGGAAGGGCTACCAAGAGATATTAAGATCTTAAGATAAATCTATACATGCGTAGGTTCAGAAAGATCTCCATGCTTTTGGCATGTTTCTTCGAGGGACATCTCCGATATTCAAAGAAGGTGTGAAGATAATAATAGATTTTTTCGCGCCTAAAGGTCTTGCTAATTTTAATGTTGTTGCTCCTTCGGACCCTAATATAATTATTGATCCGCCTACTGACCTCCATTATAATTTAGGCAGGAATTTGTGTAACCTAAAGCATGTAAGAACTATCTCCGATCTTTTTAATAATGTCAAAGAATTAAATTTTTATCTCCACAATATGTCAGAAATGAGAGGTTCTCTGCCTCAATTTCGCAAAGATTTAACTAACAGTCCTAATGATATTGCAATGATTACAGAAACTTGACTCCTAGAAACGCACTTGGACGCGGAAATCTACTGGGTTGTCGATTTTCCGGAAAGAGAAATTTAAACCAACTAATTTGGTTGATCAGCGGGGAGGGAGTGTTTTCATTGCAGTAAGCAATAAACTTTATAGCTATTCCATAGCGGTTCAGTTACTCATTAATGCAATTTTTGATATATCTGCATGTAAATTCCAAATAAAGGATAGAAATCTGGTGATAGTATGTTTTTATATCCCGCCTGATTTTACTGAGGCGATGAATTCTTGTATGGAGGCGTAAATCTCAGTGGGATGCCAGTAAAATTTGCAATTCCGTATTTGACACACTTAATACAAACGCACAACATATTTATAACATATTTATCCGAAATTTACTCACTTGGATCATTCCAAATATGTAATCAAATTAATCAATTCGGAAATTTTTTATATTTCGTTTTCACTAGCCTTACTTGAAATTTTCATTAATAGAAGCAAAATCTGCTTTGACGAGTGTTTCCTCCAATATTCTATCTTTAAATTATTTCTCCTCCAGAAATGATATTCGTAGTGAGTCTAATAAGATCATAGCCTATGATTTCACCAACGCTGACTATGATTTGATAAATCTTAAAATCTCTAATTTAAAATCATCAGTCAATATTGTTGAAATGAATGAAAAGGCTGAAAATCTTGTTGCCTTTTTAATACATATAGATAGATGAGCATATCCTTAAACGTATTAGCATTAAGTTTTCTTGTTCACCGCATATGCATAAAAGCCTTAGAATCTTACGTAAAAGGCGTAACAAAGCTTACAGGAAATGGTCTAAATTTAAATCAGTCGAGGATCATTTTGCATTTTTGCTTCTGCGCGAACCAACCATAACACTTCATAACCAGAAAATAGTAAGCAGCTTGATTGATCGTCCTAAAACATTTTAGCGACTTATTAAAGACAAACGCGGTACAAGTAGCTATTCAGCTTCTATGAATCTTGATGATCGGTCATCTTCTAATCCTGAAATAATCGAAATTTTATTTTGCTAAATACTTTGCATGCAAACTTACCAAGCCTTTCAAATTTGATTCTGGTATGTTTTCTCATGTACCTATCCATGATTCAAAATTTACTGTTTTAGACTTAACTATTGATCAAATAACTACTACGTTGCTTGATCTAAATATTAATCCCACAATTTTTTTGAATAAAACCACCATTACTTTATCTTTGTAATTGCTTCCTTTGTTCAATGCGTTCCTTCAGCAGTCCATATTTCCTAATTTTTTTTAAATTGGTGCACATAGTGCCCAATTTTAAGTCAGGAGACAGATCTAACATTCATAATTATAGAGGAAAAATCATTTTATCATCTATTGGTAAGGTTTTTGAACAATTGATTGCGTGAGTACTTGCATGTTAATTAATATGAAAAGAGGTCTGAACTCTATGACAGTCTGCGCCTTATAACTAAGCTTAATACTAATACACTTAATACTAACACTATTATACAACAACCGTAAGTCCTTTTATTCATGGCATGGCTTCTTTAGGGGCATGTCAACTGTTTCCAATCTTTTGGAATATTCATTAGAGAAAAATTAGGTAAAAGAAAACAGGTAGACTCTGTGGACAGAGATTTTTCTAGCGCTTTTGATGTGGTGGATAACGGTCTGTTACTATTCAAGTTAGAGCGTTATGAAATTAGGGTTTTTTTTTGAAGTGGTTTGAGTCTTACTTGGCGGATTGTACACAAAAAGTTAGATTTTAATCGCATTTATCCAAAATAACTACAGTCTCCTCTAGCGTTCCTCAAGGTAGCATAATGGGGCCCCTTTTATTTAACTTATGCTTTTACGCTGATGACTTAAAAATCTTCCGACCTATCGAATCAAATCGAAATTGTATTATTTTGCAAAGCGATATTGATATTTTATCCGAATGGTGTTTGAATAATGCTAAGCAATTGAAGGTTGAAAAATGTACAGTAATAAATTTTTCTAGAAAAAAGTCTGGCACATTTCAGTTCGTCCATATTATTAGCAATGAAAATTTAAAACGTGTCTCTCAAATCAAAGATCTTGGAGTAATATTTGACGCTAAATTGATAAATAAATCCCATATGGATAAAAGTTCGGACAGTGGTATGGCTATGCTAGGTTTCATAAAGAGGAGAGCCAAGGAATTTAGTGACCTACACCTGTGTAAGACTCTTTTCTGTGAGATGTTATTGGCCTTGCTTGAATATGCAACTGTTGTTTGGTCATCTTCTCCTCAGATCGACTCCTATGGGGTTGAAAGAATACAAATACAGTTTCTACTGTTTGCTTTGTGAAGTCTTCAGTTTAGTACCAACTGTTTGCCTTCTTACAAATATAGGTTGCTTTTGCTCAATATGACCACTCTCGAGAGAAGAAGAGAGCTGGCTTCGGCTACCTTTCCATTTGATTTCATTAAGTCTAACATAATATCGAGCGAACTCCTTTCCCATTTTATATTTGTTGACCATAGGTTCAGTTTTGGAGACAATAGAATATTGAAAATTTAATTTCATCCTTCCAATTTTATGATGAATGATCCTATTACTTGCGCCATGAGAAACTTTAATGTGCATTCAGACTGCTTGAATAGTACTGTAAGTAGAAATATCTACAAGGATAAAATAATGACTAAATTTGAGATATTCGGGCGAAAAACGAAGATAGGTGTCAGAAATCTTCTAAATTTCTTCGTTCTTCATCAGCATGTTATTTTAGCGGGTGTTTTTCTTCGGATAAAGCGCGATTTTGTCGACTAGTCAGGAACATGTGAGTGGGTGGACATGTTCCGAAGATAAAACCATTTTTTCGCTCTTGTACGCGCTGGACGAATTTGACGACGATGGATAGTTAACTTTTTTTGATTTCAAAGAGAAATTCGAGGCCGAAACGAAGGCATTTCATTTCCTGGACGAAGCCTTAGAGTAATTAATTTACGCTACTTCAAACATTTTATGTTGGTCAGAACACATGAAAAAGACATAACAGAATTATGAGTGAGCGTAAGGCTCAATTATATGATACTCTAGTTGAAATAGGAAAGAGGTTATTGTACCGGAAAATATGTCATCTCAAATTCTTTCAAATAGTGAATAGTAAGTTTTGTGGACAGGTTTGTAATTTTTGTATATAACACCGAACGTAGTATGCGAAATGTTTCATGCTGAATTTAAAGTTTTTCATAATTTTCGAGGAAATTGAACAATTTTCGTCTGAATTTATGGCATTTGTATGGGAGGTGGCAGAGAAAGTGGGCGCTTTTGGATGATTTTGATCTGCTTATCAACATCCTAATCACATTGCTTTGCTACAATTTTAAAATCGATAGATCTCATATCTTCGAAAGAGAAATACTTTTCTTGAATTTCCAATTCAAAAATTTGTATGGGCGGTGGTAGAAGGAGTGAAGCGAAGTTCATATGTTTTTTGGCATTCATTGTAATTATTAAGGACCAATTCCTGTCAAATTTTGAAGTTTGTACTTCTTCTAGTTTCAATGAAATTCAATTAAATGCATTTACCAAAATTGTGCATTTGTATCGGAGAGGGTCGAAGGAGTATTCGAATCAAAACAGTTTTTCGCATGAATGATATTTGTAACGATATACTTTTTTCAAAATTTAAAGTTGATAGCTTTGACAGTTTTGGAGAAAAATAATTTAATTGAAATTCCTAAATTTCGTGAAATTTGTGTAGGAGGGGATAGAATGAGTGAGGTGAATTTGAGAGTTTTTCCAAAATTGGTTGCAATTCTACATAATAAAATTAATTATGACAAAAATTTGTTCATTTAACCTTGCTAGTTGCAATGGAAACCGAATAAATGCGTTTTTGAAAATTGCGCATTTGCATGGGAGGGGGTAGAAGGTGTATGGGGATCAGATCAATATTTTTTGTTAATAATATTCACATTATTATACTATGACCTAATTTTCAAGTCGATAGCTGAAATAGTTTCGGAGAAAAATCAATATCTTTAAATTTTCGAAATTTCACGAGATTTGTATGGGAAGGTAGAAAGAGTGGCCCGTTCACGAACTAAAAGTTACTTTTTGCTAAAAATGACATATGATAAATGTCAGCAGGATGAGTCAAAATTTTCGAGATTTATGTTTTAGACAGACGGGCAGACAAATAGACGGTCACTCGGAATCGAGGTTTTTGAGCGACAACAAATATTTCTGTACCCTTGGCGAGTCTGTGTGAGCATTACAATAAAACACCATATACTCTCAGATTTAAGAGTATAAAAATATAAATCGTGATCTTCTTCTACAATGGCGCTACAGCCCAAATCGAACCTTGGCCTCCTGATATTCAGGTTCCTTAACATTTTGAATTACTTATTGTGGAAGGGTTGTTAGCCCTTCGCACAACCCTTTTTCTACGAATTTTTCATTTTCGTAGATCGAGGTGACCAGCAGGCAGTGTGCTGGAATTATATATTGCGTTGACTGGGATTTGAGCTCACAACCTTCGCATTACAAAACCAACACGCTATCCACTAGGCTACACCCTAGTTTAAATAAATCGTGATACCAAGAGGGAAAAAAACTAACTATGGCTTACCAAAAATTTAATTGGGTTCCTACCTGTGGATACGAACAAACTGTTAAAAAAAAACAAAATCGAAAAATCTAAAGGACCATTTTTGTTTAAATTTTTTTAAACAAAACTGAACCTAATGCATCTTCTTTTTTCTCTTTATTTAAAAAAATCAATGTTGGGTCCTGGTGAATTACTGTTCCCTCCGCTTGTCCTTCGCTCTGTGATAATTCCTTTTTCGTTAGTAACTGCTGAAACTAAACTTAGTCTCTCGTTTTTTTTTACTTTATTTTTTTATTTCAACTAAGTGCCAACTCTCATACTTTAATTATCAAAAAAAAAAAAAATCCTTTGTAGAATAGAAAAATTCGAACTTTCTTTTTAAAAAAAAACTCACGCGGCGAAAGTTGAAATCGTCCTCCTCTTATCGTGTTTTCTTGGATTTTTATTTTTGTGCGTTTTTTCGTCGCCCGAAGTTCGCCGGATTTTTTTAAAGTTGAGCGCGCAGCAAAGACAATTTTTATTCTCTTTTGTAGATGTTGCTACGCAGATTAAATAGATAAATTCTACGCCCTGGCAATTATGTACTACGGTTCTGAACATAGAAAAGTTACTAATAACTGTAAAAGCTAATTATTTGAAATTTGGAATAAATAATTTTTATCATAAATTTGATGTAAAGTATAAAAATTATTTTAATTCCTCCACTCCTTCCACATACAAACTACACTTTTTCATGAAACACTCTAAACCGATTTTCTCAGTAGTTGTAACATTAATGGAGCTCAATTTGTTTAGTAAATACTTAATTAATATTATCATTAAGATCAGAAAAAATTAACTGATTAGCTTTACTGCTTCTATCTCCTCCCATACAATGTGATACAATTTAACAACTATAAAAAAAAACTGCCAACAAGTCGGACGAAACTTTATTATTTTTGGGGCAAAATGTGCATGCGTAGAAAGTCAGTGTGCAGGTTAGAGTGGTAAGGGAAGACTAAGTGAAAGGAGCTTCTTGAGCAGGGCAGTTCTCAATTTAACACTTTCCGGAAACGCTCCATATTTCATTCCGTCATTTATACAAGTTTGAGATTTCATGAAGGGAGGGGGGAGGGTGATAGTAAGGGTGGGTGGATGTTAATAGTTTTTTAATTGATTGCTTGAACCAAATCCAATATTCTTTGTATAGAATGTCAGTTTCATAGACGAAGTTGCATAGAATTTTCATAAAATTCGGTGTATTTTAAATTCACGAAACCAAACATTTGTATGGGAGGGGGTAGAGGAGGTAGAGGAATCGTAAAATTTGTGATGCAGTTTTATTTCGTTTTTCTTGTAAGGTGCTTGTACAAAATTTCAAGTTTGTAGCTTTTAATTTGTTAGTTAATAGTTGATTTAATGAAATTGGTCGAAATCATACTTTTGTGTGGGAGGGGGTAGAAGGTCAAGTGCGATCTCAAAACATTTAAAGTAATTTTATTTCAACTATTTTGTTAAGTTTTTGTGCAAAATTTCAAATTGATAGCATTTAATAGTTAAGTGATAATTGATTTCTTAAAAACGGTCGAAAAAATAATTTTGTTTGGGAGGGGGTAGAAGTTTTGAAGATATTCAACTAGCTAATATTTCAAACTTTTATAAATTTTTTTTAAATGCATTTCGCAAATTTTCAAGTTTCTACCTAAAAATTTCATTCAAAAATTTTCAGTTTATGTGTTTTTTTCATTGCACATGAAACACCTTGTGGACGTTAGACCCCTACTTCGGTACATAATAATTTTGGAACAAATTATTATTTTTTTCTGTGTACATTAAATAGATATGTCGACGTGCAAAGTTTAAACTTTGTATCTTTTACGAGAGCCATAAAAAAATCACTCAAAATTTTCAACATTTTCGCTTTCCACCTCCCTCTTCTTACACCCCCAGCTTAAATTTTTTACCAAAATTAAAAACTATATAGTTCTATAATCTGACAAATTTTTGAGTTGATATCTGTATTCAATTTTTAGTTTTGGTGATTTGTAGTTTTGGAAAGTGAGCCATTTTTGAAATGCTCCCCATTTCCCTCCACTACTATTATGTCCACATGTTGTATTTTTTTCATATATTGCTAGTAAAGCTTAGTACACGTTTCAAGTTTCAATTACATAGCTTAAGAGATAGTCGAGATATTAATTTTTAAGTGTTTTTCTTTGCACCCCCCTGACCCGTCCCCTTACAATAATTAGCTTCTATCTAAACTGATTCTAGCACATCCGTATGCCATTTTAATGGTCTCAAAATATCAATTTTTTATGGGAAGCAATTTCGAAGATATAATCGTTTGAAAAAAAAATTCGGCCGACAATTGGTTCTTAGCCCCCCCTTTTCGCACCCCAATGGATAAAAAAATTAAATTATTTTTAAAAGTTGTCCTACAAACTTCTCTACATGTATGTTGATTTTTAGTTTCCTAGCTGTAACCATGGTTGAGATATTTGAATTCGTATTTTTCGGTTTAAGCGCTCCCCCTGCCTCCCCCTGAACTCGTACACCCCCCAAAATGGGTATCCGCCTGAGATCCGCAACTACCTATAATCCCTCCAAAAATGAACTTTCTATCTTGAAGGGTTTGGGAGTTAATGTGCGCTGAGCGTACACGTCGGCGTACGGCGGACGGCGTACAGACAGACGGATTTTTTTTTTTGCATTTTTAGGCTAATTTAGTCATGAAACGCGAAAAAAAAATTTCAGGGTAGCAAAGTTTTTTTTTTCTTGTGTCGATCACAATACTTTATTATTAGAATAATAAAGTAAAATTTATTTGCTTAAAAAGTATGAAATTCAAGAGATATTAATTTTATATTTTCAGTTTTTTTCTGAAAACTTTTACCAAAATCTATTCACTCCTTCTACCACCTCCTATACAAACTGCACAATTTCACTAAATCCAATATACTAATTTTCGCAGTACCTATTCCATTTTCGGAACTTATTTTTTGTATAAAACATTTTTATAGCTACTCTAGAATGATGGAGAAAAAATTAGTTCAATGCAATCACCTCTTCTACCACTCCCTAAAATAACTTGGGATCACAAAAAATGGTAAAGACCTTCTTTATAAGTTCAGTATTAAAATTGTATTTTTCTTGTAAAATATACTTAAATTTTCTATCTGTTAAAATAAATATTGGAAGATGAATCCCATTATACATGTCGTAGCTATTTAGTGAACTGAAACTTTTTACTTTTCTTAGTCTTTACTGTGCTCTTGTTATCAATTATTTATCCGATTTCGAGTAACCAGTACTGTGAATTATAAATATCCCTACCTACACATTTATATATATGGTCCTTGAGAGCACATGTTTTTGTTGGCATATAGCGGTTCGTAATTAATTTCAAACAACTAAACCGGGGTGAAATTCCTAGACCTTCAGCAAAAAGTTTAATGGCTTCGGTGTAGTAGCTTGGTGACAAATAACTTATACACTGGAAAAAAAAACAAAAAACTTTTTACTCAACCCAATAAACCTAAAATGGCGGTAGTTTCGGGCTCATGCGAAAACACAAAATTTTATATTATTATCGTATACATTTCTATTTATGCTTGAATATTATGTACATGGATGTTCGTTCGGCTTTTAGAGTGTAGCAATTTTCGAGATTTTCGAGGACATCCGGCGTTTATCCAACCATCCTTATATGTAGACCTACATAATTATACTCGTATCCCTGGCAGCTTTCAATTCGTCGTGAACGCTTGTGCATATAACATCAATTTAAGTTTTAAAGGCTACATATAACGCCTCTACGTGACATATTTGTGATTTTACATCCGTTGAGGGCTTAGGTCACATCATGAAATTTTGATGATACCAAGATTTATATAATTAATAATAGAAAGGCAACTATAAAAGCAAGTATCGAATTAATTAAACAGGAATATCTTAGTTAACTGTAAAACGTTGTTTTTGTACACATACATCTGTTCGAATATGTAAAGGGTTACGTATGGAAAATTAATTTCTCTATTGTAATAAATTTCGATGTCCCTTTCGAGCTTCAATATAAAGAAATAGAGGGTTAACGATTATAATTTCTCGATAAAATATTAAAAAAAAAATTAATTTTTAAATTTAATTAATTTTAAAAGTTTTGTTTTTCAGAATTGTAAAGGGGTGGAAGTTAATTTTTAAACTAAAGTCAGAAATATAGTTGATTCAATTGAAATTTCGATATTGAAGAGATATTTGTACATTCCAAGAAAACTGACCAAGTTTTTAAAATTTGTATGGGGGGTGGAGAATGGAAGAGGAGACTTATTTGATTATTTAATAACACTGAATACCATATATACATATATGATTTTCGTGAAAACTGACAAAACAGCATTTGGGAAGAAGACAAAAAATATATTTTATAGTTTTTTCACATGGTCTTCCGAAAGTATCTGAATTTATCGAATGTCGTTGAAACGGCGAGAGCTTAGCAGAGGAAGGAAATCCGTACGTGCCATCTCATAATGAAATGTACCGAATTTCAATCCGAAAGCTAAATTCAACCGACCTATCATCTGATCTAGCCGAGCCACGAACCAGCGGCTGCACATACCGCAGTCAGCTGTATCTCAAAGCTAGCATAAACAAAACCCAGTATGCAACATACGACCATTCTTTTGGCATCAGCCAATCTTCAAAATATTATAGCTCATTTTAATTTCCAGCCGCCGAATCATCTTCTCCTTTACCGATCACAATATTAAATGTCGAAATGGGTTTTTTTTCTGATTACCTAGTTGAAGCCCTGAGTAACAGGTGACGCAAGCCTCTTGCCTCAGCGGCCCGGAAATTAAAATAAAGAAAAAGAACCGTTAGGACGAACTGGCTTCCGAAAAGAGGTAGCCTGAAATCAGCCTGTTCTAACTCAACTACCGGCAAGTGCAGACTTGTGTCCTCAAAAAGAAAGTGCTAATTAGAAAATTAACAAGTGTAATATTTTTTTGTGGAGTCGACGCCATCGAGAGCATGGCTAAGTCTCAAAGTAAGTAATTTTTTTTTACGCTGTGAAAAAAGGAATCTTTAAGATAATATCAAAAAGTGCATCGTAATCTTTGGTTTGGAGTCGACGCTATCGAGAGCATGGCCAAGTCTCACAGTAAGTAATTTTTTTTTAATTTACGCTGTGACAAAAGAAATTTTTTTGTTAATATCATAAAGCGCATCGTAATAATTTTCTGAAATCGACGCCATCGAGAGCATGGCTAAGTCGAAAAGTTAAAGATTTAATTTTCAAGGTCATAACGGTTCTGATTCAGCTTCAGGCAATTGCATTGAATAGTGTAATAATTTTCTGAAATCGACGCCATCGAGAGCATGGCTAATTCGAAAAGTTAAAGATTTATTTTTCAAGGTCATATCTGTTCGGACTCAACTACCGACAAGTGCAAAATTGAAAAGTGTAATAATTATTTTTTTTTATCGACGCCATCGAGAGCATGGCTAATTCGAAAAGTTAAAGATTTATTTTTCAAAGTCATATCTGTTCGGATTCAACTACCGACAAGTGAACAATTAAAAAGTGTAATAATTAATTTTTTTCGACGCCTTCGAGAGCATGGCTAATTCGAAAAGTTAAAGATTTATTTTCAAGGTCATAACTGTTCTAATTCAACTACCGGCAAGTGCGGAATTAAAAAGTGTAATAATTTCCTGAAATCGACGCCATCGCATGGCTAAGTCGAAAAGTTAAAGATTTATTTTTCAAAGGTTATAACTGTTCTGATTCAATTACCGGCAAGTGTAGGATTAAAAAGTGTAATATTTTTATTGTGGTCGAGCCCGCACGGATAAAGCGTGGCTATATAAAGAAGATCACAGAAATCAGCGGAGAGCAACCGTCTGAGGAAGGCCGATGACACTCGGAGGAATTCCTTAGAGTGGTTGAATAAGAAGAGTTTGAACCTGACCTTCTTGTGGGTAAGTGAATTCTTTGCATCATAATCTTTTTAACTCCGAATCCCTGTGGCTAACCCCTTATAAGCAAAAGCCAGCAGAAACCCAAAAGCGGAACTTATTGGTATCAGTTCTGTTTTTTTTTCTTTTTTTTCTCCTCGTACCACATGATCAGTCATGTATAATGGCTGAGTGGTTACGACAGGGAGTTCGCGTGAGCAGAGAGGGTGGTAACCCGCTTCGGCCAGTGTAATATAATCATTCCCCCCATGATCGCTTGCTCATTTAATGGAGCGATTCATTCTCCTCCTTACTCACCGTAAGGAATCCCCTCCTTGTAAAAATTTTTTTGTATGTCCTTGGCTTCCTCGGAGAGGATAGGGTACGGGAAGCCCTATTTCTCAACCCTCTTCGGCCAACCCAATTCGGTGCATATTCACATGTACATGTGGTGACATTGGTGACAAGAACCCCCCCGCCGACGAGCTAGGACGCGCATAACGCTAGATGCACCAAGTCACAACAAATGTCATCCACAGCTGTTACACTCATTGAAATGGTCGAGGCTCGGCACCTCCTCCATTCAATGATCTGTATCAGTAATAGGCTGTATATTATACACGGTTTTCAAGCCATAACCATCAGCATGGCAGACACCGTGTCGGACAGCTTTACGTTACATCGTCTCAAAATTCACGCAGTACCACTCAAGCTTCATTAAAAGAATTGCAAATCGAGGAATGAGTTTAGCTCACGAAGAGTGTATTCGCTTGATTCATGATTAGCAGTTCATAAACTAATAAAAATATAGTTTGTCCTCAGTTTTATATATTTTATGTTGTTCATTTAAATTAAGAAGAAGGAATAACATCTGCATAAGGAGATCATAAAATTTATTCAAAATGATGAGCTATTATTTTAAATATCTATTTCCACGTCATGCGATTTCCAGCTAATGAGCTAATTGTTAGTGTTTTCACTTTTCCAAAACTACGAGCTGTTCTAGTTACGAGTAAACCAAGAGAAGAAAATATAAACAAATTGAAAAAAACCAAAAAATTGAAAAAAATCATCGTTTTATGGGACCGGAGATTATTCAGCTAGGCGAGAAAGTACTCTCGGAGAATTTGTCTTCGAATTTTTCGAAGTCATGGGCAATTGCAATCTTTGTCGTCCCTCAGCTCAAAGTCAGGTGTGTCGTGATACCCTTCAACAGGCCCGCCTGCTTATGCTTCTTGCTTTTCGAAAACTTTCTTATAAAACTCAAGACCTTGATTCTTGTCCCAGTCTTCACCGATATATAATTTGAGCAGGTTCTTCGCGTCCTTAATTTTAGCTTCTTTAACTTTAGTAACTTGGAGTAAGGTAGGCGATAGATATTTTTATAGTTTCAACAATTTTCTCTTCAATTTTTTGAACCTCAAAACACTAGTTTAAACTACCATTTTAAGCACAAGACAACATGGTATAAACACAAAACAATGCTTGGTTGTTTTTATCAATTATCAGCTATTCGATTCGACAGTTTTCTGGAGGCAAAAAAGGTTTAGCACTGATTTGGAAGGTCAATTTACTTTTATTATTGTAGCATGCGACGAGCTTACATTTTGTATAAAACATTTTTTTAGCTACTCTAGCATGATGGAAAAAAATTAGCACAGTGCTATCACTCCTTCTACCACTCCCTATACAAAATGTCTTCATCTCTCTACAATGGCGCTACAGCCCAAATCGGACCTTGGCCTCCTGATATTCAGGTTCCTTAACATTTTTCATTACTTATTGTGGAAGGGTTGTTAGCCCTTCGCACAACCCTCTTTCTACAAATTTTTCATTTTCTTAGATTGAGCAAAAAAAATGTCTTGGGATCACACAAATTTCTGTTTCATCTAGAGTATCGTAAGATTGGGTTTTACGCGCAATCGTAGTCCTGTTATGTTTTGTATATGACTCCAAACGTGGCATGCAAAATGTTTCGTCATGGATTTAAAATTTCAAGTTTTCATTATTTTCAAAGAAATTGAACACAGTTTTCTTGAAATTGAGAGCTATGGAAGGTGGCAGAGGAAGCGGAAGGTTTTAGATAATTTTGAAACTTCTTATCAACGTCCTTATCACCATGCTTTGTTTCAATTTCAAAGTCAATAGATCTCATATGTTGTATGGGAGGGGGTAGAACGATCGATATTTTTTTTTCAGATTGTCGGTGGTATAGTTACTCCATGGAAGACACTTTACCATAGTTTGGCAAAAATGAAGCCCGATATTTGGAGTGAAATTTAAAAAAGTGTCGACCTTTTTTTTTTGGTACGTTCTTAACATCAAGAACTGAGCGCAGTTTTTAATGCTTAACTAAAAAGACATAAACAAAAATTTTGAAAGAAGAATTTATCTTATCGTGGATGAAATTCGCAAAAAAAAACACTAAACTCACTACACCACGAAAGGTGAATTAGGGAAGGTGAATTTGCAGGTGACGATTGTGATATTTTTGGCAGACTCTGATACAGTGTTTCCTTCTTGCATAGAGTGACTCTAGTCGGTGGTATTCTAAAAAGATAATGTGTCCTAGCCCTTATAGGAATGTCGCCGGAATATAAAGATGCATAACATGAGGCGCTTAAGATACTTCAAAGCGATAATCCAGTTTTCACGGAATACATGATTGACAGAGCAATGAACTCATCCCAGTTCAACAACATGGTTAACAAATCTAAAAGATTCGAACAAAAAATTATAAAGATGGAAAATTGAGCTCGAAGAAATTTAGCAAACACCAAAGAAGAAGTTAGATATAGGAGAGGTTTAAATTAACTTTAAATAATTTTGAATAAAAAAAACAAATTTTCAATGTTATACTACGATTCTTTCTACCTTTCAAATTGCTCAAAAACAGTCACATTGCACTATGAAATAGAAATTTCGAGAAGATTAAATTTATAATTTACTTACTACAGAAAACTTTCATTGGTCATTTCACTGAAAGATAGCATCCTCCCGCCTTTTTGTTTGTTCATCTACAACAATATCATTTTCAAATTTATTTGAGCCTTTATTATTACACGTGTCATAAGTTTTAGTCATTTATATTTGTCACAAGACGACTATGTTGTGTTACTACGATGATAAAATCCTCAACCTAAATTTAATCCGAATAATTATTCTGTCTATGACATTGAATACATAACTTTATGTGTATTCAAAAAAAAAAAAAAAAAAATGCGAACCATATCAACATGAAAAGAGTCATAAAATGCCAACGAAATAAATAAAATGAATTTGAGTTTTTGTTCTCTAGCAACCTCTGTCTCTAAGTTGCTTTCCGTGTGAAATTATATTTCATTTTATTTTCTCTGTCGTCCCCCTCTCTTTTTCTTTGCAGAATGCGAGTTAACACAACGTAATTAAAATTTTACGTTTTCTAATAAAGATAAGGTGTAATTTTCAGCCCATTAACCCCACAGCGAACATGATGATTTTACTCTACATAGGAGAAAGTAATTTGTCACATAAATGAATTTAAGTTAAATAGTAATTATACTTTGGATTTTCATTGCTTAATGGTGGGGACTGGAGTTTGGCCGTGACGCTAGAAAATGGCTTAGATTTTTCTTTTAATTAATCAAAGACGGATTTTGATTTTTATACTCTAAATAAAATCTGAGAGTATATTGTGTTTGCCTTGCCGTTTGTAACGCTAAGAAATGATGCTCGCACAGAGTCGCCAAGGGTACATAAATATTTATTGTCGATCAAAAACCTCGATCCCGAGTGACCGTCTGTCCGTCTATCTGTCCGTTTGTCCGTCTGTCTACAACATAACTCTCGAAAGCTTTGACTTATCGGGCTGAAATGTCATATTTAATTTTGAGCAAAAAAATAACCTAAAGTTTGTGAACGGGCCTCATCCCTCAACTCTTCTACCTTCTCCCATTCAAATTTCATGAAATTTCGAAATTTAAAGAAATTGATTTTTATCCGAAACCATTTCAGCTTCCGACTTGAAAATTAGGCCGTAGTGTAATGATGTGAAATTCATTGCTGTCAAAAAATATTGATCTTATCCCCTTACTCCTTCTACTCCCTCCCATACAAATGCACAATTTTCAAAAATGCATTTGTTCGGATTGCATTGAAACTAGCAAAGCCAAAAGAACCAATTTTTGCCATAATTAATTTTATTACAATTGCAACCAATTTTTAAAAAAATTATGAACCTCACCTCACTCTTTCTATCCCCTCCCATACAAATTTCACGAAATTTCGGAATTTTCAGTAAATTATTTTTTCCAAAACCTATTAACTATTAACTTGAAATTTTGAGAAAAGTATAATATTATAAATATCATTGATGTCGAAAAATTTTGTTTTGATTCAAATACTGTTCTACCCCCTCCCATACAAAATTATTTTTCGGATCATTCTCAAGAACTTAATTATCACCTAACTATTAAAAGCTTTTAATTTAAAATTTTGCACAAAAACTTTTAAAAATAGTTGAAACGAAATTGCTTCAAAAGTTCTGAGATCGCGCTTGCTTCTATCCCCTCCCATACGAAAGCTCAATAAACCAACTAATAACCAATAAAGCTACGAACTTGAAATTTTGTACGACAACCTTACAAGAGAACTGCAATAAAACTGCATCACAAATTTTACGACTCCCTTATCTCATCAACCCCTGTAAAATACACCGAATTGTTTAAAAATTCTAGGCAACTTCGTCTATGAAACTGGAATTCTCTACAAAGAATATTGGACGTGATTCAACCAATCAATTAAAAAACTATTAACATCCACCATCTTTTTCTATCACTCCTCACCCCTCCCGTCTTAAAACTCAAACTTACATAAATAAACGAATGAAATATTGATTACATTTACTGGAGCTATTAATTGTATCCTCAATTGTTAAATTGACAACAGCCCTGTCCAAGAACCCCCTTTTACATAGTCTGCCCTAACCACTCTAATCTGCATATTCACTTTCCACGCATCTGCAACTTGTCCCAAGAATAATAATGTTTCGCCCGACGTGTTGGCAGATTATTTTTTGTTGATACAAATTTCAACTTAGTAGCTCATTTTTTTATGTTTCGATGTTGTCCATCTCAGTTCAGTGACTGCGTTCACCAGTTTGAGAATTTTAGCAGTGATTTGATATCCGCACAAAGGAATCCTTTCAGCGTTGCTGTGGTTTTCCGACCGGTCTTTGTTCATTACCTTTTCCTTTTAGTGTGCATTTGGAAATTTTTCCGTCATCCATCCGCTCCACATGACCAGCACATTGTAGTTTCTTAAATTTTATTAGTGTAGACACTTCCGGATTATCGAAAATGGCATACAGTTCTCTATTGTATCGTATTTTCCAGATAGAATCTTCCCTCACAGGTCCGAGGATTCTTCTAAGGACCTTGCTTTCAAAGGCGTTGCGTAATTTCTTGAATACCTGAATTAAGGTCCACGTTTCGCTGCCATAGTATAACACAGGTCTTTTGATGGTTTTGTATAATTCCAGTTTTGTTTTCCTGTGTATGTTCTTGTTTTTAATTATTGGAAGTACCGAATAATACGTCTTATTTGCCAATATGTATTATCTTTCTTTTAATTTGGATCGGTTTGCTTCCATCCTTTGATAAGTTTGCCCCGAATTATATAAAGTTGTCAACGTTTTCTAGTTTGTAGTCTCGTACTGTAATATTTTGTCTGATTGGTTCTTTTTCCTAATTTGTGTCACAACTTTTTTTTTGTTTAACTTTCCTTGTTATCGAGTGAAGGTTTACAAATACTTCTTCAGCACTCTTCAGAGATCTTGCAAGGATATCTAAGTTATCAGCATATGCTACGAGATGTATAGATTTGAAGTATAGTGTTCCCTTGGTGTCAATGGGAAGTTTTCGAGCAACAAATTCGAGTGTCAAGTTGAAAAGCATTGGTGCTAGGCCATCACCTTGAAGGCTGTTGTCAGTTCCAGAGCTGTGAGTCAAATCATTTTCTTCTCCGACTTGTGACAAAGACTTGGTCATTGCCATTATAAGCCGATCCAGTTTCGGTGGGACTCCAAGTTCGAACATGATATTATATACGCGTCTGTCGATTGCTTTGTTAGAAGTCAACAAATATCTGGTGCACATCAATATTATATTCCCAGCACCTATTTAACTCAGAATATCTGGTTCGTGGTCGATCGTCCAGCTATAAATCTGCCTTAGTATTCACCAATTATTTTGTCAGCGTTGGGCTTAATTCTCTTTTCCAGAATTTTCGTCAATATCTTATAAGACGAACACATTAAGGATATTCATCGGTAGTTTTGGCAGCAGACTTTGTAACCTTTTTTATAAATGTGACATGTGATGCTCCTGCACCAATCTTCAGGAAGTGTTTCGTGCGTCCATATATCTGTGTCTAATCTGTATAGGAGATGTGCTATGTGCTGCCGACATTCAGAAGCTCTGCTGGAATTTGATCAGTGCCCGACGCTTTGTTCATCGTGTGGTTCTTCAGGGCTGTTTTTACTTCTTCGAGTGTGGGAGAACTCAAAGAGGATCCTTCATAAGCTGTTATATCAGTTGTGTCTGGTATGATATCTGCTATCGCTGTTCGTGCGGGTGATGGGCTCGGATTGAAGAGGTGTTTAAAATATCGCGCCCATCTTTGTTTTATATCTTCCGCATTACTTATAATGTTGCCTTCTGTATCCAACTACTCCCCGTGTGAAGGTTGATGTGGGACAGTCAATTTAGAGCGGTTATTCTCGTTGATTTCTCATATATTCCCAACACAAAAATAGAAGATATCGTGATGGTTAAAAGGTACGCGCCAGATCATTGGAGACACGGAACTTGAAAGAGGTTCTCTTTTCACTTGCCCGTAAATGTAATTCTTCAACACAGATTTTGTATGTAACATTGGGCATTCAGTACTTATTTTTTGTCTCTAATGGAAAACCAAAACACTTCAAATATGTTTGTTTTACAAAATCTGAGAAACTCAAACGACATTTTTTAAAAATATATTCACCACAGATATTATAAATACACTGCCAACAAGTCGGGCGAAACTTTATTATTCTTGGGACGAGTTGCGGATGAGTGGAAAGTCAATATGAAGATTAGAGTGGTTAGGGAAGACTAAGTGAAAGTGATTTCTTGGGCAGGGCTGTTGTCAATATAATATTATTTCATTTGGTTCTGAAAATTTGGGTTTTTATGAGGGGAGGAGGGGGGAGGGGTAATAATAAGGGTGGGGTGATGTTAATAACTTTTTAATTAATTGCATGAATCACGTCCAATATTCTCTGTACAGAATGTGTTTAATAGACGAAGTTGCATAGAATTTTCATAAAATTCGGTGTATTTTATATTCGCGAAACCGAACATTTGTATGGGAGGGGGTAGAGCGGGTAAGGGAATCATAAAATTTGTGATGCAGTTTTATTTCATTTCTCTTGTAAGAGGCTTGTACCAAATTCCAAGTACGTAGCTGTTAATTTGTTGGTCAGTAGTTGATTTAATGAAATTGGTCGAAATCATACTTTTGTTTGGGAGGGGGTAGAAGGGCAAGTGTGATTTCAAGACTTTTGACGTAATTTTGTTTCAATTATTTTTAAAAGTTCTCATGCGATAAAGTATACATAGGAGAAACGGGACGCACAGTCCAAACAAGGATCAACGATGCACACGGAAAACCCAGATACAGTGATCAGCGATCGCGGAACATGGAACGACAGAGGATCGATTTCGACAATGTGCAAATTCTGGCCAGGACAAATCAATATTATCAACGAATAGTACGAGAAGCAATAGGAATTTCTAAACATCCATAGATCTTCAACTGAGACACCGGATACAAGTTATCAGCAGTTTGGCTATCTGCCTTAAAATTTGGTAAGAACAAAATCCGTACCCAGAAATCCTTAACTAATTTAATTACCTGATACTAATTAATTAATCTTAATTAACTAATTTAATCTTAGTTACCCTTCCCACACTCAATTAACCCCCATTTTCTTCATAATAATCGTGTTTTGTAATTGTCGATCAGTTTGATAAAGGTCTCAGCAGAGATCGAAATGCCACGAATAATAAAGCGTAACAGTGTAGAATCCGGAAATCTTTTCTTTCGACCTCCGACTGACGAAAACATTTAAAAACTAAAGGAAATGATGCTCGAAAATCGTCATGACAATATTAGGGAGATAGCAGGAGAGCTCGACAGCTCTTGCGAGTTCGTTTATTCGATGTTAGTGGATACTTTGGCCATGAAACGAGTGTCCTTTCTCGACTCTTTCCAATAAAGCTGAATTTTCTTAAAAAAAGTACCGTGAACAGATCCCTTTGGATATGCTTGATCGTGCGAATTCTAATCCCACAAAAATCGCCGAAGGAGCTGAAGGTCATACCAAAAAGTGCTTATGAAAAGTGTTTCGAGGAATGGAAGAAACGCTGGCATAAGTGTGTTGTTTTAATGGGGATTACTTTGAAGGCAAAAAAATAAATATTGACAATCAATTAAATATTTTGCGTTTTATTTACAAATTGCCGGTACTTTATGGTCACAATGTAAATGATGATCTGATCCTCTCTTTTACAAACAGCAGGACACATGCTTTACGATCGCTTCTAAAGATAAGATGTTAAGGAAAAGCACATTAATAGCAGCTTATCGTCACATGCTTTTGACTGACTGAAACATGGTGTGGAGATGGCTCAGTGGTCGTCTGCTTTGCGATCTAGGATAAAATGTCATCTCAAATAGTGATTAGTGACTTTTGTATGGGAGGTGGTAAGAACAGAGGAGACAGGTTAGTAATTTTTGTATTTAACACTGAGCGTAGTAAACAAATTGATTCATGCTGAATTTAAAGTTTGTAGCTTTCATAATTTTCGAGGAAATTGAACAATTTTTGTCTGAATTTATGAGAGGTGGCAGAGAAAGTGGGAGGATGATTTTGAATCTGCTTATCAACATCCTAATCATATTGCTTTGTTATTCATATGTTCGAAGGAGAAATACTTTTCTTGAATTTTCATTACAAAAATTGTATGGGAGGTGGTAGAAGGAGTGAAGCGAAGCTCATATTTTCTAACATTTATTGCAATTATTAAGGGACAAATTCTGGCAAAATTTAAGTTTGTACTTATTCTAATTTCAATGAAAATCGATTAAATGCATTTACCAAAATTGTGCATTTGTATGGGAGGGGGTAGAAAGAGTATTAGAATCAAAACCAAATTTTTCGAAATCAATGATATTTGTTGTTTTATAATTTTCTTAAAATTTAAAATTAATAGCTTTAACGGTTTTGGGGAAAAATAATTAAGTTAAAATTCCAAAATTTCGTGAAATTTGTATGGGAGGGGGTAGCAAGAGTGAGGTGAAGTTGATAGTTTTCACAGAATTGATTGCAATTATAATAAAATTAAGTATGCCAAAAATTGGTTCTTTTAGCTTTGCTAGTTGTAGTGCAAAACGAATAAATGCATTTTCGAAAATTGTGCATTTGTATGGGAGGAGGTAGAAGGAGTGATGGGATCAGATCAATAGTTTTTGATGTCAGTGATTTTTATAGCATTATCTTTTGACCTGTGTTATAGGAAATTTTGGCCTTTATGTGCAATGCACAAACACAGTCATGGGGGGAAGGAATGGGATTGAGAAGGTTGGGGAAGGGGAGTGAGAACGACCGTAGCGAGTGGAGAAGCTGGTATATTGCTCAGTTGTACTGGCTGCTCACTGACAAATATTTGCAGATGTTATGGGGGACTGAATGATAGAAAGCGAACAGAAACCATCTACTGTATATCTAGGCCTTATTGAAGTGGAACTGTTTCACTTTTACACCGTTTCCCCATTTTATTGCGAATAATTTTTTATCACCAGTGGCAACTGAAAAATTTGCGCTTAAAAAAATCCCGTCTGGAGTGGGAATCGAACCCACGACCTATTGACTGAGAAGCAAGCACGCTGCTCACTACGCCACGGAAGCTTATGCTAGTCAAGTCAAGTCATAGCTGAAACGGTTTCGGGGAAAAATCAATTTCTTTAAATTTGGAAGGAGTAGGAGGATGTGGCCCGTTCAAGAACTTAAAGTTCTATTTTTGCTAAAAATTATATATGAAAAATTTCAGCACGATAGGTCAAAGCTTTCGAGAGTTATGTTCTAGACAGACGGTCATTCGGAATCGAGGTTTTTGAGCGACGAGAAATATTTCGGTACCCTTGACGACTCTGTGCAATCATTATCTTTTAGCGTTACAAACGGTAAGGCAAACACAATACACTCGCAGATTTCGTCTAGAGTATAAAAATCATTTGCTAAGAGCTCTAAATCGCACTTTTTGATCAATACAAGAAATACGTTTTAAAATCGCTTTGAAAATACGCTTGAAAATCGCTTTTGTTAAAACTGAAGCGGTGCGATTCTTCAGCGGATATGTAATATTAAAATGTATATGAAATATTAGCAAGTTCGAAGTAATTTCTCGCAACAAATTGGGCGCATTTAATATACTTTGAAGCGTTTTTTTCCCGCTGGAATAGTTAAAGTTTGGAAAACGTTTTCTTGGTAAGACCAGCCCGCATATACTTTGACATTGTGTTGTATTCTATATGTATCTCAGTCGCATTAGATCAAAAAAGTTGTGTTTGGCCAAAGCTTTCTACATCTCAAGCTGGGCAGAACTGACGTAGCGGCCATCTTGAATGACTCCAGCGGGTGTGACGTCATGGATTTTTCCATTCCAAAGGACCACCTGTATTATTTTTGACGAACTTGTCGTAAAAACACGTTTTACCGAAAACAACACAAATGCATAATTTAATCAAATTAAGCACGGAAATATTACGCGAGTGCACACTTTTTCGCAATAAATAAAATTTTACAATTTTCTGTGTGAAAATTATCCGGAGAACTCTGCACAATATGAGTGACAGATTTTCTTCGGTGTGAGAAGCCGAGATTTAATTTTGATCGTACTTTTTTCAATTAAAAATCTATTGCACTCATATCAACGTGTAACAATTACATGCCGAGCACTATTATTAAAGTACCTTAGAAAGCTGAACTATCTTTAACACTGCATTTAAGAATAAACGCGATTCTTACGAAGCCCGCCGTGTCTGCTCCATACAAAAGCGCGCGAATTTGTATGGAACTGTCATGTTTGTTATGACTCCAATGTGTTGTTGTTGGATTCAGTTACTCGGCTTTCTACTATAGAGGGCTTTGGTTTGGCGTAATGCTGCGATCTCGATTTTCTTAATCTCATTAGTTTTTATGCGTGGATTACGAGATGTAAAAGTGTAGGAAGGACTCGAAAAATAGCATAATTTGCAAATTTTCGCCTGTTTTAGAGGTGTTTTGAGATTTATGACGTTGGTGAAGCTGGTATATTTTTGTTGTACTGCCTGCTACTGACTAATATTTGCAGATGGTGTGGGTTGTGGCGATAGCGATTGTGTACTTGTCAAATGTATAGGTGTGAACTGAAAGATCGGTATGCGGTATCAATAAATGGCGTTTGTTCTTTATGTTTCTGTCTCGCTTTGGCTTTAAGTTCTTGTATGCTTGTCGGAGGTTGTGATCTGATTACGGAAGGAGTTATCAATTTTCATTTCACCATTTCTTTTATCATGTTGCCGTATTTCAGCAGAAATCCGGAACCGGTAGATACCTGGCTCCCAGAAATGGCAATACTTGACGAAAACACATTTCCAATGGTATTTAATGTTTTTATTTTGAATTATTGGTTTGGGCTGTAGTGCGTTTACAGAAAAACGCTTACTCTTTTAAATATATAAATTTCAAAACTATCCTAATACCCTTTGTAAGAGTACACGCAAAATCAGACTCTTCAATTTTTTTCCTAACTGCTGAGCCTTATTTTGCACAATTGGACCGCCAATAATAACATTTTCATCTCGTTCTTGGGTCAACCATGTAAAAAAGTTTTCGTTAACTTGGTTTCGATTCGATCTTCTCACTTTTTTTAACACAAACTTTTTTATTTTCAAACTGTGTCTTATGTTGAATTGCGCCTCTCGAATTACTTAAATTATGCCAACGGTACAAGTCAATTTGTTTTTTCTTTCCACTTTCTAAATCCTTTCAAACTTTCAAAACCCGTTTAGTTGCCATTTTCTAAAGATACTTTATCTTTTCAAATTAATTAAATCATTTATACAATTTTTTAATTTCCGAAATTGAATAAATGAATGCTCAATACACATCAAAATATGACAATTTTGATAGCTTCTGATACAATTACAGAAAAACTAAGTTCGGGAAAACCCCAACAACCGAAACGCAGATCAGTTCAATTCCAGAAATTCAAGGATACAATAAATTGTTTATAGCGAACTTTCCTCGTGATGTCGTTCGCTATATCAGATTGTTCATTATTCATAATATATATGAAGCGTTTTTCGGGACTTTTTAAGTCATTCGCTATATCCGAGTGTTCGCTAAAACCGGGATCGGTATAACCAGATTCTACTGTATTTTATCTAGATAAGTACTGACATAATTTTTTCTATGAAATTCGACATAAATCAAAATTTTCATTGCTAAGGCTTTGTCGTCGTTGAAAATCATTTCACGAAAACTGATTACGATTTTAATAAATTTTATTAAAAAACACTCAAACATGTGAACGTGTATGATTAATTACGACCTGGACTCAAGTTAATAACTCAGAACTAATTAAATTTTTGTTAATTAAACAGAATTTCAAATTTAATTACTAGCTTCGTGGAAAATAAGGCAAATAGAATTTTCTCGCGCATCGCTTCATTCAAAAATTTTTCCAGAGATAATTCAATAATAAAAGTACGCAATCGCCTTATTTTCCCGATAAAATTTCGAATTTCACATTACGGATCATTAACGTTTCCCACGATATTAACCTGTAATGTTGAGTTTATATTCCGTACGTGCGGTACACACCTCAGGGAATCACCTGCGTGCAAATTTCGAATACCTGTACGCCAATAATACGTACCCAGAAATAAACGTATACTCTCGAATTCCAGCTTCCACTCTTCTTTTAAATTCAGTTAATGTAAATCAGAAAATTCCAACTGCCGTTTCGAAAAAAAAACACAAAATGGGAGAAAAAAAAATAATCGAGGGTAAAAAATTCGAATCGATTGTGCAATATTGAAAGTGAAAATTGAAAACGCCATATGGCGACTCTTACCCTTACCCGGGCATGAATTTCTAACCAACGAACCGGCGGCGGCCCAACCAACCAACCAGTTCCCAGAAAAACATGACCGAGAGCGTTTGGGAATTTTAATTTTGAATTTTTCCTCCCTTATCGGTTTTCACCTTGCAGCAACGTGTGCTATATGCTTCAGTGCTCCAAGTATTTTCTTTGAGGTCTTTTATTTTTCGTACGCACGAATTTCATCGCCACCCACATGCTCCGCTTTGCGCGAAAAACGTTGGCAATTGTCGAAAATGAACAAAATTTAGTCGTAAAAGCATTCAAAAATAGAAAATACAATAATAAAAAATATTAATAATAAAAGAGGATGAAAATAAACATACAGCTGTATAGCCGCACTCCTATAGAGCTTCGAAAAACATCAGCCATGCCATAATACGAACGTGTTCGAATGAGTTGCAGAAGAAGTAGAACATGACTTGCAAATGTAATTTCTGACTTGAGCAAGAAATTTCCATAGCATCCTCGCTGCGAATAATTAACATACATAAATATGCAGTTTATCTTGTTGCTACAAAATCTCTAGCCGGCTCGGCATTCTGCGGATGAACTTTTACTTCTCGTCGCTGTTGTCGAATGCTGCGCTTCAACTTCAGCCTTAGCTTTTCTGACAACATCAAACCAGAAAATGAATGAATCGTGGAAGGTGAGGTGGCAACACTTATTCGGTGGGAGAAAGCTACACGAGCGCTAGAAAGGATGCATTTTCGCAAAAGTTTCTGTTTAATTAAAAGACATGACAATGGAATTTTCAGTAAATATTCAAAGGAAGTGTAGTATATTTGCATCTGCAATTAAAGAAAGCAAAAAAAGAGGGTTTTAATAGATAAATCGTTATCTAGTGTACGATGAAGTGCGTGCTTGAGATATTATTTCAGAAATATTTTAAAAAAATGCAGAAAGTTCTGTTTAATGGTTGGAGTAGTTGGGAGCGCATTTCTTGTACTTTGTAGCCTGGTGGCCGTAAATGCGAAGATCGTGAGTTTAAATCCCGATCTAGTTGCGTAAGATGTTATAGTCATGCTTATGCGTTTCCTATGATGAGTGTTTGTATACTTAGTTAGACACAGAAACTACAATTATATTTCTGTGCCTTGGTACAAGAACAACCAAAGTCATTTTTGCTAGAGACCAAAGTATAATTTGGTTCTTATTGTAACTAACATTTATAAACATCACAACGGGCATTGGTTCGTATGAGCTTCACAAGAAAGTCTGGTTTGGTTGCTATTGAAGTAAACAGATCAGGCATCCTAAGCACCGTTGAGATAAAAACCTCAGAACCCACAATTTTTGACAGTGGTTGTTCTTGAACAGATTTATATGTATGGATTGTTAAATGGTTGCTAATGCTAGGCAATCCTATATATGAGCTGGTTTTTTTGAAAGTGGTATAAGTCCAATTTTTAAAAAAACTAAGTTAACGGTAATTTTAATGAGCTATAGACACCTTCTCTCCATAGTTACAATCACAATTTCAATAGAGTTCTATCTTGACATAAAATAAACAAAGACAGTTTTAGTGTACAATTCTATCGCACAAATATTTCTTTTGAAAGTGGAATAAGTCCATTCCTAATAATTATAATTAAAACAACTTTCTTATTGCAATTATTATTGATTATTGCTACTTCAGTGCACGCTGCTTGTTAGCAGATATTACTTATCTAGTGCTAGTGTATTAAAAACAAAATTGTTAACAAGATATTATTGTTCTGGTTTAGTTCTCCTTCACAAGTCCTACTGTTTGGTTCTTATACTAATAGATTGAAGTGGGAGTATTATTTAAATATAACTGCTTTTAAAGCAGAAAATTAAAGGTTTAAATAAATAATATTATTTGTAACAATGAGTTCATATACCTCTGAAGAATACGACAATCTGTCAATTTCGTCTGAAAGTGATGTTGGTAAGTAAGAGTAATAATTTTTTTGCCGGGAATATTAAATTTTTTTTGTTATAGAAATAAGAACCATGAATATAAGAAAAAGAAGACAAATTTATGAATCGGATGATGAAAGCAATTTGAGCAGTATTAATTCAAGATTTCTACAAACTAAGAAAAGAATTAGAATTTTGGAATTAAGTGATTTAACGACTGACGAAGACGATGTTACTAATTCTCGATCACATTATAAAAATAATGATCAGAAGATTAGGAAAAGTAAAAGGAATAAAGGCGAAATTATACAAAAACTGGAAATATTATTCCTGCTAAGAAATTCGAAAATAAGGATTGCAAATTTAAGAAATTGTGCGAGAATCGTATTGCAGAGAGTGATCGAGTATCACTTTTTAATTTCTCTTGGGAAATGGGGGATTTTAACAAACAAAATACATTCTTGTGTGCATCCACTCAGCGTGCGCCAATAAAAAGAAGACTAGGCAGAAATTTTAAGGGATCAGCCAGAGATTGTAGTTATAAATACTTTTTAAATATTGAAAAGGAAAGCATTGAGGTATGCAAAAAGTTCTTTATAGATACATTTGATATATCTATAGGCAGACTACATAGGGCTCTCAAAGCAAAGATAATAGGAAATGGCTTACGTGGAAAAATGAAAGGATCTTGCAAAAAGAGTGATGAGAACCTAGTGGATGTCGCAAAAGATCATATAAAAAGTTTTCCACACTATGAAAGTCATTACACGCGTTCTAATAATCCAAATAGAAAATACCTGAGCTCTGATTTGAACTTAAGAAAAATGTACAACTTGTATGTTTAAAAGTGCGAAGAAAACCATACAACATTTCTCAGCGAAAATTTTTAAGAATAATTTTAATTTCAATTTTCATCACCCACATAAAGATACTTGTCAAAAATGCGATTACTTAAATTTGAAAATTAAAGCTACTTCAGACCCTAATTAAAAAAGCAGCCTTTTAGAGGAACATAGCACACATTTGAGAAATGCAGAACTGGAAAGAAAAGCTTTAAAAGAAGATCAAAACTTAGCATCAATGATCCCAGATAAATATTTCGCATTATTCTTTGATCTATAAAAGGCCCTTCCATATCCCAAGTTAACAGTTTCTGTTGCATACTATAAGTGAAACATGTATGTTCTTAATGAAGGTTTTCATAATTTTCATGACAATAGAATTCATATGTATGCATGGGAGGAAACTGTAGCATCTAGAGGTGCGGAAGAAATAGCATCTTGCTGTCTGAAGCATATTCAGACGATAACAACTCAAGATCATGTCATAGCATACAGTGACATGTGTACCGGACAAAATCGCAATATTAAGCTCGCACTGATGTGGTTAAGGATTGTTCAATCAGACGATAATAACATAAATGTTATTGACCACAAATTTTTACTGTCGGGTCATTCATTTCTTCCAAACGACAGAGATTTTGCAGTTGTGGAAACAGCATTAAAGAAAAAGGACCAATTATACACTGCCCAAGACTATTATAATGCAATAAAGGCTTGCCGAAAAAAAAAACAGCTTCATTTTGTATGAAATGAAAAGAGAAGTGTCTCAACCAAATCTCTAGAAGAGGCAATATCAAACAGAAAAAAAAAATACGGACGGAGAAATTGTAAACTGGCTTAAAATATGTTGGATGAGGTTCAAAAGGAATGAACCTCACAAAATTTTTTATAAAATTAGTATGGAAGAAAATGCTCCATTTAAAACAATTTTTTTATTTGGAAAAAAGGGAAGACCAAAAAACCTCAGCAAAATTAATATGTTACCACTTTATAAAACTTCAAGGAGCATAACAAGAGAGAAGAATAACGATATGGTAAGTTTATTACCTTATATACCGCCTATTCACCATAAATACTTCAATATGTTAACTGTAAAAGAAAACTAAGTTTAAAATATCTTTTTTTTTATTTAAAGATCTTAACGAAGTAATTTTCATTTTTATATTTTTAATATAACTGAAATAAACTCTTAATAAATTTGGTTATTCGTGTATTTAAATGACTTCATTTTAACTATTAATTTTACATAAGAATTCATTTCATTTCTATAAAAATATGGACTTAAATTTGTTCTTGTTTTTATTTCTTCTAATATGTTATTTTTGAAAGTGGTATAAGTCCATGTGGAGCTAAAAAAATCGTTTATTTTTTCAAATAATTTTAGTAATTATTATTTCATAATAAAATTTAAAAGGTGTATAGTGTAAAAAACATCACTCGAATTGATTAAAGTTTGCCAATATTTTTAAATTTATTCAAACGCAAACCTTTAAATATCTCAATATATGAAAAAATGGACTTATACCACTTTCAAAAAAACCAGCTCATATGTATATCATTTTCGGAGATTGAAATGGCAGCAGCTGGAACTCACGACCTTCACCTTGTAAGCCAACACGTAACCCACTAGACAGTACCTTAACTTCAAGTAAAAGTTAGGTTAAAATCACAAATTTCTAATTGTTCACACCTAAACTCTGCATAAAAATGATACGGCTCAAATTTCAGATCAGTAACCTTTATTTTTTGCAAGAAAATCGACATGTTAGAAAGTTACGAAATAGTACAGTTTTATAAGGGAGGTTATTAAAGAGGTGGCGGGATTGATCTTATTTTTCACATCTAACTATCATAACTACCAAAATTTTTAACATCAAATTTGATCTTCATGACTGATAGGTACTGAAAAAATTGATGTAGTTTGTATTGGAAGGAGTGGAAGAAAAGAGACGAATTCAAATTTTCTCAAAAAATAAATAATATTACCAAAAATAGTGTTAAATTTAAAATTTTAGAGTACGTATATAAATTTTTAACAAGAAAATCTACTTATTATAAAGTTGTAGAATTGTATTAATTTATATGGGAGGTGATGAAAGGGGTGGCGGGATCAAACTAATTTATTTCTCACATAACTACTATGTATACACTACATCTAATTTGAGCTTCATAACTTTTAAGGTACTGAAAAAATAATACATTGTATTTCGTGAAATTGTGCTGTTTATGTGGGAGGTGGTAGAAATAAATATATTTGGCATTAAAATGGTAAGTTCAAAATTTTAGAAAGGGTAGAAACGGTGAAGCAATTTTGCCTGTTCACGAACTTGCTTTTTCGCTGGAAATAACGTGTACAAAATTGTCTGGCTGCTGCACGCTTCTTGGCTTACACGGCTTGGTTCGTCGGCAACCGGGGTGGTTTTTTGCCAACTCCATAAGCTACGATGCGACTGAAGAAGTTGAGTCAACCTTCTTCTACACAGGATAAGTCTACCGCTTTCTTCCGAAATTTACAACATTTTGGCGCGAGTTCTATTAATTCGTGAAAAAAAGGGGTAAAGGGGAGGGGGAGAGTTTAAAATCGGCGAGGATTAGTTACAATTCATATTACATTTCATTTTATTTTAGCGCAATCAATTTCGTATTGATTAGAGTCGAATATAATTAGCACAAAATTTTAACTCAGTTATCTTAACTTTAAATTTAAATTAAATTTTTGATGAACGTATCAGTAATGTTGGCAGAAAACTTGCTTCAAATGTATTATCCAACTCATCTTATGAAAACTCCATTAGGGCATAAACAACAAATACTGGATGCATTGCGAAAGTGACCGAAGATGAAATTAAGTTAGTAATTACACAGAAAATTAAATTAAATATAATAAATCATAAAATCATAACAGAACTACGATTGGGCGTAAAACCCAATCATGCAATACTCTAGACGAAAGAGAAATTTTTGGATTTGAAGAAATTTTGTATGAGGAGTGGTAGAAGGGGTCACGACATTGAATAAAATTTTTCACGTCAGGCTAAAGTTGCTCTCAAAATGCTTATACCGAATTTATGGTTTAAGAATGAGAAATTTAGTGTATTACATTTAGTGAAATTGTGCAGTTTGTATGGGAGGTGGTAGAAGGAGTGGTGAATTATTAATGATTTTCCCAGAAATAACTATAAACATTATGCATTTGATATTTTTTAAATTTCAGATCAGTAGCGTTTATGCTATTCAGAATGAACGACTTTTCGTAAAGTTGTGAAATTGTGTCGTATTGCATGGAAGGGGAAGAAGCAGTTTAGTTAATCGTCTATTTTTTTTGTTCGTTTTTTAGTAAGCGATTGATAAATTTTATGCGCTTTGAGTAAATTGTTTTATAGTTTTTCATGAAAAAGTGCAGTTTGTAGGGGAAGGAGGAATTTGAATACAGTAGATTAAATTTATCATAAAAAACATAACAGGAGTACGATTGGGCATAAAGCCCAATCGTGCGATACTCTAGATGAAAGAGAAATTTTTGTATATTAAGAAATTTTGTTGGGGAAGTGGTAGAGGGGGTGACGACATTGAACTAAGTTTTTCACATGACGCTAAGGTTGCTATCAAAATGTTTTATGCAAAATTTAGGATTTAAAAATTTAATAAGTACTGAGAAAATTAGTGTATTGGATGTAGTGAAGTAAGGCAGTTTCTATGGAGGTGATAGAAGGAAGGGCGAGTTTTTAATTACTTTTCAGAAATAACTATAAACATCATGCTTTTGACATGTTTTAAATTGCAGATCAGTAGCATTCATACTTTTCAGGAAAATCGACTTTTACTTTATTATTCTAATAATAAAGTATTGTGATCGACACAAGAAAAAAAAAATTTGCTACCCTGAAATTTTTTTTTTTCGCGTTTTATGACTAAATTAGCTTAAAAATGCAAAAAAAAAAATCCGTTCCGCCGTACGCCGTATATATGGACTCATATCTCCGAGACCGTTAAAGGCAGAATGTTCGTTCTTAGGTGTATTGTTGACTGGGCTAGTGAGCTCTATTTTCTAAATTTTGGGGGGTGTTAGGTGGAAGGGGGAGGCGGGGGAGGGAAAAAGTCGAAAACTACACTTGCTAATATCTCCACCACGAATGTAGATAGAAAGTTGAAAATCAGTACAAATATAGAGAAGGTTGTGGAACAAAATTTAAAATAAATTTAAATTTTTTATCCATTGGCGTCCGAAAAGGGGGGGGCGCTAAAAACAAATTGTCGGCCGAATTGTTTTTTCAATTTATTATATCTTCGAAGTTACTTATAGTAAAAAATTCATATTTTGAAACCATAAAGGTGGTATAAAGTTCCATCGGAATCAGCTTAGAAAGTGGCTAATTATTGTAAGGGAGAGGGTCAGGGGGGGGGGGGCGGAGAAAAACACTTAAAAATGAATATCTCAACTATCTCTTGAGCTATGTAATTGAAACTTTAAACGTATATTAAGCTATACTAGGAAAATACAAAAAAAAACAACATGTTGAAATAGTAGTAGTGGGGGTAAATGGGGATCATTTCAAAAATGGCGAACTTTTCAAAATTACAAATCCTTATATCTCAAAATATAGTAAAGATATCAAATCGAAAATTTGCCAGATTATAGAAATATATAATGGTTAAGTTGGGGGGTGTAAGGGGAGGGAAGTGATAAGCAAAAATGTTGAAAACTTTGAGTGATTTTTTTAGGGCTCTTGTGAAAGATACAAAGTTGAAATTTTGCATGTGAATACCTCTATTTGATGTTCATAAGAAAATAATAATAACTTGATCCATATTTGTTATAAACCGACCCCACGGTCTAACGTGCACAAGGTGTTTCATGTGCATTGCAAAAAACACATAAACTGAAAATTTTTAAGTGAAATTTTAAGGTAGAAACTTGAAAATTTGCGAAATGCATTTAAAAAAAATCTTCAAATATACGAAATATTAACTGGTCGAAAACCCTTAAGACTTCTACCCCCTCCCATACAAAATTATTTTTCCGACCATTTTTAAGAAATCAATTATCACCTAACTATTAAAAGCTATCAATTTGAAATTTTGCACAAAAACTTATAAAAAAAATTGAAATGAAATTACGTTAAATGTTTTGAAATCGCGCTTGCCCTTCTACCTTCTCCCATACAAAAGTATGTTTTCGACCAATTTCATTAAATCGACTAATAACCAACAAATTAAAAGCTTCGAACTTAAAAATTTATACAAGCACCTTACAAGAGAATCGAAATAAAACTACAAATCAAATTTTACGTTCCCCCTACCTTCTCTACCCCCTCCCATACAAATGTTCGGTTTCGTGAATGTAAAATACATCGAATTTTATGAAAATTCTATGCAACTTCGTCTATGAAACACTTTCTATACAGAGAATATTGGACGTGATTCAAGCAATTAATTAAAAAGCTATTAACATCCACCCACCCTTACTATTACCCCTCCTCCTCCCCTCATAAAAACCCAAACTTGCAGAAACGAATGAAATATTGTTAAATTAACAGCAGCCCTCTCCAAAAACTCCCTTTCACTTAGCCTTCCCTAACCACTCCAACCTGCATATTGACTTTCCACTCACTCTAGATTTTTTTGGTTTTACTAATAATTCTAAATAAATATTTAGTGCACAATTTCAGCTCGATCAATTTTATACGCACTGAGTAAATTGGCTTAGAGCATTTCATGAAAAAGTGCTGTTTGTATGGGAGGTGGTGGAAGGAAGGGGAGGACACAAATTATATTTATAGAGTAGATTGGAATCATCATAAAAGTATTACATTCCAAATTTTAGATCAATGTCATTTGTACTTTTCGAGCAAATCCGTTTATTGTCAGATTGCGAAATTGTGTCATTTTGTATGGGAGCTTGACCTTACTTTTTTGTTAAAAACGACGTATGCAAAATTTGAACTTTCTAGCTCAACGCGTTCTCAAGCTAGAGAGGACACGGACGGACTGACAGACAGACAGACAGACGGACGAACGGACGGACGGATATCCGGTTTTGAGATTTTTGAGTGATTATATGAACTTCTGTATCATTAATTTTTTTCTCCGAGCCTTATTTCTTGGCGTTACAAACTTTGTGGCAAACTTATAATACTTTCAGATTTCATCTAGAGTATAATAATGTGTTCCAAACTTCAGATCAGCATCTTTCATAGTTTTCAAGAAATTTAGCTTATAGGAAAATTCTGAATTTGTGTCACTTTGTACGAGAGGGGGTAGAAGGGGTGGAGAGATTTGGCCCTTTCATGAACTCGGCCTTACATTTTTGTCAAAAATGACGAGTACAAAATTTAAACTTTCTAGCTCAACGTGTTCTCAAGCTAGAGAGCGAACAGTGGTATAGGCGTACGAATGGACAGACGGACATCCAGTTTTGAAGTTTTTGAGCGATGAAAGAAACTTCTGTCCAATCCATTTTTTTCTCCTAGCTTTATTTCTCAGCATTACAAACTTTAGAGCAAACTTATAATACTCTCAGATTTCATTTAGAGTATAAAAAGGCCACTTACCTTATCAGTAATGGGCTTGGAACTAAAAACTGTTTGTGAACGAGATTTGAAGTAAGCGAAATTACTTTATTTATCGTAAAGCTTCTATAGTAAAGCGTCAGGGAAAAATTAAAGCAGTTTTTACTCTCAGCAGTAATTTTTATATTCGACGAAACGATAACCATAATAATATGCTGATATGTAGCGTCAAGGAACAATAGCAGAGCCTTATTAGGAACTTTGTTGATAATATGCCATCCTTTAATTTATCTTTTGTTAAAAGTACTAAGCCAACTCATTTTAGTAGAGGCAGAAATAATCTACTGCATGTCTTTTTAGTTATTGACACAGAGTACGCTGGAATCGTTTTCGCCAAGACTTTATGATTTCTGAATATAAAAATAGAGTGATTTCTGAAACTGGGAATTCCAAGTCTCCGTTTTTTAAATCTAAGTTCCAAGGAAACTTATCTACGAAAAAATTGTGGTTTAATCTTGGATTGTTGGAGATTGGAAAAAAAAATCAGTAACCAAAAACTTGACGTCGACTCGAATTCTCGAAACAAATCTTTTGCCTTAATTCATCAAATAGTTCTACCTCGCCTATGCCAACTCTTTCAACAGAATTTGCTGAGCATCTCCATAAATTTAAATGTAAGGATGTCCCTCATAAGTTCAGTTTTGCACGTAATTAGACGTGATAATCGCCATTTTGTTTGGTAAAATCTGACGCTCAAGGAACTGACGCAATTCACAATTCAGTACTCAATACTACATCACGTTATAATTCACATCTTCAACACAATTCTTATGACCTCTGGTTTTCCGTATGCATGGACAAATTGAAAGTAATACCTCTCCCTAAAAAACAGTGTAATTCCACGCATCAGGAGTACTGACATATCTAAATCTTACTCTTCCTTTCGTTTTAAACACTGAACTCTAAAATTCCTACTTTAACGATTATGGTTTTTTATCCGAATTTCAATCAGATATCATCACAGTTGTATCACTCCACCACTTAACATCTCAGATAATTTAAGAGTACAAAAGGATAAAGATCGGGTAATAACACTAACCTTGTTAGACTTCTCCAAGGCAAATTCTTCTTTATAAACTCTCGAACTGTTATACTTTTTCGACCTCCTCAACAGCCTTGGTAGAGTGTTTTCTTATAAATCGTCAACCAGCCGTCCTTACCAATGGTATTTTATCATCATTTCGAATAACAAATTGTGGTGCTCCTCAGGGAAGTATGGTGGGTCCTGTGTCTCAATTTGATCGAACATGAAACTCATCTTATCAACGAGGACCTTAGTATTATTTCCAATTGGGCACAAGCTCATTGTCTGGAACTAAGCCCCTCTAAGACCTATATAAAATAAAGCTAGATTTGACAGGAAAGATTTCCGGATTCTATACTGATATGCTTTATTATTCGTGACGTTTTGGTCTCTGCTGAGACCTTTAACTCACCGAAACGTCACGATTAATAATGTGTTACAGTTTAGAATCTGGAAATCTTTTCTTTCAATTCGAAATGCACTGTGAATATATTCACCAAACCAAAAGCTAGATTTGTCGTCTTTTCCATCTGTTTCACTTGACAAAATTATTGTAGAATGTTTCAATAAAATAAAGAATTTGGGGGTTACTTTTAATACCACGTTAACTTAAACGATCATATTTGCTCTAACATTGGTAAAATGTATGGGACAAGACGTGTTCGGGTATAAGCCTGATAAAAAGTTTGAAGGCAGAAAAGTATTTCTAACACTTTCATAGAATACCTAAACGTTTCGAAGCATCAAGATCCACTTCATAGAAGTGTTGGGTCAAATCAAGGCGATTGTAAAATTTTACACCTAGTAACGAGAAGTTTTCAGAAGGTACAACCTGTACGCCATTTAGCTATATTAGTGGCCGACGTCGGAACGTTGTGTTTAAGAGATACGTTACAGGACTGTGTTTTAACGTCATTAAATTCCACTCCGTTTTTCTTGCCTCATTGCACGATTAAACTGAGGTCATAGTTCAATAACTGCATAGACTTATAATAGCATGAGGCCACCGATGTTGGACGTGCCCCCGCAGGAGAGTCAAATTGGTAGTTGTTGTTCAAAGTGCTGTCATCTGCGAAACAATGAATAGGATTGAGAGTAGATGGCAGAAGGTCATCCATGAAACTAAAAAGAGGGAAGGAGAGAAAACTGAGCCCTGAGAGACGCCGCAATCAATAGAAAAGGGTGCAAAAGTTACTCCGTCTAGAACGACTCTAATAGAGCGCTAGAGAAAAAGAGAAAACTTTCGATCCATTTAAGAAAAGTTGTGTTAAAATCATAAGCCTTCAGCTCGGCTATGAGAGATTTGTATGTGGCAATGTCAAGAGCAAGTACATGACCTTCTCCAAATTTGTGGATGCAAGAGTTTCAACGCTACGCACGATAGATAAGGAGATCGCCTGTAGAACGTCTCGTGGAGAACCCATATTGGTGATCATATAGAAGTTTTTATCCACAAGAGAGTTGACTAGACTGCGATTCACAGCAGTTTCCATTACTTTTGAATGCATTGAGGTAATAGCATTATCCCTAAAACTTTCAATCAATCAAATCAAATTCCTGTTAAGACCCTTATAGGGGCATAGGACAGAAACAACTCTCTTTCACAAGGAGCGATCCTGCGGTCGAACCAACTTTGTAACTTTCTGACTGTACAAAAACTCCAAACTTAATAAATTGTTCATCATTAAAGCCCCCTGTGGGACTTATGCACTAGAAATCATCCACAGCTAACTAAATGCCAATACAGCTACAAGGTCAGACGGACTGGATCAAAAGAAGAAAAAATTCGGAGCGGAAACACCATTCTGGACGTTGGTCCCGAGTCCTTGCAATGTGATCCAAGAGGTGATATTATCAAGAGAAATGACCACCCAGGTGGTCCCTGACAATGTCGAATTGGAACACGTTTGGAAGGGTGGCGTCATTGTTCTCAATCTCGAAGAAGGGCAATTGACGTGGTATATGTCTTCTTAGTAGCGTATCGAAAATAATGGCTGGGGTAATTCTCAATAGAGTTATGAGTCAGGTTTCCGTAAAGGATAATATTGGAGCAGTCCACCGAAATGGGTTCAACTCAGTGCTACGGTATAGCCTAGTGGGTGGCGTGTTGGTCCACAATGCGAAAGTCGTGAGTTAAAATCCCGGTTGACGCATAATCCCAGCACACTGCCCGCTTGGGTCCACCTTGGTCACCTCAATCTACGAAAATGAAAAATTGAAAGATAGAGGGTTGTACGAAGGTCTAGCAACCCTTCCACAATTAATAATGAAAAATGTTAAGGAACTTGAAGATCAGTAGGCCAAGGCCCGATTTGGGCTGTAATGCCATTGTAGAATGTACACCTCATGTCTGTGCACTTTGAGAATGATATTGGATATCGAGTTTATCCGAGAGTGTGCTTTCTGGCTCTTTATTACCGCTAGAACTGCTTCTGGTGTTAATAAATAACATCTTGAGAGAGGTAAAGGCCTTTAGTGTAGACTGTTAAAGTCATCTTGATTGTGCTGATGATGTGTGGTTGCTTGCGAATAGTTGCTTGGACTTAGAGTACAGTGTTCGTTTTTTTGAGCAAAACATCTCCAAACAAGATTTTGACTATAAACTACAAGGAAGACGTTGGGATGGCTCATCATGTAGTACACGAAAGCAATCGGTGGAACAAGAGGCCAACGGGACGAATAAGTCCTAGCGACAACTAAATGGCGATGCTCTGGAACGGGTCTTATGGAATAGGACTGTTTTTCGACTATATCCCCTCTTAACAGAAAATTGATTGATTGATAAGTTCACAATATGTGAAATCTGAAAACTATCAGTTTTCATTGCGAAGGGTTGGCAGCTAATCCCCAGAAATAATTCTTCCGAAATCTGAAGGTCAGAAAGTAAACATTTATCCAAGAAATTGATTCCTTCCTGTGTCATCACTGCTCGTTGTTTTGTAAAAACATTTCTCGGCAGCTTAAGAGTTAAGCACTCAAGAATCTAGTTACACTTTTTTTGTACGGCCCATCTTAACCACATCAGTTTCACATCTTTCATAGTTTTTTTTAAGGGTTTTTTTTCAACATTCTCTTTTTTAGAAAATACATCCAGAAGTTTCTGAGAGAACCTTTTCCTAGTGACCATAGACGGTCATGAGCTTTTGTTTGCATCTAAGTACGACAGAAGATAATATATTATGAAGGATGTGGGTCTTAGCTTCGACGTAATCCTATCCTTCTGTACTTTTCGGTTAAACCACACAGAGAAACCGCATCAGGACAATGCCTTTCTAAAAAAAATATTTGGTTACTGTCGTCGTTGTTCGTTACCATCACCATCGTCTTTGCCGTCGAAGGACCCAGAAAGTGATACATTTCTATCCTCCATTTTACAATTCCTTGGTCATGCATCAAAGCTTATGCAAAACTTCATCAAGCTCTAACCACTAACTGGATCGCTTCGTTCTTGTCGCCGTCGTCGTCTTTCCAAAGTTTGTCTTCTGCATACAAACAAAAGTCGTCGGAATTTTCTAGCTTCGGTACACTATACATGTCCTTGCGTATTTACATACAGCGTTGTACTTACATATATCGATAGAGCCATATACATAACATAAATCTATTCCCCCTTGTAATTATGTATCTGCCATCAGATCAGAATTTCTTGATTCAGTCGGTATAATGTTTCGGCTGCTGCGGTTGCAGCTTAGATACAATGTGCAAAAAATGAGCTCAACAAATCACAGAGAAATAACACTTTCAGAATTTGCATTTAATAAAAAGACGCACTCGAGAGAAGGTATTGAAACTGTTTGACCGAAACATCTCACATATTTGACCTGAACAATTGATTAAATTAATTCAACTATTTAACAGTCGTTGAATGAAAGCATTTGTATCAGATGCTCCTCTTGGAAAGATTTTAAGCCACCTTTCTGAAATAAAGGGATAAAAAAAAATGTTATGTTACTGACTATGTACTTCATATGCAGATATATCACTTTTTTTCAAGATGCATCTCGGGAGCGGTTGTTTGCAAAGCCTTTGTTTTGCCTGCATTTCATCGTAGCGTAGCTATCTGGTAAAAGGATTTTCATCTTGCGGCGATGGTAACAGGATGGAATTTACGGAATTATTCAAAAGACTAGCTCTCCATTTTTTTTTCTCGCAAGAGCTTCAATGTCATTCAAAATAAACAAGTTTTCCTGGCACGTAGCAGTTTGGTAGTTTGGCTGATTTTCATTTTAAATTTTTAACAATATCTCCGGTATGTTTTGCCTTTGCATTAATCCATAACGAATGGATATCAATTTAGAGGAAATTAATGAGATAATCACCTGCATTGTAAATTTACGTTATGGTTTCGATATTGAAAGGTGTTTTAGTGATTTATTTATTATTAATTTAATTTAATTGTAAATATTTAGTTATAGCTATCTTTGCATTGAATTGCAATTAGCTAAAAACTGTTTTCACTAAGTTAACAATTCAAAATCAACCTTTCTATCAACTCATGATCTTTCATTTTCATAGTAAACAACATTGTCTCAGCGTTTCATAGATAGACTTCCTCCTCATTATTTTTAAAAGTGCTCCTCTTCTTTAGCTAAGTCGCTTCGTAATCTTTTCTATCTTTCATACTCTTCTGGATGCTATGTGGAAAGTTGCGAACGTTCAGCCAATTCCCAAGAAAGAAAGCAAAGTGAACCCAGCCCGATATCCATTACTTCAGTGCTCTCGAAAGTAATGTAAACTGCTGTCAATCTCAAAATCTTTCAATATCTCTAGGATAAATAGCTTATTCATGATCGTCCGCATGGGTTCCGTTCTGGAAGGCCGACGGGATATCTGGTCTACTTGACAAAACGTTAGAGCACATGCAAACATAAACAAGGTAATGGTCAAATTTTTGCACTTGACATTGCAAAAGCTTTTGACAGAGTTTGGCATGAATGTCTCATAGTTGGGCTTAGAGCTATAGGTCTTATTGCTTTCACACTCTTTTGAATGCGTCCCACTTATGTTGAAAGTTGCAAATGTTCATCTAATTCCCAAGAAAGGAAGCAAAGCGAACATCACTAACTATCGCCCGATATCTATTATTTTAATATTCTCGAAAGTAATGGAAACTGCTGTCAATGCAAAATCGTTCAATATCTCGTATATAACCAGCTTATTCGTCATCGTCAGTATGGGTTTCGTGCTGGACGGTCAACGGGAGGTCTTTGGGTCAATTTGATAGAATGTTGAAACCATGCAAACGTAAATAATGCGATGGTCAAGTTCTTGAACTTGACATTGCAAAAGCTTTTGACAGAGTTTGGCATGGAGCTTAGAGTCATAGGTCTTATTTAATGGATTAAGAGTTTTCTCTCTGAACGCACTACACGAGTAGTACACTAAGTGGCGTTACTTCTTCCTCCTTCCCGCTTCCGCCATCACTCAAGGTTCTCTTTTATCTCTAACTCTTTTCTTAGTTTTTATAAATGACATTCTGTGATCTACTCTCAATCCAATTCATAGTTTTGAGGATGACAGTACTCTAGATTATATCTGTGAATTATATTCTTCTGGAAAATCAAACAAGGATTCCATGGATGCATGGAGTTATTCTGTTTCCTGAACTCAGATCTCCACTGAATCCTGGAATGAGGCAGTAAAAGGGAGTAGAGTTGAACGTGTCTAAAGTACAGAACTGTCATCTATCCCTCAAACGGGATGTTATCGCACAATGTGGCATTTGGTGGTGACCAATTTCCGAGTTTTCCGAGGTAACTTTACTCTTTTAGGCATCAAAATTAATGACCAACTGAATTTGGCCCAGTATATGTATCTTTAATGTTACCCTAAACGCCTCTAAGCCTCTAGATGTTCTCCAAAAGTGCAAAAAATACACCCAACGACCTAGCAACCATCTATAAGGCATACATCAGACCACGTTTAGGTTCAAATTACATGTTTGGGCTGGGGCACCCAAAACATACCTCGCATTGATCGACCGTATTCAAAAATACGCATTCAGATTGATTGGAGATGAGATAATTACATCTTCTATCGATACTTTCGATCAGCGCAGAATTTTCGGAGTACTCAGCGTTTACTTTCCCTATTTCCATGGTAAATATGGGGGGGGGGGATATTCGTTAAGCTGAATTCGTACACGGTTATACCGTCAAACCATTGTATTCTCGTAAAGTGAAATATTGGCAGTCATTCATTTACCGAAAGTTAAGTACTTAGAATACAGAATCAACCGAAATGTTTGTAATGAGTACAACCTCCAGTGTTTCAAAAGCAATGTCCACGATCCCTTTCGTTTCTCACCATCCAAATTAATCTAACTTTAATTTTTTTCCATTCCTGTTCCAACTTAGCTGTGCATAGCATTATAGGGTGACCCTCTAATTTATACTCGGTTTCTCAAAAAAAAAGAAAAATATAGGAAGCTGGAGGAAATCATAAAAGTCCGAAGTTGTTATTTAATGGACCACGCAATGAGCCATATAGTCATTCTCATTGCCATCTCCACTAGGACTAGGGCGAGTGGCCTGGGATGGCATGTGATGGCCGAAAGTGGCTGACGATGAGAATTTCGCCAGTTTTTCCGAGCACACCTCCAAAGAGCATGTGGCACGGTTAGAGCACAACCACTATTGGGTGGGCAGTAATATGATTCACTGGCTACGATGAAGGAAAATGTTATACAGATGTTGATAATCAAATGCCTAACTGTGTGGCCTTAGTAATAACTCAATGATGTAACTAAGTCACTATGATTGACACCCTGAGATGAATCACCATGGCAAATTCACGTAATTGCGAGCAACTTCATTCGGTCACAAAAACGGTAATTTTGTGGATGTGTGAGTGTTGTTTCTTGGCTTTCAGCCAAATAGGTTCGAGATCGGAGGGTCGAGAAAAAGATCTAACAGGGATTGTAGACGTGCTCGTCACTGTAAAGAAAAAATGTGTGCAGAAAAGGGAACAAACTTCCTTTCTGTCTTTTTAAGTAGACAGCGGTCTATGCTAATGCCACTTCTTGTTCTGCACATCATTTACAACATTTTTCCGGAACCATTTCAGCTATTGAAAATTAGGTCATAGTATAATGACGTAAATACTATTAACCTCAAAAAATATTAATGTGATCCCCTTACTCCTTCTACCACCTCCTACACAAATGCACAATTTTCAGAAATGGTTTTACCTTCCTTCTACAATGGCACTGCAGCCCAAACTGGGCCTTGGCCTCCTGACCTTCAGGTTCCTTAACATTTTTTTTCATTATTTATTGTAGATGGGATGTTGGCCCTTCGCACGACCTTCTATCTACGAATTTTTCATTTTCGTAGATTGAGGTAACCAAGGTATATCCAAGCAGGTAGTGTGCAGGAATTATGTTACGTCGACTGGGATTTGAACTCACGACCTTCGCATTGTAAGACCAACACGCTACCCACTAGGCTATACCCTAGCTAAAAATGGCTTTACGCCCAATCATAATTCTGATATTTTTTTTTATAATTTTATTCTTCCGCTACGAACCACGTTATAGCTAGATGGAGTAGAGCTCCGTAAGCCGTTCTTAGAGCTCGCCATGCGCCGGGTAAGTGTCATTTCCGGTGTATCTTCGTCGTTCGTTGGGAGGAAGCGCTTCTTCTTAGGACTTTCTTGCAATGATATCCTGATTTGGCGTAAGGATGTATCTGTAGGTAGCGTCAACCCTCTGTCCTCCCCCTTTTTTTTCTTTGCGTAGCTAAACAAGGACGGACCTGGGCCAAATCCTTTCCCCATGCCCTCTGCCCTGACTAGCCGGCAACTATGCTGTGAGGTCTGACAGAAGCCCGTTATCTGTTAGCGAAATGGAGTACCCCATGTCGTTTCAAGCCATGGTAAATCTACGCAGTGGCGGAGGGTAAGCTTTCCAGGTGCTTAGTCCTTGATTCTCGTCATGAAGTTGCTTATCAACTGGCGTTCGTCATCTAAAAGCCAGTAGAGATTTAGATAAGCTCGATTCTATCATTAATGTAGATCAGGCTTTCACCAGCGAATCGAAATTGTTATTCTGTCTTTTGTGATTTAATGTTGGCTGAGGTTGTCTGATCAGTATATTAGATTGGCCCCCAGTGGCACGTACTCACTTAAATCAACACCATAGGTCTGTGTATGAAGGATATTCTATCATGAAAATAGTTCGGATCACAGCATTTATTATAAACCAATCAATTAAATCATAACAAGAAAAATTTTAACAATTAAAAAATAAAAAATCGTATTCAATAATAAATCGGTTTATAATACCAAACATCATTTCGACCCCTTATTTGCCTTCCTGTCAAAGATCCCAAGCTTTTTACTGTTCAAATTAAAGCAACGAAATTAATCAATTTTTCCAATTTTTTCTTTGCGTTCAAATTGAAAAAAATAAAATAAAATAACAAAGAAAAAGGAAATGCTAGAGCTCAATGAAGCGCAAAGGGGATATTAAACCGCAACAAAATTGAATTAATCTCTCGAGTATCTGCAGAATAAAAGTCCTTAATTAGATTCGGGTTACGAACAACCAACAACGTATAAAAAGCCCTTTTTCATTCTATCATTTTCCTAGGGAAAAATCTAAACTTTGAATAGCGAAAGTTTTGTGTTCGTTCTTGTAATCTTTTTCGTTCGTTTTTCGTCTTTCCTTCCGAAAAACATGGTATGAAAATTGTTACGGTGTTGAAACTAATTGAAAATTTTCTTGTGAAACTTTAATTGAAAATTAACTTTCTTTTCTTAACCCTTCTCTCTCTCCCCTGAATGGGAAATTTCAGCTATACGTGTAAGCACACATGAATGTGAATTTCATCAATTTACTAATTTTATAGTGCATTACTCCTAAAGTCTCTTAAAAGCGAACCGATTTATTTTCACCGCTGAATTATAATGACATAGTTTTTTCCTTTTATGAAAAAGAAAAGATACATCTGAATCCGTTCACAAATGAATAGCAAACTGGATTTAATTTCTCCAGTCTTGAGGATTATTACATAGTACAATGGAATATAAAACAGTATAAAAAAAGTGATACTTCTCCTATGTATATATTGTGCAACTTTCAACACAGTAGGAAGATTAAAGACGGGAGAAAAAATTGTGTGGAGGAAAAGTTTTCTGTAAAGCTACCAAAACTTTGAGGTTTACTTCATTTCTATGGGATTACCGGGTACTTTGGACGAAACTTTGTTCATGCAATGAATGGCGAGCTGATTTTTTTCAACCAAAGAGAAAGAAAAACAACACAAAACTTATGCTTATCAATATTTATACGGAATTTAAATATATACATAAATAATAAATTTCAAGCTAAGCTAGGTAGCTACATAAATTGGTGGAGTTGAGAAGAAAGTTCAACCCGCTTAAAGTTTCCTGGAACCACCATTTGAAATGTAGGAGATAGATACCACGTAACCATGTAATTCAAAATTGATAGTGGCTTGTTGGATCCTTGATTTGCGGCATTAAATTTAAAATAGAATTTTCGAAAACCTCCGATCAATTTCCTCTTCGTTGTGGGTTTGTCAGGTTGTCGTCAGCCTTACGTTCGGTAGAACCACTTTCATTCATGAATTGGCCGACCAAGATCAGTTAGCAGCGGAATAAGAAAAGATTGTTATAAGTAGCCCTGGCATACATATAGTATCGCCTTCCGTCACGTTATCCTAACTTTGTTCTGTTTGATTCTAGCATTCCCACCAACTAAAACCAAAAAAATCCTGGAGAATCATGCAATCCATGTTTATCGGTGGTACTCAGTCCCAAGAATAAAAAAGGTTGGCTTAACAGTGTCTATCAGATACCGGGCGCCCTCTAAAAGTAGACCCCAAAAGGTCATAGCAGGGCACCGACATAGCGGACACTCCTTCCTAGGTATTAGTTCAAACCAAATGAGTACAGAAAAAATAAATAAAAAACAAGAAACTACAATAACAGAGAAAGTGGTAGTAGGAACAAGTAACATATGTCTCATACGCAGATGGTCCTAGAGCCGAGAAGGCAACCGGATCTTCCACCAATGTTCAGACAAAAGCCCACTCAATTTCTCAACAAAGAAAGAGTAAGGCACATGCAGCGATAGCACTCAAACTGCAGAATCGGTAACTTATGCCCAAACTGTTAAGTGAAGAATTATTCCCGACAGATTTCCGAGCACAATTCTCACCACGGACCAGATGACCCTTGTCCAGTCGGCCATCCATACAGCTTCTTTCAACGGAAGGTTTAGGTTTAAGTTGTAGGAGGGTGGTTTCGTAGAACCTCAATGCACTGGGGTCATCTAGTTGAGCCCATTGTATTCCTCCTATTCATTATGAGATGATTTCTCCTCCTCCTGTGCTAGCCACTTGAATGTTTGACGACTCTGAGGTCATCTAGTTCTGAGAAGAGTCTAGAGCCCAAAGGAGGCCATTGTTGGAGATTTGTGGACAGTGACAAAGATAATGGTCGATAGATTTATTTTCAACGGAAACAGCGATGTCAAACTGAAATTTGAAGGCGTTCGTTTCAATCCCAGTTATATGTTAACCGACAGAGAATAGCGCCATATCAAGATAGATACTGAAGTGCGCAAGGGGTCGCTGGATTTCAAGGAAAAATAAAACAACTGTTTCACTTTTAATTTCACCGCAAAACTTTATTTAGTTTCCCACTACAAATGATCGCTTCTAAATCTTTCGTTTGTCTCTTGTCTTAACTACCCGTCGATCACTTTAACTGGATTCTTTCACTTCTGAGTCTCGACTCACTGCCTCTTTCAAAAACGCTTGCTCTTTGTATATCGCCTTCTATTCGTTCTTATCACGATCGTTTATCATCGGCTACAGTCAGCTTTCCTCGTTCCCCTTGTCATGTTAATCGCTGTTAATTGCTTTTCATCGTTGCCCGAATTTTTCTAGCTCATACGAGCTCATACTGTTTTGGTTGTTGTTGTTTCCCATAAAGCAACATTTCGTCATTATTCGAGTCCACCCGATCACTGCCGTTCGTTACTGGTCGTCTCTGAGTCTTTTCCCTGTTGTTTTTGTTGAACATTCCATTCGGTTATTCGGAATCATTTCGTTCTTGTTCGGTTCTTTTCCCTGTCGGTTGGGTTTCATGCAGTTTGCTAGTTAATGGAACGCTCAATGCATGTCTTAATTTTCGAGTACGATGAGAAGAATGCAATTTCGATTTTCTTTATGGCTGATGATCGCGCCTAAATTTGTTTGAAGATCTTGACATTCCGATTGAGTCACATAGCGTTCTTTGGTGGTATTCGTAAGCGCACATTAATTTGAAGCTAAGAAAGTAGAGAGTACATTTATTGTCATTTGTTTAAAGTGAAGCAACTCGAATTGTATAAAACGACAATCATTAACACCCCCGAAGGTTGCAGTTTATACCTACAGCAAGTTCGGCATTCATAGTGTTGGATTCGAGACCCATATCCATATATCTCTGCCAGTCTTTCGTTCATGGCAACAGGTTGAGGAACGCAACTTGACGCCGAGCTCCACAGAACTCTGCCCGCGATATGGACCATCACTGCAACCTCGTGTTCGTCAAGACGACCTCAACCATCACTGGGGGTGGAAGCAACCTTCCATGGGCTCCTCAGCTCCCGAAGTATCAGATTACCTCTGGTCAAGCTCCGCAACCGAAGCAGAGCTACTTGCACTTTGATCGATCACACCCCTCAGGTTCGTGGGAACGGTCCACCCCAAAAGTAGTTACTGGAATGGCACTTAGATTTTTACCAGCACTTTCTTCCCTGCGATAGACAGGTTTCGGAGCCGAAGATAGGCATTTTCCCCCAAACGATAAACTTTGAACTCTCTAGATCAACGCGTTCTCGAGGTAGACAGGTCACGGATGGACGGACAGACGGACGGACATTCAGTTTTAAGATTTTTGAGTGATAATATGAACTTTTGTATCATTAATTTTTTTCTCCAATCCTTATTTTTTAGCGTTACAAACTTTGTGTTAAACTTATAATAATCTCAGATTTCATCTAGAACACTGCTATGATAGGTGAGAACATTACATGTCGTCACAGCCTTCCTCCTGTCTTAATACTGAGGGCTTGAACTCCGAAAAAAATCGATCTAGAACTGACTCACCAAACAATACCAACTGTTTGCGATTTTCTGATTTTGAGCTGCATGCAAGTGGATTTTCAATTTTTTGTTTAACGCGGGAAAAGCATCGAAAGCCTTGAAGTGTGGGACTTCAACCCGTTAAAAACTCCTCACCAAATCCATTCACCTTCCATTACTACCATTAAGTATTACATCAGGAGAAGGGAGAAGCATGAAGTTCAAACGTCAATTTACTGTCATATGTACTGTTTTATGTCTCCTTGTCTATGTTCTCTTTTCCCATGTCACCCTGTCTATGTCACTTTGCCCATTTTATTTAACTGTGAACTGTTGCAGTTACTGTAGACACTTCTGTCTCAGATAGTTCCCTTCGTAGTATTTCGACTCTGCTTAGCTCGATGAGAACTGTTACGCACTTTTCGCACAGGTCGCGGCGTCATATGAGATTGAGCGAAATCCACTGCAGACCATGAAGGCACGCACTTTATGAACTTTTTTTTAACATATTCACGGAAGTTTTGTATTGTAGTGTATCAGTGCAGTATACATTATTATACTTCGCGTCACTGTTGAAAGTAGTACAATCCTGTTTTGACTGGGTCCTCCAATGGTCGCCATTGTTCTGCATAGGGCGGAGTTCACTCGTCTTGCTGTTGCGCAGGCTATTTCGATGTTCGTCTTGAAGGATAATCACACGTCAATCATGAAACCCAGGTATTTCATATAGTGTGATGCAAAAAAATTTCACGTCATCCATGTTGAACGTTACATGCTCTCTTTGTTTTCTCCTTTTAATAAGAACTACTTCCATTTTTTATGCAGCTAGTTCAAGATTAGATGCTCCAAGCCAGTTCTTAATGTCAGAGATCACGTTGGAGCTAACGTTGTTAATACTCTGTGAGTCACGACCAGTATCAAGAGGTGTACAAATAATCGCGTACGCGGATGATATAGGAGTTACTGTAGTAGCGAATATAGTAACTACTGTATTTGCACACTTCTTGGTACTGAAAGTCATAAGATGTTATCATATTGTGTATTCCATAATACAGGTCCTAGCACTGAGTTCTGTGGGACTCCGCATGTTATGTTGTACATATCTTCACTCCTTCTTCAGTATCATATAGCAGTACCCTATCTGGTTCTAACCATTCGTAGGAGATATGGTGGAGTTTCAAATTTAAGCACAGCATTCTTGATATGCGACCACGTCATCGAGTTGCACGCATTTTCGACGTCTAATGTTATTATAGCGCAGTATTCTTTAGTTCCATTCTTCCGTCAGCTTCCTTCAATAGTCGTTTCAGCAAAGCCAATTACTATTTTTATTGCGTCGACTGTAGAGCGCACATTGCAGAATCCATATTGACTTTGTGAAATATTTCTACTCTCTTGTAAATGTTCTATCTGTTAAGAATTAAGCGTTCAAGGATTTCCCCGGTAAGTCAAGCATGCACAGCGGCCTGTATGAACTCGGCGCTCCGGCCAGTTTGTTTGGTTTCAGAAGTAGAACTAAACGTATTCGTTTCCATGTTTTAGGAAAAATATTATCCCTCAGACATTGCGAGTACATTTCTGCGTAGACGTTTGTGTTAAGCTTTATGGCTAAGTTAAGCGCTCTATTTGGTATGTCATCTAAAACCCTGGTGATTTATTGTTCTTAAGCCGCTTAGCTAGTACTCCTGCTTCTTTTGCAGTCAGCACCACTGATTTGTTAATTTCTTCAATTGCGCTTTCTATTATTGCTGGAACATTACTACCGCAGTTTTTCGGGAATGGCGAAGTGACAACTTTCTCTGTAACTATCGGACATGTTGGTGCTTGCCCCGTGGTCTCATTAATAGTGAGTCCATCTAGGATCCTTCCGTATTCATCGTTGCCAGCACTCGGTGGTATATAGCAGCTATGAATATTCATTTCGCCAATCTTTGCCCTATCGTAGTACTGATTATCAGAGTGTGGCTGATCTTAGAAAGTATTCTCTTTACTGGCCCAAATTGCTGCCTATTGTGTTCTGTCTGAGATCCATCCTAATTCTTCCAAGTTTCGGCTCAATAATGATCACTACGTTAAATTTTTCTTCGTATATTCTCTGCTTTAATAGGTCCTGAGCCACTTCACACTGACTGAGGTTAATCTGGACTATTTTCATATTTTTTTTTAATTTTTCGTGCTTCTAAGAGAGCGGGACATAGGAATTTAAGGGTCAACACTTGCGTTGCTCATAGCATGCAGCATGGTCAGCTATTGCATTCTTTTACAAAATGGCCTGCTTCGTCGCACTGCGATCTTCTGTGCTTTTGTGAAATGGCTCAATGAAAGGCATCCGTAACATCTTGTAATACTAAATCTGCAGACGACCCATCCTACTTCAATTTTCTCTTTATTAATAAGTTTTTTAGCAGTTTCTGTTAGCGCCCTTATCACAGCTGCCTGTGTTCTAGCATAAGCTTTCCTAACTACTTTAACCTATGAAGAGTTGAAGCAACTTAGTCCCTCCATCTGCATGTGTAAAGCATCATCCTTCATCGTAAATTCATCTAGATCTTTAATTTCTAATTGAGTTTCTTGCGTAAGAATTGTAATTTCGGTTTCACCTGCCGAGATCTTTTCTATTTCTTTCATGAGTCCCCCAGAGTCTTCACTTCGTTGCTTATTAAGCTCCAACATAATCTATCCTTTTGCTGTCATCCTTATTTTCGACACATTTTCACTATATTTGTTTAAATTGTTGTGTCCTTTCACTAATCTTAGGATGTCACTCTATAATATCTCTCCTGATTTGGTGATGACTGTTGCAACAGGCCTAACCGCTTCAGGTTTGGGTTTCATACTTTGCCGTTTATCTTACTTTTTATTCTTTTATTTATTTATTTATTTTTTTTTTTATAAATTGGGGAACACGTGAGAGTACTGGGATTTTATCGGCCATACCATAACTCAATAGCTTGGGCTATTCTAAGTATCTTTAAGGGAGCTAAGTTGGCGAGTTCCTTGCTAGAAAGGAAACCTTGTCAAAGAAGATTGTATCTTTTCCTAGCTACTGCTTTACAGTGACATAGGATAGTTTTTGAGTCTACGGCAGGTGTTGGTTTCAGCTAAGCCCATATTTTTGAGGTGGTGGTTTACTCCACTGTGCCCCGTCAATAGGCCAATTAGAGTACTAATATAACTCTTGTTGAATTTTAGAATATTCTCCAGTTTCCTTTCTTATGATAGGACTAGTTTTTTTGAGATTTATAAACCTGGAGGTCTCAGTTAGGGATTGCCCTTTTGGTTTTCCGCAGAATGGTTCTGGACCGATAACATTTGTTTTGCGTCATTTTTTTCAAGGGGATCAGCCTCATAATTTCGCTCAATTCCTATATGTCCGGTACACACATTAAGGTTACATTGGTCCTTTTTCCCAGGATGATAAGGGTTTGAATGCAGTCCCAAAATATCCTCGAGCCGTGTTTATTGGAAGTTAGGACTTTGACTATCCGATAGGATATAAATAGATTTGTTGCGATGAGCCCTCCTTATATTCTCTTGGATGCATTACTCCATTGCAATTAGTTCAGCCTGAAAGTTTGTGGCTTCTTTGCCGAGTGGTTTTAAAACCGAGAAGTTAGGACTTTAATTCCGGCTCCAGTCCCGTTAGAGGTGCGCGAGCCATCTTTTTACTATATAGTTGATTCTTCTTCCATTTTAGGTAGCAGTTTCCAGTCCTTGTGTTCTCTGGTTGTAACTTTGAAGGGGGTTTCAAAGTTGAATTTTGTCGACATAGCGTCCGATAGTGTGGAGGTTAGAACCTCTATTTTGCGATCTTTAAGGATTTTGAGGTCACCTCTAAAATTCCCTGATATGTAATTTTTTTCCCTCTGTATGAGTAACACCCCTTTGATAGCCTCCTTTTTTATTTGGAGGGATATTAACAAACATTTCCATTACGGCCGTAGGACAGGGTTTCATTGCTCCTGCGCTACCAAGACAAGCTAGCCTTTGGATTTTTTGTAGCGTAAGCTGTGGTTTCAATATTTATGTCCACCGTATCGTTGATCCGTATGGGACCAGTGGAAGGATGACTGTTTTGTAACACCAGTAAATAGTTTTGGGATTTATCCCCCATTTTCTGCAAAATAAGCTTTTGTAGGCCCGAAATCCCCTTAGTGCTTTGGCATGAGTCCATTCTAATTGCTTATTACAGTTGAGTTCGCTATCCAGTACCTAACCTAGATATTTTACCTCATCTAAAAAGGGTGTTGGTCTTCCATTTATTGAAGTAGGTATGATGTGGATTTTCCTTCTATTTGTAAATGGTATTGTCTCGGTTTTACTTGGGTTGATGTTCATGTTCATAGACTGATCGCAGTTCACTATCACCTCTAAGGCTGATTGTATCCTTTCAGATATTACTAAATAATATTTGCCTCTAATGATAATGACGAGGTCATCGGCATATCCTATTGCCTCGTACCCTTGTTCTGTTAGACGGCTCAGGAGCTCATCTACAACAATTGACCAAAGAAGTGGAGATAGTATACCCCTCCGTGGGGACAGCTCCTGTAGGTCTGTGCAGTCAATGTCCTATAGCCAAGACCCGTAGTTGTCATTTGGCTCTATAGCATGGCGTGTGTCCATTTTATCGTGGCCGTTTCCAAACCCTTTTTCCTAGGTACCGCTGTTATGGCTCCATGGGGATTATTGTCAAATGCTCCTTCTATATTTAGCAATGCGCAAAGAGTACTATGACTTAAGTTATTCAGCTGGTACTTCCTGTAGTTGCATGTTATGTGTTACGTACGCGTTGTCTATTCTCGGTTTTTTGTAGCTCGGTTCTGGAGCTCTTCATCTCGCTTTTCTTTCTGTGGATCATAATCAATGCAGTCCAGTAATGGTGACGCTTGGGCAATTTTATCAGTTTTCTTTGACTTTGTTTGCCGACATGAGTCTTTTGTTGCGCGTTTGTGCTTAGTTACGTTTGCACTCACCACATCTTTCATGGGATGATGGATCGTCCACCTCTTATCACTCTTCATTTCAACTAGCTCCTTAATTCTTTAACTAAACCTGTCCAGAGCTTCGAATTTACGGCTTTCTTCTCCACTGTTTGTTATCGCAGTAAAAATTCTTCCATTCAGCTATGAAGGGACGCCTCTGCTTATCAATTTTTCTGGCGATCAAATTGTTAGCGCACTACTTGCAAATGGGTTCCTATCTTCTGTGTCTTTACCTCCATTTGTTTCGTTAATGTTATTATTGTTTTTATAATTATGGGTTAAAATCATGTCTTATGGGGCCCACTGAAAGTCGTTATTCTATCCATTTGTGTAGTCACTTTAAGATCCCATGGTTGTCTATGTAAGCAGTGAGGTTATGCACAAGTTGACTTAATCCTTTATAAGGACTTGCGTTGAGAGCTGGATTAGTATTAGTCGGGAATTTCACATCTGAGCCTACATCACCTACTAAATGGTTATGAGCTTCGAGCGTATTTTCAGGCCTGCCCAGGTTTTAACGGGGCGTATAGAGAAAAATAAAAAATAAAAAATATTTACAAACAAATAAAGCATTAAAAATTGAAAAGAAAAATATATAAAATGCTACATTAATTATGACACAAAAGTAGATAAGGCCGATTTTATACATTTACTGATATTAAAATCGATATGCTCATAACAACGGTTGAAATCTCTGCAAACAACTTCAAAAGGTTCTCCTTGCTTATAATTAATTCTGTGAGAAGCAGTGTAAGAAAGTCATGAAACCGTAGAGATCTAGAAGGCACATTGACATTGAAGTAACACCATATCGGGAGCATCAATATTACCCATGAGTAATCCATGAGCGAACAAAACATTGATGACCTCTCTACATCTAGACAGATTATCTAAGCACAAAAATTTCAAACGCTCAAAATATGGTGGGAGAGATTCAGGGTTATTTAAAGAAAGGTACCGCAAGGAAAAATCAAGAAAACGCTTTTGAACCTTAAATACGATTAATATGGACAGCATAATGAGGACACCAAACAGGGGAGGTATACTCTAAAATAGGTCTTACCAATGAGACAAAAAGAGATTTAAGTACGTAAGGGTCAGCGAAATCACGAGTACAACGCAGCCAAGCATTTACAACATACGTTTACATTTACAATCAAAAATTACACCAAGATCACTAATATGCTCAACCCGGTTCAAGCCAGTATTATTTAAAGTGCATGTGGTTAAAATAGGTGTAAGTTTACGAGAGAAGGATAAGACATTACATTTATCAATATCTAATATTAACTTGTTAAGAACAAACCAGTTGTAAAAGATATCAACATCACGTTGCAGAGATAATCAGTCAGTTTCAATATCAATTTTTTTACAAAAAATTAATATCGTCAGCATATAAAAGTAAATTAGTGCTTGGTAAAACAAAGGAAAGGTCATTTACAAGTAAAATAAAAACAGTGGCCCAAGATGACTTCCTTGTGGCACACCAGACGTAGACTTGATAGCATAGGAAAAACAAGATCTAAAAATAACTGATTGAGTTCTATTTGACGAATATGAGCAAGGCCAGCGAAGTAGTACAGGAAGTAGAATTTCATGAGACAATTTGTCAAATGCCTTGCTGAAATCCGCATTACACAGTAAACTTGAGATTTATGTTCTATACAGCGGTTTACGAGATTGGTAAACGATAGAAATTTAGTCGCAGTTAATCGTCCCTCAAGAAAACCATGTTGCATAACTGAAAGTGAAGATTTAAAATTGAAGTAAATCACTTCAGTCAAAATACTTTCAGAAACTTTAGGTATTTCTGAAAGCTTGGAAATAGGTCTATATTTTTTAATGTCAACAGTGCTACCCTTTTTTGTGAACATATATAATAAAAGATTTTTTCCAGACGTGTGGAAAAGCGCCTAACGCAAGGGACTTATAAAAAACAATGAAAAGGGAGACTTAAGACATCAGCACAGTGATAAAAATGGCACTGGGAATCCCGTCCGGTCCCGAACTATGGGAGATTTCAATCCGCTTAAGAGACTGAAAAGTAGTAGCCTCACTGGTCGTTATAAAATTATTATTAATTAGGCAAGGATCTGGACAAAGCATCAAAATCCGATGAGCCATTGTCCAGGATAAATAATTGGGCAAAGTAGTCAGCAAATAAATTACATATGATATCCGGGTTGTCAGAATAGTTTCCATCAACCGATAAACTCGACAGAAAGCTATCATTTTTTCGTTTAGAATTAATAAATGCCAAGAAAGACTTAGGATCCGTTTTAACATCAGTTTGTACTGCGTAGCTATAGAGAAATCATTGTAAGAAGCAGGCGACTATTACAGTCAGTTTTATATGAACGATTCTTAACACGCTTCAAACGACACAGGTGTTCATCAAACCAGGTAGCACGCTTTACTGAGCTGATGCTGTTTTCAGAGATTGGAACACAAAGAAGAAAGAAGTAAGGTCAAGAATTCGTTTACAAACATTTAGAACACTATTGATTTGATTAAGATCAAGATCTTTAAGGCTGTCGATAACATCACATTCCAGGCGAGATGATGCATTCGTCATAAATAGAAAATCCTCAGATTCAGAGTATTTCCAATTTTTTTCAGAGCCGGAAGATTAAAATCACTCAGAATAATGATGGCATCATTAGAGTCCGCAACGTACTTACTGAGGTAATAGCCACCAGCACAGTGCTATCTTGATTCATTTTCCAGTATACCATAATTAAGATTTTACTGATCGCCATCTTAATATCCTTCTCCTATGCTCTGATTCGGACCTTTTCCAATAATGGCCTGGATTATTGCTTCAGAGTATTTATGCGCGTCTGAGTTTTCACAACTATACTGCAAATCTAAGCACACAGGGTTCTTCATCATTTTTCCCTCTCTTACTTCCGAAGAAGCTAGTGCCATTGCGGTAACAATAATCCGTTCTCAATCGGCCTTAGGAACGTCTATGCGCGCTTTCTCGCACACCAATGCATGCATTAGCACTCACATATGTGCACATATCAATAATGAGGCGACGTCGAATATAGAAAGGGCGAGCGTTTCGTAAATCGAAGGCGATTAAGTCGTTTGATGGACAGCGACAACTGTGCGAATTTTAAAGGGATATAATGTAAACGAAATGCTTAGGTGATTTTTAAAGCGAATCATAAAGTTTGTGTTTTGAAAATTAAAAAATTTACCTAGTTTTATATTATTTGAAATTCAGCGATCGCAAGCGAACTTTAATACAAAGCTAAACTTTAAGATTTTTTTTAATGTAATCTTGAATCTGCGTCTTCAAAAGTCAAACAGTTGAACCTAAATAAAATATCGTCATCATTAAAGATTTATTACTCGGTATTCTTCTATTTTATATTTAATTGAAATTCCAATCCTTTAGAATAGAAAGAAAAAAAATTTAAAGCCAGTCATTACAGGAACTATAAAATGCAATTTCAAATGTTGATGCAGTCTCGTTTTGCTTAACGGCCAAGCACCTTCTACATCGTAAACGTGGTATATCATGAGGATATCATGCGGTTTATAAATGATAAAAACCAGACGATGTCCTTTTTATGCCGATGCATTTACCTTTATATCGGCGACTACAGCAGCGACTCCATAGACAAGGCCGTAGGTATGTAATGGAATTTCATTCTTTTCCTGTGAAAAGGCGTCGTGGGCTGAGCGCTGAAAGCGGTGCCATAGCGTAAGGGGTTGGGAGTTTGAGCGAGGTAGAATACGTCGAGGACACTGTGCAGAGCCTTAGTAAATTATATTACGTATTACTCAGTAAAGCTCTCCTTGTTAGTGGTCGCCTTTTATAATTGAATTTTTAATCTCGCGGTTGGCTTTTTTCTGTTTACTTTGCTTTTTGCGCTTGGCTTTTTTTCGGGCTATGCCCCCGATCCCTTTCTTCGTTTCGCCACCATATTGTGCGCTATATACGCGATGATTTTTCGTAGAATACACAATACTAACGTATTCGGTAGTCGCATGTATAGAAATTAAACGTATGATGCTATCTTTGTTACTGTTCCATTGTACCGAGAATAAATTTCCATTGTTCTAGGGAAATTTCCCAGATTTTCCTTAGTTTCCGTTTTCCAGAAAAGAGGTACAGCTACATGTGCATCGGGTGTGCTGTCCGGGGCCGTTAGCTGGTGCTATTGTTTTGCAACAAACATGCAAAAATAAACATGGCCAGAATATTTTGTTATGCTACCCATGCCGTAGAGATTTCATGGAGTTTTTCATGAAATTGAAGTTAATGGAAATAAAGATCAACATTAAAACACGGTTTTTGTAGCGGTTGAAATGCATGAACTTTTCGAACAAAATTTTTATGTTTAATAATTAAGAATAACTGAGGAGTCTTCATTGTGATTGGGTGTTTTTAGAATTTGCAGATAATTATGGTCGGGTTGAACTTTATTTTATGACTTTTTAGAGATTCTCGCAATGGCAACGTAGAAGATTAGATCAGTGAAAATTATTTGATTCTTCTCAATCTAAAATTTATGTATTAACCTGCAATGGGAGTACAGCGAAATTAGCAGTCTGATTTGCTTTAGCTCGACTTACATACTGTTAAATGTTAAAACTACGAGTAAGTCGTGTGATCCACAGCGATAACTTATCGCATACATATTGAATGAAATTTGTGTTTCGTAAATTAAATAAACTGCCAACAAGTCGGGCGAAACTTATTTATTCTTGGGACAAGTTGCGGATGAGTGGAAAGTCAATATGCAAGTTAGGGTGGTTACGGAAGGCAAAGTCAAAGGGAGTTCTTGGGCAGGGCTGCTGTTAATTTAACAATATTTCATTCGTTTCTGCAAGTTTCGGTTTTTATGAGGGGAGGAGGAGGGGTAATAGTAAGGGTGGGTGGATGTTAATAGCTTTATAATTAATTGCTTGAATGACGTCCAATATTCTCTGTATAGAATGTGTTTCATAGACGAAGTTGCATAGAATTTTCATAAAATTCGGTGTATTCTACATTCACGAAACCGAACATTCGTATGGGAGGGGGTAGAGAAGGTAGGGGAATCGTAAAATTTGATATGTAGTTTTATTTCGATTCTCTTGTAAGGTGCTTGTATAAAATTTCAAGTTCGTAGCTTTTAGTTTGTTGGTTATTATTTGATTTAATGAAATTAGTCGAAATCATAGTTTTGTATTGGAGGGAGTAGAAGGGCAAGCGCGATTTCAAAACTTTTAAAGCAACTTTATTTGAATTATTTTTATAAGTTTTTATGCAAAATTTGAAATTGATAGCTTTTAAGAGTTAGCTGATAACTGATTTCTTAAAACTGCTCGAAAAAATAATTTTGTATGGGAGGGGGTAGAGGAGGTAAGGGAATCGTAAAACTTGTGATGCAGTTTTCTTTTTTTTTTGCTGAAAGGTGTTTGTACAAAATTTCAAGTCCATAGCTTTTAATTTGTTGGTTATTAGTCGATTTAATGAAATTGGTCGAAAACATACTTTTGTATGGGAGTGGGTAGAAGGGCAAGCGCGATTTCAGAACTTTTAACGTAAACTTCAAATTGATAGCTTTTAATAGTTAGGTGATAATTGATTTCTTAAAAATGGTCGAAAAAATAATTTTGTATGGGAGGGGGTAGAAGTCTTAAAGGTTTTCGACCAATTAATATTTCGTAAATTTAGGAATTTTTTTTAAATGCATTTCGCAAACTTTCAAGTTTCTACTTTAAAATTTCACTCAAAAATTTTCAGTTTATGTGTTTATACTCTAGATGAAATCTGAGAGTATTATAAGTTTGCTCTAAAGTTTGTAACGCCAAGAAATAAGGCTCGGAGAAAAAAATGATGAATACAGAAATTAATATTATCACTCAAAAATCTCAAAACCGGATGTCCGTCCGTCCGTCCGTCCGTCCGTCCGTCCGTCCGTCCGTCTGTGCGCGCTCTAGCTTGAGAACGCGTTGAGCTAGATAGTTCAAATTTTGTACACGTCGTTTTTGACAAAAAAGTAAGGTCAAGTTCGTGAACGGGCCAAATCGCTCCACCCCTTCTACCCCCTCCCATACAAAATGACACAATTGCGCAATTTGACAATAAACGGATTTGCACGAAAAGTATAAAAGCTATTGGCCTGAAATTTGGAATATGTTACTTTTATGATAATATCAATCTACCGTACGAAAATTATGCGTATCCTCTCCCTCCTTCTACCACCTCCCATACAAACTGTACTTGTCATGAATTACTCTAAGCCAATTTACTCATTGCGTATACAATTTAGAGAGCTGAAATTGTGCACCAAATATTTATTTGAAATTGTTAGTAAGCCCAAAAAAATTTAGACTATTAGCTTCACCCCTTCTACCCCCTCCCATATAAAATGACACAATTTCGCAATTTGATATTAAATGGATTTACTCGAAAAGTATAAAAGCTATTAATCTGAATTTTGTGAAATATTACTTCTATAAAAATCTTAATCTACAGAAGAAAAATTATTTGCGTCCTCCCTCTCCTTCCATCCCCTCCCATACAAACTACACTTTTTCATGAAATGCTCTAAGACGATTTTCTCAGAACATATAACATTTATTGAGCTCATATTTTGTAATAAATACTTAATTAGTATTATAACTAAGACCAGAAAAAAATATTTGATTAGCTTCACTGCTTCTACCCCCTCCCATACAATATGACACAGTTTCACAACTTTACAAAAAATCGATTTTCTTGAAAAGTATGAATGGTACTAGTCTGAAATTTAAGGGATGTCAATTTTATAATATTCCTAGTTATTTCTGAAAAAATCACTAGAATCCCCCCACTCTTTCTACCACCTCCTATACAAACTGCACGTTTTCACTAAATCTAACTCACTAATTTTCTCAGTTCCCATTCAATTTTTGGAGTAAGCATTATGTATAAAACATTTTTGTAGCTACTTTAGCATGATGTGGAAAAAATTAGTTCAATGCTATCATCCCTTCTAACATTTCCCATACAAAATTTCTTGGGATCACAAAAAATTCTATTTCATCTAGAGTATCGTAAGATTGCGCTTTACGCGCAATCGTAGCCCTGTTATGTTTTTTTTTCAGTTTACATGAAACACCTTGTGCACGTTAGACCGGGGGGGTCGGTTTATAACAATTATGGATCAAGTTATTATTATTTTTGTATGCACATCAAATAGAGGTATTCACATGTAAAATTTCAACTTTGTATCTTTCGTCAGAGCCCTAAAAAAATCACTCAAAATTTTCGACATATTTGCTTATCACCTCCCTCCCCTTACACCTCCCAACTTCAAATTTTTAACCATTATATAGTTCTATAATCTGACAAATTTTCGATTTCATATCTGTACTCTTTTTTGAGATATAAGGATTTGTAATTTTGAAAAGTGCGCTATTTTTGAAATGCTCCCCATTTCCGCCCACTACTATTATTTCGACATGTTATATTTTTTTTTGTATTTTCCTAGTATAGCTTAATATACGTTTCAAGTTTCAATTACAAAGCTTAAGAGATAGTTGGGATATTAATTCTTAAATGTTTTTCTTTGCACCCCCTCTGACCCTTCCCCTTACGATAATTAGCCACTTTCTAAGCTGATTCCGATGGAACTATATGCCACCTTGACGGTCTCAAAATATAAATTTTTTACGATAACTAATTTCGAAGATCTAATCATTTGAAAAAACAATTCGGCCGACAATTTGTTTTTAGACCCCCTCCCTTTTCGGACGCCAATGGATAAAAAAATTAAATTATTTTTAAAGTTTGTTTCACAACCTTCTCTGTATCTGTACCGATTTTCAACTTTCTATCTACATTCGTGGTGGAGATATTAGCAAGTGTAGTTTTCGACTTTTTCCCTCCCCCTGCCTCCCCCTTCCACCTAACACCCCCCAAAATTTAGAAAATAGAGCTCACTTATCCAATCAATAATCCTCTCAAAATCAAACATTCTACCTTTAACGGTCTCGCAGATATGAGTCCATATGTACGGCGTACGGCGGGACGGATTTCTTCTTTTTGCATTTTTAGGCTAATTTAGTCATGAAACGCGAAAAAAAAAAAATTTCAGGGTAGCAAATTTTTTTTTTCTTGTGTCGATCACAAAACTTTATTATTAGAACAATAAAGTAAAATTAAACTAGAGTGCAGCCTAGTGGGTAGCGTGTTAGTCTACAATGCGAAGGTCGAGAATGTAACAAAAAACCCGAAAGAACTTTTTCTTGACATTTGGTTGTGCTTAGGTAATCTTGACTTCGTACCGTGTGCGAGAGCCACTTCAAGTGGGTCGTGCAAAAAGGACTCGAGAAATTAAACTTAAGGATGCGCTCGGTATTCAGAGCCGGTTATTGCATTTAAAGTCTACTTCTGTCGAAATAGGATTACGATGTATTGTTGGTTTTATAATTGGACTGGGTTTTTATTTTTTTTTCAAGATGTTTTGCGCCATAAACTTTTTAAGACATTTCAAAATTTAAACGTTTTTTCAAGATGTTATTCGGTACTCAAATATGATTCAAATTCTTATATCTAGGTGACGAGTTATTTCAGAATTTCCGCATTATTTTCAGAAAAGATGTTTATACTCTAGATGAAATCTGAGAGTTCAAATCCCGGTCGGCGCATAATTCCAGCACACTACCTTGGTCACCTCATTTTACGAAAAATAAAAAATTCGTAGATAGCGGGTTGTGCGAAGATCTTACAACAATAAATAATGCAAAATTTTAACGAGCCTGAAAGTCAGGAGGCCAAGGCCCGATTTGCGCTGTAGTGCCATTGTAGAAGTATAGAAGAAGAAATTAAAAATTGAGCTCTCTTTTTTGAACTACAAAGTTGTTATTTAATTCGTTTTTTTTTGGATACTGGCTTACTCTCATTGCTTCGAGTAAAGATGGATCGTCAGTTCGAGGAAGCGACTGCAAGAAATAGCAAGATTAGATTCTCTCGAATTTTCTTCAATTTCTTCTATTAAATCTTTCCTGAGCAATGGAATATTCTAGAATATATTTTAAATCAATACTTGGATTCTCGCTCTTGACAATTTTAATCCCAGGATATTTTAAGTTCATCCTTTTCCTACTTATCATAACATAAAGTTTTCCCCATTTTCAACGAGAGCAACAATAAAATAGATTCCTTCTATGACTTGCACTATTTGAAATTTTATTATAAGACAGGTACTTGGTTTGGAATTATCCTTGTTAAAAGTTTTTTTTTATTTTGTTCTATGTATTCTTTTAAATAGGGCAGCAGTGTGAAAAAAATAATATAAGAGAAAAAAGTGTGCAGATAAACCCGAGAGGAAAATGTCGAATAGCAAACTGAAACGAGATGCAGTTAATGTCCAATTTGTAATGTAAATTCTTATACTTGATCCTTAAAAAAAAGTAGTAACCCGAGAGAATGTAACAAAAAACCCGAAAGAACTTTTTCTTGTTATTTGGTTGTGCTTAGGTAATCTTGACTTCGTACCGTGTGCGAGAGCCACTTCAAGTGGGTCGTGCAAAAAAGAATCGACAAATTAAACTTAAGGATGCGCTCGGTATTCAGAGCCGGTTATTGTATTTAAAGTCTACTTCTGTCGAAATAGGATTACGATGCATTGTTGGTTTTGGTGTCTGGTCTTATAATTGGACTGGGTTTTTATTTTTTTTGCGCCATAAACTTTTTAAGACATTTCAAAGCTTAAACGTTTTTTCAAGATGTGATTCGGTACTCAAATATGATTCATATTTTTATATATCTTGTTGCCGAGTTATTTTAGAATTTCCGTATTATTTTCAGAAAAGATGTTTATACTCTAGATGAAATCTGAGAGTATAATAAGTTTGCGACAAAGTTCGTAACATTAATTCATTAAAAAATTGTTAATGAATTATATTAACGAGCGATTTGATCGTTAACGAACGTCGGTAACGATTCATCAAGCGGACTAAATGGACATTCGGTAATGAATTACTTTTAACAATTCATTAATGAATTGTAAAAAGCTTACAAAAAAACGAGTATATAAGCAAGTATATAATCGAAAGAAAAGATTTCCGGATTCTACACTGTTACTCCTTATTATTCGTGATGTTTCGGTTTCTGATGAGACCTTTATCAAACTGATTAACAACTGGTATTGTAATTGTCGATCAATTTGAGAAAGGTCTCAGCGGAGACTGAAATGTCACGAATAATAAAGCATAACAGTGAAGAATCCGGAAATCGTTTTTTATTGCTGAATGATTAAGCCTTCCGGGAATATTGAGATGGGCAGCGTGTTCCATATTTTTATTTTATTAAAGCACCGAACATGGCTTAAGGGGTCACCCTTAAATGCATTGTATGTACAGTCAAGTCGTTATGGGGTAGGTGAGCGATGGAGCTACAAGAATGTTTTCAGAGGGGAGAGTTTAAACTGTTGGTGGATGTCATCCTTGAAACACTGAATGTTGTAAGTTGATGGGAATACGTGGGTCGGCAATGTCTTGTTGTTTGGATGATGAGGGACTGACTATACTTTACTGTACGAGACGAGTTTTTCTCGGATAGTTGAAAAGAAGATGAATGGGGTTGGACAGTACTTCACTGCATTTACCGTGGAAATATCGATAGTAAGCTCTGAGTATCGCGACATTTCCATGATGTTTGAGAAAGTCTAAAGAAGCTATTATAGTCCCATCTCCAACTAAACGAAATTTTTACTTTTGGATTCGATCGAGTATCGCAAGTCGTGTTTTGGGTGCTCCTGCCCATATGTGTGAGTTATACTTCAGACGGGGATGAATTTAGGCCTTATAGATATTAGATAGATCGTGAGGCGTAAGATACTTTTTACAACTTCGAAGACCACCAAGGCGTTTGAAGGCAGCAAGTGCAACACCAAAAATATGTTGTCTCCAATTGAGATGTTTGTTAAGTTTTATTCCGAGCAATGTAAATTCTTCTGAAGAGTGCAATGAAATGCTACCGTTGACCACATTCGAGGAACCCCCCGCAAAATCCTCTACATGGGATAGATGACAGGCCTTAGTTTTTGAAGCATTGAACTCTACCCAATTTTTCCGGTCCCATTTCAGAATTAAGTTGAGGTGTGAGTTCAATGAATCGTACGATTCGATGCTTTTAGAATTGACCGAAGCACAATGAGCTTCAGTAAAGGAATCAATTTGAAAGAGTATCCAGAGTACTGTCATCTGCAATCATAGCTTTGGATTGAGTGTTGTTGAGAGAAGGTCATTAATAAAAATTAAAAAGGGAGTGGGAGATGGGACAGAGTCTCGAAGGGCTCCGGAATCATTCTGAAACGATTGGGCTGATACACCATTCATTACGACACGTATCGAATGTTCAAAATGACAATTCTCAATCCATTCGACAAGGATATAGTTACACGTATGGCTATGAGTTTTACCAATAGACCTTTGTGCCAAACTCTGTCAAAGGCCTTCGCAATGTCAAGTTCTAATAATTGATAACGATAATTCATCGTCCAGTCAGATTGACTAGAAAATCTCCACTGGAACATCCAGAACGGAATCCGTATTGGCAATCAAGGACAAGATGGTTATCTTCAAGGTAACTGACTAGTTTGGTATTGACTGCCGTTTCAATCACTTTCGAAGTGAAAACTGGAGGGCGGTAGTTCGAGGGAATCGCATTGTTTCCTTTCTTAGGGATTGGTTGGACATTTGCCATTTTCCACATGGTTAGAAAGTGTCCTGAAGAGAACAGGTAAAATAGGTTGCGAATTGGCTTAGCCCGAAAAAAAAAAAATCATTTTTTAAGTGTAATAAGGGGATGTCATCAGAACTTGCAGATTTGTGTATATTGAGTTCCTTGAGTATCTAGGAGATAAGACCTGCTCAAAAGTGAATAAGTGGAAGTGAGAAACCAGAATATGGTGGTTTTCGAGGAGACTGATATGATGGTGGAAGTCAACAGTTTCTTACGGAGTCCGCAGCCAGGAAAATAACTTCCTTAACAGGATTTGTAATAATTTGGTTACCATCTGTGAAAGGAGGTGTGAAAGATTTTATGAAGTTTTGATTGACTTTTTTACCGAATCTTGAGCATTTTGGATTTTCAAGGATCTTCCGTCGAAGCTTTTGATCATGATATTTTCAAGAGTTGATTTAAATTTATTCCTTAACAAGTTGTAAAGCAATTTTTTAGCAGGACTTGGGTTACCATTGAATGTTCCAAATGCCTTTTTCTTTTTTTTGTATTGCATCTGAACAATCCTTGTTGAACCATGTATCCTTCGATGGTTGGATTCTTGTGTGGCTGGATGATATGTAGGTCTTCATATCTTTAAGGTTTATTTCAGTAATCGGCAAACTCTATCACAATCATTAGACTCAAAACACAATTTCTAATCGAAATCTCTGTAGAACTGATTTAGTGCTCCCTAATCTGCTCTTTCGTAGTATCAAGCAGTTCTTTTCGGCAATCAACATCCGGTGAATTATCCGGAAGAATTGGAAACTATGTTCAAACTAAGAAATGATCGGTGTTGTGTATTGGAGATGGAGATGTAATTGAAACAGAATATTTTACAGATTGATTTGTGAGAAAGGGGTCAAGTAAATTTGAAGACACCTGTAATTTTGGATAATGGAGTAGGCTCAGTTATTAGCTGTGCTAGATTGTTGATGGAAGCAAGCAGTATTAAGACCCTTTTGATCCGTAGCTGTAGAATATTTCAGCCAGATAATCGTCCGTTTTAACTATTTCAGCTTCTTGGATTGCTGCATATAGGGATTAAAAGTTAGACGAAGAAGAGTTAAATGATTTTTTCAATTCGTTTGCTGTATTCGTCGCTCTTAAAGCCGGGCTTTCATTAAAAACAAAATACTAATTTTGTCAAATGCAAGAAATTATTAGCAAACAAATTAAATTTTTGTAAAGAGCTCAACGAGGGCTCTCCAATGACATCAAATTTGTGTCTGTACATTCAATTTATTTGTCATACCACTACGAAGGACTCGATTGGCACCGGCTTTGGAAATTCAAATTCCGTCCTTCGACTTAGTTACACTGCGTTCTATCATTATACCTACACTTCATATCCTAAATGATTTCCATTGTTTTATTCTAGAGCTCTTGTTCTATTAGAACAAAAAAATTACAACACCGCTTGATGCAGAAAAAAAACTTACTCAGTATTTCTAAAAATTGCGAAGGCCATTTATTCCATTCCGCTTAAAAGCATAGAGTAAAAACTGCACAACCTGAATTCAAATTATTATTGGATTGATTGGCTCTTTAGTTTTTTAAGGAATCGGAAGCAAATAGTTAATATTACTGGCATTTAAAGTAACGAGCTTACTTTTGTTCACGGTGTGCCTGAAGGGACCATTCTTAGACCATTATTATTTTTGTTACATATCAATGATTGGTATTCCCAACCAATTTATAATAATTAATCTCATTTGCAGATAACATTGAAGACAATTTTCAGTAATAAAAGAGTAGCTGAACTATAATTCGCTAGTTGCAACTAAATATGCATAAGCAAAAGTAACTGCCTGATATTCTCTCTATCAGAACGTAATCAGCCCACTAACTTGATATTAATAATATATTTGTCATAATATCTAAAGTTTCTCAAACAAAATATTTAGGATTGATATTCGATCAGCATCTGAAATGGAAGCAACATGTAAATTGTGTTATCAATAGATTTAATAAACTAATACCTTTGTGCCTTGAAGTTAGAACTTCTTTATTCAAAAAATTGCTAAAATGTCGCAACTATTCATTTTATTCTTATTTTTAAGGAAATATTAAACAATTTTTTTTTACAAATAGTCATAGTTAGTTGTCTAATAAATTTAAACGATTCCTCACCCCTAACGTAAGGCTTGCCCTAAAAGGAAGAGTAATGCTTTTATCTAAAAATGTAAAATTAATGTGACAGTAACTGTAAAAAAAATATAAATATTTAAAAAAAAAGATTGGGAGAAAGATCCGAACCTTGAAATACACCTGCGTTAATTTCATGAACTGAGGAAACCACGTGAACAATTGATCCTTACACCATCGTTTTACAAAGCCCCAAATGGAATTAGCTTTGATAACAATACAATCAACATAGTCGTCGAAGGTAAATTTATCATTGAATAGTACACCTAAATCGCGTACTTTGCTTAATTTCTGTAAAGCAATTACCTCTAAAACATAAATAAATTCGAAAGAATTATTTTTCCTGAAGAAAGATTCCATGGTGCATTTCCCAACATTCAAAGGCATACAGTTTTTGTCATTTCGCAAAAGTAGATAATCATTCATACAGGTAATAGTACGAAATATTTTCGCATCGTCAGCATACAAGAGAATATTTGAGTTGGAGATGACTGAACTCACGTCGTTAGTAAATAAAATAAACAGAAGTGGACCAAGATGACTATCAGGGAGGTGCACCTGAAGTATTTGGAATAATCGATGAGACATGTTGTGCCATACTCTATCGAAAGCCTTAAGAATATCTAGAGCAACAATGCAAAACTTACCAAACTGTTGAAAGCATTGCAGAGGAACGCTTTTCTGGATCCATGCTATGTGTTTGTCATCATTAACATAATTGATTTTGAGATATTCTTTAGTTGTAACTTTGAAGTTGATAATTGTTTCCACGATTTTCGCCAGAAGTGAGGTTTTCGCTATTGGGCGGTAATTAGAGCGATTAATGTGTGCTCCTATTTGTTGGAATAGGCTAAACAATTGCACGATTCCATGAAGGTGGGACAGAGAAGGAAAGACTATTGAGCTTCTATAGAGGTTTAGCAAAAGATGTAAGACAATTTTTAAGGACAAGGACTAATCTGAACTTCTGTAATGTCATACCAACTTTTTCGGAGTTGGTGTAATTAACATCGAGATGGTCACCGGGTAGGGGGCGGAAATTAGAGCTGCCGAGTGGAGAAACAGAAACTGAGCATTAAGCTGGATCCGAAGTTAAGAAAAAATCATGGATACTAGAGTAGAGTGGCAACTCTGGAAAATCTCAGACGGTACAGACTTAATAGAGCAGAGAAAAGAGAAGATTAGAGTAAAACAAGTATGATAACAATAGTTGAATCTGAAATATCAAATCATTTTCATCTAAACTATCTCATATAATAACGAACAACACAATGTTAATATCTTACCTAAAAAAAATCTTTTAGCTACTAATATCACTCTAAAAGTCTTATTAAATGTAAAATTTCCACCAACTTTACACAAAAGGCAAACCGCTAAAGGTTCTGCATTTCCTTTTGTGTAGATTTGTTGGAAATTTTTGCATTTAATAAGACTTATACAGTCACAATTTCCTGCCATATTGCCGAGAGACAGAATCTGCTAAACATAATTCAACATTTTCTTCCCTCTTCATTTGTATAAATCGGATAAAGGCGAGCATGTAAATCATTCCAGACATCTGTAAACACTTCGGCGTAGAGTTGAAGTATAGCGAACAAGTCCGAGCGAAATTCGCTCGAAAAACGTCTCTTAAGCCCACCCGCCATCCTCTAAAATAATCCTTCGTCCCACCAAAGCCCATTTTGCTATTCCAACAAGTCATTTTGAAGTGTCCTTTTTGGAATGCGCGCCATTGCATTTGATATCTTTATCTGCTCTTAATTGTCCTACAAGCGGTTACCAACCGACTTACAGAGCTATATAGAAACGATTCATTACAAAGAAAGCCTTAAGAGCGTACTTATGGCACCCTATATCAAGGATGATTATGTCTAGAGGTCCTGGTTACCATGTAGACTTAGAATATTTCAGATTTCCCTTTTTTCCGATTTTTTTTTAAACACTGTTGTGCAATTTTTTTTTTACATTTTAGGTAAAACGAAAAAGGGTTTATTGAGGAAGGGAGGAAAAGAAAAGGTGTAAAACTTCATTTGGTTACGAGAAAGATCCTTGGGAGCCATTAACTTTCTAAGTGAATTGTGTGAGTATAAATTACGAAACATGGAGGTATTAATGTTACTGAAGATATATCTTTCAAACGGTCGGTCCTATGGTTGCATATGATGTAGGGTAGGAGATTTTAGTGAAGAATTATTCGTCGAGATAAGTTTTTTTTTTGCATTGGTGTAATGAGCTAATAAGGTTAGTGTCAGTGGTTAAGGGGCTGTGCTTCTGGGAATTGTTGAAAAATTTATGGTTTTTAATATATTAATCTAAACTTTCAACGGAATATAATGTAATGCAAAACTTACCAAACTGTTGAAAGCATTGCAGAGGAACGCTTTTCTGGATCCATACTTAGTAGCTCGGAACTGATGTTATTAGTTTCTCCTTGCATTAAAATGACTTCAATTCTTCGAAGAAAATGCACTTTTGAGATTTCAAAACATTTTGAATTGCAAAGTCATTAAATATGGATGTAGCCAGTGTGTACCGTGTTGGTCTATATTGTGCAGAACGTGAGTCCAAGTTTCAGTCAACGCATAGCACATTGCCTGCGAGGGTATATCTGACTTAGAATATAGAAATATTATTAAAATATTTTTGATTATTGTCACTAATTCTGTAGTTTTTTTCGCTGTATCAATCATTGCAGCCATCAAATTGGATAAATATGCAAAATAATCCCAAGAATATTTTGAAATCCTGTATTAGAGAAAATGCTTGCACATAAATTTATAATGGCACAAAGAAAGACGGTCGCATACAAAACCCAAAACCATTCAAATGTGACCTCCTTTTGATTATGCCCCCTTCGAATGGGGCGGCAAGGACGGAAGAAATTTTCACCATTACTTGAACATTTTTACCGCAGCATTGTCACAGGGTGTTGGTGGCAGTATGTAAATTTCGGTAAATACAACGCTAATATATATAATATTTCGCATTGCTCAAAAGGAACAAAATTCCCGATAAAATACGCGAAATTCAATTGGCAAAGACGGAATAAAAAATTTGCATCCATAATTTCACATCGTTCACCCGTAGCGCCGATATGCCGCTATACTTTTTGTTATTTATGCGAAAATAACAAGAACTGATCTTAAAGTTCAATAAAGTGAGAAAGTGTGTCGAAGAATGATGGCATTGACGGTAGTGAAAAATATGGCAAGCGAACGCGAAGAAAATTGATAGGTCCTTGCCGTATTGCTCTACAGATATATGGAATTTGGAACCTGGAATTTCAGTATAAATGTACGGATAAATCGTATCAATTTAGCTATGCCGATATTGCCGGTATATTTGCAACAAAATGACTGGTTTCAATGTTAACTTAGTGACTTATGTTGATCGTAGGTTATAATTTTTGAATTTTGTTGATATGAGACTTGGGATGTTGTTTAAGGATTCTGCTGTTGTTAGTGCTGTGAGTGAATGAGCTTTATTATTTATGAAACCAAAACCATGAATTCGTCAGGTGTACATTATATCAACTAGGTGTCCGGCATTTCAAATATATTAGTTCGACATAGGCGCAGTTCTTTTTTGTGTCAAGTATTTAATTTTTGGATTCGATTTAAATTTTCCATTTGTTGTCTATTCTTATTGTTAACATAATATTTCTAATTATGCATTTTTTTATTCCGCACCGGAACTAGAGAGCTTACACTTTTGTGCTTCTAGCACAGCTCCGGTGAGATGAAAAGGATTTTTGTGAATTAAAGTGACAGAGACGGAAGTGGATATATTTATAATACTTTCCTTGAATTGCCGAATGTTACAAAAGAGTTAAGGAGCTAACAATTTGTCTATGGTCAAGTGAATCGAACGATGAGGAGATGTCAGAATCTCCTATAATTTTAATGACCCGAGACTGGATACTATCCAGATAGGAGAGTTTTTTCAGCTTCTGTCCAAAGGTGGGAATTAAATTCCAGACGTGGTCTAATAAAGGCATTATAAATCGCATACATTATTACGTGATCATCTGAAATTGAGACTCCCTTTTTTTATTTATTACAAAAGGAGGGGAACGGAACTTACATCATTAAAAGGGTACTGTGTCGTAGATGTGCACAAACCAAAAATCACGTTTGTATGTTGGCGTTAAGGCTGGTAAAATAAAGTGGGAACATGCAAACGGGATCCCATCTAAGTACCCAACACATCCTATGCTGATTGATTTCGGTGATCGGACGAGAAACAGTAGGTCCAGTACACTGCATTGAGTTTTTAGGCAAATGCTTTTTGGAGGTAAATGTCGAAATAGAAAAGTGACTAACATTAGGTGAAGATATACTGAAATTATTCTTCAATGGCTAAAGCCAAAAGCAATAATCTCCATAGCTTTTGAACTTCCATTCGCGTCAAATGCTGCTTAACTTACAACGTGAAAATAAAATAAACTGCCAACAAGTCGGGCGAAACTTTATTATTCTTGGGACAAGTTGCGGATGTGTGGACAGTCAATATGCAGGTTAGAGTGGTTAGGGAAGACTAAGTGAAAGGGGGTTCTTGGGCAGGGCAATTGTCAATTTAATACTTTACGGAAACGTTCAAAAGCTCCAGTGCATACATATAATCAATATTTCATTCGTTTATTTATGCAAGTTTGAGTTTTTGTGAGGGGAGGGGTGAGGAGTGATAGTAAGGATGGGTGGATGGTAATAGTTTTTTAATTGATTGCTTGAATCACGTCCAATATTCTTTGCATAGAATGTCAGTTTCATAGACGAAGTTGCATTGAATTTTCATAGGATTCGGTATATTTTGCATTCACGAAACCAAACATTTGTATGGGAGGGGGTAGAGGAGGTAGGAGAATCGTAAAATTTGTGACGCAATTTTATTTTCTTTCTCTTGTAGTGTGCTCGTACAAAATTTCAAGTTCGTAGCTTTTAATTTGTTGGTTATTAGTTGATTCAACGGAATAAGTCGAAATGATACTTTTGTATGGGAGGGGGTAGAAGGGCAAGCGCGATTGCAAAACTTTTAAAATAACTTTATTTCAATTATTTTTATAAATTTTTGTGCAAAATTTGAAATTAATAGCTCTTAAGAGTTAGCTGATAACTGATTTCTTATAAATGCTCGTAAAAATAATTTTGTATGAGAGAGGGAAAAAAGGGGTATGGGAATCGCAAAATTTTTGACGCAATTTTCTTTTCTTTCTCTTTTAAGGTGTTTGTACAAAATTTCAAATTCGTAGCTTTTAATTTGTTGGTAAGCAGTTGTTTTATTGAAATTGGTCGAATTCATACTTTTGTATGAATGGCAAGTGTGATCTCAAAACTTTTGATGCAGTTCCATTTCAACTATTTTTAAATGATTTTCTGCAAAATTTCAAATTGATAGCTTTTACTAATTAGGTGATAATTAATTTCTTAAAAATGGTCGAAAAAATCATTTTGTATGGGAGGGAGTAGAAGCTTTCAAGACCAGTTAATATTTCATTCTTTTAAAAATTTTTTTAAATGCATTTCGCAAGTTTTCAAGTTTCTACCTTCAAATTCCATTCAAAAATTTTCAGTTTATGTGGTTTTTTCAGTGCACATGAAACACCTTGTGCACGGTAGACCAGGGGGGTCGGTGCATAACAATTGTGAAATTTTTATTATTTTTTCTGTATGTACAACAAATAGATGTATCCACGTGGAAAATATAAATTTTGTATCTTACACCAGAGCCCTTAAAAAATCACTCAAAATTTTCGAACTTTTTGGTTACCACCTCCCTCCCCTTACACATCCCGACGTAAAATTTTTACCAAATTTAAAAACTACCTAGTTCTACAATTCGACAAAATTTTAATTTGATATCTGTACTCAATTTTGAATTATAACGGTTTGAAATTTTGGAAAGTGCAGCATTTCTGAAAGCTCCCCATTTCCCCCCCACTACTATTTTGTCCAAATGTTATATTTTTATCGTATTTCTCTAGTATAGCTTAATATAGGTTCTAAGATTCAATTACATAGCTTCATAAATAGCCGAAATATTGATTTTTATGTGTTTTTCTTTGCACCCCCTCTGACCCTCCCCCTTACAATAATTAGCTTTTACTTAAACTGATTCTAGTGGACCTATATAGCATATTAATGTTCTCAAAATATCAATTTTTTATGGTAAGTAATTTCGAAGATATAATCATTTGAAAAAAAAATTCGGCCGAGAATTGGTTCTTAGCCCCCCCCTTTTCGCACCCCAATGGATAAAAAAATTAAATTATTTTTAAAAGTTGTCCCACAAACTCCTCTATAGGTATGTATGTTGAGTTTTAGCTTCCTAGCTGTTACCATGGTTGAGATATTTGAGTTCGTATTTTTCGGTTTAAGCGCTCCCCCCGCCTCCCCCTGAACCCTTACACCCCCCAAAATGGGTATCCGCCTGAGATCCGCAACTATCTACAATCCCCCCAAAAATTAAATTTCTATCTTGAAGGGTTTGGGATTTAGACCCGTGTGACTTTTTCTTATCCTCGAAACTGAAATTACCGCTCCGTGGAACCTGTTTTCAGTCGATCGAAGACATAAAACAAAAATCGCCGTGGACTACTGCTGTGAACAAACTGATCAACAGACCGCACGAATTTTTGCTTTCGACAGCGTTAAACGAGATTACATATATACATATACATAACTATGATTATAGAATCCTACGAAGATGCAAGGTATCACGTCTTGCACAGAGGAGAGCTGTCCGAGAGCTTCCCTGTGCGGACGGGTGTCAAACAAGGCTGCATATTATTACCAGCCCTGTTTCTGGTGGGAATAAATGACATCTTGAAAGCTACACTGGAAGGTGGGGAAGGTAAAGGTCTTCAATGGAGACTATTTAACATTTTAAGTCCCCTTGATTATGCTGATGACGTATATTTGCTTGCACATAGCCGTTCGTACTTAGATTCAAATGTTCACTCGGTGCATTCTAAATGCAAGGAAGCGGGACTGAAAATAAATGTGCGTAAAACCAAGTGCTTGCACATGAGTTCGAACACAAGCACACCGATTGTTCTTAATGGACAAGATGTGGAAGAAGTGCAAGATTTTTGTTATCTCGGAAGCATTCTCAGCATGGACGGCGGAGCCGAAAAGGATATTGTTGTTCGTATAAATAAATCTCGTCAGACTCTCAATGTCCTTTCCCCTTTCTGCAGGTTAAAAGAGATCTTCCTTCGCACGAAGCAGCGAGTTTGTGACGCATGCGTCAAATTCTATGGTTGTTCTACGTGGGAAGTGACCGTTCGACTTACTAAGAAATTACAAACTTTCGTGAACCAATGCCTCAGACGTATTTTAGGAATATTCTGGTCAGAAGCGATCTGCAGCGACAAACTTTGGAGTATAACTGGCCAGACTAAAATAGGTATTGAGATTTAAGGGTGGAAGTGGCAGTGGAGCGGTTAAACTTTGAGGAAACCAGAGCAAAATATCGCCAAACAGGCTCTGGATTATAATCCTCAAGGAAGACGTCGGGTTGGTCGACCATGTAACACATGGAAGCGAGCAGTTGGGCAGGAGGCCAGAGAAATAAATAAGTCGTGGCAACAGCTTAAGGCCGATGCTGAGGATCGCGCCTTGTGGAACAGAGCTATTTCTGTCCTATGCCCCTATAGGGACTTTGATTCGATTTGATTGGACTAATTTTTGCGATAATAATTAAGGACAGTTCAACCTGCTTACCAAAAAAAAATTTGAAATATCATTCCCCAGAGTAATTTTATTTTCAAATTGCCGGTACTTTATGATCACAATGTCAGCGAGAGTCACGATTGTGTGACACAATACTGCAATGAGTTTCGAAACATTAAATTAACTTTGAATTTTAGCCAAGTCGTCATTCAATTATTGAAGTATGGACGTACGTTGCTCTACTAAGCAAGTGCATCGGGCTAAGGATGCAGTGTTGAAAAGCTATTTTCCCAGATGACTGTACATTATACTTCTGGGTCTAATGTATTGTCATCTGCAAAGCTAACTATAGAATTTAAAGTTAAAGATAACAAGTTAAAAGGATTGAGCCCTGAGGAATACTAACGATAATTTTATAAGATGAACAAAATCCCAACATCCAATATGACACGCATTGAACGAGATTTTCAACCAACTTTCAATCCAGGAATTAAGAAAGTCGCCTAAGCCAATAACCTTAAGTTTGGCTAAAAGGGCATTTTTCTCTGTCGAAAGCCATTGAAATATCAAGAGCAACAGTAACTGGTGAATGCTTTTTCTCCAACGTTCCGTAGTTAAAAGATCACCTGTGGCATTTTTTTTCCCGAAATCCATATTGTTTGTCACCAATAATTTCAATGGTGTTGAGATTTTCCACAACTAAATGATAGGTGATTGTTTCCATAACCTTCGACAGAAGTAAAGTTATTGCTATTTTGCGATAAATAGCGTTCTTAATTTTTGGGATTGACTGAACATCTGCCAGCTTTCATGAAGATGGGACAGTCCAGAATGATACGGAAAGTCGGTTAAGTTTGCTTAGAGGTTACACAAGAGAAGTTCAGAAATTTTTAAGGACATGAGCAGGGACTCCCTATGGACTGGATGATTTGTTAGTATCTAGATTCTTATGAACTACGCGAACGAATGTTAATTTGCCCTAAGGGAAAATTTAGCGCAGCATATGCAAGGTTAGAGTTCGCAGGTGGTAAAGAAAAGTTGGCAGAGAATTGAAACGCTAAGATGTTTTCCTTTCGGATCTGTAATAACCTCATTGTTATAAATTAAAGATGGAAATGTTGAGCAAGATTTACTTGTGAAATTACTAGCGAGAGACCAGAAAATTTTACTACCCTAAGGATATCTCAAAATTTGTTTGCGCAGTTCCTGATCGCGCAAATATTTTTCTCATTTTAAGCTGAATTTACGGAAATTCTTTTTTTTTTTGAATTTAATCCAATTTACTTCAGATGGCTGTTGATTATGAGCACGGTAAGCTGCCCTTTAGCACGTATCGTAATACTACATTTTTCATTAAGCCTTAGAACGATTGGTTTGTAGCTTTGGCGATGAAAAGTCTCATTTACTAGGGAAGAAGTATACTCAAAACCTAACATCTGTTGAAGCATATTGACCAATTGAATGAATGATAGAGTTACTTACGACTTAACCAATCGGTACTTCCGTAATGCCATACCAACTTTTTTGGAGTTGTTGTGATTTGTGATTTAATGGTCAAAGCTTCCTAGTAAGAGTATTGGATTATTCATCAGGGTCTGAAGTAAAGAAAAGATCAAGGTGATAAGAAAATTGGCCTGCAATGCCAGGAATATGAATGGCTCTGTCCCTAGTTTTGTTGGCGAAGAATAATGAAGTCTTCCACATTGACAATACACAGGTGCGCACATATCTTGTCTCAATGGAAAAAATACATGATTTGGGTTACGATTGGATTCTCATCCACCATATCTACCAGACTTAGCCCCCTGTGACTTTCCCCTGTTTCCAACAATGGAGAAATGTTTCGGTGCTAAGAGATTTGGGCCGAATGTTAAGGTCATTGATGCCTACTTAGGGGTATCGACAAATTGTATTATTCAGAAGGGATCTAATTATTGAAAAAACGTTGGAAGAAGGGTAACGAGCTAAAATGAGACTAAGTTTAAAAATAAAACGTTTTTTTGCCAAAGAAATCGTTTTTTGTTTAATTTTTCACAGACTTATTGAACTGCCCTCGTATAATGCGGCATAGACTGCACTTGCAAGAAAAAAAAGGTCTTTTTGATTTTAAAATTTGATGTGAAGGGAAATAATATATTAGAATAAATAAACTGCCAACAAGTCGGGCGAAACTTTATTATTCTTGGGACAAGTTGCAGATGAGTGGAAAGTCAATATGCAGGTTAGAGTGGTTAGGGAAGGCTAAATGAAAGGGAGTTCTTGGGCAGGGCTGTTGTCAATTTAACAATATTTCATTCGTTTCTGCAAGTTTGGGTTCTTATGAGGGGAGGAGGAGGGGTAAGGGTGGGTGGACGTTAATAGCTTTTTAATTAATTGCTTGAATCACGTCCAATATTCTCTGTATAGAATGTGTTTCATAGACGAAGTTGCATAGAATTTTCATAAAATTCGGTGTATTTTACATTCATGAAACCGAACATTTATATGGGAGGGGGTAGAGAATGTAGGGGAATCGTAAAATTTGTGGCGCAATTTTATTTCCTGTCTCTTGTAGTGTGCTCGTACAAAATTTCAAGTTCGTAGCTTTTAATTTGTTGGTTATTAGTTGATTCAATAAAATAGATCGAAATGATACTTTTGTATGGGAGGGGGTAGAAGAGGTAGGGGAAATGATACTTTTGTATGGGAGGGGGTAGAAGAGGTAGGGGAATCGCAAAATTTGTGATGCAGTTTTCTTTTCTTTCTCTTTTAAAGTGCTCGTACAAAATTTCTAGTTCGTAGCTTTTAATTTGTTGGTTAGCAGTTGTTTTATTGAAATTGGTCGAAATCGTACTTTTGTATGGGAGGGGGTAGAACGGCAAGTGTCATCTCAAAAATTTTGACGCAGTTCTATTTAAACTATTTTTAAATGATTTTGTGCAATATTTCAAATTGATAGCTTTTACCAATTAGGTGATAATTAATTTCATAAGAATGGTCGAAAAAATCATTTTGTACGGGAGGGAGTAGAAGCTTTCAAGGTATTCGACCAGTTAATATTTCATTCTTTTAAAAATTTTTTTTAAATGCATTTTGCAAGTTTTCAAGTTTCTACCTTTAAATTTCATTAAAAAATTTTCAGTTTATGTGGTTTTTTCATTGCACATGAAACACCTTGTGCACGGTAGACCAGGGGGGTCGGTGCATGACAATTGTGGAATTTTTATTATTTTTTCTGTATGTACAACAAATAAATGTATACACATGGAAAATTTAAATTTTTTATCTTTCACCAGAGCCCTTAAAAAATCACTCAAAATTTTCGACATTTTTGGTTACCACCTCCCTCCCCTTACACCTCCCGACGTTAAATTTTTACCAAATTTAAAAACTACTTAGTTCTATAATTTGACAAAATTTTAATTTGATATCTTTACCCAATTTTGAATTATAACGGTTTGAAATTTTGGAAAGTGCATCATTTTTGAAATGCCCCCCATTTCCCCCCACTACTATTTTTTCCAAATGTTATATTTTTTTCGTATTTTTCTAGTATAGCTTAATATAGGTTCTAAGATTCAATTACATAGCTTAATAAATAGCCGAGATATTGATTTTTAAGTGTTTTTCTTTGCACCCCCCCCCCCCCTGACCCTCCCCCTTACAATAATTAGCTTTTATCTAAATTGATTCTAGTGGACCTATATGCCAGCTTAATGGTCTCAAAATATCAATTTTTTATGGTAAGTATTTTCGAAGATATAATCATTTGAAAAAAAAATTCGGCCGAGAATTGGTTCTTAGCCTCCCCTTTTCGCACCCCAATGGATAAAAAAATTAAATTATTTTTAAAAGTTGTCCCACAAACCCCTCTATATGCATGTTAAATTTTAGCTTCGTAGCTGTTACCATGGTTGAGATATTTGAATTCATATTTTTCGATTTAAGCGCTCCCCCCGCCTCCCCCTGAACCCATACACCCTCCAAAATGGATATCCGGCTGAGATCCGCAACTATCTACAATCCCCCCAAAACTGAACTTTCTATCTTGAAGGGTTTGGGAGTTAATGTGCGCTGAGCGTACACGTCGGCGTACGGCGTACGGCGGACGGCGTACAGACAGACGGATTTTTTTTTTTGCATTTTTAGGCTAATTTAGTCATGAAACGCGAAAAAACAAAATTTCAGGGTAGCAAATTTTTTTTTTTCCCAAGTCGATCACAATACTTTATCATTAAAATAATAAAGTAAAATTGAAAATATTTTGGAAGGTACACTGGCAATCAGTTTGTAGATTCCTTTCTGTGCTTTTCGAGCACATAAGAAATTAAAAACGTATTTTTTTCGACCATGATTTTACTGCGGTCAAATCCGCAAAAACACTGTCGTCCATTAAACCGTTGATACAATTTCGCGTAAAACTAAGTTAAAAAAATTAAAAGTCTTAAAAATATATTTTACAAAATTGTCAACATGTTTCGAAGGTACCTCAATTCTAAATTTTGTAAATGCATAATCATTGAAACAATAAATAAAACAAGTACGGTATGATTGTCAGACTTATATTTGTCCGATTAAGTTTGCCAGACTAAATTTACTAGAGTCATATTTCACGGACTTATGTTTGCCAGACTTTTATAAGCCAGGCTTTTGTCAGTCAGACTTATAGCCTTTTCCACTGGTATTTCTACAGTGCAACTCAGCACGAATGGTAGAGCGCACTGCTTCAGTGTATAAATCACTGCTCCGTATGAGCAATTATTAACAGCTGTAATTAAACGTGACCTTAGAAAATTGCAAACTAGATCGACGAGCATGAATTTATTTTGCTAATTCTAGGAATTTCTCTGAAGTTCCAGCACATCAAATCAAATCCCTGTTAAGAGATCCCCTATAGGGGCATATGACAGAAACAGCTCTATTCCACAATACGCAAACCTAAGCATTGGCCTTAAGCTGTTGCCAGGACTTGTTTACTCCTCTAGCCTCTTGATCAACTGTTCGCTTCCATCAGCTATATGGTCAACCTTGATTATTATAATCCAGAGCTTGTTTGGCGATGTTTCGCTCTGGTTTCCTCAAAGTGTGGCCGATCCACTGCCACAGCCGTGCTGGCCACTGACCTATCTAAACCCCACGACTTAGTTGGTTAGAAGCGATACAGTATAAGCCGCCACAAACACAACAATATAACAACGCGGTCAAAAACTCGCAGCTTCGAAAGCTGTCGAAAGCCTTTTCGAAATCCACAAACATGAGATATAGTGGCGAACCCATTTCGGCGGACTGCTGCAATATTATCCATAGGGTATTTGTGCGGTCGATATAAGACGACCCTTTACAGAACCCAGCCCGATTAACTTCGAGAGTGCTATCCACGACATCACTAATCCTATTGAGAATTACCTTAGCCATGATTTACGATACGGCAGTAAGTAGACATTTACTACGCTAATTGCTACAATCCCGAAGGTCGCCCTTCTTCAGAATTCTCTCAATTACGTCCTCCTTCCATTCAGTCGGATATCTTCCTTCATTCCACATCTCAGTAAAGAGTTGGAGGAGTATATCAGCGGTTATTTCTGGGTCCGCTTTGAGGTATTCGGTTGGTAGTCTGTCAATACCTGGGGTTTTCCTTGACCAAATGGCGGACACTATCTCTTCCTTATCTGGGTGATCGTCCTTAATAGAGGTTTATTGCGGTTGGATGTTTGGTTCTGTTTCTGGAATATCTTTCTTTGACACAATGTTTAAAATAGTAGAGAAGTATTCCTTCCATCGGCGCAACTGGTGTCCACTCATATTAAGCAGAGTTCCGTTAACATCTTTCACCAGGTGATTGGCAATAAAATTGTCGACTGTTTGTCGACTGTTTCATGATTTTAAATAGTGAGCCCATATCCTCAAGGTAAGCCTCAGATTCTGCCTTGTTGGCCAGATCTTCAATGGCTTTTCTCTTGTCACGTCTAGCAGCCTTTTTAAGCTGTAAAGAAGCATCGGGGTAGTTCTGCCTCAAGTCGGTTGTTCGTTGGCATCGTATTGAGAGATGATTGCCAATTTGGCTTTTTCCGATCATCAACCTTGTCTCATGTGTCTTCCGACATCTAGGGTTCCTAAGCGCTTTGCACATACTCCACAGATTCTTCAGGACTAGTAAGAAACGTATTTCTGGTTGCCTCTCAATTGGCGTCCAGTATGAGCATTTCATATTCGCTCAATGTGGATGACTTTTCGCGTAGAACGATGGTGTACACGCGCGTTTTGTTGGGGCCTCCAAGTCTATCCACATAGAGCTTGCGCTTCATTTGAAGAATTTGTGGTCGTTGGATAGCTGCTGTGCACAATCTCAAGCAGGCAACCATGAAGTGGTGATCGTTCCTCACGTCAGATCCACGCTTCGCTCGCACATCGAAGAGACATCTTCTCCATCGGCGACTTATGGCCAAATGGTCGATCTGGTTCTGAGTAAGACCATGGGGGGAATCCCAAGATGTTTTATGGTGACTCTTGTGTTGAAAAAAAGTCCCCCCGATGGCCATTTGCCGAGTGCTACAAAACTCCAAACAGAATTTACCGTTTTCGGGTCTCTTAATCCAAGGTCGTAGTGTGTTGACCCACTGTTCTCCAAGCTTACCTATGACGCGTTCTAGTTCAGTGTTGTCAGAGCCAATCTGGGCATTCATATTTCCTGAGATGATAATTATATCACCTCTTGGAACACGCTCGAAGTTGAGACTCAGTTGGCTATAAAGTTCATCATTGGTCCTGAACCTGACGACGATAATCCTATCCGAGATTGGTTTCCAGCTGATGAGACTGTTTTTCACTCTCGGTGTGAAGCCGACCGCCACGCCATTTTTGGCTTCACTCTCAGAATGGTATTTCCGCTCGGGGTTCGTTCTTCTCCCGATCCTGTCCACCTGACCTCGCTCAAGCCCTGGATTTGGATGTTATAGTGCTCCATTTCACGGTCGATCGCTGATTGGCGGTGCAAGGACCGAGTGACCCGAGCCCTTCCCCCGTCATTCAATGTTCGAACGTTCCAGAAGCCAATCATAGTCCGTTTTCGAATGCCAAAAATCGTTACCGTAGAATCCGTCCACATCCAAGGTGCTATATCCGTTTCTCATATCAGTTCGGACTTAAGATCACGGGTGATAAGCTCATGAACCTGTGAGTCTCCATTTGCCATTTTCAGTGCAAGCAGGATTGGCTGTGGATGAATTTTAATGCCCCCATCCCAAAGGGGGATAGTTAGCTCAGGTCCGTGGAGTCGCTAGTCTCCAAAGATAGTTGAAGGAATTAGTAAAACCTCATCCTTCAACTATCCCCCCGCAGGGGCATATTACAATTTTATTGTTTTATTTCTTACGCCCTCAGCAACTTTATCGTCGCTGCTCGATTCCGATGAAGCCAAGAAATTCAAAACCATTGTTAGAGTCGCAGCTTTTATTATGGGATACACCTCATCTGGTTTTATTTTGGCGATGTGCCAAACTTTGTTGAAAGCTTTGGAAATATTGTATTAAGATGAACAACCGTTGAATGTTTTTTTTGTTCATTAATAAGTCAATCCTGGTTTGGTGCTTGTTTTCACAGTGCATTTCGAATTGAAAGGAAAGATTTCCGGATTCTACACTGTTACGCTTTATTATTCATAATGTTTCGGTATCAGCTGAGACATTTATCAAATTGGTTTGAGAAATGACTTAGCAGTGACCGTAACGTCAATAATAATAAAGTGTAACAGTGTAGAATCCGGAAATCTTTCCTTTCCAGTCATTCGTTTGAAAACTCTAAGCTCTTTGGTTCTTCACTGTTTCCCTGACCTTCGACAGAAAAAAATTTATTGCTTTAGGGCGATGAACTGAAAATTGGAAAGCTTCCAAGCAGAGAGGGACAGTGTAAGAAGAGAGAAATCGGACTATCTTACAATGAATGGGAGCGAGATTAATGCTCGTATCAACATCAGGTGAGAGAATAACAGCATAATGTCGATGAAAGGTATAGAAGAAAGAGGTAAGAGATGATTCATATCTTTATCTCTTTTCAATACACTGCAGCATAATAGTGTATTTATTTCGATAATTTTATTTGTATGGTCCAGATGAAATCTGAGAGTACCATATGTAAGTTTGCTCTAAAGTTTGTAACGCTAAGAAATAAGGCTCGAAGAAAAAAAAATCATGACACAGAAGTTAATATTAGCGCTCTAATATCTAAAAACCGGATGTTCGACAGTCCGTTCGCTCTCTAGCTCGGCAACTAGGAAGTTCAAATTTTGTACACGTCGTTTTTGACGAAAAAGTAAGGCCAAGTTTGTGAACGGGCCAAATCGCTATACCCCTTCTACCCTATCTCCTATAAAATGACTCATTTCCAAAATTTTCAATACTAACATTTTTTTGGAAATCATAAGAGCAAATATTTGAAATTTAGAATATCTTGAGCATAAATGTGATGTATGAAAAAAGTATTATTCGAATCCCGCCACTCCTTTTACCACCTCCCATACAATTTGCAATTTTTCATGAAATACTGTAAACCAATTTTTTCAGTACATATAAAATTTAACGAGCTCAAATTTAGTAAGAAATAATTCATTACTATTATTATTAAGATGTGAAAAAATTGAATGATTAGCTTACCTACTTCCACTCCCTCCCATACAATGTGACACAATTTCCGAACTTTACAAAAAATTGATTTTCTTCAAAAGTATGAATGTTACTGGTTTGAGATCTTATAGATGTCAATTGCATAAAGTTTATAGCTATTTCTGTAAAAATTATAAACTTCCCCACTCCTTTTACCACCCCCCATACAAACCGAAAAATTTCGCCAAATCTAATGCACTAATTTTCGCAGCACCTATTCAATTTTTGAAACTTAAATTTTATATAAAACATTTTTATAGCTACTCTAGCTTGTTAGTTCAGTCCTGCCACCCCTTCTTCCAGCACCCATACAAAATTTTTTGAGATCACAAAAATTTCTATTTCATCTAAAGTATCGTATGCTTGGGCTTTAAGCGGAATCGTAGTCCTGTTATGTTTTAAACTATAAATTGTTTCGAAAACGATTCAGTCGCAACATTTGCCAAACTAATCTGTGGTATTCTCTATGAGAAAATTTGTCAATGCCAAAATGAAGCATCAACTGATCAAGGCGTATCACTAAAACTACCCAAATTAAATCCGCTTCATTTTGAAATCCACGGGATCGAATTAATCGGTGGAAATTCGCGTCCAAACTATCATTACTCGTAGCCGGCAGATACCATTTTCGGTTTTCCTAATTAAATTGCGTTAGCTCATTGTTAGCTTAATCCCGCAGCTTGTATCAAATTGATCGTTGTATTTTTATTTCGCCATCGAAATTTCCCCGAAATCACAACGATGCAATTCTCTCGTCATATCAATTTGTGGCTACACCTGCATCGATTATTTAAGGTTCGATGGGCACCAAACGTGTAATAAAGGCTTTGAAATCCTCTCTCCCGTGTTAAATTTCCTCAATTTCATCGCCGCTCGGGTTCCGCCCCAATCGTACCGCGGCGCCCATTCCACGTGACCTTTCCAACCGACATAAAAGCCTATCGTCGTCGCTCCGAATTGCAATTCGGCGACCATAATTCCGGGGTATTGGACTGTAAGCGTGACCCATTTGTTCGAAACGATGTTCCCTCTAATCATTTGCCAGCGTAAATTTCGGAAAAACGGAAACGCTACCGTTTCCATCGACAACGAGCGCGGCGGACGCCATCATCATCGTTCCGAAAATGCCTTCACGGAAAAGGTTTTAATTAATGTTAACGCGGAGGAAGCTAATCGTAATTCGGCCAATGGGCTCCGTTAAAGTCAATGGACGCGAAATTATTGGGACGAATTTCAATCGGAAAATCTCGAGTATCCGCAGTTCATATCGAAAATTCCCTTTCAATTTTCTCGTATTTCAGTTTTGTGGGTGGCTAAGAGGCTCTTCGCGCCTTCCAATTTTAATATTCTGTCGACCTGCAGACAGGCCAGACTCTCGGGGTGGAAAAGCGACAGTTTGGGAGCGAAAAGTCCCAGATTCGAAGGATCATCGTTCGGAACTAAACCGACCGCGAGACAGAGAGCCCCGACACATAATGGCTGCCTATTCTTCTGGACAACTAAGTTTTATGGCCGACTGATGGCTCAGATTCGGCTTACATCGAGGAAACAAATTTTCAAAGTTAATGTCATCGCCAGGCAATTCGAGATTTGTGTGCTGACAACTGAAATTAATGAGTAGACCGAGCTGTTGTGTGAAGTAAAATGGAAAAAAGTCACTTGGAATTTATCGTTCTCTGTTATTCTTTTCTGGAATCATCGAAATGAAGTGTGAAAAGACAACGTGAAAACCGTTCAACCACAATGTTAGCGTTTTGTTTGACACGATATTTTGAGGTTATATGTGTCTAATTGTTGGGAAACGAATGAATTCATTTCGTAATTGTCAGTTTCGTTTTATTTTCGTGGAATAAATCTCGATATTATAAATAAGACTTGTGGCATCTTCGAGTCCGGAAACAGCTCTCTTTGGACAGGTGCAAGGAGTAGAAAATGTATCAACCTGTAAGGGCTTAGTAGAGGTGTATCACATGTTCAATTCTCAAAAAACGTGATAACCACTTGTAAGAAAAATAATTTTATATCAGATTTTTTTTTTTATTTATCTTATGTACAATGCACACACACGTACGCTTGTAGTATATAATCCATCGAGGGCTGCCGGTAGATGCTGGTGACTGGCCGTCGACTCTGCAATTATATAAAATTGACAACCTATAAGTACTTTTACGTGCATCTTTCCAGTGGATGACCACGACCACCACAAAATACATTATATATAAATAACACTAATTCAGCACCGATGTTGCGAACTGGATCAACACTTTCCCGCGGACATAGGAGGATTCGCCATCACTATTCCGTATGGGACAAACACATGCCAACAATGGGGAGGATCACCATCCCACACGTGGATACCCATGTAAACGAGAGAGGGAGGATACCCTACCAGTCCCTCATGCCACCTAAGAAGGATCGCCATTCATAGGGGTTCAGCTCCCGCCCAAGATCGCAACATCACTCAAACCATCAGAAGAAACATCTATATCTATGCCTAAATAATAATAATAATAATAATAATGATAAATCACATGCACCCATGCAAACCGAAACCGACACACGAAAAGCACTTAGTAAGAAAACTTACCCCATAAGCACAAAAATACACAAAACGACACTTTGAAAGTCAATCATCTACTGACAATCATGAACATGTCGTCGATGCCTTACGCGTCTTACTACGCAATAACATTGTGTAAAGAAACCTCTTGTTACACACTGTTCAGTGCAAGCGTTTTTGCATCTTTTAGATAAAATAAATCTTATGAAATTAAGATTCCTAAACGTGACACAGACTGGAACAAATATCAAGCAGCACTTTCACTGTATAAAAAAACAGCTAATAGCCGTCAAGCGAAATTCATGGAAGAGATTCTGGAAAAAATCGATAACGTCAACAATACCGCTAGGATAAAGAGGACCCTATCCAAAGACCCACACATGCTTGAGTTACTGGATAAAGACGATGGTTCATGGACAGGGGTGACGAGTCACTTGAACTTTTGATGCAAACACATTTCTCCGGATACTTGGAATCCCCACCACAAAGTTCATGTGTCGATCGTATTCTAGTCAACTCAGAACTAGTAGATACAGTCGTGACGCCAGAAAACATAGGAATTGCGCTCAGTTCTTTCTAACCTCACAAGTCACCAGGACTGCATGAAGTCTATCTCGCAATGATCCAGAATGCTGATGAAACAATTCAATACTTGGTTGACATATACAAAGCATGAATTAGTCTTTGCCACATACCGAAGCTATGGTAAGAGGTTAAGGTAGTTTTCATACCTAAACTAGGCAGAGCCTTCCATAACATCCCGAAGGCTTTCCGACCCATTAGTCTAACTTCGTTCCTTCTTAAAGGCCTGCAAAGACTGGTGGACAGCTTCCTACATGCAAATCTGAACCTCTCGGTCATGTGCCCACACCAATACGCCTATCTGTGCATGTAATGGTAGCCGCCGTAGAAAAAGCTTTTCATCATGGAGAGGTTGCACTTGGTGCCTTTCTAGACGTGGAATGCTTTTAACCATGTCGACATTGATGACATACTCGAGGCCTTGCGCAGCCATAGTGTGGAGCCTGTCCTAAATACATGGATAGCGAAGCTTCTTCGCTCAAAAAAATTCGTAGCATGGATGGGGGAAGAGACAAGAAAAGGCTCTGTACACGGAGTCATAAAATCGCCTCTCTTGTTGGTCCTAACCGTGAACTAACCCGTTCCATTTCAAATCGGAACGGCTACCCCACAATAGCATATGCAACCGATCTTGTCATCATGCTAACTGTTAAAGACCAAGTTCCAAAGGACCTTATGCAGTCCGCTTTACCGCTGTAAGCCAGTAGGGCACTAGATAAAGGACTTACCATTAACCCTCAAAAAAACAGATCTCGTCCTCTTTTCCCGAAGAAGAAGACCTCCAAACATTTCAGCCATCACGATGATCCTCTCGAATCTAGTGAAATATATAAGTCTTATTCTTGGTAGTAAATTATCCTGGAAGGCTAACATTCAAGAATGAGCAAAAAAGGCTACCGTAGTCTTCTTTGCTTGCAAAAACACATTCGGTTTTAAATGGTGCCTTAAGGGGCCATCCATACCGAAACGACAATTTCGTGCCAAAATGGCTATTTTCGCACAGACATTCCTGACAAAGCACTCAATATAATGAAAATTTGTTTTCATAATTTTAATCCTTGTTAATTTTACAACAGCATGTTGGAAACAAATTTTACTTTATTATTATAATAATAAAGTATTGTGATCGACACAAAAAAAAAAAAAAGTTTGCTACCCTGAAATTTTTTTTTTTCGCGTTTCATGACTAAATTAGCCTAAAAATGCAAAAAAAAAAAAATCCGTCTGTCTGTACGCCGTCCGCCGTCCGCCGTCCGCCGTCCGCCGTCCGCCGTCCGCCGTCCGCCGTCCGCCGTACGCCGACGTGTACGCTCAGCGCACATTAACTCCCAAACCCTTCAAGATAGAAAGTTCATTTTTGGGGGGATTGTAGATAGTTGCGGATCTCAGGCGGATACCCATTTTCCGGGGTATACGGGTTCAGGGGGAGGCGGGGGGAGCGCTTAAACCGAAAAATACGAATTCAAATATCTTAACCATGGTAACAGCTAGGAAGCTAAAACTCAACATTAATAAAGAGGGGTTTGTGGGACAACTTTTAAAAATAATTTAATTTTTTTATCCATTGGGGTGCGAAAAGGGGGGGCTTAGAACCAATTGTCGGCCGAATTTTTTTTTCAAATGATTATATCTTCGAAATTACTTATCGTAACAAAATTATATTTAGAGACCGTCAAGGTGGCATATAGTTTCATTGGAACCAGCTTAGAAAGTGGCTAACTATTGTAAGGGGGAGGGTCAGGGGGGCTGCAAAGAAAAACACTTAAAAATTAATATCTCAACTATCTCTTAAGCTATGTAATTAAAACTTAAAACTTATATTAAGCTATACTAGGCAAATACAAAAAAAATATAACATGTTGAAATAATAGTAGTGGGGGGAAATGGGGAGCATTTCAAAAATGGCGCACTTTTCAAAATTACAAATCCTTATATCTCCAAAAATAGTACAGATATCAAATCAAAGATTTGTCAGATTGTAGAACTACATAATAGTTAATTTTGGTAAAAATTTTAAGTTGGGAGGTGTAAGGGGAGGGAGGTAATAAGCAAAAATATTGAAAACTTTGAGTGATTTTTTTAGGGCTCTCATAAAAGACACAAAGTTAAAATTTTGCATGTAAATACCTATATTTAATCCACATACAAAAATAATAATAACTTGATCCATATTTGTTATAAACCGACCCCCCGGTCTAACGTGCACAAGGTGTTTCATGTCCATTGAAAAAAACACATAAACTGAAAATTTTTGAGTGAAATTTTAAGGTAGAAATTTGAAAATTTGCGAAATGCATTTAAAAAAAATCCCTAAATATACGAAATATTAACTGATCGAAAACCTTTAACACTTCTACCCCCTCCCATACAAAATTATTTTTTCGACCATTTTCAAGAAATCAATTATCACCTAACTATTAAAAGCTATCAATTTGAAATTTTGCATAACAACTAACAAAAATAATTAAAATGAAATCGCGTTAAAAGTTTTAAAATCGCGCTTGACCTTCTACCCCCTCCCATACAAAAGTATGATTTCGACTAATTTCATTAAATCAACTAATAATCAACAAATTAAAAGCTACGAACTTGAAATTTCGTACGAGCACCATACAATAAAAATAAAAGAAAATTGCGTCACAAGTTTTACGATTCCTCTACCTCCTCTACCCCCTCCCATACAAAATTATTTTTTCGAGCATTTTTAAGAAATCAGTTATCAGCTAACTCTTAAAAGCTATCAATTTCAAATTGGGCATAAAAACTTATAAAACAATTCGAATGAAGTTGCTTAAAAAATTTTGAAATCGCGCTTGCGCTTCTACCCCCTCCCATACAAAAGTATGATTTCGACCAATTTCATTAAATCAACTAATAACCAACAAACTAAAAGCTACGAACTTGAAATTCTATACAAGCACCTTACAAGAGACGCGAAATAAAACTGCGTATCAAATTTTACGATTCCCCTATATTCTCTACCCCCTCCCATACAAATGTTCGGTTTCATGAATGTAAAATACACCGAATTTTATGAAAATTCTATGCAACTTCGTCTATGAAACACATTCTATACAGAGAATATTGGACGTGATTCAAGCAATTAATTAAAAAGCTATTAACATCCACCCACCCTTACTATTACCCCTACTCCTCCCCTCATAAAAACCAAACTTACAGAAACGAATGAAATATTGTTAACAGTCCTGCCCAAGAACTCCCTTTCACTTAGCCTTCCCTAACCACTCTAACCTGCATATTGACTTTCCACTCATCCGCAACTTGTCCCAAGAATAATAAAGTTTCGCCCGACTTGTTGGCAGTTTATTTAAAATTATGTTTAGAAAAAGTTTACAGCATAACTCCGAGTTCGGTTTTTTAAAAATGAGAAAAACTATACTTTTCGATGCGACTTATCACCTATAAGTCAGGCGAAGACTATATATTATTTTTTGCAATAACAATAGAAAAAGGTTGCGATAAATGCTTGAGGGAAGAACATTTTCGATTTTTATAAGTTTTGTTAATAATAACTGGAGTTAAAAAAGAGAGAATTTTTTTTAACACTGATTCGAAGAATAGAATGCTGTTAAGCTTATTCTATGAGTTCCGTATTAGTTTTCATAAAAAATACATAATAATTGTTTGAAAATCAATCAGTAAATTTCGCAGTGAAAATTGAAGCTCAGTATGCCTTGAGACGGTGACCAGAGAAGAGGTTGGTCTGCGCCGATTATTCAATCGGTTGGTCTCTTTTGCAAGATGTTCGTACGCTCTCAAGAAATTCGTCTTTTCCCCTTCGCATTTTCGATGATCGCTTTCATTCTTTGTATGTGTTGTCGCAGATCAAAGTTCGCAGGTGGTGAATGATGAGAAATCCATTGACCTATGCAAGTGTGAAATGTGTTTATATTTTGTTGATAACTTTGTATTTGTATTTTTTCCAATGCATCATTTTCTTTCCTTATTCCTTTGCGACCTATTTCTCCGCTTTCATTTCCACTTCCTCTTTATTCTTGCACATTCCTTTAGTCGCATCTTCCCGCATCGATGTGGAAAAACTAATCATCACAGCATGTACGACTGGCTAAAAGTCGAGCAAATTACGACACGAAAAAATGTTCCGAGAGAAAAAAATCGTGGGCAAAATGATTTGAAATCGATATCGACCGATGGTAGGTACGGACGCTTAAGCCGCACCTCATTCACTGGATGGATACCAGTATTGTCAGACCAATTATTTGCTATGACGCGCTAGTGTGGTGGCCTGCGTTGGTACTAATAACCAAAATAGCACCTGCACGGCTAATACAACATATGTCATGTCTGCGCATAACAGGTGCTCTTAGAACCACACCAACTGCTGCCCTGGAGGTAATTCTCTTACTTGAAATCTACGACCACGACCGTAGCTCAAAATTATTATTTGGTAGGCATATTGTTGGCTTCAAACAGACTTCCTTGCAATGGCACTACATCACTAAGCGGACCTTGGATTCCTGACTTTTTGCTTCAATCAATCAATCAAATTCCTGTTAAGACCCTATAAGGGCATAGGACAGAAATAACTCTCTTCCACAAGGCGCGATCCTGAGCATCGGCCTTAAGCTACTGCCAGGACTTGTTTATTCCTCTGGCCTTCTGTTCAACTGCTCGCTTCCACGTATTACATGGTCGACCAACCTGACGTCTTCCTTGAGGATTATAATTCAGAGCCTGTTTGGCGATGTTTCGCTCTGGTTTCCTCAAATATGACCGATCCACTGCCACTTCCGCTTTCGAATCTCAATACCTGTTTTAGTCTGGCCAGTTGTACTCCAAAGTTCGTCGTTGGAGATCACTTCAGGCTAGAATATTCCTAAAATGCGTCGGAGGAATTGATTCACCAAAGTTTGTAGTTTCTTGGTAAGTCGAACGGTCACATTTCAAGTAGTACAATCATACAGCAACACGGATTTGACGCATGCGTCAAAAACTCGCAGCTTCATGCGAAGGGATATTCCTCTTAACCTCCAGAAAGGATACCGAAGGCCTGGCGAGCCGCAATATTCTTTACGGATTCGCCGTCCATCCTGACAATGCTCCCGAAATAACAAAAATCTTGCACCTCTTCCACATCCTGTCCATTAAGAACAATCGGTGTGCTTGCGTTCGAACCCATGTGCATGTAACTTTTTGGTTACTCACCGTTTATTAGTTATCGTGGCACAATTGTTAATTCTTCGCATAACCCTCTACCTACGAATTTTCATTTCCTCAGATTTAGGTTGCCCAGATATAGAAACGCAGGCAGTGTGCTGGAACTATACGATGAATGGAATTTGAACTGACTATTTAGGAGTAGTAAAGGCTGAATTTTATTTATTTATTAATCATAACAAGATAGTTTAGTTTACAAATAGATTGCTTAATTTAATTTATTTTAATATATCCTAATATATTTAAATTTACATTAATTAATTAAACATAATTGTATATACATATATGATGTATGATAGACACTGGTGGAAGGGTTAAGTGGGATGTGGGGACCTTATAAAACGGAGCGTAGTCTCAGTTTATATGTCAGCTTATTTATTGGAGGTGTATAGTGGGCGCTGAATTTGTTGAATACTCTACAGCATCTGTTAATTGGTTCATTTTGTCCGTAATCAGTACGATGTGCATATTCCTTAAGTAGTTTTGAATGTCTCGTCAGCCTGATATTGTCATTGAGTCTGAATTTATTGGAGATATTGCCAACCTTAATATCGCCATTCAAAACATCTAAGGTAAAACAGGATGTGAGCATGGTTCTTCTAGAACCAAGCGGTAAGAGATTTAATAATTGCAGCCTAACTGTGTAGGGTGGAAGGTTTTCAAAGTCTCTAGGGTCGTACAAGTCCCTGAGAGCAAAAAGAAGGAATTGCTTCTGGATTGACTCTATTCTGTTGCTGTATAACTGGAAAAAAGGGTCCCAAATGGGACATACATATTCCAGAATAGGGCGGACAAGAGAACAGAATAAAGATTTTGTAACCCATACATTCTTAAACTCTTTGGCTCTTCTCTTAATGAACCCAAGAAGTCTATTGGCTTTCGAAATTATTCGATTATAATGAGATTTGAAGCACAGTTTGTTGTCCAGTACTAAGCCGAGGTCCTCAATTTGATCAACATGGTGTAGTTGAGTTCCACTTAAGACATAGTCATGGTGATATGTGGATGATTTACGTGAGAAACTTATAACGTGGCATTTACTGACATTAAGCTCTAATTTGTTCTGAATGCACCAATGATCTAGCGCAATAAGCTTGGATTGTAGGAATGCGGCATCTGCGGGCGAGGTTATGGCATGATATATTTTTAGATCATCAGCGTACATCAGATGTGAAACATTTTCCAATACTTCTGATAGATCTGAGATGAACACATTAAATAAGAGAGGTCCCAAGTGACTTCCTTGGGGTACCCCAAAGGACACTAATATTTCCTTGGAAATAAGACCTTGAAACTTAACAAATTGAGTTCTATTGTTAAGATAGGATTTAAGCCAGTCAAGTAAGGATCCTGTCACACCAATTTTTTTTAACTTTAAAATGAGGACATTGTGATCAACTCGATCAAACGCTTTGCTAAAGTCGGTGTATATTGTATCGACTTGATGCCCGTTTTCAAGTTCGCAGAGCGTATCAGATACAAGAATCATAAGATTCGTTGTAGTCGAGCGACCTTTTCTAAAGCCGTGCTGTTGGTCATTAAGAACAGGGTTGATCATATTGGTTAATTTATCGCAGACAATTTTTTCGAATAATTTCGGTATTGCTGATAGAATTGCTATACCTCTGTAGTTCTCAATTTTTCGTTTGTCTCCATTTTTGTGGATAGGTGTGAGGTGCGATGATTTCCAAGCCGAGGGGAAAGTTCCCAATGACAGTGACTTGTTGAAGAGAAAATGTAAAGGTCTTGAAAGTTGATGGGCACACTTTGATAAAAATAGGGGAGGAATAATATCAGGACCTGGACCTTTTTTGGTATCAATAGTCTTGAGAGCAGCGAGCACCTCCTCAATAGAAAATGAGATATTATCAATAAGTGTAGGAACCGAAATGTTGGGTTCACTGTGGGTTGAATCTGACTGGGCACTAAAAACCTCTTGAAAACGGTCAGCAAACATATCGCAGATATTACGCCGGCAGGAAGATTGCGTGATCCCATTACACATGGTCATGGGATAACCCGAACTTTTTCGTTTTGTATTAACAAATTCGAAAAATCTTTTTGGTTCTGTTATGATATCTTCACCAATTTTTTTAACATAACACTCATACGCAACCCGGGACTTAGAAGAGAACTCTGAGGCCAGCGTGTCATAACTTTTTTGAAGATTAGGAGAAATCGCGCCTGTTTTCTTAAGTTTTTTAAATAGCTTATTTCTTCTATTCCGCAGTGATCTGAGGTTTTTATCTAACCAGGGCTCTGAAACTTTGTCTTTTTGTTTTATTACAGGGACATAATTATCGACAATTTTAAAGATCACATCGTAAAACGTTGTTATGGCATTGTCAAGATCATTACATGAGAAAAGGGATGTCCAGTCTATCGAAGACAGTTCGTTATTAATGCAATTGAAATCAGCATTACGGAAGTCAAATACAATATTATTATTGTAAGAGTGAACAAAATTAATGTTGTTGCATGGTAGTTCTACTATGATAGCAGAGTGATGTTGTGTATTAGAGAAAAGATTCTTCGCGTCAGAGGCAGGGCTAACAATCACTTCATCATATGCGTCTGTAAAGATCATATCAAGCCATCTCCCATTTTTATTGGGAAAATGCACTACCTGATGTAAGTCGTTATTATATAGTGTGTCGATAATAGTGGTGTCAATATCAGACAGAAGATTCCCCGGTATAATAGTGTTATCGGAATGATTAGTCTGAAAAGAAATATTTGGGCGATTAAAATCGCCGAGAAGGAAGATATTGTCATTCTCTGTTAAGGAGCAATTGACACTATGAAAAATTTCAAGAATGTCGTGGTATTTTTGGTCTTCAGAGTTAGGCTGGATATATACAACACCTATGTAAATATATTTATTTATCAGTTTGATTCTGATAAATTTATGTTCAAAAAATGTTGTTGGTGTTGTGTTTACAATCTCACTCGATAAAGATTTGTGAACTGCAATTAGTACACCCCCTCCTTTTGATAGACCCGTTGCGCTGTAATTTCTATCATTTCTGTATACGGTCCAGCTATTGTCCAGTATTTCTTCATTTTTGAAGGAGTCATTTAGGCCAGTTTCCGTAATAATAATAACATTAAAGTGACACGATTTTGCATCAATGAAGAGATTATTTACCTTCCCTCTAATGCCACCTCCGTTGTGGTAGAAAATTCGTATATTATTTTTAGAATTAGGCACGAAAAAACCGATTATGATTTTCACGACTTTTTTGCATATCAGATATATGCTTCGAGGAGACATGGGAACCGTATGTGGCAAGATCCTTATGGACTTGGTCTGGAGAAAGATTGAACTGCTCGTGAAAGCGTGTATAGAGCCGTCGTAAAGCATCTAGATCCGTTGGAAGTCCTTCCTGTTGAATGGACAGAATCAGACTGGTTTTTGTTTTGCCATTTATACAGGTCGAGTCAGATTTATTGTGCATATAAGCAAGATACAGCCGCACATTGTCAAATATTCTATGTTCTCTCAACCGTGATAGTAAATATCTGTTCTCCTCGGAACTTGCCGAATTCTTTGATAGCTTTACGACTAGGGAAACAAGTGGGTCAAGGAAAGGTGGATTATTGTGACCAACGACTGCAGTATCAAGATTTGTACAAGATAACTTTTCATTTTTATCTTCAACACATGTTACTGCTGACGAAGGGTAGGGATTGATTGTGTCGCCTCGCACGAAATTTTTGTAAGGACCCGGAACTATGACAGAATTCGAAGTAGGAACTGAGACTAGATTCGAATTAGGTAGTGTATTTGAAGTAGGAAGGTTAATGGAATGTAATAAACTGGTGTTAACACGATTAGTTGTGGCTGTAGTAATGGTGTTAGTGTTAGTTTTATGGGAAATTTTTTTCTTCTTATTCGTACTCATATTGTTCCTATAATTATTATTGTTATTTTTATTACTATTTGTATTACTATTTTTAGTTTTGTTATTGGTTCTACTCTTATAACTAATATTTGGATTGTTAGTGGTATACTTATTATATTTTAAATTTGACTTCCAGTGTCGGATTTGTATGTTGTTCCATTTGAAGACATCAGATTTCGTGGTGAAGAAAAGCCAGTCATATTGCATAGGCATATAAAGTTTAAAACTCGTGTGTTTCGGTGTAATTCCACTAACTCTGCGGGACGGTAACTTTTCACACTTACAGCCTTTTATCGCAAATTGGTCCGCAAGCGTTTTGCATAGCCACGATGCATCCGAGTTTGGAGGAGCTCCAGTAACAAAATAGGCAAACGAATCAGTTGAATTTGTAATTTTGACCTTGTTAATCCTATTCAGCTTATTAATTCCAGTATTACCGATACTGGTTCGGTTCACAAGCTTGACAATACGTTGGGCCGCTTGAAACATCTCAGATTTGGGCCTGTTGAAACAATTAATCATTCTGTTTTGAGATCTGTAGAAGATAACACAAAAGTTCTCATTTTGTAATGCTATTTATGAATATATCATAAATATCTCTGGAGCAATATCCATTTTACGATGAATTTTTTTAATTTTTATTTATCCATTGACTGCTTTGAATCAAGTCCAATAACAATATAGTCGCTTCTATGCCAGCACAATAAAATTTTCCAACTGCTAGATACAAACTTCATATTTTTCAAAAACAACAGCCAGGTGCGAATTCAAATTGCTCTTTTTCACGTTTCGTTTTGAATTCCGTTTTATTGCAGCTTTACACTTGACTGAGAGAGTTTTTATTTTCTTCTTGAAATCGCCAATTCTTCGTCTCTTTTATTGCCATTTATTTTTGCCTGCAACTGTAGTTAAGGCATGTCCTTAAGGTCCTATAATAGAATCATACCTTAGCCTTAAGACTATCATCATCCCACTTCTATTTCATTCTCCTTGATAAAGTTTTATGAACAGTCCTCATTGTTTACCGAAAGATCCTGAATAGGACACTCGTAATAATCACCTGGACGAAAAAAAGAGAAGATGAAAAGAAAAACTGGGAAGAAAGAACGGTGAATTGTAGAAGATGTCATCGGGGTTGATATCTAACTACCTGTAACTTCATAAAAGTATCTCGTCGGACTTTCGTTTGTCGTCTCCTTTTTTTATATCTTTATTATCTCGGGATCGGTGTTTTATATTATTTCTAGCGATTTGTCCTTACTGGTCATTGTCCAAGCACATAATGAAGACTTGAATTCATCGCTGTGAAAATGTTGTACGCATAGGAGAAACGGTGCCTTACTATGGGGATCCGTGTAATTTCTTCTTCTTCGTTTCCTTTCATTTTTATTGGTCTTGTTTATAGTCTTCGTTCTTATTCGATTTATCTATCAATAATATCGTTTAATGTTCGGTTTTTTTTGGTAATAAAAAAAAGTGCCCATAAAGCAAAACCATTCGGTTTGTACACGGTCCTTTGTCGGATTGAAGTTCTGCAAAGTGGAAAATGATTGAATGGCTCGGATACCATAGATCTGTGTGTGGTAATGTTTTTCGGGGATTACGAATTAAGTCGTCATTTTAAAAGTTTTCTGTATATATACGATTTATTTTATCATTGCGGTATATCACAAGGATTATGTTGTCCTTATAAGGCAAAAAAAAAAAATTATTTTGGATAAAAGTTGAATCTGTAGAAATACTGTTGTTAACTTTTCCATTAGAAATTTTGATGAACGTCATTTTATGGTTAATGTATTTTTGTTGCTCAACTATAATATTAATTGGCTGAATATCTTGTTTAGCCATTTTTTCAGAAATCAATTATAACCAACACATTAATAGTTATCAACTTGAAATTTTTAACAAACTCTTTTAAATATATTTAAAACAAATTTTTGCTTCAAAAGTTTTGAAAGCCCTCCTCTCCTTCTACCCAGGGATGTCATTCTAGGGTATTCAGGGTATAGCGTTTATTACCAGGGCTGTATACGGGGTTATATGTTGTTATATGCGTCATACGCCCTCTGTTTTTCATAGAAGTAGATTGTAACACATATTTTTGTACATGGATATACATATGCACCAGGTGTTTAGCGTATACACTATATATCCGCTGTTTTTTAGTCATAAAAACACATATTTATACTCTGGATGAAATTTGAGAGTATCACAAGTTTACCTGAAAGTTTGTAACGCTAAGAAATAAAGGTCGGAGAATAAAATGAATGATACAGGAGTTCATTTAATCACTCACTGTACATCCCTATCCTTTCTAGCTTGAGAACGCTTTGAGCTAGATAGTTTAAATTTTGTCGTCGTTTTTGACAAAAAAGTAAGGTGAAGCACGTGAACAGGCCAAATCGCTCCACCGTTTCTACCTTTCTAATAGCACAATTTCGCAAATTGACAATAAACGGATTTGCTCGAAAAGCATAAAGGCTATTGATCTGAAATTTGGAATACATTACTTTTACGATGATTTCAATCTACTGTATAGGTTGTAGGAGGATGGATTCGAAGAACCACAATGCACTGGGGCCATCTAGTTGGGCCTATTGTACTTCTCCTATTGAATATAAGATGGAAGTTGTTGTGATATAGAGACCAGCGAGATTATTTCGATACCAAAATACCGGATGTCATTTTCCATTGTCCGATCGAGTTCGCATGTCAGATCGAATTCGGGTGGCCAAATCGGTAATTTGTGTTCGTTAAGCTTTACTATTCTTTTTCGTTAACTTTACAGGGTGCGTTGGACATTTAAAAAAAAAGAAAAAAAAGGCCTTAACTTGTCACACACTCTGAGGTTGTCTAGCTCTGATAATAATGTAGAGCCTAAACAAAGGAGACGGCTATAGGAGATTTGCGGACAGTGACGAAGGTAATGTTCGATAGATTCTTCGTCTTCGTCACAACCTCTGCAAAGGCTGTCGCTCGTGATCCGCATCCTAAATGCATACAGCTTTAGCAAGTATTGACTTGTGGTCAGGCCAACAATGGTTCGGACACTATAGCGACTACGTTGGAACAGCTTCGCTGTAATATTTTTGTTCGGTTGTTCCCAAAAGGATTTCGCCGTTTTGCAACTATCCAGCTGCCGCAACCACGCCGAAAAAAAACACAAAATAGTTTCTCTCTAGTCTTCAGCACTGTTGGTGCTACATTGACTGACTTCCTAGTGGGGTTGATGTTTGCAGATCCTTGCCGTGCAAGCGTGTCTGCTGCCTACTCAGTATCCAAATTAGAAAAACTTCGGTTATGGCCGCTGGGCGATTCAAATTGTGCCTACAAATGGTCACTAGTTGGGACGTAGTCCTGCATAATTGGAGTGCCAAAAGTGCAGCCCTGCTGTCAGCGAAAATGTAACAATTTCCGAGACTGTTCTGCATATCTAAAATAATTTTTGTTCACTCGTTAATAGCTAATACTTCCGCTTGGAATATTCTCGCGTGTTCTGAAGATGAAATGAAGTGTGGATGTCAAGTTCTTGGGAATAAATCCCTGCACATGTCTCCTGGTGAGTTTTAGATCCGTCCGTATACCGATGAGGACCTGCACAGGTCCTAAGTATCGAGTTTGTTGCCCATTCGTTTCGTTCAGGAAAGTTAATGTGAAACTTCCGTTTCTCAACCCGCCTCTCTCCGAAGGCCCAGATTTCATCGTATCAACTAAACGCAACATAGTTCATCACATCCTAACCAACGGACAATTACCATTTTCGAAACCGCGCAGACTAGATCCAGTAAATCATAAGTCTCCAAAAACAGAATTCGAACACATGGTTGAACTAGGAATTTGTCGGCCTTCGGTTTTTTCACCATCTTCACTACTCCATATGGTTCAAATGGAAAACGCTTAAGTACCATAACGGAAACAGATAGATATCTGACAACACATTTTCACAATTTTTCTCTCCAATTAAGAGATCAAATAATATTTTTCAAAATAAATCTAGTACGAGCCTACCATCATATACCAGTGGCCAGTGACGACATTCATAAGACGGCCATCGCTACATCATTTGGACTTTACAAGTTCACCTCTATGCTCTTGCTGGGCAAACATTTCAGAGATTCGTGAGCTTCTTTCGGGTTTCGACTTCGTTTTCGTAATTCAAGCACAACCAACTTAAGACCATACATACCGGAAGAGATGAGAAAATCAATTTCGACTCTGTTCGTAACCTGTCGCACCCGGATATTCGTACATCCAGGAATCTAATAGCCTCAAAATACGTCTGGCCAAGTATGAACAAAGACGTTAATACCTGGGCAAGAAACTATATCTCGTGCCAAAAGTCTAAAATTCATAGGCATGACAAGTCTTAAATTGGGCGATTTAAAATACCTTCTGATCGTTTCGATCATATTCACGTGGACTTAGTAGGCCCACTACCAGAATCAAACTGGAACTCATACATCCTGACCATAGTCGACAGATTTACGCGATGGCCTGAGGCATATCTCTAAAAGATATGACAGTTGCGTCAGTAGCAAAATTTTTTGTTCAACAATACGTTTCTCGTTTCGGAATCCCATCCATAATAACAACCAACCGCGGAAGCCAGTTCGAATCTAAACTTTTTCACCATATTACAGAAACACTGGGATCTAATTACATACGAACCATTGCATATCATCCACAAGCCAATGGAATGGTAGAACGGTTTCATCGTCACCTCAAGTTTTCATTAATGGCTCGCGGAAATACAAACAAATGGAGCAATGATCTTCCTCTAGTTCTCTTAGGCATCCGGACAACCCCTAAGGAGGACTTAAAATGCTCTCCCGCGGAAATGGTTCTTGGACAAATCATCCGAGTGCCCGGAGATTTTTTTCCGCGGAAAGACCATGTTACCTTACCCGATCCTCACGATTATGCAAAGCAATTACAAGATCAAATGCAAGATCTAAAAGTGACAGAGTCAAAAGACTTTACGAAACATCAAAATATCCACCTTCCCAAACTACTCGAATCGTAAAACTCCGCTTTCGTTCGCGTAGATAAAATAAAGCCGGGCTTATCATCCCCCTACAACGGCCCATACGAAATTCTAAGATGATTCCGAAAATATTTCGTACGAAGAATAAAAGGTAAAAACGTTTCCGTCTCTATAGACAGACTAAAACCAGCTCAGAACATAGCAAGCCTTGCCTCCAGCAATCACAAACCCAAACACGTATCCTTTATTGGAATGAATCACTGCGCTTTGCTGGAGGGGGAGTAATGTAGCGAAATCGACATCTATGTTCTCGAATAGAAAACACATAGATCTTCGCACATACGGTAGCACCATTACGACAACACCAGATTTTGACGTTTACCTTCTTCCTTCCTTCTTCTTCGTTTGGCTCTCGACGCGAACAGTCGCAACAATATCGCGTGTATGAAATATGTATCGATGAATATAAATTAAATCAGTGTACACTATAATAAATAACTAATTTAAATAAAGTGTGAAATTATGAGGTTATTTCAAGTGAAATAAAATAATGAGTTATGTGAAATTAACCGTCGTGCATCTTTTTTCAAGACTAACCAAAGACAATCAAAACTACGCGGTTAAATACCTATTACCGACAGACTGACGAACGATCCGCCTGTGGCTCCTTGGAGCTATGTGTACGTCTGGCCCTCTGGGGTAACGATCAAAAACTACTGCCTGACTATTTACGAGACCTCTTACGGCTCTCAGGAGCTGGCTGAGTGTCTGGCTCCGTGTGGAGCAGATACTCAATTAACTTACCCTCTGGGTCCTGCTCAGGCTTCCAGGAGCCCGGGTAAGCCCAAACGTACACACTTAACTAACCCTCAAAAGTAACTTAAAAATAAGGTATGGGTTTACATTGGGTAAATCCATACTTATTTTTATAGTGTTAAATGTTGTTTTTTGTTGTTTCAATAAGGAGCTTCAAATTGCCCTTTTTCGGAAAGTTGTCAAAAGTTTTTCAAAAACTTGACCTACATCATCCAGTAAGATATTTTGTAATAACTTCTAATCATATATCATTTCAATTAATTACAAAATAAATTAAAAAAATACGAGCCGTTAATTTTCACTTCAAATCCGAAAAAGGATCCACGCACTTATAACTCTCACTTCAGCAAGCATGTAAATCATTAAAAAATCGCTCTACTTAAATCGATGTCAAAAATATTCGCATGAACGAACAATTTTCTCGCACATTCTCTAACTCATTATTTCATGATGTTTGTGCATGTTTATAAATTATCCGCTAACATTCATATTTTATTCGTGAATTATGAAGGTCCATAAATTTTTATTCAATTTAATGCTCCGGTAAACAATTTCGGTATATATATAATCTTTTTGTGATGGAATGCTTTTCTACCCTGAAAAAAAATAGTACGCACGAAAGCATTTTTCGCAGTGAAAAGGATTTGATTTAGATTTCCACACAGATGTTACTTTACCGGACTGGACTGTTCTCCGTATCCTTTAGCCAATTCTCTTACTATTTCTTCACAAACTTCTTCAATATACTTTCAAAAGACTCACAAAAGAGTTTTTGTTTTGTTATTTCATTTCACCAAGAAAAGAAAGGAAAATTAGATATGAAAAGTAAAAAAAAACGACGATTTCCGAATAAAATGTATGATATGGGATATCAAAAAAAAAAAAAAAATAAAAAAAACTTGGGTGAGCGAACAGCAAAAAAAAGTGGAAAAAGGACTTTTTCTATTCGGTACGATGCTTCTGCAGCATTTCAAATATATCTTTCGCTTCGATATCGAAATTAAAAAAAGATCATCACTTCCCTTAAGGGCATGTTCCACTTTTAAGGCTTATCTCTTTCCTTCCTTTTTTTTTCAAAATGAGAAAAAGCGGCAAAGAAAAATCCATCCTGCTTCCTTTTTCCATACCTAAAGGGCTTACACACATATTGCATCCTTGAACATAAAAAGACATCATTCCTCTAAAAAAAGAAAAATATGGTTATGGAGCAACAAAAATCAGGCATTGATTTTATTCGTGTAAGGAAATCTGAAATTGGGTTTTAGCCATCATTTCATTTTTGACCCAAACGTATCATAAATGTTCGAGGGACGAATTTTTACGTGCATTCGTGTGCTGGAGGTCAAGAGAAATTTTTATCTCGCAATTTTCCGAAAATCAGATTTTCATGAAATTCTTGAAATACGAGTAGGAAATATTTTACAAGGCAAGATTGAAATTTTTTGTACAAACAATTTCAAACAGAATTAAAAACTTTGAAATTAAAATTAAATTGATTTGGGATTCTGCATTAAATTAATCCGTTTTTGTTAGGCGATGGGGTATTTTTCAATTGAAAAATAAGGCAATAGGTACGAGAATGGGGTGGAAGAGATTATCTTGAAGGAGCTGCTGTTGTGTACTTGTATTCACATTGTATGTGGACAGTGCACAACAAATTTGGTGGTAATATTAAGATAAATTGTTAAATCGTTGAAGGACGGCTGTATTTTTTCTAAGGCACCGTTTATAACTTAGAGGTCACCCTTTAATGCATTGCACAGTTATGTAGTTATAGGAAGAAGATAACATTTGGTATTGTTATAAGAATTTTTAGGTAGAGAAACGGAAATGGCGGTGAACATTATTTTTGAAGCATTGGGGGTCGTACTTGCTTGGACATGGCAATGCGTTCCAAAGTCTGGACGTTCGGGAAACGAACGACTCTCTATATTTCACTGCACGAGTAAGAATAGGGTTGACGGTATACTCGTGCGCAGGTTTAGCTTGACGAGTAATTCGGGGAAAAAATTCAAAGTGAAGAAATGAGTGAGCTAAGTTGTGCACTGCATTTACCATGGAATTAGCGATAGTAAACGCTGAGTATGTTCAATTTAGAGTAATTATTACTGGTAATGTAATAATTGTAAAACCAATTTAGATTTCGTTTTTATAACATATAGTTATTATCTCTGAAACAAGTCCTTGTTGTTATGTGGTGGTACTAGGTGGATAATGACTAATAAGCTTACCAAGAAACTGCGAAATTCAGTAAACCCATGTCTGTGAAGAATTTCAGGGATATCATGTGCAGGTTAAGATTGACATTGAGATTCAAAGGCCTTAGCGGCAGTAGATGGTCATGGATTATAGCCCCCAATAAGACGTCGTACGCACAGGCAATAGCAAAAGACCGAAAAAAGGGATGTAAGCCCAAAACCAGTCTGTAAAGGCTCCTAAGAAATTAGGAAGAGATGGGCTTCCTACTTTTTTCATGGAGGATGGGGAATAGAACACACGCACAGCCAGTCCTGCCTGCACCAAAAATTTGCTGTTGGACACTCACTGGATCATGGCTTGGCACCCGCATTCCTAAAATTTATCTGATACGAGAAACGGATACAGCGCCTACATCGAAGTCATACGCTTGAGCGAGGTCATGTGAATGAGATTAGGAGAAAATGAATTGAGTTTTCTGGCCAACTTGGTCTACGAGAGTGTCCCAAGGTATATATTATTATCATCTCTGCAGATATGAACGTTCAGTTTGGATCTGACAATACTGGACTAGACGTCATGTGGAAGCATGGTGACCCTAGGGTCGATGCGAATTATTTGTGGAGCTTTGTAGTACTAGGCAAATGGTCATCAGTGGTACCCTTTTTCCACACAAGAGTCACCATTAGACATCTTGGGTTTCCCCTGACTACTCAAAACCAAATTGACCATTTGGCCAAAATTCGCCGATAGAGAAAATGTCTCCAGATATGTGAGCCAAGCGTGGAGCTGACGGGGGAAGCGATCACCACTTGATGGTTGCTTGTTGAGGCGGACGATGGCCACAAATTCCTTAGATAAAATGTCATCCACATTGGGCGAATATGCAATGCGCTCCTTGGATGCACATTTGTAATAATTTGAGAATAATCTGTGAGATATGTGCAAGGTGGTGAGTAACCCTGAATGTCACACATGGAACAAGGTTGACGATCGCAAAATTCCAAATCGGCAATTATTACTTAACCCGATGTCAACCAAAGAGCTTCAGACTTAAGACAGAACTACAGCTTAAAAAGGCTGTTGGACACAATAAAGGAAAGGTAAAGTTTCGCTATTTAAAATTATTAAACAGTTGACGAAGAGGAATTCCAGAAATGTCAATGGAACTTTTTCTAATATGAGTTAAACCAGTTGCTGCGATAGAACGAATACTTTTCTGATATTTTAAACATCTTGCCGGAGGAAGATATTGAAGAAACAGAACAATTGTCAACATCCAATCGCAACAATTCTCAATTGGGGATGAAGCTCCAGACGGGGAAGAAGTAGTTTTCGCCATTCGGTCAATGGGGAGAAAGATAGCCGAAGGCATAGACGGACTAGTTACCAAGGAAGATATTCGGCTAAGAGTTGGAGGGTGTCATTGTGAAAATTCCGTAGATGGGCGACTTTTTGGATTGTGGCAATTATCCTGGTATAAGAGTAGCTAGAGTTAGGGCTCGTCACTGAATTCGCGATGGCTCTCAAGTTTACGCAAGTGAATTATGAGGTATCATTCGCGGTGATGTGTGAATTGAGTGTGGGGCAAAGTGAAGGGGGTACTCCTTCGCGCTTCTGTATAACTCCAATGCGCCATATGGACGCGTACTAAGGCTACCAGCATATATGAGGGCATTCTTTGCAGGAGGGGACAAGGCGACTGCCGTGGTAGTTTGCTGTCACAATATTGAGAGCGTTACGCTCGAATTCTTTACGAGTGAGTGGGAGGCTTGTGTCCGCATTAGTAGGCCATTTGGTCCAGTCAACCTGGCAAGTATGTATTGCAGATTTGTGAGGGAGCTCGGCTCATACTTTTCATACATGGATGCGGCTATCCAACAGGTACGTGGCACGCCTGCCATTATTGGGATGAACGCCAACGCCTCTCTCCAATACAGTTCAGCAATATCGTTAATGGTATGAGAAGTCATCATGGCTAGCGTCGTGAAGAGGAACTTGTCGATTAGGTGCTTGCGAATGATATGTTTGCCGCGAACGAGCCAATTGAGTTGTACACAATTGACAGACCGCAATGGGTGAGCCATATTGACGTGACCTTGGCCAATCGTGGAGTCAAGATATTACAATGAGCTGGTCATGTGGAGTGGATAGATGACAGAAGAATTCTGAATCGCGTACTAAAAGGGAAAGTCAGTGTATAAAGACCGATCCGAAAACCACGGAAGCGCTGGAGGATTCGATTGGCGCAGACAGCAAATCACTGCTAAGATTCTCAAACTGGAGGACGCGGTCCCTGATGGATGGAGGCAAAGTATTCTTCTAGGCCGCGTTTAAGTATTTTAGCTGGAATATGTGTGTGGAGAAGCTATTTCTGGTCATTGTGTCCATTCACCCGCAAGGGGGTAGTTGTAAGATGAGGTTTTACCAACTCGTGCATCTATCTTTGGAGACTAGCGACTCCACGGACCTGAGCTAACTATCCCCCTGAGAGATGGGGGCAGTAGAATTCACCCACAGCCAGTCCTGCTTGCCCTAAAAATGGCAAATGGACACTCACTGGATCATGGGCTTACCATCCGTGATCTTAAGACCTAACTGATACGAGAATCGGATACAGCGCCTCGGATACGGACTGATTCTACGGTAACGACTTTTAGCATTCGAAAATGGACTATGATTGGCTTCTGGAACGTTCGAACATTGAATGGCGGGGAAGAGCTGGGGTTACTCCGTTCTTGCACCGCCAATCAGCGATCGACCTTGAAATGGAGCACTATTAATAAGTCCTGGCAACAGCTTAAGGCCGATGCCCAGGATCGCGCCTTGTGGAAGAGAGTTGTTTCTGTCCCATGAACCTATAGGCGGTCTTAACAGGAATTTGATTGGTTAATTTGATATTGTCCATTCATATGGAACCTTATGATGGTTGACTTTCTGGTACAGCTCACAGATTCATGCATTGTCGCGGCGTATGCAGACGATCTGTTAATACTGGTGGGGGGAACGGATTAAGCTCGAGCACAAGGGTGAGACTTTAATGGGTACCGTTCGGGAATGGGGGTTGAGAGATGACATTGCGATACATAGACATGTCAGCATTCGGTAAAACTTGATGAAAGCTGGCTGAGGTGTGTGACTGTAGTCAAATAGCTGAGCATCAGAGTTTCCGAGCGATCAGGAGTTAAGCATCACCTGTGAGTGGCTGAGTATCCAAGAAATGCGGATCTTAGGCGCCGAATGATATGGGAACGTAAAGAGGTGGCGCCTCGCGAGCAGAGATATTACAGTTTTGCATGCCTTTGCGTCTTTGCACGCGAGGCATTCAAAGCAGAACGGCCGAAGAAGGCTATGAATTGAGGTCGTTGGGGTTAAGGAAGAAAGAACGTTTATTTTTATCACCCATACGCAGCGAAGGGAAAATTTTGTCATCAAATATCAGGTGAACGACCAAGGTCAATTTCGGTATAACCCCGCGCTTCCCGAGTACACGTACACCGATTGTTCTTAACGGACAAGATATGGAATAGGTGAAAGGTTTTTGTTATTTACATAAAATATTATCGAACTGGTCGACAGTACCGAAAAGGGTATTAAGGCTCGTATAAATTAAGCTCATCAAGCCTTCGGTATTCTTTTCTCTTTCTGGAGGCTTCCTTCACACGAAACTGCGAGTGCTTAACGCAAGCGTCAAATTCGTAATGTTATTTGGTTGTACTACATAAAAATGACCGGTAGATTTATCATGAATCTATAAACTCTAGTGAGCATATGAAAGCGAGGAGTTGAGGAGAAGACCAGAGGAATAAACAAGAACTGGCGAAAATCGAAGGCCGAAGCTTAGGATCGCTTGTTGAAGAGGACTGTTTCTGTCCTATGTTCCTATAGGGTGTCTTAACAGGAAATTGATTGATTGTGGGCCTGCTGCTTCGAACATCTTTCCAATAATACTTGGTTGATGGAGATGGAAAAGCCATCTTATACTATAACTTAGGATTGGAGGACTCGGTCTTTAGATCGAGAGCATTGGAGGCATCGACTTCAAGAGACTATGGCACCACAGTCACAGTCACAATGAATGGGGACATGAACGTATTTTTTATCTCACAGATCCAGTGAGTGAGGAGTTTTCCAAATAAAACTGTTTCGCAAAATTTCTACTTGACCGAAAATTCACAAAAGATTTTCCCGAAAAATCGTGTCGAAAATTCTAACACAAAAGAAAAATGGAACAGAATTTATCACCACTTGAAAATGCTGAAATGAACTTTTTTAATATTCCATTTTCCCGTATTGCTATTTAAAATGAACTGGAGCAAGATACCTCAATTATATTTCTAAAAAGTTCTCTTCGAGTACGTTCTTCTAGTATGCACGAAAAAAAAATTAAAGTTTTCGTGAATTTTGAAGTGAGTGAAAATTAATTCACCCGCTTGTATGGTGTACATAGCGGCGGGTGCATACACGACGATGCATTTCATTGGATAGGTTGCTGCTATACTTTAAAATGACGTACGATTATAATGTATGCACGTAGCTACCGGCATAATAGCGCATACGAAAAAGTTTAAATACTGTGAAGCCTAACCTGCGGAATAATTAAGAAGTTTCGCCCATTATATAGTCGAAGTTTTACCGGAAGCATAGTTATTACACACCATCATTAACGGGTAGAACACATAGTTCACGATTGCAAGACGCTTAAAATGTGTGCCGTGTTATTAAGGAAGAGTCTATGGGTTCGCGTGATGTAAAGTGTATAACAATCTACAACACCGATTTATACACTCTAGACTTTATAGTGGGCTTCACTCTATATCTACTCGGTATAAAGTGTATAATACATGTTATCTTGTTGTTGTTGGAAGTTCGCACCACATACCTACAAACAAACATCTCAAATATATGTACATGTAGTAAAATGTCTAATGTTAATAGCAGTAAAAGTTTCATTAGCCTATTAGAGCACAAAATCTGAATTTAGTGTTTCGGAAAACATCAAGTGGGAAATATATTTTCAATTTTCTTATATAGTAAAAACGGTTGGGAAATACCTTGTACGGTGATAATTTTCTTCGATAGGTATCTACCGTCGTATACTTTATAAGACGGTTTTACTGAACATGAGGCTATTTAGGTGCCTTAATTTTCCACGTAAAAATTAGTTAATCGGAGTCACAAATCGAATTAATAGGAAATGAGCTATTTTTGTAATAAGTGCCTTGAATAATTGATTCGTGTGTACTGCATAAAGAGGATTATTACTGAATTAAAAATTTAAATAAAGCTCGCATGTCAAACGGAAGAGCATGTTGAAAGTTGAATTGATTAAGCATGTTGTTGTTTTCAAAGGAAAACTAATATCAATTACATAATATTGTACATAGGAAAATTAAAATCAATCATATTTCTGGGAAAATAAGATATTATTTTAATCGTGTCACAGCGAGTACATTACAAAATCGTCTTACCTAAATCTGCTATGGAAAATCGTGTTTAAAAAATTATAAAATCTAACGTTTCCGTAATACCCTTATGCAAAATTTGCGTAGATATAATCTCCTGGGATATAATTTCCCCATTTTAGGTCCTCGTATTATAAAATACAGACATATCGCGAGATAGATCTGCATTGTTCTTGAGGATGATCGCCAACTGGAAGCAAAAACTTTTAGTAGAAAAAACTGCATTAATTTAAATTGCAGTTTTTATGAGTAAAAGTAACCTACTAATTTTATGAAATATTAAAATCTAGAAAGAAAAGATGGATATCTCGGCTCCGAATGGATCAAATCGGACTTCAAATCTGGAAAATTCTTCATCACAATACAATACAACCTGACTGTAGAGGTCAGTTGGAAATTTGATTTCAATCTTTTTTTTTTTTTTAAAAATGTCATTAACAAAAAATTTAGACGAAAAGTCATTTTCTATTTCTACGAAATTTTTATGAAACCGGCAAAATATGCTCTGAATTTTGATTTTATTACTTAGTTTATTAAGAAGAAATGTCGCAAAATACGGTATACGGTGTATCAACAAGAGGTGTTTTGTTTCCAAGACACAACTAATAGAACGTACGGTGGTGCTGGTGGTCCGCGGCTGCAGTTCTTGAGTGACGATTAGTTTGGCTCGTTTTCAACACTGTTCTTCACTGCGGCGATATTTTCGGTCAAACGACCGGGGTAAAGTCGTTTCGATGTCTTGAGATCTTGCACTGAGCTAGTCTTCTGGCATTTTTTTTAGTAGGTTGCGCACAAACTTCTCAGATTCCACATAATTACGATAAAAATTTAGTTGAATTTTGCGCATTGACTCGATTCAACTTCACTGAGTCACAGTTGAATTTATTATTCGAAAAAAAAAAAAAAATTTTGCTACCCTGAAATTTTGTACTTTCGCGTTTCATGACTAAATTAGCCTAAAAATGCAAAAAAAAAATGCGTCTATATGTATGCGCCATATTTTTGGCCTTCTCAAGAAAGACGTCAGATCGGTTGACCATGTAGCACATGAAAGCGAGCAGTTGAGCAGGAGGCCAGAAAAATAAACAAGTCCTGACAACAGCTAAAGGCCGATGCTCAGGAACGCGCCTTGAGGAAGAGAACAGTTTCTGTCCTATCATTCAATCAATCAAATTCTTGTTGAGATATAAACAATTCTCTTCCACAAGGCGCGATCACTTCTGCCCAGAATATTCCTAAAATGCGTCGGAGTCATTGGTTCACGAAAGTTTGTAGTTTCATGGTAAGTCGAACGGTCACATTTCAAGTAGTACAATCATACAGCAACACGGAATTGACGCATGCGTCAAAAACACGCAGCTTCATGTGAAGGGAGATCTCCCTTAACCTCCAGAAAGGGGAAAGGATACCGAAGGCCTGGCGAGCCTCAATATTCTTTTCGGACCCGCCGTCCATCCTGACAATGCTCCCGAGATAACAAAAATCTTGCACCTCTTCCATATCTTGTCCGTTAAGAATAATCGGTATGCTTGCATTCGCACCCATGTGCATGTTCTTGTTTTACAAACATTTATTTTCAGTGCCGCATCTTTGTATTTAGAATGCAATGAGCGAACATTTGACTCTAAGTCCGAATGGGTATGTGCAAGCAAACACACGTCATCAACATAATCAAGGTGACTTAAGATGTTAAATAGTCTCCATTGAAGACCTTTACCTTCCCCATCTTCCAGTGCAGCTTTCAAGATGTCACTTGTTACCACCAGAAACAGAGCTGGTGATAATATGCAGCCTTGTCTGACCCCCGTTCGCACATGAAAGCTCTCGGACAGCTCTTCTCTAGGCCCATTGCATCTTCATAGGATTCTTTAATCATTCCTATGACCTTATCTAGAATACCTCTCCCGCGCAAAGCATTCCATATGTAATCACGCTTGACGCTTTCGAAGCCTTCTCAAAGTCCACAATCATGAGATGTAGAGGCGAACTCAATTCGGCTGGCTGCTTCAATATTGTCCGTAAGGTATTTGTGTGGTCGGTTCAAGACGACCCTTTACGGCCTGATAAACTTCGAGAGTGCTCTCGACGAAATCACTACTCCTATTGAGAATTACCTTAGCCATGACTTTTGATATGGCAGTAAGTTGACATATACCACGGCGATCGCCACAATTGCCCATTTGGCTTTTTACCGATCGTCAACCTTGTCCCATATATCTTGCGACATCCAGGGTTTCTCACGGCTTTGCACATATCCCACAGATTCTTCACCAGTAGTTAGAAACGTGTTTCTGGTTGCCCAATGTGGATGACTCTTCTCGTAGAATGATGGTGTACTCGCGCTTTGTGTTGGGATCTCTGAGTTTATCCATATTAAGCTTGGGCTTCATTTGAAGAATTTGTGGTCGTCGGATAGCTGCTGTGGTCAATCTCAAGCAGGCAACCATCAATTGGTGATCGCTCCCAACGTCAACTCCACGCTTCGCTCGCACATCGGGAAGACATCTTCTCCATCTGCAACTTGTAGCCAAATGGTCGATCTGGTTCTGAGTAACACCATCAGGGGAAACCAAAGATGTTTTATAATAACTCTTGTGTAGAAAAAGGGTTCCTCCGATGACCATTTGCCGAGTACTTCAAAACTCCACAAATGTTTCGCCGTTTTCGGGTCTCTTAATCCAAGGTCGTGACGCGTCGACCCAAGGGTCATCATGCCTCCCCTTGACGTGTTCTAGTCCAGTGTTGTCAGAGCGGCGTTCTGAGAAGATAATAATATCACCTCTTGGAACACGCTCGAAGGTGGCATTTAGTAGGCTATAAGGCTCCTCTTTGTTACCAGGTGTTGCGGTATTACTTGGTGCGTAGCACTGTAGAATTGTGACGTTTCTGACACTGGTCCTGAGCCTGACGACAATTATCCTTTCCGAGATTGGTCCCCAGCTGATGAGACTGTTTCTCGCTCTCGGTGTACGGACGACCGTCGCGCCATTTTTGACTTCACTCTCAGGACCAAAGTCCGCTAGGGGTTCATTGTTCTCCTGCTCTTGTCCACCTGATCTCACTCAAGCCCAATATTTGGATGTTATAGTGCTTCATTTTACGGTGGATCGCTGATTGGTGGTGCAAGGGCCGAATGACCCCAGCCCTTCCCCCGTCATTCAATGTTCGAACGTTCCAGAAACCAATCATAGTCCGTTTTCGAATACCAAAAGTCGTTACCGTAGAATCAGTCCGTATCCGAGGCGCTGTATCCGTTTGTCGTATCAGTTAGGTCCTAAGATCACGGGTGATATGCCCATGATCCAGTGAGTGTCTATGTGGCATTTTTAGGGCAAGCAGGACTAGCTGTGGCTGAATTCTAATGCCCCCATCCCAAAGGGGGATAGATAGCTCAGGTCCGTGGAGTCTCTGGTATCCAAAGATAGTTGCAGAAAGAATAAAAACCGCATTCTACAACTACATCCTGCGGGGTGTTTGCCATTTTGTTTCAGAGGACTAAAAACTAATTTTCGGCCGAATTTTTTTTAAATGATTATATCTTCGAAACTAAACACAATAAGTTCCTATTTTACGACAAAATCAGAGGGTTACAGACAAACCATAATCAACTTAGAGGGAGGACAAAACTTGTAAAACTGAGGGTCAGAGGGTGTGAAGAACAACACTTAAAAATTATTGTTTCGACTATTTAATAGATATTTATGTATTTATTATTATTATTTTTATACAAGATAATTAGCTACATAATAAATTGCTTAATTTAAATTAATCTAATTTAATATAACATAATATAGTTAAATTTAACTTATTTAGTTAAACCCAATTCCATATATCTATGTAGGCCTTGAAGGAAGGGTCAAACGGAGTGTTGGAACCTTATAAAATGGAGCTAGGCTCAATTTGTAAGTCAGCTTACTAATTGGAGTTGTATAGTGTGCGCTGAATTTATTAAATACTGTACAAAATGAAAAAAAAATTATCAGGAATCGTTTGGGGGGAGCCAAAACATGTCCAGAAATGAAATCTTTTTGGGTTTTTGCTTTCAGATAATTCTTCATCGATTTATGAGGGACACCGCGAAGCGCCTTTTTCAAGCAGCGAGTTTGCAAAATGGCTGCCATCGGCTGAATTTTTAATATTTTTATTTGTAACTTGGACGAAATAAACTTCAAAATATACTTAATTAAATATACTTGAATGCGCTAATGTTCCTCATCACCGAACAGAGAAAAAATTCCCAAAAATGTCGTATTTTTTCACTCTAAAGACCCGGGTAAGCCCTTAATAGGTTCATTTAGTCCGTAATCTGTACGATGTCGATATTCCGTAAGTGGTCTTGAATGTCTCGTCAGCCGGACATTGTCATTGAGTCTGAATATATTTGAGATGTGGTCAATATCGCCATTCAAAACATCAAAGATAAGTAGTTGTTCTCCTAGAACCAAGAGGTAAAAGGTTTAATAATCGGAGCCTAACTGTGTAGGGTGGACGGTTTTCAAAGTCTCCAGGATCATACAAGTCCCTAAGAGCAAAAAAAAAAAGGAATTACTTCTAGATTCTATTTCTATTCTGTTGCTGTATAATTGAAAAAAAGGGGTCCCAAATGGGACATACATATTCCAGAATAGGGCGGACAAGAGAATCGAATACTTTCTAGAACTCTTTGGCTCTTCTCTTAAGAACCCAAGAAGCTTATTAGCTTTTGAAATTATTCGGTTATAGTGAGATTTGAAGCACAGTTTATTGTCCAGTAGTAAGCCGAGGTCCTCAATTTGATCAGCACGGTGTAGTTGAGTTCCATTTAGGACATAGTCATTGTGATATGAGGATGATTTACGTGAGAAGCTTATCACGTGGCATTTACTAACATTAAGCTCTAATTTATTCCTACTGCACCAATGATCTGGCGCAATAAGCTTGGATTGCAGGAATGCGGCATCTCCGGGTGAGGTTATGGCATGATATATTTTCAGATCATCAGCGCACATAGATAGATCTGATATGAAAGCATTAAATAAGAGAGGTCCAAAGTGACTTCCTTGGAGTACACCAGAGAACACTAGTATTTCCTTGGAAATAAAACCTTAAGATTTACCAAATTGAGTTCTATTATATAGGTAGGATTCAAGCCAAGAATACTGTCGCACTAATTTGTTTTAACTTTCAAATCAGGACATTGTGATCAACTCGATCGGATAAAATATGTAATTAAGGATAAAATATGTAATTGAAACTTGGGATTTTCATTAAGCTATATTAACGAGATATGACGAAAGTGTAACATTTGGATATAATTATAGTTTGGGGAAATGGGGAGCGTTTAAAAAATTTCACACAGTTATATCTCAAAAATCAATGTAGATGTTACTTTGAAATTTTTTTAAATTTTAGAACTATAAGAACTATAAATTTTGTCAAATTTTGAAGATGAGGGATCTAGGGAAGGGCGGTAGTGATCCAAAATGACGATAAATTTGAGTATTTTTTTAGAACTCTGGTAAAAGATTCAAAGTTCAAATTTTGCACGGTCATACATCTATTAGATGTACATATGTATAAAGGAAACTAATAATTTGAATCAGAACTGGTATCCACCGAAGGGGAGCTCTAATCTGCACGAGGTGTTTCATGTGAAATAATAAAAAAAAAGAAACAGAAAAAATCAAAATTTTAAGTTATAAGCTTAAAAATTTTGGAAATTTATTTGAAAGAAGTATATAAAAGATTCACGTATTAACCTTCAAAATTGTAACAAATGGGGTTTGGGTGAACTCATTCTGCTATAGATTTTTAAATGGAGTCCTTGGATAGCACATCCTGCTGGCTAGCTCAGAAGCAATGGGGTAGGAATGAAGATACTTGAAAAATCGCACTTCCTTGTTCGTGCTGTATCTACATATACCTAAAAGTTAAAAGCTCGAGCTTCGTGAAGTTGAAGCGCGTTGAGCGTCACATGTTCCCCTAGTGGAACTTCACTCCTCACTCATCATAGCCCAAATGCCGCAGGAAAACCGAAACGGATTTTTCAGTTTAAACGTAACGATTGAATATAACTTTTAAATTAGTTACTCATATTAAATTTTACTGGTAAGTGATCATAATGTGTTTATTAGATGCATCGATGCTAGATACGCTGGAGCAAACCACGATTTGGCGGTTTGGAATTTAAGTTATTTGAAAACCAGGTTGGAAAAATGCTATAGCAGTGTTTACATTGCCAACACTTCTAAGCATATTTAATCTTCTATCTGCTGTTCGAAGAGGCGTAGGTAAACTGGTCCGAGTCATATTAGCGTTCCTCCCTGTGCTATTTTGCACATCGAAATCGAGCATCCACTACGGCGCGAGTTATTCTGACGTTAGTCATATTGAAACTATTTCGTTGAGTGCTCGAGTCCTATAATACATAAAAACAAGTCACTCACTGGCAGTCACGCGAAAAAATCACTCACACAGTTCTGCTTGAGTTCCATAATACCGAAAACTCACTCACTTGGTCGACTCGAATCTCGTAATAGGCTTCATAATTTCAGATTACATCGAGAAAAGGACTTGAGACTAAAGCAATATTATCATATTTAAATCATTAAATAAAGTAACGTCAGTAACACTTTTAAACTTCTTTAAAGAACAAAATAACCAGTTTACGTCTTTATTTGTTCTATTTGCACCGTCGCTTTAAAGATGTCTCATTAAAAGTCATAACAACGTCAGGTAACAAAGTAATCTCAGCCTTATGCTTCCATGAACTTATGTACATCCAACACGAAAAGGAGTACGTATACCTTCCTATCTACCTCTACCTACCTACGAAAAGGCAATGTGTAGCCACTTTCGAAAATACCTTTGCACAATGGAGTGTACAAAATTCAACAGAAACATATCCCACTTGTGAATGTCTACCGACCAGATAAATTTTAAACGAGGCAATTTAGCGCAAAGACATTCTCCCAGGGTAAGGTAAGGCGAGGCAAAACATACGTATATCCATCCACTTAACAGATACAGAGTACATCTCCTATACGTGTCCTATGAAGCTCCCTGCTAATATGCCAACGAACAATAAACCGTCAATTATGTAAGTTAAATAGTAGTGCCAGTAGCCTAATTTTAGGTAAGGCTCTCCGGCAGGTAAATAGGAGCACGCAATAAGACCGATCGGTTCACCTAAAGTCTGTGTAAATTGGCAGGGTGCGACCCGAAAAGCTCGCATCTCTCTCTCGCTCTCTATTTCTATCTCTCTAGGTATTTCAAAACTTCTTTCTAGGACGCATGTCCTTCATTAATGCTCCATTCAAACTCACCGACAAAAGGTTGTGATTCTTCTTACATTTACGAAACGATAGAGCGAGTATATTTTAGGACAACAATAGTGTTAGTGAAAGTTCAGGTGAATTTGCTTGAAGCTTTTCGTCGTCCCTGAGATTTTCATGCACATGAACAAGGAAGAAGGGAAATGTGTGGAGACTTTTTTTTTAGTACAAATTTTCTCCTGAAGCCTTAAAAGTGCAAGCCTACCCTTTTTTAAATGCGCATTATGTGTGCATGTTGTTTATAATGTTTTTGACCTTTTTTGAAAGAATATAATCGTAGGTGGTAGGAAAGGTTATGATTTTGAAAATATGTCTAAAATATGTCAAAATTGATTTCAACAAACAAAAATCTGCCTTTCGAGCTTTACTAATTATATATGTGGAGCTAGGATAGCTTAAGAGCTTAGAAGGAATAAGAAATATTAACCGTTTTAAATAAGTTCCTTAAGGCAGAAAATTTGTTTCAAAATCAATAAATTCATTAAATTACAAAACATTATAATTAAAACAAAAACATTTTGCTATGACCTTATTTTGTTCATTTCTCTTAATGCGAAATTTATTTTTACTGTCTACTAAGTGTGGTCCTGTACATAATTTCATACTCTTTTTCATTTCGCTGAGTATGGTTTTTAAGCCGGGTTGTAAAGAAAAAAGGGAGGAGACATATAATTGATTGGGAAAATGTTTGCAGAGCTTTAAGTCGAAAGGCATTCCCGATAAAATCACATACACTATTAAGGAGATTTTCCCCTGTAGAGCGCCAAAAAAGGTATTTTTTCGAGATTTCATTACAAAAAAGTATAAGTATTATTGGTGTGAAATTTTTACATCGTTTTTATCTCAATCTTCTTCCTCTTCAACGGCATTACAGACCAATTCGGACCTTGGTCATCTAACCTTCAGGTTTCTCAATATTTTAGTTCTTATTGTGCAAGCCCATCGAGCAACCTTCTATCTACGAATTTCTATTTTCGCAGATTCTATTCGCTAAGACTATCCGTCAACCGGGATTTGGACTCCTGAACTTTGCATTGTAGACCAACAGGCTACACCCTGGTTACACCCTGGCTTTGAGTTATAGACAGAATATTCAAAGGAATTTCAATGAATCAATTACTTTATTATTTTAATAATAATGTATTGTGATCGAATTCGAAAAAAAAAATTTGCTACCCTGAAATTTTGTTTTTTTAAGCGTTTCAATACTAAATTAGTCTAAAAATGGAAAAAGAAATAAAATCGTCTGTCTGCACGATGTACGCTCATCGTACATTAACTCTAAAGCCCTTTACGATAGAAAATTCATTTTTGAGAGGATTGTAGATGGTTGCGGATCTCAGGCAGACATAATTTTGGGTGATAAGGGTTAAGGGGGAGGCGAAGGAGTGCTAAGACCGAAAACTAACAAATTGAATATCTCAATCATGGTTTTAGCCAGGAAGCTGAAAATCAACATATATATAGAAGGATTTGCGGGACAAACTCCAAAAATAATTAGATTTTTTCATTCATTGGGGTCCGAAAAGATGCTAAAAACAAATTGTTGGCCGATTTTTTTTTTAAATGATTATATCTTCAAAAAATTCGTATTTGGGACTTTTAAGGTTGCGGTACAGATACACTAAAATCAGCTAAGAGGGAGGCTAATTATTGTAAGAGAGAGGGTCAGGGGGGTGCAAAGAAAAACACTTAAAAATGAGCATCTCGACTATCTCTAAAGCTATGTAATTGAAACTTGGAACATACATTAAACTATACTAGCGAAATACGAGAAAGATATAACATTTGGGTATAATAGTAGTGGGGGGAAATAGGAAGCATTTAAAAAATGTTACATCTTCCAAAATTTTAAGCCATTTGTATCTCAAAACTGAGTACAGTTATCATATTACCAGATTGTAGAGCTACATAATCTTCAATTTTGGTAAACATTTTAAGTTGGTGGGTGTAAGGGGGGGGGGGGGGGGGGAGTTGGTATTTTAGCAATCTAGCGGGATTTAATTCCTGCATTGGAAATATCAAAGGTTTCTGGATGAAATTATATCTCTATTGAATTTTATTAAGATGTGTTAATGTTTTGATACCACACTTCCGCCGACCTTGCCCGACCCCTCGCTATTGATGAAAAGTTTCAATTAAACATTCCAATTTCTTCAAATTTTTAATTTAATATAATTTGGAAATGATATTATACACTTTAGTTTTTAACCTAACTTATGCTATAAATTTAATAATGTTACAATTAACTTATCAAATAAATTTTATTATTTTGGGCTTCCTAGAAATTTAGCTGCCATTCTGAATCTCACTTTCTCTGGCTGCAGTTGCTTTTTTTATCCTAAATTATGGTCATGCTTGGCTTTTCTAGCAATTATAGAGCTTCATGGCTAATATTTGCTCGACTGATCTGCGGTTTATGTCGAAAACTAGCAACGTATAGATCGGACGATATTAGCAGTCGGCTTAGAAGATTGGTTTTAGTGTAAGATGTTTGGTTTATTGTTTCCGTCGAATCCTTAATAAAAATAAATTTTATTGGGTGACAATATCGAGTAAAAGACGGAGAAGGGTTTTGCCAATTGATGCGTTTGGAATTCTTAGTACCACAATACTGCCCCTCTTTCCAAAATCGCTGCTTATATTTATTTTTGACTGCTCCATCGTATCTCGACTCCATGAGAATCTGTATTCCTTCTGTACAAAAATCTTCCAAAGTTTCAATCACGTCTTTTTGCACAGTACATACATAATCGTGTGATGGTATGATTAACTAGGGATCATTTTCAGCTCAAGATTCTGTAACAGATATTTCAGATGGGTAATATCTTTGTTTTACTTCCTTTACGATATGATAAGTTGGGTATAAATGAGAGTATAGATTTTTTACTTGGTCATGTTTAACATTGTACTGATGTGTAGGAAGGTTAGCATCGATCATTAAAGAGAGGGCTTGATCACCAGACAACATTGCCGGCTCTGCAAAAACCCTTCTAGCCTTAATAATGGTGATACCGCGAGTGGGTGAGGTAGATGACAGCTACTTCAGAATCATAGCTGAATCTTTTTTCCCATCTTTCGTAATTTCACTTAAGCTGCAATGGAAATTTTCTCTGTCATATTCGATTCCTCTAGCTCTTTTACCTTTCGTTTTTTGTCCTATTCCGGCATTCTTCAAAGGATTTTCTAGGTCTGGTTGTGCCTGATGTTGGTGGAAGCACATATTAAGGAAAAGCTACCATTTCTTCTAGCCAGTTCTCATTGTTTCACAGGAAGCAATTTAGATGCCAACCGCTTTTCTGTCATCGTTCTTCTATTTTCGTGCAAAGTGTCCTTAATGTTTTCTTTATACATCCCACAATTACTTTTGGATAATGTGTCACTCTAAACTCTTGTAACACGAATTTAAGAACCACTGGAAACCATTCACCACTACGATTTTGTACCAATGTGTCGAAAATATCTCTTCTTCGGAACCAATCCTGAATTTTGGATTGTATGGGCGGGGCAGTTATGCGCACCTATTTTTTTCGATTCCTAAGGCAAAATACCTTCAGCTTTAGGATGAGCTTAGTCTCGGCATGAAATAATGCGGGATAATGTAACTAACAACAACAACGCTCAAGAGAAATAAACGAACGCTCTACTTTGCAAGTAAATTCGAAAAAAATTTGGACCACCCCAAAGCTATCTGGTGTGCCATTAAAGAAAGCATTTACAACGGCGCCATACAAAAAAAAATAATTTTTTTTTCTTCTAAGTAACATGTCTGGCAAAGATTCTAAAATACTAATATATACTAATACTTGCTATACCTTGGATATACCTTGGTCACCTCAATCTACGAAAATGAAAAATTCGTAGGAAGAGGGTTGTGCGAAGGGCTAACAACCCTTCCACAATAAGCAATAAAAAAAAATGTGAAAATGTTAAGGAACCTGAATATCAGGAGGCCAAGGTCCGATTTGGGCTGTAGCACCATTGTAGAAGTAGAAGAAGAAATTATCTCTCAGAATCAGTATGGATTTAAACTCCAATCGAACACTAAAGGAGCATTATTTGATGTCGTGACTAAACTCCATTCTTCTTGCGATAAAAAATTTCACACGGTTGCTGTTTTTATTGATTTATCTAAGGCTACCGACACACGCTGCGAGTTAATATATATTAACTTCCTATTTTGATATAAGTAGGCCGAATTATGTATAGGATAATGACACTAGTAATATCGAAAAGAGAGATAATATATATTAACTCGCATTGTGCGTCGGTAGCCTAAGGCGTTCGATACAGTAAATCACCAAATTCTACTCAAAAAGCTTTTCGTGATTGGAGTTCGTGGGACTCCCTACATCTGGTTTGAAAGCTATCTTACTTCCAGATCTCAATATGTCATGGTTGACAATGTTTGCAGTGCTCCACTACCTATTAATATTGGCGCTCCACAAGGAAGTGTTTTGGTTCCTATTCTGTACAATATTTATACAAACTCAATCGTGAAATTTGATCTCAATGGTGCAATATCACTCTACGCAGACGGCATAGCGCTAATATATACTTCAGCTAGTGTACCAGCACTTGAAGATAGTATAAAAAAGGACCTCAACAAAAGCAATGTATGGATCAATGCACATAAATTAATTGCTAATTCGGAGAAAACCAAGTATGTTTTCTTCAATAAGCCACCAGAAACTGTATTAAGAATTGTTTTCAATGGACAAACTATTAGTAGGGTTGTCAGCTTCAAGTACCTCGGAGCTCACCTCAACGAACAGCTATCTTGGGACTCTCACCTAGATACTGTGAGAAGAAAATTGGTCCTCACTGCTGGTATATTTAGAAAATATGCACTGATGTTCCCGAAAATTTAAAAAAAGGCATATTTTCATCTCTATTTTTGAGCCAATCAAACTATAGCATAACAATCTGGGGTTCCACCTTCAATTCTAAGCTGCAATGTATCCCAAGAATTCAGAACCGAGCGATAAGAAACCTATACAACATCAACATGAGGAAGCGCACGAAAACGATTCACGAATTACACCAATTCCTAACTGTTAAAAAAAGAAAGAAGCTTCTGCTCAAATTCATGACATTAAGTATCTTAATACCAACAGCGACTTAGTGTTTACCTACTACTCCGACAAATATCTATACAATACGCGCCGAGCTAACAAAATATATCCATCTGCCATCAGTTCCTCGAAATACGTTTCCAATCTTGTATTATACAAGGCAATCTCGATCTACAACAAGCTACCGGATGATCATCAAGAATCTACAATCCAGTTTAAGTCGAAATTAAGGAAATTTTTGTTATTACAATAATATTTGAATATTTAAAATCGTTGACTTTGTTAAATAATTCTATTAATGTATCTTAAATCTTTTTTTCTTTTTTATGTTTATCGAAATTAACTTAGGGGGTTACCCTTTAACGCGCGATGCTCAGTTAATTCGACATAGGTAAGGGAAACAAAAGAAAATAGGGAAATCAGCAGGGAAACACAGGAGTGAAGAGTTTGAAGTGGCAGTGAACATTGTTCTTAAACTGCTAAAAGTTGTATTCAGTGGGAAAGAGATTGCCTGGTAATGAATTCCACAACACTGACGTCTGAAGGATGAAGGACTGCCTAAGCTTCACTGTTCTCCACGGCAAGGGCTTCACAGTGTAATCGTGTGAGCGTGCAGCTCGGCGAGTATTTCGGGGGGCATTGAATATAGGTGGTATTAGGACTTTTAGTTCCTTGCTGCATTTACCATGGAAGTATCTATAGTAAATGCAGAGTACACCGATATTTTGACGGTGCTCGAGGGAATCAACTCAGGCTTCATGTTCTTCATGTTCTCTTATTACGCGCATCACTATTATGAAATTTTTATTTCTTTTTTAACTTATCCTTTTTCTCTACTTTTGTCATATTTAATTCAAATCATTATTTTACTTTATTATTTTAATAATAAAGTATTGTGATCGACTTGGGAAAAAAAAAAATTTGCTACCCTGAAATTTTGTTTTTTCGCGTTTCGTGACTAAATTATCCTAAAAATGCAAAAAAAAAAATCCGTCTGTCTGTACGCCGTCCGCCGTACGCCGTCCGCCGTACGCCGGTGTGTACGCTCAGAGCACATTAACTCCCAAACCATTCGAGATAGAAAGCTCATTTTTGGAGGGATTGTAGGTAGTTGCGGATCTCAGGAGGACACTCATTTTTGGGGGTGTAAGGGTTCAGGGGGAGGCGGGGGGAGCACTTAAACCGAAAACTAAGAATTCAAATATCTCAAACATGGTTACAGCTAGGAAGCTAAAAATCAATGTACATATAAAAGGGTTTGTGGGACAACTTTCAAAATTAATCTAATTTTTTTATCCATTGGGGTGCAAAAAGGGGGGGCTAAAAACCAATTGTCGGCCGAATTTTTTTTTCAAATGATTATATCTTCGAAATTACTTAGCATAAAAAATTTATAATTTTAGACCATCAAGGTGGCATACAGATTCACTGGAATCAGCTTACATAGAGGCTAATTATTGTAAGGGGGAGAGTCAGGGGGGGTGCAAAGAAGAACACTTAAAAATCAATATCTCAGCTATTTGTTAAGCTATGCAATTGAAACTTGGTACTTATATTAAGCTGTACTAAAGAAATATGAAAAAAATATAATATTTGGAGAAAATAGTAGTGGGGAAAAATGGGGAGCATTGAACTTTCCAAAATTTTAAACCATTATATCTCAAAATTGAGGACAGATATCACATCAAAAATTTGTCAGATCGTAGAACTATATAGTTTTTAATTTTGGTATAAAAATTAAGTGGGGGGGTGTAAAAGGAGGGAGGTGGAAAGCAAAAATGTTGAAAATTTTGAGTAATTTTTTTTGGGCTCTGGTAAAAGATACAGAGTTTAAACTTTGCAGGTCAATATATCAATTTATTGTACATACATAAAAAATAATAAAAATTCTACAATTGTTATGCACCGACCCCCCTGGTCTAACGTGCACAAGGTGTTTCATGTGAAATGAAAAAACACATAAGCTGAAAATTTTTAAATGAAATTTTAAGGTAGAAACTTGAAAATTTGCGAAATGCATTTAAAAAAAATCCCTAAAAGAATGAATTATTAACTGGTCGAAAATCTTTAAAACTTCTACCCCCTCCCATACAAAATTATTTTTTCGACCATTTTCAAGAAATCAATTACCACCTAACTATTAAAAGCTATCAATTTGAAATTTTGCATAAGAACTTACAAAAATAATTGAAATGAAATTACGTTAAAAGTTTTGAAATCGCGCTTACCCTTCTCCCCCTCCCATACAAAAGTATGATTTCGACCAATTTTATTAAATCAACTAATAACAAACAAATTGCAAGCTACGAACTTGAAATTTTGTACGAGCACCTAACAACTAAAAAGAAAGAAAATTGCATCACAAGTCTTACGATTCCTCTACCTCCTCTACCCCCTCCCATACAAAATTATTTTTGCGAGCATTTTTATGAAATAAGTTATCAGCTAACTCTTAAAAGCTATCAATTTCAAATTTTGCATTGAAACTTATAAAAATAATTCAAATGAAATTGCTTTCAAAATTTTCAAATCGCGCTTGCCCTTCTATCCCCTCCCATACAAAACTATGATTTCAACTAATAACCAAAAAACTAAAAGCTATGAACTTGAAATTTTATAAGAGCACCTTAAAAGAGAAGCGAAATAAAACTGCATATCAAAATTTACGATTCCCCTACCTACTCTACCCCCTCCCATACAAATGTTCGGTTTTGTGAATGAAAATTCTATGCAACTTCGTCTATGAAACACATTCTACACAGAGAATATTGGACGTGATTCAAGCAATTAATTAAAAAGCTATTAACATCCACCCACCCTTACTATTACCCCTCCTCCTCCCCTCCATAAAAACCCAAACTTGCAGAAACGAATGAAATATTGTTAAATTGACAACAGCCCTGCCCAAGAACTCACTTTCACTTAGCCTTCCCTAACCACTCTAACCTGCATATTGACTTTCCACTCATACGCAACTTGTCCCAAGAATAATAAAGTTTCGCCCGACTTGTTGGCAGTTTATTTTTTATATTATGAACTATTTTGTCAATATTGTAAAAATGTATATAATTGCTTTCCGCACGAGCTTAACTCATGGATTAACCTAAATAAATTTACTTTACTTTACTTTAAATCAATTTTGAAAATGAAATTTAGAGGCAAATTTACGATCCAAAATCTCAATATTTTTAGTTAATTATAGCATTAAACCTAGACCAAATTTTAGTTATATATTTTTTTACAATCTAATAATAATTAATTTATCTTTTCAAAATAGAAAAAGCAGATTTCAACAATATAACATGTATGTATAATGTTCGAACGAAGTGAAACGAATGATTACTGAAAGATTTTCCTTTGAATTTATATTACCCGAAAAATGGACTTTGACCTGCTACTATTCCTAAACGGTTAATTTGTGGGAAGAAAATAACTCGGGCTTTTCTTAATTGGATAGTTACCTAAATAATCATATAGTCAATTAGGAAATTTTTGAATTAAATCCCGCTAGATTGCGAAAATGTTACACTGTGCCCTGGTCTAATATGCACAAGGTGTTTCATGTGCAATGAAAAAAACACTTGAACTGAAAATTTTTGTATGAATCTTTAAGACAGAAACTTGAAAATTTGCCAAATGCAGTTAAAAAAAATCTCCAAATGTATGAAATATTAACTGGTTGAATATCTTTAAAACTTCTACCCTCATACAAAAATTATTGATTAACTTGAAATTTTGTATGAACACCTCACAAGAGAAACGAAATAAAACTGCATCACAAATGTTTGGTTTCGTGAATGTAAACTACACCGAATTTCATGAAATTCTATGCAAGTTCGTCTATAAAATTGACATTCTACAGATGGAATATAGGCCGTAATTCAAGCCATCAATTAGAAAATTAACATCAACCCATCCTTACTATCACCCTGTGGTGCTCCAACACATTTATAAATTCACTTGTTGATAAAAATCACTTTAATTTTTATTAACGAGAATTTGAGAATTAGTAACTTTTGTTTTCGAAAATTAAAAATTTTTATGTGTATGACGTCAGTCGAAAATAGAAAATCAGTTGAATAATACGATTTGAATTAGAAACATAATATCCTGTTGTAAATAAAATAAAAATAGATAATAATACAAACTAATCTATCGAATCAAATTTGTGAATAATTAATTGAATCACACATGTGTATAAATAAAATATAAGCAAGACTTATTTATTAAATCAAATTTGTTCATAAATATAACGTGATTCAAACTAATTTATCAATTAAAATATGTTACTAAAAATTAACGCTATAAATTTAATTTTTGATTATAACAAAATTGTTGTGTAATATAATTTAATCTTTAACTATACTATTTATCACAACAAATTGGTGACACCGTCAAGCAAACCAATAATCATATTATTGGCGAACAACAGAGCAATAACTGTATCAACGAAATAGCATTAACATTTACAACAAATTGGTATTCATCGAATCCGAGTCTGAATCGCTGGTGGATTTGTCAAGTATGTGAACTAGAGAATAATTCAGTGACATGGCATTGTATGAATTGCGATAGTAAGCAGCCGCTTCAACAACAACATCAACTTCAATAGGACAACATCATCACCAGCTGAATCAGCAGTAACTCAACAGAAAACTCATCGAATGAATGAAGATATTATTGCATAAACGCATCTACAATTGAATTCATCGAACTATTATCAAATATCACAGATATGTAGTTTTTACCTTATTATTTTATCTTTAATTATTATTGATATTTTCTACTTATAAATTGTACCGTGAGGTCAACTTGATTTTCTTTTTGTCGCGAAAGTTTTCATTTTTCGAAAAAATTTAACAATATGGAAAATAGTGATGGGTTAACGCCACATACTCCACCTTTTCCTGATTTGTACACACCAAATCCATTTCAAGGATTAGGTGATTTTCATATGTCATCTGTTGCCGTACAAAAAATATCTTTTTGGAAAAGAAATCCAGTGGCATGGTTCAATGCCTTGGAAATTCAGTTCAGGTCAGCAGGAATATCGTCAGAAACTACGAAATTTACTCACACGATAAGCATGTTGACCCAAGATGAATGTGACAAGGTTTTGGATATCATCGCAAATACTTCTTCTGAAACACCTTATTCCGATTTAAAGGCAACGATCATCGCTAGATTTGGTGAATCTGAAGATCATAAACTTCATAAATTATTAAATGGTCTTGATATTGGTGATGATAAACCATCTACTTTATTAGCTAAAATGAAATCACTAGCTGGAAATTCAGTTGGTGATTCTTTTTTAAAGAAACTTTGGTTGACTAAACTTCCTCAAAGTGTACAATCAATTTTAGCTGTTGCAAATGTGCCATTGAATGAATTAAGTATTCTGGTAGATCGTGTTTTTGAAAGTTCTCTTGGTTTCTCTTTCAATGTTTCAGGCGTATCACATTCTAATGACAACAATAGAGGAACTGATCGTTTAGCATTCGAGAACACAATCCTTCATCAAATGTCATTATTGACTAAACAAATTGAAACTTTGTTTGAAAGGCAAAACCATTTTGCCAGACAAAGTCGTTCATATTTTAGGAATCGTTCGCGATCACGAAGTAAATCTCGTGATAATACCGATTTATGTTATTATCATCAAAAGTTTGGTGTTAAAGCGACTAAATGTCGACAACCATGTTCCTTTAAGTCAACAAAAAACTAAGTAAATTGTCGGTAATGACGACAACCAACAATTTAACTACTTCAAGTCGTCTATTTATATTTGACAAATTATCGAATTTTAGTTTTCTTATCGATACCGGTGCTGACATTTCAGCCCTTCCAGTCACAGCGTTTGCTGATTTAACTTGTGACAACTCATTAGTATTAACAGCGGCTAATTCAACCAACATTAAAACTTATGGGTTCAAAGAAATTGAAATTTCCCTTCAGTTACGAAAAGTTTTTAGATGGAAATTCATTGTAGCTGACGTCGAAAAACCTATCCTTGGTGCGGACTTTCTTAAATTCCATGGTTTAATTGTAGATATTCGTCAAAAATGTCTCATTGACCCACTTTCGCGAATTATCTCTACAACCGGCACTTTAGTCAAGGGACCATCTTCTTCCCTAGCTGTTTTATCGACCTCAATTTTAAATATTAAAGTTGAGCAAATTTTATCAAAATATGAAAACGTTCGTCGATCTTTAAACTACAGTAACTTAAAATTGAGCACAGTACAACATTTTATCGTTACTGAAGATCGCCCCGTTTTTGCTAGACCACGTCGTCTAGATCCAATTAAGTTAAAAATTGCTCGAGCCGAGTTTGATCGAATGATTGAACGCGGTATTTGCAGACCTTCTGATAGCCCATGGGCATCATCTCTGCATATGGTTAAGAAAAGTGATGGTACTTGGAGACCTTGTGGAGATTATCGAGCTCTTAATGCGATAACCACACCTGATACCTATCCAATCCCTCACATTCAAGCCTTTAGCCAACAATTAGAAGGATGTAAAGTTTTTTCAACTATTGATCTTGAAAAAGCGTATCACCAGATACCCATCCGAGAAGAAGACATCCCAAAAACAGCGATTACAACACCTTTTGGGCTATACGAATTTATGAGAATGACTTTTGGATTGCGTAATGCAGCGCAAACTTTCCAACGCTTTATCTTTTCCATTTTGAAGGATTTTGATTTCTGTTTCGTCTATATTGACGACATCAAAGTCAGAAAGTGAACATCTAAAACATTAATCAAAATAAATGCTCATTCCTTAAATCATCGGTTGATTTCCTTGGTCATACGATTGACGAATTTGGATTCAAACCAATCGCTTCTCGAGTTGAAGCTATTTTAAATTATCCTCGACCAACTACAGTTAAAGATATTAGGCGTTTTCTTGGGATGCTCAACTTTTATCGACGTTTCATTCCACACGCTGCTGAAGCACAATCCACATTGGACAGCTTCACTAATGGCAGTAAAAAGAAAAATGACAAGATAGAACTTCAGTGGTCGAAAACTTCTATCGAAGCCTTCAACAGTTGCAAAGAACAACTGGCTCATGCCACTACACTAGTTTTTCCATCGTCATTTTCAACATTATCTTTAGCTCGCACACTGCTATAGGAGCTGTACTTCAACAGCGACATTCTGGAGACTGGAAACCTTTAGCCTTTTTCTCCAAAAAACTATCCTCCGCTCAAAGGAAATATAGTGCTTACGACAGAGAGTTATTAGCGGCCTATTTATCAATAAAACATTTTAAATACATGCTTGAAGGCAGAAACTTTATCTTGTTTACTGACCATAAGCCGTTAATTTTCGCGTTAAAACAAAATCCGGAAAAAGCTTCACCTCGACAACTAAGACATCTCGATTTTATCAGCCAATTTACATCGGATATTCGACATGTTTCTGGAAAAGACAACATAGTTGCTGATACGTTATCAAGAATCGAGATACTTAATCTTCCTACAACCATAGATTATGCAGAAATTGCTAATGCTCAAGCAACAGATTTTGAGTTAACCAAAGCCAAAACTATACCCAGCCTTAACTTCATTCCTGTTTCAATTGAAAACACAACTAATCCCCTTTGGTGCGACTCATCTAGACAACAATTAAGGCCGTATATTCCTACAAATTTACGCTTTAATGTCTTTCGTAAAGTTCACGATTTGTCTCATCCAGGAATTAAGGCTACTGTAAAACTAATGAGGAGTAAATTTATTTGGCCCTCAATCAATAAAGACAGCCGTAACTGGACTAGAGAATGCATTGCTTGTCAAAAAGCCAAAGTTTCACGACATGTCAAAAGTCCGCTTGGCCACTTTGAACCAATTTCAGAAAAATTCAATACTATTCATATCGATCTGGTTGGTCCTCTTCCAATTTCAAACGGCTCTAGATACTGTCTAACAGTCATTGATCGCTTCACTAGATGGCCAGAAGCATATCCAATTCATGATATTCATGCAAGAACAGTCGCTAATACTATTTTCAAAGAGTACATACCACGTTATGGAGCTCCAGTTTCAATCATTACAGATCAAGGCGCTCAATTCGAGTCCCGATTGTTTACTGAATTAGGAAAAATTATTTGTTTCAAACGTTGTAGAACGACAGCTTACAACCCAAAAGCTAATGGAATGCTTGAGAGATGGCATAGGGTTTTTAAGGAAACAATATTATGCAAACCAAATGACAGTTGGTCGGACAGACTTCCTTTAATCCTTCTTGGTTTGCGTACGATAGTTCGCGATGATGCTAACGCGACTCCAGCCGAACTACTTTATGGTCAAAATATCAGACTTCCTTATGATTTTGTTAATCAAATCGTTCAAAATCAAAATGCATCCGCAAGCGAATTTGTCGAAATTCTTCGAGATCGCATTAATAACACCAAGCCACAGCCTCCTTCAAGACATAATCATGAAACCCCTTTCATTTTTAAAGACCTCCAAACTTGCAGCCATGTTTTTATTAGAACCGATACAGTTCGAACTGGCTTACAAACTCCTTATGAAGGACCCTTTGAAGTGCTTCAAAGACACAAAAAATATTTTGTAGTCAAAGTAAAAGAGAAACCAACAACAGTGTCAATTGATAGGCTTAAACCATGTTACAAAAGCTCTTCTGAACAAATCAATCTAGCGACGATTCACAAAAAAATAACTTTCGGTAAATCGGAAACACAAACATTTCGCTCCACGGACAAAACTTGCTTAATTAATAGATGTATCAAGAAGGTTCGTAACCTTCTCTAGGAGGGGGGTATGTGGTGCTCCAACACATTTATAAATTCACTTGTTGATAAAAATCACTTTGATTTTTATTAACGAGAATTTGGGAATTAGTAACTTTTGTTCTCGAAAATTAAACATTTTTATGTGTATGACGTCAGTCGGAAATAGAAAATCAGTTGAATAATACGATTTGAATTAGAAACATAATATCCTGTTGTAAATAAAATAAAAATAGATAATAATACAAACTAATCTATCGAATCAAATTTGTGAATAATTAATTGAATCAAACATGTGTATAAATAAAATATAAGCAAGACTAATTTTTAAATCAAATTTGTTCATAAATATAACGAGATTCAAACTAATTTATCAATTTAAATGTGTTACTAAAAATTAACGCTATAAATTTAATTTTTGATTATAACAAAATTGTTGTGTAATATAATTTAATCTTTAACTATACTATTTATCACAACCCCTCCCCTTCCCCCTTGTAAAAACATAAGCTTGCATAAATAAACGAATGAAATATTTATTCAATGTACTGAAGCTATTGATCGTATTTGCAATTAAGTATAAAATTGACAACAGCCCTTAGAACCCCATTCCACTTAGAATTCTCTAACCACTCTAACCTGCATATTGACTTTTCACGCATCCTCAACTTGTTCCAAGAATAAAAAAGTTGCGCCCGACTTGTTGGCAGTTTATTTTCAGTACGTAATCAGCATTGTAATCAAGATTGAAAAAAATCAACTGATTAGCTTCACTGCTTTAACCCCCTCCCATACAATATGACACAATTTCACAACATCACAAAAAACGATTTTTTTGAAAAGTTTAAATGTTACTGGTCTGAAATTTGAGAGATTTTAATTTTATGGTAATCATAGTTATTTCTGAAAAAATCACTAAGAACCCCCCACTCCCTTTACCACCTCTCATACAAACTGTACAATTTCACTAAATATAATACACTAATTTTCTTAGTTCCTTTTTATTTTTTGGAACACTTTTGTAGTACTCTAGCATGATATGAGAAAAAAAACATAGTTCAATTCTGTCACTCCATCTAGCACTCCCCATACAATATTTGTTTAGATCACAAAAATTTATATTTCATCTACAGGGTGGGCCATCCAGTGGTTTCTTTTTAAATCATAGATTATTTTGATACTGAAAGCTGTTTCCCGCTCGAAATCTTGACAGAAAGTCAGTATCATACCTCCGCAAAACGAAATGAGTCGCTTTATACTTGAACAACGTTGGAAAATATTGAAAACTTATTTCCAAAGTGAGTGACAACGATTTTGGGCGAAAAATCATCATTTTTGACGAGGCGCATTTTCACCCCGGAGGCTACGTTAACAAACAAAATTGCCGCATCTCGGGCTCGGAAAACCCGCACGTTATTGTCGAGAAGCCAGTGCATCCACAGAGAGTGATAGTTTGGTACGGGTTGTGGAGTTGTGGCAACATTGCACCATTTTTCTTCGAAAATGTGGCTTGGGACAACGTTTCGGTCATCGGTGAACGTTACAGAGCCATGTTATCCGACTTTTTTTTTTACTGAAATTGAAGACATGGACTTGGACGACCTCTGGTTCATGCAGGATGGCGCGCCATGCCACACAGCCTATGCCACAATCGATCTTTTACGCACCAAGTTCCTAAATCGTGTTATCAGCTATCGTGTTATTGGCCGCCTCGGAGCTGCGATTTGACCCATTTGGACTTTTTTTTCTTGGAAACCGTGAAGGACCGATGTTATGCCAACAATTCAGAAACGATTCAAGCACATAAGGCCAATATCATCCCAGCAATCCGTGAGCTACAGCCCGAAACCATCGACATGGTCTTGGAAAATTGGAGTGACAAAATGTGCTACTGCGAAGCCAGCCGAGGCAGCCACTTGAACGAAGTTGTATTCCATTATAAATGGGAATGTTTGCTCTTACTAATGAAGCCATAATACAAATTTAATTCTGTTCATTTTATTGCATTTTTAAAAAGAAACTGTAGAGTATCGTACGATTGGGCTTTACGCGGAATCGTAGTCCTTTTATGTTTTGTTCACAATTAACTTGAACCATAATAACAAATTTGTTTTTACGAAATTAATAAACTTTCAATGGATTAACCCAGTTCTATAAATTGTTCGTGTTCCTTTGGTGAAAATTATTGTTTGGAAACATTTTTTTTTAACTTATACTTGGAAATTATTTTTTTGTTAAAAAATAAATAAAATTGTTATAAACGAATACTTTTGTGAATTGTTATTTTCACACGAAATGGTGCTATATACTTTTTTTTATTTCAGTTTTGTAATTAAATTTACGATAAAAATAAATTAGTTGAAATTATTATGATTGATAAAAGCGCTAAATGATGGAAAAAAATTGTACTGCTACGTTGAGTTGTTATTAATATTTTTTTTTGCATATTAACTATACATTGATATTTATTTAAATTTCCATAAATTCATTTCGTATATATGGATTAATCGGTAGATATACATACATGTAGATTTACCAATATGCATATTACTGTTCTGTAATTTTATCGAAACATAAATAAAACCATTTTACGTATTATTAATTGCCTTCGCCGAATGTAAATTAAATCAACTTTATACCGAAATTATTGATTGGTAGGCATGCACTTAAGTGCTTACTGTTCCGGTTCCGAATCCGGAAATATTTGAGTGTGTAATATATTATAAGTAAGCAGAAGTGTTTTCATTATGGTAATATCCTCGATAAATGCTATCGCCATTCGTTATCTCTGCGGGTATTGATTTTAAATATATTGAAACCGTTTTAATAAGTAATTAATTACCTTCGATTCGGGAAATGAATTTGTAGTACTTACGTATATTTATATTTTTGTGCGTGTGTGGTTTCGCTACTTTAAATACTACAAATTAAGTGTTCAATTATATGTATATTATAAAGTAAATGGTATTATAAATATTGCTTTTATTTTCGACAGAAATCGCTTATATGAGACACTTTAAAAATACAAACATTATCGAAATTAATTTTAATGGGCTTGTTTTTTTTTTTTTTTTGATATTAAATTACTTTTTTTCATAAATATTTCAGTTAATTTTCATAATTTTCATTAAAGTATCACGTGATTCTGTTGTAAGCAAATTATTTGGAAGTTTCTGTTACTCTGGGTGAAATCTGAGAGCATTATAAATTTTACACAAAGTTTTCAACGATAAAAATGACAAAAAGTTCATATTATTGCATCATCGTCTTTTTGGATGAAAAAGTAGTCTCAATGTAAATCACTCCACTCCTTCAGAGTCTTCCATATAATGGCGAATTCTGGCTAAAATTCAAGTTTTTACCTCCTTAAGTTTTAACGAAAAACGAGATTAATGCATTTTTCTAAATTGCGCATTTGTATGGGAGTAGGCAGAAGGAAATTCTCTAGTTCCAATGAAAATCGGTATGTTTTATTTTCAAAATTGTTCTTTGGATGGGAGGAAGGAGGGGAGGGGAGTGGTACAAGGAGTGGGCTGATCAGGACAGTGTTCTCAATGCAACTCGCATCGCTATGTATCGTTAAATTTTCAAATTGCTTGTTTTTGTTAGAAATGACGCAAATAAATTAGCTCACAGCGTTCGAGACAGACGGACTGATTGTACTAGCATTTCGAAATCGAAGTTTCTTAAGCTACAAGAAATATGACGCAAAAATGATTTCCTTTCGTGGCACTGAAGCAGCATTTCACAAGTGACTTTGCGATTTTCCATTTGACGTTCATTCTAATCGTGTGGGACCCATCTACCGAGTTTCGAGTTTGTTGATCTTCCCCATTGCTCGTAAGCGCTGATTGTTTCTCGTGTCACATTTAATGCTTCTGCAAATTGATCTTGAGTTTGAGTTGGATCATCATCCAATAACTCCTGCAATTGCTCGTCTTCGTACTTTTGTGGTCTACCAGAACGCTTACTGTCTTTCACATTGAAATCACCACTTTTGAATTTTCGAAAACATGTCTCTTATGTTCTAACTGATGGAGCATGTTCACCATAAGTTTCTACCAACAAACGATGACTTCCAACAGCCTTTTTCTTTTGATTAAATAAGAAAAGCAATGCGTGCCGCAAATGTTTTTTTCAGGCATAAAACCCGACATGATCACTGAGCAATAAAACAAAGACGCTTGTTTTTGGCGGATTCAACTTTTGTGTGTTTGTAGCTAAATGGCAGACGAACAAAATGACGTATGTGTCAAATCAATAAGCTGCGTACTTGTCGTTGGCGTCATCTGTTAGTGAAACCGGAAAGAACTTATGCATACACCTTGTATATAGTAATTTCCGTCACTTGGAGGACTACTTGCATTTGCTGGTATATCCCACAAATAAAATGACTCATAATTTTAATTAATGTTTTGAATTTATGTTTATGCAAGTCTGCATTTCTTTATTCGAATTTAGGTTGGATTCAAATATTGAATGAAATGAAATTGGGATTTGAAAGACCATTCATAATGGTTATTTTTAATTGAATTTAGTTGTAATATCCTTATCAACTATTATAACGCGCGTCCGAAAACTATGCCAGGAAATAAAGAACACCTGTGACCAATATCGAAATATGTGCGCTAGCATAGAATGTTCAAGGTCTCAAGACCTTGAACAAACAATAATTTCAGACAAGCTTTATGGAAGCGGCCGAAAGCGATCATACGATCAGGGAATAACTTAGCCCTGTTAGCAAATTCTATGGAAAGCATCTTGACTTTGTTTTTCATTCTGATTACTGTGCATGTTCCGTGGAAGAGAGTTTAACCTCAATTTCGACCATTGACCATTCTATTAAAATATTTCTTATAATTGACGAGAAGCATATTTTCAGTCCTAGTGAGAAAGAGCTATTTGTTGATTTTATTAAGGCATATTTTTCGCAGTTGGACTACCTTATCTCTAATTTTGAGGGTGCCGTTGTTAATTTTTGTTATATCCTGAACCGATTTTTTTGTTGCTACAGTTCCTTTTACTAATCGCAAGAATATCTCATTGTCTTATCCCTGGTACACTGGTGAGTTGCGTGCAATTCGAAATCCTCGCAATGCTGCCTGGAATAGGTATACTAGGACGAAGAATGACACTGATTTTCGTTTGAATGAAGAATATTATAACTTATTCAGCGATTTATGTACTTGCTCGTATTCTGAATATTTACTTAAAGCGCAGTTGGATATTATTAGAGATCCCTTGAAGTTCTAGAAATTTGTTAATTGTAAAGCTGATGATTAGCCAGGTTCTGTTCAATTCCTTAGCAGCAATAGTAATGATTACTCCACTATTTGTATTTTTTTCGCCACATTCTTCAGTGGAGCTCTTACTGGTACTGATTTTGTCCTTGACAAATCGTACTTTGATGAGTTTATATATACTACTTTAACCATTTTGTCTAGTATACCGATTTCTTATGATGATGTAGCTAATAACATCCCTCATGAGACTTCCTTGGCGTAGTGGGCAGCGTGCTTGCTTCTCAGTCAAAAGGTTGTGGGTTCGATTCCCACTCCAGACGGGATTTTTTTAAGCGCAAATTTTTCAGTTGCTACTGGTGATAAAAAAATTATTCGCATTAAAATGGGGAAACGGTGTAAAAGTGAAACAGTTCCACTTCAAGAAGGCCTAGATACTCAGTAGATGGTTTCTGTTCGCTTTCTATCATTCAGTCCCCCATAACATCTGCAAATATTTGTCAGTAAGCAGCCAGTACAACTGAGCAATATACCAGCTTCTCCACTCGCTACGGTCGTTCTCACTCCCCTTCCCCAACCTTCCCAATCCCATTCCTTCCCTCCATGACTGTGTTTGTGCATTGCGCATAAAGGCCGAAATTGCCTATAACACAGTTGTCCTAAGACGCTGCTGTTTCTCTATTCCTGAGCCACTCTTTCTATTTTTTCAGAGATCCCTAAAGACTGGGATATTCCCCACTGTGTTGAAGGCCTCCTTTATGAACCGACCCACAAAAGTGGAGCAATATCTGCTATTGTAAACTATCGACCAATAGCTTGATTGATTGTAGTAAGGCTTTTGATAAATTTCCCGACTCTATTATATTGTTAAAATTGTACTTTTTGGGTTTTCCTACATGGTTTATCAATTGGATTAAGTCATATCTAATTAATAGAACTTTTTTTCGGGGTTGTACTTCTAAGCCATTTACTGCGCATTCTGGTGTTCCTCAAGGAAGTCATTTGGGGCCACTTATGTTTGTCCTGGTCATTAGTGATGTTGCCTCTGTTTTAAAAAATTTGGAAGTACTCATTTAAGCGATGACATTAAAATCTTTAGGTCTCTTAATTATGGTGTTACCATAATGGTCTTAGACTGAATTTCGATAAATGTCATGTAATGTCATTTACTAGGAAAATCTCTTCGTTTGTGATAATTTACAGTCTTAATGATTGTATTTTGGATTGAGTCGGTTCCATTATTGACCTAGGTGTTACATTTGACCATAAAATTGATTTTGATCGTGCAGAAGGGTAGTTCTATGTAGGGATTTATCATACACTTATCCAAGGAATTTGACAATTCGCTTGTTAGAGTAAGTCTCTATAACATTTTCGTTAGATCTCACCTTGAATATAGTTCTCAAGTTTGGTCTCCTTATTATGATGAGATCAGTGGCAGAATTGAATTGATTCAGCGCAAATTTGTAAGAATAGCTTTATGTCACCTTAATTGGAACGACAGAGTTCGGCTTCCTCCTTATATAATCGGCTTCAGCTATTAAATAAGTCATCGCTTTCAAAACGACGTGAAGTAGCTGATGTAGTTTTTGTTTATCAACTTCTTACAGGGTTAGTGGTTTGCTCCACCTTTCTGAGGTTTGATGAGGTTTGATGTTGGTAAATTTTTACCAAGGTATCCTAGATTGCTGCGGATTGGTTTCCACGCGACAAATTATGATATGAATGAACCGATTTCGCATCTCGCGAGAAAAGTTAATAAGAATGCTGATGTATTCGACTTCTCTATTGATAAACAGTGCTTAAGACGTAGATTTAACGCTAGTTGATACCGATGTACGTGAATTTTTGTAAATTTTATTTTTTTTGTATTATCTGTACTTGGTGTTGGGATGTTGATGCTTGTTTTGTTCCTTCATTAAATGATGAGCTAGAGGATAAGTCGAATTTCAATTTTTAATTTTCGATTTATGGCAATTCCTTGCATTAAGGATAGTGATAAGTCGGACGAGAAAGAAATGATTCGGAATGCTTTATAGAAGCAGCTATTAGCGAGAGGACGAGAAAGGAAAAAATCTGTACTAATAAAAAGTACACCTGCGAGTTCTTTGCTGGCCGAAAGGAAATGATTCGGATGATAGGAAAATGGTTCGGACGAGGTTTACAAAAGCGACAGCGATCGGACGACAAGAAAATGATTCGGCTGACAAGACCATCATAAAAAGGCGAGCGTTTTTGATGAATGTCAGTCCGGATTGAACAATTGATAGATCATTCGATGTTTGGAAAGCGAAAGATTCATGACTGGAAAGCGATAATTTGTAAGCGAAAAAGTCTCCAGTGAAACGTGTAAAACAGTTTAGTTGAAATACAATTATCTGGAGTTCAAATTGAAACCCGGCGTGTTTCCCATGAGATGGTCAGTAAATGCTGACCAATAATGGCGGATAGGAAACGTTACATGGTAAATTCAGGCACCTTTCAACAACTCATCCCTTTGTCAACTTTTATCGGCAGTAAATAAGCATCATTTGCGGGAAGTTTTGCATTTTGCCTTCAATTAAAAAAAATCTGCGGCTGAGGTGCGTCGAATGATTATTGAAACTTATGGTAAGGGTACTTTTAGTGAAAGAATGTGTATATTAGTTTCAACGCTATAAAATGGGTGTTTCCGGCTTGGAAGATAAGGAGCTTCCCGAAATGTGAAAATCTAGGAAGACGCAGAATTAAAGACATTACTGGACGAAGATTCATGCCAAATGCAGCAAGAACTTGCACATTTATTGTGCGTGACTCAGCCAACCATTTTTCTTCGTTTAAAAACCTTAAGACTGATGCAAAAACAAGGAAATTGAGTGCCATACTAGTTGAAGCCAAGCAACGTCGAACGGTTTCTTCTTCACTTGCGAACAGCAGCTTCAACGGCTAAATTGGAAGGGTTTTTCTTCCATTGCATTGTTACTGGGGATGAGAAGTGGATCCATTACTTCAGCCAAGCATCAAAATCGACGTCAAAGTCTAACATCCAAGGGTCGAAAATTATGCTGTGTATTTGGTAGCACCAGCTCGGCGTGGTGTACGTTGAGCTACTGCAACTAGGTGAACCCTTCACAGGAGCTTACTTCAGAACACAGCGAATGCATTTAAGCCGAGAATTGAAGGAACAACGGTTACAATACGAGGAGAGATACAATAAAGTGATTTTGCTATATAACAACGCTCGTCCACATTTTGTGAAAACCTTCCTGGAAATATTAAAATGGCTATCCTATCACACCCGCCGTATTCAACAGACATCGCCCCTTCCGACCACCACTTATTCCGATCAATGATGCATGGCTTGCTGAGCAACACTTTCGTTCTTACGGAGAAGCCAAGAATTGTGTCGATTGCACATTAACGGCTCAAATGTTGAAAAAAACAACGACGGTTTTCAATTTATGTTCCTAATATATTGTTACGAAAAGCAAGAACAAAAAAATAACCCCTAGCACCAAAGGGGCTGAACAAGACTTCCATGGCGTAGCTGGCAGCATGCTTGCTTCACAGTCAATAGGTCATAAGCTCGATTCCTATTCCAGATAGTAGATTTTTTAAGCATGAATTCTCCAGTAGCTACTAGCAATGAAAAATTATTCGAAATAAAATTGGTAAACGATGTAAAAGTGAAACAGTTCCACTTCGGGAAAGTCTATATACTCAGTAGATGGTTTCTGTTCGCTTTATATCATTCAGTCCTCTTCATCTGCAAATATTTGACAGTAAAAAAATATACCAACTTCACCCACTTGCTACGGTCGTTCTTACTCATCTCCATCTACCTTCCCAATCCCATTCCTGGCCTCCATGACAGTGTTTGTGCATTACAGATCATTTCGTAAAAAAAAGAGCCTGTCCGGCAATTGCGTGGTAAGGGATGCGATTGGCGGCCATCTTTACAGTGCGTCTGGCACGACGTGCTCTTCCCCCTTTCTGTGCCCCACCAAAAAGTCGAATTGCTGGAGCCTCACTGTCCATCGCGCTAATCTTTTGGAAGGATCCTTAAGTCGACTCAGGCTCGTTCCTTCCACGTAAGGTCTCAGTTTTTCGATGGACCACAAGACTGGCAGGCACTCTCGTTCCGTTGTGGAGTACTAGCGCTCTGCGGTCGTCAAGGAGCGACTGAGATAAGAGATCGAACGCTTTCCCATTCGCGTCCGTTTGGATGAGTATGGCCCAAGACCATATTCGGACGCATCAGTTTGGATGTAGAAAGTTGGGCTGTAGTTGAGGCAACTTATGATTGGTGCCATCGATAGTTTCACCTTAGCCGTGATGAACGCCTTTTCGTATGAATCGTCCCAGGCAAACTTCTTATTGTTTTCAATAACGAAGTTAATGAAATCGGCAATGAAACCTGTTCCCGAAAATTGCTGGATCGCCTTGACGTTGTTTGATTTAGGGCTTTAGCCATCCACCTTTTTTAGATCTGAAAGTTTTTATAGTACTTTCATGTTTCAAAGAATTTAATAAAAAAACATAACAGGGCTACGATTGCGCGTAAAACGCAATCTTACGATACTCTAGATGAAATATAACTTTTTGTGATCCCAAAAAATTTTGTATGGGGAGTGTTAGGAGGGGTGATAGCATTGAACTAATTTTTTCCCCATCATAAAATAGCTATAAAAATGTTTTAAACAAAATGCTTACACCAAAAATTGAATGCGAACTGAAAAAATTATTTAGTTAGATTTAGTGAAAATGTGCAGTTTGTATGGGAGGTAATAGAAAGAGTGGGAGAATTCTAGTGATTTTTTCAGAAATAACTAGGAATATTATAAAATTGACATTCCTTAAATTTCAGACTAGTGCCGTTCATACTTTTCAAGAAAATAGATTTTTTGTGAAGTTGTGAAACTGTGTCATATTGTATGGGAGGGGATAGAAGGGGTGAAGCTAATCAAATATTTTTTTCTGATCTTAGTGATAATACTAATTAAGTATTTATTACAAAATATGACCTCGATAAATATTATATGTTTTGAGAAAATTGTCTTAGAGCATTTCATGAAAAAGTGTAGTTTCTATGGGAGGGGGTGGAAGGAGATGGAGGACGCAGATAATTTTTCTACTGTAGATTTATATCATTATGAAAGTAATATATCCCAAAATTCAGACTAATAGCTTTTATAATTTTTGAGTAAATCCATTTATTGTCAAATTGCGAAATTGTGTCATTTTGTATGGAAGGGGCTAGAAGGGGTGAAGCTAATCGTCTAATTTTTTTTAGTCTTACTAAAAATTTTAAATTAATATTTGGTGTACAATTTCAGCCCGCCAAATTTTATACGCACTCAGTAAATTAGCTTAGAGTAATTCATGACAAGAAGAGTTTGTATGGGGGGTGGTAGAAGGAGAGGGAGGACACGCATAATTTTTATACGGTAGATTGATATTATCATAAAAGTAACATATTTCAAATTTGTCAATTGTCATTTGTCATTTGTCAAATTGCGCAATTGTGTCATTTTGTATGGGAGGGGGTAGAAGGGGTGGAGCGATTTGGCCCGTTCACGAACTTGACCTTAATTTTTTGTCAAAAACGACGTTAACAAAATTTGAACTATCTAGCTCAACGCGTTCTCAAGCTAGAGCGCGCACAGACGGACGGACATCCGGTTTTGAGATTTTTGAGTGATAATATTAACTTCTGTATCATTCATTTTTTTCTCCGAGCCGTCTTTCTTGGCGTTACAAACTTTAGAGTAAACTTATAATACTCTCAGATTCCATCTAGAGTATAAAAACGCAAGTCTACAGGTGCTACCGTTTGGTCAGTGAAATTCTCAAATCACTAACATCCGATTGGTTCATTCTAACACCTCCCCAAAAAAGTATAATTTCTTGAATTAACAAAAATCTCTATTTCATCAACCCATGATTAGGCTTTACGAGTGATTGTTGTTCTCAGATTTCAGCCATTTGATGTCTCATGAGTCCAAAAAAATTTGTTTCTTAGTGTCGTTTGTCTGTGTGTCTCGGCGAAAAAGCAACTAAAAATCAACAAAGAAGGATGTGAGTTGTAGGAAATGATCGGATTCGTCATATGTCAGTTCTTTATTGCTTGTGGATGTTAATTATATTTAACTAAAGTGAATTATGTATTTTATTTCAAGAGGAGGTTTTGCATAGAAAATTTGTTTTTTTGTGCTTGATGTATTTCTCCGTTTTGCTCTCTGGCTGTTGAGATAAATGACTCTTTGTTACATCGAAGCCCAATGCGGAGTATTTTCACTCAGATTAAAGAAAAATATCCCGGATAAAAGTTGTTGTTTCAGGCCAAGAGGCTAAGGTTGGGTTGTGGCGCCAGAAGAGACGATTATACCACGTATAATCAAATACTTTTCTTTGCTTTCAATGCCAACCATTTCTGAGAATTCTCTTTCATTTTTATTTTTTTAATAAAGAACAATATACTTGCGTTATCCTCATAAGTTCCGGTGTAAATTTTAGATTTTCCTTTTGAAAGGATATAAATAGGATATAAATATAATCCCGACAGCAACAATATCACCTTGAACTCCACCACAAACAAATCACCCAATAAAAATCATTTCTTACGCCAAACACTCATTTACACCGAAAAAATGCCTGCGGTGCCATGGTCGTAATTTCTAATTCATTGGTGTTTTACGGTGGCTGTCTCTCGCTCCTTCTATCCGGTTCATTATTCCTAGCAACAGGATATGCGAGCATGGTGGCATCCCGTCAGGGAATAATGCACGACGCGAATTACAAGACCATATCGCTCGGAGGGTCGAAAAAAAAAAAACAGAATTATCGAGTTGCGAGCGTGAAGCGCATATCTGCATAAAGGACGAAAGACGCGGCAGCATAACACGTATCCCGGGCGTAGCGCTGCCGATAAGCATAAGTTTGCTACTCGCTCGCAGCTAAAACTTTTACGGGCTTTTAGCGTCCATTAATAATCATAAAGCGCAATTTTCCAGTTCATTACGCAAAGTAAATCTTTCTTTTCGTGCGCTATCCTTATACGTAGGAATCCTGGGGATCCTATAGCGGAGCGATAATAGAACACAGGGTGTAATAAGCTGTGCAGTACTTAAAATTTCATGTACGGATGGCGTAGCGTCAGAATGTAAGACGCTTGCAATTAGTTTCAATCTCGGAAGCGTGCAGATCCGTTGTTGTTATTTTCTATTCTTCGGGGGGGTTTTTTTTTTGTTTTTTATTATTAAGAGCTAAACTAAGCGGTTTGGTACCCTTGAATCCGTGCAGATTCACCTAAGGATGTGAAAAGAAAGAAAACTGACGAGAAATTGGACTATCAGACTTTTTAAGTAGGAATACTTTTAATCTTATTTATTTTTTTTTTTAATGAGTTTACGCTTTTTTATCCTCCATTTTCAGAATCAAGGTTTTAATTAAGTTTTAAAGTTAGAAACTCTTTTGTACGCGGACAAGAAGCAAAAGAATTTCAAAGTTTACTTTTGTTATGAAGTAAACCCCTTAGGCAAGGGTAAGTGTTTCATTTTCAGGTAATTCCTTAATTACGAGTTTTACTTTGGGCAGAATAAGCAATGAAAGATACAAAGATGATTTTTTCTTAAAGTGGATTGACTTGGGGATAGTACGAGAAAAACGTAATAGGATATTAACAATGCTTTTTCAATCAATATTAAAATCACAATTTACATTTTAAATCTATACCTGAAATCATATCCTCAAATTTTCTTTTATTTTAATCATCATAATAGAGAACTGCAGAAATCATTTCCAAAATTTTCCGAGAATTGTTAATCATCAGTTCGTTTTTAGTTAGGTACTTATACCGATTCTCTGGAAAGCCTGAGCCATTAATTATAGAGCGGAAATTACTTTTGTTTCAGTAAACGTTGATAAATGATTAATGTCGACTCTAAAAGTCTTTGCTGTGAGTATTTCACGTTCCCATCGCATCGCATTTCAGACGTACTAACTGAAATTCTAGTACAAACTTTCTTATATATTTAGGAAGAAATCAGTGCACTGCTACGAGAAATATAGAGTGAAAATCTTTCATTTCCTTTCCTAAATTTTAATGCTGATTCAATTCGGAGGCATGCTGGGCGGTATTCTGTTGTACACAAAATTAATTTGATTGTGTTTCGCTAGTTTTGAGAGATGAAAATTTGGACAGATATATCTAATCTCAGGAAGATAATTTTTGTGATAAGAGTGGAGAGGGAGGAATATGAAAACGTTAACAATGATTGGTTTGCATTTCTGAGTTCATTTACCAGAGAAGAAACGAGTCGTCCTGAAAAAGTCGCATTTACAAAACTGCTAGAAAAGTTTCGCCTTAATCAAAACTGCACATAAATAGTTACGAATAAATTATTATAGAAATTCATTCCAAAATTAATTACAATCTTAAACATTCGAGTTCGTTTTAATTCAATTCACTAGCATTTTGCGCACAATGAATACCAATTAGATTATGTGTAAATCATAGAGAACTCCAAGGAAAACTAAAACTTCTGGAAAATATCAAGACGGTCGAATCAAGCGGATGGACAACGTCGAGGGGATATTTCGAAAATTGTTCTAATTCATATCCTTACAACATTTCAAAAATGGCACCCGGCTTAAACTTAAACTAGAAACGACAGCCAAGGACTTTTGAATCCAAGTTTAAGCATTTTACTCAAGTTTTCTATTTATTAAGTCCTAAAAGGGAATGTTGACAGGAACGGATTAAGCAAACAAAATTTTGCGAAATTTCACTTCGTCAGTACGAAGGAGGATACGACGACCGGGCGGGCGGTAGTATGGGTGTCCTATGAGAGCAACGCCTAAGAACAAACTTTGGCAGTAAATTAATTTAAAGCAGGGCGAAATTTGTATACAGTCTGCAATAGATTGAAGGGAAACCGATAAAATGTAGAGGAAGGGATATTATCGTTTCTTCACTAGTTCTTCGAATTTAAATTTCGAAGGTGTTTGATATTAAAGTTCAGGTCTAATTGAAATTTGTCGATAGGTAGAGAATAACGTTTTAAATGTTCGTTTCCCAACAAAAAGTAAAAGTCGTCGAATTTTGTGATTTTCTACGAAATAGCATGTTTTGTTTTGACTATCGAGTTGATTCAATTGAATTAAAATTATATGCAGAATCGAAAGTTTAAGTGAAAATTTAGTGCTTTGTAAACAAATAATTTCGCAGAAGGTGTTGGAAAACTCAACTTTTTGTTCGAATATCCTTGAATCAAAATCTTGGGTTGGGTTTGGTTCAACGTACATAATTGGTCGATTGGCTTTGAAGTTATAAACACTTTCGTGCAGGAAGTTTTTTTTTAAAAAAATACAAAAATGCAAATTTTATATACAAATATTTTTTATATTTTGTGGGACAGTGTTATTCCTTTTTTCATAACCGAAAAATAAACCTTTCCATGGAAAGAACTGGCTAGAAAGTTTTTCAAATTTCACAATTTTACCTTTTTATTCTAATAATAAAGTATTAAAATTTGCTGCCCTGATTTTTTTGTTTTGCGTTTCATGACTTAATTAGCCGAATATATGGACTCATATCTCTGAAACCGATATTGAGTGGATTGTTGATTGGGTAAGTGAGCTACATTACATGTTTTGTGGAGTGTTAGATGGAAGAGTGAGGCAGGGGAGGGGAAGAGTCAAAAGCTACACTTGTTAATATCTCCACTACAAGTGAAGATAGGATGCTGAAAATCAACATACGTATAAAAGCGGTTGTGGGACAAACTTCAAAAATAATCCCTCATGGATACATGAGGGTCCAAAAAAAGAGGAGAGGCGGTGGGTAAAAATAAGTTGTCAGCCGATTTTTTTCCAAATGATTACATCTTCGGAGCTGCTCGCCACAAGAAATTATGTGGCATATAGTTCCACTATATCCAGCTAAATGGAAGGCCAATAATTGTAACGGAAAGAGTCAGGGCATTGAAAAACATTTAAAAATTAATATTTCCACTATCTCTTAAGCTATGTAATTTAAACTTGGAACGTATATTAAGCTATACTAGCGAAATACGCGAAAAATAAGAACTTGGGTGAGAGAATGTGGAGCATTTCAAAAATTGTGCACTTTTCAAAACTTCAAATTATTATTTCTCAAAATCCAAAATAGATATTAAGTTGGAATTTTATCAGATTGGAGAGCTATATGATTTCTAATGTTTATAAAATTTTTAAGATGGGGGTGTAAGAGGAGCGAGGTGGTGGAAGGTCAAAAATTTCACTATTTTATTTAGGGCTCTGGTAAAAGATACAAAGTTTGAAGTTTGCACGTGCATACATACCTTTGATATACATAAAGAAAAAATAATAATTTAAACCAGAACTGGTATCCATCGAATCTGCACTAGGTGTTTCATAAGTATTGAAAAAACACAAAAACTCAAATTCTTTGAGTGAAATTTTAAGATATACACATAAAAATATGTAAAATTCATTTAGGTTTAGGTTATAGGAGGGTGGTTCCATTGAACCAGAATGCACTGGGGTCATCTAGTTGGGCTCATTGTACTCCCCTTCCCCCTTAATTATAAGATGGAAGTCACTCCTCTTGTTCTAACCACTTGGTTCGGTACGCGAACCGTAGCAGGCTCGAATGTTGGACACCTCTGAGATAGTCTAGATCTGAGGAGAATCTAGAGCCTAAGCAAAGGAGACGACTGTTGGAGATTTGCGGACAGTGACAAAGATAATGTTCAATAGATTCTTCGTCTTCATCGCAACCTCTGCAAAGACTGTCGCTCGCGATTCGCATTATAAATGCGTGCAGCTTTAGCAAGCAATGACCTGTGGTTAGGCCAATAATAGTTCGGATGCTTTAGCGACTACGTTGTAACAGTTGAGCTGTAATATTTTTATTTGGTTTTTTTCCCAATAGGAATTGGCCTTCTGCAGCCAAATCCATTAAAAAACATAACAGAATTATGATTGGGCTTAAAGCCCAATCATATGATACTCTAGATGAGATGGAAATGACTTTAATATATCGGAAAATATGTCATCTCAAATTCTCTCGAATACTGAATAGAGACTTTTGCATGGGAGGTGGTGAAAGTAGAGAGGAAGTTTTGTATTTTTTGTATATGATACCGAACATGGCATGCAAAATGTTTTTTGCTGAATTTAAAGTTTTTAGTTTTCATTATTTTTAAAGAAATTATTCATAGTTTTCCTGAAATTGGGGCATTTGTATGGGAGGTGGCAGAGGAAGTGGAGCGTTTAAGATGATTTTGAAACTGCTTATCATCATCCTTATCACCATGGTTTGATTCAATTTCAAAGTCGATAGCTCTCATATGTATACTTGAAGGAGAAATGCTTTCCTTGAATTTATAATACAGATATTTGTATGGGAGGTGGTAGAAGGAGTGAATCGGAGCTGATAATTTTTTCTACACTTATTTCCATTATTAAGAAACAAACTCTGGCAAAATTAGAAGTTTGTACTTTTTGTAGTTTGAATGAAAATCGATAAAATGCATTTAACAAAAATTATGCATTTGTATGGGATGGGGTAGAAGGAGTGTACCGATCAAAATAATTTTTTTTTGCATTATTATTATTTCTATTTGTATACTTTATACAAAATATGAAGTTGCTACCCTTAACAGTTTCGATGAAAAATAATTTAATTTAAATTTCAAAATTTCGTGAAATTTGTATGGGAGGGGGTAGAAGGAGTGAGGTGAAGTTGATAATTATTTTTAAAATAAATTGCAATTATAGTGGAATTAATTTTGCCAAATTTTCGTCTTTCCAGCTTTACTAGTTTCAACGAAAATCGAAAATATGTATTTTTCAAAATTGTCCATTTGTATGGAAGGTGGTAGAAGGAGTAAGGGGATCGAGTCAATATTCCGTGATATTGATGACATTTACATCGTTATACTTTGACCTAAATTTCAAGTCGATAGCTTAAATAGTTTCAAAGAAAAATCAATTTCTTAATATTGCGAAATTTCATGAAATTTGTATGGGAGGGTGTAGAAGGAGTGGGGGGATGTAGCCCATTCACGAACTTAAAGTTACTTTTTTGCTAAAAATGACACACAAAAATTTTTAGCTCTATAGCTCAAAGCTTTCGCGAGTTATGCTGTAGACAGACGCACAGACGGACAGACGGACAGACAGACAGACGGTCACTCGGAATCGAGGTTTTTGAGCGACAACAAATATTTCTGTACCCTTGGCGCCTCTGTGCGAGCGTTATTTCTTAGCGTTACAAACGGTAAGGCAAACACAATATACTCTCAGATTTCATCTAGAGTATAAAAATGCTTAAAAGTAAAAGTAACTGGTCGAATATCCTCAAACATCTACCCCTAATTATCATCAAGCCATTAAAAGCTATCAATTTAAAATTTTGTAAACACTTTCAAAACTTTTTGAAATAAAGCTGCATCAAAAATTTTGAAATCCCTTTTGCTCTTCTACTCCTTGCCATATAAAAGTTTTTATTTCGACCAATTTCAACAAATCAATTAATAACCAGCAAATTTAAAGCTTCGAACTTAAAATTTTGTACGAACACCTTACAAGAGTAGCGAAATAAAACTGCATCACAAATTTTACGATTCCCTCAACTGCTGTACATCGTTCCGTACAAATAAATAAATTGTTTCAAGAATATAAAATATTCCGATTTTTATGGAATTTGCTTCGTTCATGAAAACAAAATTCTGTACAGCGAATTATGAACATGATTTAAGTAATCAATTAAAACATTATTAACATCAACCCTGCCCTTATAACGCCTCCTCCTCCCAAACAAACCCAAATTTGCATAAATAACCGAATGAAATATTAATTCTATATATTTACGTACTGGAGCTATTGATCGTCATTGCAGTTAAGTGTTAATCAATTGACAACAGCCTTGCCCTAGAACCCCTATTCACTCAGTCTTCCCTATCCAGCCTAACCTGCATGTTGACTTCCCACTTATCATCAAGAATAAAAAAGTTGCGCCGCATTTGTATGGAATTTGGTGGAAGGGTGTAGAATTTTCGGTATATTTCCAAATTTTAAATACTACTGTAATACTAGAAAATAACTTCTTTCGCTGAACTTCTTGGAAAACAGAAGTGTACACGCAAGAGTGGTTTTCGCCTTTAAGATTATAACATAAGTTTTGACTCAGACCAATTGTTGTCTTCGATTAATTTCAATTTTCTGTATCGTACCCAGAGAAATTACAAATTTTATGGAGCCCCACAGTATCGCATTGATTATGGTTTTTATAAACCTTACCGTTTGTAAAGCTAAGAATTAATGCTCACACAGAGTCGCCAAGAGTCCAGAAATATGTTTTTTACCCCCTCACATACAGATTTCATGACATTTTAAAATTTTATGAAATTGATTTTTCTTTGATACCGTTCAAGCTATCGATATGAAAATTAGGTTAAAATAAAAAAATTGTAAGTATCATTATCGCCAAAAAATATTGATCCAATACCCTGATTACTTCTACCACCGCCCATATAAATGAATAATTTTGAAAAAGGCATATCTTCGATTTCCATTGAAAAAGCGAAAAGAAGGATTTTTCTCCAGACTTAGTTTTGTTATAATTGCAATCAATTTAAAAAAAATTATCAATTTCACTTCACCCCTTCTACCCGATCTCAAGCAAATTTCACGAAATTAGAAAATTTCAACCGAATCATTTTTCTTGGAAACTAACAAAGCTATTGACTTCAAATTTTGAGCATATAATATAAATATCATTAACGTGAAAAAAGTGTGTTTTGATCCGTATACTCCGTTCACCCTCTCTAAACAAATGCATAATTTTGGTAAAAGCATTATATCAATTTCCATTAAAACTAGATAAAGCAGAAATTTAAAATTTTACCTAAATTTGTCTCTTAATAATTGCAATAAATGCTGAAAAAATATCAATTTCGCTTTACTCCTTCCACTCCCATCCATACAAATTTCGTTACTAGAGATTCAAGAAAAGCATTACTCCTTCAAACATATAAAAACTATGGACATTTAAATTGGAATATAGATTGCCGATAAGGATGTTAATTAGCAGTTCTAAGATCATCTAGAATTTTCCGCTTTTTCTTTCACCTCCCATACAAAAGTCCCAATTTCAGAAAAACTATGTCCAATTTCACAGCACGAAACATTTTTCATGCCATGTTTGGTGTTTTATACAAAAATTACAATTCTTCCCTTCTGATTCTTCTACCTTCCATACACACAACGACGTAACGAATGGTCTAAGAGAAAAAAAATGCACGGTTCTCTGCTCGCTCGATATACAGAAAGCCTTCGACTCTGTATGGGTAAAGGGACTACTTTATAAGTTAATTTCCTTAAACACTCCTCAATACCTCCTAAGGGTTCTACATTGTTTTTTCCAAGACAGAAAGCTAAAGATCGAATTAGACAGAGAGTTCTCGAATGAGATCGAAGTTCGTAGGGGTGTGCCGCAAGGCTCCATCCTAGGCCCGAAATTGTACAATATAAACATGCATGATTTTCCTCACTACGAGCAAAGGCCTTCGTCTTCCATAGTATCCACCGCGCTACTCTACGCGGACGACACCGTAATTTATGCCAATTCTGGGGATCCAAAAACTGCTCTGGCTAAGGTGGCCAAACATCTAACCAACATTAACCTGTTTTATAAGAAATGGGGTTTTGAAATAAATCCTAACAAATCAGAGTTTATATGTTTTAGAAACTCCAGCGGTAAAGGTAGAAGGCAAGTACCAGGAAAAAGCAAAAAGCTTCGACTGTTATTGGACGGAAAAACAATTCCTCTGAAGGATAATATCAAATACCTTTGTGTAAACCTAAATAACTTGTTCAAATTCAACAGACATATTAAAAGCCAGCTTGTAAAAACTAATAAGGTTTTTCTCATGCTCTCGTCCTTATTTCACTGGAGGAGTGCTCTACACAAGAACACAAAGCTTCTTCTATACAAACAAGTAGTAAAGCCAATACTAACATACGGCTTCGCCTGTTGGTTTTCGTTGTCTACAACGATAGCGAAAAAGATAGAAATATTCGAATGAAAGATTTTAAGACAATGCTTGGCAATGCGTTTCCGCGAAAGGAATAAATATTTTTCTAACGAGGTAATTTACAACTGTGCTGGAATCACTCCTCTCATGACTTATCTCATTAATCTTTGGAGTAAGAGACTGGGAAAGCTTGAGTCTCATAGCAACATACTTCTAAGGCAATTATATCTCGAAAATAAAGATGCAGATCTCAATGATCACTTCTACCTATCACCGATTAGTCTTCTAAACGGTAACTTAACAGACCCCGTACAAGATATGAAAAGAATAATTGGTTTCTACGACGGTAGGGACTCTGTTCACCACAGAGGGTAATCGGAACGTTTCGTATACGTACATATAACAAGGCCTTTAATTTTTGAAAAATAACGCTATTAATCTATTGTATAAAATAAACTTTAATTTAAGATCAGCACGCAATAAAGCAAATCTGTATTATATTTGTTTTGTGTTGTCCGTCCTTTTTTTTCCACTATTGTACCTGAAAAATATGATGAATGAAAAATGTATATTAAGAATTGCCAATGTACTTTTAGAATTAGTTAATAATAGATATAGATAAAAATTGTTAGTTTAGGCGTATAATTAGAATACGCATGCAATAAGAATTATATACCAGAAGGATACTGAAGTATCAGGTAATAACGGAACTCCGTAGAATGTAAGCGAATCAAGTGTAAAACCAAATATGTGTAAATCGCTTTTTCTTTTTAATTGGCAATAAAAAATCTTGAATCTTGAATCTACCTTCCATACAGAAGTCACTATTTACTATTCGAAAGAATTTGAGATGACTTATTTTCCGGTACATCAAAGTCTTTTCCATTTCATCTAGAGTGTTATATGATTGGGCTTCTGTTATGTTTTTTCTATTACATTTTTTTTAAATATATTTATTTTTATTTTCATTGCTATCCATTGTATTTTGTTACTCTTATTTTATTTCTTGACTTCTAATTTTTTATTTTATTTTTCAATTCAGGTTTTATCGGTTCGGCTAATTTATGTATGTTTGAGGGAGCTATGTTGTCTACTTCTTCGGTTTTAAGGAAACCATTCCTCAAGAGATTTTATCTTATTCTTGCTTTCGCTTCGCAGTGACATAGGACGTGTTCTGTCGTTTCGGAGTCTTTAAGACAGTGATGGCAAAAGTCGCTTTCACTTAGACCCATATTTTTGGTTTACTCCAATGTGGTCCATCATGAGGCCGATTAGAGTACTAATATCCCTTTTGCTTTATTTTAGAATTTCCTATACTTTGATTATTTTTTTGTAGATTGATAAACCTGGAAGTCTATTGCATAGTAGATTCTATGGCCTTGTTCAACTCACTTTCTAAGTATAAGGTTGGAATGTCTTCTTGGTATTCCGTAGTATGGCTATGGTCCAATAAACTTAGTTTCTTCGCCGTTTTTTTTGTTAGGCGATCTGCCTCTTCATTTCCTTCCATCTCTATATGTCCATCTCTATAAGTATCCATATTAAGGTTACATTGATCCTTTTTCCAATAATAATTAGGCTTTGTATGCAGTCCCAAACTATCCTCGATTCAGGTTTGTTGGATGCTAACGCTTTGAGAACTGCCAGGCTATCCGACAAGATAGTTTTGTTGTCATGAGCTCTCTTAATATTTTCTTAGATATAGTTCGGATATTGTGGCTTCTTTACCGAGTGGTTTTGAAACAGAGAAGTTGGGACCATTGACTTCAGCTGCAGTTTCCTCCGTGATGCGTAAGCCATTTGTATACTAGGTGGTTGATACCTCTTCTATTTCAAATAGTACGAATTGCCAGTCCTTGCGTTCTCTGATTATAACTTTGATGGGGGCTTCAAAGTTAAATTTTGTCGGCACTGTATTCGATAGTGTTGAGGTTAAAACCTTTATCTTCTGTTTTTTTTTAGATTAGATCTCGATTAGTTATTATTTTCCTTCTGTATGCGTAACACCCCACAAGACTTCCTTTTTTATTTGGGGATATATCGCAGGGATATTTGGGAACATTTCTGCGGTAGGGCTGGTTTTCTGTTGTAGAATGTGAATTCTGTTGTAGAATTTTAGTCCACTAAATCTTTGATCCGTATGTTAATATTGAGATGATGGTTATTTTGTAACGCCAGTAGATAGAGGTCGTAGTCCTCATATTCAAAACAAACTCTTGCAAGCTCAAAACGCCTTTGATGATTCGGCTTGAGTCCATTCTATATGTTTGTTCAAATCAAGTTTCTTATAAAATTTAACACCTAGATATTTGGCAAATTTGCATTCATTCTAGTATAGTATTGATGTTTCACTTATTGAATGATGTACTATGTAGATTTTCCTTCTGTTCGTATCTCAGTCTTACTTGGGTTGTTGTTCAAGTTCTTAGGTATTGCCATTAGCACTTGAAGTGTTTCCATGCAACTTTTAGTTCTAGTATGATATCAATTAGGATGTCATTTGTTAATACCTTTTGGTGCCTTAAGGCCTTTGGAAGATCTCTTCATAAAATCTTTTCTAAGACTCTTTTTTGAACTTGTTTATAAGTCTTTTGTATACAGTAAGGAAGTTTTTGTACACACCCCAGTTACCAAAGATTTTTACTCTATTGCACAATATCCCAGTTTCTTTGCGTTGTGCCACTAGTTCCTTGTAATTCATGCTTCTTTGGATGCGTGCCAATTTTCTCCCTTGTTATCTGGATCGGTATTTGTTATGGTAAGATCAAGTACTACCTGACTAGCAGTATTCAAGACGGTTGGGGTGACGCCTTTATTTATTTTGTCAAGAATGTTAGTAGTAAGATAATCTGAAAGTGACTCATCTCTTTTGTTAATATTACTACTACTCCATATTGGATGATGTGCATTAGCATCGCAGCCCCGGATGACTGGTATATTGTGGATTTTACTATGTTTCACTAGCTCCTTTAAGATTCGAGATGGAGCATCTGACACCTCAGTAGGAAAGTAGGCCGCATCTGAAATCTTTTGTGCCTTGTTATTCTCACCAGAATCGTGGCATGTTTTGATGATTAATTTCGGCTCTAGGCCTGTCGCTTCTTTTATAAAAAAAGCAACTTGCCCATTTTCCCAGGAATACCAATAATTCTTCCGTTTGCGGCCATTGGTTCTTATGGAAGGACCACATGATATTTCTTCTTTGCATATCTCCATGTTATTACGTTCATGGCCGCTATCGTGCTTCTCCTGAAAAACTTTGAAGTGATTCAGATTTTTTGTCATCTAAGATGAGCTGCGGTTTGCCGCTTGTGACCTTTTTGATCTTAGGGCGAGTCACACTGGAGAATTTAAATCAGACTCTGTGCTTCTTCCTTTTAAGCCATTCCATTGACTAACCGTCGATGGAAAAGATTATTATCGCGTTTGTGCCCCCTACCCTCCTGCTGAGGACTTTTCAGTTAGAGGCGCACAATTCAGCATTTTGAGCATTATGGATGGTGGTTATCTCCTCCGATGAATCCTCTTCGTGATTACAATATTCCGTGGTTAGAAATAACTGCGTAATATTTTTTCCCCGGACAGCTCTGATTAGTGACAGTGGATTCGTCCAGTTTGATGCTCGCAGCTGTTCGCTGTTTTTTACGGCCAGGATGAGTTTTTTAATTACAGCTAGCTATTCCGGAAATAGGATCTAGAGCGGATGCTCAGTATGTATAATACTGATCCTATTAACCACATCTCAACGCTTTTGTTTAAGTTATTGTGCCTTTTGTAATCACTTCGGATGGCGGTATTATTGATGAGGTCTTGTCTCTTTTCTTAGCCTTATTCTGTGCTAATGATACGACATCTTGCATTGGCAAGCACGGAACGTCATATTACGGTTTTTCCCAAGTGGGAAATGTACTTGCAACCCGTGTACTAAAAGCGGAATATTCCTGTCCGGTCAACTTGTGGAGGTGGGTTGTGGGAGCCAGTGACTCGTTTTGACTTTCTCCAGGTCGAATCACTGACCTGAAGAAATTTTCCCAGCGCAAGGAATATGGCTAAGAAAGATGTTGATAATAGTTTACACCAATTAAATTTAGAAAAATTCAAATTTAAAATTTCAGTGACCGATAGCTTTATTCTCATAAGATCCTGACTAATTTCTACTTTAATTTATGAAGAATTCAAACTCGAAACTCCTAGTTCCAATTGATATTTTAAATTACTAGTCAGAAATAATTTTTTTTCCGTTGACCGCTGGGTTCTTGTTGTCTGACAACTCCTTCCTTCTACGTCGCTCGTTCGTTCGTTATTTCGATCCTGGTCTGGTGCTCCGGCCTCATGTCCTTTACTCGTCAAGCTCCTCCATGAAGAAATCACACTGGTTCTATTGTATTTAAGTAAATCCACGTACTCGAGGTACTCATTAAAGCAAATCCCAAGTTTTTAAAATTGTTAGGATAGGTGTTATCCGTTTGATTATCACTTGTAAAAGATACCGAACCAAGCTCGCTTTGGTTATAGCTGGCTTCGATTCGGTAGCCACAATGGCTTTCTTTGGCCTATAACCTTTGTTATATCATAATTTCTTTGTTTAGGTTGTGAGTAGCTTTTCTCTCGATTAGCGAACATTTCGACCAATTTTAGCGGAGACATACCCACTTCCAAGTAATTCCTGAGGGTGGTGAATATTGTATTGAAAGTTTAACGCCGGTAGCCAGATGTTGCGTAATTCTTCGCGTTGAGGTGATAAGTTATGATGCAGTTCGTGATTACATGGATGAGTATGAAGTTGAAATATTAAAGTCATAATCACTAACTGGATGTAGCCTAGTGTGTAGCGTGTTGGCTTATAGTGCGAAGGTCGTAAGTTCAAGTCCTGGTCAACGCATAACTCTAGCACACTGTCTGCTTGTAAAAAAAAAACTTTTTCAACTCTGCTGATAGCAGTTGTTCGTCTAAATGAGGATTGTTGGCGGCTTAGTGACCCAGAGATTAGCATCTATAGTCACTTCAACCGCGTTTTCTGGAGTGGTAGTCTTTTACGACATTAGCCGCTGTTCCTGATGCTTTGGAGTTGACATCTGCTCTTAGTTTTGCTTTTTTTGTGTTATTCAGAGGATTTGCACGAGTAACGTGAGAAAGAAGAGTCTTCCCTGGCAGATCTCCGCATTAGCAAGAAAAGCAAGATTGAAACTTCCCTTCAGGGAAGATCCCCTTGTAACTATTGGTTTCTTGAGATTTCCCGGAAACATGACCAGTTCTGATTTCGAGAGCATCAATGGTGTGATAGGATACGGAGCCAATAGTAAGCTGTTAAACTTATTCCACTAATCTAGATAGGTTATGGAGCTTTCTCAGTGTTGTGAAAAGACGGTGAGAAAATCACGTCCTGGACAAGAGCTAATGCTAAGAATTTCCGGAAAGAATCTTGACAAAAAGTGCTATAGATACGATTTACTGAAATATGTTTTCTTCTCTCTTTTTGCTCATGTAATCTCTAATCCTGAAAATTAGTTACCTACTTACTTCGATAATAACTCATTAAAGTAATTTTAAAGTGCATGTAATAAATAAATCATGCAACTCTATTCAAAATCAAATGTGACAACTGCGTGCCTGCGAAACTACTCCTGTTTACCACAAATGCACCATGCTATTCTCTAGCTCAAAGCTCCCTGTTTATGTCAAAGTCAATTACAAGAACCAGTTCTTCCTTTACAATACGATTACGAAAACAACAGGTGCTTTAAAGTTTCTACAGCGTGTATTCTTTTTCTTTGTAGTCGCCTCCGCCTCATACTTTTTGCCTGTCGATTTGAAGGAAAAACATTGACATCCTCGAGAACTCCATTTCCAATTACCATCGAGGAATACTACATCGACAATGGTCGACTCCCTGTTGTTTGCACAGCACTTCTATGCCTTAATCTAATTCGCAGCATGAAAGCATTTTCGAAAAAAGAAAGAGAAGGAAAGGAATACACATGCTTATATGTTGCGTTTTCGTCGTGAGGACTGACTACAACGTAAAATGATCCTTCAGAATTTTCACCAAAAAATTTGATCATTGGCAATTTGTAACCGAAAACTTAAAAAAAAGTTTCTATTGGTGTTTGCCGCTGTGTTTTCAAATCTTGTTGAATGAGAGTGATGACGTCCTTGTTCTGTTCAATCCCACTGGATCTTATGGTATGTGATATCATTACAAACAAACACTTGGAAGAACGACACTGTGATGTAAACAGTTCTGAGATGCAATAGAGTCGTGATAGCTAGTTTCGAATTTATAAAAACAAAATCACCCAGCACCATTCACTAGGACTTTGGTATGCTAAAACTGACAAACGCTAGATGAAAATTGGGATGAAAAAGATTCTTCATCAATCTTATTTTGCTTTTGTTTTCATTGATTTTTTCCGAACGGAATTCATAAAGAACTCTCGTCCGAGAATAAAAACGACAAAACTTCTTGTTGTTTTCAAGTCCGTTTTTTTTTATCCATACAACCGAAAAGTGGACACAGAAAGACGCCAATGTCCTTGTCCTTTTATCCTCGAAGACTTGACGTCTTGAGTTGATGACCCGAAGTCATTTATCAGTTGACATGGAAGGAAAACTGTTTGGCTACGCTCATATTATAGCCTTGACGATAGATAGGCATCCATCGTTTCTCTAAAGAAGAGCCGAGTGTTGTTGTAGGATCCTTTTTGTAAAGATAGCATGCTCCGAATCAATCCTTTGAGAGATGTTTTCGCTCTGAATAACCTTTTTGCCGAATGATAAATGGGCCAATTGTGGAATGTGATATTAATGGAGGTAAAAGGTAACATGATTGTTCTGCATTCATAGACATCAACTACAGACAGACGCGCAAAACGAACACAATGTCTCATTACTCAGAATGGGATTCGATACTAGATACATATTTCTATGGACGTAGTCGATACAAACGATGGCAGTTAGGTATCCGCAGGAAACAGCATAATCCCTAATGCTTGGGTAATTTCGGAGTAGATCAAAAGCTTCTTTAGTTTAAGGACGAGGTAATCAAGGAGATAAGCCTGGTTGAGAGATTGGAAGATTTTTTTCAGTCGAAAAGATTTTTGAAAGATTGAAGGCAACCAAAGATTCTCCGAAAAGAACTGAGATTGACGACAAAGCCCCTAAAGAATTTTCTCAAAACGTAATACTGAGAAAACTTTTAAGTTTTGTCAAGAGTGAAAGTGTATCTACTATGTATATGAATGTATATAAATATTTTAAATAGAAAAGAAATGATTAATTAAATTTTCACTTATCGGTCGAGCAGGGAGGGAAAATGCAGATAAATTGATTTTACTGATTATTTTTCGGTTTTCTAAGGCAAAACAAAAAATATAGGGACTGTAATGCAGGAAAGCTGTTAGATCCTTTTTGAAACCAAAGTAGAATGATGTTTTGAAATTTTTTTTTTTTTACCGCACTTAGTATAACTAAGAGGGTTACCCTTTAAAGCATTGCACAGTTAAGTCGGTAAAGGAAGTGGACTACAAGTTTGTTTGTTATGAAAATTCGGGAGGAGAGAGACGGAAGTGACGGTGAACATTATTCTTGAAGGACTGAAGGTTATACCCGTTTGGAAAAACTTTAGCCAGTAATACGTTCCAGAGTCTGGATGTTCGGAAAATGAATGTGCACCTAAATTTCACTGTACGGGAAGATAAAAGTTTGAAATGTTCCACTTTATGAGTATGTCGTGGAAAAGTGCAAAGTGGAGGACTAAGTGCGCATAATTCCGAATTACATTCACTATGGAAGTAGCAATAATAAATGCTGAATACTCCGACATTTCTGCGGTGCTCGATGGACTCAATAGAAGCCAATAAGTCGGAATGCATGTTTTTGGATTCGATCGAGCCGCGAAAGGTGAGTTTTGGGTGCCCCAGCCCAAAGATTCGAGTTATACTCTAAGAGAGGTCGAATGGAAGCCTAATAGATAGTAGCTAAGTTGTGAGAGGTAAAGTATTTTTTGCATTTATGAAGAATACCTCGGAGTTTAGAGGCGTCAAGGGTAACTTCCAAGATGTTTTGACTCCAATCGAGATAGTAATTGAACTTTACGATAAAAAGGATACAGTCTTCGGAAGAGCAAAGTTGTACGCCATTAAAGGTTACATTAGAAGACGACGCTAGAACATCACGTTTAAGTGAAAGATGACAGGACTGAGTCTTAGCGACATTGAACTCTACTCTATTTTTCCTCCACCATCTTGGGATTAAATCGAGACCTGAGTTCAGCGAACGAAATAACTCTATGCGATTAGAAGTAATAGAATATTTGTTTGATTCCGCGGCAGAGGAGTCAAAATCATAGGTGTAATATAAAGTACTGTCGTCCGCAAAACTATGGATTGGATTGAGAGTATACGATAGAAAGTCATTGATGAAAACTAAGAAAATAGTTGGAGATAAAAAAGATCCTTGAGGGACGCCGGAATCTATTAGGTATGAGGAATAAGTAACGTCATCTAGTATTCTATTGTGCATTCAGAGATAAAGCTCTCAATCCCTTGAATGAAGGTAGCATCAAGGCAATTGCCGTAAGGTTAACAAAAATACATTCATGCCAAACTCTGTCAAAAACCTTTGCAATGTCAAGCGCATGAACTTGACCTACGCTGTATTTGTGTAAGGAAGAGTTCCAGCGTTCCGTCGGATAGACCAAGAGATCTCCCGTCGATCTTCCCGAATGGAATTCGTATTGGCGATCGTGCATAAGCTGTTTATCCTCGAGATATTTAACAATTTTGCGACTGATAGCAGTTTCCATCACTTTCGAGAGCACTGAAGTAATGGCTATTGGGCGGTAGTTGGCGAAGTTCGATTTGCTTCCTTTCTTCAGAATTGGCTGAACATTCGCGACTTTCCGCAATTGTAGAAAGCACCCTTAAGAGTAGGATAGATGGAAAAGATTGCGAAGCCAGAAAAGAGGAGCACATTTTAAGGGTAATGGGGGAATGCCATCAGGGCCAGTGAACTTGTGAATATTGAGCTTTTGCAGAATCCTAGATATAAGTCGAGTGCGAAAATGTAGCGGAGGCAGCGATGGTGTTGTGAGAGGAGAGTTTGGTTTGAAGATGGTAGTGTGGAGTTTCTCGCGAAATGGATGTCCAAATAGAAATTGAAACTTTTCAGTAAACTTTAATATTTAATATAACACCGTAAGGCCAGAAGCAATTACGGATGCACTTTCAAATCTGAAGGTGGATCGTTTGCTTTGCGTACTGAATAAGTTCATGTTGAGATCTAGGATTTTCAGCACAAAACTGGGCATCGCGTCAGCTAGAAGGTTTATCAGTAGAATTACACCGCAAGACGTGGTCGTCTATCCACTTATTTGGAATGTGACGGTCAACGAAGTTCAGCTAAAACTGGAAGAGGCAGGCTGTAAAGTGGTTGCTTACGCGGCAAACGTTTCTATTGCTATTTCTGGTAAGCTCCCGAGTACTCATGGCGAGGTTACGCAAATGCCCACTTAATACTGTATAGGTGGTCTCGTGAATGTGAACTGGACACAAAACCGAGCTAGTCCTTTTCACATGGAAGCACAAAATTCCCCATGTTGGTCCTCCTACCCTGGATGGTACCGGTAGTATTTTTGCAGACAAAGGAAAGTTAGGTTAGGTTAGGTTTGTGGAGGGGTTGAACACCAATATATGTAGGCCTTCAGTGCGCCCATTGTACGCTTCTGTGCTTGTGCTATGTTAACTTGCATTTCATTTAGTCAGCCTGCTTTACCGGTGAAACTACCGATGGAGTTCATCTCCATCGGTTGAAGGGACCGGAGATTATTCAGCTCGCCGAAAAAGTACTCTCCGAAAATTTGTCTTTGAATTGTTCGGAGGCTTAAGCAATGGTAGAGGAAATGCTGTACGGTCTTATCCTCCTCACCGCAGCGTGTTTTCTAAGAAGCCCGTGACTATACCTACTAGTGTCCTTAAGGAGTTTCTGTCGAGTCTCAATATTTTTAATTATTTCCCTTTATCAAAACCACCCCATAGCATCTTCGTGGTGTTATTCGAGTTCTTTTGTAACCATTTGAGGTTTTTCCTTCCATTCGCGTTGTTGGAGTAAATTGTCTTAATGACTCTCAAGGCAATGCCAAACAGTACCCGTTTCTTCAACGGTGGCAGCGGGAGATCCGTTCCTGGCCAGCCTGTCCGACATTTGGTTTCCAGGAATATCCCGATGACCCGGAACTGAACAACCCAACAATGTCGTAAAGTTCATGTTTACCCCAATTATTTCAACATGTTCCTACAATGGTTGAAGCATCTTGAATTGCAGCTGTAAGCGGAGAAGGACTTCAGTGCAACTTTGCTGTCCGAGCAAAACTAACTCGCTAACCATTTACTCCTGCACGCAAGGCCAGTTCCGCCTCTTTTGCAAAAGTCATTGCCTCCGAGTGGAAGACCGTGGTATATTCTGGTGGATGCCTGAAGATTTTCAGATCATGGCTGAAAAAATATCATCACCTACTCTGTCTTCCATTTTCGAACCATCAGTAAACATCGCGATCTCGCCATTGGGCATAACATGATTGTCAGTCCTTTGCTCTCTGTCTAGGAGAGTGACTTCATAGTGTTTCACAAACTGCATCTTTGATTGCATTGCATCACTGCTGGAGTTTGGAAAAGAAGATTCCCTTTTTTCAGGATGGTGGCAGGAGATTTTTTTAAATTGGTCCCAAGCCATTTGCCGAAAATTTCAAGTCTTACAGCCGTAATGCCTGCCTTTTCCAGAATTATAGCATTCAGCGGAAAACCCCAAATGGCTTCCAGTCCTGCTGTGGTCATCATGCCTATGCAGGTGATTCTCTGAATGTGACTCAATGGTATGTGTGTGGTATTTTACTATAGTATCGGAAACAAAGCAACGAAATATGTAAAACAAGAAGATATATTATTTCAAAAGAAATTAAGAGGTAAGTAGGTTGACAAAAGTAATTCTAAAGTATGAAAATTTTTTTAAATCAAACACTACGAATCGGTGATTCACGTCCACTCCGGTCGAGACGTTCGGAAGAAGAGAGCAAAGGCAGCATGGCTCGAAAATCATGAATATGAATGTTGTCGTGATGTCAACCTCTTGAAGTAAATTTTAGGGCGCGTTCAGTTCCTACATGTATGTAAGGATTGGTAGTATGATACTGATAAGCATCCATCATCATCAATTGCGCGACAGCCCAAATTGGGCCCAGGCCTCCTGAACTCGTCGCTTTCAATCGTCCCGATCAAAAAACCGCGTTCTCCAGTTGCTAGTTTTTAAAATGGCTTTGCTGTCTTCATCAACCGAGTCTTCCCATCGCTTGTGTGGTTTACCTACTGGTCGGTTGCCACTCGCTTTGCCTTTAAGAGCGCGTTTAGGGATTCTTCTGTCTTCCATTCGGTTTACATGGTCAGCGCACTGCAGTTCACGTAGCTTGATGAGCGATGAAGCTTCTGGCTCGTCGTCGAGTAGATACAACTCATGGTTGTATCTTATTCACCATTCCGTTCCTTCCTTCACAGGTTCCAAAATTCTTCGGAGGACCTTTCTTTCGAATGCGTTAACTGCTTTTTCAGAAGTTTGCGTTAATGTTCACGTCTCGCTGCCATAACAGAGCACAGGTCGTATAATAGTTTTATATATTCGCAGCTTATTATTCCTGTGCACTTTTTTAGATTTCATTATTGGATGTACCGAATAATATGTCTTCCATCATCATCAATGGCGCGACAGCCCAAATCGGGCCCTGGCCTCCTGAAGTCGTCGCCTCCAATCGTCTCGATCCAAAGACCGCGTCCTCCAGCTGCTAATTTTTAGAATGGCTTTGCTGTCTTCATCAACCGAGTCTTCCCATCACTTGCGTGGTTTGCCTACTGGCCGGTTACCACTCGCTTTGCCTTTAAGAGCACGTTTGGGGATTCTTCTGTCTTCCATTCGCTCTACATGGCCAGCCCACTGCAGTTTACGTAACTTGATGAACGTTGAAGCTTCTGGCTCGTCGTAGAGTTGATACAACTCATGGTTGTACCTTATTCGCCATTCCGTTCCTTCCTTCACAGGTCCCAAAATTCTTCGGAGGACCTTTCTTTCGAATGCGTTAACTGCTTTTTCGGAAGTTCGCGTTAATGTCCACGTCTCGCTGCCATAACAGAGCACAGGTCGTATAATAGTTTTATAAATCCGCAGCTTATTGTTCCTGTGCACTTTCTTGGATTTCATTATTGGAAGTACCGAATAATACGTCTTATTTGCTAGTATTATCCGTCGTTTGATTTCGTCTGTTTCATTACCGTCCTTTGCTAGATTAGCCCCAAGATATATGAAGTTGTCCACTCTCTCCAAATTATATTCCGCAATTGTTATGTTTTGTCTGATTGGCGTTCTCCTTCTTGTTTGCGTCATTACTTTTGTTTTGCTTTCATTAATGCGCAACCCGACTTCTTTTGCGGCGGAGTCAAGATTGACAAATACCTCCTTAGCACTAGGGAAGGATCTTGCTAGAATGTTAATGTCGTCAGCGTATGCTACTAGTTGGGTGGACTTGAATAGTAGTGTCCCGTTGGTGTCGACTGGGATTTTTCGGACGACATACTCTAGTGCCAAGTTGAAAAGCATAGGAGCGAGACCATCTCCCTGCTTTAAACCACATTCCGTTGGAAAGCTGGTTGTGGAATCGGTTTGTATTCTCACTTGGGATTCAGTGTTCGTCATTGTGAGTCTTGTTAGTCGGACTAGTTTTGGAGGAATTCCAAAGTCAAGCATGATTTGGTACAGTACGCTCCTGTCGATACTGTCGTATGCTTGTTTAAAATCTACGAATATTTGGTGCACGTCTGTGTTATATTCCCAGCATTTCTCAGGCACCTGTTTCACCGAGAATATCTGGTCTGTTGTAGATCGTCCGGTTCTGAATCCGCCTTGGTATTCGCCAATTATTTGATTAGTATAGGGCTTAAGACGACGTTCAATTATTTTTGTCAGTATTTTATAGGACGTACACAACAATGATATACCTCTGTAGTTCTCACAGCAGAGTTTGTCTCCTTTCTTGTAAATTGGACATATAATGCTTTTTCGCCAGTCGTCGGGTATGATTTCCTCTGTCCAAATTTTGCATATCATGTTGTGCAGTATTTCAGCGACACAGTTTCCACCGTTTTTCAGAAGTTCAACTGGTATTTCGTCAATTCCCGGCGCTTTGTTTCGTTTTTGGTCACATAGGGCTGCTTTGATTTCAGGAAGCGTGGGTGGTGTCGATGATGGTTCATCTTCGTCAGTTGAGGCTTGAATTGAAATGTTGTCTGTCGTTATCGGTGCTACTGGGATGGGATTCAAAAGATGTTCGAAGTATGAAGCCCATCTCCTTTTGATTTCTTCTGTGTCGCTGATGATATTGCCCTCTGCGTCTTTGCAGAGACTGGTTTTTGGTTTATATCCCTTTTTCAAGTCTTTTACTATGGCGTATGCGTCCCGAGTATTATTTTTTCTCATGTCGTCGTCCATTTTTTGTATCTTGTCATTATGGTACTTCCTTTGTTTTCGTCTGCAGGTCTTTTTCGCATATCGCCTAAGCTCGTCATATCTTTCTTTTTTGGCTCGTGTTGGTCGTTCAGTAAAAATTTTGTAAGCTTCGTTCTTTCTATCTATTGCGTCGCGACATTCTTGGTCGAACCAATCATTACTTTTTCGCCGTGCTTGATATCCTAATACCTCTTCCGCGGAGGATTTGATGCCGTCTCGTATTTTCATCCACGCATTATCCACTGGCATACTTTGGATATTTTCATATATTGGTGTCAGGTGTTTATTACATGCTAGCATGTAAGCCTGCGCCACCGTTTCGTCGTTAAGCTTGTCGACATTGAATTTGCGAGCTCTACTCGTTTTCGAATACCCACGACAAGCTATTTTGCATCGATACTTAGCTCTGACTAGATAGTGATCAGAGTCACAATTCGCACCGCGGAGAGTTCGTACATCAAGTATACTGGAAGCAGCCCTTTTCTCAATAAGAACGTGGTCTATTTGGTTGAAGGTGTGACCATCTGGTGATGCCCACGTTCGTTTGTGAATATCGCGATGTGGGAAGCACGTAGAGCTTACTATGATATTTTTGCTGCTTGCGAAATCAATAAGACGTTGGCCATTGTCGTTGGTTATGTCATGGAGACTGTGCCCTCCTGTTGTTCCTCTATGAGCCTCCTCCTTTCCGACTTTTGCATTAAAATCCCCTAAGACAATTTTTAGGTCATTCGAGGGCAGTGAGTCATATGTTGTCTCTAGGGTGGCATAAAATTCGTCTTTAGTTACATCGTCCTTGTCTTCTGTTGGTGCGTGAACGTTGATCAACCAAGTGTTGAAAAATTTAGTCTTTATTCGGATTGCACACAATCTTTCACTTATTGGTTTGAAGCTCGTGACCTGCTGTTTAAATTTTTTGTCAACGACAAAAGCGACTCCAAACTCTCTGCTTCCCGACAATTTTCCACTTGGATAGATTGTGTGTGATCTCATGTCCATGATTTCGCTACCGAGCCATTTCGTTTCTTGGATGGCAGTTATGTTGATGTTGTGTTTTGCCACTTCTTCGAGAAACTCCTTCAGAGCTCCTGTCCTAAATAAGGATCGAACATTCCAAGATCCAATAGAGTAGTCCATTTTTCGTTTGCGGGGTCGTTGCCGTTGAGTCCATCCTTTCCGAGGCTGTTCTTCAGGTTTCTGGACAGTGTTCTTTTTCCGGTGATGCGTTGTCGGCGCCTCGCCCAACCCCCGACCTGGAGGACCGGTCCTACTTATTTATTACACCCTAGTAGGAAAAGGGTGGGAGTTTTGAGCTAAATATGACATGCTGGAGTTCTCACAGCTATGTTGCAAGTCCAACTATGTCATACTTTTTGCCTACTTCCTGAGACGCACTGGTGTTACTGGCCATTCAGGTTAACTCCATGTTCCCTCCTCCTTTCTCAACTCGGGCTTGGGACCGTCTATGGCGGAGTTGAATAATATGTCTTATTTGCTAGTATTATCCGTAGCTTGATTTTGACTGTTTCATTACCGTATTTTGCTAGATTAGCCCCAAGATATATGAAGTTGTCCACACTCTCCAAATTATATTCTGCAATTGTTATGTCTTGTCTGATTAGCGTTTTCCTTATTGTTTGCGTTATTACTTTTGTTTTGCTTTCGTTAATGCGCAACTCGACTTCTTTTGCAGCGGAGTCAAGATTGATAAATACTTACTTAGGAGTGGGGAAGGATCTTGGAAGGATGTTAATGTCGTCAGTGTATGCTACTAGTTGGGTGGACTTGAATAGTAGTGTTCCATTGGTGTCGACTGGGATTTTTCGGACTCTAGTGCCAAGTTGAAAAGTGTGGGGGCTAGACCCTCTCCCTGCTTTAAGCCACATTCCGTCCGAAAGCTGGTTGTATTCTCATTATTCAGTGTTCATCATTGTGAGTCTTGTTAGTTGGTATACATCCGCCTTGCCATATTTGCTTCAGTCGCCATCTCAGTTTGCTGTCCAAGATGATTCCCAGATAAGTTATCCCTTGTGGAAGGCTTGGTGCAATTCCCCTAATGGATGGCAAATTGAAAATTTCTATGCGGTACTTTCTAGTGAAGAGTACGAGCGCAGGGTTGATTCTCAATCTACACGAATTAGATCAACTGGCATTAAGGTTTAATGCACTTTGCATCAGTTTGCCTAAAGTTTTAAAGTATTCCCCACCAATTTGGATGACTAGGTCATCCGCTTAGGCGACACTGCAATAACTTGCAGCGTTTAGCAGGTTAAGGATACCATTCACGACTAGCAGCCAAAGTAAACCTCTCCTTGTGGTGTTCTTCAATTCACTTGTTTTTTCCTAGAGCCGTTTCCCATTGTGGCAGTAATATTCCTGCCCACCTACATGTATGTATATCTAAGTGAGGCTCTGAAAGCAAAACCCTCTGCAGTATTAGAAGAACTCTTTCATCTGCAACCTCTTGACATTATCAGTAAATAAATAGCTGTAAGTGCGACCGCTCGCTCCACAGAAACTCGTCAGTGGATACCCAAATTGGTAATTCTGAAAGATTTCGAAAACTTAACTGAAAACACAGACAGCACTCTTCTTAGTTTTGATTTTGATATTAACTTCCTCACTGTCATCCCGCCGAGACATTAAGTGGAAGGCAGATTAAATACGGGACGAAGATACTGAACGTTCCTAAACTAGAAGTAGAGTGGGAGCAGTAATTTTTCCGTAAAGGTTAAGTTAATTATATCTCACCGTCTTCCGGATCATTGTAGTGTGTTCCAAGCAGAAGTGATGGCGAAAAGGAATCCTTGGTCTGGTTGAAATGTTACTAAAGATATTGACATCTTCACTGATAGCCAGGGCACTAGTAAATTCCTATTTTTCGTTATCGTGCGTCTCTGAGGGAGATGGCTGAATAATTCAACATTGTGCTCAATGCTCAGTGCCAGGGGTTGAGGCCATTTTGAGAGAGTGCAAGGCGGGAATATTCGCAATCTTCAGCTGTCTGCTATGGTGTACACACACTCATTGACAATCCACGCGCATCAATTACTTGTGATCTCGAATTGCTCGTGCGAAATCGGAAGAAGGTGAAAAACAGGCGAAAAGGAAGCGAAAAGCATACGAAAAGCATGCAAAACGCAGGCGAAAAACAGGCGAGAAGAACTTTTTAAAAAAGCGATCACTTGCAACGAAGAGCCAGTCTGAACAGCATGGGGTCGCCGCGTCGTAAGTCGCGATAGAGTTAATTGTGAGTTGATACTTAAGTAGGAGAGTTTGGCAGGCGAGTGCGATCGACGAAAGTGTCGTGCGGTCGGTGGCCGTGATGAATGAGCAAGTGTACCGTGTCGTCGGTGGACGGGGTGGAATGCAGAAGCAAGCGCCTTAAGTGAGGCGGAGTTTAGCAACACCCGACAGTAAGCAGATAAGTCCTTTGATCGACAGATAGGAGTAAGTCCTATGATCGACAGGCGGAGTTCAACAAGTGATAGTAAGTGGGTAAGTCCTGTGATCGACAGGCAGGGGTAAGTCGTGTGATGGACAGATTAAGTTCATCAAGTGATTTAAATAAAAATTTTCAGTTGTTTTAAATTAAGGTGAACTTGTTTATTCGTACTTGAAATCCAGCGACTCCTTGCGCACTTCAATATAAAGTAGAAAGTCTGTGCAATACGAACATCAATACCTGATATACCCGACTTCTCTGCAAAACATACATCAAACTTAAAATAAATTCATGTAGTTTTATAACTTAAATATCCAATTAGTATCACGGAAATCCAATATTAAGGCTGATTCGAATACAAATCCTTTTAACTTCCAAATAACATTGACTTAAATCTATTAAACAACAATTACACACATGATTAGATAAACAGATTGGGCAATTTTATTATGCAAGCATGTTAGCAATTTGCCAATAAACAACACATTATTTCTGTTACAGAGAAACAAGTATTCTACAATGTATCGTAACGAATCATTTTCGTAATAGGACAAAAAAGGACTGCGACAGCACGAATCACAATTAGAGAGATTATTGCATTTAATTTTGAAATTGTGTCTACACGACCGCTTCGTCACATAAATATTAGTTTCAATCATTTCAATTAATTAAAGTTAGCAAATGCAGGGCATGTCTTTTTGCCGTGCCGTTGGCAAAACGGACAAAAGTTCGTGCATTGAAGTGCTTTGTCAACTCTCGTTGCGCTGCCACTGCTCGTTTACACGTTGTATGTTTTCAAACAACATGTCGAATTATCTACGGCTTTTATCATTTCTATTTACCAGAAAACCGGAACTCAATTAAAATCACTTGAATGGCTGCATGGAGCCCTGCAAGGAGCACTCTATACATATTCCATTTGCACCACACTATGAATGAGTTCATATTTTCTATCCTAACCCTACATTTATAGGTATAAATCGACCAACCTAGGTATAAAATGTACGCATTCCTTGTTGAAAGTCAGCAGGATTTCGAGGGAATTGATTCGTTTAATTGATTTGTCAAGATCAGGATAAGGTAAAGTAGAGAAGCAATTGATGGCGTTACCATTCCACTATCGTTGCATCGAATGCGATTTTATGGCGTTCATTTAAAGTTAAATATTTATCGAGTAATATTGATTGATCGAGTTTGTATTAAGCTTCATGTTAGATGGTTACAAGGAGCGATTTTTCCTATTTTCCAGACGATGGTGACGACTTCGACAAATGAAATGTGCCCCAGCGTTAAGAGTGCCCCCATACAAAATTGAAGTTTTTGTAAATTGAAAATTACATTCGAACATTGGGAAAAGTTTTAAATGAATTTCGACATTCAAGAATAATTAAAATGCCAGGATTGTAGTGCATTATTCTCTGCAGAGCTGAATTCGATTCCGGGTAAATATTACAGAAAATTGAACTTTTGAAATGGAGCAAATTTCGTGAAACAAATTTATCGGAACTACTGCTTGTATAGATTTGACAATTTTATTCAATCGAATTTGCCGAAGCAGAGTTACAGAAAATTGTAATCCAGTTTTTCCTTCTTTATACTATGAATGCAACCTTCGAGTATATTGTGCTTAATCCAATATTTATAATGCTAAGAAATCAGGCGGTAAGGTTTTAAACGGGCCGAATTCTACTACTTCTTCTACCACCTTCCATACGAAATTCATAGAATTGCATTTTTTTGCGAAACTGTGGTCCAAGTTGTTCTGGCGAATCGAGGAGAATCGTATATAAAATTCCAAAAAAATGTGCTCCACCGATTTGTCGATTATTGAAATTGTGAAATTCAAAACATTCGTCGTCTCGTCGTAGAATGATCATCTTTTATATCAACGAGAAAACTTCTGAGTTGTTTCTTCCTAGAAATCCATCTATTTAACATTGTTGCAAACTTTGGCAAGTGTTTTATCTACTGAAATTCGCACCCACCCATTGAACACAAATATCAAAGTATATATCCTTAATATTGATGTCAATAAAATAGAATTGAAACTTGAATCACTATTGTTAGAAAACTTTTTCCGAATATCTGAAGAGTTGATCATACAACAAATTTCCTCAAGGAAAAAATTTCCAACTTCGTATTTTTCTCCGAACCCTTCTTTTCTAATATTTTTCATCTGAACGCCATTATAGGTGTAACATCCTACACACACATAAATCGACTCTCCTGGATAGCAAGTTTAGTATTAAGGATGAATCCGATATCGAAGAAAAGTTATTCGCTCCAGTGCTAAGGGCATGTGTAGAAATCATTTCTTCGATTCAACTCGAGCATGATGAATCAACACAACATAAAAAAAAATAATATTTTGGCGAATGAGAAGGATGTGACATTGGATCGAAAAGTGATTTGAGAATATTCTTGCTAGCAGGGGCGGCGCTTTCAGTTTTGGAGCACGGATCAGAGTTGTAGTTTGTCGCCCTTAAGTTTATACAATTTGAATCAGGACTGCATTATTTGGCTAATAGGTTTCTTCTTGTAATTCGCTTAGTAACCAAGATAGAGCCACAATTGTATTTTGAGGCATGATGCAAGCGACAATTCTGCATCACCTTGTTATATGTTATGGCATTAATTTTTACCTAACGAAGGACAAAATTTTTTATTATTTTTTACGGCGCCGAACATAACTTACGGATTCACCCTTTAATGCAATTTACACAGTCATGTAAGTGAAAGGAGAGATAAAAAAAGGAATTTAGAGGGTTAAGCGGGTAGAAATGGAGGGAAAAGCCTAAAATGGCGGTGGACGTTAAATTCGAAACGTCGGAGGTCGTATGACAATGGAAATACGGTCTCTGGTAATGCTTTCGGACTTTACTTGCTGAGCTGATAAATGAGAGTGCTAATGAAATAGAAAAATTCCAGCACTATAATATAGCAGTTCATGTTTGTGGGTTGGGAGATGTGCTAACAACTCATCCTTTGAAAAATCAGAAGTGTTCCGAAAGCTGAAGCACCGTCTCGGACTGGCTTGATTCAAAGCCAACAATCACGCACACGAAAAATATACTACTCCTTCGGATCTTGGAACGTTTGATCCCTGTACAGAGCAGCAGCAGTGAGAGCGCTTCTGGAACAGGCAAGGGAATATGTTGGGCTTATTAATGTCTATGCAACAACGGCAGACAAAGACGATAAAGTTAGAGACGATTTCTACATTACCTTAGAATCAACATCCTTGGACCTGTGAGAGAACACTCGATCTGGCTACAATAGAGAATTGGATGTCATCTTCGACAATCTAGGAGTGACATCCCTTATAAAATTTAAGAAACAACAATGGGCTGGTCATCTGACGTGGATGGATGACGGAAGAATTCCCAAACGCACATTAAAAGGAGAAGTCAGTGGACAAAGACCGGTCGGGAAACCACGAAAGAGCTGGGAGGATTCGATCGACGCAAATTTTCAAACTAGAGGACGCGTTCACTGATCCAAGATGGATTTGAGGCGAAGTATTCAGGAGGTGAAGGTCCGATTTGGGCTGCAGCGCGATCGTAAATAGGCTGAAAGTGTAAACAGGTGGAATAAGTTAAAAGGGAAAGTTTTCGAATTTTATACTGTTTGCTTTATTATGGTGTGCCGTTTCGGTTTCTGCTGAGACTGTCTCTGAAAGATACTGAAACGTCGCACAATAATAAAGCAAAAAAAATCAGGAAATCTTACATTTCAATTCAAAATTCACTGTGAACACATTCACCAAACCTAATAAGGTTCGAAAGTTTCTCACTGCATTTACCATGGAAGTTGCAAATGCTTAGTAATCCAGTATTTCTGCAATGCTCTAGGCAGTCTGTAGAAACCGTCTTGGCTTCATCTCCATTAGTCGGATCGTTTGTCTCTGGACACGGTCGATTATGGCGAATTACATTTTGGGTGACCCAGCTCATACATGAAATTGTACTCGAGGTGGTGTAATTTAGGACTTACAGATAATGGCTAGATCAATAAGGGTAAATCATTTTTTTCATCTTCGGATTACTCCTATGCGTTTGGAAGCATTAAGTGCTACGTTGAGTATGTCCTGGATCCAATTAAGCTGGATATTTATTTTAATGCCAAACAGTGAGAAGTTTTCGCAAGAGTGTTGGTGGACACCACCAAAGGGCTACATTAAAAATCGACGCAGGAGTATCAAGTTTGCCTGTGTTTTTGATGCGTTGAACTCTATGAGGCTTCCGTGGAGTAGTGGGCAGCGTGCTTGCTACATAGTCAACAGGTCGTGGGTTCGATTCCCACTCCAGGCAGTAAATTTTTTAAGCACTAAGTTTTCACTTGCTACTGGCAATGAAAATTATTTATTAAAAATGGGCAAATGATGTAAAAGTGAAATAGTTCCACTTCAAAAAGGTATGTACACTTAGTAGATGGTTTTTGTTCGCTTTCTATCATTCAGTCCCCCATAACATCTGCAAATATTTGTCAATAGCAGCCAGTCGCTTTTACTCCCCTTCCCCAACTTTCCCAATCCCATTCCTTCTCTCCATGACTGTGTTTGTGCATTGCACATAAAGACCGAAATTGTCTATAACACAGATCATTCTGTAAAAAAAAACTCGAATCTATTTATCCTGCCACATTCCAAGATTGGGTTCAAGTCAGAGATCAATAATCTAAATAATTTGGCACATTTAGATACCACCGGGACGTTTTCATAGATGTTATTCAGGGTACTGTCATCTGCAAATCAATGTATCGGATAAAAACTTGACGAGGAAATGGAATGTTTTGAAAGATTTGAAACTGTTTATCAGTATCTGCATTTTTGAAAATTGTATTAGGAGTACATATAAGTTTCCGCCATTTTCTATCAAAAATTAGGAATGTATTGTGAAAGAACGGTACATTACCTTTTATTCGAAGTATTGTCCATCACTAGTCACTAATTTTCCCACCTTTCTGGCAACATTCAGATACCACGTCCGAAGAACTCTTCATCTTTTGTGGCTATCCACGAATCAACCCAACTTTTAGTATCTTCATATAATATAAGGCACTACCTAGGCAGGCCATGTGCCATCGACCGGAATAAGTGATAATTGGAATGGGCAATGTCTGGTGAAGACGGTGTTTGGGGTAGGACTTCCCAATTAAGTGTTTCCAAATAGGTTTTTACCGGCGCCGCAACATGCAGAGAATAATTTGTTCGTGTCTTGAGTAGTAATAGGAGCATTTTTCCTGGAGTGCTCGGCTCAATCTAATTATGTTCGGTAGAAAGCTGCAGTAATGGTTTCGGCCGGTTTGAGCAACCCATAATACACGACATCAAGCTGATCTAACCAAATACATAGCAGGAGGTTTTTTGCCATGAACATTTGGTTTGGTCCCTATAATTTTCTCTTCTTTGGGTTATTGGAGTGGATCCATTTTTCATCACCAGTGACTATATAATGCAACAAAACCCTTTCCTTTATACCTGGCAAGTTCCATTTCCACACATGCGAAATAGGCGTTAAACGTCTCTCGGCTTCAATTCATACGGAATTCAATTTCATTGCTTTTGAGTCACTTGCAATGATTTTAAACGATGTGAGATTACTTTTAGTTTTAATGTAAATGCAAGTTCTCTTGCGTTTGGCACGAATCTTCCTCTAATAATGCTTCCAATTCGATGTCTTCGTACACTTTCGGACATCCACTACGTTCTTTGTCTTCCCCGTCAAAATCACCGTTTTTAAAATTTTGAAACCACCCACGACAACTTATCTCATTTAAAGCAGTCTCACCATACAAGCAATCGATGCAACTCAACTGCAAATTTCTTCAAATTAAAGAAGTGAATCAAAAGTTCCCGCAAATGACGCTTAATCGGTACAAAACTTGAAATTTTCACACGAACAAAATTATGGGATGCTGATACTTAGTCACTAATACTTCAAGGTTATGTTGTTATCAGATGTCCAAAATTACGATTTTACTTTTTATGTGGGGCCATAATCAAACGGCGTAAACTTATTTGCACTTGTAATACGGAGATAGAAGGAGTGTGAGGATCGAATCAATGTTTTTTATAGCCTTATGCTATGAATTTATATATTCATAGCTTTATGCTATGAATTTATATATTCATAGCTTTATACTTTGGCTTAATTTTCTAGCTGATAGCTAAAGCGGTCTGGTAGAAAAATTAATTTCTATACATTACGAAATTTTATGAAATTTGCATGGGAAGGGGTAGAGGGGTACGAGGATGTAGTCCATTCACGAACTTAAAGTTCAATTTTTTCTAAAAGTGACAAAACAAATTTCAGTACGATAGCCCGAATCGTTCGAGAGTTATGTTGTAAATAGATGAACAGACAGGCAGGCATACGTACAGACAAACAGATAGAGAGGCTGACAATCACTCGTAATCGAGATGTTTGATCGAAAACGAATATTTCAGTACCTTTGGCGACTCTGTGCGAGCATTTTTTCTTAGCGTTACAAAAGGTAAAGCAAACACAATATACACAGATTTCACCTAGAGAATATTAAGAAAGAGTGTGGGTGATAAAACAGAGCTTTTGGGGACGCCAGAGTCTATGTGAAATGGGGAAGATGCCTCCCATCCATCCATTTTATGAGGTTATTTTTAAAGCCGACTGCTTTGAGATTCTTTCATGCGAATCGGCTGAATATTCGTCAGTTTCGATGTGCGCGATAAGTGCCCAGAAGAGTTAGATAGAAGGAGTTTAGCCAGAGAAGAAAAACATTTTGTGAGGACTATGGACTATGGGTAACATTGAGCTTACGTAGAATTCTGGAGATAAATCGTGTGCGAAATCGAATCGCTGATAGACGACATTCGGATGGTGTTATAAGCATGGAAGGGACCAGTTTGTCGCTGGCAGCCTAGAGTTTTGGATGACACTTGCTGCAACAAGATTGGCCTTCTCAACAGGATGGGCGATTCGCTCCCTTAATCATAAAAAAGCAGCAAATTTATTGTTTTAGTTAGAGAGAAAGGATTTGAACGAAAGAATAAATTTTTCTGGATCATGTGATCAAAATTAATTATTGTGTAGTTATACAATCTGACAAATTTTCGATTTGATATCTGAACAATTTTTTGAGATATAAGGACTTGTAATTTTGAAAAGTGCGCCATTTTTCAAATGCTTCCCATTTCCCCCTACTACTATTTTGTCCAAATATTATATTATTATATTTTTTTCGTACTTCTCTAGTATAGCTTAATATAGGTTCTTAGATTCAATTACATAGCTTAATGAATAGCCGAGATATTGGGTTTTAAGTGTTTTTCTTTGCACCCTCCCTGACCCTCCCCCTTACAATAATTAGCTTTTCTCTAAACAGATTCTAGTGGATCTATATGCCAGCTTAGCGGTCTCAAAATTTCAATTTTTTATGGTAAGTGATTTCGAAGATATAATCATTTGAATAAAAAATTTGCGCCCCAATGGATAAAAAAATTAATTTATTTTTAAAAGTTGTCTCACAAACTCTTCTATATGTATGTTGATTTTTAGCTTCCTAGCTGTAACCATCGTTGAGATATTTGAATTCGTATTTTTCGGTTTAAGCGCTCCCCCCACCTCCCCCTGAACCCGTACACCCCCCAAAATGGGTGTCCGCCTGAGATCCGCAACTATCTACAATCCCTCTAAAAATGAAATTTCTATCTTGAAGGGTTTGGGAGTTAATGTGCGCTGAGCGTACACACCGGCGTACGGCGGACGGCGTACAGACGGATTTTTTTTTTTTGCATTTTTAGGCTAATTTAGTCATGAAACGCGAAAAAACAAAATTTCAGGGTAGTAAATTTTTTTTTTTTTCCAAGTCGATCACAATACTTTATTATTAAAATAATAAAGTAATTTACTCAGTGCGTATAAGATTTATCGAAATTGTGCACTAAATATCTATTTAGAATTATTAGTAAAAAAAATAATAATAATAGACGATTAGCTTTACCCCTTCTGTTCCCTCCCATTCAAAAGGACACAATTTCGCAATTTGACAATAAACAGATTTGTTCAAAAAGTACAAATGTTATTGGTCTGAAATTTGGAATATATTACTTTTATGATGATTTCAATCTACTGTCTAAAAGTTATTTGAGTCCTCCCCTTCAGTGAGGTGGTCACATAGGTACAAACTGTACTTTTTCATGAAATACTCTAAACAAATTTTTTCAGTACGCATAAAATTGATCTTGCCAAAATTATGCACTAAATATTTATTTAGCATTTTTAGTAAGATCAAAAAATAAATAATTAGAGGATTAGTTTCACTCCTTGCACCTTCTCCCATACAATCTGACACAATTTTACAACTTTACAAAAAGTTGACTTTCCTGAAAAGTTTGAAAGTTACTAATCTGCAATTTAAAATATGTCAAAAGTACAATTAGTAAGTAAAAAATGCACAATTTCACCAAATCTAATACACTAATTTTCTTTTCTCCTACAATGGCGCTACAGCCCAAATCGGACCATGGCCCCCTAACATACAGGTTCCTTAACATTTGTTCATGACTTATTGTGGAAAGGTTGTTAGCCTTTCGCACAACCCTCTTTCTACGAATTTTTCATTTTCGTGCTGGACTTATGTTCTTTTTTAGTGCGCCGACCGGGATTTGAACTTACGACCTCCGCATTACAACACCAACACGCTACGCACTAGGTTACACCCTAGCTAATTTTCTCAGTGCCTATTAAATTTTTGAATCCCAAATTTTGTATTAAACATTTTTATGGCAAGTTTAGCATGATGTGAAAAAATTAGTTCAATGTCGTATCCCCTCATCACTTTCCCTACAAAAATTCTTAGCATAAAAATAATTTCTCTTTCATCTAGAGTATCACACGATTGGGCTTTACGCCCAATCATAGTCTTATTATGTTTTCTTAATGCTAATTTCAAACAACAGAATTATTCGAATCCCTTCACCCCTTCCACCACCTCCCATACCAACTGCACTTTTTCATTACTGTAAACCAATTTATTCAGTACGTGTAAGGTTTATTGAGTTGAAATTCTGTACTAAATATTTATTTGGAAAAAGAGACGATTATCTGCACTCCTTCTACCGCGTCCCATACAATATGACACAATTTTACAACTTTACAAAAATTTGATTTTTGTGAAAAGTATGAATGCTGCTTATCTGTATTTTAAAATGGGTCAATTGAATGATGTTCATAGTTGTTTTTGAAAAAGTCATTACGAACAACCAACTCCTTCTACTACCTCCCATACAAAACGTAAAATTGCTCTAAGTCCAATACACTAATTTTCTCAGTACCCATTAAATTTTTCAAGCTTAAATTGTATGTAAAACATTTTTATAGCTTCTCCAGTATGATGTAAACAAAATTTAGATCAATGCCCCACATAAAATTTTTTAGTATGACAAAAATTTGTCTTTTTGAATTAGAGTATACTAATCTAGTGTTAGTGGGCCGTACGCCTGTTTTCTATGACACGTGATAAATCGAACGTCTAGAAAGGAGTTGAACTAATTTGAAATAAGGCGCCCTTCGTTTTCGGCGTCCGGTTAAACTAGTTCGATTGCTCCGGCCCTGCTCGCAAGTTCAAAACACTCGTAACTTCTTAAGTTCAAGGTTAGAAATATCGAATAGTATGTATACGGTGATGATATGATATCCCTACGGAAATATTATAATATGGGATATGTATGAAGTATGAGCTTTTGGACAGGGAGAATTTTTATGAGGGTAATGAGAAAGATTTTTTTTCGCTTTCCAGAGAGAATTAATAATATGGATTTATTATTTAAATAGTTATATATCTGATATATCAATTTTGATATTCATTTGAGTAATATTGATTTATTTTTGTGACAATAAAAAAGTTGCATCATTTTTTTTCATCTAAAGAAATAGTTTGTACGAACCAAAAGATTTCGCATTACATATAATCCAAATTTACTGAAAATAACCTGAAAGTAAGTTGATTTTTAAAAAAACGAAAGTCACTACTTTCCACCAAAGTAACTACTTTAGGGTTGCCTTAAGGTACAAAAAATCGAAGAAATTCATTCATTTTCATTTTGGTGTGATTTACTTCTAAGACGATTCTAGTGATTTTAAAGTTAATATTTTTTTCGATCATCCATTCCACATCCTAATAGCGATACATTTTCAAAATAGATTGTTAAAAATTGTGAAACTGAGTCCTGTAAAATTGTATATGCTGTATATGCTTGTGCATATACTCCACAGCTTTCATCAATTATAAACTATAAAGAAACAATTTTCAACAATATTATTTACGAGCATAATCCTTAAAAGAAACGATACTGAAACTTTTGCCTGAAACTGCGATATAAATTTTCGCTTGAAAAATAAAACAAAAACTACAAGAGTGCAATGGCTATAAGATATTTCACGCCTGGGGATGGTCTTAATAAACTTCGTGTTTGCATCTTAAAATTGCTTCTCAAGTTTACTGTGTTTGACTTTCCATCCGCCGTATAGTTTGAACAGTGGTAGCGGTAAAAACATCGAGAACCAGTGAGTCCTTAGAGACACATCCCTTATTAAATGCAAAACAGATAATGATACTAGAGAAACTGTAAACAGCTTAGTGAGAGTCAGAGTCGAGATACTTGCGGACAGAATACTGAATAATAATTCGTTATGAGACAATACTTGCATAATATGCCCGGTATGAAACTTTGGATGAAACAAAACAACATAAAAAAGAAAGAAAGGAAAAGCCAGAATAGCTTCACGAAATGAAAACACAACTAACTGCGACATGAACAACAGAAGACCAACAATAATAACAAGAACTTTTGGAAGTAACAAAAAACCCTGACTGAAAAAGATGACCGTCCCTCTTTATTCCCTCATTTTTTTTTCTGGATTCTTGATAATGAAACAAGCTGTTTCCGAGAACGAAAAGTCTTACACAGATTATCTTTTATCTAATTTATTACACTGTGTTTTTGGAATTCGGCGCGGCAGAAAATGTAATAATTAGCAAGAAGATGGAACTCGCAAAAATGAAATATGATGAAGAATTGAATTAAATTTATCGCCTAATTTCAGTAAATATCATTAGCAATTTTAATTTATGAGCTGGAATGGGCCCTCCTCTTTTTTATTCCGTCAAAATATCAAATATCTACAAGTTGATATTTTGTTTATGAAGATGAATTTTCTTTATTGGATGATTAGTTTTTTTTGAAAATATTTAACAGTGAAATATATTTTTTGAAAAATTATTCGGTTGTGTAGTGATTCACATTTATTGCTATAATGATTTTGAAAAAATAATTTTTTAAGTAATACTAATAAATATTACTTTTAAGGAGTTTGCAGTTGAGATCATATTAGTTATTCGGTCGTAATTTATGTATCAGATTTAAGAAAATTGTTTTCTTCTGGATTACATTGATTTCAAGATTACAAGATTTCAAGATAAATAAAGACTTAACTAAATTATGATTGGGCGTAAAGACCAATTTTTTCGAAATAGATTATAATTAATATGCCGGAAAATAAGGCATCTTTAATTCTGAACGCAAGGGGGTAGTTGTAGGATGAGATTTTACCAATTCCTGTAAGTATCTTTGGAGCCTAGCGACTCCACGGACCTGAGCTAACTATCCCCCTCTGGGATGGGGGCTGTAGAATTCACCCACAGCCAGTCCTGCTTGCCCTAAAAATGGCAAATGGACACTCACTGGATCATGGGCTTATCACCCGTGATCTTAAGACCTAAATGATACGAGAAACAGATACATCGCCTCGGATACGGACTGATTCTACGGTAACGACTTTTGGCATTCGAAAACGGACTATGATTGGCTTCTGGAACGTTCGAACATTAAATGACGGGGGAAGAGCTGGGGTTACTCGGTCCTTGCACCGCCAATCGGTGATCGACCGTGAAATGGAGCACTATAACATCCAAATCTTGGGATTGAGCAAGGTCAGGTGGACAGGATCAGGAGAAGAACGAACCCCAAGCAGAAACACTATTCTGTACATTGGCCCTAAAAGTGAAGCCAGAAATGGCGTGGCGTTCGTCCTTAAACCGAGAGCGAGAAACAGTCTCATTAGCTGGGAACCAATCTCGGATAGAATTATCGTCGTCAGGCTCAGGACCAGTGTCAGAAACGTCACAATTCTGCAGTGCTACGCACCAACTAATACCGCAACATCTGGTGACAAAGAGGAGTTTTATAGCCAACTGAGTGCCACCTTCGAACGTGTTCCAAGAGGTGATATTATTATCATCTCAGGAGATATGAACGCCCAGGTTGGATCAGACAACACTGGACTAGAACACGTCATGGTTTGGGTTTCCCCTGATGGTGCTACTCAGATCCAGATCGACCATTTGGCTATAAGTCGCCGATGGAGAAGATGTCTCCTCGATGTGCGAGCGAAACGTGGAGCTGACGTGGGGAGCGATCACCACTTGATGGTTGCCTGCTTGAGATTGTGTACAGCAGCTATCGGACGACCACAAATTCTTCAAATGAAGCGCAAGCTTAATGTGGATAAGCTTAGAGATCCCAACAAAAAACGCGAATACACCACTATTCTACACGAAAAGTCATCCACATTGGGTGAATATAAAATGCGCACACTGGACGCCAATTGGGAGGCAACCAGAAACACTTTTCTAACTAGTGCTGAAGAATCTGTGGGATATGTGCAAAGCGGTGAGAAACCCTGGATGTCGCAAGACACATGGGTCAAGATTGGCAATCGGAAAAAAGCCAAATTGGCAATCATCTCTCAACCCGATGTCAACTAACGAACGCCCGACTTGAGGCAGAACTACCGCGATGCTCATATACAGCTTAAGAGGGCTGTTAGACGCGACAAGAGAAAGGCCATTGAAGATCTGGCAAACAAGGCAGAATCTGCGGCTTACCTAGGGGATATGGGCTCACTTTTCAAAATCATGAAACAGTTGACGAACAGGAATTTCACCGCCAACCACCTGGTGAGAGATGTCAACGGAACTCTCCTTAATATGAGTGAACACCAGTTGCGGCGATGGAAGGAATACTTCTCTGATATTTTAAACATCTTGTCAGAGGAAGATATTCCGGTAACAGAACAACTGCCAAACATCCAACCGCAACAATCCTCTATTAGGGACAATCCCCCAGATAAGGAAGAGATAGTTTCCGCCATTCGGTCAATGGCGGGAAGGAAAGCTCCAGGTATAGACGGACTACCAACCGAACTCCTCAAAGCGGACCCGCAAATCACAGCCGATATACTCCTCCCACTCTTCACTAAGGTGTGGAGTGAGGAAAGATATCCGACTGAATGGAAGGAGGGCGTTATTGTGAAAATCCCGAAGAAGGGCGACCTTCGGGATTGTGGCAATTGGCATGGTATATGTCTACTTACTACCGTATCAAAAATTATGGCTAAGGTAATTCTCAATAGGATTGGTGATGTCGTCGAGAGCACTCTCGAAGTTTATCAGGCTGGATTCCGTAAAGGGTCGTCTTGTACCGACCACACAAATACCTTACGGATAATATTAGAGCAGTTAGCCGAAATGGGTTCGCCACTACATCTCATGTTTGTAGACTTCGAGAAGGCTTTCGACAGCGTTAAGCGAGATTACATATGGAATGCTTTGCGTAGGAGAGGTATTCCAGATAAGGTCATAGCTATGATTAAAGAATCCTACGAAGATGCAAGGTGTCGCGTCTTGCATAGAAGAGAGCTGTCCGAGAGCTTCCCTGTGCGAAAGGGTGTCAGACGAGGCTGCATATTATCACCAGCCCTGTTTCTGTTGGTAATAAATGACATCTTGAAAGCTGCACTGGAAGGTGGGGAAGGTAAGGGTTTTCAATGGAGACTATTTAACATCTTAAGTCACCTTGATTATGCTGATGACGTGTGTTTGCTTGCACATAACCGTTCGGACTTAGAGTCAAATGTTCGCTCGTTGCATTCTTAATGCAAAGAGGCGGGACTGAAAATAAATGTGCATAAAACCAAGTACATGCACATGGGTTCAAACGCAAGCACATCGATTGCTCTTAACGGACAGGATGTGGAAGAGGTGCAAGATTTTTGCTATCTTGGAAGCATTGTCAGCATGGACGGCGGAGCCGAAAAGGATGTTGAGGCTCGACTAAATAAAGCTCGTCAGGCCTTCGGTATCCTTTCCCCTTTCTGGAGGTTAAGAGAGATCTCCCTTCGCACGAAACTGCGAGTTTTTGACGCATGCGTCAAATCTGTGTTGTTGTATGGTTGTACTACGTGGAAAGTGACCGTTCGACTTACCAAGAAACTACAGACTTTCGTAAACCAATGCCTCCGGCGCATTTTAGGAATATTCTGGCCAGAAGTGATCTCCAACGACGAACTTTGGAGTACAACTGGCCAGACTAAAATAGGTATTGAGATTCAACGGCGGAAGTGGCAGTGGATCGGTCATACTTTGAGGAAACCAGAGCAAAATATCGCAAAACAGACTCTGGATTATAATCCTGAAGGAAGACGTCGGGTTGGTCGACCATGTAACACATGGAAGCAAGCAGTTGAGCAGGAGGCCAGAGGAATAAACAAGTCCTGGCAACAGCTTAAGGCCGATGCTCAGGATCGCGCCTTGTGGAAGAGAGTTGTTTCTGTCCTATGCCCCTATAGGGGGTCTTGAAAGGAATTTGATTGATTTGATTTGAAATTCTTTCGACTTTTGTTAGGGTGGATTTTGCAGAAGCAGGCGGCGGCGGGGGGGGGGGGGGGTGGGCAAAGATTTGTAATTTTTATATATGACAGCGAACGTGGTATGCAAACTGCTTCGCGCTGAGTTAAAAATTAGTAGCTATATAATAATTAATAATTTTCAAGGAAATTCGACACACACCGAGCGTACTTCAATACCCTCAACATCAACCTAATTATCTACTTAATGTACCAGATTTAATAACCACTTAATAATCGGCTTCCTCTTCGAATAAGTAGTGTAAATTGCTTGCAATTAATATTTCGACAATGGAACAGCATCAGCACAAAGAACTTCTGACAAGATTTGTTCAACTCTTACCACTGTGCATATTGCACAACTTAATTCCATAGAAGAGTTGAAATGGTCGAAGCAAAATTCATTTCTTGAAGACATTAATAGAGACAGCTTGCTAAAATTTATATGTCTTCTGGCCATACATAGATCTGTAACATAGAAATCTGTTACACGTCGAAAGAAGATTTTCCATCCCTTCATAAAAGATTTTCTTTGCTTTATAGTCGTCTAGAGGTTCTCGCTCTTTCTCTCCCTGGACCTCTTCGCTATTAACTTTATGTCTGTTGAAAGTTAGTACTTTTCGGAATCGAAAAGTTTCACTGTGTAGTGTAACGAAACCAAACTCCCTGGTTGATTAATCATTTAAGTTTCGCAAATTGCAATTTAGTAACAAATGCATTGTCTTTTCAGTTAAAGTGAAAAAGTTGAAAGCAAAATATGTTCGAAGATAAAGTTATGTAAAGAAAAATTAAAAAAAGAGTAGACACTTGTACATTTGTGTAAGAAAGTTCCATGACTTCAAAGGGAACAAACTTTATAGATGAAATTCAATTGAAAAAACGCTTTATTTCAATAAAGTTTCGGTCATATTCAATCACTTTATTATGAAAATTGCCGGTTTTGAGTACTTAACTAATTAGGAGAAAAATTTCTAACAAATTTAATTGATTCAAATCTTCAACAAAGCTTACAATGGTTTATTTTAAAATTACACAGGTTGGAATTATTTCAGGATTAGAAATTTGATTATAATTTTACTTTAAAAATTGGATTTTTTAGCTTCATCCTTAGCTTTTGCAAGTGTTCAATCAGCAGAGGTCTAACCGTCGCTGCCACTGGCGTCTGGCGGAGTTTTCCGCTACCACTGGAGATTGAGAAGGAGGACGATATCGGACCTGGACACGAACAAGTCTCACTCTACAGCGAACCGTCGAGGAGAAAGGTTGGGACGAAAAATAGAAAGAAATAAAACAAATAAAGTCAATAAAACTCGTGTGTTTCCCTTGCAAGTTAAATTCAAGAGTAAGTATATAGTCCAGGGCGGAGCTCTCCCGCTGGCTATCGAACAGCAAGTGTGCGTGTTTCGTATGAATACCATTATACTTACTTGCTCCATGTCAATAAGACTCACGCTCAATTTTACAAGTATCTATCGCAATTGCCTATGGGCGGGGTAGTCTATTAGGCTTATGTATGTTCAGGTGGAGGATTGAAGACGCTGCTGTTATTATTATCGCCCTCGTTCGCGGTTATTATGGCAATAGCAAGAAATTAAGTTTGACAGTTATTCTTTCGTCTACGTGCTTCTGAAAGCCTTTTCGGATTGAATATATAATCATGATCCACCAGAAATTGCTGATCTTGCAAATTTTCGAATAAATCATGCGTGGAATCGCATTAATTTTCGATCATAGCGATATTGTCGATTATAAAGTTTATTTCCATTTCTGGCTCATATCTACTCGAAATACTTAAGATTTCCATGGACTACTGAGGAACACAATTACCCAATCCTCGTTTTCTCAATTCACAGCGAATAGTAAGACTCTTGTTAGCACTTTTAAATTGCTTTACATTCGGATTATTATTGTAGCCTAATTTGGTTCTTATTTAACAAAAAATAGTTCCAGATAGTCTTGGTTCAATTTATAAAATCGCATACTTTTCCAAATCCCACTGGCAATAAATCTTTGCTAGAAAATGTCGATACTCTTGAGGCAAACAATAAGACCAATGAATCCTATTTTTCTTCTGTGTGTAACTAGAAGTTGAAATATATTGGATAGAGTTTTCAGCAAAACTTTTAATATCTAGGAAATTTTGTTCACAAATGCCTTTTGGTAAAAGAAACCGTGTACATTTTTAGTATTTAATGTATCGAAAATATCATTTAAACATAACATCTAGATGAAATACTTACTTACCTTTTGTTTGGGAGGTGGTAAAAGCAGAGGGAGAGGTTTGTAATTTTTGTATGTAACATTGAACGTAGTATATAAAATATTTCATGCTGAATTTAAAGTTTCTTGCTTTCATGATTTTCGAGGAAATTGAAAAATTTTTGACTGAATTTATGGTATTTGTATGGGAGGTGGCAGAGATAGTGGGAGATTTTGGATGGTTTTGAATCTGCTTATCAATATCCTAATCATATTGCTTTGTTACAATTTTAAAACAACAATTTTTAAACTTTTCTTGAACTTGCAATACAAAAATTTGTATGGGAGGTGGTAGAAGGAGTGAGGCGAAGGCGATATTTTTTAAGAAGGGTAGAAGGAATATCCGAATCAAAACCAAATTTTTTGACATCAATTATATTTAAAACTAGCCATCGCCCGCGACTTTGTCCGAGTAAGAATCACAATAAGAACATTTTTTGAGAATGTAGTTAGTAGTACATTATGTCGGATAAATAATCTGCTTGGTTTGATGGCTCTTTGAACATAATGTTTTGTATTTTGTTGGAATCAGAACCATTAATTATTAAGAATGAAACCATGATACTCGCATTTGTATGGGATAGGCTCGTGATCAAATCAAACCCGTGATTCGAGATCATATGTATACGTGTTGAAGAGAGTTAAGGACATGTGAATAGTTGTAGCTTGTGTTAATTAAAAAAGCCCAAATAAAATGACATTAAGCTTAAAAACATAACAGGACTTCGATTGTGCGTAAAGCCCAATTATATGATACTACCGATGAAGTCGAAATTTTTGTAATCTTAAGAATTTTTGTGTGGGGAGTGATAGAAAAGATGACACTACTAAATTAATTTATTTCACATCATGCTGGAGTAGCTACAAAAATATTTTGCACCAAATTTAAGCTTGAAAAACATACTAGGTAACTTGAGAAACTTAGTGCATTGGATTTAGTGAAATTGTGCAATTTGTATGGGAGGTGGTAGAAGGAGTGGGGAGTTTTTGGTGATTTTTCTAGAAACAACTATAATCGCCATGTAATTGATATATTTTAAATTTTAGATCAGTTAGATTCACACTTTTCAAGAGAACCTAGTTTTTGAAAAGTTGTGGAATTGTGCCACATTGTACAGGAGGAGGTAGCAGGAGTAGAGCTAATCGGTTAATTTTTCCTGAAAGTAATAATAATGCTAATTAAAGATTTAGTACAAAATTTGAGCTCAATGAAAGTTATACGTATTGAGAAAATTGGTTTAGGATATTTCATGAAAAAGTGCAGTTTATATAGGAGGTGGTGCAAGGAGTGGAGTGTTTTTAGTTATATTTTGAGAAGCAACTACAATTATCATTCAATTGATATATTTTAAATTTGAGAACATTAACATTCACACTTTTCAAGAAAATCTAATGTTTTCAAAGTCGTGGAGTTGTGTCATATTATATGGGATGGGGTAGAAGGATTAAAGCTAATTGGTAAGTTTTTTCCTGATATTAATAACAATGCTAATAAAGGACTTAATAAAAAATCTTAGCTCGATGAAAGTTACTGAGAAAATTGGAGTATAGTATTTCGTGAAAAAGTTTAGTTTGTATGGGAGGTGGTGGAAGGAGTAGGGGTATTCAAATTATTTATATAATTGAAAATGGAATTTATAATAGAAATAATATGTTGTAAATTTCAAATTAATAGCTTTAATAGTTTCCATAAAAATTTGATCATTATAAATTTTTGAAAATGAGTCACTTTGTATGGGAGGGGGTAGAAGGCGTGAGGGGAGTAAAATAAAACGTAAAGCAGATTACTTCCCGAGGCAGACCTAATAATCTGTGAAAGTTTCATTACAATCGGTTTTAGCCGTTTTTACGTGAAAGCCGGAAAGACTGACAGACAGACAGATAGAAAATTTTTAAAAACGTCTGTTTCTGCTTGGTTATTGCCCAAATAAAGCAAAAAACGAAATTATAGCCATTTATAAGCAAATAACAATACTAAAATACTATCTGTAGTATACTTTTCTCAAATTTTAAAGTTGATAGCTTTGACGGTTTTGAAGAAAACTAATTTAATTGAAATTCCGAAATTTCGTAAAATTTGTATGGGAGGGGGTAGAAGGATTGAGGTAAAGTTGATAGTTTTTCCAAAATTAGTTGAAATTATAATAAAATTCATTATGACAAAAATTGGTTCATTTAGCTTTGCTAGTTGAAAAGCAAACCGAATAAATGCTTTTTTGAAAATTGTGCATTTGTATGGAAGCTGGTAGAAGGAGATTAGATCAATATTTCTTGACGTTAATGATACTTATATGTATCTTTATACGATGACCTAATTTTCAAGTCAATAGCTGAAATGGTTTCGGAGAAAAATCAATTTCTTTAAATTTCGAAATTTCATGAAATTTGTATGGGAAGGGGTTGAAGGAGTGTGGGGATGTGGCCTGTTCACGAACTAAAAGTTAATTTTTTGCTAAAAATTACACACAACAAATTTTAGTACGACAGCTCAAAGCGTTCGAGATTTATGTTATAGACAGACGGACAGACAGCAACTCGGAATCGAAGTTTTTAAGCGACAACAAATATTTCTGTACCCTTGGCGGGTCTGTGCGAGCATTATTTCTTAGCGTTACAAACGGTAAGGCAAACATAATATACTCTCAAATTACATCTAGAGTATAAAAACCGAAGAAACTTAACAGTAGCTTTGATATTTGCAAATTCTGGCAAATGCATGGTAATGCGACAAAAATGTAAGGCGTCACCAACAGATTTGCTCACTGTTTGAACTGATAAATGGACTTTCATTTTTTGCTTTTGAAAATATACATGCACTTTCGCAATCTATTCCCCAGATGTAATTGCTCTTTTTCTTGGAGCAAACGTGGTAGATACTTCCAAGAAATTATATTGTTATCGACATCAACAAACTGCCCCAACTCTCCCAGAGAATTTCTGATAAGTTTGAACATATGGCATGGATCAAGAATAGCAAGAAGCTCTTCATTACGAACTTCGTCATTCAAATTTTCTAACTGAAATACTGGTCGTTCTTCTATTATAGTTTGTTTAATTCGCAACTTAGTAGCTGCAGTAAAATGAGTTGACAAACCGTCAAATATGATGCCCACAATAGGGGCTAAATTTTTCAAACTTAGCGAATTCAACAACATTACTGATTGCATTCAATGATTCTTCTGTAAAACCTGGCTTACAGTCAATACACTGATACCATCCAGCAATAGCTCGAGGATGCGGTAGACAAAAACTGAATGTTTCTCTACATATAAATATTCCTTAGGAGAAATAAAATTTAAATTAAAGCCAAACTTTGTAATTGCTCTTCGTGTTGTTTTTGAACAGGCATATGTTTACTTCTCGCAATGTATCGATTGAACAATTCATTATTTCGGCCACCAATAGCCATTCGTGAGTTTCATTCATTACGTTTTTTGATTTGAGACTATAAAGCATCTCATTCAATTTAGCTATTTCAATGGACTTTCTTCGCAGGTTCTGATGAAGAGTTTTAATATTTTTATCCCTTTGATGTACAGCCATGCGTAAAACTTTTAATTTTCGTTTTGTTATTTTTTTTATTTGGACTAACATTAGTAGTAGCTACATCAGATGTTGTCTTAAGAATATGCTTAAAAAAAAACGGGCATTGGCAAGGTGAGGGCATTAAGATCTTAAGATCTTAAGTTCAGATGCCAACGGGCCATCCTGAAATTCAAATAGACATTTATTATTTAATGACAGTGATGTTAAATTTTTTCCTTACTGTATTAACGACTACAAAAGATTCCAGCAAGGATTTTCTGCAACCAGCAGAAGTTCATGGCAACAAAATATTGGTCAAAATCTAAACTATGCCCGCAACAATGTTTCTGGAGCTATCGCCGAGTAATTGATTAGAAGTGTTGTTGCTTGGCTGCAATTCTTCGAATAAATGCAGGCAATTTTTCGTCTTCGATCTGACCATCATTGGAGTTTTCAAAATCAGAATTTATTTGAGCTACCAAGGGATCGTCTTAAAATTCAATAATAGTATACATTAATGCTGAACTTTTTCTTACTATGGGAGCGTCTGTACTTTCATAATCCATGGACGTTTCTCTCGAATGAACAGAAGTAGACGGTAATAACACTTCTAAGAAATTAAGACCCATATTTTCCTTTAGGTTCTCATTATCTCTGCATTTGGGGCTTATATGAGGCACAACAGAAGTGGTTAACCTTGCACAGGAGGAGTAAGATTAATTTCATAATCATTGGGGGAAGTACAATGGGATAAACTAGATGCCCCAGTACAATCTGGCTTCGAAACCGCCCTCGTACTACTTAAAACTATCTATCACAAGAAATTGTTATCCTAGCGCTGACCCAAACTTATATACATATATGTTATGAGACCAAACAAATGCTAAACGAAATCTGTCCTTGAAAACCTCTATCGATCTATGTATGTATCTTGAATCAAATTTAATTTATAGTCTCTCTCCAATTTATTTGATCGAGTATTATATAATTTTTTTTCGAAATCCGAGTTATTTCTGGGTTCGACGAATCACGAAAGCCATTATGGTCCATAATTTATTTCCTTCTCTCGTCCTCGATTTCATTCATTCTTCTGCCACGACTCCGAAAGCGTAGTCTACTTGTTGGGTCTAGTAGGCACTAGATGATGGGTACTTTAGTATACAGTAAACCTATATATAGATAGATATACTCGAATATATAAAAAATTTATTCCAATTTCAAAGGACGTTATTGGATTTTACAAGTGCAAATTAAATTCTGAAATTAAATCGTTCGAATCGCTCTCGCTCCGTAAACGCTCACATAAATATAAGAAAATTTGAATGCCAATTATTTACACCGGAAATAGAATATAATTAATTATTATTGTAATTTTTGCTATCCACTATGGCTCGAAAGCTTTCTGTCGAAAAATAATTCCAAAAGTGATAGGTACTTATTATTTTACGGCCTATACCGCTGCTGTAAAATTTCAATATATTTTTTGGACAGAGCAGCATAAAATAATGATGAGAAGAGTGATGAATTTGAAAGGATTTAATTTGGAATTAGTTTGAAATTAATTAAGCCTGTCCTATATTATGAAATTCACTTAGAATTTTGAGTTTCAGTTTTTGACGGATTTTCAAAATATGAGATCGCAGGATTACAAAAATGTTGGTTTAGTGTTAAAATCCGTCTGTATGATGCAATAATAACTCGAGTAAACCGTAACAGAAAACGATGGGAGTAGTTGCAAAAGATTCCCAAACAAACTGGTAATGTTTTCGTTACGCCTATCGGCAGCGGAAAGCTTGCCAACAACAAACATTTGTAACTTAAGTTTTCTTTGATCGGATCGAAGTTGTGAATAGCTAAAAAAAATTTTATTTTTCAAGAAATTTAGTTTTTTGTCCCATTTTCTTTTGGCATATACTTATTTTAATAAATTTGCAATTTTCGCAATTATAATTATGTTGTACTCTATGTGGTACTACTTTGGTTGGTACTTCCGTCGTCGATGACCTTTGATATAAATGGAACTGCGCATATGGAGAACTGAAATATTCGGACTGACGGACACTTAATTTGTTTGATAATAATCGATATCAAGTGGCAACAATTGAATTACAATTAAAAATATTTTACGTAAAAGTTGTCGAGCTTTTGAAAATAATAAACTTTTGGATGTGTTTTGATTTAGAGAGATCATCTAAATTTCATTAAACGACTACGACGGTTTTAAAATTTTAACCATGCTCGATTTGTTTAATATTTGCAAATATTACCATAACTTTTAATTAAAAAAAAAGGAAGATAACTTTTAAATAAATAACTGAATTCCCTAAAATTAGACGATTTTATTTAAGACTACCGATCGCCCGCGACTTTGTCCGCGTAAGAATTGCAATAACAATATTTTTTGAGAATGTAGTTAGTAGTACATTATGTCGGATAAATAATCTGCTTAGTTTGATGGCTCTTTGAACATAATGCTTTGTATTTTGTTGGAATCGGAACCATTAATTATTAAGAATGAAACCATGATACTCCATTTGTATGGGACATGCTCGTGATCAAATCAAACCCGTGATTCGAGATCATATGTATATGTGTTGAAGAGCGTTAAGGACATGTGAATAGTTGTAGCTTGTGTTAATTAAAAAACAGCCCAAATAAAATGATATTAAGTTTAAAAAAATAACAGGACTTCGATTGTGCGTAAAGCCCAATTATATGATACTACCGATGAAATCGAAATTTTATTTTTTATCTCAAGAATTTTTGTGTGGGGAGTGATAGAAGGGATGACGGTACTAAATTAATTTATTTCACATCATGCTAGAGTAGCTATAAAAGTATTTTGCATCAAATTTAACCTTGAAAAACTGAATAGGTAACTTGAGAAACTTAGTGCATTGGATTTAGTGAAATTATGCAATTTGTGTGGGAGGTGGTAGAAGGAGTGGGAGGTTTTTGTTAATTTTTTCTAGAAACCACTATAATTACCATGCAATTGATATCTTTAAATTTCAGATTAGTTAGATTCACACTTTTCAAGAAAATCGAGTTTTTGCAAAGTCGTGGAATTGTGTCACATTGTAAGGGAGGGGGTAGAAGAAGTGGAGCTAATCGGTTAATTTTTCCCGATAATAATAATAATGCTAATTAGGGATTTAATACAAAATTTTAGCTCGATCAAAGTTATACGTACTGAGAAAATTGGTTTTGAGTATTTCATGAAAAAGTGCAGTTTGTATAGGAGGTGTTGGAAGGAGCGGAGGGTGTTTAATTATTTTTTGAGGAGCAACTACAATTGTCATTCAATTGATACATTTTAAATTTCAGAACAGTTAGATTTACACTTTTCAAGAAAATCGAATTTTCGCAAAGTCGTGGATTTGTGTCAGATTGTATGGGAGGGGATAGGAGTAAAGATAAATGGTTAGTTTTTTTCTTGATGACAATGCTAATTAATGATTTAATACAAAATCTTAGCTCGATGAAAGTTATAAGTACAGAGAAAATTAGAGTATAGTATTTCATGGAAAAGTTTAGTTTGTGTGGGAGGTGGTGGAAGGAGTAGGGGGGTTCAAATTATTTATATACTTGAAGATTGAATTTACAATAGAAATAATATGTTTTAAATTTCAAATTAATAGCTTTTATAGTTTCCATAAAAATTTGATCATTATAAATTTTTGAAAATGAGTCACTTTGTATGGGAGGGGGTAGAAGGCGTGAGGGGAGTAAAATAAAACTTAAGGCAGATTACTTTCCGAGGCAGACCTAATAATCTGTGAAAGTTTCATTACAATTGGTTTTAGCCGTTTTTACGTGAAAGCCGGAAAGACAGACAGACAGAGAAAATTTTTAAAAACGTCTGTTTCTACTTAGTTATTGTCCAAATAAAGCAAAAAACTAAGTAAGTTATGGCCATTTATAAGCAAATAACAGACAGACACTACAATTACATTTATATGTATAGATTGGTTAAGCTAGATTTAAATAGATTACTAAGTTATTTATTAGCGCCATTTTCCTCAGCCGACATTGAAATGAAAATATTATGTAAAGACTTCTCAATTTAAAATTTCAGTATTAACAGCTGTATAGTCATTCATAGTGAAATCTTAGGCTTAAAATTATAAAAATTTTGTAAAATATATTTCTTGGCGAAAATGAACATACATAAAACTTAATTCCAATTGACAGTGAATGAGAAGTTTTTAAGCCATCGTCCACTTTCCATGAACGCTTTATTATTTATAATACCACGAAAAAGAAGTGGTTACAGCTTACAACACTAAACAACTTTTAATCCTCCTTATCTTGACCGCACGGTTTTATAAATTAGATACCTTTCATGTCAATTTAATCTAAACAGAAGGCTCCTCGGGATATATTTCAATGTGTTTATGTACAGGTTAGCATGTTTGGGACTTGATCGAAATCGCCAGTTGTGACATACATTCTCCATACAGTGTATCTTTTCTGCTTTTGATTTCTGTCGGTTTTCGTAATTTGAGAAACAACTACACGGTAAAATCCTCCATTGGAAGCATATAAGCCGGTAGTCTTCGACCTGGGTCATCGATTAAAGCGATTTAACAGTCAACCGGCGTTTCAGGCTCAAGTTAAACCCTTATTTATAGGTCAGTTTTGTACTTTATCCTAAAGGACGATGAGGATATGTCCGAACTATGCGAAATACCTTAGATGTATGCATTTATTTAAGTGTTGGTGTATGTATGTATACGATATATCTCGGGAAGCGGGCAAACAGTTTCGAAACAAACGTGGACTATAGGTGAGATTGTAAGGTACGACCAAACATTACGTACCTGTATATAAAATATTATAAACATATATACGGAGAAATGTACAGATTCGGAACCAAATGTCCCACATATGACTGCAATGATGCTGAGGATATGTGTGATCAACATCAGAGATACATACAGGACGATATGGCCGGTACTATAATATATAGGACTTGAAAAGGTGGCGACCAGACGGGAGCGTACTATGGCGGACAACGAATTAAATGCCAGTCGTCAGATAAGTACCAGATATGCAAATTTACCACAACTGAATTTGCTGGCTACGAGCCAAAAACTGAGCAAGTTCTTCGTTGGGATTTGCTGCATCAAGGACTTTTGATGGGTTTTTACGTCCATTTTGGTGCTTTGGGCTTGTTTCACTTTACACAGAGTACACTATCTTCTCTCTTTAATTTTTTTTTCTATTTTCGTTGTCGTTTTACCCGGAGTCCAATGTCTTGAGATTTTCATTTTATTAACAACATTTTATCCGTATACCGGAGAAATAGTTTTTCTGAGTTAAATATGTCGACAGATTTATTATACGAAAAGATGAAGTTCGGCTTTTTTTTTGTCTTTCTGTTGGCAGTAGATTCATAGTTTTTTTTGTTCTATTTTGTGATTTAATTCGGTTGCATCATGTAATTATAATTTTCATGAAATTTTTTTATTAATTTTTATTGGATGATGTGATATTATCAATGCATAGCTGGTCTCGTGGATAGGTTTATAAAGCTAACTGAGCCGTAACACCAGAATGTGTATAAATGTGTTACAGTCAGTTTCAACCCTTTTACTCACCAGAAATTGACAAGCCGCATGCCGTAGGATGCAAGAAACATTACTAATTATATGCTTTCTTATTTTTCTGCCCTCCAGTTTTTCGAGGAAATTAACGCCAGCTCTCAAATTTCAAATCCTTCTGCATGATTTAATATTTTGCTTCGTACCTATAAAGACTATGTCAAAAAAAAAAATGTAAATCCCGATCGGTGTTCTGCTTCCGTAATAAAAAAATCTGATCTAAGCCAAAAGTTGAAAACTAGCCAAAGCTTAAATTAACGTGGCATAAAAAAAAGTTTATGGCTTCGTCGAATCCTTCTTGAGGGGAGGGAGATACTCGTAAAATTTTTCTAGTTTTTTCCTCCAATGATCCAAAGGGTACATCTCATCTTTTCAATTCATTCCTGATTTTAATCTTCTTCTAAAACTGACTCTATCTGTTTATTATGTATCTAATTGTTTAGTTGAGCCATATCAAAATATCAACGGAAGTCCCGATAACTAAGATATTTGCAAAGTCGTTCTGTTTCGACCTTTCACTACCATAATCGATTGTCGCTGAGAAGTCACCCATCGAAGGTTCTTTTCCTGATACTTGTAAAACTGATATTATTCTACTAATTCTTAGGGAAATATGACAAAAAAGTCTCCGTTCAGTATACTATATTTAATGATATAATTATCTGCTGCTCGTAATTATGTAGCTTCAATACTTAGTGGGGTACCTCTTAGCCGGAATGCTTTCAAGCGTCGTAAGATAAAATCAACGAGTTTCTTAGTAACCGGATTTATTTCGTTCCATTCTTCTTCAAGTTTTTCTTTTAGCTCTGTTTTGTTTTTAAAAGAAAATTTTCTTAACCAGTGTTTTAATTGCTCATATAAATGTTCTATAGGGTTTAGATCGGATGATTGTGGAGGTGTATGGGGTTGTTTTCGGACGTTATATAACAACCATTCCCGTGCAACATCAGATTTGTGTTTCGGATCATTGTCTTGTTGAAATATAAATGTCTCTCTGAGACCCATTTTTGTGGCGCTTTCTTTTAAACTATTTTTTAAAATATTTAAATATTGAAAACGATCCATAGTTGATTCAATAAATCGTAAATTGGCCACTCCAGATGCCGACATACACCCCCACACCATGACGTTACCACCGCTATGTTTAACTGTTGGTGTTAGGTTTTCAACATTCATTTCTGTTTTTCGTTTTCGCCATATTTTTCCTCCTCCACTTTTTCCAAAAACTTCAAACTTACTTCCTTCAGTAAAAATCACACTATTCCACATACTTTGAGGTTTTGCTACGTGTTCTTTTGTGAAAATTAACCTTTTCTTTCTCAGCACTTTTACAGCACCTGTTTAACTGAGAATATCTGGTCCGTGGTCGATCGTCCAGCTCTAAATCCGCCTTGGTATTCACCAATTACTTTGTCAGCATAGGGCTTTATTCTCTTTTCCAGAATTTTCATCAAAATTTTATAGGACGTACACAACAGAGATATTCATCGGTAGTTTCCGCAGCAGAGTTTGCCACCTTTTTTATAAATTGGACATATGATGCTCTTGTGCCAATCTTCAGTCAGTGTGTACTGCGTCCATATGTCCGTGACTAATTTATGTAGGAGATGCGCTATGCAGGTATCGCCGGTTTTCAGAAGCTCAGCTGGAATTTGAAGAGTGCCCGGCGCTTTGGATGGTTCCTCAAGGCTGTTTTTACTTCTTCGAGTGTGGAAGGACTCAAAGCGGATCCTTCATCAGCTGTTACATCAGTCATAAAAGAAATTGTGTCTGCTGCTGTTGTTCATGTAGGTGATGGGCTCGGATTAAGAAGGGGTTCAAAGTACTGCGCCCATCTTAATTTTATATCTTCCGCATTGCTTAGAATGTTCCCTTCTACATCTTTGCAGCGGGTCGTCTTCGGTTAGTATCCCCCTTTCATTCCTTTGACAAGGGAATACGCGGCTCTTGTGTTGTGTAATTTAAAGTGTTCGTCCATGTTTTTAATTTCGTCATTATTGTACTTCCGTTTTTTTCTCTGCATATTTTGTTTACAAATCGTCTAAGATCATTATATTTGTCCCGTTTGGCTCGTGTCGGCCATTCTGTTAATAATATAATTTGTAAGCTTGGTTTTTTCGGTCTAGGGCATCTTGGCATTCATTGTCGAAACATTTTTTTTGCGCCGGGGTTGTTGTTCTAGAACCTCCTCTGTGACAGATGTAATACCATTTTTGATATTTTGCCACATTTCTTCTATTGGCACGCTGGCGTTGTTGTTCAGTATTGGCGCGAAGTGCCTCTACGGCTGATACGTACTTCGCGACTACTTTCTCATCCTTGAGTTTCCCTATGTCGAATTTAGAAACCGGCTGTGTTTTTGGGTGTTGTCGGTGTGTGATTCGACATCGGAACTTGGTCTTTACCAAATATTGATCTGTGTCGCAATTAGCACCGCGACATGTACGCACGTCGAGAATGCAGAAGGCCGTCCTTTTCTCTATTAGAACGTGGTCGTGAATGTTCGTCCGTCGGGTGATGCCGACGTTCTTTTATGATTGTCACGATGCGACAAGCATGTCGAGCTTACAATAAGATTTTGCTGCTGGCGAAATCAGTCAGTCTCTGGCGGTTGTCGTTACTAACATCATGGAGACTGTGCCGTCCAATTGTCCCTATGTAAGTTTCTTCTTTGCCCGCTTTCGGGTTAAAGTCGCGAATTAGTCGATTCTAGATGAAATGTCTTAGGACTGGTGAAATAAGAAGAAGAAGTGTACGCAAATGAAACTCACACCACCAAGCAAACTGCGAATTATTGACGCTCTACTGCATTTCAAATTGCTCGTAAAGTCCATGTCATATGCTCAGCTGGACCTTTTCAGTGATGACAGAAACATCAGGTACTCAAATATCTTTCAAGCACAGCGCGCATAATTAATCTTCTACTTCTTTTCATCACTTGTGAAGTTACTCGATAAGTTGCAACTTTCGTATCAAAACTAAAAAGACGTTCAAGATTTTTTTAAATTTGTTCTTTTATTCCTTGTTATTTAATTATTCATCAATTTTCATTCATAATCTTGGTAATTCAGAGTTTGGATCTGTTTATTGTATTGAAGTGAGCTCGAGGATGCTGAATTTTATATAAAATAAAATCAGTTCACTTTTCAATTTACGAAACAATAACTTTATTATTCGCTTTTAAGAATCAATTTTCGTTAACACTATTTCGCTTTAATATTCGCACTATTATTGATCACTAGACTCACTCGCTTCTGGATTTCGACTGTGACCCTTTCACAAATGTTTACCCTTTTTATACCAAAGCACATCCATTCCAAAAGATTCTATGTTGTTCCCGTAGCGTGATTATTTAGAGCGCGAGCGTTGGTGTGGGTGATTGTGCGTGCACGCGAACGTCAATTTAAATTTACGTTTCAAGATCAGAAAATTGAAGATCGCAATCAGTTCATTGTGTATGTGTGTGTGTGTGTTGAAAACAGTAGATAGTCGAAGATCGGGAGCAATTGTTGAGCATAGTGAAATCATTTAACAATATTGAACAGTTATTAAAACTATTATTTCATTCTGGAACTTAACTTATCGTCAATTCGCTGAAACCATTTTATCCAATAAACTAAAATCTAATAAAAACAAATCGAATAATTTATAACTTATATATTACCTTCACGTTGCATACCTTGTCATTTAGTTACCTCTACAAGTATCATAATTCAATTTAATCTTTCGGTTAACCTTTAACTTTGGCTACACCATGTCATCCTGGAGGTTAATATGCGGGTATTTACTGCAATTTCATTAACTAGTGTGAATAAGTGGCTTTTAAGATTGGACATCACACAAGATTAATGTGTACTCGGTATAATTAATAATCGATTACGGGAGGATTCTATTTTCAATTATTTGTGTACATTATTATGATTAAGGTGCAAAATTAATCAATTTCCTGGTAAGACCTCCGGGAATGTCATGGGACAGGAATATTTCTCGCAAGAAAGTGCATGAGCAGCGGCCATTAGTTATTCGAATGACTTCTTATGGTAACCTTTAAAAGATGTTAAATGTTTGCGTTAATTCATCAACCATTACTAATTTAGTATACTTTACTTAGCCAAGTGCAAAAAGTGCTCAATAAAAGTAGTAGTTATTAAGGGAACACCGCGACCTTATTGGCATATTGTAAGTTTATTGGCTCATCACCCTACCATAACTCGATAGCTTTGGCTCATCTAAGTATCATTAAGGAAGCCATGTTGGCTACTTCATCAGTTGTAAGGAAACCTTTTCCTAGAAGATTGAATATTTTCCTTGCTACTACCTCGCAGTGACATAGGACATACTCTGTCATTTCTGAGTCTTTGAGACAGTGGCGGCAGATGTCGGTTTCAGCTAGATCCATAGTTTTGAGGTGGTGTTTACTCCACTATGCCCAGTCAATAGGCCGATTAGAATACTAATATCCCTCTTCCTGAATTTCAGAATATCCTCCACTTTGTTTTTTGTGGTAAGATAAATTTCTTTGACATTGATAAGCCTTAAAGTCTATTCCAGTAGATTTTATGCTCTTGTTCAATCCACTCTCTAAGTATAAGGTTGAAGTCTCCTTTTGGTTTTCCACAGAATGCCTCTAGTCGCATAAAATTTGTCTCAGCACAATTTTTGCAAGTTGGTCGGTGTCTTCATTCCCTCATTCCCTCATTCCCTCAATCCCCTTATGTCCTTTTCCCCAGGATGATCAGGTTTTGAACGCAGTCTCAAACAAGCTTCGAACCGTGTTTGTTGGATGCTAAAGCTTTGAGAACTACCTGACTATCCGATAAAATATAAATAAATTTGTTGCGATGGGGTTTCCTAATATTCTCTTGGATACATAGCTCCATTGCAATAAATTCGGCTAGGAAGATTGTGGCTTCCTAACCAAGAGGCTTTGAGAAGTTAGGAACTATGACTCCGACCCCAGTCCCCTTTGAAGTGCGCGAGCCATCTGTATACCAGATGGTTGATCCCACTTCCATTTCAAGTAGCATGGATTGTCATTTCTTGCGTCCCCAGATTATTATTTTGGATGGGGTTTCAAATTTGAATTTTGTCGGCATAGTGTCGGACAGTGTTGAGGTTCTCAATTTTGATAGCCATGAAAATATTTGGAGATATATCGGAGGGATGCTTAGGAATATTTCCATTGCCGCAGTAGGGCAGGTTTTCATTGCACCAGTGATACAAAGACATGGTAGTCTGTGAATTTTTTGTAGTAGTTTAGTCCACCACACTATTGATTCATATATCACTATAGGGAGGATGATTGTGCTGTTACACCAGTAGATCATCTTGGACTGTTATCGCCATCTTCTGCCAAATAAGCTTTTGCAGGCCCAAAACGCCGTTAATGCTTTGACTTGAGTCCATTCTATATGTTTGTTCCAGTTGAGTTTGTTATCAAGTATCTCACCTAGATATTTCACCTCATCTAGAACGGGTATCGGTATTCCATTTATTGAAGTAGCAGTTCTGTAGATTTTGCTTCTATTCGTAAATGGTACTATCTCAGTCTTACTTGGGTTGATGTTCAAGTTCTTAGACTGACACCAGTTCATAATCACTTCCAGGGCAGATTGTAACCTTTCCGACAAACTTACAACATATTTTACTCTAATGATAATAACAAGGTCATCGGCATATCCTATTACCTCATAGCCTGGTTCTGTAAGACGGTTAAGGAGCTCATATACTATGATTGACTGAAGAACTGAAGATAGTTCTTCTCCTTGGCGACAGCCCCTGTAGGTCTGTACATTCAATGTGCTATCATCTAGTTCCACGGTTGTCAATCGGCTCCTTGTTGAAAGCTTCTTCAATATCTAGGAATGTACAAAGGGCAATATCTGTGTAGTATTTAGCCTTTCCTATTTGTCTAACTATACTGTGAAGGGTTGACGCTGTTGATTTACCTTTCGGGTAGGCATGTTGAGTCATATTGAGACATACTTTGCTAGGTCCTGTTTTTAAATTATAGTCTTGACGAAGAAGGAGGGGAGACCTATAGGGCGATATGACTTAGGCTGATCAATTGGACGGTTTCCTGCCTTTGGTACAAAGACCACCCGATCTGTCCTCCAAATAATTGGGATACATGGGGAAAGTAAGACTTGCTTTAAAGATTTTCATCATTATTGGCATTAAGATCTCTAACACTTTCTGCAGTAAGGCATGGCTGATTTTATCTACTCCGGTTGATTTGTAGTGCTTAAAGGTGTTGATTGCCCATCTTATATTTTCTGGAGTGAAGATTTTACCAGCAATACTATTGCTGAATAGATTTTGACGACACCTCCTTTCCTTCTAAATCTTCATTATTTTTCATTAATTTGCAGCCAATACGTCCCAATTGTCGTACTTGGCAGCTAGGCAGGAGATTGTTCCTGCCTGGCTCTATTCATCAAGCGGGGTGCTGCCTTTATTTATTATGTCTAGATTGTTAGTATGTGGTAAGATAATCCAAAAGTGACTCACCTCTTTTGTTGATATTACTACTCCAAATTGTGTGCTGTGCGTCAGCGTCACAGCTTAGAATGACTGGTATGTTACGGATCTTACTATATTCCACTAGCTCCTTGACGCCTTGAGGTGGTGCATCTGACTCCTCATCAGGGAAGCATGCTGAGGCAAGTATCGCCTCTTTAACCCCTCCCGCTGTTGGAAATTTCATCTGAACCGCTTCCAAGATCAAGATCTGTTCTGATGAAAACAGGCATGTTTAGATAATTAATTTCAGATGACACAAGAAATACGGCTCTTGGCCTGTTGCTTCGTTTATCATTAGTCAACTTATCTATTTTTTGAGGAATTCCATTATTTTACCATTTGTGGCCCTTGGTTCTCGTGGGAGGGCAACATGGCAATCCACCGAGTCTTCTTCGTGAGGGAATATTTTCCTCCAGGACAGCCCTGATGTTGGTTGAGTCGTCGGGATTGATGCTCTCAGCTATTCGTTTCAGCCAAGATGCAGTTTTTTCATCCAAGCAAACAACTAATATCCACCCTGGCTTGAGGGTAAATCCATTAAACTGTGAATTTATACCCTATTTGGCTGCTTTTGGAATTTTGCCAGGATGGATTTTTGGATACCAGCTAACTGCTCCGGAGTTAGGATCTTGAGCGTATGCTCGGTATGTATAATATCTATCCGTATTCCTTCACCCGTGTCTCTATAGCTAGCGGCCAACGTGGTGGGCTGAGCCTCTTCTGCAGGTTTATGCGTGACGCTTTTGTTTGAGGTCTTGTGCCTCTTATTTTCATTTCCAGCAGAATACAGTGTTGCTGATGAGGTTCTACCTCTTTTTGTAAAATTTTTTTGTGCCGATGCTAGTGTATCTTGCATTGGCATGCAGGCAAGATTGTATGCCTCGTTCGTGGTTTTGTAGTAGTTACGGTGGTATGTGTACCTTCTCCTAGCGGCACCGGTTACCCTCTTTTTATTTTCTTTCATACCCAATTGCTTCAGCTCTTCTGGTAGCACTTGATTGTCTTTTTGAGGCTTGCTGGTGGTTTTCCTGTCCGCTCTTATAGGTGGTCTCTTGAACCTTTTAGTGACCGAAGGATTAGTCTTTACAATCACTACAATCGCAGATTCTGGAGAGGTAATTGTTCCGCTTACCACCTCTTTTACGGCATTAGCCCCTGTTTGTGATGCCGCAGCATCAGGCTCTTGTTTATTTTTAATGTTATTGAAAGGAATCCCTCGAGTAGCGCGAGAGAGTAGAGTCACCCCTGGCAGAGCTTCATATTACCAGGGGAAGGCTGATTAAAACTGAAGGGCATCTGGTATTCAACTACAACTACAATGGCGCTACAGCCCAAATCGGACCTTGGCCTCCTGACATGCAGGTTCCTTAACATTTTCATTACTTATTGTGGAAAGGTTGGTAGCCCTTCGCACAACCCTCTTTCTACGAATTTTTCATTTTCGTAGAATGAGGTGACCAAGGTATATCCAAGCAGACAATGTGCTGGAATTATATATTGCGCCGACCGGGATTTGAGCTCACGACCTTCGCATTACAATACCAACACGCTACCCACTAGGCCACACCCTGGTATTCAGGGTTCACTAATCATTCATCCATTGGCATATACTGTTCCACCGTAGATTAGGGAGTTCTTATATACGAGGCTTACTCCTCTAGCGTCGTACTTTACAATGGTTACCATATAGGTAGTACGTACACTTGCCAATCACTATAGGGTTAAGTCCCCTTGTATCGCATAGAACATCTTGACAACTGCCTGAAACATGACTAGTCCAGATTTCAAAAGAATCCATGCTGTGATAGAATACGAAACCGACAACTAGCCTAACGATTTCAATCCCCCCTATCACATCCACCAAAGACCATAGATAGGATACGGAGCCTGTTCGACTTAATCCCCCTTATTCGATAGGAGACGGACTCGACAGCAAGCTATTAGACTTACTCCCTTATCTGTAGATATTTTAGCATTACCCAGTCTGCACCTCAAGGATCTACCCAACAGACTGCTAGTAATTCTAATAGTTGTAACTTCCTAAGTAAAGTACTTGTTACTACCACCTCTCACACAAATTGTTGAAATCTTCGAATTGAAATACAGCCACATTTTTTCGAGTAAATTAAAGCATACTATATTTCATAATAAGAATAATTGTGATTTTCATTAAAATTGCGATCTTTGCAATAACTAAAAACCTCTTAGCTGACAATTTATCCAAAAACAATTCATCTGGACAATTTACCTACAACGAATCGTCCGTTGTGGATAATTCGTCCACGACATAATTCATGCCGGAGAGCAGATAAATACGACAATAACGATAAATTCCAGAGAAACAAATAAAGTTAAATTTTTAAAAGCATTTTTATTTCGAACCAAAAATAGAGAAATAGAGAGGAAAAAGGTTCGAATATATATATTTTTTTGAAATAAACAAGAGATTCTGTGCTCGGCAACTCTTCTGTGATAAAACAATAATAATGTAATAATAAAAATAACAATAAATAATAATAAAATAATTAATTCTAAAAGAGAAAAGAAAGAAAAGCTGTTCGATGCAGATTATTTGGATTGTGGATGGTGGAAGGTCCTCACAGAAGTGTTTTTTTATATTACAGCTTCAAATGTTTTTTCTTTTTATTAAATTTTTTATGTACCATTTACATTATTTTTGCCTTAAATGTTAATATTTCTGTGCTGTTTTTTTAGGATTTTCCCACCTATGAATAACTTTTCTCCATTTTTTTTTATCGAATATTTTTGCCTTTCTTTTCTTTGTTTTTGTGATGTGTGAGAAGTAGAAGGTCACCACATGGGTGCCCTGCGGCTGCCCATCAACATGTACGATTTTTTCTCCTAGCTCTTCTAACCCGTCCCATCAATATTGAGTTCTTCCGTCACCATAGGTACAATTAATATAAATTCAAAATGATTACAGGATGGAAATAATCTGATATTACTTTCTAAATTTGATATATTGTAATATTTTCCGTCTCGATGCTTAGAAGTATTTAATATTTTTCGAGTTTTCATGAATTTGAGTTTGGTATTATAGCCTTGGAGTAGCCCAGTGGCCAGCGTGTTGGTCTGCAATGCGAAGTTCGTGAGTTCAAATCCTGTTCGACATATAATTTATTTATTTCAAATTCATTAAAATAATGATTACTTACAAAATATTGTTACAAAGAAGTACGTAAAAAATACATTATACGAGTATCCAATTTAAAACAATCAACAATCACAAATTACTTATCGCATAAAGCTGAGTTTAACTGCATGCTAGATAAATTATAATCAATACGGTAGTAATTATTGTTGAAAATACGCGAAAGATATGCGATTGGTTCGTTTTGTCCGTAGTTGGTGCGATGATGAAAAATGAGGAGTGGCACATAGTTTCTCAAGGATCGACGCGAAATACTAAGAGTTATGGCTTCGAGCAAATATGGGGAGTCAATTTCTCCTAAGATTAATTTAAATGCAAAAGTCGCCCTAAGGATAATCCGTCTATTCTCAAGTGACTCTAGAGAAAGGAGTTTTAGGCGCTGTTCGTAAGGAGGAAGACGCAACGTATCGGACCAAGGAAGGTCTCTTAGAGCGAACCTTAAGAATCTTCGCTGTACAGACTCAATCCTACTCTTATGTTCCTCGTAATTCGGAGCCCATACCTGACACGCATACTCCAGAATAGAGCGTATAAAAGTACAGTATAAAGTCTTGGTTATATAAGGATCATTGAAGTCCTTGAACCATCTTTTAACGAAACCCCAAACGGAGTTGGCCTTGCTGATTATGTAGTTAATATGATCGTCAAACGTAAATAAAATATACACCTAGATCCAGTACCTTTTCTGTCTGTTGTAGTTTGCTACCGTCTAGGACATAGTCGAAATGTATGGGAGATTTGGTCCTAATGAATGAAACGCTTGCACATTTACTAATATTCAAAGGCATACAGTTTAATGTACACCTGTCAAAAAAACGTTGCAAATCACTTTGAAGCAATGCGCAGTCATTCTGATTCGAAATATCGCGAAACAATTTCGCGTCGTCAGCATAAAGCAAAATTTTCGAGTGGGAAATAACCGAACTCACGTCGTTAATAAATAAAATAAATAACAATGGTCCTAGATGGCTTCCCTGTGGCACACCAGATGTGTTGGGTATAGCAGATGAATAAACACCTCGAAAAATCACTTTTTGAGTACGATTAGATAGGTAAGATCTGATCCAATCTATGAAAATAATAGGAGCAAGAACAGTATGGTCAGCTTTATCAAAAGCTTTGGTAAAGTCGGTATATATGCAGTCAACCTGCTTACCGTCTTCAATAACAGGAATAGTGAAATTGGAAAATTCCATCAGATTTGTTGTGGTCGACCTACCTTTGGTAAACCCATGTTGGGCAGGACTAATGATTGATTTACAATGAAAATTCATTATATCACAAACAACAGCCTCGAACAACTTAGGTATGCAAGAAAGATTAGCAATAGGACGATAGTTACACACATCACTTCTTTTACCTTTCTTAAGCAATGGTCTGATAGTGGAGTATTTCCACAAACTAGGAAATATCCCCGAACTGAGAGAAGCGTTAAATATATGGCATAAAGGCAGAACCAGAGAGGTACTACAACGCTTTAATACGGCAGCAGGGATGCCGTCTGGACCTCTGGAAAAACTATCCGTAATGCTTGAAATAAACTTTAAAATGGTCGCTTCCTCAATATGAAGATCTTTCATCTCTAATGAGGTAGAAGGAAATTTCGATATGTAATGGAAATCCTCAGGACTAATCGTACGATTTGAGGTAGTGAAAGCAGTACGGAAATGGTCAGCAAAAAAGATGCTTATAACTAAGGGGTCATCACTGACTACACCGTCGAAAGACATAGAAGCGGGATAACCGTTGGTGCGCCTTTTGGAATTCACAAAATTCCAGAATTGCTTAGGCTTATCCTTGATTGATCGCTTAATTTTACTGACGTAATTATTATACGCCGCAGTAGACTGACTAACGAACAAATCACGTAGCTCAGAGTAAAAAATGTAGTCCGCATCGGTTCTCGAGAGACAGCACAATGCCTGCTTGGGTATATCTGAGCTACCTCAATCTGCGAAATTTATAATTTTTAGATAGTGGGTTATGCGAAAGGCTAACAACCCTGTCACAATACCAAGTAAAAAGAAGTTAAGGAACCTAAAAGTCTGAAGGCCTAAGTCCGGTTTGGGCTGTTGTGCCATTGATGAAGAAGACTGTATTATTATATATACATACATTAATAACAAGGTGGAAAATTCCTTCAACTAACTTTTGTATAAAAAAAAACACTTCCCACTTTATATGTTTAAAGTACAATAAAATCTTTCAGCAAACATTTTCGTTAATAGATATTTCGCTGTCATCCACAACATCCGTTACAAATTTATCAAATATAAATATCGAATGTTAACTAACCAGTTTTCATTTGTTCATTTACAACATGATGTAATATCAGTTGAAAGTTTCAAAATGCAGAATGGGCTTAATATCTGACCCATCTCAATGTGCGATGATTAAAAATTTATAGACATACGGCTCTACTATGCAGAGTGCTAACAAACTTGAAAGTATTGATTTGCAAATTAGATGTTCGGCAGTCCAGATATATTAGTTCACCATATGCGCAGTATCTTTTCGATTCAAGTTATTAATTTGAATACAGAAGCAATGATCCCATAAATCAATTATCGGATCGAAAAAGATAACTGATTTTACAACTTTCCATACAACATTTTTCGATTAGATAAAAAAAAAATTTCTATGATTTTTTTAGGTTAACTGCTAATTGTTTACGATTAGCAAACATTTCCAAAAACAGTATAATCGTGTCCAGTGAGGATCCAAAAGTTTTAAGACCATTCTTGATCTATTCTGCTGTGGTTTACTCAGGCAATCGTTAAGTCACACAGACAGACATAATCCAAAAACTTAATTTCTGGCCTTAAGTGATCTGAAAGCTTGTAAATCCGCCTAAAAATGGAAGTCGAAAATTTTCAGGCAACCCGCAAGAAGAACAAAAAAAAAAAAAAATTGCAATGGGCTGAAAATAATAATAATGAAAAAAAGAGAAAAACTTTATTGAGGACAAAATTAAATTCTTTAGGGGCACACGACAGAAACAGCTCTCTTCCTCTAAGTGCGATTCTGATCGCCGGCCTTTAGTTGCTGCAAGCACTTGTTTATTCAATTGGCCCCCGTTTCAGTTCCTCTTTTCCCTGTGCTACTTGATCGAATAGCTCGACTTTTTTGATTATTAGTCTGTAATGCATGCGATCTTGCAGTGCAGATTAATATTATTAATTTCTTTACTACAAAGAAAGAAAAACTTTTTGAAATATCGAATCTTGCTATGAATATTTCCTTTATATCAAACATTCAGTAGCTTTTCGGTTAATAATTAACTAAAAGAATGCAAAATAAAGTAGAGTATGAAAGAAAACTTTTTTATTTTATTGTTTTACATTAGAGTTGAGCTAAAACCTGCGTATCTTCCAGGTAGGGTAAGTTAATGTATCTTTCTTTGCAAGTACCTTCTTAGTGGCCTTTTTTTATCTACATCACTTTAACATATTGATATTGTGTGCATTAGCCCTACCGAAAAAAAAAGGTGGAATGGCCTTGGCTTACACAGAAGCACTTAGAATCTACTGACTGCCCCGTACGACTTGTAGATATATAAAAATTTTCCATTTAAGTATATAAGTTGAAAAAGGAAAATTTTGTTCACGGCCATTAAAAATTATATGGAGAAAGAGGGTGTGGGGTGGCATAGATGGCGGGTGCTATTTTTTTTCTGTCTTTCTTTTTCGTTCGTGCTAGGTATTCGTTTCGAATGAAAGCGAGTTCCTAAAGTGTGCGCCCATGCATAAGGTACTATACTTACGACACGGAAACTGCATAGAGCCGGGTATAGTCTGCATAGTGGTACATCCTTGCATGTACCATCCTTTTAAAAGCATTTTCTCAGGGGGATAATGGTTCGTTTCCGTGTTGCAGTAAATTAGAATTCTTATTTTATTTTATTTCGCTTTAGACTCTTTAGCCTCGAGTAATTAGAGAGCTGCTTAAGGAGTTGACTTTATTGTAATGTATCTACTTTTTTCTTTTCAATTTCAAAGTAAATATTAGCTATTTATTTTTAGATTGTATCACAAATTAATATACGAATTAAATTACCCAGGATTCAGTCTTGTCATATTTATTCCGCACAGAGTTCGGCTTAAATATTGAAACCTATCGGTAAGGTTAATTTGCTCGTAAATATGAAATATTGTCGCTTGAAATAAGCGGATGTAATTAAACTGAATAAAAAAAAACGAGAGAAAATCAATTTTAAATTTTATGATAGAGCTACATATATACGAGATCTACTGAAATTGCCAACAAACATGCCACGGGCACAGCCAGGCGACGAATTATGTTGCATTCGCCGGGTTGGTGGTCGCTTTTCACTTTAATATTTTGAATTATTCAAAACAAAATATGTCCGCCCGCCCGCAACGCGTCCTTTTCTTTCATCTCCATCGTCATTTTGATTTATGCCAGTACTACCAAGAGCATGGCGAAAATTTATTTCCTCCATACAGTGATTATGGGAAAATGCACACGAACGGCATAGTAGATAATGCTGTACAATGTTTAAAGCGAATAAGATGTGTATGGTGAGTGGGAGAGAGAAATTTTTAAATCACCTGTTTTACTGGTGGATTATAATGATACCATTAATAAAGACTGTACTATTAAAAAAAATCTTTTATCGACTTATTATTTCTTTTTCTCGCTTTATAAGCACAGACAATAGATCACAATTTTAACTTTAAACATCATGGATGTTCTATTCTCTGAAAAATTACATAATTAATGCAAACTGCTTTGAAATCCATCTAAGGAAAGAAAAAAAACCTCCCCAACCAATTAAAGCTTTAGCAAATTTCGATTTTGTCATTTTTTCTCGATAGTTTTATGTATTTTTGGTGTACCTCAGGATAACCGTCTTTGGCCGCTTCTGCTTATTTTGATTGATAAGTTTGTCCATTTTGGTGGCACTCACAGATTTTACGGATTTTAGCGTGATTGTATGTAATGTCCAGGCATTTTCCTGTTTATCAGCTCTCTTGCCCCTCTCTTTAATCTTATATATAATACTTGGCTCACCCCTGTTTAGGTTCATGGGAAAGTCGAAAATGCGGAAAGTTCAAAAAAAAGAGCCTACCTAGATCTGCTTCGACTGAAGCTTCGTGGCTTTCCCTGCGGTCGGTTGCCTTGAGCTTTGCTCTTGAGCACTCGTTTTGGAATTCGTTCCTCGCACATTCGCTCCACGTGGACAGCCCATTGTAGCTTGTGGAGTTTAATCACGATAGATGCTGGTGGGTCGTTAAATAGTTGATACACCTCATGGTTCTATCGAATTCGCTAATCATCTCCTTGCTTAACTGCTTCGTACACCTTCCAAAGAATTTTTAGCTCAAATTAAATTAAATTCTCCGACATCCGTATCCACGACGACGTTTTGCATCCATATATCAGCACAGGATGAATTAATAGGCTGTAGATGAGTAGCTTATTGTTTTGATGGGGCTTCGACGATTTCATTATGGAGAGGACCGCATAAAATGCTTTGTTAGCTGCCGTGATACTTCTTTAAATTTCATGCCGTTCATTGCTGTCCTTTGTGAGATAGCCTCCCAGGTATACGATATTATCCACCTGCTCGAAGTTGTATTCGCCCATAGTAATATTCTGCCTCTCTGGGACAGTCTTCGTGTCTGGGTTCATTAACTCTGGGCCTTACTTCACCCGCTGCCGACTCCAACTCCTGGAATACCTCTATAGGCGAGTTACAACAATTTAAAAAAAAACTGTTTTTACTTGTCTCGAAAACATGTGGAAAATCCATCCCGCCCGACATCAGATTGAATGCTAGTCAGTGGAAAAATACCTAAGTAGTGGGGGTATGAAATACATATAGAAGTAGGAAAAGAACGAAATGGAGGGAAAAATCCAACCTGGCGACATCAGATTGAGCACTAGTCAGTGAGAGAACACCTCAGTGGAGGGAGGTATTGAATATATTAATGTATTGCGCTGTCGGAGTAGTATTGTTATTTTAAAGTGTTATTTGTTACATTTACTTTATTATTCTAATAATAAGGTCGACTTGGAAATAATTTGCTACGCTGAAATTTCGTTTTTTTTGCATTTAAAAAAATGCAACAAGAAATTCGTCTGTCTGTATGATGTACGCCGCACAGTAGTCCAATTTGCCAATCTAAGTGGACAAAATTAAGAAAAAAAAACAGATATGACAAAGAAAAATGTTAAGAATTATTAAAAACTGTACTGTACAGTAAACAGAGCAATCGAAGTGAACAAAATTAAGTATATTCGACTTAAATAAAAGTAAATACACGTCATATTTTGAGAAGGTTATACAAAAGTAAAATAGTATATACAATTGTGAACGGCTTCCGTGGCGTAGTGGTTAGTGTGCTTCCTTCATAGTCAATAGGTCGTGGGTTCGATTCCCAGCCCAGGTAGTAGATTTTCAAACACGAATTTTTCAGTGAGGCAATGAAAATTAATGGAAATAAAATGGGCAAACGAAGTAAAAGTGAAACAGTTTCACTTCAAGAAGCTCTGTATACTCAGTAGATGGTTTCTGTTTGCTTTCTCTCATTCAGTCCCCTTAACGTCTGATAATATTTGTCAATAACAGCCAATCGAACTGAAAAAATGTGTCAGATTCACCACTCGTTACGGTCGTTCTCACCACAGAATTTCCGAATTCCTGGAAGGTGGCTAAATTGTTCCCAATTCCGAAGACGGACACAACTAGCAACGGTGAGTCGTGTAGTGATTACTCACTACCCGCCTTCTCGTTCCTATAGATCAAATATCTATAGAGGCCATTCGTGAATTGCGTCATGATTGTTTTCTACGCTAGGTCAAAAGTGCTCGAGTGTTTTTTTATTTTGTAGAACACCCGAGCGGCCGAATTGTAATGCATTTCAATGGCAATGGGGCAACAATATGCGGAAAAACTTATCTAGGTTTTCATATATTGTTGTTTTATTGATGTTGTTGTATTAAGTGTAAAACTTTTCGTGCGACCTAAGCATGTTACGCTTATCTCTATTATCTAATATTGGAAAAAATTTTGAAAAATTCATCCTGCGCAGTCTTCTGGAATTTCGGAAGTGCCGTTCCAGAGAGACAATTTCGATTTCCACGTAAACATTCCGCCGAGCATGCGGTCACCGTTTTAACTGTCTTGGCGGGCCTATCAAAGTAGAACTGCATAGTAGCTTGCTCTCTGGACATAGAGAAGGCCTTCAATTCAGTATGGGTTGAAGGTCTTATGGTTAAAATTCTCTCAATAAGCTGCCCCCACGCACTAAGCAGAATAATCGCCAGCTTTCTTTCTAACAGAGTTGCACACATTTGCATTAATGGCTGCCTCTCTAACACAGTAATAGTGAAGTCAGGTGTACCCAAAGGATCTGTTCTTGGTCTTGTTCTATTCAATCTATTTTTACATAACTAAAACTCTGTCTGTCTGACACCATCCGTGGAGAATCCAAAACTCTTCTCTAGGTAAACGATACCATCCACTATACTACGAATGCCAGTCCATCCGCCGCAATGCCACTTATAGGAAATCATGTATACCTTCTAGACTGGCGTTTGATCATCAATGCAGACAAATGTAGACTTATATGCTTCAGAAATGCAAGCGGAAGGGGCCGTCGACGAACAGTTCCAGAGAGGAAGAAACTTTCATTATCACTTAGTGGTAAGAGCTTCCCCTTAACCAATTCCCTCAAGTATCTAGGAATACTGCTTCACCATAGGGTCAAGTTCAATCCACATATCAGATATGCTGTTTACAAGGCAAAGCTGGCATCGCTCTCTTTAAATTCTTTATTCAGCTCTAAGAACCTGCAATCGGATACGAAAATACTTATCTACAAAACACTAATACGGCCAATGTTACTTACGGGTTTCCAGTTTGGATGCAAATTTCTTCCACCCCTACGGAAGAACTGCAGAAATACGAAAGGAAAATGTTACGGCGCTGCTTGATGAAATTTCGTAGACCAAACCAAAAACACTATCGGAGCAGTGTTCTTTGTGAAGACGGCGATATTAATCCAATCCTCCAGTATATGGTACAGTTGGCCAAAATAAAAGTTGACTGCTATGCAGAACATCCAAACAGTTTAGTAAGAGGCGTCATAGGCTACTCACATTCAATTTCTCAGTCTAACGAGTACTACTGGTCTCTATCGAAACTGTAATAGTGCAAGCCCGGAATGGCCAAAGCCGTCCTTTTCTGATCCCTTTCGCCCCAATCTATAATGTGGTGTAACTCCAGGATATCTCAGGTTATCCTCAATATTACGCTCGAGCAAATTTGCTACGTCTGCAGTTGTGTGCCCACGCGTGTCCACGCGACTCTTCGAAACATCCGCTCCACCCAATTGGCAATTGGTTTACTTTCGAGATTTCTAAATAAAACTGTAATTTTATCATTTTCATCATTAGTATTATTATTATGTATTCTAATTGTGTTTATACTCTAGATGGAATCTGAGAGTATATTGTGTTTGCCTTACCGTTTGTAACGCTAAGAAATAATGCTCGCACAGAGCCGCCAAGGGTACAGAAATATTTGTTGTCGGTCAAAAACCTCGATTCCGAGTTGCTGTCTGTCCGTCTGTCTACAGCATAACTCTCGAAAGCTTTGAGCTATAGCGCTAAAAATTTTTGTGTGTCATTTTTAGCAAAAAATAAACTTTAAATTCGTGAATGGGCTACATCCCCCAACCCCTTCTACCCCCTCCCATACAAATTTCATGAAATTTTGAAATATTAAGAAATTGAGTTTTCTTTGAAACTATTTAAGCTATCGACTTGAAATTTAGGTCAAAGTATTATGATATAAATATCATTAATATCACGGAATATTAACCTGATCCCTTTACTCCTTCTACCCCCTCCCATATAAATGGATAATTTTGAAAAATACATATTTTAGATTTTATTGAAACTAGTCAATCTGAAAAGACGAAATTTTGTCAGACTTAATTTTACTATAATTGCAATTTATTTTAAAAATAAGTATCAACTTCACCTCACTCCTTCTACCCCTCCCATACAAATTTCACGAAGTTTTGAAATTTAAATTAAATTATTTTTTTCGAAACTGTTAAAGCTTGATATTTTGTATAAAGTATACAAATAAAAATATTAATAGTACGAAAAAAATTTGTTTTGATCAGTGTACGGATCAAAACAATAGCAATAGCACAATCATATGATACTCTAGATGAGATGGAAATGACTTTAATATACCGGAAAATATGTCATCTCAAATGTAAAATGTTTTTTTGCTGAATTTAAAGTTTTTAGTTTTCCTTATTTTTAAAGAAATTGTTCATAGATTTTCTGAAATTGGGACATTTGTATGGGAGGTGGCAGAGGAAGTGGAGCATTTAAGATGACTTTGAAACTGCTTATCATCATCCTTATCACCATGCTTTGATGCAATTTCAAAGTCGATAGCTCTCATATACTTGAAGGATACAAAATGCTTTTCTTGAATTTATAATACAGATATTTTTATGGTAGGTGGTAGAGGAGTGAAGCGAAGCTGATAATTTTGTCTGACACTTATTTCAATTATTAAGAAACGAATTCTGGCAAAATTTGAAGTTTGTACTTTTTCTAGTTTGAATGGAAATCGATACAATGCATTTAACAAAAATTATCCATTTGTATGGGAGGGGGTAGAAGGAGTGTACGGATCAAAACAAATTTTTTTCGCATTATAATTATTTCTATTTGTATACTTTAAACAAAATATTAAGTTGATAGCTTTAACAGTTTCGAAGAAAAATAATTTAATTTAAATTTCAAAATTTCGTGAAATTTGTATGGGAGGGGGTAGAAGGAGTAAGGTGAAGATGATAACTATTTTTAAAATAAATTGCAATTATAGTTGAAGTAATTCTGACAAAATTTCGTTTTTTCAGCTGTACTAGTTTCAATGAAAATCGAAAATATGTATTTTTCAAAATTGTCCATTTGTATGGGAGGGGGTAGAAGTGGTAAGGGGATCGGATCAATATTCCGTGATTTTAATGATATCTATATCCTAATACTTTGACCTAAATTTCAAGTCGATAGCTTAAAAAGTTCCAAAGAAAAATCAATTTCTCAATATTTCAAAATTTCATGAAATTTGTATGGGAGGGGGTAGAAGGAGTGGGGGGATGTAGCCCATTCACGAGCTTAAAGTTACTTTTTTGCTAAAACTGACACACAAAATTTTTAGCACTATAGCTCAAAGCTTTCAAGAGTTATGCTGTAGACAGGCGGACAGACGCACAGACGGACAGACAGGCAGACAGACAGACGGACAGACGGTCACTCGGAATCGAGGTTTTTGAGCGACAACAAATACTTCTGTACCCTTGGCGGCTCTGTGCGAGCATTATTTCTTAGTGTTACAAAAGGTAAGGCAAACACAATATACTCTCAGATTTCATTTCGAGTATAAATATAGCAATTGGACGAAATAGTGGGGGGAGGAAATGGGGAGCATTTCAAAAATGTTGCTCTTTCAAAATTTTAAGCCGGTATAACTCAAAATTCAGTACAGGAATGCGTTGAAAATTTGTTGGATTGTAGAGCTCTATGATATAAATTTTTTTTAAAGTTTTTAAGTTCGGAAATTGGAGAGGGAGGTGATGGGGCAAAATGTTTAAAATTTTCTCTAATTTTGTTAGGGCTCTGGTTAAAGATATAAAGTTAAAATTTTGCACGTGCTTACATCCATTTGATATACTTACAGAGAAAATAGTAATTTGTTATGTATTGAAGGAGGGCCTTAACCTGCATGAGGTGTTTCATGGGAATTAAAAAAAAAAACACACACAAACTCGAAAGTTTTAATTGAAATTTTTAACTAGAAACTTAGAAAGTTGTGAAAATTATTTTAAAAAAATGTGTAAAAACTTAAAATGTTAGCTGGTCGAATACCTTCAAAATTTGTACCACCTCCCATACAAAAGTATTTCTTTGAAATCAGTCACCAGAACACTAAAAGCTGTCAGCTTCAAATTTTGGACAAGCAGTTACTACTAAAGTTTTGAGATCTCTCGTGTGCTTTTTTCTCCCTCCCATAAAAAGGTATGATTCAAGACAAGAAAAATAATGCTGCATCACGATGCTTCTTATGAATCCCTCATCTACTCTACCACCTCCCATAAAAATGTATGATTTCAAGAATATAAAATAAACTCCCATTAACTTAGTCTTCCCTATCCAATCTAACCTGCAAATTGACTCTTACGCATACTTAACTTGTCCCAAACATAATAAAGTGGCATCCGACTCGTTGGCAGGTATTTTATTAAATGCACGTATCTCCGAAATAGAGTTTGGTTGATGGGTCTAAATATGGGTATTGGGCTGTCAGGGTTAAATAGTAGTGTCCTTCTGGTGTCAACTGAGGGTTTTCCAGAGAACAGATCAAAAAAATTATGTGCTCTCTCTGTAATTTAGCCCGGTATGTGTATGAAATCTTGTCGTTAGGCCCCTACTTATTATGTTGAGATCGCAATTATAGCCCTTGTTGGTCCGACGCTGGTTCTTCTAATTCAATCATTATTTTGTACAGTACAAACTTTGTAAACTGTCGTATGTAAGGGTTGCGATCTTAATTTCCGGATGGTTGGATTCTTAGTCAATTTATTCATCTTTCAGCTCTTCTACGTCGTGCTAAAGAGTCGTTTGTTCGCAGGTTATTACGAGCTATGAAGAAAACACTAATTACTTGATCTGGGTGAACTTTTATTGCCATCAAGACTAATTTTGTTTGGAGCTTCCTATGAAGCTGATTTGAGGTTACCAAAACATACAAAAAATCTTAACTATGCTCTTGAATTTGCTTGTTCGATATTCAAAGTTTCTTATGAATTTTTCTTTCCTGGTCGGACCCAACTTGATTCAAAACAACTGTAGGTCGAATAAATTAATACTTTATTGGATATCATAAAAGCGATATTCTTCCTCACATCCATTTTATTTTTGGAAAATGTAGTTTTAAATTTTCTTATATGAAAAAAATGTGCATTCTTCTAGACTCCTACGCATGGTTTGCATCAACCATTAAGCATAAAACTGAAATATCTCAAACTCCTCGTGAATTTTTCCATGCGAAAACTTTTCAAAAGTTTCAACAAGATGAAATGCTTTTCTACTCCTTTTCATTCTACAAACAGAGTAAAACACTCGTTTGCGAAACACCTACATACTAAATCTGAACGTGAATTCTGAAAATATGCAATCGATAAGTAATATTGCTTACCGTCTTTCTTCCTGGTTGCTAACAGTCGGAAAAAAAAAACGTGAGCGTCATCTCTAGGTACACGTTGGTAATCGACATGATGTAGTTGATGTACGAAGTATGAAAGTATTGATAAGTCAGAGTTCTTGAAGGCGGACGCAGGTAAACTCACTCTTTTCGTCCGGAATGAGAACACAAAAGACGAAAAAAATCATCAGGATTCAAATTGAACACATTTCGCCAAGGCTTTAAAATGCTGATGTGTATTTCTCCTTTGTATGAAGGATATCTAGGGTAAGTGCGTACAAACGCACATATTTCGTCGGTACATATGAGTATGAAATTACTTTCTTTGTTCACTTAGCATGATTGATCGATGAAGTCCAGACGTTGGCTACGGCTTTTCTTGCAGCATTTACCGAAAATGAGGAAAACAGGTAATGGCATACAAATGTTTTTCTACTCCAGAACTTTTATTCATCAGCTAGAAAAAGTTTGTAGCTGTGGCTAAAAATATAAATGTGAATGAGTTGCTCAACTATTATATGCATTACACGGTCTGATATTATGATATGCGAAAGAGTAGAAGAGTAAATGAAAACCTTTAGAACACATATCTCTTAAGCCACCAGTTGTACTTTCACAGCTTGATCTGGAGTCGACTAAAATAATAATCCATGAGATTAACATGAAGGAATATTCAATAAAAATGACGTCAACAGTACAAAAGCTACTAAAATCATCATTAGAAGGCTACAAAACCACAATGAATTATTTAAAAGAGAAGAAAATTCACTTCTTGTCTCATCAATCTGAGAAGTATCGGCCCACGAAAATTGTCTTTTCTGGCTTACCTGAAGCGGATCCAAAAGAGGTAAGGAAGCAATTGTCGTCATCTGGTGTCAACTGCATGGATATAACCACATTGCAAGTTATTTAGGCTGTAACAAACGAAACGAATTTCTACGCATTAAGAACCAGCTGAAAATGAAATTACTTCAACTCCCCGCATGGGGATAGTTGTACGACGAAGTTTTACCAATTCATGCAACTATCTTTGGAGACTTAGTGACACCACTGACCTGAGCTAACCACCCCTCTGCGAGATGGGGGCAGTAGAATACACCTACAGCCAGTCCTGCTTGCCCCAAAAATGGTAAATACTCACTCCATGTATTATGGGCTTATCACACGTGATCTTAAAACCTAACTGTGACGTCCGCTTCTTCCGGATCGTAAGCCAAAAGTTCGTACTTGCTGAGCGGACGCAAACTCAGATTCTCGTCTTCCATCTCTAAGCCTGCCGTCTCTGAGTCTTCTTGGCTAATGAATAGACTGGTTATGTGAATGGCTGGATCGGGTTCGGATGTAGAGTCTGTAGGGGTTATTGGCGTTATGTAACTTCTCCCCTAATTTATATCATTATTTTTCAAAAATAATTTTGCACTTCATACAATTAGTTATTTATCGTTTTATTTAATACTAGCGATCGCCCGCAACTTTGTCCGCGTAAGAATCGCAAAATAAGCAATTTTTGAAAATGTAGTTAGTAATACATTATCCAGGATATATAAACTGATTAGTTTAATGGCTCTTTGAAGATAGTGGTTTATATTTTGTTGGAATCAGAACCATAAATTGTTAAGAATGAAACCACGATACTCGCATTTGTATGGGACAGGCTCGTGATCAAATCAATCCCGTTATTTGTGATCATATAAGTATGGAAAAGCGTTAAGGATATTTGAATAGTTGTAGTTTGTGTTAATTAAAAACAAGACCAAATAAAATAACATTCAGCTTAAATCCATAACAAGACTACGATTGTGCGTAAAGCCCAATCATGCGATACTATAGATGAAATCGAAATTTTGGTGATGTTAAGAATTTTGTATGGGGAATGGTAGAAGGGGTTATTTTTATGTTATGATAGTTCTGAACTAATTTGTTTCACATCATGCTAGAGTAGCTACAAAAATGTTTTGTACCAAATTTTAGCTTCAAAAATTAAATAGTTACTGAGAAACTTAGTGCATTGGATTTGAAAAAAACTGATATATTTTATATTTTAGTTCAGTAACGTTTACACTTTTCAAGAAAATAGAATTTTTGAAGAGTTGTGAAATTGTGTCGCATTGTGTGGGAGGGGGTAGCAGGAGTCAGGCTAATCGGTTAATTTTTTCCCGATATTAATAATAATGCTAATTAAGGACTCGATACAAAATTTTAGCTCGATGAAAGCTATACGTATTGAGAAAATTGGTTTAGAGTATTTCATGAAAAAGTGCAGTTTGTATGGGAGGTGGTGCAAGGAGTGAGTGGTTTTTAGTGATTTTTCGAAAAACAACCACAATCATTATGCAATTGATTCATGTTAAATTTTACATCAGTGACTTTCACACTTTCCAAGAAAATCGAGTTTTTGCAAAGTCGTGGAATTGTGTCATATAGTATGGGCGGGAGTGGAAGGAGTGGAGCGAATCGGTTAATGTTTCCCGATAGTAATAATAATGCTAATCAAGAATTTAGTACAAAATTTTAGCTCGTTGGAATTTATACGCACTGAGAAAATTGGTGTTATAGTATTTAATGAAAAAGTGTAGTTTGGAAAAGTTTCATTATAATCGGTTCAGTCGTTTTCACTTGAAAGCCAGACAGACAGACAGAGAAGAATTTTAAAAACCTGAGTTTCTGCTTAGTTATTGCTAAGCTAAGGCAAAAAAGTAACTTATAGCCATTTCTAAACAAATAACTGACAGACACTACAATTATATTTATATAGATTCACTTTTTAACAACTATTAATTATAGTACTTTTCTAAATAATATATTTTTTAAGTATTTTAAAACAACTATTTATTTTTAAACAAAATAAAATTTTTTTTTTTTAAATCAAAAACTTTTCTCCAACTGATTTTCTATTTTTATACTCTAGATGAAATCTGAGAGTATTATAAGTTTGCTCTAAAATTTGTAACGCTATGAAATTAGGCTCGGAGAAAAAAATTAATAACACAGAAGTTCATATTATCACTCCAAAATCGCAAAACAGGATGTCCGTCCGTGTCCTCTTTAACTCGAGAACGCGATGAACTAGTTAAGTTAAAATTTTTTAACACGTCATTCTTAACAAAAAAGTAAGGACAAGTTCGTGAACGGGCCAAATCGCTCCACTCCTTCCACTTCCTCCCATACAAAATGACACAATGTCGGATTTTAGCAATAAACGGATTTTCTCGAAAAATATGAAATTCGGAATATATTACTTTTATTATCATTTCAATCTACCGTAAAAAAAATTATGTGTGTCCTCCCCCTCCTTCCTCCACCTCCCATACAAAATGTATTTTTTCATGAAATACTCTAAACCAATTAACTCAGTGCCTATAAAATTTAGCGAGCCTAAATTGTGCACAAAATATTTATTTATAATTTTCAGTAAGACCAAAGAAAAATTAGATATTTAGCTTCACCCCTTCTACCCCTTCAAAATGACACAATTTCGCAATTCGACACTAAACGAATTTACTCGAAAAGTATAAAAGGTATTAGTCTGAAATTTGGAATGTATTACTTTTATGATGATTTCAATCTAGGGTGTTAAAACTATTTGCGTACTCCTTCTCCTTCCACCAGCTCCCATACAAACTGCACTTTTTCATGAAATGCTCTAAGCAAAATTACTCAGTACGTATACAATTTGTAGCGCTCAAATTGTGCATAAATAACTTATTTAGAACTAGCAAACGCCCGCGACTTCGTCCGCGTAAAAATAGCAATAATAAGCAATTTTTGAGATTGTAGTTAGTAATACATTATGTGGGATACATAATCTGCTTACTTTAATGGCTCTTTGAAGAAAATGGTTTGTATGTTGTTGGAATCAGAACCATAAATTATTAATAATGAAAACATGATACTTCCATTTTTATGGGACAGGCTCGTGATCAAATCAAACCCGTGATTCGAAATCATCTACGTTTTGAAAAGCGTTAAGGACATGTGAATAATTGTAGCTGGTGTTATTTAAAAAAAAAGCCGAAATAAAATAACATTAAGCTTAAAAACATAACAGGACTACGATTGTGCGTAAAGCCCAATCATACGATACTATAGATGAAATCGAAATTTTTGCGGTGTTAAGAAATTTTGTATGGGGAGTGGTAGAAGGGGTGACAGCACTGAACTAATTTGTTTCACATCATGCTAGAGTAGCTATAAAAATGTTTTTTACCAAATTTAAGCTTCAAAAATTGAGTAGGTACTGAGAAACTTAGTGCATTGAATTTAATGAAATTGTGCAATTTGTATGGGAGGTGGTAGAAGGAGAGGGGGGTTTTTGGTGATTTTTCGAGAAACAACTATAACTATCATGCAATTGATATACTTTAAATTTCAGATCTGTATCATTCATACTTTTCAAGAAAATCGAATTATTGTATAGTCGTGGAATGTGTCTTATTGTATGGGAGGGGGAAGAAGGAGGGAAGCTACTCGGTTAAGTTTTTTCCCAATATTACTAATAATGCTAATTAAGGATTAAATCCAAATTTTCACCTCGATGAAATTTAAATGTACTGAGAAAATTCGTTTAGAGTATTTCATGAAAAAGTGCGGTTTATATGGGAGGTGGTGGAAGGAGAAGGGGGTTTCTGGTGATTTTTTGAAAAACAACTATAATCATCATGCAATTGATATATTTGAAATTTCAGATCAGTAACTTTCAGACTTTTCAAGAAAATCACATTCTTGCGAAGTCGTGGAACTGTGTCACATTGTATGGGAGGGGGTAGAAGGAGTGAAGCTAATCGGTTAATTTTTTCCCGATATTAATAATAATGTTAATTAAGGATTTCATACAACATTTTAGCTCGATGGAAGTTACACGTACTGAGAAATTTGGTGTAAAATAATTCATGAAAAAGTGTAGTTTGTATGGGAGGTGGTGAAAGGAGTGAGGAAACTCAAATAATTTGTAAACCAAAAGACTGTATTTATAATAGAAATAATATATTCCAAATTTCAAATTAATACCTTTTATGGTTTCCAAGAAAATTTGATTAATATATATTTTGAAAATGAGTCACTTTGTATGGGAGGGGGTAGAAGGCGTGAGGGGAGTGAAATGAAACCAAGTGCAGATTTCATTCCGATGGACACCTAACAAACTGTGCAAATTTCATTACAATCGGTTCAGCCGTTTGTGCGTGAAAAGCGGTCGGACAGACAGACAGACAGACAGACAGACAGACAGACAGACAAAAATTTCAAAAATGTGTTTTTATGCTTAGTTAGTGCTAAAATAACTCAAAAAACTAACTTATTGCCATTTATAAGCAAATTACAGACAGACACTACAATTATATTACTATGTATAGATTATTAGTAAGGCCAAGAAAAATTAGACGATTAATTTTACCCTTTCTACTTCCTTCCATACAAAATGACGCAATCTTGCAATTTGACAATAAACGGATTTGCTCGAAAAGCATAGATGCTATTGATCTGAAATTTAGAATATATTACTTTTATTATGATTTCAATCTACTATATAAAAATTACTTAAGTCCTCCTCTTCCATCCACCACCTCCCATACAAGCTGTACTTTTTCATGAAATACTCGAAGGCAATTTACTCAGTGCGTATAAAATTTATCGACCTGATATTGTGCACTTAATATTTATTTAGAATTATTAGTAAAAACAGAAAAAAATAGACGATTAACTGTACCCCTTCTACCACCTTCCATACAATCTGATATAATTTCACAACTTTACAAAAAAATCGATTTTCCTGAAAAGTATGAATGCTATTGATCTACAATTTAAAACATATCAAAAGCATGATGTTTATAATTATTTCTAAAAAGTCTCTAAGAACTCGCCGCTCCTTCTACCACCTTCCATACAAACTGATCAATTTCACTAAATCTTATACACTAATTTTCTCAGTACCTATTAAATTTATGAATCCTAAATTTTGTATTTTGATAGCAACTGTAGCATGATGAGAAAAAATAAGTTCAATGTCGTCACTCCCTCGACTACTTCCCCTACAAAATTTCTTAAAATAAAAAAAATTTTCTTTCATATAGAGTGTCGCAAGATTGGGATTTATGCCCAGTCGTAGTCCTGTTATGTTTTTATTTAATTTTTTCAGACTCAGGATTCAAAATCGCCTGCTACTGTAAGTAGAATTCAAGTAGCTGATATTAAATCCCGCTCATTATGAAAATCTGTATAAAATGAGACTAGCGCACCACAAGTCTTCCCACTCCGTGTCCACCACGGGTACTGGAGGGAACAGGAACACGTTCCTGGGCTCTTTGCTCCGGTTCCATTCCGTTATTTTTATATATTTTCATTGTGATGGCACTGAACTCATAAATGCTTCCATCTGCATCACTTTTGTCGATGATCGCAACTACCAGGCTATCTTTGAGGACGTCGCTAAAGGATCATGACAAAGCCCCGGTACTGCAGCTGGCTGTCTTCAGCCACTTTGCTTCCTTCGGGGGCTTATCCCGTGATCTTGTATATTTTCTAGGGGGAAGTCTGTGCAATCGGCGATCATTTTGGAAGCCCATACCGCAAATTCTCTCTGCTTTTCGGTTCTGAGGTGTTCCGGAATGTTCCCAGGCGACTCAGAAGTTTTTGGGCAATACGCCGCTTTTTACGGATCTATTTTGAAGATGGAATCCTTTCATCCACCCCTGATTTAACCACCGGAGATTTGGGTGGGTTCCATCCACCAGAGATACTCGATACATACTAACAATTGTTGATAAAATTTCCCGCGCAATCGCTGTACATGCATTGTCCAAACTCTGTTAGGCAAGTAGTGTTAGTATATATGGAGTATCTCTACCCTCTACCAGTTCCACAATGCAAACCGCTATTGGGTCCAGGTTTGGAATCCTTTGACTTTACCGGCTATATCGTCCCTACCATGTCAAACTATCGAATGTGAAAAAGTCGTCGATTCGCCTTGTGGCAAATCCTCGAATCTGTAGCCCCTAAAGGAACGCTGGAAATGTCATTTCCCTTAGGGGCTACAGATTTCAGGTTTTGCCACAAGGCGAATCGTCCCCAATGCAAGACCAATGCAAGGAGAATGCAAGGAGCAGGGTATTGAATATGAAAAAACGACTTTTTCACATTCGATATTTTGACATGGTAGGGAAGAATGCTATCTGCATTGGGTTTGGAGGAAACCGATTTTTTCCCCACGTACCCTAAGCCACTAGATCTAGGTTTAGGGTCAAGAAATCTAGCTACTTGCACGTTCTTTGCTTGTACCAGGTTTGGTAGCCATAGTCGTCGCAGCGCTTATTACGAGACCAGGTATGGTGGCCAAGGTTTTGTTTGGGTCCAAGGGAGCTTTGGAGGAAGCGGGTTTCATTCCTTCCGGTATTTTAAGACCGGCTTTTGGAGGTTGTATAATATTATTGGACAAATATGATCTCACGAGGAGCGGAGAAAGAAACTGCCGATCTGCACAGCGATTCGCATTGTGCAGACAAGGCTAATTTATGCGGATATAGCCTGGTATCTGGATCTTCCGCTGTGAGGTCCTAGTCTGGCCGATTCTCGGCACTGGTACCTTCATCCAGCCCATTGATTGAAGAAAATGGATGTGGATTTTAGGAGGATGGATTTCATAATGAAGAAGTTTTGTAGAAGGGTGAATTGGAAAAACAATGAAACGATGGGAAAATCATTCTCTCTGTTCGCATATTTTGCTTATTCAGCAACTAACCGACCCAAGTCGGCCATCAACTCACCGCAGCCTGTGACGCGCGTGGTGGCATACCATACAGCTCTGCCGGCATGGAATTGTCCCAGTGAAACCACTATAGTCCTGCTGTATTGAAAATAGTAGACAGTTGAAAATCGCGAGCAATTAATAAGCGGGCTAGTTAGTGATGGCATGTAGTAATATCGATACAGTCCTTTCTTTGTTCTGAACTACACGAATTGGGTGAAATCGGAAACAATTAAGAAGCTTTGTAAATACTTATAAAGTGACTTATCAAAAAACTGCAAACTTTCGGGAACCTCCGATGTATTTTAGGAATATTCTGGCCAGAAGTGATCTCCAATTTTGGAGTATAACTGGACAATCTAAAATAGGCATTGAGATTCAAAGGCGGAAGTGGCAGTGGATCGGTCATACTTTGATGAAAGTAGAGCGAAACATCGCCAAACAGGCTCTGCATTTTAATCCTCAAGGAAGATGTCGGATTGGTCGACCATGTAGCACATGGAAGTGAGCAGTTGAGCAGTTGCACTGCTAAAGGTCGCTGCTCAGTATCGCGCTTTGTAGAGGACATGCCCCTATAGCGGGCCTTTCCAGGAATTTGATGTGTTTGATGTGTAAATACTTATAACAGTAGTATTATTTAATCATACTCTGGAATCTTTTTTTTTCAATAAAATGCTTCTCAAGGACTCTCTGGCTTGTTCGTATTTGCTTTTGTTGGCATTTTTAGTTTTTTTTTTCGTTCTTCTCAATCATCTGTATTCGTTTTTCGAAACATCTTTAATTTTCCGCAACACATGAAAACGTGTACCATTACCCTTCGTTATGTCGTAAAGTGATTGCGTCTCGTCTTTTTGCGACGATTGCAAATGAATTAATTTCGCTTGAGCCACTTGCCAAATGAGCAAATACGGGAATTGAGGAGTTTCTTAGTTTAATTACGGAGGCAAACATAAAGAGCAATTTATTTGCTTGAGAAAATCGAAATGCAGAGTAGACGGTAGAGTTGTGATAGAAAAGAGGACCACCTCAGGTGAAAATACGGTAAAGCTCGTAATCTGCATCAACCTGAATCGCTCCTTAGCAGAGGTTTGACCCTGTTTCGGGCTTTGGAGTTGTTTTTTCGTTTTTGTCTAGTTGTTGTTGTGTTGTTGTATCCTGAACGGGGATGATGAATGAAGCATTCGAGACAGTTGTCGGTGTTTTTAAGCACGACTGAGTGCCAAGAGCCTTTTCAAGACGTTTAGAGGTTTATTTGATTTTCATGTTGTCGAAAAAACAAATTAAACCAATTTAATTTCATGCACCCTAGAGCAGTCTTGTATTATTTCCAATTAGATAATTTTTCTTCTAGAAATAAATTTTTTTAAGGGAATAATGGAATTGACTTCAAGTAAAAGTCCCAGACGTAGAAAAACACCGTCGAATCGATAGCAGTCGCTACAAAGAAGCGGAGAATCGACTGATTTATTCATAGATCGATCAACGCCGGACTTAGTAGATTCCAATACGGTGGATTAACGTGAATAGCTGCAGTGAGTACTTGATCCATAGGTTTTAGCATTAGATTGTCATTCACGCTAATGAGTGTAAATCGAGTCCGACATCTTATGTGTTCTTTGGGTTTCACGTGCACCTCTTTTAATCGCTAGAACCTTATTGGTATGACAATAGTTGCGGGTAGTACCGCCCAAATCAAAGGGTTCTACGCCTTGCAAGGCATTGAGGATGCATACGAAGCATACATTCATTCATTTGTGAATGGATAACAGCCATGTTCAGTAATAGGATCATATCATCAGAAGTGCTTAGTGAAACGCTGACTTTTCGAACCACTAGAGGTTAGCCACAACGTAAGGCAGGGACTACTGTTTAAACTAAAAATAATGAGTTTATTGACAAGGATGTGCAGATGAACTTTTTATTCAGTTCAGGAAAAGGGAGAAAGTGGAAAGCATACTGTCCGAACTCTTAGTTAAAATAATAATAATATTACCTAAAGTATTGTAAATAAAGAAATATCATAATGATGGAATAATTTAACTAAACCTGAAACAGTAGCACCATTGAATAATGCCGCAGAAGAAACGGTTTAAACATTAAAACCAACAAGATTATAGTAATAGCTAGGGTGTAGCCTAGTGGGTAGCGTGTTGATCTTGTAATGCGAAGGTCGTGAGTTCAAATCCCGGTCAGCGCAATACATAATTCTAACACATTGCCTGCTTGGATATACCTTGGTCACCTCATTCTACGAAAATGAAAAATTCGTAAATAGAGGGTTGTGCGAAGGGCTAATAACCTTTCACCAATAATTAATGAAGAATGTTAAGGAACCTGCATGTCAGGAGGTCAAGTTCCGATTTGGGTTGTAGCGCCATTGTAGAAGATGAAGATTAAAGTAATACTGTTCCCTTTAAAAACATTACGCAGGTTGTTCAAACCACCTTCGACACAACGAATTCTTTCCTCTACTGAAGTAAACACTTTGAGGAACTTTTGATAAAATTAAGATGTGAAAACAACATCTTGAAAAAGTTAAAGAACAGGTAGAAATGGAACTGAGAAGCTACTAGATAGTATTCAAAGGCAGAAAAATTCAATTTTGGTGCTTCAGGTTCTCAACATGGTCTACCGAAAGTAATCAATGCCAAGTAAAGGTAATGATTAGTACCAATAATTATAATCTGCTTGCTTAATAGGAATTTGGTTGATTGATTGGTTGATACACAAAGAGCTATATTACCATCACCATCACCATCACCATCGCCATCCTTATAACTCCACCATAACCGGTCACGAGCCCGGTTGAGAAAGGAGGAGAGAGCAAATAGTTAACCTAAATGGCTAGTGACACCAGTGCGGCTCAGGAAGTAGGCAGGTAGTTGAACTCGCAACATAGCTGTGAGTGCCTTTTTCTAACTTTTTAAACAAGTAAGACTGGTCCTTCAGATCAAGGGTTCGGCAAGGCGTGGATAACGTATTACCGAAAGGATGGATACAATGGCAAAGATCCCGCAAACAAAAAATGAACTACTTTTTTGGATCTTGGAATGTTCGATTCTTATTTAGGGCAGGAACTCTGAAGGAGTTCCTCGAAGAAGTGGCAAAACACAAACAAAATGGCTTGGAAATGAAATCATGGACATGACATCACACACACAATCTATCCAAGTGCAAAATTATCAGGAAGCAGAGAGTTTGGAGTGGCTTTTGTCGTTGACAAAAAATTTAAACAGCGCGTTACGAGTTTCAAGGCAATAAAGGAAAGATTGTATGCAATTCAAATAAAGATGGCTTTTATCAACATTTGGTTGATCAACGTCCATGCACCAACAGAAGGTAAGGACGATAGAATAAAGGACGAATTTTGTGCCACCTTAGAGACAACTATGATTAAAGAATCCTACGAAGATGCAAGGTGTCGCGTCTTGCATAGAGGAGAGCTGTCCGAGAGCTTTCCTGTGCGAACGGGTGTCAGACAAGGCTGCATATTATCACCAGCCCTGTTTCTGGTAGTAATAAATGACATCTTGAAAGCTGCACTGGAAGGTGGGGAAGGTAAAGGTCTTCAATGGAGACTATTTAACATCTTAAGTCACCTTGATTATGCTGATGACGTGTGTTTGCTTGCACATACCCGTTCGGACTTAGAGTCAAATGTTCGCTCGTTGCATTCTAAATGCAAAGAGGCGGGACTGAAAATAAATGTGCGTAAAACCAAGTACATGCACATGGGTTCGAACGCAAACACACCGATTGTTCTTGATGGACAGGATGTGGAAGAGGTGCAAGATTTTTGCTATCTCGGAAGCATTGTCAGCATGGACGGCGGAGCCGAAAAGGATGTTGAGGCACGGCTAAATAAAGCTCGTCAGGCCTTCGGTATCCTTTCCCCTTTCTGGAGGTTAAGAGAGATCTCCCTTCGCACGAAACTGCGAGTTTTTGACGCATGCGTCAAATCCGTGTTGTTATATGGTTGTACTACGTGGAAAGTGACCGTTCGACTTACCAAGAAACTACAGACTTTCGTAAACCAATGCCTCCGGCGCATTTTAGGAATATTCTGGCCAGAAGTGATCTCCAACGACGAACTTTGGAGTACAACTCGCCAGACTAAAATAGGTATTGAGATTCAACGGCGAAAGTGGCAGTGGATCGGTCATACTTTGAGGAAACCAGAGCAAAACATCGCAAAACAGGCTCTGGATTATAACCCTCAAGGAAGACGTCGGGTTGGTCGACCATGTAACACATTGAAGCGAGCAGTTGAGCAGGAGGCCAGAGGAATAAACAAGTCCTGGCAACAGCTTAAAGCCGATGCTCAGGATCGCGCCTTGTGGAAGAGAGTTGTTTCTGTCCTATGCCCCTATAGGGGGTCTTAACAGGAATTTGATTAGAGACAACCTATGATTCAATGCCCTCGAATGACCTAAACATTTTTTTAGTGGATTTTAATGCAAAAATCGCAAAGGAGAAGGATCAGAGGAACAACAGGAGGGCACATGATATAACTAACGACAATGGCCACCTTTTTCTTCAAGTGTTATGAAGTTAGGTTTTCAAATCGCAGATAAGTTAACTTGGAACGATGTTAAATATGTATATATTACATTGCCAAGGAAGTATCTATATGCTTTTTTTAACGCGGGGAAAAGCATCGAAAGCCTTGAAGTGCGGGACTTAAACCCGCTAAAAACCCCTCGCCTAACCCACTGTCACTCGGGACAACCGTTAAGTATTTCGTCAGGAGGAGGGAGGAGCGTAAAGCTCAAATGTCAATTTACTGTCAAAGTGTCTTATGTCACACTGTATATGTCACTGCCTATCTTATTCAACTACCGAACAGTTGGTAGTTGTTATAGGCATTTCTATCTAAGATGATTCCCTACGTACTCTTTCGAGTCTCCTCAGCTCGGTGAGAGCTTTCACGCACATCTGAGTCACCGCATTCCAGGTTTCGTTGCTGCTCAGCATATATGGAACTATGTTATCGGGGTTAATATTTTCTCCAACGATGTCCTCAACTCTCCTTCTGTCCATTTCGTAGACTGGGCAGTGAAAGAATACATGCTCTGCATTTTCTATTGCATCTGTACAACTTGGACATGACGCAGAGAAATAATGGCCATATTTGTGCAAATAGCTTCTATAATAACCATGCCCTGACAGAAATTGGGTCCTGTAGTAATCTACTTCACCATGCTTCCGTCCGACCCACTTATCTAAGTCTCTATATGCTTAGGTTACCTAAAACGTTGTAAGAACTCCTTTTCCGCTTTTGAGTTACTGAAAATTTATAAGACCTATATTACACCATGTTTTGAATTTAATTTCCGCCTATGGACAGGAGCTGTAAGAACTTCTCTCTCTTATTGGATAGACTCGGACTATTAAAATTATGGAAAGATTCTGACATCACTTCATCGTTCGATTTACTCGTGCATAGGTGAATTATAAGCTCCCTCACCCTTTTGATTGATTTTTGATAACCATTTTGTATCACAACTATATGTAGATTGTTCGGACGAAATCTCTAATCCTTTATCACCATGTATGCATTTACTCTGTAATTCTCGAGCTGCTTCACGTGCTCAAAGTATTCTCCCAACCCTATCTTCGGTCGCACTGCTAAATTTCGTGATTCGCTTTTAAGCCGAACTGTTCGAATATGGAACTCGCATGACTACAACATTTAATAATTAAAAAAAACATTCATAGAAACTTACGTCTCTATCCCCTTAATTCCCAAAAACCAGTATCTTTCTCCTCTCACCGGAGCTGTGCTTTAGTACAAAAAAGCAACCCTTCTAGTCCCGGTGTCCCTTAAAAAAAATCACAACTGAAGAGGGCGTTCGATAAGGTTAAAAAAAACTAAAGTTGGTAAGTATAGTTTCTTACTCATTGCTAAGATCTTATAATTCAGATCGCACGCAAATAGTTAGAATAGGTGAAATAAATAGTGAGCCTAGAGTTAAGTTAAGTGTGGAATACTGCAAGGAACGATTTTAAGTCCGCTATTGTTATAGAATAGTTGGGACTAGCATAAATAGGCATTTAATTTGTTTTGCATTTCTCTAATATTCAAAAGCACAAATTGGATCGATACTTTTGCAAAAGCAAATGTTGGCTTAAGGACTGTCGTAGCTTTTCTCACTACGCACAAAATGACAATTAACTTAACTAAAACAAATTAAATATGCTTTGGAGAGACTATCAATAATATTGCTTCGCAATGCTCAATTTTTTTTCGCGAAATTTTGAATTAAAAGAAACTGGAATGCATGCATATAACTAATATAAGCGAAAAAATTTGAAAGATAATTCTTTCATATTTATTACCACGCAATGTCTTAAAAATAAATCTTTTGAGAATGTCCAATATGGTCTACTAACTTGGGGTTCATGGGCCTATCACCCGTGATCTTAAATCCTGATTCGAGAAACGGATACAGCGCCTGGGATACGGATGGATTTTACGGTAACGACTTTTGGCATTCGAAAATGGACTATGATTGGCTTCTGGAACGTTCGAATATTGAATGACGGGTGAAGGGCTGAAGTCACTTGATCCTTGCATCGCCAATCAGTGATCGACCGTGAAATGGAGCACTATAACATCCATCCAAAACTTTGGCTTGAGCGAGGTCAGGTGGACGGGATCAGAATAAGGACGAACCCTGAGCGAAAACAGCATTCTGTACGTTGGTCCTGAGAGTGAAGCCAAAAATGGCGTGGCGGTCATCCTTACACCGAGAGCGAGAAACAGTCTCATCAGCTGGGAACCAATCTCAGGTAAAATTATGAAACAGTTGATGAACAGGAATTTCACCGCCAACAACCTGCTGAGAGATGTCAACCGAACTTTCCTCAATATGAGTAAATACCAGTTGCGGCGACGGAAGGAATGCTTCTCTGATATTTTAAACATCTTGTCACAGAAAGATATTCCAGAAACAGAACAATTGCCAAATATCCAACCGCAACAATCCTCTATTAGGGACGATCCCTTAGATAAAGAAGAGATAGTTTCCGCCATTCGATCAATGGCGGGAAAGAAAGTCCCAGGTATAGACGAACTCCTCAAAACAGACCCGAAAATAACAGCCGATATACTCCTTGCACTCTTTACTGAGATGTGGAATGAAGACAGATATCCGACTGAATGGAAGGAGGGCGTCATTGCGAAAATTACGAAGATGGGTGACCTTCGGGATTGTGGTAATTGGCGTAGTATATGTCTACTAACTGCCATATCGAAAATCATGGCTAAGGTAATTCTCAATAGGATTAGTGATGCTGTGGAGAGCACTCTCGAAGTCTATCAGGCTGTATTCCGCAAAGGGTCGTCTTGTACTAACCACACAAAAACCCTTCGGATAATATTAGAGCAATTCGCCGAAATGGATTCGCCACTATATCTAATGTTTGTGGACTTCAAGAAGGCTCTCGATAGCGTTAAGCGAGATTACATATGGAATGCTTTCCGTAGGAGAGGTGTTTCAGATAAGGTCATAGCTATGATTAAAGAATCCTTCGAAAATGCAAGGTGTCGCGTCTTGCATAGAGGAGAACTGTCCGAGAGCTTTCCTTTGCGAACTGGTATCAGATAAGGCTGCATATTATTACCAGTCCTGTTTGTGGTGGTAATAAATGACATCTTGAAAGCTGCGCTGGAAGATGGGGGAGATAAAGGTCTTCAGTGGGGAATGTTTACCATCTTTAAGTCACCATGATTATGCTGACGATATGTGCAAGCATGCGCATAACCGTTTAGGCATATAGTCAAATGTTGGCTCGTTGCATTCTAAATGCAAAGATGCGGGACTGTGTGGAAAACCAAGTAGATACACATGGGTTCGAACACAAGTACACCGATTGTTCTTAACGAACAAGATTTTGAAGAGGTGCAAGATTTTTCTTATTATTATTATTAAGAATTAATTAGGCAGGCAGCATGCTGATATGCCTAATATCCATTGTGGCATACAAATTCAAATTTTAGACTTATGTATATAGATATAATGATATGAATTATACAATAAATTGAAAGAAAACAATAGGAAAAAAGAATTATAAAGAAAGTAGTTAAGAAAACTTAAATTAAAGTGAAAAAGAAAAAGTGAAATAAATTCAATTTTAAAAGAATCACCAAAAAATATAAAAAAAAAATATTAAAAACTATGTAGCATTAAAGAAAGAGTAGTAGTTATTCAAACGATTTTTAAAGCTATTAGTGGTAGATGCGCTAATTACTTCACTTGGTAGGTCGTTCCAGATGTCCACTACTCGATTGGGTACAAAATTACGAAGAGGCAATGTACTCGAACTTTGAATTGACTTTTTAATTTTATATTTATGTTCTCTTAGCTGACAATTTGTGTTTTCAGTATACAATCTCGTAATATCTTCACAGTTAAAAATTTTATGAGTTTCGATGATATCGCAGCGTTGACGTCTATGTTCCAGCATCGGAAGACGAAGATACTGCAACCTTTCTTTATAGTTTAAGCTTTTTACTTCCCGAGGGATTTTTGTCGCACGTCGTTGAACTTGCTCTAGCAGGTATATGTACTTCTTAAAATATGGATTCCATATTTGGAACGCAAATTCCAGAATTGGTCTAACGTATGCTTTGTAGATTTTTCGAAACAATTCCGCATTAATATTTTTAAAAGTGGTTCTAACCGAATATAGCACTGAGTTCGCCTTTTTTGTTATGTTCACTATATGGTCTTCCCATTTTAAGTCACTTCGAATAGTTACGCCAAGATCATTTACACTGTCCACTGAATCGAGTATAACTCCATTTAACAAGTACTGTATTTGGGGATTTGTTATACCAATATGGAGCACTTAGCACTTTGAAGAATTCAAACTTATACACCATTTATGCATACCGCTGAAGTTAATGATATTGATCTGTAATTTGATGTCAACATCTTATCGCCCTTTTTAAATATACGAGTGATATTAGCAATCTTCTGGTAAGACACCTGATGAGAAAGACGTTCCTATTAGGTTTGAGATGGTTGGAGTAAGTGAAGCTGCACAATACTTCAGTACAGTCGTTGGTATCTCGTCTGGCCCAGCCGCTGATCCCTCTCTCAGACCAAAAAGTGTTTGGTATACAATGTGTTCCTCGAATTCTATAGTCTCTAGTGATGAGGAATGGTTATTTTGCTAGAAACCTTCTTCCGAAAATAACCGTAAAACGCCTTATTGCCACTTCTGACTATATTTATTTTGAATTCCATTTTGGCTCGCCTTCTACAAATATTAACAACATTATTTTGGTACATGTAACTTTTATAATCATCTATTGATCCAGTTTGCCTATATTTCCTCCATAATTTAGCTTTCGTGGATATTTCAGTAATTAATGCCTTACTCATCCAGGGCTTATTATTATACCTCCTTTCTTTTTTATTCGGGGTATACTGCTTCGTTTAATCTAAGACGATTTGCTTAAAAAGCCTCCATTGCTTTTCGATTGGTTTATCATAATTGGTAGCTGGTAAGTTAGTGAAGAGTGCGTTTGATATAGCTTCTAAATTTGCTTTAAAATAATGAAGACGCGGTTCGAAACTACTGGTTCGTTTCTGCATTAATTGAAATTGTAATGTGCATATTATTACGATGTGGTCGCTTTTTCCTATTGGTGGATGGTGATCCAATTCAGACACTAAATCAGTATCATTAGAAAAAACTAGATCAAGTAGTGATGGCCTATTGCCCTGACGGAATCGTGTTGGCTCTTCAACAAATTGAGTTAAGTTGCTTTCCAGAAACATTTGTTCAAACTCTTTTGCTGAACTAATACCAGGATTGAAATAGGCCATGTAATGTCAGGATAATTAAATCACCGATTAAAATTATTGGTTTCATGCTGAAATTGCCTTAATAGGTTCGTGTAGTAGTAAATTTTGTTCTTTCTGTAACGTATTAGGTCTATAAACACAACCATAAATAAATTCAAATGAGCCTATACGAACATCATACCAGAGAGAGTTCACCTTTAGTGGTAAACAGTAATCGCTAATTTTCGTGAATGAAATTGGGTGTTCTAGTATTTTGTTTGCAAAGTAGATAGTTATGTCGGAAGCATTGCCAGTATGGACAGCGGAGCCGAAAATGATATTGAAGCACGTCTATATGAAGCTCATCGGGCCTTCGGTACTCTTTCTCCTTTCTGGAGGTTAAGAGAGTTCTCCTTTCGCACCACGAAGCTGCGAGTATCTGACGCAGGCGTCAAATACGTATTGTTATATGGTAACTACGCGAAAAGTGACTTACCATGGAACTGCAAACTTTCGTGAACCAATGTCTCCGATTTTACGGATATTCTGGCCAGAAGTGATCTCCAACGATAAATTTTGGAGTACAACTGGCCAGACTAAAATAGGTATTGATATTCAAAGGCGGAAGTGGCAGTGGATCGGTCATACCTTGAGGAAAGCAGAGCGAAACATCGCGAAACAGGCTCTACATCATAATTCTCAAAGAAAACGTTGGGTCTCCATGTAAGCGACAGAAGAGGGCAGTTGAGCAGAAGGCTAGAGGAATAAACAAGTCCTGGCAAAATATCTATAGGCCGATGCTTGGAGTCGCGCCTTGTGGAAGAGAGTTGTTTCTATCCAATGCCCCTATAGGAAGTCTTGTCAGAAATCCGATTGATAACATCTTTTTTCGTTAGTTATCACAATTAGATTTTAACATTAACTTTTTTCCTTAATCACTTTTAAATTTAAAATTATTATTTTTATTATATTTTTTTTTGTCCTATTTTATGTTCAAATTTTTATTTTACTTTAAATTAAACAAATTTTTTTTCGTATGCAAATGAATTGAACTCTCTCACACAAGCCTTTGGCCCATGTGAACTTGTCGCTATATTTTATCTTTAGATTTTTTAAGATCAAAATATCAAAGGGTTTTAAGGGGATGTTGATTCATTGATTGGTAAAATTTTTTTTGGAACAAAATTCGTTTTTTTTTTCCTAACAAATAAAACACTTAATGTGACCGTCCATATAACAAGGGACCTTAACTTTCCAGACCACTTTTTTTCTTCTTCTTAAGATATTAGAATACGAAATAGTTTACCATAAGAAGAATTTTCTCTAGTCGCGAATTTGGTAAAGCAGTGACAAATTTTCTCAAAGCATAAATTTGATTTTTTTTCCTCAATCTTTCATTTGGTCCTTAAAGCGTGGTGTGTATTTCTTTTTTTTATTTTAATATCCCTTTTTTTAATTTTAATTTTGATATATTATTCTCTGTTTAGCTCATTTTATTTTGCTATCATTTCTTTATTTTCATATTCACATTTTCATTAAATTCAAATTTTGATATTGCATATCTCAATGGAATTTAATTATTGTACTATTGAATTCATAACAACACGAATTTAACATCATGCATTATACTCTAACTTTGTGCAAGGATCTCCATTAATCAGTAGGAATAATAAAAGACTGACAAGCTAATTTAAGCGAACTTCAACATTCCTTTTGGCTTTGCCGTCCATGCTGATAATGCTTCCAAGGTAACAAAAATATTACACCTCCTCCACATCTTTTTCGTTCAGAAAAATCAGTGTACTTATGCACGAATCCATGTGTGTCTACTTTGTTTTAAGCACCTTTATTTTCAGTCCTGTATTATTAAATTTATAAAAAACAAAGAACAAACAAAGCTTTTAATAACCGAAAATTACAAATTCACTTCGAAAAATTCACATAATCTCTAGCTTTTCTCATGTCTTTCCATTCTAATTATTGTGAAAGGATATCTCGGAAATCTAATAATCCAATCATGCTTGAAAAAAATCGTTACACTGAATAACCGTATCGGTTTGAGACTCCATTAAAAGGTTCATTGGAAGATCAATCCTCATTCCAATGGAAAAGAGAGCAAGAAAATTCGGAGGCAGAGCAAAAAATCACATCTATACCCTGAATTTTCATTATTCAAATCTCTTCACAAGTTATCCATTTTGGTTCGAGGGTTTTTTTTTGCCGTGCCGTTTTTAGGGAAGCGAATAAAGATGATGTCTTTATTAAAATCCGTTTCAATGTTGTTTTTTTCGCATGGATAAATTTTGAACAGCGATCCTGAAATATAACGCCTTTGGTGGCTGCCTATCTCTCAGCTACCCTTTTTTTTCGCCCTGATTTGTTTTTCCATACGTAATATAGTTGTACGGGGAAAAAACCGAAAACGGCTCATCCTCGTCATACCGATGTATGGATATCCTTTTTTTTTAAATATTTCTTTCGGAATCATATAAATGTACAAATTTATATGTCGGGGTGGCCTCTAAGGGTGGTAACATGCCGAATTCTATATGTTCTGTATAAATTTGTTGTACGAAAAAAAAACCATACACGGAAGATGGAGTTTGATTTTTAGCACAGGCACAGACCCATATTGAGATAGAAAAACTTGTGGGTGCGGATGGAAAAGTGTAAAGGTATCCTTATACAAAAATGGAAAAAAAAACTCGTATATATATGCGTCTATCTGACGATATATCGATAAAAAGTAAATGAGCAAAACGGAAACGCTGTCTAAAATATTCGCCGAAAAATGTTTCCCATGGGTCGTATAAAGCTGGCCATCAAAAATGGCCAAGAGATCTTGGGAGTTTATACGAGCGTGTTGTATATGCACGTAACATTTACATGACAGCAACAAAAAAGATGTTAGGACGCTCCTGGATGTTAGATATTGAGGGATTCTCTTTTTCTTGATTGTAGGGATGAGATGGGTGGAGATGAATGGGAAAAATGGGTGGACAGGACATGATTATTCACAGGAAATCAATTTTTCATGAATGTAAAGCAGTAAAGGGATACTTATATGTGCTTTATATCAGTGCTAAGCCATGCGATCTATTGAAGGTTATTCGTTAGGAGATTACAAGTGGCCGCATAATCAAATATCGTTAAGATAGATATGGTTAAAAATGATTTTGCAAACGGTTTTTCAGTTGAAAAATTTACACGAAGTGAAAGTAGAAACTCATTAGCGTTAAAATGTAGCAGCTTCTCAGCTCCTATTTGCTTGCAATTAAATTGATAATGAGCAGTTATTTCAAAATCTTATGGAAAATTTTAAGTTTTGATGTACTCTCATGTTGGTATAATATAAAAATAGAGTAAAAAATAAAAAATAAAAATGAAAGAAAGTTTTGAATGATTTTTGAATCAATGATTAAATGCATATGATAAAAGAGCATAATGTTCTACACTTGCATTGTTGAGTTCAGGTACTACCAACGGGAATACTGACTCCCCTTGGAACGAGAATTAGCTTTGCATATTTAACTATGTATTTATATCTTCTATGATAAATTGAACTCAACATTTGTTTCGCTGTCTTTATACTATGGACAAATTAAAACATTTTTTAACCGAACTAATCCTTGTTGAAAATTTTCAACGAATTACGTACAACACATTTTTTTCATAATTTGGGGAACACGTGATCGCACTGCGAACTTCTCGGCTCATTGTGCTTTTATTGCCCCTTCATCCTACCAAACTCAAAAGCTTTGGCTAATCTAACTATCTATGAGGGAGCAATGTTGGCTAGTTCCCCGGTAGAAAGGAAACCTTTTCAGAGAAGATTGTGTATTTTCTTGCTACTGCCTCACAGTGACATAGGAGATGTACTGTCGTTTCTGAGTCTTCGAGATAAAGGCATCAGATGACGGTTTCAGCTAAGCCCATATTTTTGAGGTGGTGGCTTACTCCTCTGTGCTCCGTCATTAGGCCGATTAGAGTATTAATATCATTCTCGCTGAATTTTAGAATATCCTCCACATTGTTTTTTTTTTGTGGTAGGAGCTTAGTTTATTTTTTTTTGAAATTGATCAGCCTGGCCTATTCCAATAGATTTTAAGCTCTTCTTCAACCCACTTTTTAGGTGTAGGGTTGGAGTATCCTTTTGGTTTTCCGCAGAATGGCTCCAGACCAATAAAATTTGTTTCTGCCCCGTTTTTTGCAAGGCGATCAGCCTCCTCATTTAACTCAATTGCTATATGTCCTGGTACCCACATTAAGGTTACATGGTTCCTTTTTTCCATGATGATTAGGTTTTGAAGGCAAACTACCCTCGATCCGTATTTATTGGATGCTAGGGCTTTGAGAACTATTCGATAGGATATAAATAGATTTGTTGCGATGAACTCTCCTTATATTCTCTTGCGTGCACCATTGCAATTAGTTCAGCCTGGAAGATTGTGGCTTCCTTGCCGATTGGTTCTGAAACCAAAAAGTAAGGACCTTTAACTCCGGATCCAGTCACTTCGGAGGTGTGTGATCCATTTATATACCAGATGGTTGATTAGTCCTCCATTTCAGGTAGCATGGATTGCCAGTCCTTGCGTTCTCTGATTATAACTTTGAAGATGGTTTCAAAGTTGAATTTTGTCGGCATAGCGTCCAATAGTGTGAAGGTTAGAGCCTCTATTTTCGGGTCTTTTAGGATTTTGAGGTAACCTCTAAGATCCAATGATTTGTAATTGTTTTCCCTCTGTATGCGTAACACCCCTTTGATAGTCTCCTTTTTTATTCGGAGATGTATCGCAGGGATGCTTAGGAACGTTTCCATTGCCACCGTAGGACAGATTTTCATCCTTCTTTGATATCAAGACAAACTAGCCTTTGGATTTTTTGAAGCGTAAGCGGTGCTTTTTTTGTAAAATTTTAGTCCACCATATCGTTAATCCATATATGACTATTGGGAGGATGATTGTTTGTAGCACCAGTAGATCATCTTGGGCTGTAGTCTCCATTTTCTGCCAAATAAGCTTTTGCAGGCCCAAAATGCCGTTAGTGATTTGGCATCAGTCCATTTTATATGTTTGTTCCAGTTGAGTTAGCTGTCCAGTATAGCACCTAGATATTTTCCAGTTCACTATCACCTCTAAGGCTGATTGTATCCTTTCCGATGATATTAAATCATGTTTGCCTCTAATGATATCGGCATATGCTATTGCCTTGTATCCTTGTTTAGCAAGACGGTCCAGGAGCTCATTTACTAAAATTGACCAACGACGTGGAGATAGTACCCGTCTTTGGGGACAGCACCTGTAGGTCTGTGTAGTTAATGTGTTATCACCTAGATCTGTGCTTGTCATTCGGCTCTTTAGCGTAGCTTGTATGCATTTTATCTTGGGCGTTTCCAAACCCCTTTTCGTAACTGTCGCTATTATGGCTTCATGGGGAGTAATGTTAAATAGTTCTTCTATATCTAGGAATACGCAAGGGACAATTTCTTAACAAATCATGAAGGGCTAACTCTATTGATTTGTCTTTTTGGTAGGTATGTTAATTTTTATTAAGACACACCTTGTTAGGCCCTGTTCTTGTGTGAATGTTCACTAACTTCTCCATTGCTTTGACAAAGAAGGAAGTATAATTTATAAGGCGATATGACTTAGGATGATCAATGGGACGATTCTCTGTCTTATGTATCAATGCGACCTTCGCTCTCCTCCAATTTCTAGAGATGTATCCCTATACAAAACTGGCTTTAAAGATCTTTATCATTAATGCTAATTAGGATATCTAACCCCGTCTGAATTAATGCAGCGAATATTTTATCTACTCCGGCTGATTTTATGGGCTTAAAGGTTTTGATCGCCCATCTGATCTTTTCAGGAGTGAAAATTTTACCAGCAATATTATTGCTGAACGGAGTTTGACGATACACTCTTTCCTCTACCTCTAAATCTTCGTTGTTGTTAATTATCTTGAAGCCTGAGCAATGTACTGAAATGTGTTTTCAAGAGTTTCCATGCTGCTTTTAGGTGAGGACCCATCCGGTCTCTCCAGTTGTCCGATATTTATCAGGGTGTCTTTTCATAACACCTTTTGGAGTCTTGAGGCCGTTGGAAGATCATCTATTTATTCACAAAAACTTCTTCAAGACTCTTTTTTTAACTTTTTTAGGAGTTTGTTATATTCAGTAAGAGACTCTCTGTGTTCGTCCCAGTTTCCAAACGTTTTTGCTCTATTGAACAATTTCCTAGTTTGTTTGCGTTTCGCAGCCAGTTCCTTGTTCCATCAAGATGTTTGTTTGGCCCTTTTTTGTGTGGAATGGGACAACTTTGTTCGTAAGTATTAGTAATATTGTTGACGAATTTTTTCGTGATTTGATCAATGCAGTCTTTGCTTCTCATTGATTCTTCGTCGATACCTCGTTTATACTCTAGGATTGACTGGTAAAGATTCCAGTTTGAACGATCAGAGTTTCTGTATTTTCCTACTTAGCCAAATGAAATTTTGATATCAAAACAGATATGCCTATGATCTGACAATTAAGCTTCTTTTGATACGGGCACTTTTTCGCACTTCTCAGCCAGGCAGGGGCTTATTATGGTTAGGTCAAGTACTTCCTGCCTAGCTGAATTTATGAAGGTCGGTGTGTTACGTTCATTTATATCTAGGTTTTTAGTACATAGTAAAGTACTCTAAAAGTGATTCACCTTTTTTGTTGATATCAGTACTTCCCCAGATAGTATGGTGCGCGTTAGCATCACAGCCCAGGATGGCCTGTTTTTTTTGGATTTTGCTGTATTCCGCAAGCTCTATGACGCTTTGAGGTGGAGCATCTAGGTCTAGGAAAGTGAGCTGATGCAATTAGCACCTCTTGAACCCCTCCTGCCTTTGGTATATTCGCCAAAACCGCTACCAAATCTGTTTGGATGAAAATAGGCATATTCAGATAATTAATTTCTGATGAAATTAGAAATGCAGCTCTTGGTCTACCGCATCTTTTGTGGAAAATGAACTTACCCATATTTTGAGGAATACCAATAATTTTATCCTTCGCGGCTTTTGGATCCTGTATAAGATCTATATGGAATTCCTCTTTTGCGAATCTCCATGTTTTGCATCCATTGCCGCTGCTGGACGATGGAGATTCGCTTGAATAATTCTAAGTTTATTTAAGTTAAGGCCATCTGCATTGAGCTGCGGCTTGCCGCTGTTGGGCTCTTTGACCTTTGGCCGGAGAGTCGCGCTTGAAAATTCATAGCAGACTCTGTGCCCCTTTAGATTAAGTTTCTCCATCGATTAGCCGTCGATGGAAAAGGTAATAATGATGTTTGTGCCCTCTACTCTCCTGCTAAGCACCTTCCAATTTGAGGCGCACAAACCAGCATGTTGGACATCAATGAGGGTAGTTATCTCCTCTGACGAGTCTATCTCATGAGGAAAGAATTTCGTGATTATTTTTAACCGCGGGATTCTCCTCCCGGACTGCCCTGATGTTCGTGGACTCATCCGGCTTAATGCTCCTTGCTGTTTTTTCCGGCCATGCCGCGGTTTGCTCATTAAGGCAAACGATCAGCATCCATCCCGGCTTAAGGCTGAGTTCACTAAATTGTGGATTTATCCCCTCTTTTGCCGCTATAGATTTCTCTACCAAGATCGATTTTTGTGTTGCAGCTAGTTGCTCCGATGTTAGGATCTTGTGAGGATGTTCGGTATATATAGCACCAATCGTAATCGCTGTAACTGCGTCTCTGTAGCTAGTACCCGACGTGAAGGGCTGAGCCTATGCTGCAAGTCTACGCACGACACTTTTACTTAAGATCTTAGGCCTTCTGGTATCACTTTCTATAGTTGGCGGTGTTGTAAATGAGGTTCTGCCTCTTTTCATTACCTTTTCCTGTGCTGATATTTTTTCAATTAGCTAGCAAACAAGATCGTACGCTTTGTTTGCTGTCCGCTTAGCCACTTTTTACATACTATAAAAAGGTTTGTTTATTTTTTTACAATATCACTATGTGGTGATATAGTTAAGGTGTAGTCTAGTGAGTAGCAAATTGGTCTACAATGCAAAGTTTGTGAGTCCTTTCAGAACATAGCCTTGGTCACAATACTTGGAGAAATCTTCATACATTTGCTGCACTACATGATTTTGCAGGTGTATCAATAGAAAGGAATTTCGAAAATTTGGCAATATTATTTTTATGTTTTGGTTTTCTTGTATTATTGTAAAAAGATATGTCTTATCAGATTAATCAACGGTAACGTAAATTAAATACCAAAAGTAGTGTGCAGGCCTAGTTACCAAGATAAATCGTATCTTCCAATCATATCTTCGAAACCATGAAAAAAAATTATAAAGGTTTTATCAGAGATAGGGCATTGAAAGCCAACCCACTTCAAAATAATCAATATGTCTATCAAACATGAAAGTGCATAAAATACGCATTTCAAAACTTGATTACAAAAATCGTGAAGTTGATAAAAGGCAAGAAAATCGCAATAGATTGCTTTTTTTTGTATAGAAAGGGCATTAGATAATACGGCATGTATCTATTATATCAAGCAGTGGAAAGGCGTGGAATTAACCCAAAAATCTGCTATTGAATCAATACTATGCTTGAGGGCAGAATTATAAAATCATCACAAGTACTGTTTTAAAAGTCATCGCTGCCCACAAGGTGGGTTCTTTCATTCATCTAGTGGTGTCTGATAGTTGATGATGTTCTCTTCGCACTAGCAAACCCTTGATTGGAAGCCCAGTGATATACAACTGTAGTCTTACATTTTAGATCTTCTTTCTCGTATAAAGACAAAATGCTACCTAAATGTTTAGTCCTCAAATTAAAATAGCAACAAGATGGTGCGTTTCGAGTGGCACAAAAACTTTTCATGCCACCCGAATTACAAAATCTGTGGCGGCTTATACTGCATCGATACTTACTGACTAAGCCGTGGGGTCCTTACTTACGAGTTCGTCGTAAGCAGGCCTGGTACGAAACGCAACACAGAGTTGTAGCCGCTCACTCGTTACATTAGTGACCCCGCAGTGTTCAACACGATCACACCTTCGTCTCACTAGCACGCAGCACATTAGAGTGTTACATGAATTACGAAACATGAAACATTAAAGCGGTGGGTTGTGAAGTTACATATTCGAGTGATTAAAATTGTTGTGCAATAATTTACCAACTAATCACGAAATTCGACAGATTAGCAGAAAAAAGGATAGGGGACATTTTGATTTACATGTCTAATAGAACAAGCATTTTCCGGTTAGGAACATTTTTCTTAGCTTAAATTCAAAATTCCATTAGAAAAGCTCATCATAGAACACTACCATGCAAGTGTTCGTTCGACAAGCAGTTTCCTTGGTTTCGTACGTATACAAAATCGACTCCTTTATAACCTATTTCCGTCACCTACCTTGGACGAAAACATAAGTTCGTGTCTGCACTTAGGTGTCACTCGCAAGAATATGACAAATTGATGTTGAAAACTTCTTATCGCCAGATGGATGCAACTTTTCTATTTTTTTCAGGTTTTTTTTTTTCATTTTTTAAAAATTGCCTGTCACACGGCTGTCGCAATATTTCCTTTTAGTCGCCCGGATGATGTGGTGTGCAAGTATGTTTTTAGCACCGTCAGGAAACAGAAATTGTGGGAGTATCGCACATCTAAGATGCACTTGACGGCGGCCGGCACATCTCGTTAAATCCATTAAACGCCTCGACATATTGAGCCCTGCTTGCTATCGTCCTGGTATTACTTTGAAATAGACGATATTGGCTTTCTCCAAGAATGCTGCAGCATTAGAGTCCTAGTAGTTGGTAGCTCTGCAAGAACAACGTGACCGAAATGGTAAATCTGTATAATTTGGATTGTGATGGTGCATCAGCAGTGCATGTACATGAACGTGTATAGATATATTTATGGAAGAATTCAGGGTGTACCTTTTCCCACAATGTTATCCTCGATACGCTTTGTGTGAAAATTCCATCGCCTTTGCCATAGCAATAAGATTTCTGCAGTTTTCGATACATACGTATGTGTATATGTGCGATGGCTATTGATGCAACATATGCAAGGTCCGGATCGATGTAAATGCAACAAAATGTACATATTACGCTAAATCATTCAAAGCAGTAATCTTGAAGAGACATGGGTATGAGATGGTTTTGTCAAACCAACGACGGTTCGGATCAGTACGGAAATTCTACTTAGACAGATGATAAGGCAGTTCCCACAAATTGACTTCTATAATAATTGATGAGTTGTCGATAAATTGAATTTGGTGCACTGCTTATATGTGTATAAGTATGTCTTTACTCTCTTCACTACATGCTTTAGAATCCTTTGGTTCGTATAAAGGATATGCGACATAGACGGGTTGCTAGTTAGACAAACGACATGGCTTTCATGTCAATTTGAGTCCTCTTGAAATTAACAACTCTCCATGGGTGTATGGAATGCAATATCTAATATTGAGTTTCAAAGTGAGTCTAATGTGGAACTGTGTTATAAATGGGATATGTGTATGCGACTTATATCAGAATGGAATTTGGTGGCCTCATACTTCTACAAATTCTATAAAAGGGATCCTTCAGGTCGAGCAGCACATCCTGCAGGAAAAAAAAAAGAATGAAACAACCACCAACCTCCATACAAAAACGTACAGAAATCCTTATATACATATATAGCGAACATATATAAAGAAAAAAAAAATTTGATGACACTACAAAGTCACGTACTGGCTCTTGATATTGCGAAGGCCTTTGACAGAGTTCGGCACAAAAGTCGAAACTCACAGCCATAGGATATAACACTACCTTTACCAAATTGATTGAGAAATTCCTTTTTGAGCGCTCGATACAAGTCGTGATGGATAGCGTCTCAATAGACCGATTCCGGCGCCCCTCTAGGCTTTGTCCTATTCCACACTCTCTTTTTAATCTTCATTATTGATCTTCTATCAACAGCACTCTAACCGATTCATTGCTTTAGTTCTCTGGATAACACCTTTCAATTCGACTCCGTTACTAAAGCTCGTAGTGCTTCAATGAATTCATAATGCATCGAATTGTACGATTCACTTAACTCAAGAACTCAGGTGTATCATCTGTCCTAGAAAAAGGGTGCTCCGGCGGGTCCCTCGAATATAACCTTCGGTAACGTACAAGAACATTCCTCAACGGAATTTATATTACTCAGCATAAAACCTAACAAACATCTCAATTCATCTCATCTGCAATGGCACTATAGCTCAAATCGGGCCTTAGCCTCCCGACCTTCCTTCCTTAACATTTTTTTCTTTATTTATTGAAAGTGTTGTGTTGTTAGCACTTCGCACAACCCTCTATCTACGAAATTTTTATTTTCGTAAATTGAGGTAACCAAGGTGTGTCCAAGCAGGTAGTGAGTAGGAATTATATTAGATCGGTTCGGATTTGAGCTCACGATTTTCGCATTGTAAGAGAAACTCGCTACCCACTAGACTACACCCTTGCATCTCAATTTGAGCAAACATATTTTTGATATCGCATTTGATGCCTCCCAAGGCCTTGGTTTTCTTAGAAGATGTAAGAAATATTTTACGTCCCACTATCTAGCGAATATATACAAGGCCTACATTCGTCCCCGTCTTGAGTACAACTCACACACATAGGCTGGGTCACCCAAAACATAACTTGCGGAGCTCGGTCAAATCCAAAAGTATGTGTTCTGCCTAGTTGGAGATGAGACTATAAAAGCGTCTATGCATTCCTTCGTAATTAGCATTTACTATCGATATTTTCACGGTAAATTCAGCGGAGAACATCATTCCTCCTCATTTCAATTCTCCTAGAAATACTCGGCGAACCGTACGAGCCCATGAGTTAAGTCTGTATCGCCTCGTAAAGTGAAGTATAGTCATTTCTTCATCACCTGAACATCAAGGCAATATCGACCGATATTTTAAACTCTCCCATCAAGAAACTCATTGTAATCTCATCGCCTACCTACCCTTTAGATTAGTTCCCATTTTGGCAATAGGCACAAAACTAAAGATTAATCGGAAGGCGCGAATCATGGTCTCAGCTGTATTTTCTTTTAATGTTTCGGCGATTTTACTTTATTATATTAATAATAAAGTATTGTGATCGACTTGCAAAAAAAAAAAAAAATTTGCTACCCTGAAATTTTGTTTTTTCGCGTTTCATGACTAAAATAGCCTAAGAATGCAAAAAAAAAAATTCGTCTGTCTGCACGCCGTGCGCCGTACGCCGGTGTGTACGCTCAGCGCACATTAACTGCCAAACCCTTCAAGATAGAAAGTTCATTTTTGGAGGGATTGTAGATAGTTGCGGATCTCAGGCGGACACCCATTTTGAGGGGTGTATGGGTTCAGGGGAGGCGGGGAGAGCACTTAAACGGAAAACTAAGAATTCAAATATCTCTAACATGGTTACAGCTAGGAAGCTGAAAATTAACAAACATATAAAAGGATTTGTGGGACAACTTTTAAAATTAATTTTTTTTATCTATTGGGGTACAAAAAGGGGGGTGGGGGGTAAAAACCAATTTTCGGCCAAATTTTTTTTGAAATGATTATATCTTCGAAATTACTTAGCATAAAAACTTTATATTTTTAGACCTTAAAGGTGGCATATAGATCCACTGAAATCAGCTTACATATAGGCTAATTATTATAAGGAGTAGGGTCAGGGGGAGTGCAAAGAAAAACACTTAAAAATCAATATCTCGGCTATTTGTTGAGCTATGTAATTAAAACTTGGCACTATGCTAGAGAAATACGAGAAAAATATAGCATTTGGACATAATAGTAGCGGGGGAAAATGGGGAGCATTGCACTTTCCAAAATTTCAAACCATCATATCTCAAAACTGAGTGCAGATATCAAATTCAAATTTTGTCAAATTGTAGAACTGCATCGTTTTGAATTTTAATAAAAGTTTTACGTCGGGAGGTGTAAGGGGAGAGAGGTACTAAGTAAAAATGTTGAAAATTTTGAGTGATTTTTTTAGGGCTCTGGTAAGAGATACAAAGTTTAAATATTCCATGTAGATATGTGCATCTATTTATTATACATACAGAAAAAATAATAAAAATTATGCAATTGCTATGCACCGACCCCCCTGGTCTAACGTGCACAAGGTGTTTCATGAGCAATGAAAAAATACATAAACTGAAAATTTTTGAATGAAATTTGAAAATTTGCAAAATGCATTTAAAAAATCCCTAAAAGAATGAAATATTAATCGGTCGAATACCTTTAAAGCTACACCCTCCCAAACAAAATTATTTTTTTCGACCATTTTTAAGAAATTAATTATCACCTAACTATTAAAAGCTAACAATTTGAAACTTTGCGCAAAAACTTTTGAAAATAGTTGAAACGGAACTACGTCAAAATTTTTGAGATCGCGCCTGCTCTGCTACCCCTCTCATACAAAAGTATGATTCCGACCAATTTCAATAAATCAACTGGTCACCAATAAATTAAAAGTTACGAACTTGAAATTTTGTACGAGCACCTTACAAGAGAAATTGAATAAAACTGCATCACAAATTTTACATTTCCTTTACCTCCTCTACCCCTCCCATACAAATGATTTTTTTCGTGAATGTAAAATACACCAAATTTTATGAAAATTCTATGCAACTTCGTCTATGAAACTGATATTCTATGCAGAGAATATTGGACGTAATTGAAACAATCAATTGAAAAGTTATTAACATCCACCCACCCTTAATATCACCCCTCCCACATAAAAACCCAAGCTTGCATAAACGAATGAAATATTGATTACATGTACTGTAGCTATCGATCGTATGCGCAACTAAGTGTTGAATTGGCATCATCCCTGCCCTAAAGGGTGTTCCACTTGTAGAAGAGTGTTTCACTTGTGAAAGGGGGTTCCACTTGTGAAATGGGGTTTCACTTGTGAAAGGGGGTTCCACTTGTGAAAGGGCGTTCTACTTAGTCTTCCCTAACCTAACTTCTTAGTCTTCCCACAACTTGCATATTGACTTTCCATGCATCTTTAACTTGTCCCAAATAATAAAGTTCCGCCCGACTTGTTGGCAGTTTATTTTTTGTCCTTCCTGCAACGACTTTTCATGATGATTTTCCTTTAACTTTTCAATAAAAATATTACTTTTACGCACCGCACACCACCTTTTACGAAGGTAGTAAAAGCAGAGGATCTAGGTTTTTTCACATTTAATAACTAAATTAGCATAAGATTGAAAAAAAAAACAGAATTATGATTGGTCGTTAAGTCCAATTATATGATACTCTGGATGAAATAGGAAAGAGTTTATAGTACCGGAAAATACGCATCTCAAATTCTTTCGAATAATGAATTGCGACTTTTGTATGGGAGGTGGTAAAAGCATGGGGGGGTTTGCAATTTTTGTATATAACACCGAACGTAGTATACAAAATGCAGAATTTAAAATTTGTATCTTTTATAATTTTCGAGGAAATTGAACAATTTTTGTCTAAATTTATAGCATTTGTATGGGAGGTGGCAGAGAAAGTGGAACGTTTTGGATGATTTTGAATCTGCTTATCAACATCCTTATCACATTGCTTTGTTACTCGTATGTTCCAAAGAGAAATACCTTTGTTGAATTTTCAATACAAATATTTGTATGGGAGGTGGTAGAAGGAGTGAAGCGAAGCTCATTTTTCTTTATATTATAATTATTAATGGAGAAATTGTGGCAAAATTTTAAGTTGTACTTTTTCTAGTTTCAATGAAAATCGATTAAATGCATTTGACAAAATTGTGCATTTGTATGGGAGGGGATAGAAGGAGTATTCGAATCAGAACCAAACTTTTTGACAACAATGTTATTTGTAATAGTACACTTTTGTCAAAAACTTAAAGTGGATAGCTTTGACGGTCTTGGAGAAAAATAATTTAGTTAGTAAGAGTAAGATGAACTTGAAAGTTTTTACAAAATTGGTTGCAATTGTAATACAATTAATTATGACAAAAATTGGTTCTTTTGCTTTGCTAGTTGCAATGCAAACCAAAATAAATGCATTTTTTGGAAAATTTGCATTTGTTTGAGTGGAAGTAGAAGGAGTGAAGGGATTAGATCAATATTTTTTGACGTTAATGATATTTACATTATAATACCATTGTTACGATTCAGCTGTAGCCTAGACGATATCACCTAGAAGGAAGTAAACAATTATTGAACCAACGTTATAAAATTATATTCCGATGTAATTACACAGATTAAGGTCAGGCCAGCACCCCAAATGGCTATCTTTCGCACCATTGTCCGATACCGCTAAGAGTGTATTCGTTTGACGATTTTTCATTTAATATCAAATATTTTCCATTTGGGTTTTCTTATAAACCTCATACTTATGTAGTAGTGAATTGCATTTATTTCTATACAGATGATCCGAAATTCTTCTATTATGCAACCAGAACTACAGCGTATCTGAGAATAAACCAAATTAAATGTTAGGATTTAGTTTTGAGTAAAAATAAAGTTTTTTTCGATTATAATTATTTTAGATTATAATTATTTTATACTTTATATTTCATGAGCCATAAGCAAAGTTTAACATACATTTCAATTACACAACAAGAAGTTTCATTAATATTTAAAATATAAGATCCTAATAAAAATTATCAAAACATATTTCCACCCAATAAGCAAAGTGACAGTAAATAAATAATTAAGGGATCGTATATATCAAAACAGCATTTTCGTTGAAGATGATATAATTTCGAATCGAAAACTTATGCAAGTAGCTCAAAATAGTTGTAGTAGTGATAAATTGGCTTAAAAGAGCCATCCGATTAGCTGACCAGGAGCTAACTGAAAATAATTGAAAATGCAATGTGCCTTTAAATGGTTATAAAATCTTATTGGTTGCGTAATTCTTATTATTATTTCTTTTGCTCACAATAAATCAACCTTTATAATAATAATGAAACAGGATCGAATAATTATCACTTTTATGCAAGGAAATTAAAATCAAAATCAAACTTTTTCAGTGAAAATTTATTTTGCTATTTCAGAAAGTAATATTATTAATCAAAACATTGAAATTGTAAAAATTTTCTAACTAGTTCATTTGTTGGTTGTGGGAAAAGCCCCTCAAGGATATTCTAAAAAACAGAGCTTAAGAGCGTGGAGAGGTGGTGGTAGTTAAAGGAAGGTGAAAGCAAGTTATACTCGAATTTTGAGATTATGGCTTCTTCTTCGTAAGCGTAGGAATCTTTTACTCAAAAAATAAAAAAATAAAGGATTTTTTGTGACTCTTCTGTAAGAACAAATTTGGACATTTTCTTGTTCTATTTATTTTGAATTTGAATGGTTGTCTTTTAGTATTTGGCATCTGCATCCGGAGATTTTCGATATTTTATTCAGAATTTTATAAATTTCAGTCATTAAATCTACACATATAAATATATATGTAGGAATGAAACAGTTTATACAATAAACTTCTAAATATATTTGATGAAAGTTAAAAATAAATTTTTGATGAAAAATGTAAATAGTTACTAAAGAATTTTTGATTTTTTTTTATAGCACCAATTATAGCTTAGGGGGCCCACCCTATAATGCATTGCACAATTATGTCGGTTTAAGAAGAGGACGAAATTTAATTGTGTTATGGGAATTTTGGGGGAGAGAGACGGAAGTGCCGATGGACATTATCTTTGAAGCGCTGCAGGTTATACTTGCTTGGAAATATGCTAGCAGGCAATGCATTCCAAAGTCTAGACGTTCGGGGGATGAATGACTGTCTATATTTCACTATACCAGTAGAAATAGGGTTGATGGTAAACTCGTGCGCGCGTTTAGCTTGACGAGTATTTCGGGGTAAACTGTAAAGAGGAGGAATAAGTGATTTAAGTTCCGCACTACATTTACCATGAAAATAACGATAGTAAATGCTGATTACTGCAACGTTCCTACGATGCTCGAGGGAGTCAATACAAATCGTAATGGTGTCATCTCCAATTAATCGGAACGCATGTTTTTGGATTCGATCGAGCAGCGCATGGTGTGTTTTGGGTGCCCCAATCAAGATGGTTATTTAATTTTACACCTAATACGACAAATTCATCTGGAACATCACGTTTGAGGGAAAGATGACAGGCCTGTGTTTTAGCAGCGTTGAACTCTACTCTATTTTTCCTGCCCCATTCCAGGATTAAGTCGAGGTCGGAGTCCAGCGAACTGAATAATTCCCTGCGTTTTGAAGCAATAGATTGCTTGTGAGAGTCCGCAGCAGAGTTAAATTCAAAGGTGTTATCTAAAGTACTGTCATCTGCAAAACTATGGATTGGATTGAGAGTAGAAGACAAAAAGTCGTTAATGAATACTAAGAAGAGAGTAGGCGATAGTACAGAACCCTGAGGGACACCAGAATTAGTTGGGAAAGAGGAAGAAGTAACGCCATCTAATACGACTCGTATAGTGCGTTCGGACAGGAAACTCTCAATTCATCGAATGAGGGTAGCATCGAGACCAATGGCCTTTAGCTTTACAAGGAGAGATTCATGCCAAACTCTGTCGTGCTTAGAGAAGAAAAATGAGATTTGTCTGGTTGGATACTGTAGTACGGTATTTGTTTATTAATGGCTCTAAGTTAATTTTTTGCATTATTTGGACAATAATTAAGCATAAAAAAAGGTTTGCTTTTGGTTTTATTTCCTTACCCTTACGACTTCGACCCCTACCACATAAAATGACTCTTTTTCTAATCTGTATAATAATCCAATTTCCTAAGAAAATATACGAGCTAATAATTTGAAACTTAGAACATATTATTTTTATCATAAATGTGATCTATAGTATATAAGTTATATGAATTCCCACATTCCATTCACCGCCTCCCATACAAACTGCACATTCTCGTGAATTACTCTAAACCAATTTTCTCAGTACTAATAAGAAGACATGAAATTAATTTTTCCACATCGCGCTAAAGTTGCCATCAAAATGTTTTATACAATATTTAGGATTCAAAAATTTAATAGGGACCCCACACTACTCTGCAAAGAAAATGACAAACAACAACAACAACAATACAATGGTTAGGCGATGAAATTTGCTCTTCAGATCGACATCGTCAGTTGAAACCGCTGCAATGTCTATGCGTGAGTGCAGGCAGCAATGTTTGAATGAGGTGGGTGAGCAAGCATGTCAGTCGCCTCAGTTGATCGTTTGTAGGCTCGCACATTTCAGTCCTAGCGCTTTTAAGTTTTTTTTTCTTCATGCTCATTCCCTTGCTGTTATATGGAAGGCAAAATGCAAATGGACAGAGACGTATCGCTGATATGAGAATGATCTAAAACTTTAATTGAATATGCAACATTTAATCGTATTAGGAATGTGAGATTCAATTGATCGAAAATGCTTTGGCAGGTGAGGCGCCGCCTCATGCGCCTAATTTAACGAGCCGCTACTAGTCTTCAATAGATGCGAGGATGGCATGGTTTGCCCTTTCTGAAGCGTTTGCCGTAATGTCTTAGAAGACATTCGGAACCAACTGAATATCATTGTCTTTTCCTCGTTAATAGCTTGTGGGATATACTCGTCTCTTTATTACTTCCCACAACCATTTTTGCATGGAATCTACCAGCATCTTAGTGAACTCTGGGGTTATTGAATTCCACTCCTGGATCAGGACTTCCTTGAGCATTACCTTCGACGTTATTGTGTGCGCTCGAATCCTTTGTTCCAAGTGATGCCACAAATGCTCTATTGGATTAAGGTCAGGAGATTGGAACGATGTACGAAGCTGATTTTGGGCATTATACAGCAACCAGAGTCTTACTACCTTCGCAGTGTGCTTAGGGTCGTTGTCTTGTTGGAAGTAAAAGTTGTCGCTTAAGCCCAAATGTTCTGCACTTTTCTTCAAATTACGCTTGAGAATATTAAGGTAGTCTATTTTATTCATAATACTTTCAATAAATTCCATTTTTCCAACTCCTCCACTAGCCATACACACCCATATCATAACACCACTACCACCGTGCTTTACTGTTGGACAGAAATTTTTGAAGTCGAAGGCCACGCCATTTCTCCGACCTTTGATTCCAAAAATACAAAATTTACTTTTATCCGAGAAAATAACTTGTTTCCAAAATTCTTTTGGCTTATTTATGTGTTCCTTAGCAAACGCCAGCCGCAGAGTCTGTTTACTGTTGTTATAAATGGATTTCTACGGGCAATGCGTCCGTGATACCCATATTTCCTAAGAATTTTACGAACACCATCATCAGAAATAGATTTGCGGTACTTTGCTTTCATGTCCTTTGCCATATCAGCCGCAGTTAATCTAAGTTTAGCCTTCATCGTTCAGAGAAAACTCCGAGTTTGCTGAGGGCTCAACTTTGGAGGACGGCCAGATCTGGTTTTTGAAACCAAAACTTCTGTGTTTTTGAAGTTGTTTACGACTCATTGGACAGATGAATGACTTCTGCTGACTATTGCACCTATTTTACGATATGACGTACCTTTTTTTCCACAAATCCACAATAATTTTCCTTTCCCCAAAATTCAATTTCCTTTCCTTTATTAGACATCTCTTACTTAACGTTTTTTAGCAATTATTTTTAACGCAAACCTTAGATAAAAACACGTTTATCAACTTTCCTACACAAACTTTATTGTTATTAATGATTTAACTGCAACTCAGAGACTTTGACTTCCCTTTATACGCTTTGAACGCAGACTTTTTATTCCTGGAATTTCAGACTATTTTTCGTTTCCGAATTTTACCGTTGTTTTAGAATACAGTAATTCTCATTTTTGTTTTGTCTTATGTTCATAATGAAGTAATGAAAAATAGGAAAAAAAAAAATATTTCGTATTTGTTTTTTTATAGATTTGTCGGATGTGTTGGGTATGTACGCAAACTTTTTCTGCCGAGTGTATATATTTTTCGTTGAGTTTTTCTTCATATGACACTACATTCTCAACTGGTCAGGTGTTTAGTTTCTGGTTATTTTTTAGTTAGCACGAATATGTAGGTTCCTTCACCAACTCTGTCACTCCTGCACCAGCCGGACCTTGTCCGGCTAATCTTTAGTACATTTATTTTTAGTTTTAGTAAATTAGTTCCTTAACGTGCATAATTAGGTTAGAAAAGATGAGATATTACTTATAAATTAGAAGCTAGAGTGTTGGTCTAGAATGCGAAGGTCGTGAGTTCAAATCCCGGTCGACACATAATTCCAGCACACTACCTGCTTGAACAAACCTTGGCCACCTCAATCTACGAAAATGAAAAATTCGTTGATAGAGTGTTGTGCGAAAGTTTAACAACCCTTCCACAATGAATACTGAAAACCTGAAGGTCCAGTGGCCAAGGCCCGAATTGGGCTGTAGCGCCTTTGTAATAGTAAGGAAGAGCTTTAGGTTTCCTTTTTGTAAAATGTAAAAAAAAATCTTTTTATTATCATTTGATTAATTTCAAAAATCTCTTTTACTAAGTTATTACTGCATTTGAAATTATTTTTATATCTATCGAGCACATAATTTCATTCATTCTTTTGTAAAATCTCATACTTGCCAGAAATTTACGACCAAATACAAATGCACTCGTTAATTTAACGATTTCCGAAATTTTTACAAGGTACAAAGTTCAAAGTGTGTACAGAACTTATTGGTACAAATTTTGACTTTTATAACCTCATCATCCTGTTTCTATCTCTCTTACTTTTCATAGCTTATAACCTCTCTGAAGGGTGCTTTCAAGAAGCACTCAAAGGACTTAAAATATTATTATAAAAAAAAGACGGGAATGCGTCCCTAGCCCAGAGTCATAAAATTGCAAACGTTAATGTCAGTTTATGATAGGTTTTTTTCTTCTTTTTTTTTGTTATATGATGTCCTATTAAAAGGTCATGACTGTGTTTTGATGGTTATGAATTTTCTCATTGTAAGAAGAGAAGAAAATTTAATTGTGTCACACTAAGAACAAGATTCTAAGCAAAAATTACCCAATAAAATCGTGGATGCGAATGAAGTTAGGCGTGTCCAGGGTAAGTTTATTGACTGCGATATTATTTAATGGTTTCTACTCGAATAAAACTGACAAAATAAGGAAAGTCGTAAGAGAAGTTAATGGAGTCATTCGTGTAAGACTTATTTGGTTTGTGCGTTTTTTTTCCAATGCAACATATTGTAGATGGATATTGTCCAGAAATTAAGTGGAAATACTTGGTTGTATAAGGTTGGTTGATGTCTCGACTTGTTGCGAGGATATGCCTTGCAACAAGCACATTCCTATTTCAACTTACTCCACTAACCCTAATAACGTGCTGATTTGTGATACAGGAAATGCTTCTTGGAGTGATATTTGCGATTCGGTGGTAGCGAATATTCATTGTTATTATATCGTTATATTATTGATAGTCCGGCATTTCATCTACGTCCTATCCAAAGACTAGAGTGAATAAATCTACATCTACTAATATTAGCCAACCGTTTTTAAAATACTCGCTAATAAAAATTTTGCTTCTAGTTCTCAGACCCTTCTTACTGATGGTAATCCCACTGGATTTTCGTCTTCAATGGCCCTTTTTATCTCTCGACTTGCTCCCCGAACATCCCCGGATGATGTCGTAAATTATTTGCTTGCAAAAAAATTTATTTTAACAGGATCAGCAGTTTAATGTGATAAAATTAGTAACGATACTAGTTCCTTTGCCTCCATTAAAATTGTTATGATCAATACTGAGCTTTTCAATTAGTTGTTAGATAACAATTCATGGCCCTCTGGAGCATTTCTTAAATAATTTATTTCTTGTCGTAATAATGCACCTGGTTCTGGTCCAAAAAACTTAGACAGTTGTCCCTTTACTATCAAAACGTAAATGGACTGCGCACTAAAACCCAGAAGATATTTGCTTCGACTCAGAATTCTTCCTATGATGTTATTGCTCTAACTGAAACGGGACTAAATTGTAGTTTTTCTGACTGTGAACTCTTTAGTTCAGATTTCCAAGTCTTTTGTAGGGATCGCCTTGTTTCCGATCTGAGATTGAAGGTTGGTGGAGTGTTATTAACAGTCCGTAGCTGCATTAATTCTGTTTTTGTTCATGTGCCGAACCCTCACGATCTGAAGATTTTGTATGTTAAACTCGTGTTTAGCAATAAGGATATTTATGTCTATTTGACATACTATATTTCCCCGTTGAGTCCTTGCACTTTATACGAAAAAACAGTTGACTGTATAACTTTTCTTCATAATAGTGTGAATATCTATGACGAACTCGTTTTACTGGGTGGTTTTAATTTTCCAGGTCTTTCTTGGTTTCTCTGTGACGATGATTCTACTCTCTTAGTTTCTGATTCTTCGTCCTCGCTTGAATGTTTATTTGTTGATAGTATCTTTGCACTTGGTCTCCATCAACTTAGCCTTGTTCGGAATTCCTATGGAAGACAGCTTGACCTGGTCTTTTATTCTGACTATTGTGCCTGTTCCGTTGCACCTTCCTATTAATATTTTTCTTATAATTGACGAAGAGGATATTGTCAGCCCTAGTTAGAAAGAGTTTTCTTTTGATTTTAATAAATCAGATTTTTCTCAGTTGAACTACCTTTTATCTAATTTCAATTTTAATGAAATTCTTGACAATCCTGATTTTGAAGGTACCGTAGTTGAGTTTTATTATGTTCTGTACAAATTTTTTGTTGCTGCAATTCCTTTTACCTATCGCAGGAACATCTCATCGTCCTACCCTTCGCACACTAATGAGTTTCGCGTAATTCGCAATGCTCGTTATACTGCCTGGAGTAGGTATACTAGGACGAAGAATAACACTGATTTTTGTTTGTATGAGAAATATAATGACCTTTTCAAAGATTTATCTACTCGCTTATATTCGGAATATTTAATTAAAATGCAGTCGGATATTATTAGAGATTCCACGAAGTTTTGGAAATTTGTTAATTGTAAGCGTAAATCTGATTGTTATCCAGCTTCTTTTCAATTCCTTGGCGACGATACTAATGATCAATGTACTATTTGTAATTTTTTCGCCACATTCTTAAGTGGATCTCTTACTAGTAGTAGCTTTTTCCCTCATATGGCAAATTATGATGACTTTTGAGATATTACTTCAACTTCTTTGTCTAGTTTACCGCTTTCATATATTGATATAGTCAATGACATCTTTCGCCTTAAAGATGTGTCTTCTCCTGGCCCATTTGGTGTTCTTGCAGTTTTCCTTAAACATTGTTGTCTCTCTCTTGCTGAGCCACTCTTACTCCTCTTTCAGAGATCCCTAAGAAAGGGGATTTTCCCAAATGTGTAAAAGTCGTCTTTCATCATATCTACTTACAAGAGTGGTGCGAAATCTGCTGTTGAAAATTACCGGTTAATAGCTAAACTGTCGGCTATTCCTAAACTTTTTGAGTCTATAAATAATAAAAAATAAAAAATAATTTCGAGTAAACAACATGGTTTTGTTAGGAATAGGTCTACTGTTACTAATCTGATGGAGTTTACGAATAAATCCATTTTGGCTATTGACGATGGTAAGTATGTGGATTGTATACAGGGTGTTTGGTACTCCGTGCATAACCTTGTAAGGGGTTATTCCTGGATATATTTTGAGCAAAAAATTGTTCTACGGAGATGGTCCATTTTCAATATCCGCGGAGATACAGGGTGACCAAGAAAAGTGTTTCGGACCTGTACCCTCACTCACTCAAAACGATATATCTTGAAAACTAATAATCGCATTTCAAATTGTTGTAGCTTGTTTTTTAGGGAATCAAATTACCTTTCATTTGGTGTAATAGTCCGTATTGTACCTGTACCCAATCCTGAGGTATTTGCTTCAGACCACAAATTTTTGATACTTTGACCCTCAAAATTCTGTGATCAATGTAGTTTTTCTCAAAAAAACGCATTATAAAAATGTCATTTTAATGTTGTTGTTTTATGTGCCATATTATTGCCTACAAAAGATGCATACATACTTATGACTTAGGTTTTCCCGTTTTCCAGGTAATAAGCGAAAATACATATGGCTTAAAAATAAAATATGCCATAAACCAACCCTCGTTCTAAGAAAACTACCTGAAATGTTGTTAAACTGAAATATTCTTTGTGTCCTTTAATTACTATTTAAATTATCGATGAATGTCCTTTAAGTAGTATTTAAATTATCGAGGAAATGAATTAAATTAAAATGAGTTTCAACACAACGACGCTGTCCGACGCTTGGCATTGCAGTTAAACGTCTCTACGTGGAAAGTTTGGAGTGTCCTCAAAGCAGAGCGGTTGCATTCCTACCACCACACACCAGTGCAGGAGCTGGTACCCATTGATTTGCCCAAAAGGATGGAGTTTTGCAATTGGCTCCTTGAACGACAACTAAGTGACGAGAATTTTATGAACAACATTCTTTGGACGGAAGAGTTCCAATTCACCAGGGACGGTATCACAAACTTCCACAACTTACACACATGGGCTGAGAGCAATCCACATACAAGAAGAGAGGCATCATTTCAGCACAGATTCAGTGTCAATTTATGGGCAGGTGTGATTGGCAACGATTTATTGGTCCTATTAGGCTTCCGCCAACCGTAAATAGTTCCAATTACTTGCAGTTTTTGACAAATGATCTACAAGAGTTATTGGATGATGTGCCACTGCAACGATTGGCTTCCATGTTTTACCAACACGATGGTGCTCCAGCTCATTACGGCTGACAAATCAGAGATTGGTTAAATTCCAATTATAGCAATCGCTGGATCGGTAGAAATGGACCGATACACTGGCCTGCAAGATCTCCTGATTTAACTATTATGGATTTCTTTGTATGGGGACGGATGAAGGACCTTGTCTACGCAACGGAAGGAGTAACGTTGCAGGATCTAAACACCAGAATCGATGCGGCAGCAACAGAAGTAAGGCAGCAGTTGAGGAGTATGAACACAAAGAGAACACTGGCAAAACGAGCTTTAGCGTGCATTCAAAATGAAGGGAGCCATTTTGAACATTTATTGTATTTAAGGAAATTTGAAATAAACCATAAAAACCATTCTTAAGTTCTTTTAGTTCAAGCGGAGAGTGTTGATCAACCTATTCTTGCTTTTTTGACAAAAGTGCTACATTATTGGAATGATAATTTCTTCTAAACTATAAAACTTATGCAATGAAAGTGTATGCATCTTTTGTAGGCAATAATATGGCACATAAGAAAACAACATTAAAATGACATTTTTATAATGCGTTTTTTAGAGAAAAACTACATTGATCCTAGAATTTTGAGGGTCAAAGTGTCAAAAATTTGTGTTCTGAAGCAAATATCTCAGAATTGGATACAGTTACAATGCGGACTATTACAGCAAATGAAAGGTAATTTGATTCCCTAAAAAACAAGCTATAACACTTTGAATTGTGATTATTAGTTTTCAAGATATAGCGTTTCGAGTGAGTGAGGGTACAGGTCCGAAGGACTTTTCTTGATCACCCTGTATCTCCGTGGATATTGAAAATTGACCATCTCCGTAGAACAATTTTTTGCTCAAAATATATCTAGGAATAACCCCTTACAAGGTTATGCACGGAGTACCAAACACCCTGTATATACTGATTTTAGTAAGGCTTTTGATAAATAACCCTGTTCTATAATTTTGTTGAAATTAAGCTTGTTGGGTTTTCCTAAATGGTTTATAAATTGGATTAATTCATATCTATTTAATAGAACCTAGCAAGTTATCTTTCGTGATTGTACTTCCAAGCCATTTACTGTGCATTCTGGGGACCCTCAAGGAAGTCACTTAGGGCCGCTTCTATTTATGTTACTTCTGTTTTTAAATATTCGAAAGTACTCATTTTTGCTGATGATATTAAAATCTTTAGGTTTTTAGTTCCAATTCTGATAATCTTCTTCATAATGACCTTCGATTGAATTTGAATAAATATCATGTAATGTCATTTACTAGGAAAATCTCTCTGTTTGTAGTAACTCTCAGTCTCAATGACTTTATTTTGGATCGTGTTAATTCCATTACTGACTTAGGTGTTACATTTGGCCAAAAGATTGATCTTGGATTGCATATAAATAAGATTGTGCAAAAGGGTAATTTTATGTTGGCATACGTAAGGAATTCAACAACTCCTTCGTTAGGTTGAGTCTGTATGACACCTTCGGTAGATCTCATCTTGAGTATTCTTCTTAAGTTTGGTATCCCCATAATGATGTGCATACTGGCAGAATTGAATCTATTCAGCGTAAATTTGTGAGAATAGGCTTTATGTCACCTTAATTGGAGTCCGTCTTGCTCCTTATACCGATCGACTTAAGCTCCTAAATAAATCATCACTCTCGAGACGACGTGAAGTAGCTGATGTACTTTTTGCTCATCAACTTCTTACTGGGGTGGTCAATTTATTATGTTCTGTTTATTTACATTGTGACAAAAGAGTACCGATAATTTGTAATTGAAATTATTCTGGGAAATTATATATCAAATTTTTTATTTTGGTAAGCAAGTAGAACTGTCCTTAATTATTATCTCAAAAATTAGCGTGATCTGTTAATCAGTTTGCTTAAATCGGTACACCTCAGTAGTCCACGGCGATTTTTAAGATGGATAAAAATATAGAATAAATAATTTGATTCAAATTTTGTGTTTCCAACCAAATTTCGTATGCGGAATCATTGCAAATGTTGCGAGTTCTGATCATTCATGGAGTGCATCATAACTGGTGATAAGATATGGGTCTATGAGTTTGACATGCAAACCTGTCAACAGTCATCGGAATGGAGGAAAAAATGAGCCGAAACCGAAAAAAATACGCCAAAGCCACTCAAAAATCATGACGATGCTTATTGTTTTTTTCGATATTCTTGGTTTGACCCATCATGAATTTATTCCGGATTGACAAAAGGTCAACAAGGAGTACTATTTGATCATATTGATTTGTATTAGCGAATCCATAAAAAACGGCCGGAATTGTGGAAGGAGAATTTATAGATTTTCCACAACGTTAATGTGCCATCGCATAGAGCCTCAATCGTGAGCGAATTTAAGGCCGAAAACGCAAAAAAATGCATCAATCAACCACCGTATTCACCAGATTTGGCCCCGTGTGACTTTTTCCTATCCTCGATACTGTAATTACCGCTCCGTGGAACCGGTTTTCAGTCGATCGAGGATATAAAACAAAAATCGCCGTAGACTACTGAGGTGTTCCGATTCAACCAGCTGCTGCAAGCAATCTGACCGCGCTAATTTTTGGGATAATAATTAATGGCAGTCCTACCTGCTTAATAAGAAAATTTTTTTAAATATCATTTTCCAGAGTAATTTTAATTACAAATTATCAATACTTTTTTGTCACAACGTATGTTCTTGGTGTAGGGATGTTGATGGTTGTTTTGTCCCTTCACTAAATGATGAGCCAAAGGATAGACTGATTTCCATTTTTAATTTTTGGAACCAATTTTATGGCAATTCCTTGCGTTAAGGAATCCTGATAGTGATAAGTCTGACCAGGAAGGACAGTGATTTTTTTTGAGTTATCCATATTATGAAAAAAGGGGGAAGTATTGTGATCGCGAAAATTTGTAGGATTTGAAATCTCATGAATCAAAAAAAGTTGATTTCGTTTTTATGTCTGTTTTTCAGTCTGTCTGTGTGTGTCGACGATAGCTCAAGTTAGCTTCAACAGAAAAAAAATGAGAATGGTCGTATAAGGACACACTGCTGGACAGATCTGCATTGGTCTCGGAAATGATCGAAGCAGAAGCTACGAGCATTTAATAAAATGAAAAGATTTTATTTTATATTTGATCTAAAAATGTTGAGTGATTAAGTTGTAGAGCAGCTTACAGGAGCTTTTTATTCTCTACATGAAATCAGAGATTATATTGTGTTTGCCTTACCGCTTGTAACGCTAAAATATAAAGCTCGCAAAGGGTCGCCAATGGTACAGAAATATTTTTTGTCGCTCAAAAGCCTCGGTTCCGAGTGACCGTCGGTCCGTCTGTCTGTCTGTCCATCTGTCTACATCATAACTTTCAAATACTTTGAAAAAATTTGTATGTCAGCAAAAAAGTAACTTTAAGTTCATGAATCCCATACAAATTTCATGAAATTTCGAAATTTAATTAAATTGATTTTTCACCGAAACCATTTTAGTTATTGACTTGAAAATTAGGTCATAGTATAATTATGTGAATATCATTAACTTCAAAATATATTGATCTGATCCACTTACAACTTTTACGACCTCCCATATAAATGCACAATTTTAAAAAAATGCATTTATTCGGTTTTCATTGCAATTAGCAAAGCTAAAAGAACCCATTTTTGGTATAATTAATTATTAATTATTACAACTGCAATCAATTTTGGAAAACTATCAACTTCACCGCACTTTTTGTACCCCTATACAAATTTCACGAAACTTCGTATTTTTAATTAAATTAATTTTCTCCAAAACCGTCAAAGATATCAATTTTACATTTTGAGAAAAGTATACTATTACAAGTATCATTGATGTCGCAAACTTTTGATTTGATTCGAATACTCCTTTTAACCCCTCCCATACAAATGCATAATTTTGGTAAATGCATTTAATCGATTTTCTTTGAAAGTAGAAAAAGTACGAACTTAAAATTTTGCCAGAATTTGTTCCTTTATAATTGCAATAAATGCTAAAAAAAATATGAGGTTCGCTTCGCTCCTTCTACCACCTCCCATACACATTTTTTTTTATTGAAAATTCAAGAAAAGTATTACTCCTTCGAACATATGATATGTAAAAAAGTAAAAAAGTAATGTGATAAGGATGTTGATAAGCAGATTTAAAATCATCCAAAACCTTTCACTTTCTCTACCACCTTCCATACAAATGCTATAAATTTAGACAAAAATTGTTCAATTTCCTCGAAAATCATGAAAGCTAAACTTTAAATTCAGCATGAAACATTTTGCATACTACGTTCGATTTTATATACAAAAATTACAAACTTCCCCCTTCTGCCTTTACTAACTCCCATACAAAAGTCACAATTCACTATTCGAAAGAATATGAAATGACATATCTCCCGGTACAATAAACTCTTTCCTATTTCATCTAGAGTATCATATGGTTAGGCCTTAGGCCCAATCATAATTCTTTTATGTTTTTTATTTGACGCACGGCTGTCGAGGTAAACGAATTCTTTTGTTTATTTGGAATCCGATTGGCCGTATTTCCAATCGATTCAAAAAATAATCTGACCAACCGTCTTAGTGCCATATATGCATACTTTCTTCCAATTTAATTTAAATCATTTGGTAGTTTTTCGTTTGGAAGTACTCCATGCTACGTATAATATCGGTTGGTTCGAGCAATATAAAGCCATTCTTTCTAATCATCATTTATTTAATTCGTACCGAGCAGATTAACATAATTACAAGAAATAAAGTCAACCCTTTTCTTGCGCGTTTAAGAAACCCATTTTTCGAATTTCATCAGATTCTAATTTAATCTCTTCGTCGTCGCCCCGAGACTTATTAAGGCATTAAAACATGCTGCAAATCAGTTCCTCATTAGGCTGAAATAAATTCGTAAGCTTCCGACGAAGGGACAAGATTTAACACTAAATTGGATTAAGTCGCAAAACGGATAAAGTCTTAAAGAACCAACACTAAGTACACATATACAGAGAGAGGGTTTTCTTCGGTAGCCCAACTGACAGTCAGTTTTGTTTCCGAAAATCAAATTCGCAGTCAACGCCGAGTGAAGGCAATCCGCTATCGCCACAAGATACAAGGCTAACCTAACTCAAATATATGCAAAATGGAAAATTTAACTTAAGACGTGAACTGAGAACGTATCCACCCTTTTTTGCCGCCCACGTTCGCCTACAAAAACTTTCATCTTATCCGTGCTTACTTAATTTTAGTAGGTAGCTAGTTTGTTATATATATTATATATATGTAAGTAAATGTTGACGTCACTTATATCATAGGAAGTTTCTATCTGTGTATTATTATGAAGGATATGTAAGGATCTTGCTAGCTCTATAGAGTAGCCACCCAAAAAGGAAGAATTTCCCAAAGAAAAAAAAAAAATCGATTTTACTGAAATGCCGGCCTTAGGAAATTTAATCTTAGTTCATGTAACTTTTCGACGGGATTTTCTTACTAGTTTGACATGCATAACATTTTCCTTTACCGATGTATGATACGAACATACCAAAATATGTCCTCTGATATATTTCTATGTATATTTGTCTGTGATGATAAAGCCAGAGACTTGTCGTGTAAGTTTTCTTGTAAGGTGCTCGGCTTAGTTGGCTGCTTTTACATAAATTTGCATATAAATTTCTCAAGAAACCCCCTCTCCATATGGGTGAAGTATGTTTAAAGGGTAAGTAGTAGCAAAGACTTTACAGGTACTGCATCTAGAGTAGCCTATTGTAGAGATCCTTAGTTTAAGCCCCTTACATGAACGGCAGTGAAATTAGTTTTGTTATAGTACCTACTTCATTATTTTGTGTTTAATTTTTAATTTTTTTTACAAATTTCTAATTAAGAAATAGTCAAAGTTAATTTGATTGAGTTGTATAAAATAACAAAAGTTATATCCGCTTTTTCGAACTGACCTTTCACGTACGCAATTTCAAATAGTACATAACTTTGAAGAATTGTCCCAATTAAGTCAGAAAGCCTTTTAATTTCGCACCGTCTCTAATAAATAGAAAACCGAATTTAATATTCATTACTGAAGAAAACGCAATTGGCATCTTAAAATACAACACGATGCAGGTTGAACAATGGCACAGCGCATAAATAAGTCATGGCAACTAGAAGAGCACTCACGGGATCCATTTCCTTCGAATAAAAGCACTCACCTTGAACTAGGGGAGGATACCGTATAGTCCTTAGTCCATATCCTGATAGTACAATTTCTGAAGTATTCTGTATAGTGCACTACGTATACACCTTTAAGATATTTATGAACTTCAAAATGGCAGACTCTGTTTACGTTTGCTTTATGGCTATAAAGTAAACTTTACAACAATTGACGTTCCTGAAAAGCATGACTTTTGTTCTAAGAGCATGGAATATTTGCATTTTCTCTATTGTTACATTTCATTAAATAAACCTAAAGCAATATAAGGAAATACACTAAATTTCGGATAATATATTGCGTATCTAAGATATAATTTCAGTGAAGATTTATAGTATTGTATTTTCTACGTGTTTTGTAGACTGGATTCTGATAGAATAATGAATTTAATCCAAAGATCATTCTATACTTGAGAAATAGCAGTATAGTTGCAAGGAACTTCCGGATTTTCAAAGAATGAGATTCTCTAACAACCGTAGTGATTCTTCTGAGAAGCTTTCAATTAAGGGGATTTCTTGATTATTTATTTTGCTCCCATCTTGAATTGTAAGCTGTAAGAATTACTAATGTAGGCGGAAGCTTAAAAGTTTTTTCCGAGTAATACAAACAGTCAAGGGAGATATTAGGGATAAATTTGACGAGTGCAAAGTGCATAAGGTTTGATCGGACGAAAATATCGTTGCAGTGAGTAAAATTTCAATTATGTAGCGAAGTTTGTTGAGCGTTGGTTTACAAATGTGAAAGTTCAGAGTTCAAGTTCCGGATGCCGTATATTTGCAGCACTTCTCATTATCTCATATTTTTAGTACGATACATTTGAATTATGATATTACCTTAAAATTTTTTAATTGACATTATCTTTCAATCACGAGTGGTGCCTCCGAACTTACATTCCGACTCATGTAATTTATGTTTGGTTTTTTTCTTGTATCGGAAGTCGTGTTTCATTTGGTTGTGTTCTCAATATCATTTCTCATTTAGACACCCACATTAACTATCGAGAGGATATTGATCGAAATTAAAAACTGTTCAACTTTTTATTTAAAATCTAGTTCCAATTCGAGTCTAAAAAAAAAATTAAATTGCTTAACTATTTAACTGCATCGCCCTGTCGCTTTCTATAAACTAATATCTCTCTCTCTCTTTCTAGTCGTTCTTTATATCTCCCTTTTTCAAATGATTCAAAGTATTGAGAAACGTTCGTGGTCACTGGATTTCAAGTAAAATAAAACTATTTAAGTTTCATTCATCCTCTTCAATGGCACAAAAGCTCAAATCGGGCCTTGGCGTCCTGATCTTCAGTTCCCTCAATCTTTCTTTTTATTTGCTATTGTGCAAGGTTTGGTAGCCCTTCGCACAACCCCTTATCTACGAATTTTCATTATGAGCCGAACAGCTTCCGGCCTTCGCAATTTAGACCTACGCGTTACCCCCAGGCTACACTGGAGTTAAAACAAACGAAACACAAACTTTATTTGACCGTTTTTAAAAATCATTTAAACACTTTCTGCTCGCACTATTTCGCTTTAATATTCGCACTGTTATCGTTGTCCCTTTCACGAGTTATTCGTTTTCGAATTATGAATATCTCTCTTCCTCGCGCGTTCGCCTTTTTTATATCGCCGTACATCCATTCCAAAAGGTTTTTCACTGATCCTGTAACGTGAATTGATGATGTTTTTTTCTTCTTTGTGGTTAAGCTATGGAGGATTGAAATCTTCATTAGATACCAATAGCCCGTGCAATTGTTATACATATACGATTCACATATCGATCCTGACAGAGAACTGTAAGCCAATATGCGCCATACCTCCGCACACAGACTTCGACCACTCTCCTCGCGGGACTGCCGTTCAGTAATACTTCGCGAGCCTGGCGAGCGTTATATGCTGAGATCGTTATATTGCTTCTCCTCTGCTATCTCCTCTCTCCTCTCTCTCTCTCTCTCTCTCGATTCTCTAAATATCATTTTGCACATTGCAGTCGTAATGAGTATGCAAATTTTTTTCCAATTTTCTTCTGATTCTATCATATATTCTATGATGAATAGTGGACTCGGAATGTATTTATCCATTCTTCGAGGCGATTGCAGTTGAGAACTGCCTGCTCTGTGTCTTCTTCTTGATCTGGACAATATGGACACAGAGGTAACATGTGTTCGAATCTAAGCAAATATTATACCTGATAGAAACTGCAAGAGGTGATAGTTGCAGTCATCATACACCCACTTTGTCCATACCTCAATTGCGGGGATAAGCTTATAGGTCTTTCTGCCTTTTGTCGTGTTATACCACCTGGTTTCCCACTTAACTATTGATGTTGTCTTTTCCTATTCACTTTTCTAACTAGTGCTGAAGAATCTGTGGGATATGTGCAAAGCGGTGAGAAACCCTGGATGTCACAAGACACATGGGACAAGGTTGGCAATCGGAAAAAAGCCAAATTGGCAATCATCTCTCAACCCGATGTCAACCAACGAACGCCCGACTTGAGGCAGATGCTCAAATACACCTTAAAAAGGCTGTTAGACGCGACAAGAGAAAGGCCATTGCAGATCTGGCAAACAAGGCAGAATCTGCGGCTTACCTTGGGGATATGGGTTCACTATTTAAAATCATGAAACAGTTGACGAACAGGAATTTCACCGCCAACCACCTGGTGAGAGATGTCAACGGAACTCTCCTTAATATGAGTGAACACCAGTTGCGACGATGGAAGGAACACTTCTCTGATATTTTAAACATCTTGTCAGATGAAGATATCCCGGAAACAGAACAACTTCCAAACATCCAACCGCAACAATCCTCTATTAGGGACGATCCCCCAGATAAGGAAGAGATAGTTTCCGCCATTCGGTCAATGGTGGGAAGGAAAGCTCCAGGTATAGACGGACTACCAACCGAACTCCTCAAAGCGGACCCGGAAATAACAGCCAATATACTCCTCCCACTCTTCACTAAGGTGTGGAATGACGGAAGATATCCGACTGAATGGAAGGAGGGCGTCATTGTGAAAATTCCGAAGAAGGGCGACCTTCGGGATTGTGGCAATTGGCGTGGTATATGTCTACTTACTGCCGTATCAAAAATTATGGCTAAGGTAATTCTCAATAGGATTAGTGATGTCGTCGAGAGCACTCTCGAAGTTTATCAGGCTGGATTCCGTAAAGGGTCGTCTTGTACCGACCACACAAATACCCTACGGATAATATTAGAGCAGTCAGCCGAAATGGGTTCGCCACTACATCTCATGTTTGTGGACTTCGAGAAGGCTTTCGACAGCGTTAAGCGAGATTACATATGGAATGCTTTGCGTAGGAGAGGTATTCCAGATGAGGTCATAGCTATGATTAAAGAATCCTACGAAGATGCAAGGTGTCGCGTCTTGCATAGAGGAGAGCTGTCCGAGAGCTTTCCTGTGCGAACGGGTGTCAGACAAGGCTGCATATTATCACCAGCCCTGTTTCTGGTGGTAATAAATGACATCTTGAAAGCTGCACTGGAAGGTGGGGAAGGTAAAGGTCTGCAATGGAGACTATTTAACATCTTAAGTCACCTTGATTATGCTGATGACGTGTGTTTGCTTGCACATACCCGTTCGGACTTAGAGTCAAATGTTTGCTCGTTGCATTCTAAATGCAAAGAGGCGGGACTGAAAATAAATGTGCGTAAAACCAAGTACATGCACATGGGTTCGAACGCAAGCACACCGATTGTTCTTAATGGACAGGATGTGGAAGAGGTGCAAGATTTTTGCTATCTCGGAAGCATTGTCAGCATGGACGGCGGAGCCGAAAAGGATGTTGAGGCTCGGCTAAATAAAGCCCGTCAGGCCTTCGGTATCCTTTCCCCTTTCTGGAGGTTAAGAGAGATCTCCCTTCGCACGAAGCTGCGAGTTTTTGACGCATGCGTCAAATCCGTGTTGTTATATGGTTGTACTACGTGGAAAGTGACCGTTCGACTTACCAAGAAACTACAGACTTTCGTAAACCAATGCCTCCGGCGCATTTTAGGAATATTCTGGCCAGAAGTAATCTCCAACGACGAACTTTGGAGTACAACTCGCCAGACTAAAATAGGTATTGAGATTCAACGGCGAAAGTGGCAGTGGATCGGTCATACTTTGAGGAAACCAGAGCAAAACATCGCAAAACAGGCTCTGGATTATAACCCTCAAGGAAGACGTCGGGTTGGTCGACCATGTAACACATGGAAGCGAGCAGTTGAGCAGGAGGCCAGAGGAATAAACAAGTCCTGGCAACAGCTTAAAGCCGATGCTCAGGACCGCGCCTTGTGGAAGAGAGTTGTTTCTGTCCTATGCCCCTATAGGGGGTCTTAACAGGAATTTGATTTTGATTTTTTTTTCCTATTCTTATATTTTTCTGACAACAGCCGCCCCTTGTTGGATCGAAGCTCTTCTTTCATACATAGATCCTTAGCATCTCATTCGCGAGATTGTCGATGGGGATCATTCCAGGTATGATACAGGCTGCTTCGTCCGATATTGTTCGGAAACCGCTGATTATCGTGTACAGCCTATATGTTGACAAAAGCATTTTTCACGTTTTTGTTGTCGCTAACGCCGCTGCTCAAGCTGGATTAGCGCATTGGAGGACCAAGCCGACTACTCTGAACTACCTTCTAGCATATTCAGCTGCGCCGATGTTTAGCAGTATTTGGGAAGGACTGCCTGCATTTATGATGCCTTTTTCCTCGCGAAGTCCATGTGTACTTTAAATTTTAATACATTATTGATCGTAACTCCTAGTTATTTAATTGGTTCCTCAGGTCTGATGATTTCATTGCCCACCTGAATGTTTGCATATTCAATTCTCTTTCGACTTTTTATTAGACCAGCCTCTGTTTTATGATCAGCTAGTTTTAAACTAGGGGACTCTTGTCAGTCTTTAATTTTTGTGATTGTTTCGTTGCTGACTCTATTTCGTGGATGTGCTTAGCCACGGTAAGAACGGCGATGTCGTCAGTTAACCCGATTATTTTTTACGGCAACGATGGTCGAAGAGCTCCATCGTGAATAATATTCTCCAGGAGAGGGTCCAGTACCGATCTTTCTGGGACAATGGTAATACTTTACCCCTTCATCAGTTTGGTATCTCAACTTTCAGTTAGTGAAGTAGTTTGAAAATATTCCTATCAAGTAGTATGGTGTTTTCATCCTGGCTAATGATCTCTTTATGAGCGACCAATTTGCCGAGTTAAAAGCATTTTGAAAGTCCAGTGTCACTACTGTACAATATTTTTTCGTTCGCCATCGACATCTTTTTCCTTGTATCTTTACTTTTATGGCGTGTAGAACGCGATTTCCTGATTCCGAATTGGTGGTCTGACAGTGTTCCTTTCTCTTCTGCTATTATAAGCAGTCTGTTGTATAGAATTCGCTCAAGGGTCTTTACCTGCCTGTCAAGTAGACATAATGTTCGATATGACGATGGTTCTCTAGGAGGCTTGTTTCCTTTTTGTAACTGTTCAATTGAAGATGGCAACCCAGCAAACAAAATAATTCGTTGAAGAATCGTTAATGAATTATATTAAGAAGGGATTTGATCGTTAACGAGCGTCGTTAACGAATCATTAACGATTCATCAAGCAGACTAAATGGATATTCGTTAATGAATTAGTTTTAACGATTAATTAATGGATTGCAAAACGCTTACAAGAAACGAGTATGTAATCGTTATCAATGAATCATTAATGTGTCATTAATGATTTTCAATTTAATTCACTAATGAAAATCGTTAACGATTCATAAACGATATTATTTATGAAACATTAACGATTTATTGAAGAACTTGGCTAAACAAGAGAAGATCACAATTGCTTCTTGTTTTGTTTCTGATTTTAAGACTTTTGAACGTTTCACGGATGCACACTAACAATCACACGCGGATACTTATGCAAACTCCAATTTTTTCACAGTTTGCCTTTGCAACATTTTGAGATATCGACACAAAATAAATTTTGGCTCTATTAATGAGCGTGGTGAAATGAAAACTGCTTGTACATAACAAGATCGACAATGTGCGACCCTTTTTGTTTGATTTACTTATGATCATCACGCAATTTATTTATTTCGTGTTCGTTTTAAGATGGTTATTTACGAGTGCTAGTTAAATTGTTTGCTGAGAAGCAGCCTCTGTGTGTTCGTGCGTGTGTTACAAATATTGGACAATTGAACACAGACGACTAGGCTAGTATTGACGTATAGTTAGTGTTTTCCTATTCACGAGATAAAACACACAAAATGGGACGATCAAGTTACCAAGATTGCGATATTGTCATATACATATAAATAACACATTTTTTATTGTTCTCGTTAGGTTTTGTGCCACTTGATTTTTTAGTTAAAAAAATCTTAACAACGTTAAAGAAAGAATTTCGTACTCTTACTACTACATCGGACTTAATTCGGCTTTTTAACCATAAAGTAGTTGGCACTGTTAACTAACTTCACTAAAATTAGTCCTTGAATGAGGCAGCTCAATTTACCTCGCAAACATAATTCTTTCGTAAAAAAAACTTGCTGTACACCAAATTTTTTCCCGCGCTCTCTCTCTCTCTCCCTCTCACCAATACATTAAACTTAAAACCAGGAATCTAACTAACTACTAATGGAATTATTACCCTTTCCCAATGGGATATAAAAACGAAAAAAAGTTCGTTAGTGGACCTATAAAATGCAAAAAACAAAAATGTAACAAAAAAGAAAATTTACCTCGGGATAATGTGGCAAAAAATGCCCTCTAGGGAGCACCAAACTGTTTAAAATTTAAAACATATTGAAGTCAAAGGGGTCGACATACCGCTCCAAGTTTTCAGCTGCTCGAAAATTGTTGAAGAAAAACTTTTTCTGCATTCGAGCGTAAATACAACGATGGCGTTATTTCTCTGAAGTCTTCCCCTTCACAACTTACCACACACAAAAAAAAAGTAAACGAATAACAAAAAAAAATTTATGAATAAAAATAAACTTTCTGAAAGCTTTGTAGGAAGTTTTTGACGCTCAAGGAAAGTTTTTTCGGGCAGAAAATAAATTTTATTCTTGTTGTGGGACAAAGTAAAACAAAACTGTTGCCTAAGCACAAAAAAAAAAATTTTTAAATCAAACAAAACTGCGCCCAAAATGGTTGCTTAGTAAAACTCAAACCAAAATGCACGAAAAATGATAGGGCTGGTTCATATTACTACCCAGCCTTCGGGTTTCTCTTTTTTTTTTAAATAATTTTTGGTCTTATTTTTTTTTTTTTTTTTATAGCACCGAACATAACCTAGAGAGTCACCCTTTAATGCATTGGACAGTCAAGTTGGTATAAGGTAAGTGAGCGATGAGGTTACGAGGGAGTTTCTGGAGGGGAGAGTTTAAACTGTCGGTAGATGTTAACTTTAAAACGCTGAATGTTGTACTCAAATAATCCTTCAAATTTTCGTGAAAGAGTAAAGAATGCTATACACATACTGTGATACGAGGGTCGTTTGATAAGTCCCTGGCGCAAGTAAGAAAAAAGCATTTTTTCCGGAAAATTTTTTTTTATTTTTCAACATAATTTCCCTGGAGGTTAATAGATTTGGTCCAACGTTTCTCAAGTCCTTTCATACCGTTCAAAAAGAAATTTTTGTCACAGTCTGCAAAAAATTGGGAAACGGCGTCTTTCACCTCTTGGTTCGATGAAAATTTTTGTCCACCGAGGTGAGTTTTCAATTTGAGGAACAAAAAAAAGTCACATGGGGCCAAGTCGGGCGAATAAGGTGGGTGGTCAACGATCTCATACCGCAAATCGTGTAATTTAGACATGGAAACCGCGCAGGTGTGGACAGGGGCGTTGTCGTGGTGGTCGTGCTCCATCGTTGACGATTCGCGTGACACGTCAACTTAGAATGGCTGCCAAAAACAAACTGTTACCTACAGAAACCTGAAAAAATTCATGAGACCGTTCGAAAGTGCCATCTACCTAGCAATAGCAAAAACTTTATCGTGAAACCACGTTTTGGCATTTGGGCCAGGGACGTATCAAACGACCCTCGTACATGTCGCAAAAAGTTATTTAGTATGTTAATTTCGAATAGTGCATGACGATGGAAGGTTGGCTGTCCGACAGGTGGTCGAGCGGTCATAAAAATCAAGATTTTTTTCAATATTTGGAGAAGGGCACTTCTTTTTAGATATATACATACATATAAGAGTATGTGGAGACCTTAAGCGTCCTTATCTATTTGGAATTCAGGTCTAAAAGCCCCGTGATAATTGTTTCACAGATTGGTATGCCAAATCAGGTATTTCATAGAGATCTCATTGTGATTGACGAGTCTTATGCAAACCAGAATGAATTGAGTTTTGCTGATGATGTCAACGTGTCTTACACTAAGCATACTGGTGTGTCGCGCGGTCTACAGACCCTGCATTATTTTGCCATTGCTTCAGTGATCTTATCAATGTCTACACAGGCATCTCCAGCATAGAGGGTAGTTACTGTTCTAAAAAGCTTCGGCGATTCCAGTAATATGCTTGTGGAGCCTGGGGACTCCACCGGCCCGAGTTGATCCTTCAGTATCAAAGCTATACACGATCTGGGATTGAAGTGGGTGACAACCCAAGAAAGCCGGACCAAAGGCTTAAAACCTGGTACTATGAGGGATGACTCGAGGATACTACAGCTTGTCGCATCGTTGGTATCCAAAAAGATAGGACTAAAGGCATATAATCTTACAGTGAAACATCCGTTTACGGATGAAATAGCAGAACTGTCTTGAGAATGAGAATTAGATCAGAAAATTGTTGAACCAAGTGAAAAAAGATGTCTGGTGATGCATTAGCATGGCATGCACTTCCTTGCTAGTTGCAAGATCGAAGAAGAGACCTGAGATGGAGAACGAAATACCAAAGGTTCCGAAATCATGAACTGGTAAAACGTTGACCAAGAGGCTTAATGTTGATTGTGAGAACATGGCAATCACGCGGACGAAATTAAAGACTTGAAGATCGAAATACAACGTGGACTACCAGATGTAAAGAAGGTTACAAAACCCAATGTTTAATTTGAACGTATGGACTAAACAACTAGAGATCATTCAAAATGAATGACTGGTATTATATTGTGGTATTAGTAGCTCATGGTATATATGCGCAGGTTGTATCCGAGGGGATCGAAATGCACTGTAGCACGAGACGCATATGTCAAAGCAGTGATCCAAAGGGATTGAAATCTGAAGCAAAAATGATTGTTTGAAAGAACATCTGGCGTCGCACTTAAAGAAGTGGGGTGAGTAACTGATGCGACATGGCTTGGGTCAATTAGCACATCCTTGGATGAGGTCCCTTCGTATTACCCCTGGTGGTGACGGTTATACCCATATCTCTGGCAGGGAAGCTTAAAACTTGTTTTCCATATTTTATACTGTTCGCTTTATTTTGTGTGAAGTTTCGGTCTCTGCTGAGACCAAGACTTTGCACAAAATAGAGCAAATAGTGTAAAATCCGGAGAGATCTCCTTTTAATTCAAAATGCACTGTAAAACATTCACCACAACATTGTTCCTCGTGTTTCGGTGTGAATTTGCGCGGCAACCGGGCACCTTGATCCTCAGGTAGGCAGAGATATTTGATATGTCTCGCAATCAGCAGTATGGAATCCGAACTGCACAAATGTATAAGCCGCAACCAACCCAGGGGCGTTAATGATTGTCACCTCAAATCAATCCATTTTGCTAAAGCCAACCAAGAAGTAAATCAATAATGGAGCAAGGCTTCAGTCCAAGCATTCATGTTAAACGAATATATGAACTGCAGACAGGCTTCACAGTGTGTTGCGAAATTCGACACACAGGCACATGTATATATATCACTGTGTATCGGCAAATCGTTGTGACAGCTTATAATGCCACGATTCCTACCGACTAAGCCGTGGGGTTTAAATTGCTTGGTGGCCACTCTCCAACTCCAGATCATCACCATTTTCAATGGCGCTACAACCCAATTCCGTCCTTGGCTCCCTGTATGCTTCGTCTTCAATTTTTATGGTTCAATAACCGCGTCCTCCATGTCGAAAATTTCAAAAGCAATTTATAGTCTACATCGATTGAATCCTCTCAGAATCCTACGTGGTTATCCAGCTGGCCCTTTTCTTTCCGCTTTTCCATTTCCACATGTTTGGGTATTCTTTTGTCCTCCATTTGCTGTACGTAACCACCCGAGTATAGCTTTCGAAGTTTGATGTGAGTAGAGACTTCTGGGTGATCAAAGATGGTGTACAATTCTCGATTTTATCGAATTTGCCATGCGCCTTGTTCTGCCATCACCGGTCCAAGGATTCGTCGTTATATCTTCCATATAACACTTTTACGTCAATCATCAGGTAGTGTTTCCTGTGTCCAGATTTTCGATATCATGATGTTGATTTTCCCAGCAACGCAGTCACCACCGCTCTTAAAAGTTTCGCTGGTATTTCGTATGTCCGGTGCCTTGTTGTTTTTAAAGGCATGTTTTATGTCATCTACTGTTTTGAGGCTCAATAAGTTTTCGTCGTCAGCAGGCGCCTTGGTCTGGTTATCGTTTACTGTAGTAGTCTATGATGAATTTCAAGTTAAGCAATTGTGCAAATATTGCCCCAGCTCATTTTTATTATTTCCTTGTCACTAATTACGCCTCCTTCTATGTTCTTCCAAAAGCTTGTTTTTGGTTAGAATCCTCGTTTCTGCTTTTTAACCGGAGTGTTTTTCTACAAGTTTTGTTCGCACGTTTTCTAAGCTTGTCAAATATAAAACGTCTTTCTAGGATCTCGTTTGTCGTTCAGTAAATTGTTTGTAGGTTGCGTCCGTTTTGCCTGTTGCATCTTGATATTTTTTCTATTGAGGCTCGTCAGGATTTGGTTATCCTTTCCTCTTTCTGGAGGTTAAGAGAGATCTCCCATTGCACGAAGCTGTGAGTATTTGAAGCAAGCGTCAAACCCGTGTTGTTGTATGGTTGTACTACGTGGAAAGTGACCGTTCGACTTAACAAGAAACTGCAAATTTCGTGAACCAATGACTCCGATGCATTTTAGTAAATTCTGGTCAGAACTGATCTCCAACGACGAACTTTGGAGTACAACAGGACACATAAAATAGACATTGAGATTCAAATTGGTTGATCGTGTAGCACATGGAAGCGAGCAGTTGAACAGGAGGACAGAGGAATAATCAAGTCCTGGCAACAATTAAAAACCGATGCTCTGAGTAACGCCTGTGGAAGGGAGCTATTTTTGTCCTTTACCTCTATAGGGGCTCTTAAAATTGATTGATTGATTTGATTGATCTCGACATTCATCATCAAACTAATTATTCTTCTTTAGTCAGGTTTGGTGGACCATAACCTTCTCTCTGACAGACTCTATTCTATTTTTTATGGAGAGCCTTTAAATGCTCTATTGGTATTTTCTGGTGACTGAATATTTGCTGCCCAAAATGATTCTCTAAAACTGATCTGTTAGCGATAGCAATAGACTTGTTTTCCAACTTCTCTATGTTAAATTTGCGTGTGAGTCGTTGTTTTGCAGGTCTGCTGTTTGCTGGTTGATATTGGAACGAGTCCTTGCAAAATAGTGATCAGAGTTATAGTTAGCAGCTCTGAAGTTTCTTACATCTTGGCGGCAACCATTTTATCTATATGAACGTGATCTATATGATTATAGCTCCTTCCATTGGGTGACGCAGAAGCACTTTTCTCAATTCTCCAATTTAGGAAGCAAGTTGAGCTTAGAATGATGTTTCTACTGCAGTTGTCATTGCTACAGTCGTGTAGACTGTGCCCATCGGTTGTTTCTCTATGTGCCTTTTCTTTCCCAACCTTGACGTGAAAGTCACCTAATATGATCTTGATGCCATTTTAGGGCAACGAGTCATAAATTGTTTTAAGATGACTAGAAAAGTCATTCTAAGTATCCTCGTGCTTGTCTTTCATTGGTAATAGAACATCAATAAGCCAGATGTTAAAAAAGTTGTTACTTGAAACTCACGGCATTCCAATAGTTTTCCACTTGTAAGGATTGTGGGCGACCCCATTTTCATTAATTCGTTGCCAAGTCAATTAGTTTACAAAAGTGCAACAATATCAATGTTGAGCTTATCAACTTGATCCAGAAGTGATTTCAGAACTCCAAGTTTGAACAAGGATCGGACATTCCAGGTCCCGAAAGAGTGCTAAATTTTTCGTTTTCCGAGACATTTCCGCTAGATGCCTCCAATCAGCGGCGAAGCTTGAAGTTACGTAACATGTGTTTTTTTTTATGGGGCTAAGTTTTTAGCCCATCACCTAACCTCTAACCTGAAGGTCCAGGTCTGTGTACTTAACCGCAAAGACGCGGCATGGATTTGAACTATGTTGCATGTGTGTCGTTCAAATTATTCCATGTGCTTTTATTCTAGAACGTATTTAACGTACGAAAATGCCGCATCGTATGGACGAACCTTTCGGCGGAGTTATAACTCCAGGTTCAATTCTAACTAACTGGCATTTCGTTATAGTCAAAACGCTTACGGACGTGTCTAACGATCTTGTTTGGCGTCAAATTTCATGGGTGATAATTTTAATTCAAATTGTTATTATGATCTCCTATTGGGTTTTAGGACAGAAACAGTATTCCACAAGGCGCGATCCTGACCACCGGCTTTTGTTTGTCGCTAAGAGTTGCTTATTCCCCTGACCTCAGTACTCCATTTCACGACCGACCATTGATTGGCGATGTATGGATCAAGTGATCTCACTTCTTCCACCGTCAATCAATATTCCAACATTCCAGAAGTCAATCATAGTCCGTTTTCAAATGCCAAAAGTCGTTACCATAGAATCCGTCCGTATCGGATGCGCTGTATCCGTTTCTCATAAAATGGAAAACACAGATATTATTGTGAGGAGCATATGGTAGAAGATATTCATTTTCGGCGTCAAAAGTCCCTACCCCAATTTCAAAACAGCTTGCAACTTTACAATAATTGAATTTCGAAAAAATAAATTGTGATTCTAAAATTTCTTTTACTAATTTTGATATTTTATTTAGGATATTCTAAAACTAAAGCTTTCATTTCTCATCTGGAAAGATATTACGGATTATTTAAAGATGACAGTTGAATTTTAATCCTGATGATTTATTCAAATAACTTTAACACGTTCGAAAAGCTAAGTATTTCGTAACAATAATTTTTTTTTTAAATCTTCCGTAATTGAAAACTCGAACTCAAGTATTTCTTTGATTTAAAGCTTTTTATTGCATATTCCACTGCTCACCTGGATCACTTTGAAACTTTCAGTGCTCTCTGATCCTGATTTTTCTTTAGCAAAAGCGTAAATATCTTCGATATTTCTTATATAGTTGATTTCCTTTTGAATCACTTCTCTATCCTCTTTCAATATGCTGTTACATTTGAATTTCCTATCACGGCGAAATAGTTGTCTAAGAATTTTTCCTTTCTCTTCAAGCAAAAAGCTGAATATATATATGGTATAAACGTTCTCTATTTTTATTAGCCAAACCATCGTCCTTTGTGTTTCGGAAGCTACAAAGCTTCTATGCCAAAATACTTTTATGGGTTTTCTCGGCAATCTGCGGTGAAAGGTATTCAGTGTGAATGGGCGCTATAAGGCTTAAATTCCTTTTGGATACTCTATGCAATCGTTTTTCAGACAAAAGTATTTACCAAAAGAAGTACGGTCGGTTTAGCTAAAAAAAATTGAAATATAAAAAAATCACATGGAATCCTTTGAATATTGTTAAGTGACTTGAATAGATTCACGTTTATCTGCTTGCGGGATGAAAGTACTTAAATTGTTTTATTATTTTATCGGAATCATTGGATGCAAAGTGTTCCGCATTGATTAGATTCACATATGGACAATACAAAACTGTAAATGTTAATGTATCTACAATGGCGCTGGAGCCCAAATCGGGCCTTGGCCTCCTGACTTTCAGGTTCCTTAGCATTTTTTCATTATTTATTGTGCAAGGGTTGTAAGACCTTTGCACAACCCTCTATCTACGAGTTTTTCATTTTCGTAGATTGAGGTGACCAAGATATACCCAAGCAGGTAGTGTGCTGGAATTATGCATCGACCGGGATTTGAACTCACGACCTTCGCATTGTAGACCAACACGCTACCCACTAGGCTATAGCCTAGATAATTGTTAATGTATGTGATACATATATTTAATGATTCGATCACAAGACGCCATGCCACGTAACTTAACGGCAGGAATATTAGCAAAACACGGTATCGGTTACAGAGTACCACCACTGGAGGAAAAGTGACGAATTTAATGTTGGAATACCATGGTTTGTTTGGTTGGTATGGCGAATTGTGAACGCTGCTTTAGTTCTTCTTCTTTAAAGGCGCTATAAAACATAGCGCACGGTAACCGGATATCCGTTTGAAGTTGGTTAGCAATTTCGGGCTTGGATAATACTGGGTACATTTTAAGATAAAACAACATCAGTTCAAATACACGGGGACAATTTTCGTACGGAAATATCTTGTGCATGTCTTATTAATTGGCAAGTCAAAATGAAACAAAGAGAAAGAAATCAGATGTTAAATGCACGGGATTTACGACAGCGGAAACACGGCTGATCAGGGAGTCATTGAGGTTGGTGAATTGCTGGCTGCGGAGTGTGGCCAAGTATTGATTCTCCAGATTAATAAAAAAGCCTATGACATACTCTATCCGTGCTTTGGGAAAATGTCCTGAAGAATCGGAAATGTTTTAGTACTCCTCAAAAGGCAAAATCCCGACGAAGGTAACACAAACTCTCTCGAGAACAATGAAGTCGAAAGAGATTTCAGGATAGAAACCCTGACATCCGCTGCGGAAAAGATTTATATCGACATGGATGAAGAGAGCAGAAATGAGACAGCATATCCAGATGCTACTCCTACACCATCTGCAATAGTGAATCGTACTCTGGCTCATCAGGATACTGAGAGTGATCCTGATAAGCTTGCATTACAGTTGATTAGCTTTGCATGAACTACTGCTTACCCAGGAGAGGAGTAATTTGGATCTGACACTAAAACAAGATCCATGAATCTACGGGAACGGAGGGATCAAGAACCTGGAGTCACAAAACTACAAGCTACTGGCGGAAGTCAAGAAATGTGCGGTCATAATGGCTAAAAAGAGTCATAATATCTTTCTGAAATCAAATTACAAACAAAAAACCTAACAGTGGCACTGATTGAGCTGCCACTGTTAATTGCATCAATATATATGGCCCTTAACATGCCATCGACAACAGGGAAGCAATCTCCTCCATACGGAAACTAACATAGGTTGGGAAATTGGTAGGTCCTTGATATGCCATCACAATCCGTCCACAGATCTATAGTTCTATATACTCCAAGCAAAAGTGTAAAACGTACAGAAACCCTTTCCAAAGCGGACTACAAACTGAACACGAATATAGTCAAAAGCACTAGAAAATATGGAACCTTACCATATTTGGAACACAAGTAAGTTGGAATTCACCACGGTCACAAAAAAAAAACTAAAAAGGTCTCAACAATATGATGGAATAAGTGGTGAAATACGTAAAAAAGTTAATGTGCTGTATAACACCGTTAAGCAGACTGCAGAAAAAAAGCATGGAATGAATATCGGAGCTCCTTAAAGATCTTTAAAAGGGAACTGACTTGGAGAACTTTTATCCAAGAACTCTGCTCCATTAGCCTTACTGAGGAACAAGTATGGAAGTTGGATAAAAGACAGCAAGAGAATGCTTGAAGTGCTTTTAACACTCACTTCCATGGCATCCGGGACTATGAAACCACCTACTCATGAGCAAGTATCACGCGATTGGAGAACGTTCCAGAGCTTCTCACAATCAACAGACTGAGGGGGCAATCAACTCATTCAATATTTATCAGTCGCTGGTACCAGATGGAATAATTCCGCCTATGATCCAAAATGAGGAAGTGCTGGTAATTTCCATGGCTGACAAAGATTTTCAAACCAAACTGCGATCTCTTAATATTAAGGGAACCTCGAGTAATATTCATACCAAAAGCTGTTAGGTGTAGCCATATTAACTCGAAGGACTACCGACCCAAAAGTCTTGCGTCATCTCTCACAACCTTAGCACGCGTACATAAAACAGAAATTGGTATACACAGCCATTCATGAGGTGGTTAGAGATATCGAAAAATCTCTACGGTATGAGGAGTACACTCTAGGTACTTTCCCAGACATTCAGGAAGATTTCAACAATGTAACGACAGAAGCTATTGTGAAGGTTCACTGCGCTGCGCAAGTAAATAAAACCATCTGTACATGGATTGAAACATTGCTCAGAAACCGATTTGGAGCGTCGAAATGGGGTGAAGCAAACTCCTGTAAAAGTAAGGAATGCCGAAACGTGGAGTTTAATCCCAAAATTTGTGGGTACTGACTCTGAATGAAATACTCAGAGATCTGAGAAGTTCGGAGTTGAATTTTGTGGCTTATGCTAAGTACACATGTATAATATCCGAACTCGCGGAATGAGCTCTCAAAAAACTACGACTGGGCAAAAATCACAGGGCTTAATGTAAGCCCGCAAAAAGAAACAAAGCCTGCGCTCATCACTTGGAAAACAAAAACTCAGGAGTTTAGGTTACAGGAAATAAGAAGCACAGAACTGACTCAGTTCAACCAAAAAATGTATCTTGGAATAACATAGAATCAAAATTTTGAAGAGCGATCAACTAAGGCCAACATCGCGTTCTACTTGTGCAAGGAGATGTTCGTTAGGAAGTGGGGTTTGAACCCTAGAATAACACACTGCAAGGCCGTTTCTGCTGCAAGATACACACGGCCGCTTCTGCTGCACGGTATACACGCTACATAATGGCCTGTGAGTTGGGCAGCTTTTCAGGCGTGTCCTGAGGTAGATAGAGGACGCCGCGGTTAACATGGCAATAGCAAGAATTAAGATTGATAGTTGATTTTTCCTCATTGTGCTCATCAAACACACGTCAGCAACTGCCTCGTTGTTAGCCTAAATTGATAACAGTACATCTCAAGATGAAAAAAGCAGCAAACGTTCTTTCTATAAAAACCATTCCGCGAACCAGCCAAAAAACTATGAGATGGAGTCCCACCGCATTGGCCTTCAATCACTGGCAAAAGAGGATGCTAAGATCACCGGATCCGAACGAGATTCGGGAGCTACTAGAATGATGCAACTAGGTCTTAGGTGTGTTGTACTACTGAGAAACACCCATCTCACTGAGTCTTCCGTGTCGGAGCTCATAGATCTTGGCTTTATGACACTCATGGATGCAGCCTCAGAACCAAGTCAGCCGATGGAGGTAGGTACAGGTGATGATCATGCTTCGACATCGACATACCTGTCTCGGCTGGCCTTGGAATTGAAACCATCCTGACCCCTCAAGTTACACTTGGCAGTCGTGCTCTTTGCCGAGTTAAAACCAAGCTAAAAAGAAAAGCTGCCAGATCAAGGTTTGACGATGCGTTAGTGGTTGCAGCTCTGAGTCGACTGTCTCCTGGGACTGGCGAATCACAGGCAGTAGAAGATTCAGGTTCATCCAGCTTGCCAGCTGAGTAGTCAAAATTGAGGCGAAAGGTCGCATTATCCCAGCCACTTTTCTAACTAATAACGCCAGCATTTCCGAAGCAAATGTGGTCAGGGTAGTACATCCTTCTGCGAAGGAATCTTTGCATGCCTTGACCACGCTGAAAGTAGCGTCAAACTTTACTATGGATAGTGCTGTGGTGCCAAAACTGTCGGCAGCGAAAAGAAGCAACATGATGAGTAAGGACAGCCCAACAGACACTCATAGCTTGACTCAGGGTCTCCAGTCAGCTGCTAAAGCGCAGCCGTCAGTGAAAAATATCGAAATGGTTCAAGCGATTTCATTCCCGCTTGCGTCAGGACGATCGGTTCGTTGCACCGCCTCTGGCATTGCCAAAGAACCCTCATCGTCCGCGTGCACAATCGTCGCTAATAAACTTAAACCACTGAGGCAGAAACACAAGCGTATTCGATTAGGTGATAGCAATATGCCAATACCAGCAGCGAAAACAGTCGAGATCTGCTGCCCATAGCGACATCGCTAAGAATACTTTCCTGGCACCTGTTATTAACACCAACGACTTGCTTGGCATCATACCAGAGTCGGTGAGGCCTCAAATCTTCGCTTCACTGGGGAAGATTCTAAGAAAATAATTCTTAGGTAATCCGCCGGCTAAAACAAGCTTTTTGAAGTACGACTTCGACCAGGTTATCTTAGGACAAGGTGTGCCGATCAAAATACTCTGATCTTCCATTAGGTGACGGTTCCCAAAATGTACGAGGTCTTGAAGGAGATCAAGCTATAGGTGGTGGAAGGTGCCGAGGCTCCTAGCCTGATGAAAATGTTTATGGATCCCGGGTACCATTGAAGACCTTGGGTTCCCATTGCAGGATATTAAGCTGCAAAATAATTTTTCCACTCACGTATGGAAACTTTTCCATAGAGAACAAAAAGACAAGGGCAAGCACTAAAATTGACATTAATTCCACAATTTATCAGTCCAGACAAAACAGCGACACTCTGGGAAAAGTCCTTTAGCGAAACTGCGTATCTTGTTAAGCTGGTTTCATCATACCAGTCATACAAAAGAGATGTTCCAACGAATGACCTGTGCCAGTTTGTCCTGTTCAACACAGGGGACTTGATTATAGGTTCTGATGGCAGTACTCATCACACCTACTGGTCTAGCATAGACTGCAACGATCGCGGTAAACCAATTCTAGAATTTCTTAGCATGAACAATCTAAACATTTATAATGTTGGAAATAGTCCCACATTCATAAACAAAATAAGAAGCGAAGCTATCGACCTGACTGTTGGAACTAATTCTAAATCTCTGGTGGTCCGCAACTGGAGAATTTCCAAATAGCCATCCTTGTTAGACTACATGTAGATAAGATTTGAAATAGTGGGATCAGCAAAAAAATTGCCGGTTTTACAGGAGTCCAGCAAGAACGGATAGGGATAAATATCCAGAGCTAGTAAACGTAGCTAGAGTGTAGCCTAGTAGGTAGCATGTTGGTCTTGTAATGCGAAGGTCTTGAGTTCAAATCCCGGTCGACGCAATATATAATTCCAGCACATTGCCTGCTTGGCTATACCTTGGTCACCTCAATCTATGAAAATGAAAAATTCGTAGAAAGAGGGTTGTGCGAAGGGCTAAGAACCCTTCCACAATAAGTAGAGAAGAAGAAGAAGAAGAAGAAGTAAACCAGAAACTACCGATTAATAGTTCACCACCAAAAAAATGCACCGGATTCCTTAGATAGAAGAGTTGGTATGCTAACCGTTATACTAACAGCCTCCTACAACAGCTCCTGCTCTCAGAAGTCCGCCAAAGACAGTAAAAACGCTGACTGGTCGAATAACGATCTTGACATTTTCAAAAAAAAAAAAAAAAAACTGCCATGAAGCTTTTTATCAAAGATAATTCCACCAAACGTGACACGACTGGGGCAAATACCACGTACACTGTATAAAAGAAAGTTAAGAGCCGTCAAACGAAATTCATGGAAGGGATTCTGTGAAGAAACCGATAACGTGAACGAAACCTCTTGAATAAAGAAGACCCTACCCTATCCATACGTGCCTGAATTACTGACTAAAGGAAATGGTTTGTGGATAGGGTCTAGTGGTGAGTCAATTGGACTTTTAATACATAGATTCCCCGCCACGAAGTTCATGTGTCGGTCATTTTCTAGCTAACTAGTAACTATTAGATTAAATAATAAATAATAAATAGATTAAATTAAATAATAATAACTATTAGATACAGTTGTGACGTTGTGGCGTTCAGTTCCTTCAAACCTTACAAGTCAAAAGCACTGGACGATGTCTATCCTGCTATGTTCCAGAACGCGAATGAATCGATAATTCAGTACATGGTTGACATACATATACAAAGCGTGTATCAGTATTTGTCACATACCAAAGACATGGCAAGAAATTAAGGTGGTTTTTGTAACTAAGCCAGGCAAAGCTTTCCATAAGACCCCAAAGTTTGACTTCGTTCCTTCTTAGAGCTCTCAAAAGATCGGTGGACAGCTACCTACGTGCAAATCTGAACGCCTATCTGAAAGGTAGGTCCATTGATGCCGCCTTACATATGAAGGTAGCCGCTGTATATAAAGATTTCCATCATAATGAGTTTCGCACTTCCGTGGAAGGCACATTTAACCCCGTCATCATTGATGCCTAACTTGATGCCTTGCGCAGGAAATGTTTGGAACCTCTCCAGACTGTATGGCTAGCTAAGCTTCTTCGCTCACGAAAAATCGTAGCACGGATGGGTGACGAGACAAGAAAAGACTCAGACCGGGTGGCATAATAACGCATCTTTTGAGGGTTCTAATCGTGAATGAACCCCTTTTCAAATTTAAATCGAAACGGCTACCCCACAATAGCATATGCAGAAGATCTTGTCATCACGCTAACTGGTTAGTTTAAACAAGTTCTAGGTGACCTTTGGCAGTCCGCTTTACAACTGCTAAACAATTGGGCATTAAATAAAGGATTTACAATCAACCTCAAAAAACGAATATGGTCCTCTTCTTCAAAAGAGAAGACAATATTTTTTTTTTTTTTTAAAAGCCGAACACAACTTAGGGGGTCACCCTTTAATGTAAATTACACAGTCATGTTGGTAAGGGAAAAAAAAGAGTAAGGAGTTGAGGTTAGTCAGGATTAAAAGGAGGGAAAAGCCTAAAATGCCGGTGGACGTTGAGTTTGAAACGTCGAAGGTCGTATGACAATGGGAATACATCTTTAGGCAATGCATTCCAGAGCTTAGAAGTTCGGGCTATGAATGACCGCATATATTTTACTGTGCGGGAGGTCGGAAGCTTAACAGTTAACTCGTGTGCGCTTGATGATTGGCGTGTGTTTCTAGGAAATGAGTACAGAGGAGGAATAAGTTTAGCAAGTTCCTCACTGCATTCACCATGAAAGTAGCGGTAGTAAATGCTTAGTACACCAACATTTCTGCGATGCTCAAGGGAGTCTATAGAAACCGTGATGGCTTCATCTCCAATTAGTCTCTGGACACGGTCGAGCATTGCAAGTTGCGTTTTGGGTGCCCCAGCCCATAAATGATATATTTTCAATCCGTCAACCATTCGGGGTATCACTATGGTCCTTTCAAACCAGATTAAATATCTAGTTGTTATTTTGGATAGTAAATTATCCTGGAAGGCCAATATTCAAGAACGAGCAGAGAAAGCTATCGTAGCCTTCCTTGCTTACATTCTTCGAATAATTTTTAAAATTTTAATTCGCAATCCTTTCAGAATCAAATTCTGCCTTTCATTCTTTACGTCATAACCAACCATTATTTTGTCCCCCAATCAAGATATTAATTCAAGGAAAAAACATGTTTTCTCAACCAATAAAATGAGATTCATTCAAAATGAAAACGAAACCGTTTTTTTATAGCTCTCAACTTAATCGAAAACGATAATCTCGTAAAATTCAAAAGGGAAAATAATATTTTTTTACCACGGCAACCGACCGCTTATCTTAATTACCACTCGATATTAAAATACTGCGGCCTAATTTTTAACCCTTCAACAATTTTTCTATTCATTTCTTCAATAACCCAACATCCAGAGGTGCCATCTGACCGCATTCCCATTCGTACTTAACGCAAAAGAAAAACACTGTTCACAACTTGGCGGGAAAATTAGAAGAAAACATGTTTATCTCATTGAAAATAATTTTATTATCTTTGCGCGAAAGAGCTGAAAAGCAGAGGGTAAGAGAATGATGAAGGAATAGCAAAAGCGAACACAATACTTCGGGACAGATTCACTGCTGAAGGAGCAAAATATTGTAGAGACCATCAAGGGAAACGAAGTTAAACAAAAACAATAATAATAATGAAAAAGGACACACCATTCGGTGCGAAGTTTCCCAGATGTTTTGGGATTCTCTCATCCCAATTGTGCGATTTTATGATTTCGCGGAATTTTCTTTCAAAAATGCCCTGATTTTTTTTTTCTTATTGTTTTCGATTTTTCCATAGATTTTTTGTGGATCGAAAGAAAAAAATGTGATATTAAATTGGTCGATATTCATTTCACCGAAACCTAAATAGAACTGAAGAATGAGAGAGAAAATATAGGAATAGCGAGATAAAACCTTTCGTTATATTCGAACGATTTAAAATCGAAACTAGAAGTTCAGATAACTCTTCATAGTCGGTACGCCATTACTTCCTGTTTAAGACCACCCTTAATATCTACACTTCTACAAAAAAAGAAAAAAAATAATAATAAGGACGATAACAAACTGAGAAGAAAATTTTCAGTATTTTCCATTCTTATCTCCTATCAATTTCATTTTTGAGCGACAATTTCTTTTTTATTTGTCAGGTAGGATACTAAAGCTTCTAAATTTGAGCTTGATTCAAAGCAAGAGTGAAAATACAAAAGAGGAAGCAAAAATAAAACCGAAAAATTTGACGACAAAAGATGAAAAATTTTCCAATCGGAATGGGTAAAAAAAAGAAGAGAAAAGTTACCTTTTTTCGGAGATGATTCCGTCGCCACTAACCAAGTGGCAGTTATGGTAGCAATGGAGGCATTTGTAGACGCAGTAAAAAAAGATATGCCATACCGGAGGGTATGTCAAAGATTTATCCCAGACATTTGAGTGGAGCTCGACCTAGAACGGAATTTCATGAAAAACATGAAGCTATTCGGATTCTTATCAAGCGAAACTTCGTGACGTATCCTAGGAAAATTAAGATGGATTGGACCGGATTTTCAAGCGACGGCTGAACTGAACTAGGGAAAGAAAAAATCCTATTTTTTTCCTGCCATCTTCATTGCTGCAAATTAATCGAGGATAAAGCTAAGCGACAGACGCGTGGCTGCCTTGACAACATTAACTTGACGTACTTATATTATATTGAAACGACTCCGTATGTATGAAATGCACGTGAAAGTTACTTTGGTGGTGTGTGATGGATGGTGGAATTTAAGGCAATCCTATCGGTGATAGGCGAGTGACAAATTGCACATAATTTCGAAATTACAGCGCGTACAAAGGGTGGGCAATTCGGATAGGCACGTATACACGTTTCGACTTATTCGCCTACCTAATATTTGTATTTTTCTTTTTAGGGGTTGTACTGCGATATTATTTGGAAGATGGTAGTGACTTAGGATCAAATCTTAAACAGATCTAGGCATTCTTACGAATAAGTAGCTATGTGTACAGGGTGGGCAATAAAATGAAGAAAAATAAATTTTTTCCATGTATTATGGCTTCATTAGTAAGAGCAAACATTCCCATTAATGATGGAACACAACTTTGTTCAAGTAGCTGCCTCGGCTGGCTTCGCAGTAGCATATTATGTCACTCCAATTTTCCAAGCCCATGTCGATGGTTTCGGGCTGTAGCTCACGAATTGCTTGGATGATATTGGCCTTCAGTGCTTGAATCGTTTCTGGATTGTTGGTATAACATCGGTCCTTCACAGTTTCCCAGAGAAAAAAAGTCCAAAGGGGTCAAATCGCAGCTTCGAGGCGGCCAAATGACATCGCCAAGACGGCTGATAACACGATTTGGGAATTTGGTGCGTAAAAGATCGATTGTGGCATGGGCTGTGTGGCATGGCGCGCCATCCTGCATGAACCATAGGTCGTCCAAATCCATGTCTTCAATTTCAGTAAAAAAAAGTCGGATAACATGGCTTTGTAACGTTCACTGTTGACCGAAACGTTGTTCCCAGCCTCATTTTTGAAGAAAAATGGACCAATGATGCCATCACTCCACAATCCGCACCAAACTGTCACTCTCTGTGGATGCATTGGCTTTTCGACAATATCGAGCGGGTTTTCCGAGCACCAAATGCGGCAATTTTGTTTGTTAACGTAACCGCCGAGATGAAAATGTGCCTCGTCAGAAAAGATGATTTTTCGCCCAAAATCGTTGTGCAATTCAAGCTGCTCAAAGGTCAACGTTGTTCAAGTGTAAAGCGACTCATTTCGTTCTGCGGAGGTATGATACTGACTTTCTGTTAAGATTTTGAGCGGGAAACAGCTTTTAAAGTCAAAATAACAAATAATTTAAAAAGAAACCACTGGATGGCCCACCCTGTATATATTTTAAATAAGTAGATGAAATTTACAGGAAGAACATGATTAGTTTGGCGAAGCAATTTATCTTTCAACCATTTTTCGTACAAAATATTAGACATGACGAACAATGTATGTATAAATACATATGTGTCTTAACCTTCAGATTGGAAAAGGGTTTTGGAAATTCATTATTTGTTATACAGTGCACAATCATTGTCGTTGTCATTTTCTCTGTTATTAGTTTACAAGGACTTACAACCCGTTGAAAAAGTAATTTTTTCAACTCAAGCAAGGTATCACAATTATTTGAAAGTATGATATCTCTACTCTAGTCAAATCGTCAAAAAAAAACATAACAGGGCTACGATTGCGCGTAGAGCGCAATCTTACGATACTCTAGATGAAATAGAATTTTTTGTGATCCCAAGAAATTTTGTATGGGAAGTGTTAGAAGGGGTGATAGGATTGAACTAATTTTTTACCTATCATGTTAAAGTAGCTTTAAAAATGTTTTATACAAAATGCTCCAAAAATTGAATAGGAGCTGAGAATATTAGTGTGTTAGATTTAGTGAAAATGTGCAGTTTGTATGGGAGGTGGTAGAAACAGTGGGGGGATTTTAGTGATTTTTTCAAAAATAACTAAGAATGTCATAAAATTGACATCTCTTAAATTTTAGACCAGTAACATTCATACTTTTCAAGAAAATAGATTTTTTGTGAAGTTGTGAAACTGTGTCATATTGTATGGGAGGGGGTAGAAAAAGTAAAGCTAATCAAATATTTTTTTCTGATCTTAGTGATAATGCTAAATAAGTATTTATCACAAAACGTGAGCTCGATAAATGTTATATGTTCTTAGAAAATCGGCTTAGAGCATTTCATGAAAAAGTGTAGTTTGTATGGGAGGGGTTGGAAGAAGAGGGAGGACGCAAATAATTTTTATACTGTATATTGAAATCAATATGAAAGTAATGAATCCCGAAATTCAGACTAATAGCTTTTATACTTTTCGAGCAAATCCATTTATAGTCGAATTGCGAAATTGTGTCATTTTGTATGGGAGGGGGTAGAAGGGGTAAAGCTAATCGTCTACTTTTTTTAGCCTTACTTACAATTTTAAATAAATATTTGGTGCACAATTTCAGGTCGCTAAATTTTATACGCTCTGAGTAAATTGGCTTAGAGTAATTCATGACAAGTACTGTTTATTTGTTTATTTTTATACGGTAGATTGATATTATCATAAAAGTAATATATTCCAAATTTCAGGCCAAAAGCTTTTATACTTTTCGAGCAAATCCGTTTATTGTCAAATTGCGCATTTGTGTCATTTTGTATGGGAGGGGGTAGAAGGGGTGGAGCGATTTGGCCCGATGACGAACTTGACCTTACTTTTTTGCTAAAATTGACACGCAAAATTTTTTAGCAATATAGCTCAATGCTTTCGAGAGTTATGCTGTAGACAGACGCACAGACGGACAGACAGACAGACGGTCACCCGGAATCGAGGTTTTCGAGCGACGACAAATATTTCTGTATCCTTGGCGGCTCTGTGCGAGCGTTATTTCTTAGCGTTACAAACGGTAAGGCAAACACAATATACTCCCAGATTTCATCTAGCGTATAAGAATATCGTCCGGGAATCAAACCCGTGCTGCCTGCGTGGCAGGCGAGCATTCTACCAATGAACCACCAGTGCTGACGAACTTATCTCGGCAAAATTTAGCCATCTACTACTTAGGAGAGTATCGTGACTTAAAATATATGCACAGTTCTTACTTATTATTATGGACTCTAGGGCTTCCACTCCATTAGAATTTAATCCAATGAGCTCGTTGTCTCTTAATAGACATATCTGCGAATTTTTCATTTTCGTAGATTGAGGTGATCGAAGTATACCCAAGCAGGCAGTGTGCTGGAATTATGCGTCGACCGGGATTTGAGCTAACGATCTTCGCATTGTAGACCAACACACTATTTACTAGGCTACACCCCATCTCAGTATGCCTTAGAAGGAGTTAAACTGTGTGATAGGAAATTACCACTAAAGAATAGGGAATGTTTGAAAATCGATGCACAGAGAGAGAGTTTTCCACTAAGCCGATATTAAACCTTAATGACACTCTCGCTAATTTCGAACGTTTTCACCTCTTCTTACTTCACCTGAAAGACCTTTAAGTGGACAGAGCTGAGCTCGATGGGAAAGTGCGTCGTCTCATTTTCTTTACAGGAATATGGAGCCATACATATACTAAAAGATGGCGACCATAAAGTTTGGGGAGCTCTGATTGTCAGCGTGAAAAGTTTAAGGCAATTGAGAAATTTTCAGTCCGACGGGGTATTCAATCCCTTAATGCGGTTCAATGAGAGACTGGCTTAAGAAGCCAGTTTGGCGGGACCCCGATATTACTGGTAAGCAGATGGCTGTAAGTGCAGCTACCCTTATTAAAGAAATTCGCCAGTGAACGTGCATTCAAACTGGTCAATCCTAAATTTTGGAATATTTCGAGAATTTAACCGAAAACACAGACTTCAACTTGTTCAAAGTTTTGATTTCGAGAAAATTTCCTCAGGCAGATAAAGTAAGGAAGGAGGAGTCCATATCCTTTTATACTGATGGCTTCAAAACCAGAAGTGGAGTGGGAGTAGTAGTTTTCTCTGCAATGCTTAACTAGAGCAAATCTTTAAGGCACCGATTATAACTTAGAGAGTCATCCTATAATGCATTGCACAGTTATGTCGGTATAGGAAGAGGATGAAATTTTGTAGTGTTATGGGAATTTTGGGGGAGAGAGACGGAAGTGAAGATGGACATTACTTTTGAAGCGCTAAAGGTCATACTTGCTTGGAAATATGCTAGCAGGCAATGCGTTACAGAGTCTGGACGTTCGGGGGATGAATGACTGCCTATATTTCACTGTACGAGTAGGAATAGGGTTGACGGTAAACTCGTGCGCGCGTTTAGCTTGACGAGTATTTCGGGAAAAACTGTAAAGAGGAGGAATAAGTGATCTAAGTTCCGCACTACATTTACCATGAAAGTAACGGTAGTAAATGCTGAGTACTGCAACGTCCCTACGATGCTCGAGGAAAGAGAAATCGTAATGCTGTCATCTCCAATTAGTCGGAACGCATGTTTTTGGATTCGATCGAGCAGTGCAAGGTGAGAAGCTCCAGCCCATAAATGCGAATTGTACTCTAAACGAGATCGAATGAATGCCTTGTAGATGGTTGCTAAGTAGTGAGGCGTAAAATATTTTTTGCATTTACGAAGAATACCTTGGGGGTCCGGAGGTATCCAGGGCAACATCAAAGATATGTTTGCTCCAATCAAGATGGTTATTTAACTTTACGCCTAATACGACAAACTCATTTAAAGAGCCAATTGGTACGCCATTAAAGTCTAAATTAGACGACGACGCTGGAACATCACGTTTAAGGAAAAAATGACTGGCCTGTGTTTTAGCAGCGTTGAACTCTACTATATTTTTTCTGCCCCATTCCAGGATTAAGTCGAGGTCGGAGTCCAGTGAACTCAATAACTCCCTGCGTTTGGAAGCAATAAATTGCTTGTGAGAATGCACAGTAGAGTTAAATTCAAAGGTGTTATCTAAAATACTGTCATCTGCCAAACTGTGGATTGCATTGAGAATAGAAGACAAAAGGTCGTTAATGAAAACTTTTTTTTTACCATCAAAAACAGAGTAGGCGATAGGAGAGAACCCTGAGGGACACCAGAATTAGTTGGGAAAGAGGAAGAAATAACGCCATCTAATACGACTTGTATAGTGCGTTCTGAGAGGAAAGTCTCAATCCATCGAATAATGGTATCATCGAGGCCAATGGCCTTTGGCTTAACAAGGAGACATTCATCCTAAACTCTGGTAAAAGCTTTTGCAATGTCAAGATCAAAAACTTGACCTTCCAACGGTAGACCAAGAGATCGCCCGTCGACCTTCCAGAACGGAAACCGTATTGGCGACCGTGGATAGGCTGTTAATTCTCGATATAGTAAGTAATTTTGCGATTGGCAGCAGTTTCCATCACTTTCGAGAGCACTGAAGTGCTCTAATGGTGGTAAAAGAAGCCTTTTTGATTTTTAGAAATTTTGTATAGTGATTTTTTTCACATCATGCTAGAGTTGCTGCCAAAATGTTTTACACAAAATTTAAGCTTTAAAAATTAAATAGGCACTAGTAAATTGCATTTAGTGAAATTATGCAGTTCGCATGGGAGGTGGTAGAAGGAGGGGAGAGTTCTTTATGACTTTTTCAGAAATAACTAGAAACATCATTTAATTGACTTGTTTCAAATTGGAGATCAGTAGCATTAATTTTTTTTTTAAAAAAATCTACTAGTTGTAAATTTGTTTCATATTGGGGTAGAAGCAGTGTAGCTAATCGTTTAATTTTTTCGGCTTAACTAATAATTCTAAATTAATATTTAGTGCAAAAAACTCGATTAGTTTTAGATGTTGAGTAAATTCTATTACAGAATTTCAGGAAAAGTTTAATTTGTATAGAAGGTGACTATAACATAGATTGAAATTATGATAAAAGTAATCCGTTCCAAATTTGGGATCAATATTATTTTATACTTTCCGAGAGAATTCGCTTATTGTTAAATTCAAAAATTATGTCATTTTGTATGGGAGTGGGTAGAAGTGGTGGAGTGGTTTGGCGCGTTCACGAACTTGACATTAAAATTTTGTAAGAATGGAAGTGAGCTTAAGCGCATTCTCGAGCTAGAGAATGCACGGATGGACAAGATTTTTGAGTGGCAATATGAACTTCTGCGCCATTCTTCCTTTTCTTCGGGTCTTATTTCTTAGCGTCACAAACTTTGTGGCAAACTTGTAATACTCCCAGGTTTCATCTAGAGTCATCTGTCAAATATTCTATCATTATTTCGCTTCAAACCGTAGCAAGTAGTGATTTGCTCGTACGAGGCAAATTTCTCGCCTCGCTTATCATCGTTCGAACTTTATGCTGAATTAATTGTGTACGCAGCTTTACTCTGTATTCCAGCTGATGAATGCCTTGAAGTAGGCTGCACTTCCAATTAACCCAATTCAAACGTTATTGTAGTCATTTTTGCTTGAAAGTTATTATTGGATCATTCTTTATCTACTTGATAACAATCATTTGTGTAAAATTTTAAAATCACAAAGATCGTAACTTTCCATAGAAAAAAACAAAAGCCATAATACGAAAAAAAGTTAAATAGTAAATTATAAAAATCAGTTCATTTGGAAATGTTTTCCCTATTACATTCTCGATATATAAAACATTTCTTTGTACATACTTTCCTCACTGAATTTCAGTTATCCAATTTAAATTCAACCGCACTCAATCAAATTTAAATGTCATTAAAATCCATTTCCATATTCTATAAAATAAAACAAATTTTAATAAATAAAGTCGAAAAAAAAAACGAGGAAAAAATAGAATACGCTTAACAAATTGGATTTGCATTATCATAAATGAATTCGATAAACCGAAAAATAAAAATAGGTAATCACATCACGTAGTGCTTATATAGCTGCCTCGTATATAGATTTAATTAAAATTAGCACGCATTGATACACTTTCCAAATGACACATCAGTTTTAAGGGTTTGAGGTAAAAAATTACAACCCTAATCTATTCAACAACATTGCCACCTACTAGCGATGAATACGATGCAAATAATTGTTATTATCATATTAAACCGATTGAAATAAATTAATAGGAATTAGGGGCGAAATTTTCGTCGAATTAAAATTATTTAAAATAACTACAATATGGATGGATATTTATCGAAAAGTAGATGTAGTACGTTTCAGCATTACATATAAATAAAAGTAGAGCGTAGAGTTAAGGTAATAAAATTATTTGTATTTATTTAATGGTATTGGGATGAGCACGATTTTATATTTACTTATAATTTGATTTATTTTCATGTTTCCCTGTAGGTAAATAATTGTATATTGTTATTGATTGGGATATGATGTTATAGAAAAGTTATTGTCGGCTGGATGTTCAATTTCATTTGCGAGATGTTAATGTTTGTATACGAATTAATAAAAAATAAATAAAAATAACAGAATTATGACCGGGCGTAAAGCACAATCAAGCAATACTATAGCTAAAATGTGTCATCTCAAATTCTATCGAACAGCGAATAATGATTTTTGCAAGGTGGTAGAAGTAGAGGGAAGAAGTTTGTAATTTTCGTAAATGACACCGAACATGGTATGCAAATAGTTTCATGCTGTATTTAAAATTTATATCTTTTAATAATTTTCAAAGCAATTGGACATTATTTTTCTGAAATCGAGGCAATTGTATGGGAGATGGCAGAAGAAGGACTTGGATGATTTCGAAACTGCTTATCAGCATCCTTAACACCAAGCTTTCTTTCAATTTTAAACTCAATAGCTCTCAAATGAGCCAATTAGAAATGCCTTTTTTGAATTCCCATTATAAAAATTTGCATAGGTGGGGGTATAAGGAGTTATGCGAAGTTGATATTTTTATACTCTAGATGAAATCCGAAAGTATTATAAACTTGCTCTAAAGTTTATAACGCTAAGAAATAAAGCTCGGAGAAAAAATTAATAACACAGAAGTTCATATTATCACTCAAAAATCTCAAAACCGGATGTCCGTCTGTCCGCTCATTTGTCTGTTTGTGCACTCTCTAGCTTGAGTACGCGTTGAGCTAGAAAGTTCCAATTTTAAGCTCGTTGTTTTTGACAAAAAAAGTAACGTCAAGTTTGTGAACGGGTCAAATCACTCCGCCCCTTCTACCCCTCCTATACAAAATGACTCTTTAAAACGGAAGAGTTTCGGATATTACACTGTTTGATTTATTAAGTGTGACGTTTTGATCTTTGCTGAGACCTTTATTAAAGTGTTTGATAAATGTCTCAGCAGAGAAAACGTCACACATCTTTTTTTTTACAGAATGACCTGTGTTATGGGGCAATTTCGGCCTTTATGTGCAATGCACAAACACTGTCATGGAGGGAAGGAATGGGATTGGGAAGGAGACTGAGAACGATCGCAACGAGTGGAGAGTCTGGTATATTTTTCAGTTATACTGGCTGCTATTGACAAATATATGAAGATATTATGGGGGACTGAATGATTGAAAGCGAACAGAAACTATCTACTGTGTATATATACCTTCTTGAATTCGAACTGTTTCACTTTTACATTGTTTGCTCATTTTATTTCGAATAACAAATCAAACAGTGTAAAATCCGGAAATCTTTCGATTCAATTCAAAATGTGAAAACATTTACCAAAATAAAATGATTCTTTTTCAATAAGGCACAATAAACAAATTTTCCTGGAAGCTATATGAGCTTATAATTTTAAATTAGGAACATATATCTGTTACCATAATTATTTTATTTAGGGGAACACTTGAGAGCACCGCGACCTTTCAGGTCAATTGTGCGTTTATTAGCCCTTAACCCTACCATAACTCAAAAGCTTTGGCTAATCGAAGTATATTTAAGGGTGCCACGTTGGTTGGTTCATCAGTTTTAAGGAAACCTTTTTCTAGAAGATTGAATCTTTTGTTTGCTACTGGCTCACAGTGACATAGGGCATGCTCTGTCGTTTCAGAGACAGAGGCGGTAGATGTCGATTTTAGCGAGGCCCATATTTTTGAGGTGGTGGTTTACTCCACTATGCCCCGTTAATAGGCCGATTAGAGTACTAATGTTACTCTTGATGAATTTTGAAATATCTTCCAATTAATTTTTTTGTGGTAGGATAAATTTCTTGAGATTGATAAGCTTGAAAGGCTGTTCCAGTAGATTCTATGCTCTTATTCAATCCACTCTTTAAGTATAAGGTTGTAGTGCCCTTTTGGTTTTCCACAGAATGGCTCTGGTCCAATAAAATTTGTTTCTGCAAGGCGCTCTGCCTCTTTTGATTTCCTCGAATGTCCTGGGACCCACATTAATGTTACTTTGCTCCTCCTTCCCAGCATGATTAGGATGCAAGAGCTTTGAGAACAGTCTGAATATCCAATAGGATGTAAATGGATTTGTTGTTGATGATGGTGATGCAATGGCGCTACAGCCCATATCGAGCCTTGGACTCCTGGATGCACCTCCTTCAGTTGCCTCGGTCCAACGACCGCGTCCTTCAGTGTGAAAAATCGAGAAGAGATCTGCAATTTGCGTCGACTGAAGCCTCCCAGCGCTTTCGTGGCTCCCCTGCGGTCGGTTGCTTTGAGCACTCGTTTTAGAATTAGTTCCTCGTGCATTCGCTCCACGTGGCCAGCCCATTGTAGCTCGGGGATCATGAAAGATGCTGGAGGGTTGTCAAATAATTGATACAGCTCATGGTTGTATCGAATGCGCCAGTCATCTCCTTCCTCAACTGCTCTGTACACCTTCCGAAGAATTTTTCGCTCAAACGTGTCGATTAATTTCTCCGACGCCCGCGTCAAGGTCGACGTTTCGTATCCATGTAGCAGCACAGGACCAATTAATATCTTGTAGATGCGTATTTTATTGTTTCGATGGACTTTCCTTGATTTCATTACGGAGAGGACCGCATAAATTGCTTTGTTAGCTGTCGTGATTTTTTCTTTGAATTTTATTATGAGAAGGGCTCTCAGGTATACTGATTTATCCCCGTGCTTGAAGCTGTATTCGCATATAGTAATATTCTGCCTCTCTGGGACATTCCTTCCTGACTGGGCCATGTATTTAGTTTTTGCTTCATTGACCCTGAGCCCTACTTCACCAGCTGCTGACTCCAACTCCTGGAATACCTCCTTAACACAAAGTATTGATCGGGCCAGAATATATACGTCATCTGCGTACGCCACCAAGTGTGCGGATTTTATGAGTAGCGTACCTCTGCTGTTCACTGATGTTACTGAAGTTGCTTTCCTGACGACATTCTCGAGCACCAAGTTAAAGAGCATGGGGCAAGACCATCTCCTTGTTTTAAACCTGACTCCATTATAAAGCTTTGAGTCAACTTGTTTTGGATTTTACTTGGCACTCATTGTTTTCCATCGTGGCTTTTATTAACCGAACTAGTTTCGTGGGACGATACTATTGTATGCTTGAAAAAAATCGATGAATAGTTGGTGACAATTAATATCATATTACCAGCATTTTGCTAGCACCTGTTTTACTGAGAATATCTGATCCGTTGTCGATCGTCTGGATCTGAAGCCACCTTGATATCATCCGATGGTGTTGTTAGCGTATTCACTGAGTCTTCGTTCCATACCGTTTCGCCAAAATTTTGTAACACGTACACAATAATGAAATTACTTTGTAATTTTCGCAACGCAGACGGTCACCCTTTTCGTATACCGAACATACATACAATGCTTTTCCGCTAGTCGTCGAGCAATGTTTCAGTTGTCTAGATTTTAACAATTAATTTAAATATTCGACTGGTAAGCTCTGTTCCACCTCCTTTTAAGAATTCTGCAGGAATTCCGTCAATTCCGGGCGTCTTATTCGATCTTTAAATTATGCAGGGCTGTCTCTTCATCATAAGCTGGAGCAATGGGCAGTTGATCTCCATCTGGATCTTCCGGAATTATAAACGGTTCAGTCTGTGGTGTCATTCTATTTAACAGTGAACTGAACCCATCGTTTTTGCGATGAGCTCTCCTAATATTCTCGACGATATATAGCTCCATTGCAATAAGCTCGGCTTGGAAGATTGTGGCTTCCTTACCAAAAGGTTTTGAAACTGAGAAGTTAGAACCTGTGACTCCAGCTCTAGTCTCCTCCGAGGTGCGCAAGCCATCTGTGTACCAGATGGTTGATCTCTCTTCAATATCACGTAGCTTACGTACTCTGATATTACTTTGAATGGAGTTTCGAAGTTGAATTTTGTCAGCATATTGTCTGACAGTGTTGAGGTTAGGACCTCATTTCTCGGATTTCTTAGAATTTGGAGGTGACTTTTAAAATCTCCCGATTTGTAATTGTTATTCCTCTAATTGCCTCCTTTTTTATTTTGAGATGTATCGGAGGGATGTCTAGGAATATTTCCATTGCCGCAGTGGGGCAGGTATTTATTGCACCTGTAATTGTAAGACACGCTAGTCTTTGAATTTTTCTAATATTAGCTATACTTTTTGTTGTAACATTTTAGTCCACCAGACTGTTGATCCGTATGTGACTATTGGGAGGATGATTGTTCTGTGGCACCAGTCGATTATCTTGGGTTGTAATCCCCATCTTCTGCCAAATTAACTTTTGCAGGCCCAAAACGCCTTTAATGCTTTGGCGTGAGTCCATTCTATATGTATGTTTGTTCCAGTTGAGTTTGTTATCAAGTACATATCCCATATAAATATTTGACCTCACCTGAAAAGGGTATTGACGTTCTATTTATAGAAGGAGGTGTTATGCAAATTTTTCTTCTATTAGAAAATGATACTATCTCAGTCTTACTCGGGTAAATGTTTAAGTTCCTAGACTGACACCAGTTCACTATCAATTCCAACGCAAATTGCACTCTTTCTGACAAAGTTACATCATATTTGCCTCTAATGATAATAACAAGGTCATCGGCATATCCTATTGTCTCGTAGTCTTGTTTTGCTCTTCTATTACGATTGACCAAAGACGTGGAGATAATTCTCCTCCCTGGGAGCTCCTATAGGTCGGAGCAGTCAATGTGCTATCACCTAGATCCACGGTTGTCAATCGGCTCCTTAGTATGGCATGTATCCAATTTATTGTGGCCGACTCAAGTCCTTTTTTCCTAGCTGCCGCCATTATTGTGTCACGTCGTCATTGCCGAAAGCTCCTTCAATATCTAGGAATGCACAAAGTGCAACTTCTTTGTAGTCTTTAGCCTTTTCTATTTGTCTAACTATACCGCGAAGGGCTGATTCTGTTGATTTGCCTTTCTGGTAGGCACTTTGATTCTTATTAAGGCATACCTTGATAGGTCCTGTTCTTATGTGGATGTCCACTTACTTCTCCATTGTTTTGACGAAGAAGGAGGTGAGACTTAAAGAGCGATATAACTTGAGCTGATCTAAGGGACTATTCACTGCCTTCGGTAGAAATATCACGCTTGCTTGCCTCCATATAATTGGGATATATCCCCATGTAAAACTTGATGTAAAGATCTTTATCATTGTTGGCATTAAGATCTCTAACCCTTCCTGCAGTAAGGCAGGGAAGATTTTATCTACTCCAGCTGATTTGTAGCGTTTAAAGGTGTTGATCACCCACCTTATCTTTTCCGGAGTGAAGATCTTACCAGCAATATTATTACTGAATGGAGTTTGACGACACATACTTTCTTCTTCTTCTGATTCTTCATTATTGTTAATTAGTTTGCAGCCTGGCACGTGTGTTGCTGTATTGCTTCTTGTTAAGAACCCATCTGATCTCTCTAAAAGTCCAATATCAGTCGGGGTGTTTTTTTCTAACACCGTCTGGAGTCTCGAGACCATTGGAAGATCATCAAAATCTCCTCCTCAAAAAGAGAGTTCTTTTTAACTTCTTTAAAAGTTAATTGTATTCAGTAAGGGAGTTTTTGTATTCACCCCAGTTACCAAAGGTTTTTGCTCTATTGAACAATATCCTAGTTTCCTTGTGTTTTGCCGCTAGTTCCACGTTCCACCAAGGTGCTTGTTTTACCCTTTTCTTGTGTTGAACGGGACAGCTTTGTTCGTAGGTATATGTTACATTGTCAACGAGTTTGTTCGCAATGTGATCAATGCAGTATGGGCTGCATATTGATTTTTCTGCGCTACCTACTTATTTGTTATCATAAATATGATCTATGTTATAAACATCATTTGAATCCCCTCTTTCCTTCAACTACCTCCCATAGAAACTGCACTTTTTCAGGAAACACTTTAAAACGATTTTCTCAGTAGGTGAAAAATTTGCCGAGCTCAAATTTTTGTTGAATGCTAAATTAGCATTATTATTAAGAACGAAAAAAACTAAGTGATTAGGTTTACTCCTTCTACCCTCTCCCATTCAAAGTGGAACAATTTCACAAATTTAGAAAAATTCGTTTCTTGGAAAGTATGAATGCTACTAACCTTAAGTTCAAGAAATATCAATTGTACAATATCCGTATTTATTTCTGAAAAAAGCAACTAACTCCTTCTACCACCTCCCACAAACTGCATAATTTCACTAAATCCAATACATTAATTTTCTTAGTACTCGTTTAGTTTTAGAAGCACAATTTTTTTATAATTCATTTTTATAGCCACTCTTGCGTGATTTTAAAAAAAAGTAGTTCAATGCTGTCACTCCTTCTACCACTCCCTATACTACAAAATTTCTTAAGATCACAAATATTTCAATTTCATCTAGAGTATCGTATGATTGGGCTTTACGCGTAATCTTAGTCCTGTTAAGTATTTTAAAAAAAATAATTAAAAAAAGTAATTAAAAAAAAATTAAAAAATTATTAAGAGATTAGCTTTACTTCTTCTATCCCCTCCCATACAATTTGACACCATTTTACAACTTTACAAAAATTAGATTTTCCTGAAAAGTATGAATGCCACTGATTTGCAATTTAGAACATATCAAAAGCATGATGTTTATAGTTATTTCTGAAAACGTCTTTAAGAACTCGCCCTTCTTTCTAGCACTTCCCATACAAACTGCACAATTTCACTAAATCTAATACACTAATTTTCTCAGTTCCTATTAAATTTTTGACTCCAAAATTTTTTATAAAAGATTTTGATAACAACTCTAGCGTGATGTGACAAAATCAGGTTAATGTCGTCATTCCCTTTACCAATTCCCTTTCAGAATATCTTAAAATCAAAAAAATTTCTGTTTCATCTAGGGTATCGCATGATTGGGCTTTACGTTTTCATTAACTTTTGAAACTAGAAGTCAAGTAATTTAATTAAAATTTCGTAGAATTTGAATGGGAGTGAGAAGAAGGATTGAATTGAAGTTGATAATTTTTACAAAATTGATTGTAACTGTAATAGAAATAATTCTGGCAAAAATTCGTTCATTTAGGTATGCTAGTTTCAATGAAAATCGAAGAAAGATATTTTCGAAAATTGTACATTTGGTTGGGGAGGGGGTAGAATGCGTGAGGCTCTCGTATCAATATTTTTATGCAAATATGCTAAAGGATATGTTTTCTGCTGGGATTAGTAATCAGTTGTTGTCATTTTTTTCTTATTATTATTACGTTTTACTAATTATTTCAAATCCTTTTAGATTTGCTTGATCTTTTGAAAGGTGGGATCAAAATTTTCCTACAAACTGTACAAATTTATCTGTGACAAAGCAACACAAATTTCTGTAAACGATTTTTCATATTCTCTTCTAATCAAACATTAAAATATAATTCATATAAGTTATCTTAAGCTAGGGTATAGCCTAGTAGGTAGTGTGTTGGTCTTTTAATGCGAAGGTCGTGAGTTCAAATCCCGGTCGGCGCAATATATAATTCTGGCACATTGCCTGCTTGGATATACCTTGATCACCTCGATCTAAGAAAATGAAAAATTCGCAGAAAGAGGGTTGTGCGAAGGGCTAACAACCCTTCCACAATAAATAATGAAAAATGTTAAGGAACCTGAATATCAGGAGGCCAAGGTCCGATTTGGGCTGTAGTGCCATTGTAGAGTAGAAGTAATCTTAAAACCCAATAGATTGAAGATATAAGCAATAAGCAAATTTCTTATCACTAAACTCATTATAATTTACAATCAAGGGATGAGTAAAAGGAATTTCCTTCGGAATTCATGATGCATATGCTCATATTAAATTCATCTATTGATTTCATGTTACGAGTCGAGATAGACGGAGAGAGTTGAAAACAATAGCATACAGCACAGTAACTATATGCTAACACATAATTTGAATTCAATATGAAAACCATTTTCGGGCAAATGCGGTTACTTCGTTCATTTTCCGGATACACAAGAAGTTGAAGGGACGACGTATTTTAGCCACATTTATGGAGTCATCATGTAGTCTGGTGTGTCAGCTACCAAGGGATTCCATTCATTTATACAGTGAATAGCTTCCTCGCATTGAACGTCAGCAGGTGGTTAAGTCCATATTTACACTTAGTGAACATGTTATTCAGAAAAGTGGCATCCATTCGACCGGGGGCCTGTAATAATTTTCAATTGACTCTAAGGCACCCTTACGTAGAAAAACAAACCCTCTAACATACATGTATCTATAAAAAAAAATTCACATGGCATAAATGTAGAAAAAACCAAAGACCCATAACGAAAGTCCTTGGGAATGGTCGTAAGATAGAATCTCATCGTGCTCAGAATCGATAAATTTTCTATATACCGCCCGTAGACATTTTGCAATTTTCGGGGGTTATAATTTGAAGAAACTTTTATGGGGTGGAGACTTTCTGAACACTGTCCAAGTTTTCAAATTTATTTAAGTGTTCTTTCCGGTCTGTACGACAGAGACGTTTGGTTTGGGAAATACGGTGGCATAATACATAAACATTAGCGAAGTGGTGAAATAAGGGACGCAAAAAAAAAATAACATAAATAAGCGAAAAAAATTGTTATTAAAATAAATGCTTTTGATGCCTTGCTTTTGATTTCTTTTCGCTTCAGCCAATTAGTAAAAATTTAATGTAAGATTGGGTAAATGAGTTCCATTACCTAAATTTTGGGGAGGTCAGGTAGAAGAGAGGGGAAAGGATTGGATCAAAAACTACACTTGCTAATATCTCCACTACGAATGCAGTTAGAGAGCTAAGATTCAACGTTTGGGTATATTGGTTTATCAGGAAAAAAGGAAAAATTATTTAATTTTTGTATCCAGTAGGGTCTGAAAAGAAGGGGGCTGAGGTGTAAGGAGATGGAGGTGCGATATCTGTTTTAGTAGTTCGTACAGCGTCGCTTAAACTCTTTCAACTAATATTTCACTACTGAAATTGAAAGACTCTCCGCTTTGATGTTGGTTGAATTGAGAAATTTTCAATGAATGCACATAACGTCAACCAATTTGTTCCATCTTTGCAAAATCACTGCGAGCTTTGACTATTGGTAGCTGCCGTCAAACAAATACTAAACAACGTAGTGTCGTCAAACTTCAATCTTTAGCTTCATAAGGTTGGTACTTTCTACAATAGTTATCCTTTTCAAATGTAAGTCTTTCTTTTTATATTTGCAGTATGTTATAGGATTTTCCCCAAAGACCCTTACGTGTGCTTGGTCTTATGATAGTAGTTTAGAGAATATAAAATAAATGATTGTTCATGAGAATGATGCTTGTTTCGGTAAGGCTTAACGATTTGACTGATCGCGATGGTTGGCATGTACATCGAGGATTCAGTCGATTAGTGCCCGGAGTGAAGTGCAGTTCACTTAATTGAATACATTGCGTGCGGGGTAATAAGGAACTCGTGTAGGGATCACGAAAGGGTGAGTAGTAACTGAATGTTTGGGTTAGTTTAGCGCTTTGTTGAATTATTATTTTGTTAGTTCTCTTTGAGTTTATATTTATACTCTAGATGAAATCTGAGAGTTTTATAAGTTTGCTCTAAAGTTTGTAGCGCTAAGAAATAAGGCTCGGAGAAAAAAATGAATGATACTGAAGTTCATATATATAATCACTCAAAAATCTCAAAACCGGATGTCCGTCCATCCGTCCGTGTCCTCTCTAGCTTGAGAACACGTTGAGCTAGATAGTTCAAACTTTGTGCACGTCATTTTTGAGAAAAAGGTAAGGTCAAGTTCGTGATGAACCGAATCGCTCCTCCTCCCATACCAAATAACACAATTTTGCAATTTGACAATAAGCGGATTTGCTCGAAAAGAATAAAAACAATTGATCTGAAATTTAGAATATATTACTTTTCTGATGATTTTAATCTACTATATAAAAATTATTTAAGTCCTCCCCTTCCTTCTACCACCTTCTATACAAACTGCTCTTTTTCATGAAATACTTCAAACCAATTTATTCAGTGCGCATAGAATTGATCGAGCTGAAATTGTGCACTAAATACTTATTTAGAATTATTAGTAAGAGCAAAAGAATTAGACGATTAGCGTTACTCTTTCTACCCCCTCCCATACAATCTGACACAATTTCACAACATTACAAAAAGTCGATTTTCCTAAAGAGTATGTATGCTACTGATCTGCAATTTAAAACATGTCAAGAACATAATGTTTGTAGTTATTTCTGAAAAAGTCATTTAGAACTCGCCCATTTCTCTCTGCACCTCCCATACAAACTGCACAATTTCACTAAATCCAATACACTGATTTTCTCAGTACCTATTGAATTTTTGACTCCTACATTTTGTATGAAACTTTTAGATGGCAACTCCAGCGTGATGTGAAAAAATAAGTTCAATGTCGTCACCCCCTCCACCACTTCTCCTTCAAAATTTCTTAAAATTAAAAAAATTTCTCTGTCATTTAGAGTATCATATGATTGGGATTTACGCCCAATCATAATTCTGTTATGTTTTTAAAAAATAATTTCTTCCCCTAGCTATTATATCACGCCACAACACTGCTTGCTTTAATGTCCCAATCACTGATATCAGGGTCAGTTAGGAGACATTATATGATTCCATAAAATGTTAAGAAACCTGAAATGAGTATTTGTTATGGCGGATTTGTTTGCCCCTGGAATTTCCCTTGATTAAGAAAGCCCAATTATATCCAGTGATAACCTTCGCAACCAAACGCTGCCCACTCATCCACCCCTACCTAGGCCAAATAAATATTATTATTCACCGCCTGCAATCAAATATCAAATATCTGAAATTATTCTCCTACTCCTTGCCAAGCCAAATCATTGTCCTTTTGCTCAATGAATTCAAAGGTTTTATATATTTATTTGCGATCCTTTTAGGTGATGATTACTGCTTCTCGAGGCTCTAATTAATGCGACAAAAGTACAAAAACAATAATTGTCAACGTCTTATTTCGCATATGCCTGTCTGTAGGTGGATGTGAAATGAATTTTATCCTTTCGGTACCCAAAGTAGATATTTTTGCACATATGGACGATATATACTCGTAAGTGGAACGACGTTCGTCACAGGCAAAGAGTGAACAAATCAGCATGCTGTTTTGCTGAGTATGTAAACAACAACTCCGACGACATGTTGCTTCTGTTTCGTTGCGGTAAACTTGTGTTTGCATATTTCATTTTTTTTTAGAAGACTGCAAAGATGTCTAGGAACAAACACTTCGTCTTACTTATATTGCGTCCTTGCCTCGGTGGAGCGATTATGTCTTTAAGAAATTCTATTTTGAAATATGATTTAATTTATGTCTTACGTAAATAACACAGTTTTGTTTGTTCGCTTGTGGATGCTTACTGAACATTATTTGTTCGACAGACATTTTTTTATTTTTGTTAGCTATAGATATTTGTTGGGAAAAATTCTTATTGGTGTTTGTACTTTCAAGCCGGGAGGATTTTTATCAAAAAGTTTTCTTAATTGTTTATTTGTAAAGTGAATTCAATGCGACAATGCATGCGAATATTAAACTGATTTCGAAACTTATAATCAGCCTGGGGTAGATTAGTGGGTAGAGTGTTGGTTTACAATGCGAAGGTGAGTGTATTTGGGGCATCTCTCGCTGTAAAAATGGCTAAAAAATTTTCCATAATAACAAATATTAACTAGATATTTGTAAAATTTTATGAAACCTGAAGTTATGGTGAGCAAGGCCCAATTTGGTTTTTAATTACATTGAAGATAATATTGGACAATGGTTTTTGTCTGTCACAATACACTATAACTCTCTTATTTCTTAATGGTTTTGAAAAATTTCTTTGTTAAAATATGAATGAAGAAGTCACCTAAAATGAGTTTCATTTTATTCTTCTTGTACAACAATATGGTTACATTTTTTCATAAATATTTTTTAATACTTATTAGCTTGCTACATTTTATAAATACATTTTATTATACACTAAACCCATTGCTGTAATTTTTTCACTCTCCTTTTAAGAGTAAATAGATCCTGAAAAATGATGCTTCTGAGTAAGTACCGTAAACATTATACGTATTCCCGCAAGCATATTATTTTCATAAAAACCTGTCGAGTCTCAAATAAAAAAAAAAAAAAATAGAAAGAATCTTTTGTAAATTGATGTTCCTCCCACAACAAAACACTCGTAGATTCCCACTTTGTGATTATTCACTCCTTTCATAAGTTTAACAAAATGTTAGTAAACATTATTCGGTGTCTATTCCCGCTATTGATATGCAGCATTTAACTAAAGTAAACATTAGTGTGGTGAAAAAGTTGACGGTTATATGTCGTCAACATTCACACAATACTCATATAAACACCTACGCTTCTCATTGATTCTTACTTTAGAAGGAAAAGAGTTTTATTCAGTGTGTGCTAGGCAAACGCCTACAATACAAGTTTTCGTGGTGCTGTGCTGCTATATTGTCGTACAAAGGTGTAGTATGCTCGTAAATAAATTCAGGAAGACGGCCTGACATGGAGGGTGGTTTTTCGCCTTTCTTGGATGGTTTTGTTGCCTCGTATTTTTTCTCTGTGCCATGTTATGTTTTTCTTTTGTTTGCTTCCTACAACTTAAACTACATCTACAGCATCTTAAATGAAAAGTATTTCTAGACGTAGTGTTCTGTCGTGTACTTAGTACAGGTTGCCTAGTAGAAACATGGTAAAGGTAATAAAGGAAGTCTTGACGAAAACACATGTAATACCTTTCAAGTAGATTTCTATAGAATGTAATGGAGGCTGTTTTACTGGGAAATTAGGTGGGCTCATACATAGGCACAATAATATGGTCTTTATGAATTTAGGTATATGTTCGAGTGTACTAATTAATCTTAAAGTTAGACAAAATACTTAGCTAATTATGTTTTGTTTTTTACGTAAGACCCTAATTTGTAGTTATTGTTGAAGATAAGTCCCAGATACATGAAAAGTTGATAGTAACTTGACATATTGGTAAACATTTAAAAATATGTGAAAATTCAGTATTTGCTTTAAACTTTGATTCCCCTTCGTGTTGGCACTGGCATCGAATTCACTTGGATGCTAGCTATTACTGGGCGGTTTATTAGTTCTTTTTAAACACAATCTCAAAGTAGAGTGTTTGCCTTATTATTTGTAACGCTAAGAAAAGTTATCGCACAGTATCGCCAAGTATACAAAAATATTTATTTTCGCTCCAAAACCTCAATTCCGACTGACGGCCTTCCAATCTCTCTGCATCATGACTTTTGAATACTTTGAGCCATTGTGCTGAATCTTATTTACCGAAATTCCTTCTACCCCTCCCAAACGAATGTTACGAAATTTCGAAATATAAAGAAATTGATTGTTCTCCGAAATGATTGTACTTAGCTATTAACTTGAAAATTTGCCAAAGTACAATGGTTTGAATATCCTTAAAGTAAAAAATTATTGGACAAATATAATTGAACGTCGTCTTAAGCGCTATACTAATGAAATAATTGGCGAATACCAAGGTGGATTCAGAACCGGACGATCTACAAAGGTCAGATATTCTCGATGAATCAGGTACTTGAGAAATTCTGGGAATATAACACAGACGTGCACCAAATTTTCGTAGATTTAGGTAGGTATTTGTCAATCTTGACTCCGCAGCAAAAGAAGTCGGGTTGCGCATTAACGAAAGCAAAACAAAAGGAATGACGCAAACAAGAAGCGGAACGCCTATCAGATACAACATAACAATTGCGGAATATAATTTGGAGAGTGTGGACAATTTCGTATATCTTGCTAATCTAGCAAAGGGCGGCAATGAAACAGACGAAATCAAACGACGGATATTACTAGCAAATAAGACGTATTATTCAGTTCTACTAATAATAAAATCCAAGAAAGTGCACAGGAACAATAAGCTGCGGATATCTAAAACTATTCTATGGTCTGTGTTCTGTTATGGAAGCGAGACGTGGACATTTGCGCGAACTTCCGAAAAAGCAGTTAACGCATTTGAAAGAAAAGTGCTCTGAAGAATTTTGGAACCTGTGAATGAAGGAACAAAATTGCGAATAAGATACAGAGATGAGTTGTATCAACTCAATCAATCAATCAAATTCCTGTTAAGACCCCCTATAGGGGCATAGGACAGAATCAACTCTCTTCCACAAGGCGCGATCCTGAGCATCGGCATTAAGCTATTGCCAGGACTAGTTTATTCCTTTGGCCTCCTGCTCAACTGCTTGCTTCCATGTGTTACATGGTCGTCCAACCCGACGCCTTCCTTGAGGGTTATAATCCAGAGCCTGTTTTGCGATGTTTCGCTCTGGTTTCATCAAAGTATGACCGATCCACTGCCACTTTCGCCGTTGAATCTCAGTACCTATTTTAGTCTGGCGAGTTGTAATCCAAAGTTCGTCGTTGGAGATCACTTCTGGCCAGAATATTCCTAAAATGCGCCGGAGGCATTGGTTTACGAAAGTCTGTAGTTTCTTGGTATGTCGAACGGTCACTTTCCACGTAGTACAACCATACAACAACACGGATTTGACGCATGCGTCAAAAACTCGCAGCTTCGTGCGAAGGGAGATCTCTCTTAACCTCCAGAAAGGGGAAAGGATACCGAAGGCCTGACGAGCTTTATTTAGCCGAGCCTCAACATCCTTTTCGGCTCCGCCGTCCATGCTGACAATGCTTCCGAGATAGCAAAAATCTTGCACCTCTTCCACATCCGGTCTATTAAGAACAATCGGTGTGCTTGCGTTCGAACCCATGTGCATGTACTTGGTTTTACGCACATTTATTTTCAGTCCCGCCTGTTTGCATTTAGAATGCAAAATAGTCTCCATTGAAGACCTTTACCTTCCCCACCTTCCAGTGCAGCTTTCAAGATGTCATTTATTACCACCAGAAACAGGGCTGGTGATAATATGCAGCCTTGTCTGACACCCGTTCGCACAGGGAAGCTCTCGGACAGCTCTCCTCTATGCAAGACGCGACACCTTGCATCTTCGTAGGATTCTATAATCATAGCTATGACCTTATCTGGAATATCTCTCCTACGCAAAGCATTCCATATGTAATCTCGCTTAACGCTGTCGAAAGCCTTCTCGAAGTCCACAAACATGAGATGTAGTGGCGAACCCATTTCGGCTGACTGCTCTAATATTATCCGTAGGGTATTTGTGTGGTCGGTACAAGACGACCCTTTACGGAATCCAGCCTGATAAACTTCGAGAGTGCTCTCGACGACATCACTAATCCTATTGAGAATTACCTTAGCCATAATTTTTGATACGGCAGTAAGTAGACATATACCACGCCAATTGCCACAATCCCGAAGGTCGCACTTCTTCGGAATTTTCACAATGACGCCCTCCTTCCATTCAGTCGGATATCTTCCATCATTCCACACCTTAGTGAAGAGTGGGAGGAGTATATCGGCTGTTATTTCCGGGTCCGCTTTGAGGAGTTCGGTTGGTAGTCCGTCTATACCTGGAGCTTTCCTTCCCACCATTGACCGAATGGCGGAAACTATCTCTTCCTTATCTGGGGGATTGTCCCTTATAGAGGATTGTTGCGGTTGGATGTTTGGAAGTTGTTCTGTTTCCGGAATATCTTCATCTGACAAGATGTTTAAAATATCAGAGAAGTATTCCTTCCATCGCCGCAACTGGTGTTCACTCATATTAAGGAGAGTTCCGTTGACATCTCTCACCAGGTGGTTGGCGGTGAAATTCCTGTTCGTCAACTGTTTCATGATTTTAAATAGTGAACCCTTATCCCCAAGGTAAGCCGCAGATTCTGCCTTGTTTGCCAGATCTTCAATGGCCTTTCTCTTGTCGCGTCTAACAGCCTTTTTAAACTGTATATGAGCATCGCGGTAGTTCTGCCTCAAGTCGGGCGTTCGTTGGTTGACATCGGGTTGAGAGATGATTGCCAATTTGGCTTTTTTCCGATTGCCAACCTTGTCCCATGTGTCTTGCGACATCCAGGGTTTCTCACCGCTTTGCGCATATCCCACAGATTCTTCAGCACTAGTTAGAAAAGTGTTTCTGGTTGCCTTCCAATTGGCGTCCAGTGTGCGCATTTCATGTTCACCCAATGTGGATGACTTTTCGCGTAGAATGGTGCTGTATTCGAGTTTGTTGTTGGGATCTCTGAGTTTATCCACATTAAGCTTGCGCTTCATTTGAAGAATTTGTGGTCGTCGGATAGCTGCTGTACACAATCTCAAGCAGGCAACCATCAAGTGGTGATCGCTCCCCACGTCAGCTCCACGTTTCGCTCGCACATCGAGGAGACATCTTCTCTATTGGCAACTTATAGCCAAATGGTCGATCTGGTTCTGAGTAACACCATTAGGGGAAACCCAAGATGTTTTATGATGACTCTTGTGTGGAAAAAGGGTCCCTCCGATGACCATTTGCCGAGTACTACAGAACTCCACAAATAATTCGCCGTTTTCGGGTCTCTTAATCCAAGGTCGTGAAGGGTCGACCCAAGGGTCACCATGCCTCCCCATGACGTGTTCTAGTCCAGTGTTGTCTGATCCAACCTAGGCGTTCTTATCTCCCGAGATGATAATAATATCACCTCTTGGAACACGTTCGAAGGTGGCACTCAGTTGGCTATAAAACTCCTCTTTGTCACCAGATGTTGCGGTATTAGTTGGTGCGTAGCACTGCAGAATTGTGACGTTTCTGACACTGGTCCTGAGCCTGACGATGATAATCCTATCCGAGATTGGTTCCCAGCTAATGAGACTGTTTCTCGCTCTCGGCGTAAGGACGAACGCCACGCCATTTCTGGCTTCACTTTCAGGGCCAATGTACAGAGTAGTGTTTCCGCTAGGGGTACGTTCTTCTCCTGATCCTGTCCACCTGACCTCGCTCAAGCTCAAGATTTGGATGTTATAGTGCTTGATTTCACGGTCGATCACTGATTGGCGGTGCAAGGACCGAGTAACCCTAGGTCTTCCTCCGTCATTCAATGTTCGAACGTTCCAGAAGCCAATCATAGTCCGTTTTCGAATGCCAAAAGTCGTTACCGTAGAATCAGTTCGTATCCGAGGCGATGAATCCGTTTCTCGTATCATTTAGGTCTTAAGATCACGGGTGATAAGCCCATGATCCAGTGAGTGTCCATTTGCCATTTTTAGGGCAAGCAGTACTGGCTGTGGGTGAATTCTACAGCCCCCATCCCAGAGGGGGATAGTTAGCTCAGGTCCTTGGAGTCGCTAACTCCAAAGATAGCTGCAGGAATTGGTAAAACCTCATACTACAAATACCCCCTTGCGAGGCCCGTTCACGAACTTAAAATTTATTTTTTGCTAAAAATGACACAAAAAAAATATCAGCACGTTTAAGAGTTATTGTGTCAGACAGTCACTCGGGATCGATGTTTTTGTGCGACGACAAATATTTCTGTACCTTTGGAGGCTCTGTGCGACATTATTTCTTAGCGTTGCAAATGGTAAGGCAAACACATTATACTTTCAGATTTCATCTAGACTATACAAACTTCTCAGATCTCGCCATAGTTTTTATATTGAATGCTCACAAGAAATGTTACAAAATTCCAATGACAATGTCACAAAAAGAATTTTAATTTTCGACAGGATTGTGTGGCAACAGAATTTAAATGTGTTACTTAAGAGATTCAATTTGACCTTTTTTGCCAGAATTTTTAGAAATAAAAAAAAGAAGACATGTTAACTACAAATTTCAGTAACAATTAGGAAATAGAAATTTTTTAGACCTAATTTTCTAATGAAATTTTATGACAAATTTCTCAACAATAAATTTCGAAGCACTGGTGTGTGAAAAATGCCGGATTTGAAATCATGGCATATTTGGAATATAAGACAGCCGATATTTTAATGGAAGTACAGTAGTAGTCAGACAATTTTTTTTTCTTCAATTACGACAAAGTCCAAACAATTTTATGAAATGGTCAGTGCAGGATTGACGAAAACATCTGGTACGCTATTGAACGGAAAGTTAGGACTGTGATTGACTTTGTCCTTGACGAGCCATGAAGAAAGGAAGAAAAAAGGAAAGGCAGGCGGTTGCGGCCTTGCGTTGGTTTCTGGTACATTTTAAGCCGGCTTTGTTCAAATTATTGCCAGAACGTCCTATGAAGCAGGTTCCCATGTTAATGAGTGATGGCGAAACCGGGAACAAGACTTACCGTGCACACACTCACTAATCTGTGAGATTCGGATGTCACCCATTAACTGTTGACGTAATGTTGTCCCTCTTTTCGTTAAGAGGCGTCCAACGTGGGACTTAAGAATGTAACAGCAGGTAACTCGAATCCTACCTCGTCGTTCCCTGCCATCTATCTTTTTTTCAGTTTATCACGGCTAAGAGATAAAGGTAGTGTGTTCACTATAGATGAACCCGTCCAGTGCAACTGCTCCATTTGCACCTTTGCAGGACCGGCTCAGATAATTAATTTAAGACCATGCAAGCTACAAATATTACATTCTCCGTGAACCGTTTGGAGTCATTTTTAATATTAACAGACCTCTTTCTTTTGCTTCTACCACTTACCATAAAACATTTACTTTTCTGAAGAATTTGACGTAACATATTTTCCGGTACATTCAACTTTTTTCACTTTCATGTAGAGTATCGCTTGATTGGGTTTGACGCCCAATCATAATTTTGTTTATACTTTTGACGAAATCTGTGGGTAGCTTGTCAGCTAGTGTGTAGCCTAGTGGGTAGCGTGTTTGTCTTATAATGCGAAGGTCGCGAGTTCAAATTCCGGTCGACGCAATATATAATTCCAGCGCATTGCCTGCTTGGATATATCTTGGTCACCTCAATCTGTGACGAAAATGAAAAATTCGTAGAAAGAGGGTTGTGCAAAGAGCTAACAACCCTTCCACAATAAGTAATGAAAAATGTTAAGGAACCTGAATGTAAGAAGGCCAAGGTGCGATTTGGGATATAGTGCCATTGTACAAGAAGTATAAGCTTGTCACAAAGTTCGTAACGCTAAGAAATAAGGCTCGGAGAAAAAATAATTTAATGATGCAGAAGTTCATACTATCACTCAAAAATCTCAAAATCGGTTGTCCGTTCGTCCGTCCTTCCGTCCGTTTGTCTGTCATTCCATGTCCTTTCTAGGGCGCGAACGTATTAAGCTAGGAAGTTCAAATTCTGTATACGTCGTTTTTGACAAAAAAGTTAGAACAAGATCTTGAGTGGGCCGAATCGCTCCACCCCTTTTACTCCCTTGCAAAGGGAATGACACCATTTCGGAGTTTGACAATATAGCGATTTTCTCGAAAAGTATAAAAGCTATTGATCTGAAATTCGGAATAATTTACGCTACAAACATTTTTTGAATCCCTTTAGTCCTTCTACCACCTCCCATACAAACTGCACTTTTTTGTGATCGAACCCTTGTGCATGTTTTCGGTTTTCCATTTATCTGTTTTCCAAACGATCTGGTTCCAAATTGTCGTTCTCCGGTTTCAAAATTTGTTTCCCTTTCAAAGTGGTACTGGCATAGAATTTGCTTGGATGCTGGTCTGGTAAGTGAACTTTTGTTGTTGATTTTTTTGTTGTGAGTTTTTTTCATCAATGGGCTGAAACATCTTAATGTCTTCATTTATCTCTGGTACTATGGAACCAAAGCTTGACTTAATATTACTTGTTCCCTGCATGCCGATTGAGGATAAGTGACATTATAAAATTTTATAAAGTTTTATAGTACGTTGACTGCCATAGTTTAAGTTTCCTCTAACGGTTTTTAAATAAGATGTATTAAATGTTACATAGTAGAGGAGATGGCAAAAATCTATGCTGTAATCTTAGGAAGCACCTAGCTTGCAAGAATGTTTGTTTCGCATAGCGTGACTCACGAATTTACACAACATCCGTGTGCGTATATTATACCCATGCATGTATTCATATAAGGAATAAGCCAGTAAGTCTGCTTTGAACATTTCTATTCTATTATAATGCTGTTGTCAATGCTTTCCCAATAGGATTGCACATCGACCTGCAAAGCAGGATTGTAATTAACCTGTGAACTGCATAAATTGGATTATTGAACACTTAGGTTTGTAAGCTGGTATCTTATTAGATCTTTCAATACTGCTGACCCAAATGTCATCATTGTAGCATCGATACAATCGAAATTAGGTCCACCATATACGTATTTCTTTTTCTTCAGCATTCAAAGTAAAACCACATATGTACATAAGTCCAGAGCCTAAATTGCCAACACAGTTCAAAGCTTTAAAAAAATGACTTTCCCTCTTTATCTATCACCTAAATATTAATAATAAACTGTTTATTTCGCTGAAGTATTTTGTGATCTCATTTTTGATTTATTGTTTCTGGAATCGTAACATTTTGAAGTGCGGCGGGGTAGTGTCGCAGATACTCGAACGAAATTCTTTCGTCATGTAAGCAAGATTTGGCTTTTATTTAACTTTTTGCAGTAATAAAAAAAGTAGCGACTTGTCCTTAAAGTAAGGAAAATAAGGGTGAGGACTTGTTTCATTTTGTAATATGTAAAGAACTCTGAAAGAAATTAAAGATGCTTCGAAATTGTAGTTCATCTGTGAAATCCAAAGTTTCACTAATAATATTACTTCACTATTTCAGAGTTATGGACAAGGTGTGGAAGAGGTGCAAGATTTTTGTTATCTTTGAAGCATTGTCAGCATGGACGGCGGAGCCAGAAAGGATATTGAGGCTCGTATAAATAAAGCTCGTCAGGCCTTCGCTATTCTTTCCCCTTTCTGCAGGTTCCATTCGTTTTTGAAGCATGCATCAAATCCGTGTTGTTATATGGTTGTACTACGTGGAAAGTGACCGTTCGACTTACCAAGAAACTGCAAACTTTCGTGAACCAATGCCTCCGACGCAGTTTATGAATATTCTGGCCAGAGGTCATCTCCAACGACGAACTTTGGAGTACAACTGGACAGACTAAAATAAGCATTGAGACTGAAAGGCGGAAGTAGCAGTGGATTGGTCACACTTTGAGGAAACCAGAGCGAAACATCGGTAAATAAGCTCTGGATTATAATCCTAAAGGAAGACGTCGGGTTGGTCGACCATGTAGCACATGGAGTCGAGCAGTTGAGCAGTAGGCCAGAGGAATAAACAAGTCCTGGCAACAGGTGAAGGCCGATGCTCAGGATCACGCCTTGTGGAAGAGAGCTGTTTCTGTTCTATGCCCCTATAGGGAGTCTTAACAGGAATTTGATTGATTGATTGATTGAAGAGTTAAATCTCCAAACTCAGCCATAATTTCAAATGATAATTCTAATACGCTCAGCAACGCATTTAATCTTTAAATTACCAAAAAACAAAGTCTTAAAGTCTCGGGCGGATTAATAAAAATTTCGATCGATAGTCCTTGAAATGCTTTCACAACAAGTGAAATTTAATGAAAGATTTAAGTAAAATGGCTAAATTGGAACAAAAAAAAATTCAATTATGAATTATTATCGCCATCATACGACAAAATTAAAATCCTTCTTATTGCTCAAGCTGTGACAAATCTTTTATTATCACTTTCCTAGGCTTAGCTGTGAGGCATTTTCTCAAAGTGACCTGATTCTCCAAACTGAAACCGACGATGAACTTTTCTTATCCCATATACCTCTCTGTTGCTGCTGCAAAGATACGAGAAATTTCTTGCAGTATCACGTAATATCAAGGGCACCATCAAAATCCTGCAATAACATTTGTAAGATTATATTATACTACACATGTGTGAAAGGATGGAACATAACCAAGCAACATGAATGCTTTGGGTACAGGAGCATTATGGACATATGGTGTCCTGCTGAAATGCTACACTGCAAAAGAACAATTAATATAAGAAGGTTACTCTTCCATGGCGTATGTGACTTTGGGGAAAATTCAGTCGTAGTAAACACGAAAGGAAAAAAATTAAAACTTTTGTTTAATTTTGGGCAACAATTTAAGGCCGCATTAAACGATAGAATCTTTGGGGTTTAGAATATTTGTGGGGAGTATTCACCTGTGAATGTTTTCACAGTGCATTTCGAATTGCAAGAAAAGATTCCCGGATTCTATACTGTTTATTATTCGTGACGTTTTGGTCTCTGCTGAGACCTATATTAAATTTCTTTCAACTATTCACCTACCAAATTTATCTGTTATTGTAAAGATTCCGTAGAATTCCAAAAAAAAAATCCAATCAAGGCTTCGCAATGAAGGAAAAATTCCAAAACATAGTTATATAGGTACAACAAAATAAAAACAAAAATTTTTTGTTTTTGGAAACTTTATAAGTTTTACTTAAAATGTTTTTTGTTTCTATTTGAAAAAAAGGTGTTCAAAATGTATGTATATCCATTTCCATCCAAGCTGAACTTAGGGCGTCACTCTTTAGTGCATTGCACAGTTGAGTCTGTATAGGGAGAAGTAAGAAGGATACTCTTCACAAAAAATAGTGGCTGGCATTAGATTCCAAAGTCTCCTGGTTGGAGAAATGAATGACTACCTACTTATAATGTATTCGCGTACACGTGTAGTTTGCCGAATATGGCGGGAAAAGGTGAAAAGTGCCGCGATGAGTTCATGAAGTTCCTGACTGTGTTCATCACGCGATGCTCGAACGAGTCTACTGAGTTCATCAGGTTTCATCACCAATCATTCGAAACGCTTGTTTTGTTGCCGAAGCTTGAAAGATAGACAACAGGACTGTGCTTTTGTGGCGTTAAACTGTACTCTATTTTCTCTACGCTATTCAAGGAATAAATTAAGGACAAAATAATTCCTGCGTGAATAAGTAAGTAGGTTTAACTCATGTGTCTTATCAAGAGTACTATCATCTGAAAAGTCATGCATTAATTTGAGAGTAGACGTGAGAACATTATTGATGAATTTAAGGAATATAATGGGAGATAAGAGTGAACCTTGGGAGATGCCAGAATAAATGGGAACGTAAAAAGTGAAACACTATCTAGTACAACTCGTATATTGCGCTCTGCAGCAACGTTTGCAACTTTTCTTATTTGTGTAAGATACCCAGAAGAGAAAGATAGATGAAAAAGGTTGCGTTGAGGTGAAGCCTGAAAAGAAGTAAATTTCCTGAGGGGAGTACCACTAGAATCAGCAGATTCGTGTGTAATGAGGTCTTGGAGAATACTATAATTTAAGCCTCTAACAAAATGTAAAGGAGGGACTGGAAAATCAGTTGGGGATGAGCAGGTGGAGATTGGTTAGGAGATGGTAGTTTACAGTTTCTTGCAAAGCACACTGCTAATACGTTAACTTTATCTACGGAATCAACTACGGTGTGGGTGCCATTAAGAAGTGAAATTAGTGTTGAATGCTTTGACGAAGTAAGATTTCGTGCCAGGACAACCAGAAATAATGAATTCGCAGGCGGTTCTAAATAAATTGAAAAGTTTTCCTTTGCCAAGTATTTGACTGCCTGTAAATGTTTGAAATGCATATTTCTTTGGCTGGATGGCTTCGAAAAAACAACTAAAAACTCTGCTCGAATTATTTTCTATTTTCAGACTGTTTTGTTAGAAATAAGTAAATGAGGCTAAAGAATTGACCCAAAACGTCTGATAAACGAGAAGGCTCAATAATCGGGTATGATGGGATTTGGAAGCAAAGAACTCAGTCATGCCCATCCGGATCTGTGATAGAGGGATATTTGGGTCAGGTAATGTTATGAGCATTGAAATTGTCCATGATTACGATTCCAGTCTCAGGGCTAGAAGTATATGTAGACTGAAGACACTCAGACAACCAGTCACACTATGCTTGCTGCAAGGTCGGCCTTGGGACGTGGATGCAGAATAGACAGAAAGGAGTATACAGTAAGTATCTGAAGCTACGAAGTTTCACTGAAGGGATTCCGTTAACAGGAAAGCCTGCAACGAGCGAAATTGAAGTTAACTTGGCTTGAAGGTAAATTTACTAACCTGTCGAGATTTAAAACACGGTTTTAAGTATTGGTATTGAGTTCATTCCTGATGACCCCTGTAGGGGAGCAAGTGCTGCTCGAGGGAGCAACGGCGATTCCACTAACAGCTTTTGGAGTTGTTTTGGTGAATGTTTTCACAGTGCATTTTGAATTAAAAGAAAAGATTTCCGGACTCTACACTGTTACGCTTTATTATTCGTGACGTTTCGGTCTCCGCTGAGACCAAGTTTGATAAAGGTCTCAGCAGAGACCGAAACGTCACGAATAATAAAGCGTAACAGTGTAGAATCCGGAAATCTTTTCTTTTAAAGCTTTTGGAGTTGTTGTGTCATCAGATTAGTAACATTAACCACTAATGTAACTGACCTGATGGCACATGCTAAAATTCTGCGTGCTACCAATGACCTGCTGAGCGTTAAGTTCTAGCCGAAATCGATGACTCGATATTGTGCAAGTAGTGCAATATTAGAGGAAGCGATTTCGGCGCAATGAACTTCTCGTCCGGCCGGCAATGTTGGCACGCGCAATTAATTTAATTTGATGACAATAATTTTTTGAATAAAAATGAAAATATGTAAATCGAGTTCAGTTGTTGTTTGAACTCCGACGTGATGTGAAAAAATATAAAAAAGTGATCTCGATAAAACAGTGTGTTTTACTTATTTTTTATAAGTTAATGTATATTGAAGTTGTAACAGTATTTACAACAGAGTTAAGCGAATCCACGTAACCGAAGAGTTCAATCGGTATCATACTACCTAGATCTAGGCCAAAGCAAGGAGCTGTTACAAATATGATCACCACATGTGATTATCTAATCTGTGATAATTTCCACCAGAGTTTATCTGGTGCTACAGGGGCGAATTGTCCCTGCCCTGTAGTTGTGTTTTGGATTTCGATGATGAGGTAGAGTATTATTTGCATATGACATTGACTGCAGTTTATGGGTCAAATATGGCCATGATGAGGTCCATTTCGCGGCAAACGTGGTGGTTGTTGTTGTTGCCCAAATTGTGGGCAGAGAATAATCTGCTTGCTGTAAAAGAAGTATTCGGGATTATTGATTGCTGGCTCCTTAAGGAGTAATCCAATCCTCAGCGTGAAGTTGCTTAACAGCCAGGCTCCTTGACTCAGAAGAGATCTAGATGGGTTTCGCACCTACCAGTGTATACACCGTTCAATAGTAAGCGGTGTAGACTGGTACCGACTAGGAATTAGTACGTATGTTTTTGCAAGTATGTTGGACATGCAAAGGTTTCTGTTCTATTACCTTACCACAATAATAACCCGCATTGTGGAGATATTCATGGAATAAAGCCCTAGTAACACGTACTCACTTTTATTCCAAATATATCTGCATATGGCTATCTAGGTCTATCGATAAAATTTCGAAAAGGGCTCAAATCCGAGCTAATTATCGACATGCTTTTAGCAGGATGTCGCTTTATTTTTAAATGTTCTAAGTGACATCAAATGGGATCCCAATGGCAGATCAAGCATTGAATAACAAACTAATCAATTTATTTTTTTTTTAATGAACTGTTGTATCTGAAGTAAAAAGATAGTTCCTCTTTTTGAGCGAAGGCACATTTTTCGTTGAATAACAGTTTTCGGTGATGTTACAAGGACAATTAACAAAGCATTTGCTTCTTTCTAGTAAAAAAAATTAAAATTTCGACTGAAAAACAATTGAAATATTCAGATTAATATTTAAATTTATTCTTCTTCAATGGCACTAACGCCCAAATCGGGCCTTGGTCTCATGACTTCAGGTTCCTTAATATTTTACTTGCCATTCTGAAAGGGTTGTTAGTTCTTCGCACAACCCTCTATTTACGAAATTTCATTTTCGTAGATTGAGCAGTCAGTGTGCTGGAATTATGCAACGACCGGGATTTGAACTCACGACCTGTAGACCAACACGCTACTAACTAGTCTACACACTAACTTAATACTAAATTTTAAAATGATAAACGATATTTATTTAACATATAATACTTTGCTTAATATTCTTTCGCCGAAAAAATTTTACTCGCAATTCTTTGAAAAGATGATCGCTGCCTAAAAACTGCAAAGTTATCCAGGATTTTTTTTTCATTCGGTATTTTCTTCCTTGACTTCTTTGCACCGACGACTATCTAATTTGCATTGTAATTAGCCCTCAGCATTGTTAACTGCAAAATTAAATGTTGATGTAGACAGATTAGGCGAACAGCAGAACGAATTTTTGTGCTGTATACGTTCACAATAGTTAGTTGAGAATACCTGCCAGAAAATGGTGAAACCATCTTCAGCGAGGAAAAAAAAAAACAACATTGCTGCTACTTGTATGGTGGAATCCTAGAACCAATGTAAGGTATTTGCCTTTTTCCCCATTATCCCATTGCCGAGTCCTTTTCAAGTGGAGTGTAGTAGTTCCGGATACAGCGGACATACAAAAACCTTTCGGATGAAAAATATTTTACGCTTGGACTACAATGCAAATTCGTGCACCTTACCGGGGCAACTGAAAGATGAGAGGAAGAACTTCATGCATAGTTGATGGTAATTCTGCATATTCGCATTAAATTTCAAGTACCATAAGTTGTTAGGGGTGGATATAGTGGAATGTTGTAGGGATAGAGTTCTTGGACACTATATTACGTTAATGTAGCCGAGATGTCCAATTGTTTATCCGCAATATAATAACTCTATTTGCATAAAAGGTAAATCTTTTGTAAAACATAACAGAATTATGATTGGGCTTAAAGCCCAATCATATGATACTCTAGATGAGATGGAAATGACTTTGATATACCGGCAAATATGTCATCTCAAATTCTTTCGAATAGTGAGAAGATTTTGCATGGGAGGTGGTAGAAGTAGAGGGGGAGGTATGTATTTCTCCTATGTGACACCGAAAATGGCGTGTAAAGTGTTTCGTGCTGAATTTAAAATTTTTAGTTTTCATTATTTTTAAAGAAATTGGACATAGTTTTCCAGAAATTGGGGCATTTGTATGGGAGGTGGCAGAGGAAGTGGAACGTTTTAGATGATTTTGAAACTGCTTGTCATCACCCTTATCACTATGATTCAATTTCAAAGTCGGCGGCTCTCATACATATATTCGAAGGAGAAATGCTTTTCTTGAATTTATAATACAGATTTTTATATGGGAGGGGGTAGAAGGAGGGAAGCTGAGCTGATAATTTTTTCCGACATTTATTGCAACTATTAAAAAACAAATTCTGGCAAAATTTTAAGTTTGTAATTTTTATAGTTTTAATGGAAATCGATATAATGCATTTAACAAAAATTATCCATTTGTATGGGAGGGGGTAGAAGGAGTGTAAGGATGAAAATAATTTTTTTTCCTGTTATTGAAATTTCTATTTTTATACTTTATGCGAAATATCAAATTGATAACTTTAACAGTTTCGAAGAAAAATAATTTAATTTAAATTTCAAAATTTCGTGAAATTTGTATGGGAGGGGGTAGAAGGAGTGAGGTGAAGTTGATAATTTTTTCAAAGCTGATTGGAATTTTAATAAAATTAATTCTGGCAAAAATTCGTTTTTATAACTTTACTAGTTTCGATGAAAATCGAAAAACTGCATTTTTCAAAATTATACATTTGTATGGGAGGGGGTAGAAGGAGTGATGGGTTCGGATCAATATTTAGTCATATTAATGGTATCTATATAGTAATACTTCAACCCAAATTTCAAATCGATAGCTTAAATAGTTTCTAAGGAAAATCAATTTCTGAAAATTTCGAAATTTCGTGAAATTTGTATGGGAGGGGGTAGAAGGGGTGGGGGGATGTGGCCCGTTCACGAACTTAAAGTTTCTTTTTTGCTAAAATTGACACACAACAAATTTCAGCACGATAGCTCA